>BSBM01000047.1:65097500-66395000 GCA_027924585.1 Larix kaempferi | reverse complement strand
GCCATCAAAATACGTATAAAAATAACACGTCTTTACATCCTCTTCCATTTAAATCCTCATCGCATAGTCATAAATAAGGATTATTATACATTCACATCCTCACCTTACAATGTCAATTGGGTCAAGGCGCATAGACAACCATAAATTATCAAATGTGTCAAAGAGTAAGCCCTTCCAATAAAAATTAAGACCCACCCTTCAAACTTCATCACCGAGTCCAATTTATGCAAATATTTTTGAAGTGGGGGAAGGTTTGGCATTAAATGGTGTAAATGTTGGGGAATAAATGGTTTAAACATTATACAGGGGCACATGCATGGGTTTGGGCGTGTGTGCGCTCCTCACGTGTACGCGCGAAAAACACGCGTTCGCGCGTTTTAACACACGTTTGTGGCCCTGTTACTAGTTAAAAAAAATAGAGTTCTCTATTTCCCGAGAATTCTACCAAAAACACGAGTTTCACTTCTTCCACGGGTTTCAAGATCTCACAGGTTTCTCATTGGCTCACACTCATTGACATTTTGGACACTCTTTGATCTATTGGACACAAAATCACCCTTGGGATCTATCAAACATCTTCAGTGGTCTTGGAATCTAGTGGATTCATTCAAGCTACCAGTTTCCATTGCAAGTGGAGATCATTTCTATAGAGGTATGGTGAATTGTAAATGAGTCTTTTCATTCACAAGATTTGAGATGAGCCCATGCATTTTTGTTTTTATCATATGCCCAAAACAATATCCATGCATAGACAAGAATGAATTTGACAAGAATATTTCCCAATTTCACATCTAAAAAAAGTCATATGAACACTAGACAAGATGAAGTATGCAACCTCCTCATTGTGTAATTAGTTCCCAAGTTAATTTTGTTCTTTTCACCGCATATTATGCTAGCAAAAAGAAACCACACACTCACTAAACATAACTAAAAATATCACTTCAACTCATCCACAAAACCTCAACTCTCTCATCTCTTATTCAATAGCATTGTATGGAATGATGATATCTATAAGTATATGCACCTTTCCTTTCTCTATGAATCCAAATATGATAATATTCATCCATATTTCCCATCCTTACAATATCCCCTCACCTTTAATAATGATTTTTTTTCCAAAAACCAAGACTTTCCCACTTCATGCCCTATTCAACATGATGATTGTTGGTATAGTCCCTAGTTCCCCACTCTCCAACACCTCCCCACCCTAGATATTGCACATTGAAAGATCAAATTATATTCCCCCTAATCACCCTTCCCAAGACCATGATCCTTGTTAGAAACCTTTGCATCCTCCTTAAGGTTTTGCACAAAACAAGGTATACATTCATTCTATTGTGATACATTGTTTAATTCAACCATGGGTATTTTAAACTCAAAATCACATTCTATCATCTCAAGATTTATAGATCTAAGGAAATAGTTTGTTGTTGTTTATTCAACTCCTTAATGTGTTATATAACCTAGTAATTTACGATGGTAAAGGACATTGCCTCAAATGCAAGGATATACCATTCCACTAGGAAGACAAAGCAATCAAACTAGGTGCAAAATTTAGAATTGATAACATTAAGGGAGAAAGCAAAAAATGCAACCAATTAAGGTTACCTTATTTGATGTAGAAAAACTATCAAACTATTCCCAAGGAATCTCTAGCCATCTCTGTTGTAGGGTTTTACTACCATAATTTTTATGAATTCATGGCTAGGCAAGACACTAGTTTCTCCTCTCTACACTTGACCAAACATCATCTATATTGATTGGAATTGTAAGGGATAATGATGTTTATTTGAACACAAATAAACCAACATAGTTTGTAGTTGTATATGTTAATTTGTAAAGTGGTATGCTATGTTGGAATGTGTCAGGTTCATTGTATAATGGCACTAATATCTTATTTATTGTTTCTTTTGCAGGGGTAGGCCTGATAGTTGTGTTAAAGAGACTTTTGGAAATGGGAAACCCACGAAATGCAAAAAAACAATAGAAGGAATCTTCCCATTGAAAATGTCAATGACTTAAGAGAAAAGTCCAGGTTGGGAATGGAAATATTGAGACATGGTCCTATCATTGCCTCGGATCATGCCACTAATCCTAACACAGTTGTTGACATGACAACCTCTTGTTCAGAACCACGGGTAAAGTAGTTGCGTCCAACGGACCCAACTCAAATTCCAACATCAACACAATCTCCAACCAACAATCCATCAACGAGTCATTCTGAAGTTCCTCACGACATAAGAATTTTGGGAGATGTTGCATGTGTAGAGATGGACATACAAGCCTTGCTTAATTTGAAATCTCCCCAAGAAGACCACAACCTTGTCGACCACACTCCCATTATGGCCCAATATATGAACCAAGGACCACAACAAACAAGCTCAGGTATTCATGTATCATGTCCACCCTCCCTACATCGACTGTCCAGTGCAAGAAGAAGAACTCCTAGACGTATTCATGTGGATGAGAGTGCTATGTCGGGGCTTGAAGGCAAGTTGCCAAAATGAATGGCAATGCAACAAAATTGTCAAAGAATATTTTGAATCCAAAGGTGATGCAGGTAAATGTCAATTATTGCTATGTTTGTTAAATTCACGTTCTTTAGCTGTTGTTAGGAGAATTTTGGGCATAGAGATGGTTAAAAGTTCAGAGGCCAACAATCATATTGTTAGAAATCTCCAATCTGCATTTAATGTGATTGGGAAGAAGTCTCGTACAAAATATCTTTGTGCGGCTCATCGTGTTTTAGCGGAATCAGTTGTAAGCAAGTCCACAAGGCAATGTTGCCTGCTATCACACACTTCTCACATACTCAAATTAAATAGAAAAACTATTAAAAAGTACTTTGTTATAAGAGAAAATCTTGACACTCTGCGTGGAAACAATTGTTGGGATTTTGTTGGTAGGTTGCCGCGTGCAAATAGGAAGCTAATTGATGTTGTTAAGGAGTTAGTACAAAATTTTTGGAATGATCATACTAGACCTTCATCAAACCAAAGAGACGTGCTAAAACTGAGAAAAGGTTCTACTGAACATGAGCCCCATGTTAAACACTTCCTTGACACCACACAGACTGAACTCTATGAGAGATTCAGGAACGAGCACACACAATTGAACCTGGGCCAGAGGTCCTTTGAGAAATGCAAACCATGGTACGTTCATATATGCATTGATCGGAACACTTGTTGTTGTAGATACCACGTAGAATATGAATATTATTATGACACATATAAATATATATTTTTTGATTTGCATACTAACATTGTGCAGGGCTGCAATGAATCCATAGTACCACCGAATGCATCAAGAGACTTTATCCACAACATCATGTGTCGAAGGCCCGAAGGACAAAAGTATTATGAAAAATCCTGTCTATATGGGACATGTTCTATGTGCAGTGGGTTTTCTCTTTTGAACCGTTGCATTCATGAAAGCAAGGACACCGAATTTGGCATGATGGGTGTGGAGATGTAGAGCTTCAAGTATGTGACCTATCAATTAGACAGTGTCAGAGAAAGTAAAAAGATTGCATTGGTAAAGTCATAGGTACAAATGAATATTGCATATTTTTCATATTACACGTTCAATTTATGGCATATACATTTTTCCAAAGGCCACATTGTAATATTTCCCTTGTTTCCATGGTAACAGGTACCGGTATGTGACTTCTTGACAGAATTCTACGAGAAAAACGAGCAGTATGTTCAACATGTGCATGTAGCGCGATGGAAAGATGAGTAGTACAGAAAATGCAGGGACACATTTCCCATTGGAACCATAGTGTCAATTGTGAATTTTGCAGAAAATTACACCCTTCAGCCACAAAATGAAATCCAAAGTCAATACTACCATTTAGACCAAGTCAACATCATGGTACATATTATGTATAGGCATGGGCCAGAGAGAAGCAATGACAAGAGGATAATACTAAAGGAGACAAACTTTTACATAAGTGATGATAGAACCCATAATATGCATTATATGCAACATTGTTTTCGAATTTTCTATGATCAGTTGAAGGAGAGAGATATACAGATGGATCAGCATTGGATATGGTCGGATGGTTGTGCGAGCCAATTCAAAAATTCCCAAGCATTCCAATGGATGAGTACTTTTCATAAGACTTATAATGTGCCGCATATCTGGAACTATTTTGAGACCGGACACGGCAAAGGTGAGCATGATGGGGTCGGTGCATGCATCAAGACCACACTACGAAGAGAAGAGATGAGGTTTGACAAGGAACCTCATATCCGAGTTGCACGGTCCATAGTTCAATGGTGCTCCGCAACAATGTTAGGATGAGCAAGAGATCAACAAACATCATCAGTGGCAGGACATGTGATAAGAAATTTTTGGCTAGTAGTTGACATAGATCGATTGCGTTCCTATAGTTGTGGCACAGTACAAGGAACACGTGGATTTCATTCAGTTCGAAGATCAAACAACCACTTATTTGAAATATGGACGCAAAAGCTTGCATGCTTTTGCAACCCTTGCAGCAGTGGCGAATGGGATGAATGCGAATGCATGGACTGGGTTGATGAATGGGATCGTGTGTCACTTGCAGTAGACCAACGTGCAGTTGTTGAAACAACCCAGTTAGAGGAGGGCCAATCAGTGATTTCTACAGACTACGACCATATCTCAGATCTTGTACAACCAGGACACATATACGCAGTTGTTGCACTGAAAGACAATGAATGGGGCGTGGATTATTGGTTGGCATGGTGCATCCAAGGTAAGCAAACCCTCTACATATCATTAATTGGCGATGAAGGAATTGAATTTCCTACTGGATCAATGGTGGTTAAGGGGGAATATCTTACACTATATGGGAAGTCAAGAAAGACTAGTGGGCATGTATTCATGGATTACAGACCAAGTTCAGTGGTGTATCACTTCACAAACTTGATCATTGGCACAAACATCCATCTTTAGACAATGTCAAGTAAGAGATCAACCGAGGATTTTCCCCGGGGCCACGGAACCCAAACCAACGAGAGGAAACGGATTCTGTCATCTCCCACAGGTCCATGTGGCCATTGTGGACTTGTCCACGGTGGCCACGCAAGCCTGGGGGCCTCCAGACGAGAAATGCACCCCTTGAGCAAATCTAGAATGGCCATCACTAAGTAAAACCCTAGCTCTGGAGATGGCCCATTAGCACCGCTTCCGGGTCTTCGCGGGATGTTGTGGGGGGACCCCTAGCTGAAACTCGTCATCCCGAACCCACCGAAATCGACTGATTCACGAACTGAGCCATGGTTCAGGTGCTACGGGTATTCTAGTCGGGCACCCCGGGGCCGTTCAGGGACACTTGGAGGATTTGCCCCGAGGCCACGAAACCCAAACCGGTGAGAGGACTTGGATTTTGTCACCTCCCACAGGTCCACATGGCCATTGCGTACCTGCCCACGATGGCCATGCACGCCCGGGGGCATCCGAATGAGAAATGGCCCCCTTGAGCAAATTTGGAATGGCCCTCACTAAGCAAAACCCTGGCTCCAGAGATGGCCCATTGGCACTACTTCCGGTTCTTTGGGGGACGCTGTGGGGGGACCCCTAGATGAAGCCTATCGTCCTGGACCCACCGGAATTGACGGATTCACAAACCAAGCCAAGGTTCGGGTGCTATGGGCATTCTAGTAGGGAACCTCGGGGTCATTCAGGGACGCTTGGAGGAGTTTCCCCGGGGCCACGGAACCCAGACCAACGAGAGGACTTGGATTTCGTCACCTCCCAAAGGTCCATGTGGCCATTGTGGACCTGTCCACAGTGGACACACACACCCGGGGGCCTCGGGATGAGAAATGGCCCCCTTGAGAAAATTTGGATGGCCCTCACATTGGGGTCAACTTTGGAAAATCGTCCACCGGGCACTTACGGCTAGTGTTCCCAACTAGAACCTGCCTAGACACACCTGCAGAACTCCCCGGAACCCAGTTTTGCTGCATGGTTGGACTTCTATGCCCCCGGCAGGTATCCAGTAGGTGTCCCTCAAGGCCTTTTGGATGCGAGACTAAACGAGCCATAGAATGATGACCTTATCTCCGATCGACGAACTGTCGACTCTGTTGGATTCAAGACACCAGGATAGTGCCAGGGGTGCCCCTCTCCTCTGGTCTCGTGGCCCCAGTGCCATCATGTATGTCCATCTTGGAAACTAGGGTTTTGATCAGTGAGGGAGTGTGCAATTTTTGCACACAGGGGTCAACTCTGCAAAATCATCCGTCGGGCACTTACGGCCAGCGTTCCCAGCCGGAACCTTCCTAGACACACCTGCAGGACTCCCCGCAGCCCGGGTTTGCTCCACGGTTGGACTTCCATGCCCCCAGCAGGTATCCAACAGGTGTCCTTGAAGGCCTTTTGGATACGAGACGAAACGAGCCATAGAATGACGACCGTGGCTCCGATAGATGAACCGTCAACTCCATTGGATTCAGGACACCGAGATAGTGCCATGGGTGCCCCTCTCCTCCGGTCCCATGGCCCCGGTGCCATCTTGTACGTCCATCTTGGAAACTAGGGTTTTGCTCAGTGAGGGAGTGTGCAATTTTTGCACACGGGGGTCAACTCTGCAAAATCGTCCGCTGGAAACTTATGATGATGATGATGGTGATGATGATGGTGATGGTGATGGTGACGGTGATGGTGATGGTGATGGTGATGGCGATGAAGATGATGACGATGGAGAAGATGATAATGATGGAGATGTTGATGAGGAACCTAGAGTTAGAGTTATGGTTAGAGTTAGAGTTAATGATGATGATGGATATGGTGGTGATGATGAAGACATTGATGATGATGGTGATGGTGACGGTGACGGTGATGGTGATGGTGAGGATGAAGAAGATGGCTTAGTGCTAGTGTTTGGGTGAGGGTTAGGGCTAGAGTTATAGAAGGAAATTGAATTAGGGTTAGAGTTAGAGTTAATGATGATGATGAAGACATGATGATGATGGTGACGGTGATGGTGATGGTGATGGTGATGGTGAGGATGAAGAAGATGGCTTAGTGCTAGGGTTTGGCTGAGGGTTAGGGCTAGAGTTATAGAAGGAAATTGAATTAGGGGTAGAGTTAGATTTAATGATGATGATGAAGACATGAAGATGATCGTGATGGTGACGGTGATGGTGACGTTGATGGTGAGGATGAAGAAGATGGCTTAGTGCTAAGGTTTGGGTGAGGGTTAGGGCTAGAGTTCTAGAAGGAAATTGAATTAGGGTTAAAGTTAGAGTTAATGATGATGATGGTGACGGTGATGGTGATGGTGATGGTGATGGTGAGGATGCAGAAGATGGCTTAGTGCTAGGGTTTGGGTGAGGGTTAGGGCTAGAGTTATAGAAGGAAATTGAATTAGGGTTAGAGTTAGAGTTAATGATGATGATGGTGACGGTGATGGTGATGGTGATGGTGATGGTGAGGATGCAGAAGATGGCTTAGTGCTAGGGTTTGGGTGAGGGTTAGGGCTAGAGTTATAGAAGGAAATTGAATTAGGGTTAGAGTTAGAGTTAATGATGATGATGATAGTGATGGTCATGGTCATGGTCATGGTCATGGTCATGGTGAGGATGAAGAAGATGGCTTAGTGCTATGGTTTGGGTGAGGGTTAGGGCTAGAGTTATAGAAGGAAATTGAATTAGGGTTAGAGTTAGAGTTAATGATGATGATGAAGACATGATGATGATGGTGGCGGTGACGGTGATGGTGATGGTGATGGTGATGGTGAGGATGAAGAAGATGGCTTAGTGCTAGGGTTTGGGTGAGGGTTAGGGCTAGAGTTATAGAAGGAAATTGTATTAGGTTTAGAGTTAGAGTTAATGATGATAATGAATATGGTGGTGATGATGAAGACATTGACGGTGATGGTGATGATGAAGAAGATGGTTTAGTGTGCCAGGGTTTGGGTGAGAGTTAGGGATAGAGTTATAGAATGAAATTGAATTAGGGTTAGAGTTAGAGTTAACAATGATGATGATGATGGTGATGATGATGAAGACATGATGATGATGGTGATGGTAACGGTGATGGTGATGGTGATGGTGAGGATGAAGAGAATGGTTTAGTGCTATGGTTTGGGTGAGGGTTAGGGATAGATTTATAGAAGGAAATTGAATTAGGGTTAGAGTTAGAGATGAATATGGTGGTGACGATGAAGACGTTGATGGTGATGGTGATGGTGAGGATGAAGAAGATGGTTTAATTCTAGGGTTTGGGTATCATAAGAGTATAAGACTCTAACTCTAGAGATCCTTGTTTGCATGGATAAATGGGCCAACTAAGTGCACCTGTACTAGGATTATCTGAGGCATTCAAGCATGTATCCTCCTAGAGATCTGCCCCCCTTTACTTAGATTGTAATCCTCACGTATGAGTTCCTAGGGAACTGCACTCTCTCAATGTGCATGCAAAACTAAATAAAACAAAAAATGCATAATTAGAACTGAACTGCTAATTTAGGAAAAAAATCTAAATTGGAAATTAATGGAGGATGGCGCATGCATGCGCTCCCTATCTCTCTCATCCATAAATCCTAGTGCATCCTGTTACATCTTGTTTCCACACCCAAGTGGAAAAGTCCTAATCCTCTAATGCTGCAAGTGCGACTTCCGAAGATGATTGCCACTGTCACCTCAGCAAAGAATTTCCCAAGTTTTAGGCCTACTTTAAAGGCCAAGGGAGGCTTCTAGATCAAGTTTAGAGAAAAGGCCTTAGGATTTCAAACTTGTTTGAAGATTAAGATGTGTTTTCCATTAAGTTAAAGTCCCATGTGAGTGCTTAATTCAGAAATTTGCAAGTGAATTAATCCAATAGACACCTTTCAGAAATAAATATTTGCTCTTGTGTAAAATCAAAGATCATTCATGCATAAATAAAGATATTCACAAAACTTAAATCAACAATGAACCATAATGTTGTAGAATCAAAATTCACATTAAAACATGTTGGCTTATTTCCCAAAATCATCCACAAATGATATTATCTAATAATGCCAAGGTTATAGTTATTAGTTTACGAGTGATTATTGAATGAGACCCTCTTGGAGAGAGTAAAATCTTTGCAAGAGGGTGTTACCCAATATATTAAGGGTCCAACTAGGTTGTAGTGATTTGAATCACTTCAATAAAGATGGCTGAAATCTTATCTTCACAAAATTAATTAACTAAATGTTTTGCCATATGATCCATGAGCATATAAATATAAAAAGATGTGCGGGAAATAAAATCAGTAAACCACTTGCGCAGGTTTGGTAACTTCTAGAATGTAAATGATTAGATGATTGTAAACATTCATTCAATAAACCATAAACATTTGGGATATGTTGTGTGTAATTGCTTAAGACAAATTTATGAAATAATAACCATTCAAATAACATGAAATTAACACTATGATCCATAGATGAGAGTTGTGAATCGAAGACAAAATCATGTATGCAAAAATGTAATCAAAGACAAACTCATATACACAAGTGTAGATACATCTATTAATATGTAAAAATGATCCAATCATGTACACTTTTTGGAAAAATGGAACATCGTTCCCAGCGTCTATATAATGGCAACTCGTGCCCCATACAAAAAAAGGCAACTCGTGCCCTATACAAAATATGGCCCATGGTGCCCTATACAAAATATGGCAACTCGTGCCGAAAATGCCACATTGTGGCTAGTGTACATAGGAGGGTCTCTCAAACCTCTTGCCCACCCTCGGAGCTCCTAGATGCATCTCCAAAATCAATCTTCCTCTTCTTCGTGCTAGAGGAAGCTGGGTCCTTCCGGCGTCTTTGAGCACATCCCCCTGAGCCCTGAAACAACAACAATAATATGTTAAATTTTCCTTCCAATTATACAAGTATAAAACATAATTTCAAAATAAAAATAGTTTTCAAATATTGGATAACTCACCGCATGCGAGACTGTAAGTCGTGAGGGGGTCTCCCTCCTCCGTGATCCAAGTCTCTCGGCAATGCCACCCTGCAACATTTAGAACAATCAGATCAATGCTGAAACTAGATGCATATAGTAATTTCCATTAAAATTGAACGATATTTTGATAAACTAGTCAATCTCACCATGAACAAAATTCGCTGGTCTTCGGGGCTGGCGGATGGAGCAGTCGGATGGATGCCTGCTCCGATGCTAGGGTGGACGATAAAGGGAAGGATGTAGCCACATCAACGGTGTCTACACCATTGGGGGGAACAGTGGAAGAAGGGGGGGGTGGCAGGAGGAGGCATGGACTGGGGTGGGCTAAGTGGAGATGGACGTCTAGGGCTATAAACCCCAACTGGCTATAGTATGGATCGGGGCACCCTGGAAGGGTAAGCGGGTGTGGTGGGGGAATGCGGGGGGGGTGAGGTATATGCTGCGGTAGAGGGATGGGTGACTGTGGATGGGTGGTGTGCTGTGGTCGGATGGGGGAGGGTGGGAACATGGGAAACTGATACGGAGGTGGAGCTGGATATGATGTGTAAGTGGGAGCTGGATGGAACTATGGTGCTATATAGGAGGGGGGGTTGGATGGAAGGGGTTGGGGAATGGGGAATGTATTCTATGGGATACAATTGGCATATAGGGTGTCCGAAAGGTCAGGGAGGGTGGAATAACGACACTGGCAGGCCGTGGTGCTCGCACCTGCATACACATTTATAACCTCATAGTTTAATATACAAAAATATAAATATAGGCAGACAAGTCATCGTATTTGAAATTAAATTTATGCTTTAATACACACGATACCTGCGCACGGGGAGAACTACTGGTCCCCGGTGGCGGTGGCTGGTCGCTGGAGCCCGCAGACACCTGTGTGAACACTACAATTTTTAGACTGAATTTATAAAAACAATATTAACAATATTAAACACAATGCAAATGAGAATGACAACGATGGTACTTAAAAAACATGACTGCAATAAATTTATATTCAATATTCTGAAAGGATAGAAGGTGGCATGGCATGAAATTAAAATTAAATAAGGTGAGAGGGCATAGAAGGTGACATGGCGATATTTTCCTTTTCTAGAGTCATCCCCATGAGTAGGTGAGCTTTTCCTTTGTCCCTAGAGATATGTGCAGTGTCTCATAAGAGAATGGAATTCATGTCCCTTTACAAATTTGAATTGGAAACCTATGTAATGTATTTGGGTTCTTGATGAAGAGTTGCTAGGTTTTGATGTCTTCTTATAGATTTGTAGTTTCCTACAAGCTTGATTCACCCAGTGGAAAAGTATTTGCATCCCTAGAGTGAGGATCTTGAGTCCCTTTATTTCCATAACATTTACATCATCAAATAAAATGGCACCTCATTGTTTAAATTTTCAAAGAGGTGCTAAATAGCAGTTAAGTTAGTGTGCATGTTATTTAATACACTTTAGAGTGTTGATCATTAGAAAAAGGAACAAAGAGAAATATTTTTCATGATTAACTTACTTACAAGCTTGAATGTGCCATGTTCTTTTGCATTGAATGAGTAATTATGTGTTCTTGATTGAATATCTATGTTGTCAGAATGATATCACTTGATTGAAATCAAGGAAATCTTGAGTGAAATGAGTTAAATGAGTATTCTTGATGCCAAATCTTTTACCAAGTTGAATTTGAATCAAGATAATAGGAAGGCCCCATAGACCATATTTGTAAGATTATCACTCTTCCTTATGGGCCTTACATCATTTTCAAAAACTTTAGTGACAATACATGTGATAAGTTGTTTTACGTTGTTTATATGTCTTTCCTAGTAGCATGTTCTAGGAGTAGTAGTATGATTACTTTCAGTCTCAAGTATTAGAATAAATTGGAAATCCCATGATAATAAACTAGGGTAATAAGGACATGAGAAACATCAGGTTCTTGAATTTCTAGAAGCTTGGCCACTATGATTCTCTTTTTCCTGAGAGTTTTGCACAATGTAGTGAAAATTCATAGCAATAAATAGTTTTCCTATTGGTCTCAGTGGATGTGAAAGTGACAAGTACAACATCTCAGTGAACTCAATTGATGCAACAAAGTTAGCAGAAGCATAGAACTGATTTGACCACCTTTACCATTAAAAGAACCTATTAGTAGAATACGGGGGAAAGTGATAATTACCATGGTAATATATTCTCAAATTTTAAGCTTGAAGAACACATGGCATAAGGGCATGGAAGCAAAGGTTGATTTGGTGGACAAAGTGATGGGCATTGGAGCAATTGGCACACTTATTGAGCCAAGAGTCAAATGACCCATACTGTGGTCATTTGAGGATGATTTGGACAAGGAGAGTACATGGCAAAGATAACTTGGATGACATGGTGACAAATGGAAAAGCAACAATAACACACATGGCATTAGTCAAGCACAGGAAGAGCAAGCAAGCATTGGATGGTAGTCTGAAGATGAAGGACACTGCGGGCATCACCAAAACCCCAGCTGCGGGCTCATCATTAGTCAAGTAAGAATGACAGATTTTGGAAATTTCTCTCCCATTTGTATAATCATCATAGGTCTAGGATGCCTAAAGTGAACATGGACAAATGTTTATAGTTTTCTTAGGTTTTCATGTTTTATAAGGCTTCATTTTTTTGGGGTGGGATTATACAAATTTATAGCTCTCAAATAAATTAGACAATATTATAAACACAAATGTAAAATACGATGATATTATGGTAATTACTCAGTGCTAATTAATTTCTAATTACTGAACACAAATTACTCGTAACTGGATCTAATTATTCAAAGTAAAGAAGTTACATGTGTGTATGGTGTTGCAATCTCCTCTGCTGCCGCCATGGCTCCATCGAGGTCAAAGGAACCGATGTCCTCCCACCTGGGGGATGGAGACCCGACACCGAATAACTTAACATTAAAACAAATAAAGTCAACAATGTTTAATTCAAAGTTAAATATATTAAACAATACGATATCAAATAAAATACAACAAATACTTGAACATTAAATAAAACAATAGCAAACCTGATCCATGAAGCTCCTTGTGGCATGCTGCTGCGTATCACCATGGCAAGAATGACCACAATGAGAACAATGATGTTCCATTGTTCCAGCAGAAATAGAAGGCCCACCTAGGTTCCATCTTTACCCGGCATGTCTCGGCCACCACCCATAGACTGTGCAGCTGTCTGTGTCTCATCGATGTCCTCCCAGCTCTAGGAAGACATGGCCACAAATTTGGTATGTCTAAGCAAGTCATGTGTGGCACGTTTGACGGAGTCATGAATATCATCTAGATTTCTACCAAACTCGGGTGGCTGAGGAGGTGGGTTTGGCTCTCTCCTGGGTGCAGGATGTCCTCTAAGTGGGTTGCGGTGCGCCTGAGGTCGATCTTGGGAAGAGCCAAGACCAACACCCTGAAACTCAGCGATGTCAAAATAGTTGACATGGTACCCTAGCTCAAACTCAGCCCACAATTTCCAAAGTAAATACTGTGGGACCTCCAAATTGTTGCACGGGGGCCTTTCAAACACCATGAACCACCTCTTTCTCCAGTTATATCTCCATGGCTGGTAAATGCACCATTCCATGCAAACCCGAGCCCTCATCACAGCTGGAGGCTATCCCATCGAGGGAACTATGAAATTGCTATACAACTGGGCTTTGGTGATGTTGAGGTCTTTTATCTGCTCTTTGGACAACCCAGTGGAGTAGTGTTCCCTCATTCGAGCCCTGTATTGGCTCAAGTTTGTTATCTCATTGTGTGTAATATTGATTGATTCAATAATGTTTTGAAGTGATGAAGCCAAGGAAACCTGAGAGGGTTCCTTGGTACTGTTCAATTCATTACTTAGTGCCCTCAATTGATTTAAGTCTTGGTGTAATTGATCTTTGGGGTTTTCATTGGGTTCATTGTTGATTCCCATATTGTCTTCTGGAGGTCGAGTTTCATTGGTTTCATCGGATGGTTCAGGTGTGTCTGACATCTTGTTAGGTGTGTAGATGGCCTGCAATTAAATTTCCTTGGTTTTTTAATGGATTGTAATTTTTTTTTAAAATTCAATTTCAAATGGAAAACAAAACAAAAAAACAAAAATAAACACAAATTTGTGCTTTGAGGAGCACCTACATGGAGAAACGGATGGCACCATGGTGTAGGGGCGATTGCTTGGTGTTGAGGATGACTTGGGTGCACGAAGACGCGTTCGCGGGGTTGATAGTGCGCTCGCAGGTTGGAGATTGGACTCACGGGTCTGTCGAAAATGACAAACCTATGAGATCTGTTTTTTTTTTATAAAAAAACAGAGGCGTGCATGCGCCACTAATGCGTGCGCGCCATTTTTTGCGTATGCGTCAAAGGCGCATGCGTGCCCCTTTTGTCCACGTGGGCTAAACCACGTGGACATTCGACATTGTCGAAGCAGAGATGCGTGCGTGCCTTTGGAGACGTGTGCGTGCCTTTGGAGGCGCGTGCGCGTCGTTTTATTTTTTCCACTCACACGCTGTTGTTGCAGTTATTTTTGGCACCAACTTCGTGTGGGTACCCTACGCCTTTCTAGACCCTAGGTATTGGAGAAGATGTTATTCGTCATCCTCTACCTTTAGAAATTTCTCCTTTGTATCTAATTCATTTCATGTTCGTGACCCTTTACTTACTTAGAATCTAGTGTATGATGAGGAATATTTGGTGGTGAAGTCCTCTGTGTCATTAAGAAGGGGCAGTAATTTGAATGTGAGGGTTGATCTACGCTTGTTCCATGAGGTAAATCTCTTATTAGTTTCTAGTTATGAAGACCCAAATCCATCGATTGAGTGCCTTGGTGGTGAAGGAGGTCAAAAATGATGTGGTAGTTCATCTTAGTAACAAAGTAAGCGGTGTGTCTGGAAAGGAGGGGAACCTAGTCCCTTGGGTTTTTGGGGATGATGTAAAATCCATCATTCCATTGGGTTGGCTTCAAAAGCATTGGTTGGACATTTTTAGGGTAAAAGAATGTGTGAGAAAAAAACATAGGGTTTGGTTGAGTCAAGTCTAGAAAGCAAGCCTAGGTTATAGTCCATAGTTCCTCCTCCTAGCCAAATTGTGGATGGATTTTCTTTCCCAATTTGCAATAGATGTGGAAAACATATTGAGGAAAAGTTGGTGTTGGGATTCAAATCCCTTATTTCTTAGGTGGATGCAAAATTCATTAAGGGGATTGATAGTATGGAGGAATTGCCATATGCTAAATAACAATTTTGAAAATTTTTAGTTTTGGAATTTTCATTTACATGGATTTTTAATTTAGGGAAATATAAAAAATTATATTTTTATTGAGGAAATGATGAATGTTTGGATGCCTACCTTTCCAATCCTCCTTGATCTTCGAATTCACCCTCCTTGCTCTTCGAATTCACCCTCCCTCCACTTCTCCATGACTACGTTGGAAGCTATGATCGCTCGAGTGTTTTTGATAATTCAGGCTATGAACAGTGGATGCTGATGCAGCCTGTTTTTTGTCTTTTAATATGTTAACCATAACGCTCGCGCGTTATGATTTCCTATCATGCGTGTTAAGTGACATGGAAAACTCGTGCCCTCCCATGCCTAGTTCAAATGATCGCGCACACGTTTTTGTTTTACTAAACTTTAGCGCGTTTCATGAAAGCACGATTGCATCTAAAAGGTCCCTCAACTTTGTGCGAGGGCCCTTTAAGTTTACATTTTTTCCATTTAGCATCCTTTATCCAACTTACCAAGCCATGTATTGGTGAGTTTAATTGAGCTTGAATTCTCTACCTCTCGATTAATTTCAAATGTGAGTTCACCTAGATGCTCATGCATGCTCACATCATTTCATTATGGGTTAGTTAAAAAAAATATTTTTTCAAGATCAATTCTCTATACAAAGTGAGAGCTTAGCTTATTCTATATCAAGGAAATATGTATCACAATAATTTGATAATTAACAAACTAATATCACAAGTTTTGTTATATGTTACACATAATGTGATATAATATTGTTGTGATATATTACATATTCATAAATGTCATAAATCAACGCATTTTAAGGGAGATTAACAAACATTAGCAATTGGATATCTTTAAATATGCAGAAGGATAAATAAGGAGAAATAGATGGATTCGTCAATTGGGTTTAACTTTAGTGGTTGGGTTATCAGATTGTTATCTACTCCACCCAGGTTCAAGTCTCGCCAGTGACAGTTGCTCTTAAGTGAACCGCTGAGATCTTTAGGAGCTCTATTAGCCAATTAAATGCCCTTCCTATGTCTCCAGACGTCGGGGAGGTTAATGTGGACATATCAGGGCACTGAGAAAAGAGGGTGTTCTGTGAACCACATGAAAAAGAAGAAGAAGAAGAAGAAGAAGATGGAGAGCATGTGCTAATTAATAAATCCAAGTCCCTAATAAATGGTGTGCTCATGGAGTGGAGAATGGTTGTTGGTGCATTCCAAATGATTAATGAAACCAAGTCCCTAGTAAATGTGCGGCGTGCTCATGAATTGGAGCATGTAGTATGCATGTGGGCTTCACTTAATAAACCGCTATCATAGCACGTTCGTTCATGGCATATCAAACAATACACCTAATTTCACTAAATATTGGAAAATACCTTCCAAAATCATTTTTTTAACCCCCTCCCAATATGCCTTCACAATTTAAAAAAACCCCTATTTTCACTAGATATTGTATGTATCAATTTTTTCATTAACATTTTTTATACCCTTTATATTTCTACCTACTATATTGATATGATACCCCTCTTATGACCCCACATGCATTCTATAATGCACCTTACTTCTTGCGATGTATATTGTGGATGCACATTACTTCACCCACAATGCAATTACTCAACCACATATCATTATGATTTGCAACATCTAATGGTCTAATGAAGAGATAGGAGATCACTTCTTGTATGTCACTAGAGCCAATGCACATAGTACAACATTTAGATTTCATGTTGTAGTTCCCCAATCACTGACTAAACCTCCCAAGGTTTATAATAGGCACAGGTGGTTGGATATTCAAGCCCCCAAGGCCTATCAAGGGCCTATAACAGGCCCTGGAGGCTTAGAGCCTCCCAAGGCTATTGGTAGCAACTACTTGTCAATGACCAATGTCCCTCGACTATGATCGACTGGCAATCCTCTTCACCACGAAACCCATGGCCTCAAGCATGCCTCAAGACGTGATTTCCCTGCATACTAGTAAGACGGAGCCTTGCCGCAAATAGATTTCTCATCCAGCCGTGATCCCACCATCTCCATTTGACAGATATTTGTCATCCCACCCATATAAAAAATACCCCAAAGTATTTTTGTATTGTTACATTAAATAAAAAAACCCTTTGCCCCTTAATATATAAGCAATATAATTTTTAGGTTTTCATGATTATTTAATACCCCAATATGATTGAATGTGATATTATATTTCCTTCTAGTGACGCCCTTGTGGTAGTATGGTTGTTGATGCATGCCAAAAGTCATTAATGAATCCAACTACCGAAAACCCCCTTCTCACATGCAATTGGTGTTCATTGTCCCAGGGAAACTCCTGATCTATACACCCATTCATACAACCTCCCTCTAAATTGGATTTTGAAAAATGGCATAACCCCCCTAAGCTACTTTGCTTTCCCTCCCTCAATACCTTGTAGCCATGTTGTTGCAATTGGACATGAACATTGTATAATTTATTCTCAACCCTAAATAGTAGTACCAAGACATTGATGATGGATATGTATCGATCACATATAGGCCAATGTAAAAAATCTTATAATACAAGGAATATATATATATATATATATATATATATATAATCATTATGTGTTTGATAAAGTTAATATATAAAAATGCATGACAAAAGAAAAAATAAATAAATTTGAGAATGTAAATAAAATCAATAACAAATTAATACAATAAATATATGTTACCACTACAATTAAAATTCAAGATAAATTTGTTCTTAGGAGAGCATTTTCCACAACCTCAAATAATGTAATGTAAATATTAAGAGACCAAAAAAATACCTAGATCTCATTTTTAAATTAATTAAATTGTATCTTATATTCATGTATTTAACCATTTAAGTCTGTTTTAAAACAATAAATTGATATTATACAAATCAAAAATTCTTTTTAGAAGTAGAAAGCACGGGGTTTCACTCAGTGAACTTGTTACATAACACGACCGTTCGCATGATATTAAAGAATATCCCTAATTTCACTAAATATTGGAAAATTCTTCCTAAAATTCTATTGTTGAACCCCCCTCCCAATATGCCTTTCCAATTAAGAAAACCCCTAGTTTGACCAGATATTGTATGTACCCATTTTTAATACCCCTTTATATCATATTATGAAGTTGTAACAAATAGGATCCCTAACACATCTTAGTATAAGCAAACATGATGCTAAATAAAATAATAGTATAATGCTAATAATGATCCCACTGGGATTGTAGAGGAAATTGATAAATTTGTAGTGTTGGATAGTGGAAGACCCAACAAAATAGTATTTGGAAGGCAAAATGTGTAAAAGGAAACCCAGTCAAGAGATCAACATAACAAAGAATGTAAAAGGATGATAGTTCAACAGTTAGTGAAATGCTTAGAAAAGATAAGAATTGCAGATGTTTCACACCACAACATGCCAATCTAGCAATTTTATATCATGTAAATATAAGTATAGCCATAGAGAGCTCATGTTTTTTATAAGCTTAATAAATTAAACTCCATAAAAATGCAAAATTGAAACCCTTTTTTGGATGGAATCCCCTACCTTTCTATCCAAACAAACATCATTGATGTTTGAACCCAAATGAGCATAGAAAAATTCCTCTTACTTTCCAATAACACCATATGATCATGTGCATATCTCGGATTTGGGTCATACACAAGATGCAATATATGAATTTCCTCCACTTCCTCTACATTCATTCTTGCAATCAAGGGAATTAACAACATTTAGTTACCTTTTCTTGGGTTATATATATATTTTTATCTTTACAGGAGAGAGGGAAAAATATCCATCGTTAGGTTTCAAGCATGCAATAGTTATAAGTATACACAGATGGTGAAACTTATATGATACCATTTCATGGTAACGATAACACATAGGGTATGTAAATAAGAATTTATATTTTCACCTATGTTCATGTCAGTTCAAATACAACATTAAGACGGATGCCTTGCATATAAGAATTGAAATTACAATTATGAATGTGCCAAATATAACTCAATCAAACAACTATTCCTAACTCGGAATGTGAAAATGTTAAAGAAGAATACAAAAAGTTGAAAGAAGTAAATAGTCAAGAAAGATTGATTTAACTTTTCTTGGTTCCAGTGAGCCAACAAAGATTGCTCTCACTTTTCTTAGTTGTCATGGAGAAAGGTTTGATTGAATCTCAATACCCATCTAAACCTCGACCTAAAAAATGAAGAGTTAGATCTTTTACTTGAATGCCTATAAAAAATACAATACAAGTGTTTAACTCTGGAACTCCGAATTTGCTACATCTCTTAACTTAGATGAAAAAAAATATAACATCAATTCAAACCAAGCCTAAATAAGCTATTAAATGAGGATTTCTCAAGGCCAGTAATCCAAAGTGACTTCCATCGATATTATCATTGGTACAATATTACCATATTTATAAAAAAATTAGGATCATAAGCAATATCAAATAAAAATGGAGGGTCCTTAAGTTTTAGGAGGGTATGAATTGAGCCCATGATTTGGAGGTATGAATCCATCCCACGATTTGGAGGTTATTCCTCAGGCCACCTAAATAAAATAACCCCCATTATTTATATTACTATGTAAAATTAAAACCCCCCTTGACCCCTTAATACAAGGCAATATATTTTTGAGGTTTTTAAGAGTATTCAAACCCCCAATATGAATGGACGTTATATGATATTGTCTCTCTAGTGAACCCCCCGTGGTAGAAAGTTTATAATATTATATCTTGTATATATATATACATATATATATATATACATATATATATATATATATATATATATATATATATATCTATATATGATTCGACACTATATTATTTTTCAAGTTAATAGTTTTTTTATTTTTTAAAGTGACACATGTCCATTATAAGTTGAACACGAAAGGAATTATGTGCATCTCCCTCATACTACAATGTGGAAAGCACCTTCCAACACAATTAATAAATTTGTATTTTAAAGGGCCATCAAATTAAATCTAAGAAAACTAAGTCAATTGGATTGTGTTAACTAATGATTTTCAAAACACAATTAAGAAAATATATTATTAAATGATGATGATGACGACGATGGTGTTGTTTATTAACATCCACCTAGATCAATTTTGGTCTATCAAATAAGAATCACTTTGTTTACTTTAGAATTTTATTTATGTGCTCGAAAAGCTTCAAGAGAAACAATCCTATATTAGCATAGTTATGATGAGTTACAATGTTAGGAATGTTAGTATTGTAGTGCAAATATTTTGAAATTGCACTCTAATGTTGGTACATGCATGACATTTTATGAGAAAATGATTTTCAACTTTAACCCTCTTAGTATCACAAAGATGAAAAATTCATTCATCCCATGATGTTTTAGGAATTGTCTAATGCCATGTTTCATTGTGGAGATCATGAGAGTTTGTTCTTATTTTAACAATGTTGATTTTATTTTTTATACTAGTTAAAACAGAGAAATTATACTTTTGATCTTCTAGATCAGGGTTGATCACCTCCTTACAATATCGTAATTTTATATTATCCAATAATTCCTTATTGCACCACAAGTTCTCCTTAAATTTAGATCTAATAATGCTTTTAAAATTATCATTATTTTATAGAGTGACCTTTTCCTTGACTCCCCAATGATTTAGCGAAGATGTGGTGTCTTTATGCCAACCTTGCTTAACTAGAAGGTTGTTTTGACCAGAGCATGGAACAATATTAGGAGGGCACTTGTCTCCCATGTTGTTTATCTTCTTCGTTTACATTAGGTTCCTAGTCACAGCCATGCTCTCATCACGCTCTCATTGGGGAAGATGATTGCTTCTATGAGGATGATAGAATATGATGTATTTCATTGAATTTTAATAATATATGTTATAAAGAACTTTTGGATTTGCTCTAGATCCTTCTCCATGATTCTCTAGATATGTTGGAACCCCAAAATTCACATCCATATAAGATAACATGAGTGGAAAGAGTCTCAAAGAGGAGTTTCTTCTTATCCCAAAACCAAAGGTTTGTTAATTGATAACAAATTTCAAGTCCATAATAATCTTTTCTCCCTCAATTAATCATTTTCTCATTGATATAGTTTTAGTAAAGCTTTTGATGAAGATCGATTATGAGATATTTGTATGAAGCCACTTCCACCAAGTTGTTGTTGTCATACATGAAACTAGCATAAGTGATCTTTTGGGATTTGATTATCATATTTTTTTTTTGTCATCGTTACCAGTCATATACATATTAGAGAAAAAAATCCTTAAGAGTTTGTAGTTACTTGTCGAGATCATAGGACTCATTGCTAAGGTATTTTTTAAGTATTCAAATTGTATACCTAAGTATATTATTTTGGATTGAAAAAGTCATACATATACATTGATAGGTGGATATTAAATAAGAAACATACAATTTACTACTAAAACTTGAAAGTTTTGGGGAATATTATACAAAAAAAACATATTTTATGTAAATATAGGCAATTTTTTAGAGTAAAAATGGTTAAAAAACAATTTTTTTTAATAAAAGGCCAAAAATAACCATTTGGATAAATTTTGCCCCTAAAAAGTACCTTGACTCGTAATAAAAATATCATCATTGTAAAGAAGAATAAAAAATGATAAGGGATAGGGTACAACCTTGCTTGAATCTATATTACAATTAATATCTTATGATGATTCGTGAGACCTCCTAAACCATTCTCATACAACATCATGGCAACAACTCACAACTCTAAATAGACTTTTAAGTTCTAGCTCTTCTAATATACTCTAAAGGTTAGTTATAGGAACTATGTTCCATAGTTAAATGATAGCTTCTAAATGGTGACTTTCCTTTTTTTTTTAATAATTTTCTACCCATAAGGTAATTTTCTTTTCCATTAAGTTAAATTAAAATAGAGTTAATTATAATATTCTTATAACGATTTGAATTTTTTTATGTAGACTTTTTAAAATAGGAATAATGATACTATCCACAATTTAATAAAACAATATTCCATTACTAAATTAAAAATTTGTGAATATGAAAAACTTAAAATATAATTAGCCATTTTTAAAATTTCATATATATATATATATAATTTTATTATTTTTTTTTTAAGTTAGTATAGATCTTTAGATTGTTTTTTATCAAAATAAACAGAAGCTTACACGGCCCTCTCATGACTGAGAAAATAGATCCAGAACCAAAATTAAGAAGTTTACAGGGCCCTTCCATAATAGGGAAAACAGACCCAAATCCAAGATTAAGACTGCACTACGAGTTTTAAGAGTTACTATCAGTCTATCAAGAAACCAAACACTAACAGCAGCAGAGTTTGTAATGCTAACGATAAGCCAAAAAAAAGACAGAGTCTATCTAAAAACATAATACATGTTCAAACCAGTCAGGTCAGCTTGAGAACCGAGCTCCCTGGTGAGCTCGATGCCGAGATGTTGGGCTATCTGCTTCTGTTTCTGGATAATCTGTGTGAGGAGGAGAAACATTTCATCTTGTTGCAGGAGAATCTCCACGTGCGCTTCACCTCTCTCTACTACTTTCTGCAACCAGTGGTAGTCCAGGGTCCTCTGATACATAGTGGTTTGGCCTCTAGTATTCCCTGGGTCCGGAACCAAACCTTCAAATTCGCTTCTGATTTTTGTGTCTAAGAAACAACCTCAAGACACTTGGGCATCGTCCTCCGCATCTTGAATTCCCACTTGAACTTTCTGTGGGATTTCATTTTTAAACCGGCGGGCTTTTCCCACAACGCCTCGCATAAATCGCACTGGTGGGCTAGAAGAGGGGCATGCTGGCTTAGATTTGCGTCAAATATAAGCTCTCTTTTTGGGCGGCATCATTGCAGCTGCAGCAATCAAACCAAAGGATAAACTTCACCAAACTGTGACCGTGTTAGAAAAGGTAAGTAGCAAGGCTGTGAGCCAAGCTGCTTCCAAACTTATGCTACATTTCTTGTAAGTAAGCCAAACTACTTCCAAACTTCTACTACTTTTCTTGTAACCCTCCAAACCATGAACCCGTTTCCTTTTGATATATATATATAAAATCTTAGTACCTTTTATAATATTTTAATTTATATGTATATGTGTGATAGATTTGCTTTTAAAAAACACTGTATTTTATTAAAGTGACGTAACCACAAGCCCTTGGTGCATGAACGTTTACAATTCCGTAAATTAAATATCTCACAGCGCTCTGTGTTTATTGGTTAGAGATTTGAGAAGTGCTATTTATTGATTAGAGGTTTGGCAAGTTTTAATTTACGTTCTGTAAATAACATATTTTGGAATTTTGATTGAAATAATAATAAACTAAAAACAAAGTGTCGTAATTTCTTTTGAGTCACATGGTTGAGACTGCATCACATCATCCACGTTGAAAGCACATCGAAACAAAGATTTCTATGTACCATTACGATTTAAAATACTGATACAATAGTGAGCAGACTGTACACTGAACCAACGAGTTGACAGCGGGGAGAGGAGTGCTGCAATGATAGAGAAGCGCTACTTCGATGGAATAATGGCCGCCACTCTTTTCTCAACCAGAACGGGTAAGCCGCCCTTCATGCGCGCAGTCAAGCTGTGAATGAGCTTTGGAGCTCCCGCGGAGGAATAATATTCAGCAGGCCGCCGTACTTTGAAAATGGAAACCACTGCCGCCGCAACGTACTTCATCTGAATAAACGCCGTGTCTTTGCCCACACAGACTCGCGCCCCGCCTTGGAATACTGCGTACTTGAAGGGACTCTGCGGGACGAAATGGCCATCCTCGTTCAGCCATCTCTCCGGCTTGAATTGCAGACAGTCGGTCCCCCAGATGGCGGCGATTCGACCCATGGCGTACGGGTGATAAGTCACCCGAGTGCCTTCGCCAACAGTAGTCCCGTCGGGCAGGACGTCGTTGTGCAGGGCGTGCTTAGAGTCGAAAGGCACCGGCGGATAAAGTCTCATCGATTCGCTGATTGAGGCGTGCAGGTAATGCATGTTCTGCAGATCCTCGTATGAGAACATCAAGGGACTTCCGTGTCGTCTGGCTTCGGGTTTGGTGGCCCTGAGGCGAGCTATTTCTGTATGTATTGCTTCTTCGACATCGGGATGGGAGGACAGGAGCCAGAAGAACCACGTTAGTGCAGCCGAGGTGGTGTCTCTACCTGCCAAGACGAAACTGATTATGGAGTCTCGAAGAAACTCTTCCGAGCGATAGGCCTCGCGTTCGGGCAGATCGGCTTTTAGGCTGTCAAGCACCATGAATCTAGAGAGCAGATCTTGTTTACCAGGAGCACTGTACTGGGCCATCTCCCTTCTCCGCTGACGAATGACATTCATGGCGAAGTGGTGCACGGTTTCCACCGCCTGAGAGAGACGCCTTTCTGAACCGACATTGAGCATTCTCTTCAACTTCCACACCAACGAGATCGGCGCAGTGGATCTCCGAGCGCTCAGGTCGGTCGCCAAATCGAAAGCCTGCGAGAACTCCAAAACAGGAAGGCACGCATCCAGGCAAGCCGGATCAATCCCGAACGCAATTTTACATATATTATCTAACGCAAAACGCTGCAGAAGATCTTGCAAATCCACGCAGCTACCCTTCTTGCTTGCCTCATGTAGAATGCACAAGAGTCGATCCGTGACCTCCTCCACGACTTGTAGAACGAAATTGCGAAGAGCGTGGGAATTGAACTCGTAACTGGCAACCTTCCGCTGTAGCTTCCAGGCATCCCCGTCGGTATTGAAGATCCCCTTCCCCAGCAGATCGTGGAGAATGGCCGTGAAAGGTTTGCCCTTCGGATAATTATCAAAGCCCGTCGTCAGAATATGTTCCACGTTCTTAGGATTCGCCGTCACCACAGTCCGGATTCCTCCGAGACGCTCCACCACGATGGTCTGCGTGGGGGATACTGCAAGCATCTCGGCGTACCATTCTGATTGCCTGCTCTGATTCTTCCAGAAGGCAAATAGCGAACCCACCACCGGATACCGTCTGGGTCCGTTCACCGCCGCTCTGCATAATATAAATTCTCGCTTCATATACAGGAAAACCACGTAAAACGCCAACAACATCACAACCGCCGGCAATACATGTAACAGTAAATCCGCACTCAGGGAGAGTAAAGCCAACGATTCCTCCATGATTCAATTCTCCAAGCTTGCTTGCACAGCAACAAGAAAATAATCATCTGGTGCCTTTATTACGATGGTCGGGACTAAGGCGGTTTTGAAGCTGCTGTTTTATGAGAGAAACTATGCTTATTCTGTGACAGCTCTAAGCCAAAAGTCACTGCATGTTTATCGGTAAATGAATATAAAATCCAATTCAGCATGCATTTCACGTGCGGCATTCTTGAAGTCCGGCTATTGTTTAAACCTGGGCCAACATTTGTACCGTTGTTGTAGACTGCTGAACCTGGTTTCCACGCATGAGATTCTGCCAATGTCACTTCCATCCCCCATATCGAAACCCTAAACTACCATGCATGCACCTTTTTATCAATCAAAATGCACGTGCTTGAATTGCCAAAAGTTTCCAACTCAACTTCAAAGTTTTCTTGACTTTTTCATCCACGGGATTACAGTACTAGTTGATATCCACACTCAACCTATCCACGACTGGTGGTTTTGTGCAGAGTGAAGTTGAAGTAGAACAATACCACCTTTAGCAGCGACAAAAATGGAATTTACCTCCGGATTTTCAGATCTGATGGGTTCCACCTTGTTTCTAGGGTAAAGGCCGGATGTGGACGAAGCAACAATTTTAAAGCGTGGTAAGTGTATATAATTTTCCCATTATCACCTCTTTTTAAATAAATAATAAATATGTAGAGTCCTCTCTATTTTTACACCAATAGCCAATAGGTGTAAGATTTAGTTAAGTTGTTATTAAGAAAATAAGTATACTTATTAAATAGTATTTCTTTTTATGTTTATATTAATTAATTAAATATTTATTAATTAAGAATATATTTAATTAATTTTTATTCTTATTAAAAATAATACCAATAAAATATTAAAAAATATTATATTTATAAATGTATTAATAAACAAACAAAAATTAAAATATTAAAATTTAAAATTAATATTTTAACAAACAATTTAACACTTATAAATACTTTAAATATTAATTTCATTTTTAATATAAATTAAAACTATTAAATCACATAACTTTATACACTTAAATTATATCATTAGAACTTGTATACAAAACCATTTAAAATGCATAACATCAATGCACCCATGAATATAATTAAACATACTATTAAAACATTGTCTTACATGTTTGCTTAACATTTATCTAAATATGATCATGACATATATAAAAAAATATAGAATCTATACTTTATTATTATTTATTAATATTTAAAAATTATATCTTTAAAATTTTCATTAATATGCACTTGCATTGAGTGACAAATTTCGCAAAGAAATTGCATAATCCCCTTTTTGTTGTCTAGGATATAGAGAGTCTTTAGCAAAATAGGCAAACCCCCTAATAATGTTCGGGGAACGAAGGCAATTGTGATACTTCTTCCTTTTTAGATTTTTGTAATCCATTGTTCCTTTAATGTAAGGAAAAATTATGTTTGGGATCATTGCAATTTGTTTATATTTTTGTCCTTGCACTTTATGGATTGCTTTCTTATTTTTTCCTATGGTATCCATTCTTTTTTAAGACTTTATTGAGATGATCCAATCCCTGTCAAAAGTGATCTGGATATGATATTCTTGTTGCTCTAATTGCAAGTGTTTTGATGACACTGAATTTCTGAACAAGCTGGCGGTGTGAATTTATTTGCAAGTCTCTATTAATGTGGGTCTTCATTCTTTACGCCTGATGACCAATACTTTTGTTCTCTTTCTTGTTGAGTCTAGTACATCAAGAGAGGGAAGCTTAATGTGCACCTCCACCTCTATGGTGAATTCTATGTGATGCAAAAGGCTATTTAAGTGAATTGAGAATTCATTTTGTTTTTCCTTTCCATGTTACCATTTATCAAATATTTCATTGACATATATTTTCCATTCGTTTGGGGTGTGAGGGAAATAATTTATGACCCTTACTTCAAAGTTATCAATTTAAAAAATAATTTTCTTTTATAATAGGTTAAAGTGTAGAGCCCAGAGCGACAACATGAATCTATTCATAGATTTTTCTTTTATAAGAAAAGTTTGTTGAATTTAGACAAATCCTTACCAGGTTTTCTATCTATTATGTTTTTAATTAAATCAATGGCATTATCCACTAGAATCTCATTGTATCTCATTGTACAGAAACACGATATAAATGCTAACCAAAATGTCCTGGTTTTTAACCCATTTGAGGAAAGAAGTAGAGATTTTAGTATTCACAATAGATCTTAGTGAAGTCCCATATTTGTGTATCTAGGGTAATTCATATATGCGAGGCATTATTGTACTTTTTGGCATTACCTTCTTTTTGATAGATTCATTCTAGTATGAATTTTTAATTTTTTGATAGATTAAAAGAAAAAGAGATGGAATCCATTCAACATGTATTACACGATAATAAGGTAGAAAAGGGTTGATCTCAAATTTTGTAAGTACTTTCATTTTTCTTACTTAACTTGAATATTTCTTGTGATTTTTATACTTTAATTAATTTACAATTATTCATGTATATTTACAATAAATTACATATGGGTACTCTCAAGAATTAAATATTTAGTGGAATCAATAGAAGATATGTTGAGAGATGACATGAGGAATGGCTTTGGAGGAATGCATATTTTTTTTAATGAATCACTCATTATTATAGTACACTTTTCAACTTACACAATTATGTATATTATAATATAAATGTAGATATACTCATTAGACTTTATTTCTATGATTGTAGATGGAACCAAATCAAACTATCATCAAAACATTGCAAATAATCAAAGTACAATATTCCCAATAAGTGATGAATAAATAAGTCACCAAGCATCTTGAGTAATGACAACAATTTCAAAGATGGATGATGATTGATACAATTGGATGTTACAAGTTTTATACTTTGGAATTCTTGTTTGTGCAATTTTGTTTAATGTTGAAATATCATGGTCCCAATTCATATGACCACTAGTTAGCAAGCATATTGATAACTTTAATAATTATTATTTATTGACATTTTGATTATGATTAATTATTATGTCCCATTTCGTAAGATGAAAGTTGCCTTATTGATATATAATAAAAATGATTCATTATCCATTCATTGTTGTAAAAGTTACATTACATTGATGATTAAATATAGACTTATGTAAATAAATTACATTATTATAATAAATTAAGGTGTAATTTTATATCATATTTAGTTAAATACACAAAACATCAATGATTAGTTAAAATTTTAAACTAATAAAAATCAACTTTATTTTCAATTAAAAAATAATTAATTACATTGAAACATTTTTTCTACATAGAAATCATAAATGTATTACTAAAATTAAAATTACATTCTTCATATGTCAACATGAAAATTCATGTGCATATCCAGTTGAAACAAGTCTAAACAAATCAAACCAAGATTCATACTAAAGTATGATATGGACAAAACAATTATACAAACCAGCTAAACAATTTGAAACACATCAACTATATAGAGCTACAACTTACATTTATAATCATATATTTTGTACATTATGTACGATCAAACTGATAGACCAAGAAGTGTTCAAGTATGCCAAACAGGGTAATTTTTAGGGGCGAAATTTCACCAATTGGCTATTTTTTGGGCTTTAAAAAAAATCGTTATTTGGTCATTTTTACTCTCTAATATTTCCTATATTTACATAAAATATGTTTTTTGATCATAATATTCTCCAAAAGTTACAATTTTTACTAGTAAATTGTATTTTTCATATTTAATATTTGCCTACCTATCTATATATATGTTTTTTTATATGCAAATAAATTAGGCCTAGAATGCTACACTTAAGTATACTATTGGAATCCTTAAAAAATACCTTGTGCTAAACCAAAAACAAGTCTATGATGAAACTTCTTGCTTCCCCAATTGGATCATATTCTTCGTAAAAAAACATGCAAAAAACTTCAAAATTGACCTCCACATAAACTACAAGAGCTTCCATAATAAAAAATTACAATTCTCATATAAAATCAGAATCACCTTAATCACAGAAAGCATGAAAGTATCAATTTGATGTTGAATTTAAGTTTTATGATATGTACCAATTACCTTCATGCATAAGAGTACCAGTTTTGGCCAATTCATACACTTACTAATTGCATTCACGAAACACATGATTTATAATCAGCTTTCCCGCCATTTCTTTTAATCTTAAGGCCTCTTCCAAAAGAGGAACCAGATGCATAATGTGAATTCTTCTTTCCCCATTTATTCACCTAGCAATGAACTGAGAATCACCGAATATCTGAATTTCATTTGCATCATGCTCCACTTCCAACCACAAAAAATTCTAAGAGCACTCAAATCCGCTTAATTATTCAGTCCCTGCCCGAGCCTTACTTTGAAACTAAACCAATGCTTCCTACAAATATATATCAACCCCCTTCTCCACATCTCTATGCATCCCCCATGGAAGAAACATCAACATAAGCCCATGGAATAGTATCATCAATATCTTCCTCAACCACTTGGAGAATCTTGATTTGCACTTTTTCTTGTGGTAAGAAGCTTAGTATGCCCAGGATTTGAAAAAGCAAAATGAATAGGAAGAATAAATATGTCTTCAAAGCAGCTAGCATTTCTTGCTGCCCATGTTTGTAGGGTCCCCCATTTCGGGTTCCCCAAAATGACTTCCAAAATAGAACTAACATCATATGAAGATTAAATAAAACTTGAAAATCAAATATAGTACCATAAATAAAATTTCATAAACTCAACATGTACATAAAAATGGAAAATTATACCTTTCGACAGTGGTTGAACACTCTGTTGACGAAGTCCTTGTATGTACGGTCGTCGATCTTCCCCGAGTCGCTTCCAGCTTTGTCGATTTACCAAGAGACCCCTCGGTTGACCACCATACCATATCGAGGTTACTCTCCTTCACCCCGAACCCACAAGCTAATGGGGTCATAAGAACACACTAGCAAGCTTCCCGCTGAGATCTCTCAATCCCCGGTCAAGCTAAGCCCAACTCACAAGAACCATAAAATCAATTCTCGATTCCGGTGCCCATCCAGCACTAGGGAGCAAGAGATCCTTTACTCCTTCTCCTCCCTACTTTTATAACAAAATTTTGTGTGCCATATGTCTTTCCATGCACATAAATCATTTATTTTAATATTTTATTAATATTATTCTTTTGTGCCATGTGTCCTCACATGCACATAACTTATTTAATTTAATATTTTATTACTATTTATTCTCAAGTTACAAAATCCTTTGTGCCATGTGTCCTCACATGCACATAACTTATTTAATTTAATATATTTTATCATTCATTTCAAATCTTTTCTTTTCTTTTTCCTTCATGAAAGAAAATATTTTATTTAAATAAATTTTCTAATTTATTTAGAATCTTTTCTTTTCAAAAATAATATAGTAAAAGGAATAAAATATTTAAAATTCCAATCTAGTTCTTCTTTTCCAAAAGTGTTAAAAGTATAATGAGTAAAAAGAAGAAAAAAAAAATTATTACAAATTCCCATTTCGTTTACCTTTCTAGTTTTCCTTTTTCAAAACAATAAAACGAAAATAAAGTAATTTCTTTTATTAACACTTTCTTCATTTCAAAAAGATATATAAAGAAAATCATAAAAATAATTTTAAAATAGATCTTCATAAAAGAATTCCAACCTAATCTAAATTCTTTTTCAAAATAAAAAAAGTAAGAGTAAAATAATTCTTTCATTAATATTTCCTATTTTATTTCCAATTATTTTTCCTCTTTCAAAACAAAATGGATTAAAATATTTCTTAAATCTTATGTGAAATTTCCATTTATACAATTGATTTATTTCTTCTTCTTGTTCTTGTCTAGGTACCTCTTGGGTGGGCCATTCCTTCAATTTCTTTTCTTTCTTCTTATTCTTGTCTAGGTACCTCTTCGGAAGGCCCTTTTGAAAATTCATTTTCTTTCTTCTTGTTCTTGTCTAGGTACTTCTTCGGCGGGCCATTCCGACAATTTCTTTTCTTTCTTCTTATGGGGAGTATTGCGTAGCGATCAGGAATCTTTACCACGACCTTCCAACTACGCTTTCTTAGAGACTAAGGGTTGATGAGGGATAAGGTCCTCCTTATCGCATGCCCCTAAACTCATCATACATGACCAAGTCGTTATGGCCTCACCCATATGGCACACACTTCCCCGGGTGAGCTGAAACAGCTTCCTACCCATGCGTGAATTGCTATTTCAGGGTCGACAGTCTGTTGTCGTACTCCTATGTATTATTTTTGTTCTTACGACCCCTATAATTCCCTTGTGGGGCCACTGCACACACACACACTCAAGCACACATTAGTAGCACTACACTATGAAATATTTCATCATCCATCATAATATATCAATCAGTCGAGCATATATTTCATTCATCATTTTCTCTCAATCAGTAAATCATATCTATCATTCATCATTCTATCTCAATCAGTCAAGCATATGTAACATGCAGTCATTCTATCTCAATCAGTCGAGCATATCTAACATTCAATCATTCTATCTCAATCAGTCGAGCATATCTACCATTCAATTATTCTATCTCAATCAGTCGAGCATATCTAACATTCAGTCATTCTATCTCAATCAGTCGAGCATATCTAACATTCAGTCATTCTATCTCAATCAGTCGAGCATATCTAACATTCAGTCATTCTATCTCAATCAGTCGAGCATATCTAATATTTAGTCATTCTATCTCAATTAGTCGAGCATATCTAACATTCAATCATTCTATCTCATAATTTCTTAATCGAGCACATATCATCTAATCACTTTCGTTTCCTAGTCTCTCAGTCATTCTAGCATATATTTCATTTAATCATCTCTGTTTCATAATTCCCAATTCAGCATATATCATCCGATAATATTCACTGTAAATTCCATGGTTCGCGTTTTATTCATCCGATTCACTTCAAAACTAGTGTCTTCATTAGTCTAATCCATTAAAGTACCGAGGAGGGCATTACATACACCCCCTCTTATTAAAAACTTCGTCCCGAGTTAAGTCTCATGTACTTCAATGGTGAGTTTTCACTTTCCTTTCACACTCATTTCTTCAACATAACCACAATTGATAATAACATTTCATTTCTTCTTTTCTACCATCATATAAATATAAATCTCATAATTGATAATATAACTAAATCATACCTTTCATAGTGTAGCAATCTCCACAGCATTCCTCTACTAGCTCATTAATTGTAACCGGCATTGAAATCGTCCATAACAAATTCTTTCCATTCAACAAAACTATCAGTATATCATCTACAAAAATCTTTAAAGCACTAACATATTTCAACATAAGGGATAAAATCTTCAATTCCAACTTCTTCCTTTTCTATAATTACGTATAACTATCATATGTTTAAAACAATGTCCGAATTTCAAAATAAGAATTCACCCTTCCCAATTATGTTCTTCAATATATACCTTAACCATTACTAAACTAATCTTACATGCAACCTCTCTCTTCTCATAATCCAAAGTATAATTAAATACTGGAGTATCATTTACTTAGTATAGCTAAAAGTATAATCTCATATTTTTATAAACAAAGTCATGTAAGGTTTTCTTCTCTTCATAACTCAAGCACAGTTAAGATTCCGTAATTCAAGTAAGTTTAACTTCTCTCTTTCCACAATCCAAAGCATGATTACAACTAGTAGTGCATACATATTCAAGAAGCTGGAAATATTCTTGCCGAAGATGAAGAAGTAAAAAAAACCGCAGCTCTAACTTTTCTATGTCGATCTTTATGCATCACCAACGAACCCAAATGTAGGGTCTCATCTCATGAGCAAGTGAATTTTTTTTTTCTTTTTTTTTGTACTAACATCCTTCGTATCAAGTGTAGGTCATGAACTTAGCTTAGAAGACAATTATCACCATTAGTGTCCAATCTTTTTATAGAACACTAATTAGAATAAAAATCATAGCTCATGATTTAGTTACTTTAATCCATAACTTCGAACAAATCATTTAATACAGATACCATCTTCTCTTCCTTAGCTTACTGGAATCCATCTAGACAATCATTTAGGTTTCCCATCTATAAGATTCATAATCACCTTATGACATAAACCACATGAAATAATGTTCTCCTCTATTATCTAAGAGCATAATTTCATCACTTACATAACGCATGGCTATATTTCAATTACAATCATTTGAAGTGATCACAAGGAGTAATATCTCTATATTTATAAACCGATCACTTATATATATATATATGTGTGTGTGTGTGTGTGTGTGTGTGTGTGTGTGTGTGACAGTTAAATTAATTACAAATATAATACTTCTTTTTACATATATTTAAACAATTCCTTCATTCATCATTAAGAATATAATCATAACTATAATGCTTATTTTTCACATTAGTTACTACACTAAGAAATTCTTCCATTCTTCACTAAAAAAGTTAATTATAAATCCAATAATTATTCAAAACATTAATTGCTATACCAAATATTCCTTCCATTTCTCACTAAGACAATTACATATAAATCTAACATTTTTCTTAACATTAGTCACCATATTAAATAATCCCTCCATTCTTCAAATAAGAGAAGTAAATATAAATCTAATGATTATTTTTACATTGGTTACTATGCTATCTAACTCTTCCATTCTTCACCTAAGGTAATAATTCAAATACAATGATTCTTTTAACCCTTCCTGAAATGGAATATCATTCTATAAATTTAACCATCACTTAGAACCTAATATTCTAGTAGCTTCTATCATTCAGATTTAGTAGGTACTTAACACTAAATCTCTCCCCAATGATTTTATTACTTATGCATCAATCATTGATCAAAACTGAAGTGAACAATGAACCAACTGTGAGAAAGACAAAGTAGTGACATCAAACATAGAATAAATATGCCACATGGAGGGGTGAGGCTCAAAGAGGGTTCTTTGAGCCTCACCTCTCAAACTATACTAAGAAAGAACCACCATTTGTGAAATGCATACAAAAGAAATTCATTGTTATATATATTTAAAGAAAATATGGAGATGCATTAATACGCAAATAGAGTCTAATAAAAGGATAGCGGATCCATCCATCTCCGCTAGATTCCACTCCGTAGATCGGATTCTAGTTTTAACATACTAGTATACAATACTCGAAAAGAATGAACAATTAAAGCAATGATACTTCATAGACAGAGATCAATCTGTCTTCTCTTCTATGCATCGGCTTTATAATTAACTCAGGACATATAAAAATAATTGGGACAAATAGAGTTTAAGATTCCACAAACAAAATTAGATTGACAGGATTTCTTAGATTCAAGAGACAAGTCGTTCGATGAATTTTGAAGATGCCCAGCATTGGAAGTTTAACTACTAATTCATTTCGATTTCTGGAAGACTCCACCGAACCTGTGAATTTAAGCTACCAATTGATTTTGATTTCTGGAATATGCCACGAAACCTGGAGTCGCCATCCAAAATGGATAGCAAGGGATTTTTTTTATTTTAAAGAAATGGATAATCTCATTCAGGTTGATGAGTAACGTAGAGAATAAGAAACTAGATACCTTGGTCGTATAGCCAACATGCAGAGGGTAGATCAATCTAGATCTCGGTTTACTGACAGGACTTGTTTGATTTGGCCACACGTAGAGAAAAGAGATGCTACAGATCTTGGTTTGAATGCCATCACGCAGAGGAAAGAGAAGTTACAGATCTTGGTTTGAATTCTTTCCTGAAATGCTACAGCATAATTTTAAAAAAATAGAGTAAAAGAAATCATAAAGGTTTAGATCTATCATTTAATATCCTCCATTTCGAATAGCAGGCAAAGTTCAAAAGTTTATATCTGAAGTCTCTCATTTCTAATGAATTTATGCTTACCTAGAGGTATGGAAATTAATCAGCCATATCGCGATTTCACCGTTTAAAATATAAAAACACAAAATATTCAAATCCATACCTCACACAGTGATTTCATTAATAACTTTCGACAATACAGAATTTTAAAGTTTAGATCTCAAATACTGAAAATAATATTGATGAAATCTTGAACCTGATTTGGTTATCATGTTGAGATGGGGTCGATTGTTGTAGTCGCGGCTGATTCAGCTATCCGATCCGATCCAAATTGACGAAGATACCGACAACCCCTCGGTAGAAATATGAGTCTGGTGCCCTCAAGGCTCGACTAGCTCTGATACCAAATGTAGGGGCCCCCATTTCGGGTTCCCCAAAATAACTTCCAAAATAGAACTAATATCATATGAAGATTAAATAAAACTTGAAAATCAAATATAGTACCATAAATAAAATTTCATAAACTCAACTTGTACATAAAAATGGAACATTATACCTTTCGACAGTGGTTGAACACTCCGTTGACGAATTTCTTGTATGTACGGTCGTCGATCTTCCCCGAGTCGCTTCCAGCCTTGCCGATTTACCAAGAGACCCCTCGGTTGACCACCCTACCGTATCAGGGTTACTCTCCTTCACCCCGAACCCCTGAGCTAATTTGGGGTCGTAAGAACACACTAGCAAACTTCCCGCTGGGATCTCCCAATCCCCGATCAAGCTATGCCCAACTCACAAGAACCATAAAATCAATTCTTGATTCCGGTTCCCATCTAGCACTAGGGAGCAAGAGATCCTTTACTCCTTCTCCTCCCTATTTTTATAACAAAAGTTTGTGTGCCATGTGTCTTTCCATGCACATAAATCATTTATTTTAATATTTTATTAATATTATTCTTTTGTGCCATGTGTCCTCACATGCACCTAGCTTATTTAATTTAATATTTTATTACTATTTATTCTCAAGTTACAAGAGTCTTTGTGCCATGTGTCCTCACATGTACATAACTAATATAATTTAATATTTTATTACTATTTATTCTCAAGTTACAAGAGTCTTTGTGCCATGTGTCCTCACATGCACATAACTTATTTAATTTAATATATGTTCTCATTCATTTCAAATATTTTCTTTTATTTTTCCTTCATGAAAAAAAATATTTTATTTAAATAAATTTTCTAATTTATTTAGAATCTTTTCTTTTCAAAAATAATATAGTAAAGGGAATAAAATATTTAAAATTCCAATCTACTTCCTCTTTTCCAAAAGTGTTAAAAGTATAATGAGTAAAAATAAATAAAATGTTTATTTTATCACAAATTCCCATTTAGTTCACCTCTTAGTTTTCTTTTTTCAAAATAATAAAATGAAAATAAAGTAATTTCTTTTATTAATACTTTATTCATTTCAAATTTCTTCTTTCAAAAAGATATATAAAGAAAATCATAAAAATAATTTTAAAATAGTTCTTCATAAAAGAATTCCAAACTAATCTAAATTCTTTTTGAAAATAAAAAAGTAAGAGTCAAATAATTCTTTCATTAATATTTCCTATTTTATTTCTAATTATTTTTCCTCTTTCAAAACAAAATGGATTAAAATATTTCTTAAATCTTATGTGAAATTTCCATTTATACAATTGATTTATTTCTTCTTCTTGTTCTTGTCTAGGTACCTCTTCAGCGAGCCCTTCCGACAATTTCTTTTCTTTCTTCTTATTCCTGTCTAGATACCTCTTCGGCGGGCCCTTCCGAAAATTCATTTTCTTTCTTCTTGTTCTTGTTTAGGTACCTCTACGGCGGGCCCTTTCGACAATTTATTTTCTTTCTTCTTATGGGGAGTACTATGTAGCGATTGGGAATCTTTATCATGACCTTCCAACTACGCTTTCTTGGAGACTAAGGGCTGCTGAGGGATAAGGTTCTCCTTATCGCGCACCCCTCAACTCATCGTACATGACCAAGTCATTATGGAGTCACCCGTACGGCACATGCTTCCCCGGGTGAGCTGAAAAGGCTTCCTACCCATGCGTGGATTGTTATTTTAGGGTCGACAGTCTGTCGTTGTACCCCTATGTGTTCTTTCCGTTCTTACGACCCCTATAATTCCCTTGTGGGTCAGTCGGTAAATTGTCTTACCTGCCACTGCACACACACACTCAAACGCACATTAGTAGCGCTACACTATGAAATATTTCATCATCCATCATAATATCTCAGTCAGTCGAGCATATATTTCATTCATCATTTTCTCTCAATTAGTAAATCATATCTATCATTCATCATTCTATCTCAATTAGTCGAGCATATGTAACATTCAGTCATTCTATCTCAATCAGTTGAGCATATCTAACATTTAGTCATTCTATCTCAATCAGTCGAGCATATCTACCATTTAGCCATTCTATCTCAATCAGTCGAGCATATCTACCATTCAGTCATTCTATCTCAATCAGTCGAGCATATCTAACATTCAACCATTCTATCTCAATCAGTCGAGCATGTCTAACATTCAGTCATTCTATCTCAATCAGTCGAGCATTTCTAACATTCAGTCATTCTATCTCAATCAGTCGAGCATATCTAACATTCGGTCATTCTATCTCAATCAGTCGAGCATATCTAACATTCAGTCATTCTATCTCATAATTTCTTAATCGAGCACATATCATCTAATCACTTTTGTTTCCTAGTCTCTCAGTCATTTTACCATATATTTCATTTAATCATCTCTGTTTCATAATTCCCAATTCAACATATATCATCCGATAATATTCACTGTAAATTCCATGGTTCGTGTTTTATTCAGCCGGTTCACTTCAAAACTAGTGTCTTCATTAGTCTAATCTATTAAAGTACCGAGGCGGGCATTACAATGTTCCCTGGGATACAATAAGAGGGAGACATCTAGAATATATAAAAGAAGCATTTAAATTCCATGCCTTTAGACAATTTTCTATTGTATTGCCTTGCCATATATTTACCAACTTTATCCACTTCTCAATCTTAGACAATATAAGCTTTGTACAGGAACTTTGAACTGCTATGTGTAGATTTGTTTCCTCCCCTTTTTTGCATAAGTAACATTTACCAAGCCCCTCTCCATTTTTTCTTTGTAACACATCCCAAGCAAGATATTTATTAGAGAGAAGAAACCACATGAATATCTTTGATTTCAAAGCACAACTGAATAACCAAACATAACTCCACCACCATAAAGGCTCAGATCTCACCTGATCCTGGATTAGAAACTCGTAACCGGATTTTGGAGTGTATACCCCTATAGGTGAAGGCACCCAAACTAGTGAATTACTGCAACCTTTGATCTCCTAACATTTTTTTTTTTAATTTAGAAATATATCCATTCCATATTTCACTGTCATTTCCATGTAATCCCATTACTTCTGTCGTAATCCATCCTTGTCCCCTAATTCAAGATGATCCATGGTCAGCAATAGTGCGCAAATAAAGGTAACCTTATCTCTAAGTATATCAATCATACGTACTGGAAGAGTGTATTGGTGATTACAACCCACCCACAGACCAACTCCCAAACATACATAAGTCTCGTTCCCTACCTTCCATGATAATCCTGATCCAATTATGTCAAAAGCATGTATGAATGTTGTCCAATAGATGATACATTATGGAGAGATTTATTCGGCCTTCAGACCCAATCTACGATAGAAAGAAGAGAAATATACTTGCTAACAACAATTCGTACCCACATACCAGTTCCATTAATCAGTTTACATACATCTTTTGCAGCTAGTGCAAAAGAAAACAGAGCAGGCATCTTGAATCCCCAGCCTCCATTTTTCTTTGGTAGCACCAAACCCTGCCAGTTGATCTAGACCATTCCTTGATTTTCCAAACTAACAGACCATATGAATCTATAACAATTTTTTATCAACTTTTCAATTACTCCTACTGGGATACATAAATTTATCCAAAATATAGGAATCAATTCCAAAACAACTTTTACCAAAACCATTCTTCCCCTTTTGATATACACCTATGGCTCCAATTTGGTATTCATAATTCACATTTTGCAATCAACCAATCCAAGTCTTTAATTACCTAAGATGATGTCTTTAATCTGAAACCCAAATACTTCAATCCTACACAAATGGAGTAACTGTGTATAGACACAGAGTTGTGATATTGATCATCTCTTGTTCATTTAGTCCATACACTAACACTAAAAAATTTCTTGTAGTTACCTTCATGCCTGTCGCCAAACACAACATAGCTAGAATCTCATAATAATACATTGTATTCATTTAAACTTTATTATGCATTTAACCGTTATTCCTATCCTATATCAATATGGTATAAATATAAAAAATATCGATGTTAATAATTTTAATAAAAGCATTGATACTCCTGACTTAAAAAATAAAACCGTTATATTGCATTGAAACATAATAATGCATAATTATGCATTTCACATTTATTTCTATACCAATGTGATATATATATATAAAAATACATCAATGTTAATAATTTTAATAAATACATTAATGTCAATAATTTTAATATTAATTGTTTTAATAAGAGCATGGATAATCTTGAGTAAAAGGACAAAACGTTATTATTACTGGCCATTTAGTATGTGTTAAAGATGTACAAAGAACGAATGCTCAATCATATATAATACATAATAGTATGTTAAAATACATATAATATTCATTAGTTCTTTCAAAATGGTTGCACATGGTGTCCTTTCTAATTATAATGTAATACACACATGGCTATCCCCTATCCCCGTATTGATAATGGCTCGAATCCCTATAGCATTCTTAACAAGACTTCGTCATTCCACTGGATTGCAAGGGACAAGTTCACCTTCCCGAAGTTATGGGGAGGCTGGGTATCAAACAACGAGATTTATTTGCAAAAGCTTTAATGCCAAATGGATGGTGCTGCATATAGAGATCTGCAAGAGGAGCTGCGAGAGGTATTATTCATTTCAATGATCAGAGTTGGAGAAAATTTGAAGATTTTATTGGTTTTGGTACAATAACAAGGTTTAGTTTATGGTAGCAAAATTCACTCTTCAACTAGGCATATCAAAGGAAATCTGCAGTCTATAGGTTTATGGCGACTCCTCCATCATTATCCACTGGTTGCAGTATAAATGGAAACCAAAGAACATTATATTAGCCGCTATTTTCAAGGAAGTCGATTGATAAATAAGCCATTTCCAATTTAATATTTTCCAACATATCTATAGGAAAAATGAACCAAGAAGAAGATCGATTATAAAAAATGGGGCTCCAATTTGGAAATGGCATATGGAAGAAATGGGAAGGTGATAATGATGACATTATGGAAGATGATCCAGGACTATATCTTTTTAAAGTTGAGCTACATCAAGATTAAAGCTATATATAGCATTGTAGCTAACATATTATTGGATGATAAATGAATATACATATTTATTTTTTAAAACTTTTTAATATGAAGTTGAATTGCAAAAAAGATGCTTAAAGAAGTTAAGCCTGAGATTATGATTTTGCTATAAAATCATTTTCGACCATGTAAAAAGTGCATACTTTAATACAAAGGAACACACTTTTTTTTCCATATATATATATATATATAATACACATATACATATTAAATATATACACTAATGCACCATACTATATCTATTAAATGTGTGCCATAATGCACCATATTGTTTGAAGCATACCTAAAAGAAAATTTGTATACGACCTTCTCATAAGTTTTGAAGCATAGCTTAAAAAAAACTCTCATATGACCTTTCTCATAAGTTTTGCAACATAGTTAAAAGAAAACTTTAATAGAACCTTTCTATAAGTTTTATTATAATGAACAATGATAAAACCTTTATCTTAGTCTCCATTGTGAAGGTTTTAATATAAGTTTCATATCCTCGTCATAAAAAGGGTAACTATGATATTTTAACATTAAACAAAAGCTTACAAATCATACAAAGAAGCAAATTCAAAATATGAAACTTGTGACATTCAATTATATTGATGATTGTCTATTTTCAAAGTGTTGTTATTGCTAAGATGGTTAGTGGCATATTTCTTTGGGAATATTATACTTGAGTTATTTACAATGTTTTGTTAGTTTGATTTTGTTTAATTTTATTCTATTTATAAACATATAAATAAATTTTAGTGAATATATTTTTAAACTTTATTATAATAATTAATTATTTATAAAAATTACATACTTCTAAAACCATTTTTTAATGTAAATCCATAAAAGATTGTAAATGAATTAAATTTATGTTTTCACACAATTTTATATCAACTTTTTTCTTTTTATGAAAAAACAATTGATTCTTATTTTTCATGTCATATTTAAACTTTATATTATGTATATATATAAAAAAATTGAGATTAACTCTTTTATATTTCATGGTTTTATTAATGGAAAATTTTAAGGGCGAAATTTGTCAATTGGCTATTTTTTGAGTTTTTTTCAAAAATCAATTTCTCTATACCTATCTATATTTTTTTTTCAGTGGAAAAAAGTCGTACTATTGGTATTCATTAACACGAATCAAATAGTACAAAAGTATAAGTCTTGGTCAGACTTAAGTTCAAAAACTGTCTCCTAAAGTCTTCTATCTAAACCCAAGTTCTATGCTAGATCTCTCATAGAAATGAACATGTTATATCATCTCATATACATATATAATCATCATAGACTAGTAAATTTCAAACAGATTGACCCTCCCCAATGCACAAACTTGTTCCTCAAAGTATTATGTCCAATGGACAAAACCTTCATCGCCTCCATGTGCTTCTTTTGAGAGTGTATCAGCAATCTTGTTGAATTGTCGATAGATGTGTTCAAATGTAATATCTTTGAACCATTGTATTTTATCATGAACTCTGCGACACCACTGATGTAGAGCAATAATATTAAAATTATATTCCTTAAGTGCCCATTTGATCATCACCCCGGAGTCCCCAAATACAGTCATCTCCTGTGATCCCATGATGGAAGCAACAGTAATAATACACCATAATCCAACTAACTCAGCTTTAGTGTTTGTTCCAATTCCACAGTTCATCATCAGTTTAATGTAGTGTTCTTTGTTTATGTAAAGTACACGCCCTACAGCACATAGACCATCAATTGCCGAACCATCAAAGAAGCCCACCGGTATATGATATGAGAAATTGAAATAACCAAGTTGTCTATTAGGCTTTTGTCCAATACTAGGATTGTAATCATTGAAAAGAGTCAAAATGTTGTTGAATGAGAAATGAATATTGGGGGTTTTATCATCAAAAACCGCCAAATTCCTTACCCACCAGATATGCCATGAGACCAATGCAGGAAGATGTGGTATGCTTCTACAGTACTTCTTCCAGTTATAAACATTAGTCACAAATTCATCCCCCTCCCAAATCTATCCCAACTGAAGATGCATTATGACCAATTGCCACAAGGTCTTTGTGAAGCCACACTCCACCAAAATATGCTGGGTGGTCTCAAAGTTGCTCTTACATAGATAACACATACTAGGACCTTCCCATCCCCTTTTTGCCAAATTCTCCCAATTGTCTTCAATCTGCCCTGTAAAGCATGCCACATAAAGCACTGTATCTTCACCGGAATTTTCCATTTCCATATAACCTTATACCACCAATTTGCAGGATACATACCTCTATGAGTAACAATTGTTTTGTATGCCAATTTTGCAGTGACATTGCCTGTAGCATTATTTTTTGCCCAAATGATACTATCATTCTCTGTTGAAAGTCTGCACCACATAGAGTTTAGTTTATCAGTGTAGTGTTTCCATTCAACAGCCTCATTCCCCTTGAATCCTAATTCAAAAGCAGAGATCCAATATATTTGAAAAAATCTAAAGTTAACTATTTTGATCTTATTAAGTGTGGCATAGTCAAAACGGTGCAGAGTTTTGATAATTTCATCATAAAGTAAGTAATCTTCCTCCATGCCCATAATTGGATCTATTCCAACTAAAATATTTCTGCCATTACCTACCTTCCATGTGAGATCACTTGCCAATAAATTGTATACTTTGATAAATCCCAACCAAATCAAAGAGGCACCTTTGATATTTTTCATTGGATACCGAATCCAATTGAACACATATATCTTAATGTATTTGACCCTGAGTAACTTAGTCCACAGAGTAGGGCCAAAGAGCCCCCTCCATAAACTTTTCATCTTGAGAGCATAACTAAAAAATGACAGGTTCCTTATACTCCAACCTCCCCCACTTTCAGGTTGAGCAATTTTTTCCCACCAAGCCATAACCAGTGGACTATTGGATAGTCCTCCCGACCAAAGAAACTTGAAAAATAAATTCCTTATACAGTTAATAATATAACAAGGAATCTGCATAAGTGAAAACCAATAAACAGGTATACGTTACGGAGAAAACTTCCCATGGCTTGGGGCAGACCACAACAGACTGCTGACTACTAGAAAATGACTCGATTCCCAATGCAATGCTATATAAATGACAATGCTAAGATAATGGAGAAAAGATCAACCTTCGACCAGATGTTCGAAGTAGATCCCCGTTGAGCTTTCAACCTCTACACTTGAACCTGTGGATTAGTCTCAACAACAAGTACAAGCAAGTGCATATAATATGTGAAAGACATTAGCATGATCCATGATATTATAAGAAAATATAACCCAATGTAATTTAACAATATTCACAATATCAAGTTGGACGAGAAAATGAGTATTTCCATTAATAAATAACAAGTACAATATACGACCTCTTGTCGGCAACCAATCTAAACCAAGAACTGGGTCTCTCCACTTGTGCCTCCACCACTTCAATCCTCCATGTAATGGCAAACTCAAACTATGGAAGGAGTTTGTAAGGTGAACATAAGGGGTTCACAACAACAAGGATCAATGAGTGTAGACTCAAGTCACGAAAAAAATCCACTAGAGTTATCTTGCTCTTTCTTTCTCCCCCCTTCCATATGCTATAAGAGCTCAATATATATCCTTCCAAAGGTAAGTGAAAGGACACATTGAGGCGTTTCGGGGAAAATGGAGGGCCAAAGGTCACCCTAAGACCGCTTTTGGGGAGTAAAAAGTAATTTCCTAGTGATTTTTACCATTTTACTTGGTCCCCATGGGCTATAGTGGAACAACTCGCGTGTACGCTGGCTAAAGTGGAACAACTAGCGTACAAGAAGAAAAATAGGAAAAATTGTGTTTCTGGAGGACATAAAGTGAATCTGAGTCAGTGAAATGGATCTTGAAGACCAAAGAATGCTGATACTCACAGGGTGGAAAATTACGTTGTAACATATGCCCCCTAATGTGTGAGGTCAGAGAATGGTGCTACGATGGCCGAAATACATTATAAATCTCAGAAGTGGAGTGATGGAGACACGAGGGTACCAGCTACGCTAAAATATTTGGAAGAACTCAGGTGAAACGGACTGACTCAATAAGGATGGCCGACATGCAATAGTCAAGAGATCTGAGGAGTGGCCGACTCTGGTTTCAAGACTTCCTTTGAACAAGAGCATGAGCAGATGGATAGACTTAGGCAGCATAGACTCGACATAACACTGTGAGATGCAGGAGGCATCAACAAAGGGCTCCATAATGACTGGAAGCTTAACCAATCGATGGAGTAAACTGAGAAACGAGTACATATCCTAAGGTCCGACTATAGTCCTGACTCATAATGTATGGAGTGGAATGAATGCTCTGTTCAAAGGTGACACAACAACTACCAACAATAAGAAGTAAATATTCTCCCGTTTGGTTTTTTGGAATATTTGATTTTTTTGGTCTTTTTCATATTTGGAAAGCTTGAAAAAGAATAAAATTGCTTATAGTATAACAATTGAGGGAACGGGTGTCAAATAGAAAGCAGACTAGTCCCAAGCAGTGGAACATACCTATAATCAATGAAAGGAAGCATGAGCAGGATGTGGACACTCGGGGGGTGTTCCCTCAGGGTCAAAAGGTCATCAAATTATGAAAGGAAAATGAAAGCTCTGCAAGGATTGACAAGGGAAGTGCTCAGGCACCAGGCTAACAATAGAGTAAGCGGGAGCTGGCACAAGGCTCAAGCGGCAAGCAGGATGATGCAATGCAATCACAACTTGATACAAAATGGGGGGATTCCTTATGGGAGATGGCCAGCATAAGACAAAGTAGAGTATGCGTCTTTATCACAAAGTCATGGCATAACTACGAAGGACTCCCAATATTAAGGAACAACGATAGCATGGGCACCAAAAGGCAAAAAAGGGCTCTAACTAGGGCACCCATGTTCGGAAAGGCCCTACCTATATATGTTTTTTTCAATCCAAAATAATCGCCTATAATACTATACTTATATAATATTGGAATATTTAAAAAATACCGTGATTCTATCTTATATATTAAATAGATTCCATTTTAATTTCTTTTATGCAACAAAAATAAATTATTCTTATTATTTCATGCCATAATTAAACTTTATAATATGCATAAAACTCAATAATTATATACATTTAATGTACATTGTTTTTGAGATATCTCCTCTTATGGTTAGATTATGCTTACTTATTTGACCATCTCTTTAGAGACTTTTTGTCATGTCCCAAATTTGTAATTGGGTCACAATGGCCTAATCACATTAGCCATATTCATTAGAGTTTGTAAAATTGATGTTAAGGGTCAAATAATTTCCAAGGAGGAAAATTACTAGTTTCCTAGGTTTGGGGTGGAAGCTTTGGGATTTGGAATAAGGGGGATAATAAATGATGTTTAGACATTGGAAGGGTTCAAGTATTTAATAAATAGAGTGAATAAAGAAATTCAAGAGAAATCCTAGGTGACAAATGGTTTTGGAGACATATGGAGGATGTGGGACCCACACTAGCTTGATTTTTCATAATACATGGTATATCTCTTTTGCAAATTCGAATTAATGGGAATGTGAACACTCTTGGGTGAGTTGGTAAGTCATAACACATGTCATTGAGCATCTTAGGTCGAATTGGGAAGGATTAGTAACCTCCATGGAAGATAAAGAGTCAAAGTGGAAGTTTGTGGACACTTGGGCTAGATTCCCTAGCCCCTATGACACCAATGATGGAGCATCTATGACAACTATGACAAATTGCAGACCTGACCTCTGACATCTGACCACTATGACATGTCAGCCCCAAAAATAGGCTCAAGGAAGTCGAATTTGGGAGTTGGAGAAGCCAAAGAGACCCAAAATCGAATTTGGGAGAAGATGGAAGGTTGGAACTAGGAGACAAGTGGCAAATGTGGAATATTTCCTAAATGGAAATCTATTGAATCTATTGAGAGGATTTCGACCCTTAGAAGGATAATGTTGGTTATAAAATGTAGAAATGAAGTATGAGAATGGCTTTTGATCATTTTGTAGAATTTGCAATTGCATTTGTGAAGAGGGAGAGCTAGTGGATGACTAGTTTCTTGCCTTAGCCAATTTCGAGGGTGAAAGATTCCCATCCAAGTTGGTAATTGGAAAGGCCATTCAGACCTTTCATTTGGAGCTTTAATGGAGTCTTTATTTGCAGGTGTAAGCTACAGGGCAGCTCATGGTTTCTTCTATTGCAGCTCACTCCTTCAACCATTTCCGGTTTTGATGGCATATTCTTGATCCTTGAGGGAGGGCGTTTTTGGTGAGCTATTGTACTCTTTGGGGGAGCTTTTAATGCCCCATTTCTTTTGTAATATGAAGTAAATACTCTGTTCTTCATCTCAAAAAAGTTTCAGGTCGAAATTCCAAGTAGAAATGTATAAATCTCATTTTTAATGGAAGAACAATGCCATTTCCCCACTACCTTGTTGTGAACCAATGTATTGATGATGATTTCGAATGAATGGATGATTCTCTGATGAATTTGTGATTAATGGACTGCCATGGATGTATTTTACAAGTTTCATGTACTGTACTTGAGCATTTGAAGTATTTTTACTTAGTTTAATTGCACCGGGAGAAGAAATAGTGCCATTTCCCCAAGGGTCGAATTGGTGATTTTTGCAGTTGAATGGGAGAGGGTTGGAACAGATATAATAATCAATTAATGGTGCAAATGAGACCTTAATAACATCCTTAATACATTCCCTACCTCTGTTCAGAAATTTGAGTGGCTTTGGAGGCATTTGGGAAGCCATTTTCAATACTTACCCCAGGGGGATTTGAACCCCAAATTACTAGTAAAATTGCATACTTGGTCCAGAATCTTAAGAGAGTTTGCAGAGGTATTTTGGTGGCCATATATCATCCCTGAACATCATATTCAAGTCTTAATATCATTCATACACCTTCCTTGAATATTTTAAGGCATTTGGAGTCAATTCGAGACATAGAGACCAATACTAGTCAAAGGCAAATTACTAGTAAAGTTCCCTACATTGGCCAGAATTGAAAGAGTATTTGCAGAAGTATTTTAAAGGTCCAAAGGCATCCTTAAAACACATATTTATGTTCTAATCTCATTCATATACCTTCTCAGAAGATTTGAAATCATTTGGGGCAAATTTGGGACCTAGAGATCAAAACTAGTCAAAGGTCGAACTAGGGAAAAAAAGTGGAAAATTGTCATTATAATAAAATTCCTAACAAGGGACATTACAGTGGTATCAGAGCATGATCTTGGCACCTGATGTGGTATAATATTCATGAGGACAATAATTCAGGTACCACCATTAGATATTGAAACCAAAAGTGCTTTTGTTGAAGAAAAAAAAAAAAGTAGGAGAAGAAGAGCAAATATTTTGAGGAAACTATGACTAGGGATGAAAAGGGAGCCTCATATGATGGTGAGGAGCATATAAAAATTATGAAAACAATATTTGAAGATATGACCAAGCAAATTAAGGAAGGATTCGAATTGTTTTCTATCGAACTTGTGGAAAAAATTATTGATTTTAAGGAAACCAAGGGGCAAAATGCATCAGCTTGCTTGAAGGAGCAAAAGGAAGAGACATCACAAGATCATGAAGAAGATTCTATTGAAAATATGGAAGATCATTTCGAGACACCTTCTAGCTTAGACATGAACCAAAGAGCATCTACTGATGGATGCTTAAACTATGAAGGAGTACCTACTGATGGGTGCTCACACCTCTATGTTGGTGACATAGAGATCACGTTTGAAAGTGTTTCTACAAGTACAAGTTTCATTAAGCATGATAATGAAGACCTTGTAGCGGTTGAAGAAGAACCAAGATCAACTTCCCCATCACCACTTGAGCTTCATGAAGTTGGTCCAAGCAAAATTGAAGAAGATGAGGAGGTTCATTTGCAAGAGCCTCATTTTCTTGAAGGGTCCTTAAAGATGAATGAAAAGAAGATCCAAGAGTCCCTCAGCATTCTCCATGAGACTCAAGCATTGGTGTCAAATTCTTGTTGGAGAGCTACTTCATTGGAGGAAACATCCTTCCTTGAAGATATGGAGAAGATTCAAAGAACAATGTGCCACATCAAAGGTAATTTCATGTCTTTGCTTTTTGATAGAAACCATTTGTTTGAGCTTAATGAATTGTTACATGATGCATACTTGAAGAATAATGAGGATATTCATAAGCTCACAATTCAAAATGAGCAACTTCTTGAAAAGTTGCAAGATACTTGTTTTTCCTCCTATGTTTCAGATTGTCAAATGGTAGATTGTTTGGAGGATTCTCATGACATGGTGGATCATGAGAAATGTGAAAATCTGAATGTTCTTGATGTGTTTGAAGATGAACTTGAAGAGATCCAAACACTTGATGTGGTGGAAGAGGAATTTGAATTGCCTCTTGATGAAGGTTATGCAATTTTTAAAGAAGAGCATGATTCCTCTACATTGGAACCAAACTATGACAAAGAGTTCACACTTTTGAAGGAGCTGCATGATACTACCCACATGGATCCTTCCCATGATGAAACTCCTGAACTTTTTGATCATTTGGGTGAGTTAGTACATTCTCCTACATCCTACAATTCCATGTTTTGCAATATTAGTCTCAATGAAGTATGGGTGAAAGGGTTCTTTTTGATGGTGCCACATGAGGAGTATGGAACTCCTAGATTTAACCTTTATGATGACATGGTTGGAGCACATTCTTATTCACATTTGCAGCAGCATAATTTGTCACTTTATGATGATTCACATCTACATGGATGCACCTATGATATGGATTTGAGTCACTTGAATACTCATGGTTTTTCTTGCTCAACACTGGGTTCATTTGATGTTAGAGGAACTTCATCCAACACTTGGATGAATAGATTTATGATGGGAGAACATTTTTTTTGGAAGCCACATACTTTGTTACATCTTTATGATTCTCACATTCATGGATGTATGGGTGAGACTTCTTTGAGTCATTTGAAGTCTCCTTGTTTTTTTTGCTCATTATTTGGTTCAGATTCTAGTGGAGATTCTTCATTCACTTCTTGGATGAAAGAATACATGGCTGAATATTTTGATGCATATCACATCCTTTTGGAGCAGCATTATAGGACATGGGATCCTCACCTATGTCATTGGAGCAGATTTGATTGGTCACTTGAAGCTTGTATGCACTTGGAAAATGGTGGTCTACTTGCTTGGAGGTATAAGCACTTTCATGACTCTTTGATGAAGCATATCCTAGATGTACATTTTCATTATGTTGTTATGTACTTTGATGATATATATTTGGTACTCATGATGTTTGGAAGAATGCATACAAGAAAATGGGATCCAGGAATCCTCTTATCTAATGGTGTAGGTTGGAGAGCACTCTTAATTGTTGGGATGCAATACAAGCAATGGGACCCTGGAATAATTTTTGTCTCATTGGTTTCATTTTTTGGGGGGAAGCAAGCAGTATGGGAGATGGATTCCCCACTTAATAAAGTGATTTTAATCAGAGTAGTGCAGCAGCAAGCATGGTGGTTCCTCTCTAAAATATTCATGGAAACTCAAAGACTCAAGGTTTGGCAATTCAATGGCAACTTCAAAGAATTATACAGAAAGCAGGTTCTTCAACACCCATGTTTGAAATTGCTTGAGGACAAGCAATATTGGGAAGGGAGGATTTGTCATGTCCCAAATTTGTAATTGGGTCACAATGGCCTAATCACATTAGCCATATTCATTAGAGTTTGTAAAATTGATGTTAAGGGTCAAATAATTTCCAAGGAGGAAAATTACTAGTTTCCTAGGTTTGGGGTGGAAGCTTTGGGATTTGGAATAAGGGGGATAATAAATGATGTTTAGACATTGGAAGGGTTCAAGTATTTAATAAATAGAGTGAATAAAGAAATTCAAGAGAAATCCTAGGTGACAAATGGTTTTGGAGACATATGGAGGATGTGGGACCCACACTAGCTTGATTTTTCATAATACATGGTATATCTCTTTTGCAAATTCGAATTAATGGGAATGTGAACACTCTTGGGTGAGTTGGTAAGTCATAACACATGTCATTGAGAATCTTAGGTCGAATTGGGAAGGATTGGTAACCTCCATGGAAGATAAAGAGTCAAAGTGGAAGTTTGTGGACACTTGGGCTAGATTCCCTAGCCCCTATGACACCAATGATGGAGCATCTATGACAACTATGACAAATTGCAGACCTGACCTCTGACATCTGACCACTATGACATGTCAGCCCCAAAAATAGGCTCAAGGAAGTCAAATTTGGGAGTTGGAGAAGCCAAAGAGACCCAAAATCGAATTTGGGAGAAGATGGAAGGTTGGAACTAGGAGACAAGTGGCAAATGTGGAATATTTCCTAAATGGAAATCTATTGAATCTATTGAGAGGATTTCGACCCTTAGAAGGATAATGTTGGTTATAAAATGTAGAAATGAAGTATGAGAATGGCTTTTGATCATTTTGTAGAATTTGCAATTGCATTTGTGAAGAGGGAGAGCTAGTGGATGACTAGTTTCTTGCCTTAGCCAATTTCGAGGGTGAAAGATTCCCATCCAAGTTGGTAATTGGAAAGGCCATTCAGACCTTTCATTTGGAGCTTTAATGGAGTCTTTATTTGCAGGTGTAAGCTACAGGGCAGCTCATGGTTTCTTCTATTGCAGCTCACTCCTTCAACCATTTCCGGTTTTGATGGCATATTCTTGATCCTTGAGGGAGGGCGTTTTTGGTGAGCTATTGTACTCTTTGGGGGAGCTTTTAATGCCCCATTTCTTTTGTAATATGAATTAAATACTCTGTTCTTCATCTCAAAAAAGTTTCAGGTCGAAATTCCAAGTAGAAATGTATAAATCTCATTTTTAATGGAAGAACAATGCCATTTCCCCACTACCTTGTTGTGAACCAATGTATTGATGATGATTTCGAATGAATGGATGATTCTCTGATGAATTTGTGATTAATGGAATGCCATGGATGTATTTTACAAGTTTCATGTACTGTACTTGAGCATTTGAAGTATTTTTACTTAGTTTAATTGCACCGGGAGAAGAAATAGTGCCATTTCCCCAAGGGTCGAATTGGTGATTTTTGCAGTTGAATGGGAGAGGGTTGGAACAGATATAATAATCAATTAATGGTGCACATGAGACCTTAATAACATCCTTAATACATTCCCTACCTCTGTTCAGAAATTTGAGTGGCTTTGGAGGCATTTGGGAAGCCATTTTCAATACTTACCCCAGGGGGATTTGAACCCCAAATTACTAGTAAAATTGCATACTTGGTCCAGAATCTTAAGAGAGTTTGCAGAGGTATTTTGGTGGCCATATATCATCCCTGAACATCATATTCAAGTCTTAATATCATTCATACACCTTCCTTGAATATTTTAAGGCATTTGGAGTCAATTCGAGACATAGAGACCAATACTAGTCAAAGGCAAATTACTAGTAAAGTTCCCTACATTGGCCAGAATTGAAAGAGTATTTGCAGAAGTATTTTAAAGGTCCAAAGGCATCCTTAAAACACATATTTATGTTCTAATCTCATTCATATACCTTCTCAGAAGATTTGAAATCATTTGGGGCAAATTTGGGACCTAGAGATCAAAACTAGTCAAAGGTCGAACTAGGGAAAAAAAGTGGAAAATTGTCATTATAATAAAATTCCTAACAAGGGACATTACACTTTTTTAAACATCTCTATTAGTATATTTCACATATTATTTAGTTCATTAGCTTTGATTTTTTCATTTTCTTAAAAAAAGTTCATTAGCTTTGATTTTTTCATTTTCCTAAAAATAAAAAACATAATAAAAATTTGACTAATATTTTTATAAAAATGAATACGGAAGAAATATATATATATATATATGGACTAAAATATACATATTATAAAAAATATGTTTAGAAGTAATACTTTCTAAATTATTAATTTTTTGTTAATGTGATTTTTTTCTATTATATGTTTAGTTGGTGTAGTTGATCATTGGTCCATAAATGTGTTTTTCCATTTAAATATAACTTGGTTTTTAGATTACTTGGATTGATGTTTGCATGGTAAGTGGAAAAGAAACACACTCTTTCTACTATATCCTTCGTAGATTTATAAAAGCTCATGCGTCATTAACTTTCAACCCCACTCCAAATTCATTCAACACCAATCCAAATGCATTCAGGACCTATTCATCATCATTTAGATCCTCCTTATTTTTTTTTGTCCCTACACAACATTCTAGATATGCAAAATATAATGTTCGAAACCTACTAGATATCAATTGATATCAATTATTATTAAGCACATCATTTATAAAAATTAAAGAAAATTTCATGTTCATTACCTTTTGATAAACCTAATTTCTTGGATTACAACATTTCTATAAAACTTCTACACTCAAGACTCTCTCAATGATACACATTAACCAATACATACCATTTTAAAATATATATAATTCAAATATATTATCTTTATATTAAAACTTGAAATAATAAGACAAACACATTATTTAGTAATAAACATCAATACACTCTATAATAATAAACAAACCAATTATATATATATATATAGATATCACTTAATAATATGCACTTTGTTTTATATATATATGTTTTAAGATCCATTGCAATTGTTTGGCAAATCCATGAAAATGCAAAACCTAAAGTACCATGCATGCACCTCTTTATTAATCGTGATGCACGCGCTAAATTGGCAAAATTTTCCAACTCAATTTGGACACTCAACGTATCTACGAGTGCGGGGTGTTGTGCAAAGTGAAATCTAGAAGGTGGAATAACACCACCTTGCGCAGCGACAAGCGTAATTTACCTCCACCTTTTGTGATCTCATGTCCACCTTATTTAGGGCAAAGGTTGGATGTGGGGCATGTTTTGCCTTTACCATTAAAAAGTAGAAGTAGATTGATTGTAGATGTTTTTACAATAATCGCCTCTTCTAAAATCAAAAGAACACATTAATTATTAACAAATACCTTATTAAAACTCTCACACATTTAATCAATGATATAACAGCTTTATTAATAAACCAGCAATCCAACACCCTTTTTGACCTTTAACACTACTTTTTGAAATTTTAAAATGTTTTTAAAAATAAACATTGTAATCTTTGTATATACATAAAAGAGAGGGGAGTATGTTGTAAATTAAATATTGCAATTTCACATAGATACCATGTTCATAGAAAGAAACGAGTAAAAATTGTGCATCGAGTAGTGTAATTTGTATGGTATTTTTCAAAGAACAATTAAGAGAAAAAAGTTGAGCATTTACATTAAAGGTGTATGCAATTATTAATATTAATTAATTTTTATGATTTTGTGTTTAATTTTGAATATTTTTATGTGTGATTTATGAATTTCACTTACAAATATTGGAAAGAATTAGTGGGTATATATAGATATATTACAACACTTATTTATACTATATAATAAAATAGTGGAAGAACATGAATCCTGACCAAAATTTCTCTGATTTTGGAGTGGAAAATTGGCTATATTGATTGTTAGTATAGGATCGAGGATCATAAATTGTTGGTAAGAAGGGGGTGAAAAGCAATTCTCTTAGATAAATCATTCTTTCTTTCGCCGCAATAAGAAACTATATCACTGTCACTTCTGTTACAAGGAACTCAATTTGATCTAGCCCTAGCACTTCTATTTGCAAATCAATTTGTTTGATTTTGAAAACAAAGATCCATATACCTCGTCATTACATTAGTATTTCTCCAATAATTTCCTTGTTCAACTGCTCTTTTAGGAAGAGGCTAATCCGAATAATTAGCAAATGAATTATTGTATTTCTTCCTATACCTATACTTCGAGACAGGTGTTCAGTTTTATTATGACATATTTTGAGGTGCTTAAGCAATTGTGAACCCGAAAAAGACTTTTTATGTTATGTAAAAACCATTTACCGATAATTATTACAATGTTTCTAGATATCTATATATCTATATCTATATATATATATATCCACCTATTAATACTCCTTCGTAAGTTCTATATAAAAACCATTCATCTATTATAAATCTTTATTATTGGATCATAAATGAAAGACATCTTGAGATAGATTTTACACCCCTATTAAGAAGATCCATTAACAATCCAGAACCAGAAAAGGTAAAAAAATTAGACAATTGTTCAAATATTTGAATTAAGTTGAGTTTATTTTCTAAGATTAATTAATCTTTTTCTATTTTGTTTACCATACACAATAAAAGAAATTACCTCTACAACTATAACATGGGTCAAAGTGTATCATGCCAACGTTTGGTGTGCTAATGGATTAAAATTTGGCAACCAACTTTTAATATCAAAACTAATATTGTAACCAACTTTTAATGTCAAAACCAACACCATATTAGATATTAGATCAATATGGATTTGTGCCAATTTTATTACTCCTAGGAAGATATACATGCTAGGCATAAGATACAACTAGGTTGTAAGGTTGTAAAGAGTATCTTAATTTGCATTGATTTATTTGCATTGATTTATTAATGTATGTGTATAGATTTTATACTTTGGGTGGGATGAGATATTTTGTTTTGTAAATATGATGTGTTTAATTATTAAAGGAATTTTAATTTAAAATGGGTGAAAAAACAATAAATTAATAAAATAATACTATGTAGACAATTTTTTAATATATTAATTTTATTATTTTGCTTTTATTAAAATTGTTCATTATTATTTCACTTATATCAAAATTTTCTATGATTATTTCACTTTGATCAAAGATTTCTTAAATATATATTTTATTGTGCATTGAGAGCAGCGAGGTGCTCTATAGTCTAATATGGGGGAGATGTTGCAACGTTCCTACCTAACAAAATAATAAAAAAAATTCATGTTGCTCATAAAATAAAAAATTATGGAAAGTATTTAAAAAAAATCCATGTTAGCTCATAAAATAATTTTTTTTTTATGAAAAGTAATTAAAAAATGGATGTTCGTCCATAAAATAAAAACTTAAACCCAAATCTATCAACCAAGAGATTCAATCAAATTTCTTGAGTTTATTTTTATTTTTAAATTACACCTCAAGAAATTGGATCCCTCTCGGTGCTTGATAGATCCGGGTTTAAGATGGATCTATGGTGGTATTAAAATCAATTTATGAGGTCGAAGTTCGACAAAGTATTTCACCCAAGCCCGTAGGAGTGTAGCTCAATCGATGATTTGCTTGATATGAAGGACATGTTGTAATAAAGGTCATGAGTTAAAATCACCCTAGCTTATCAGTGCTCCATGCTCGTGGGCTGTGTAGGTACACCTAGGTGTATAGTGGTAGCGGACGGAATTGGACCTTAACCCCATGTCACACAAGTACCAACCCCATCGGAGTTGTCGATTCCCCTAGTTACAAAAACAAAATATTTAACCAAAAATAAAAATAAAATTCATTTAAGATAAAGAAAAATTTAATACATAATTCCATCTAAAAAAACTATTAAATATTATTAAAAAACAATATATAATATTTCACCTACTGTATTATTAAAAAACATATATAATATTACACAACCAAAAACATATATAATATTACACAACCATATTATTAAAAAATAATATCTAATATTAAACATACTTGCACCTACCATATTATTTAAAAACATATACAATATATATACCCTAAAAAACTATTAAATATTATTAAAAAACAATATATAATATTTCACCTACTGTATTATTAAAAAACATATATAATATTACACAACCATATTATTAAAAAATAATATCTAATATTAAACATACTTGCACCTACCATATTATTTAAAAACATATACAATATTATAATAATAATTTTAAAATTATAATTTTAATAATTCAATATTATTATTTAGATATGATTTATGATTTTTATCTAAATTATTAAAATTACATTAAATTTTGTTTATTAATTTTTCATCAAAATAAAAAAATACTATTCAATAATATTATTATAAAAAAGTATTTAATATACACGACTATATTATTAAAAAACAAGAGCCACATGGTGGCAATGTTCTCGACATTGTCATTGCCACGTGTTGTTGCAATTTTGATATGAGAAAATTACTTTGGAAAATGGTTTTTTATTTTGATATGAGCTTGTCTTCATAACTTAGGAGTTGTCATAACTTAGGAGCCGTGCCATGAACTTAAATAGAATTCTTGTCAACAATGTGTTATTCAAAATAAATTTTAATTTAATTTCTCATTTCAACAACCAAGACTCCTTTAGTACTCATATTCACCCATACCACTAGATGTAAATGGCTACACTAGTGTTGGTTTCCTCTCTATACACTCTTATTGTTACATTTTCTTTTGCGCATGTTTCCTTTGTGGTTTAGGGGATGTCATGGTCACATTTTCAATGTGATAAGAAGATTTTTGTGGTCGATGTTATTCATAAAATACAAAACTATTGTTCACCCTCTTACTAGCACCTAAGTACATATACGCATTCAAATTCATGTAGTTCAAGAGAGTTCATTTTTCTTTTATTCTTATTTGGTGTAGATGCTTAACGTCAAAATTTAAATAAGTATATAATACTAACTTAGCATCAACATTTAATTAAGTATATAATGATGAAGTTATAATTTTCATATTTGAAAAACATTGACCGAAATGTATATTCCCAGCTCAAATAGTTATTATTAAAAATATGATAAACGTTAAGCAAAATTAATAGTTTTCCAAATTCGCAAATTTCTCAAATGTTGGTAATGGTGAATAATAAGTTGTCAGAAAATGAACTTGAATTCATTTGTGGTAATAGTGGATAAGAATTTGAAGCTGGCAATGACTTCTTTTCCTACAAGAGAGCACACCTGCATTCTTGGTAAGGTTTCCCACAATGGCTGAACGCTTTGGTGTGACACTATATGCGATTGCATAGGCTGAATATTTTCGTGATCCCGATCCTCTAAAATACACAACATTCAACAGCACATCATCTTCTGATCTCCAGTTCCACTTGTTCCATTCATTCTAGTTGGTGTTTTTCCAATTCGTTCCTTCCTTGGTGAAGGGATTTGCAAATTCCCTCTATCTATTTCCTTGACTCAAGATCGTGGGGTTTGCACTTCCACTGATGGCATACATTTCCCACTCAATGTAGTCGTTATTAAGTACATGGAAGTATCCAAATTGGCACCTGTGTTCATTTAATTTATCATTTAATCTCTAAATAACAATACTAACAAACCATAGTCTTCCTTGACAACACAATGCAAAATGATAAGTCAAATTGTATCAATGAAATAATTATTAATTATTTACCTTGGCATTTGTTGCATGAGACCTTTGCAAAAATGGTTGAATCCAACCATTACCCGTATAATTATCTCATCAGGGCAGCTATCATTGTTACCCAATAAAATCACCGACAATACGAAAAGACTTATCTTATCATTGTCAATCTACAAGAAGACAAATAATTATCACATGGTGTGTGACTAAAATATCTAAGCGCACTTGGTTTTGTTGAGTGAAATAATTATTCGAAGTGGTGATATTGGTCGAGGACTAGACTACATTAATGAGACCATTTGCACAGTTAGACAAGAATATAAATATTACATATGCATAAAATTTAGAAGACATTCACATAAGTGTTACAAATAATCACAAACATGAACATAGAAGGGCTAAAACAAAATATTTTACTAAGCCATCTGAATATGCATAGTATATAAAATCCGACACTTCACACAGAAAAATCTATCAGATATTAATACTTCAATGGAGCATAATATTTTCTTCCGACCTGCATGAATCATTAACAAACAATTATGGAACCATGATTCCTTTTTCCATGTGGGAAAACACCTAGAAGATATAAAACACAGTAACAAAACAATAAACATAATGCAAACTTCAGCTCCTTAAGGAATTCAATCCATTTAACATTTTAAATAACAAAAGGTTTTCTAGTTGCATTAAACCAAAGTCTTACTTGTGAAAATCCGAGAAAAGAGCTTTACAAAAGTCTGTTGATCAATTCATTGTGCAAAGAAAGGTTTTGCGATGAGGAAACTTAGGATTTAGAAGCCCCTTGGGTGGAAATCATAGCGAGCACTACCAAGCACCAATTGTGATTATGTATGAATACACAGCACAAGATAGTATGGTTACAAAGGAACAAGTCGACCACACTATTACAACAGTAAAGTACAATGAAAAAGCTACATAAGAGCACAAAGATCCCATGATAGAGTGCTCCATGAGGATCATCGATAAATAGGTTTGGTTAGGGTCCCAAACTAACAACAATGGGACCACATAGGTCACCATAAAATATGGATCTAAAATCCAAAGTGGACACACTTTAGTCAAAGTTCGGCTCCTTTCAATGATCACCTCCCTTCTTGTGGCAAGGTGAGGTTACCAATTAACCTATAGTTCCAACATTGGCTTTATGCAATATCAGTTTAATGCTTGCACTTGTTATTAATACTCTTTGTGTCCCTTTTTAAAGAAAATACCTTTGGGTTCAAGGCCATATCAACATGTTAGGTAAACTCAAATCCTTTTTAGGGTTAGAGGCCATATCAACATGTCAAATAAAACAAACATTTCTCCCTATTATTCAACTAAGCTTAATTAACCAACTACTATTGCTCTTTATGCGAATGATTTGGTTATTATTAACAATATATAATAGTATGATTTATAATCACAAACACATTAAAAAACACCTTTGATATCACTAATTTAAGATTACTACATCTTTTTCTCAATAAATAATCAAATACTAAAGAAAAAAATATTATCCGAATCAAAATCTGTCATTAATTTTAGAATGTGTGATTATAAAATTATTCATTCTTTTTAAAACAAATTTGTAATTAAATATTTAGGAATCAATTCAAGCAAATTTGTGAACTATTATTCCACTTAATATTTTAAATAAACTTTGATGTAACCATACTACTTAATCAACATTAAAAATTACTTATCCATTAAATTTTATATTTATCTTATCATATCATGTTTCAAATTTGAGATATTTTGTAAGTTGTTTACAACTAATAATGAAATAATTTTTAAATTTGAAATATTTTGTAAATTTCTTATAACCAATAATAAAATATGTTTTAAATTTAAACTATTTTTATAAGTTGCTTATAACCAAAATATTTAGTAAGTTACTTACCACCAATAATAAATGTTTGTTAAATTTTTTGAATAATCATTTATATTTTTAAATTTAAAAAATACATATTTTGTATGAAATATTTACTTCCTTATTTTAATAAATGATAATATCATTATGTGTATGATTCAAAATCAAACATTTATGTTATCAATTAATAAATGATAATATCATCATTTGTATGATTCAAAATCAAACATCTATGTTATCAATTTCTTTACTTAATTATTTTTTTGAAAAGGAAAAGAAAAATCAAACATCTATGTTATCAATTTCTTTACTTAATTATTTTTTTGAAAAAGAAAAGAAATATGATTGGAGTAACTTGATCTTTTTGAATTGGGTCATGTAAAATAATAATGTTGTAGCCAATTCTTTGGTTAAATTTAAAAAATGAAAAGTAAATGATAATGCTATTATAATTAATGTCATTAGATATCAAATAAAAAGATGATTTTTTTAATTGAAATGTGTTTTTTAAAAAAATTAAGAAAATAAAAATTGAAAAATATTTTTAAACTAAGAAAAAAATCATTAATGTAATAATTATCTCATAATTAAAATATTCACAATATTATTATTTCTTAATATTAAAATTGAAAAATTAAAACTTCTATTATTACCGAAGAACATTAAAATTAGAACCTGAACACTATTATTATTATACCTATTTATAAAGTTATTTGATATAAACAATTTTAAAAATTGAGAGTGGCATGGTTTTTAAAATAATGACATTAATTATTTTTCAAATAGTTTATGTAAAAAATAAGAAATACGCAGCGGTGGCCATTCCTATGCAATATTTATCAGGAATCTGTTACTAATTAACCAACTAACTAATTAATTAATTAACTAATCAGGGTTCCAACCAATCCTCAATGGGAGTGCAGTTGTGTTTGTGACGAATTTTTCAATCCAGATCCTGGCAAGCCCGGGAAAAGTAATTAACTGTCCCGCAAACCGAGCACCACCGGAACTCTTGTTTCGTCGTTTCCAGCGGCCCACAAAATCGGTGAGAACACAGCCGGAGGCCAAAACCCGGCAGCCAGAGTTTAAACCAGTCAACTAGAAACTTATTCGCAGGATGCAGTTCCGGCGCGGGGACATTACACCCGAAATCGCTCAGGAGGAGGCATGTTGCGGCCTGAACGAAAGCCTGACTTCCGGCGGCATGATTTTTCCGTCTGCTGCCGTCGTTGATGTTCTTGCACCAGGGTTCAAAGGGTTGGATCTGGGTATCTTCTTGCGCTCTGAAGTAATTGGCTGGGAGTATTGAGGCGAGCTCGCGGGCGTTGGCTTAGACGAGGAAGCGCCTTCCTTCGGCTATGTTTTTCGTAACACCGTAACTGTCCTGGAGGTAGTGGTCGGGCACCATCAAGGCGTCCAAGTGGCCGAGAAATGCTGACCTGGCGCACAGAGCTACGCCGGCTTTGAGATCCATATCTTTCTTAGTGCCTTTGCTATCGTCGAACTGAATGATGGCGAGGGAGTATAGGGCTACGGCATGTGAAGAAATGGCAGCCTTGGCCATCAATGAAGCTTCGCCGCCTCGATTTTCAAGACAGTAGAATATGATCTGCACATGAGTAAGGATTAATCATTCAAATAAGTATAAAAATCGATGAACGACGACGTAATCTTCTGAATCATAATGGTTACAGGAATTGTTTATCAATCAAGTAAATTGAAGTCACTTTTGTATAAACAAGATTAGACGCATTATCATCTTATTTAAATTAATTGTTACAGGAATCTATTTACCGACCAAGGATACGATGAAGAGAATCACAGATGATATACCTGTATAAGCATTACAGTTTCAATACATTCAAGATTAGGGTCGGTCCCATTTGCTACATCAACCATTTATACCAGATCGACAAAATAAATAAATAAAAAATCAACCAGAAAACCCTAGATCCGACGAGGTTCGACCCCCTTTCTACAGTGTGTATTCTTATAAAAGAACCAAATACAAACGCACAGACCAAGAAAGGTCGGCATCTCTTTAGCCGAATGCAGTACATGAATACCAAAACTATTGGGTAGTAACAGAGACCGTTTTAAAGAAGAAAAAAATCCATATGTTACTCGGAAACCTCTTGTGGGATCCAGATATCTTCGCTTGACCTTAACCAGAAAGGAAAATACAGAGCCGAGTTTATTACTCAGAACGATGCACAAAATACAGAATGATAGATAGAAACCTTTTTAAAAATCATAATAGTATTAACAGTATATTTATGCAAATGCCACGAAGGGCCAGTAGAAGGTCTCGTTAAGCATCAAATATTATATTACAGTATCAAGAGCTATGAAACCGAATAAGCATTCAAATTACAAGTGGTTGAAATACTAGTTTCTGGGTCAACAAAAGAAAAGACTAAACCCTCCATTCCATAAATTTTCATAGTAGCAACCCCTAGATTGTTTTTCCAAAGCAATACTGAAGAGATCAGTCGCAGTAGGAATACTGCTTACCCTTGTTCACCAGAATGGAACCAGCCAGGAGTCTTCTTTACCAGTACTTGCAAGGGTTCGAAGTTTTAGTCCTTAAGACAAAAGCTAATAACTAACAAGGACTGAAACAGAGTTGGACATGAGAATTATACCCTTACCTGAGTATTTCACCGCCTCGGAGAAGTTAACAGGCTTAGTGGGATCTCCCTCATTAATGTTGGACCTCCGAATACAGGCCATCTCGGCAACCAGAACCAGAGTCGCAGAGCCATTTAGAACCAGGAGCAAAAGGGCGAATTTTCAGACAGGGTTACCAGGGTCGCTTTAGGATGGTCTTCTCGAATGTCGAGGAATTCAATTTGGGTTTAAGAGCTCCCTCAAATCACCCTGACATCATAACAACTGTAGCATAAATTTTAACTTGTCCTAACAACTCATCACGTGGTAAGTACCGTCGAAAGTTCAGGATTCCAGTCCTCATCAACAACAAACTTAAATGCATAGTAGAGAGGATCCCGAGGGTGATACAGGGATAATAAGACCTTTGTGCGATTTGTATTGTGAATATGACGCACCTCTCGCCGCCGAAACAGGAAGGGGTTATCGAGGTTGACGTCATCAACTGACATCCAATCAAAACTTAACAAATTAGCATTATTTCAAAAATTTATATAAATAATTTTTTTTTAACTATATACAAATAACCAAAAACTATAGAGTGGAGGAAAAATTTATAATCATAGGTACAAATTAATAGGATTTGCATGATATATATATGATCCCCTTCGGGGACATAACAATATTTAATATACACAGCCTAAATTATGTTTGGGATGAAAAAAAAATTATTATATATTTAAAAAAATCACTAAATTGTGATAGGCACTATCGAATCTCGATGCTAAGTAGATTCAACACATGGCAAAGGTAATAAAATATGCAGAATCAGTAACGAAATTGCGGATTCACAAGCAAATAAATTGGATATCTTGACCGAAATTGAAGATTCAATCGTAATTGTTTATGAGATTTCTATCCTTTATCAGTTTCTTTCCACGTGGTTAATTAGAATGGCTTGAACTGTACTTGGTTGGTTGTCTATGCTAGTAGGTTTTATCAACCCACTTTCTTTTTTCAGAAATGTAGGCAATGGAATTGCATCAAGTATTTTTTTCAATTGAAAAAGCGCTATATATTCATAGAAAATATATAAAAACAGTTACAAGGAGTATCCAAGCCCAGAATTGGATCAAATATATTATGTCGAACTCATCTCAATTATTGCTACAAGGATAAGCACAACCCATTTTTTAAATGGCTCCGTTAGTGAAAATTGCAAATTATTTGAAAGTATAGGAATTATGCAAGCAGGCGTCTCAATAGTTTAGTTCACATTATCTCTCGAAAAAATATTTTAATCGTTCCATAACATCCTCATGGAACTCCTTGTGAAAAGGATGTGTATGCATTTGTGGCACTTTCTTTAAACTAGTAATTATTGAGTGCCTATATTCTAATAAAAACAATGTCCATCTATCTATAATGCAATGTTTAGTGGCTCATTTTGAGCTTCCCTTTGCAATGGCAAATTTGATTCCATGTTAAACTATATGAATAGTATTGTGAAAATTGAAACTGGAACTTATTAACTTCGTAGATGGCTTTTATTTAGGGAACTTGGCATTGGGATCATTCCTTAGGTCATGGCTTAGGTAACAATCAATATTCAATGATATCATGTTAAAAATTTGTGCAAAACAGAGTAGTTGTAGCATACGAATGGATTCCTCTTTTCCAACTCCATTCTTGATCTGAGAAAGTATAAACCCATTAGGTCATGGCTTAGGTAACAATCAATATTCAATGATACCATGTTAAAAATTTGTGCAAAACAGAGTATTTGTAGCATACGGACGGATTCCTGTTTTCCAACTCCATTCTTGATCTTAGAGAGTATATCTACAAAAATATTTTTCAACTATGATAGCTCCTTGGGACTATTGCCAGCTAAGTTGTACTTGGTTGGATTATCAAGCGAGCAGGCAGAATGGAACATGTCAATGTTCATTTTCGATGTTATGATGACCATCAGGCCTTTTTGAGGGCCCCTTTTTATTTTTATTTTTTACCACATGTACATGGCCCTACGGGGTTTGTAATAAAATGTACTAGCATGGTGTTTTATGTAAAGGACTTGGTTCCCTATGACCTTTTGGCCAAGTCAGGTATTCTAAGAAGTTTTTTCACTTAATAATTATGTCTTGCAACTTTTCATAACATAATTTTTGAGTTTTTCTCCTGCTCCTCCAAAGCTGGAATGACTGGTGAGGTTAACAGGCTTTAGGGGGTTATTAAATTCCATGGGTCAATGTATATGAACATGCTAGACATTAATTTTGAGTCGTATGGACATGTGCTAAGTCCCCCTAGGTTGTTTTTTTAATTTTCGGCGAAAAATATTTTTCCCGTAATTGAGCCATTTTTTAATGGTTTAATTGAAAAAGTTGTAATTGGCATAAAAATGTGGTCTAGGGGTCTTTTTTTCCTTGGGGGTGCTCGTTTTCTAACTCAGAGAACCCACCTTACCCCTAAACCCACTTTCTATAGTGGTTGAGGCATTTATTTTTCACTTATGGAGAATTTTTTTTTTTAAAGTGAAAAATAGTGAGAAAAAAAGAGTCAAAAAGTCGTTAAAAAAATAAACTCCATAATTATGGGGATTTGATGTCAGAAATTCATCAACATGGATTAAGGAGCATTATGGGATGAAATGTAAGAGATATGGGCAGCCCATTTTGTGGGAATGACTCCCCCATTTGAGGGAGGCACATTTCCTCAACTTGTGCGCATTTCTAAATAGAGTGGGTCCCCACAAGTTAAGGAGATGGCATCATATGTTATGGCAGCTGTTAGGCTGCGTTTTTGCAGCATGTAAGAAGGGAATGGACAACCCCTATCTCTCCACAACTTATGCTACCCATTCCTCCACTCCTGTCCTCAACTTGGGCACACTCTCTCTCTTAGTTTTCTATAAATTGGAGCAGCTCTCTCCCATTTTATCTAGTTGGAGTTTGGGAGTTAGAGCTTGTACTTGTAATTCGATTTTCTACTTGTCATTTTGCTTAATGAATAAAGAGACTTTGGAAGTCAGTCATGGTGTTGGGTTTTTATGAGTGGATGAATGTATTGATTTAGCATGAGGTAACTTGTATTGTGCTATTTGTTTCTCTTTGCATCAAATCTAGCTTTGGGAAAGATCAGTATTGATTTATAAGGGAGGTTGAGTAATTTGTTTATTGCTTAGTCTTTTATTTATGCATATGTAGAGATCTGATTTAAATGTGTCATTTGTTTATGAACATTTTCTTTTAATTTCTACTGAGTATTTTTCTAGATTTGATCATTGTGTTGCAAGTTTGATGTGTTGTGCAAGTTGCTTCAAGTGGATAGGTGGGAGATCTTGTTTGCTTCTCCTAATTTTCTATTTTCTTTGCAGATACAGTCTTTCAGCTCACCACCAAGAAGGCTCCAAGGCTTTTTCAAGGAAAAAATTGATAAATTGATAAAACTCTCCACATCTCTTTCTCTTCTACTTTATACTTTCACTTTGGTCACCTGTTACAAGTATAGAGTAATATTGGTTTGCATTTAAAAGTTTATATTCTGATATATTACTCTAAAAGAATCTGATCTATTCCATTTACAAAGTTCACATCTTTAATAGATTAGATCTTTCATTTATCTAGCATTTTACTTTTCCAAACTTGTAAAAAATTGTTAAATCTTGAAAGTTTGAAAGGTAGTGCTTAGATCTGCTTTAAAGTTTTAATTAGCTGATATATAAGAGCTAATAATTTGCAGCTCACTGAGTTTGCAAAGATCCGAAGGAGACAATCCTCACAAGTTGTCTCACTTAGTTAATTTTTTGCATTTTTACTTAGTTTTTCACTTAAAATATTTTTGGGTTTTTTGTAGGTGACACAAACACACTCTTAAAGTGTTTTGGGTCATCTTTTACTATTGATTGCTTGCTGATTTGCAGAAGATGATGAACAAAACAAAGAGAAATGTTGGCCAAAAATTGAAGATCCAAGCCATCCAGAGCACCCAGAACTAAAATTTCTTCAAACCGGATACTTTTTTCTCTCCATTTTTGTAAGCCACTATGTCAATAAAAGACTGGGGCATTTCTATTGCATTGTAACTAAAATATTAAACGAGAGCAAGTGGGATAACCAAACGCCCACACCCCATCCCCCTAGAGGGGAAAACTATGTCGACTCACTTTTCATGGTTTGCATTTTTTAGTTTAGATTTTATTTTTCGCACTTAATAAAATCAAACTAGGATTAAAATTTACCTTGTTGGTTTGTTCCATTGGCGGGCCACAAGTTCACTCGGGACTTGGCTTTTTCACATTTTTTTACAATTTTCACTTTTTTTCTACAAATTCAAAACACCCCCTTTCTTTCCCGAAGTAAGGTTTCAGGACAAGGGCTTGCCTGAGTACTGGCCCGAAAAGAGACTCTTGGGGATTAAAAAAGTAAAATACTGGTTCTTAAAAACTTAAAATTTCCAAGGCTCTTCCCCGTATGCTTTGTGGCCACTGCAGCATAGTCTGAACATGCTGTCACACATCAGAAAGGGATGAGTGACTAGTAATAGGTTTTAACACACCCCAATAAACCACCTACTTGTGAAAATTCGGCACAAACGACTATTCTTTTGTTGTGGAAAAATTTCTCAAAGGGCGTGGGATAACACTTAATAGCGACCTCCTGGAAACCGTTAGGCTATACCCTCATTTTGTATAGCATCTGAACACCTCCTTGGGACTCTGATCCAGCACACATGTTTGAGTGAGAAACCACATAGCTGAGTTCCGGACATATTCCCTATACCTTTTGGTATATCAGGAATACCCCAGCCCTAATAAAAAGATCATTACCACATTAATAATAAAATAAACCAAGAACAATTGCACAACATTGTCTTTTCATTTCAAGCACTTTTGTGACTCCATTTATCGGCACTGGTCTATCTTGTTATATTTCAAATGTTGATGAATGTTTTAAAATGACAATGATAATGATGGATGCTTGCAAATGACAATGATGATGACTGATATATATATATATATATATATATATATATATATATATATATATATATATGTTGCATTGATCTTGGTTTACAAAAATATTCTAACTCCTAGATTAGTTGTTTTGTCTTTCATAGATTAGACACTTTAGTTTTCTTTTACTTTTTAGGGTCCACCCCTCTTGGCTTTGCTAGGAGTAACCTAGACGGAGGAGTCGAGTTTCAAGTGAAAGCACTTGACTCTAGCTTTCCCCCAAGTCCACACCAGTGGCTTGAAGATTTCTGCAGCATTTTTCCATGTGTGGAACCAGGCGACAACAGGGACCTCTCCTTTTTAAGGTTGCTGCTAATAATACTAAAAAGTGTTTTCCAAGTCATCGATGACCCCATGTAATTGCAAATGATCTTCTACTTTATGCAAGAGTTCACCTTTACATGTGTTGCCTACTTACCTTAGGAGCCATTCAAATACCAGTAACTACTTCAAAGCATGCAAAATGAACTTGTTCATTTTCAGGTGTCAATAATGGCTTCATATGGGCATTCCACTCCTTGGGGGTGCAAGAGAACTCCATATTCTCAATATTGTCCAATGCATGTCCAACCTTGTTTTTGTTGTACCTGAAATATGAACAAAAGAGTTGACAACCTGTTATGGGATGGGTAAAAAAATTCACTACATGAGATCTACTCTTGTCTTTGGAAATGAACCAACACAAGCACACATCTAGTTGCCTATATATGTAGACCAGACTTTATGATATTCTACTACTAGAAGAAACAAGGAAGACATTTGATAAAATAAAGTGCTAGCATTATACCATCATTGGTTTGTACCCCAGAAAACATAGTTCATCCATTCCTGGATGAATTCCACACTGAAATCTCATTTGGAATATGAATAGATAAACCAAACATTGGGCAACCAACCATTACTAGATTCTACAAGTACTGCAACAATATTCTCCAATGCTTCTTCTTTGTTGGAAAAAATGTTCTCCTACATAACATCAAGAAACAAGAGGGTCTTTGGCAACTCCAAGGTGAATATGGAAGCGAGGTGCTCTCTATCTCTGTCATCAATCAAACCTCCACATGTTTCAGTGGTTGATTTTGAGCTTCCCTTTGCAATGTTAACTTTGATTCCATGTTAAAATTTATGAATAGTGTTGTGAATTTTGAAACTTGAACTTATTAACTTCGTATATGGATTTTGTTTAGGGAAATTGGTATTGGGATCGTTCCTTATATCCCACTAGGTCATGGCTTAGGTACCAATCAATACTCAATGATATTGTGTTAAAAATTTGGGCAAGCCAAAGTATTTGTAGCATACGAATGAATTCCTCCTTTCCAACTCCATTCTCGATCTGAGAGAGTATTTCTACAAAAATATTTTCTAGCTATGATAGCTCCTTGGGACTCCCTCTCTTTTTTAAGGTTGTTGCTAATAGTACTAAAAAGAGTTTTCCATGTCATCATACCATCATTGATTTGTACCCGTAAAAACATAGTTCATGCATTCATGGATGAAGTCCAGAAAGAAATATCCTTTGGAAGATGAATAGAGCAACCAAACATTAGGCAACCAACCATCACTAGATTCCGCAAGTACTTCAACAATATACTCCAATGCTTCTTCTTTGTTGCAAAAAAAGTTCTCCTACATAACATCAAGAAACAAGAAGGTCTTTGGTAGCTCCGAGATGAATCTGCAAGCAAGGTGCTCTCTATCTTGTCATCAATAAAACATCCACATGTTTTAGTGGCTGATTTTGAGCTTCCCTTTGCAATGGCAAATTTGATTCCATGTTAAGCTGTATGAATAGTATTGTGAAATTTGAAATTGGAACTTATCAACTTCATATATGTCTTTTATTTAGGAAACTTAGTATTGGAATCGTTTCTTAAAGCCCACTAGGTCATGGCTTAGGTAACAATCAATACTCAATGATATCATGTTAAAAATTTGGACAAAACAGAGTATTTGTAGCATACGAACAAATTCCTCTTTTCCAACTCCATTCTCGATCTAAGAGAGTATATCTACAAAAATATTTTCCAACTATGATAGCTCCCTAGGACCTGTCATTTTTAAGGTTGTTGCGGATAGTACTAAAAAGTGACAAAAAAAGAATTAACATGTATGGGGATCTTATGAGTACTATCGAGTATAATAACCTATAAGTGTAATTAGAAATATTGAATATGCTAAATACATTTTCACATTCCATAACAAAATGGGAAGTTGAATATAACAAATGGACTGAATTTATATGCTTGCTCTATAGTTCAAGAAGGCTGTTGTTTAAGCCTCGAACTAAATTTACTTAGATAGATATAGAATAGTTTTACCTTATTTTATGTACTTGGATTTAAAATTGTTATGTATAATAAAAACAATCTGATTAATTGTGAAACGTTGGAATATAGAGCTATGTTATTTGACTTTTTCAAACCTATAGTTACTGGACAAATAAAATAGAAATGAGTGACACGGCCAATTCGTGTATATGGATTACAAAAGTTATATAGTGGTTTCTCTCATCCAAGGGTAAACACTTTATCTTCCACCAAGGTATTAAATGGTAGTAAATAAACATTATGTTAGTTATATTAGATAAGTTATGTTAGTGATATTAGTTAGCTAGCAAAGTGGTTGAATCAATGAAAACATGCCCATAAGTAAATCAAAGTTATGCTAGTTATATTAGCTAGTTAGCGACATTTGATGGTGCAGTGGTTGAAAGCATCCTTCATAAGTAAATCAAAGTTATGCTAGTTGTATTAGCTAGTTAGCGACATTTGATGGTGCAGTGGCTGAAAGCATCCTTCTTAGTACACTCCATACTTGAAATGTAATAGTAGATATCAGGTCAATTACCATTAGAATCTTGTTTTTGAACTTCTCACTCCATTTCTTAATTGTTGGTGTGTACTTGATTTATTGTATTTGATTTGGTCTAATTGGTGCAAATGTATGTGGTCTCCCCTCTTGTTCACTCAAAGCCATTGGACAAAGAGACATTAATTAACAGATAAAACTTTGACCCTCAAGAGACCCTTTCACTAGTGCATAACAGAGAAGGTCTGGTTCCCATGGAGGCCTAGAATTTATGGATATCGGGCTAGTTATCATTAAAATCTTGTTTTTGAACTTCTCACTCCATTTTCCCACTATTTGTTACTCCATTTCTCAAACATTTGTATACTTTATTTAATTCATTCCATTTATCTAAAATTTGGGCAAAATAGAGTATTTGTAGAATAAGAATGAATTCCTCTTTTCCAACTCCATTCTCGATTTGAGAGATTATTTATACAAAAATATTTTCCAGATATCATAGCTCCCCTATATGCCAAAATGAACATTGTGGTGTAGAGTTCAGGTAAATATTATGAAGTAATCAATTCCAAGGAACTAATATTTTTCCAACTCAGCACTCCATGGAAAAAAACATCATTTCATCCACATTAATCCACATTAAACCCCTCTAATTCATCACTTGCTATGAAAAATTCCTCAATTGCATACAAAAATTCCTTAATAGAAAAAGGGTAGAAAATGTTTTTTTTTTAATCTTAATGCGGAATTATATTAGTACTTGAAATCAAATGAATAATCAATAAGCATAAGCATTCACATGATATACAATATTTACCATGGGGAAACCCTCTAGTACTTGAGGGAGAAAACCCTAGCAAAATCTTCCTTAGAATATTGATAGATAATAGAGAATGCCTTTACAATGAGAAGATTACATCAAGAACCCCTAGTACATTATTAGAGAGAAATATCAAGCACTCGCGGTGCAATCATAGACCAAGAGAGAAGATGGAATAATAGAACTTAGAATAATATCATGCACAAAGAAAGTGCATTGACTTAAAGAGAGAAGAGAATTCGCTCACATTGAATTTTTCAATCCTGTATAACATATATATTTATTCTTCTCATGCTTCGGCTTCTATTTTTATCTTCTGACTTCAGGATGAACTTTCCCTCCATATGGATGCCAGGTCACTTAGTTAGGAGGCTAACTCAATTGTTTTCATGCAAGTGTCATAACTTAAGTATTGTAAATCAAGTGTCGCAAATCAAGTGTCGTAACTCAAGTGTTTTCTTTTAGTTCAACTTCAGTGTCAACTTTTAGTTTAAATGAAGTGTTGACATGCAAAACACTTTAGTTAACTAGATCTTCTTTATTAACACTTGGTTAACTATTTTAACTAAATTCCATCTTGATAAAATCACTGAAGTGAACAATTCGAATTCTCCTTTAATTAAATGAAGTCTTTCTTGTTAACATCACTGAAGTTTAACAATTGGAGTTCTCTCTTATCTTATCGCATCTTATCTTTATCTCTTGTCTTATCTACATGGTCCACATGTGCCAACTTTAATTTATCTATCATATCAAATATACTAAGGATATTTTTCCAATGATGTGATCATCTTGTTCTACTATCATTCCAAGTGGTAATATGCTAAAGTAATTCATTATATAGGTGTCTAGTCTCTAGAGGACACTTAATAGCTCAACCATGGTTAGTAGTACATCACACACCATTCATGATTCGACATGAAAAGAATTACTTCAACACATGAGGCACCACAAAGGATCTGTCTTGACACACAAGACCTAAGCCTTGACAAGCAAGACTGTACAACATCATCACTTTGACATACAAAGCACTTACCTGAACACATGAGGCTTAACCTTTACATATAAGGCTTAGTCATTCTTGAATCCAACTCAATAAACTACTCTAATTTTCTTGAGTCCAACTCAGGCTTCCTAAGGCACTACCTCGACACACGAGGCTCAATCTTGGCGCACAAGATTGACTTGGAGAATGAACCATGATGTTGTAACTTTAACACTCCCTCTTAGTGAGGGAGGCATTCTCTTCCATAACAAGCTTGTCTCGGAAGTACCTATACTTCGTCAAGGACAGAGGCTTAGTCAAAATTTCTACTATCTTCTCATTAGTAGCAATGTGCTAAAGTCTTACTGCACCTCTTTAGACCATGTCTCTAATATAGTGGTATTTCATCTCAATGTGCTTCGATTTTGTCATGAAACACAAGGGTTTCAGAGAGATTAATGCAAATCTGATTGTCAGAGCGAATGACAGTAGTCTAAAGCTTCTCACCGAACAACCCAGCAAGTAGCTTCCTAAGCCACACAGCTTCTCGGTAGGCGGTACTAGATGCAATATACTCGGCTTCTAAATCATGCTGGGCTACAGAGCCCTACTTCCTGCTGGAACAAGAGATCATAACTGATCCCATGCTAAAAAAAAATACAGATGTACTCTTTTGGTTCATAATACTACCACCCCAGTTAGATTCAACATAACTAAGTAACATCACTCCTCCACCGAAAGCATATATGAGTCCATAAACAATAGTACCTCAAATGTATCTAAGCACATCCTTGGAAGCAACCCAATGTCTATGTCTTGGATAATACATGAATTGACTCAAAATACTCACTACATAACATATGTATGGTCTACTGTGTATCAAATACATCAAGGAACCAATGCGTTGTCTATACATGGTAGCATCCACTAGATCTGATCAAGAATTTGATTCATGTAGTTTATTCATATTAGAAACCATTGTTGTAGACATGGATTTACAATCCATCATACAAAACTTACGCAACACATCAACTGTGTACTTTCTTTGTGAAAGAAAGGTCTCATCTTTCCTTTCCCAAACTTCCAAACCAAGAAAGTAGTGCATAAGACCCAAGTATTTCATTTCGAACATTGAAGTGAGCTCCATCTTGCAACGAGCTATCTGTTTTTCCTCTCCAGTAACTAACAATTCATCAACATAGAGAACCAAGATCGGTGGTTGGTTCTTAACAACCTTGAAGTATAGGTTAGGTTCAGCATCACTTTTGGAGAATCCCAAGCTCTGACGATAGCTGTCAATCCTTGAATACCAAGCGCTCGAGGCATGCTTAAGCCCATACAAGGATTTATTAAGTTTGCATACATGGGACTCCTTCCCTTGAACTAAAAACCCCTCAGGTTGTTGTATGTATACTTCTTCCTCAACTTCACCATTGAGAAAGACAGTATTCACATCCATTTGGTGAAGTTTCCACCCCATAACTAAAGCAATGGAAATTATGGCTCGAATAATAGACTACTTGGGCATAGGAGCGAAAATCTCATCATAGTCTATTCCTTCTTTCTGTGAGAAACCACGAGCCACAAATATTTCTTTATACTTTTCAATACTGGCATCAACTATATGTTTGCTTTTATAAAGCCACTTGGAAGTTACTATTGAATTCACTTCAAGTTTAGGAACTACTTCCGACACTTAACTCTTCATGATGGATTTGTATTCTTCCACCATGGCATCTTTCCATACCCGCTGCTTAGCATCCTATTCATATATGGTAGGTTCTAAATAACTGATGTGACTCATCTATGCTACATATCCTGAAAATATTTCAAGTCTCTTTTGCTCTCTAGATGAGCCTGGTGGTGCTCCATGCTTTTCTTCCTCTTGCAGAATGTCCCAACACCAAGCATAATTCTCCTCTTAGCAAGAGGTTCATCAAGTGATCTTTCTATCAGTTCTACTGGATCTTCATGATCAAGTGGATCTAAGGAATATTATGGATTCTCTTTCTCAACATATGAAAGAGCAGAACCAGAACCTGGAACCTAGATCCTCCATCATGGGAGTGTCATGCTCCTCCTTATATTAATCACATTGAATTTATTTATAGTGCTTGAGGGCATCCTCTTCATGAAATGTTACATCTCTGCCAACTTCAATGTGCATTTGACTTGGAACATAGATTCTATAATCTTTGGAATATTTTCTATATCCAACAAATGTAACTTTCTTTTTGGATGGTTCCATATTTGTCCTCTTCTCTTTTGGCACATGAATAAAGACAAGACAACCAAAAATATTCAAGTGTCCCACATCTAGTTTTTCATTGATGGAAAATTCTTCAGGAGTATTCTCTCCCAGGATAGCATGCCGGATTCTGTTCTGAATATAAACAATAGTGTTGGAGGCTTCTACCCATAAGGATGTGGGAAGATCCTAATCACATATCGTAACTTTTGCACTAGCCTTATAGATTGTCTTGTTCTTTCTTTCAGCCACCCCATTCTACTAGGGGTTGTAAGGTATAGTGAGTTGTGTTCTTATCCCTACCTCTCAGCAGAAGTAATTAAACTCATGACAATAAAACTATCCTCAATTATCATATCTCAAAGCACAAATGTACTTTCCAGTTTGATTCTCAACTAGTGCTTTAAACTCTCGAAACTTTTTGAAAGTTTAACTATTTTCCTTCACAGAATAGATCCATGACTTGCAAGAGAAGTCATCTATGAAAGTAACATAGTACAGATAACCACTCAAGGATGATGCATACATGGGACCACATAGATCTGAATGGATCAAGTCTAGGATCCCTTTATATATTTTAGTACTATTTGGAAAGATTTTCTTGATGTTCTTACCAAGAGCACAACCCTTACAAATAACATCATTCTCAAATTGAAATATAGGCATACCTTTCACCATCTCTTGTAAGCCCTGTAGAACTTTGAAATGAAGATGACCAAGCCTCATATGCCATAGTTCACAGGGACTAATGGTGTCATGGATCATGAATTTAATGACCTTTCCTGGAAATTTGTAGAGAGATCCCTCTCTAACTCCAATCACAGCTGCAAAATTCAAGTCTGAATTCTTAGGCCTCATGATCGCTTTGTTGTCCATAAATATTATTCTGAAACATTTGTCTTCTAGAACTGAAACAGAAGGGAGGTTTTTCTTCAGACCAGGAACATACAGAATATCATCAACATGGATTACATCACCTGATTTCAACCGAAAGGAAGTGGATCCAACTCCTTGGATCAAATAGGTGGTAGTATCTCCAAGCTCCACATTACACAAGAACTTATTTTCCTTTAGATATGAGATAACACTCCTAAATCCTGTCATGTGCTTGGATGCACCACTATCCACTAGCCATGTCTCAGCACTAGTGGTAATGGATCCAAATAGGGATGAGATAAGATAGTACTTCTTCCTTCTCCTGATTATTGGAAGAATTATTTATTGTAGGTTCATCTTTAGTATTAGTAGAAGCATGAAACCTACCCTTGAAATTTCCTCTTTTATTTGCACAACAATATCTTGCAGAGTGACCCTTCTTATTTCCATTGAAGCATTTAACCTTAGACTTATCAAATTTCTTGCTATAGTCATTTTCCTTTTGATGAGGAAACTTCTTATGAGAAAAGGATTTCTTTCCTCTCTTCATTTGTGTTGCAAGAGAAAGGCTCTCTTCTTTGGAGGAAGTAAATTTAGTTTGGATTTTCCGTACTTCTTGTAGGCAATCATGCCACAATATTTCAAAATTTGGTTGCATTTCTCAACCATTTACTACACCTAAGAATGTCTCCCATGAAGATGGAAGGCCATCGACAACAGTCTGTATGACATCATCATCATCAACCATCACACAAATTCTCATGATTTGATCTCTTACTTGATAGATATTTATGAATAAGGAAGCAGTTCAACTTCGTCCTTCTCCATCTTCAGATTACAAAGCTTATTCTTCAATGCTCTCTTCTGATAGTGTGCCTTCTTCTCATAAATATTGGTCAAAGTGTCGAAGCATTCCTTTTCAGTCTTCAATGGATTAATCACTAGCATCAAATTGTCTTTCATGGAATCATAAATGATTCTCTTTTCTTTGGCTTAATTCTTCTTGAAATTAGTGCTCTTTGCATTAGTCCTAGGCTCTTCAACAAAACTGGATATGTAGCCATCCAGATCATTCTCTTCCAGGATATTTAGAATCTTGGCCTTCCAAGTATTGAAGTTCAAATTTCCTTCAAGTTGGGCTTCCAGTATTACTAAGATTGAATCCATAATTCTTCAAGTACTATGCTCACCCAGGATCTACATAGGCACAAGATTGACTATTGTACTTACCTCTTTCATGGCCTAAGCTCTGACACCATATTAATTTTTTTATCTTAATGTGGAATTATAGTAGTACTTGAAATCAAATGAATAATCAATAAGCATAAGCATTCACATGAAACACAATAATTACCCTAGGGAAACCCTCTAGTACTTGAGGGAGAAAACCCTAGCAAATTATTCCTTAGAATATGATAGATAACAGAGAATGTCTTTCCAATGATCAAATTACATCAAGAACCTATGCCGCATTACCAAAGAGAAATACCAAGCACCTATGGTGCAATCAAAGAGTAAGAGAAAAGATGAAAGAATAAAACTCAAAATAATATCCTGCACAAAGAAAGTGCATTGCCTTCAAGAGAGAAGATAATTCTCTCTCACAATGAATTCTTCAATCCGGTATAACATATATATATATATATATATATATATATATATATATATATATATATATATATATATATTCTTCTCATGCCTCGGCTTTTATTTTCATCTTCTGACTTAAGGATGAACTCACCCTCCATATAGATTCTAGGTCACTTAGTTAGGAGGCTAACTCAAGTGTCATCATGCAAGTGTCGTAACTTAAGTGTTGTAACTCAAGTGTCACAACTCAAGTGTCATAACTCAATTGTTGTATTTTAGTTCAACTTAAGTGCCTTGTTTTAGTTTAACTCAAGTGTTGACATGCAAAACACTTTAGTTAACTAGATATTCTTTATTAACACTTTGTTAACTCTTTTAACTAAATTCCATATTGATAACATCACTAAAGTGAACAATTCGAATTCTCCTTTAAATAACTGAAGTTTAACAATTGGAGTTCTCTCTTATATTATCATATCTCATCTTTTTCTCTTGTCTTATCTGCATGGTCCACATGTGCCAACTTTAATTTATCTATCATATCAAATATACTAAAAATATTTTTCAAGTGATGTGATCATCTTGTTCTACTATCATTCCAAGTGGTCATATGCTAAAGTAATTCACTCTAGAGGTGGCTAGTCTCTAGAGGATACTAAATAGCTCAACCATGGTTAGTAGTACATCACACACCATTCATTCTTCAACATGCAAAGAATTACCTCAACGCACGAGGAACCATAGAGGATCTGTCTTGACACACAAGACCTTATCCTTGACAAGCAAGACTATACAACATCATCACTTTGACATACAAAGAACTTACCTCAACACATGAGGCTTAACCTTTACACATAATGCTTATTCATTATTCATTCCAACTCAAGAATCTACTCCAAGTTTCCTGAGTCCAACTCGGGATCTCTAAGGAACTACCTCGACACACTAGGATCAATCCTAGTGCACAAGATTGACTTGGAGAATTAGTCACGATGTTGTAAATTTAACACTCCCTCTCAATGATGAAGGCATTCTCTCCCATACCAAGATTGTCTCGGAATTACCTATACTTCGTCAAGGATAAACGCTTAGTTGAAATCTCTACTATCTTCTCATTAGCATCAATGTGCTGAAGTATTATGGCACCTCTTTGGACCATGTCTCTGATGTAGTGGTTTTTCATCTCAATGTGCTTCCTTTTTGTCATGAAACACAGAGTTTTCAGAGAGCTTAATGCAGCTCTGATTGTCAGATCAAATGACAGAAGTCTCAATATTCTCACCAAACAACCCAACAAGTAGCTTCCTAATCAACACAGCTTTTCGGTAAGCGATACTATCTGTAATATACTCTTCTTATGTAGTACTCTAGGATAAGAATCCTTGCTTCTTGTTAAACCAAGAGATCATAGTTGATCCCAAGCTAAAAAAAAATACGGATGTACGTTTTCAATCCACAATACTACCAACCCATTCAGAGTCATCATAACCAAGTAGCATCACTCCTCCATTGGAAGCATATCTAATTCCATAAGCAATAGTACCTCGAAGGTATCTAAGCACATGCTTGGCAGCAACCCAATGTCTATGTCTTGGATCAAACATGAACTAAATCAAGATACTCACTACATAACATATGTCTGGTATACTATGTATCAAATACATCAAGGAATCAATGAGTTTTGTATACATGGTAGCATCCACGAGATCCGATCTAGAATCTAACTCATGTAGTTTATTCAGATTAGAAACCATTGGTGTAGAGATGGATTTACAATCCATCATACCAAACTTGCACAACACATCAACGGTGTACTTTCCTTGTGAAAGAAAGATCTCATCTTTCCTTTTCCAAACTTCCATACCAGAAAGTAGTGCATAAGACCCAAGTATTTCATTTCGAACTTGGAAGTGAGCTCCCTCTTGCACCAAGCTATCTGTTGTTCCTATGTAGTAAGGGACAAGTCATCAACATAGAGAACCAATATCACTGGTTGGTTCTTCACAACCTTGAAGTACAAGTTGGGGTCAGCGCCTCTTTTGGAAAATCCCAAGTTCTGAAGATAGCTGTCAATCCTCGAATACCAAGTCCTCGAGGCATGCTTAATCCCATACAAGTATTTCTTAAGTTCTCATACATGGTAATCCTTCCCATGAATTACAAACCCCTCAGGTTTCTATATGTATACTTCTTCCTCAACTTCACCATTGAGAAAAGGAAGTATTTACACCCATTTGGTGAAGTTTCCACTCGAGGATTGAAGCAAGGGAAGGTATTGCTCGAATAGTAGTGTACCTGGCCACAGAAACAAAAGTATCATCACAGCCTATTCCTTCTTTCTATGAGAAACCACGAGCCACAAATATTGCTTTATTCTTTTTGATACTACCATCAACTGCATGTTTGATCTTATAAAGACACTTGGAAGTTACTATTGACTTTCCTTCATTTTTAGGAACTACTTCCCACACATCATTCTTCATGATGGATTTGTATTCTTCCACCATGGCATCTTTCCATAGCTCGTGCTTAGCATCCTCTTCATATGTGGTCGGTACTGAATCATTGATGTGACTCATCTAGGCTACGTATCCTAAAAATATTTTAGTTCTCTTTCTCTCTCTAGATGAGTATGGTGGTACTCCATGCTTTCCTTCCTCTTGTAGAATGTCTCAACACTAGGAATATCTCCTCTTAGAAAGAGGTTAATCAAGTGATCTTTCTACTAGTTCTACTGGTTCTTCAATATTAACCAGATCTAAGGACTCTTCTAGCTTCTCTCTCTCAACATATGAAAGAGAAGAAACAAAACCTATATCGTCCATCATGGGAGTGTCATGCTGCTTCATATCTAAATCGCATTGAATTTCTTTAGATTTCTTGAGGGAATACTCTCCATGAAATTCTACATCTCTGTTGACTTCAATGTGAGTTTGACATGGAACATAGATTCTATAAGATTTGGAGGGTTCACTATATCCAAAAAATGTGCCATTGTTTTTGGATGGTTCCATCTTTGACCTCTTCTCTTTTGGAACATGAATGTAGACAGGACAACCGAAAATCTTCAAGTGTCCAAAATCTAGTTTTTCACCTTGCATTAGTAGTAGGCTCTTCAACAACACTGGATACATAGACATCTAGATCGTGCTCTTCCACTATATTTAGAATCTTGGCTTTCGAAGTATTGAAGTTCAATGTTCCTTCAAGTTAGTATTCCGGTCTTACTGATATTGAAGCCATAATTCTTCATGAAATGTGCTCACTCAGTATCTACATAGTGTGATATTTTGTGAATAGGATCACTCAATAGTAGAATACCTCACTATAATTCACTCATGTAGTGCAGAAAGAAGAAGAAGAAATGTTAAATCAATTAACACTCATTACACAGAAAATGGAGAAAAACTGTTGTATCATACATCAGCTGTAAGTTGGCACTCTGTAATGTGAATAATAACTGAATACAATGAATGAGAATCGAATGCCACTAAGGTCATTCGAATTATCCTCAGTGTGTAGCTTGGATAGAATTGGAGACATCATCCAAACCAGTGGTAGTGGTCATAAAATTCAACTAGTCAGTCAAATGAGTTTAACTGAGTCTAACTAAGTGCATGGGCACTAATGTAGGGAAGGAGAATCAAATGTGATCACATGAGGAGCTGTCAATAGTCAGTGGAGCTCAAACTAGTCTTTGTAGGTTCCTATCTAAGAGCTTCATTCAATTAACTGATCAATCATCCCCTGAATCAAGGAATTGAGTCATTGAACCAACTAACTAACTGAAGTAACTCCTAAATAGGTGGAATAAGGAACACATGTTCTCCAATGATGAAAACAAGGGCGCATTAGTGGCTAGGAGGGCTAAAATTGAGTAGAAATAGGCTCCTGGGGGCTGCAAAATAAGGACTAGGTGATGGGAGACTGCCATATTGATGACTGGATGCATGGAAATGCATGCAGATGACTGGATGCATGCAGAATTGCATGCAGGCATGCAAAATACAAAAATGATGGTGAGAATATTCCAAAACCCCCCGCAAGCGATACTATGAGGTAGTAACTAAAAACTGAAAAGTAGGGCCCTAGTGACTGAGACCAAAGGTCACCCCGTACAACAATCTAAATAAACAAAGTGAGGAAAGAGGGAAAACCAAGTGGGAAGAAAGCAACCCCTCAAAATAGACTGTGGTAGGATGATCAATCATGTACATCACTCACCCCAAATGGTAAGTGGACTTCTCCACTGAAGAATGATCTATCGACAAGAAATGGATCAGTAATGTGAGAAGGATGAAACCTTCCATTCTGAAAATCAAATCTGATCCTCCTCGGATCAAGTGGATCTCCAACAAGATATCCGACAGATCTAAGAGTAGTGGTTTCCCATCTCGGAAGAGGACGATCATCAGGTTCTTGTGGAATTGGATCTCCCATTCACTCATCTTCTAAATCAATTTCTAGATCTTCAGGTTCTTGTGGATCTGGATCTAGCATTCTCTCTTCATCATCATCACTCTCATACTCTGAATATGAACTATCATGTGATGAAGATTCGCTCTCTTGGAGCTCATCAAGCAGTTATGGTGGTATATTCCTCTTAGGAATAAGTGAATCATGTTCCAAAAACATAATACGAAGATCATTATGGAGCATGTGATTCGAACCAACTGAGGTACAATCAAATCCATGAATGTGTAGATAGTTCTTTGATATATACTTTGAACCAACATAGGTGAGATCATAACCAAAGGAACTATGACATGATGATGATATTTTGGACTTCAAATCAGATCCAAGAATTGGAAGATGGTTTCTTATGATCTCCTTTGAACCAACAGGGGTGAGATCAAAACCAAAATCACAAAAAGGTGCATAAGTCATGAACCCAAGCGAATGATAGAGTCTTCCATCTTCGGTGAAACTCTGAAAACATGTGACAATGACCAAATAGGGGTCCAAAGGAAGTATTTGATCAAGGAGGGAGAATGCATTTCCTCCCAAATCTAATTTTACCTCCAAAATACTCAGTAGGTCATAATCGTGCACATCAACAGGCTCATGGGAAGTAGATATTTTGAAAGTCTCTTCAACTTCTTGTGTAGTAGCAGACATATCTTGATCAGAATTCGAATCAGAAGATGGATCAAAACTTGAAACCATGTCTTGAATTTCGACATCATCTTGAACAACTTCATCATGAGAGATGATGGAGTTTGAATCTTGAATAGAGAGAGCATTGAAGGTAGTACTACTGGGCTTGTTCTCCAAATGGCTAACATCATCCTCTTCCTTCTTTCCAAATAATATCTCTAATCTTTTCTAGTTATCACTTGGATGTTCTGCAGGATCAATGAGGTATTCCATATTGGAAATAATAGCAGTGCATATTACTGCTAAGGCTCTGTCACAATCATCTAGCCAATCTTCTTCCTATTCATAGGAAACAAAATCTCTCTTAACACCAATACACATCTCGAAAAGACCATATCTCTTCAGGTATGCTGTCATTTTTGGTTTTAACTCTTCATAGTTGTATGAAGAGAGATAAGTAATTGCTTTCAGATCCATGGAAGATGTTGTAGAATTTGAATCTACTGTTGTAACTGCAGAAAACTACTGCAACTGCAGAAATCATGAAAACTGCTGCAACTGCAGAAAACTTCAAAACTGCTGCAACTGTAGGAAACAGCTGCGACTGTAGAGAACTTCGAATAACCTGCAAAAATAATGGAGATCCATAGTAGCTGCTGAATTCAAATCTATTGAAGAAGGATTCGAATGTTGGAGATAACCTGCAAAACAAATGAGAATTATAAAAAGAAGATCTGCTGCAATTTGAATTGAAAACTTCCTTAGGAAACTGAGCACATGTCACTAAGTCCTTCACACCTAGCTAGACCTTACTAGATTGCTCCAGTGAATTCAAGGCAATAACACTAGGATTTGTTGTGGAAACTCAGAGGCTTCTGGTGCTCAATGAAATACAGTTGCCCAAGGAATTGCTGCAACTGCTACTGCTACATTTCGAATAGTTGCTGTCAGCTCTGATACCATGTGATATTTTGTGAATATGATCACTCAACAATATCAGACCTCACTAGAATTCACTCATGTAGTGCAGAAAGAAGAAGAAGAAATGTTGAATCAATTAACACTCATTACACAGAAAATGGAGAAAAATTGTTGTATCATACATCAGCTGTAAGATGGCACTCTGTAATGTGAATAATAACTGAATACAATGAATGAGATTCAAATGACACTAAGGTCATTCGAATTATCCTCAGTGTGTAGCTTGGATAGCATTGGAGACATCATCCAAACCAGTGGCAATGGTCATAAAAGTCAACTAGTCGTTCAAATGAGTCTAATTGAGTCTAACTAAGTGCATGGGCACCAATGTAGGGAAGGATATTGTAATGTGGGTGCATGAGGAGCTGTCGGTAGTCAGTGGAGCTCAAACTAGTCTCTGTAGGTTCCTATCTAAGTGATTCAGTTAGTTAACTGATCAATCATCCCCTGAATCAAGGAACTGAGTCATCAACCAACTAACTAACTAAAGTAACTCCTAAATAGGTAGACTAAATCGCACATGTTCTCCAGTGATGAAAACAAGGGCGCATGAGTGGCTAGGAGGGATAAAACTGAGCAGAAATAGGCTTTTGGGGGCTGCAAAATAAGGACTAGGTGCTGGGAGACTACCATACTGATGAATGAATGCATGCAATTGCATGCAGATGACTGGATGCATGCAGATGACTGGATGCATGCAGGCATGCAAAATACATGATAGCATATTCCAACACATAGGGTCAATATTAATTGTTGAACTTAGCTCTTTCATGCCTTGATATATGATAGCATGTTAATATTTTGATCTTAATGTGTAATTATAGTAGTACTTGAAATCAAATGAATAATCAATACGCATAAGCATTCACATCAGACACAGTTTTTACCCTGGGAAACCCTCTAGTACTTGAGGGAGAAAACCCTAGCAAAATATTCCTTAGAATATGATATATAGCAGAGAATGTATTTACAATGAGAATATTACATCAAGCACCCCTGGTGCATTATCAAAGATAAATACCAAGCACCCCTGGTGAAATCATAGAGTAAGAGAGAAGATTGAAGAATATAACTTAGAATAATATCCTGCACAAAGAAAGTGCATTTCCTTCAAGAGAGAAGAGAATTTTCTCTCACGTTGAATTCTTCAATCATGTATAAAACACACACACACACACACACACACATATATATATATTATTCTCATGCTTCGGCTTCTATTTTTATCTTCTGACTTTAGGATGAACTCGCCCTCCATATGGATGCTAGGTTAGTTAGTTAGGAGGGTAACCCAAGTTTCTCCATGCAAGTGTCATAACTTAAGTTTTGTAACTCAAGTGTCGCAATTCAAGTGTCGTAAATCAAGTGTTTTCTTTTAGTTCAAATTAAGTGTCATCTTTTTGTTTAATTCAAGTGTTGACATGCAAATCACTTTAGTTAACTAGATCTTCTTTATTAACACTTGGTTAACACTTTTAATTAAAGTCCATCTTGATAACATCACTGAAGTGAACAATTCGAATTCTCCTTTAATTAACTGAAGTCCTTTTTGTTAACATCACTGAAGTTTAACAATTGGAGTTCTCTCTTATCTTATCACATATTATCTTTATCTATTGTCCTGTCTACATGGTCCACATGTTCCAACTTGAATTTATCAATCATATCAAATATACTACGGAAATTTTTCCAATGATGTGATCATCTTGTTCTACTATCATTCTAAGTGGTCATACGCTAAAGTAATTCACTCTAGAGGTGGCCAGTCTCTAGAGGATATTGAATATCTCAACCATGGTTAGTAGTACATCATAGACCATTCATTCTTTGACAAGCAAAGTATTACCTAAACACATGAGGCACCAGAGGGGATATGTATTGAAACACAAGACCTTATCCTTGAAAAACAAGACTGTACAACATCATCACGTTGACATACAAAGAACTTACATCAACACATGAAGCTTGTTAGGCCTATTATTTTTTAAGGTATCATTTTTGAAGGAACAAGCTAGTGTGGACGACAACAAAGTAGAACCAGTTCAGCGAAAGGGTCAGCTTCAACGAAGTGGCTAGAAAATGGGGAAAATGGTCACGCTGACTGTGTCAAAGCATGCAAGGCGAGTTAATTAGTTAGAATTGGTCCACATTGTAATAATGAGTCAGTTAGGAAGTTAGTGGGGTAGTTGTAGTAGGTATAGCTTAGTGCGCCCTATAAATATGTATGAGGAAATAACTTTTGTAGTTTTTTTTGTTATGATTATTCAGAAATACAGTTTGTGTGATGTAATAGGAATCTATGCTATATGTGTCAAAGATGTTTAAGGAGATTTTGAGTCGCTGATCTATAGGCTATGTGCACAGATCCATTGTATGTCATGAATAAATATGTAATTCCTTGAAGTGCTTATTTGGATGTGACTCTAATAAGATACATGCGCTTTTGTGGTTTTTCCCAGATGGGTTTTCCACATAAAATATGGTGTTTTCATGTGTGTAGATGTATGGGTGATTTGTTGTGATATGTATTTCTTTCCTATGTTAAACAATTAATTAAATGAATGATGGAATTAACTGTATAAATAATGGATGCGATATATTAATCAGTTCGAAGTTATGAAGTCTGTCGAAGTTATGAGTCTGTCGAAGCTCTGGTTTGTCATTGCTCTGTTGGTGTAATATGGTGATGAATATATTGATCAATGAATATTCCCCTATGTATTGCATGAAGTCTGGTTCCTGCATTTCCCATAGATTCTTTGGGTGAGACTTCATCTGCTTTACAGGTGTTGCCGAAAGGGTTAATCTCCATTCAGGTTGGTGTCTGTGGATTGTAGCATTTGTTTGTGAGTGTTAAGTGTTGAATCCCTGTCAAAGTAAAAGTGCACCAACAAATGGTTCTGTTGCCAAGACCAAGAATTTGAGGAGAAGGGGAATGTTGTGGCATCTAAAAATCTAGAGATAGAGGATTGGGTAGATCTGCAACTAGAAGAATTTGCAAGACAGTATAATAGGCATCCTCGCTTGGATAACAAAGGTTGGTTAGATAAGTATGTTTTTACCAATATTCATGAAATGTTTTTTGATGAGTTACCAATAATAATGTATGAATGGTTAGCAAGGTTAACTGAATAGTTGACGAACTTCCCAAGAAGTGAAATTATACATTGGACACCTGAGTTGATACAACCACTGAAAAATGTCGACTACCAGATTTGTCGCGCAGTGGAATTTTGGCTAGATCGTGTGTTGGAAGGTATATTACCGAATTCACTATTGACACTATTAATTCATATAGTGTAGCAGAATGCGAGTTCTTTAAAGGCCTGCGTGGTAAGTACCTTAAGTCTTTGAACTTGTTGATTAAAAAAATTCTTTTTGAAAAAGGCATAATGAGAATGGAGTTCGACGAGTAGAGTGATTGTGCATGGTGGTAATGGGTATTGTACGGATGATGGTCTAAGCAAGTTCATGGGATGAGCTAGGATGATTAGAGGAGAAGAAGCTGAACCCAATGAAGAGTGTGGATTTCTGCGAAGTGGGAGATAGTTTCGGTCAAACAAGAGGAGGAGAACTGCGACGGAAAAGAGGGGTTGTAGTGCGACTGAGAGAAGAAGCTGCAAAGTAGTACCACATCTCAAAGAGGATTCTAATGAAGAATATGACAACTACCAGCTCATTTCTGAGGAAGAAGAATGTGTTGAAGGATCGTTTCAGAACCAATATTGTGACATACCTACAACACCGCTTACATCTCTAGAGACTAAGGTAAGACCTAATCATTCTTCACATTTTATTCTATCTATTCAAAGTAGTGGTAGTGGTATGAAGGGTATGTCACCGAGATGGAAGGCTCCCAGTAGTGGTCAAGTAGTAGTAAATCAATCAAATCCCTATAGATCTAGAATGGTTGGGGATGACATGAAGCTACCTATTTTTAATGGGAATGGATTAGAAGATCTAGAACACAACTGGCTTTTTTGTAATGCTGTATGGAGTGTGAAACAAGTTCAAGATGATAACGTCAGGCCAAATCAGTTGATTAGGACCTTCAGAGGTCGTTCCTTAGACTGGTTCATGAATTTTTTTGAGGTCACTGGTAATCATCCTGTAAAGACCTTGGATAAAGTCAAAGAGGGATTGAAAAGATAATTTAAGAAACATAAATTTGAATCTCAATGTATTATGGAATTGAAGGAGATTAAACAAGCATCGAATGAGTCCGTTTGGGACTTCGATCAACGTTTTAAAAATTTGATGGATCGTAGTATTTTTCCAATGAATGATTTACAACATAAGGAATGGTTTATTGCTGTATTGCTTCCTCATATCAGAGTTCCACTCATGCAACAAAATATACCGACACAAATGTAGGCCTTGGAATTGGCCATGAAGTTAGAATTAGCTTCCCCCATCAACGATACTAGCGCTAGTATGGATCAAATCCAATCATAGTTAGCAAACCTATCTGTTCAGATACATGATATCGAGAAGGGAAAAGAAAAGTGTGAAGATGTCTGGTGTACTGATGCAAAGATGATGGACACTCTAAAGATCAATGTACAACATTTCAGGATTATCTTAGTGCTGGAAATCCGAATCCTTTCAATCCTGTTTCCTGGTGTCATATTTGTCAGACTAAGGGGCATCGACCAGAAAATTGCTATTTATTTCAGAAAATGGCAAGTAATTCCCAGAGCTTATCGTGTAAGTTTTGTAGTTATGTCAGTCATGATGAGAAGCACTGTCGCGTGTACCATTTTCTCACCGAATGGACTGCAGATACATTTACTATGAAGGGAGAAGGCTCAGCTGAAATCCATGAGGCATAATTCAATCAACCGCGAGGTGTATTTAGAGGCTGCAGATGAGGAGGATTTGGTCGAGGAAGAGGAAAACTCATATGTTATAACTATGGATCTCCCGGACACTATGCTAGAGACTTCCCACACCCTGCGACCTCTTGTACGTACTACAGAGCATTGGATCATACCATTGAATATTGCCCATAGTTGATAGCAAAGTGGCAAGCCAAACATAATCAGAATCAAAATCCGAACTCGAATTTGAATGTCCAGAAAATTTCAGTAGAATTACAACCGAGCCAGCATACTGTCGCTGTTGTAACCAGGAGTGGTACCACGACAGGTGGAGCTAACAATGGTAATACTAATACACGGGACTTGCGAGTCATACCAATAACTCAAAATCTCCCACAACTTGATGTCCAGAAAGAAAAAGATGTATTTTTTGAAGCTCGAGATGAATTTATGAAGGTTGCATCAACATCTAGGATGCCACTGAGTCACGAAGGACCTATGTATAACATGCCACCTTGCTTCGAAAAATCTACGCTGAAGAATAACTATGGAAAAGTAAGTGCCCTCATACCTTTCTCAAAAGTTGTTTGAATTTGATTAAATATGTGGATGCTTTAAAATAATTGCAGAAGTTAGTTGAGGAGTCTAAGGGAGAAGTCCAATATGAAAGGGTTGTAAATCATGTCCAAAGAAGACATAAGATTGGTCGAGAATTGCGCCTTAATGCGCATATTGGTGATTATGAGATGGAATTTTTTATTTTGGATTTGGGTTTGGATATAAAAATATTAACTAAACAAACATGGGAAAACATGGGTAAGCCAAAAATAGTATGGTCACCTATCTAGCTACGACTAGATGATTAATAGAAAGTAATACCATTCAATCGACTTATAGGGGTCCATGTCGAAGTGGAAGGGTTGTGTACATACGCTAAATTCGAAGTAACAAAGATTGTCGGCGACACTAATATATATCCTGCATTACTGGGAATTGATTGGGCTATTCAAAACCAGACTACTATCAATTTCAAAAAGAGGATTCTCACATTTGAAAATGAAGAAATTAGAGTTGTTGTGCAACTGGATCCATTAGAAGGACATAGATACATAGAACTAGTTAAAGGAGAATATGATACTCAAGATCTTGCAAATATCTATAATGTATCCTAAAATCTCAATGATTATATTAATCCTACAACAAACGGTACGCTTAGTTGGTGAAGTGTTAGCTCTTTCTCTTTTGACTCTGGAGAAGATATTGAGAACAGGAAAAAAAGGTTGCATGAAGTTTCTATGCATAGGTGTGCCCGTGTGACAAAATCCCTGCGTTGGGTTGGAACAAAGGTATGTAATATTCCCACTTATGAGGGGTTTCCTAATGTCGATCAATTTATTGATGAATTTGAAACCCAAGTGCCTGAACAACAATGCTATTACCCCTAGATGTCTCCCTGAAACCAACACTGGGAAGATGGTGGGATACACATAATCCCTCAGTGTTTGGTTGGTTGCAGTGTTGAAGGTACTTGGAAATTCAGTTTGGGGAAGGGATCCCCCACATAGGAGAGAGATATACAGGACTTACTAGTCCTGATAATCATATGGCTACTTGTAGCACAATTGAGAATAATATACCCAAACAAGAGTGGGTCCATATGTTCATCCATATGTTCATCCATACTCTTGACACTATCCCGAGAAATTGGTATACGCCCCTGCGATGAGGAACTGCAGATTGGGATTGTTTAGCTGCAAGCTCCAAACACACATTTAGTTATGAATATGAAATTCCTGCAATAGATGCAGCGTTGCAGATCATTAAAGATAATATTTTTGAGGAAATCCCCGGGCCTATATTTAATGTACCACAATGGACTACCATAGTGTCACATACCCAAAATTTCAAGAAAATTTAAAAATTTTCTAGGTGACTAAACGTCATTAATTACTATGCGGAAAAATATGTACAACATCTGTATTACTGTTTTAATAAAGTATCATCATAACATCTCAAAACTTCCAACATTAAATATTTAATCGTAAACATTGACCAAACTTTTCTTGTTGGCACAAAGGTCTCCTTTATATGTTTGCGAGCAACCCCTATTATAATTATACAACCTTTTTATGCCCTTTTAGCCGTGATACTTAATGATCTTCAAGGACTTTCTAAGGATGGGATAAGATATAACTACTTTCTCGGTGTCACTCATTCCTTCTACTAACCTAATCAAAAGTAAAATGAACAATGCATTACACCCAAAATTTTCAATAGTCATAAAAAAGGATACTCTATTTAACTTATTCATTTATCCTTGTAGAATTAGTAATGGTGAAAATAGTTACTCATCATACATGAGCCACAAAATAAAGTATCAACATGTTTTATTGGAACAAGTAATCCACAAAGTACTCTTATAATTGATTAGCCCCAACTTAACTACACAATAGACAATGTTATAAATAACTACCATCCTAAAAATGCCTAAGGTATACAAATTTAAAACAACCAAAACTAAGATAATAGTTGAGACACAACATCAAGAGAGATATACACAAAGAAAACATGCCAAGAGAACATTTTCATGTGGTTCACCCCGGATCTTGGGCTACGTCCACCAAAGGGGTTGTATTGTATTAATAAATCAAAGGAAGAGGGTACATCACTAATATTACAAGCTTTACATTCCTCCCTTTCAAGGGATCTCTCGTAGAGATCTTTGCTACCTATAGTCTTATTACCTGGCTTTAGAGGGTTTTACATATAAGGTTACACTCCTAATTGGCTAAAGGTAACAAGATCCTTTTTAACTATTCATTAATATATCTTTTACAACATTATAAATATATATATAAAAAAAAATTGATATAATCAACCATCGCATGAATATAGGGATCTATAAGTGGTAACCTACTCAATTCTAGTACTTCTGCTCACCCATCCTTATAAGTTGATGGACCAATTTGATTCTCCCAAATTAAAGTACTTTTTAATACATACTCCAATCAAAATAGTAATAAGGGTTTCACCAAAAGGGTTTTTTATGCATAATATAAAACCACTAAAGTCATTTTTAAATATCCCATAAATGGAAACATAATGCGGTTATGGTTATACTTACATGGTTAACCAAAGTATATATATATAATAAGTTCTTTTAACAATATAAAATTCTTGGCGGCGTTAATACTTGTAAAGATCCTACAAGCCAGATGTTATAAAAACCCAACTCCTATGATTTATTGGCAGTCTAATGTGTATGCTGAAATCCAGTTAGGTAACATATATTTATACATCAAATATATATATACATATGAATGTGGGTCACACCGATTCAACTACAAACCAGCATATTAATAATGTATATATCATGGAATATGACAATTACGCAAGGATCCTACGTGAATATCACATTTGCACAAAGAGATCTAAGGTGTTAATAGTGGCACTGTATTATAAGAGTTCTCAAGAAGGTGACCCCAATCTATAATTAATGGTGATAAAAACGTAGCTATTTTCCAAGAACAATCCTATTGATCTGGTACAAAGCTCCACGATCTTCCATTTATTATACAATCAAATCTATCTAGGGACAGGAATCACGCTTCCATCAAAACACTAAATAATAAGCTATAAATCAATAGAGATCTACGATCTCCCTTACACAAAGACCAAAACTTAGTTCAGGGACAAGGAGGAAACACATATAACTTCATAAGGCGCTAAATCAAAATCTTAGGTCGGGATACTAAGTTTAACTATGTTTTTAGAGTAAAGTCGCTTCAGTACAAACTCATTTTTCTAGCCAATCTAAAAAAAGCACATTATGTTACGACGATTCCTCGGCATAATGCGACCTAGCATAAGAATTAAATTCTTACTGTACTTTAATCAAGGAACCACTTATTTTTGGTGGCATAAACTGATACAGATCTTTCAATCAACATCTACATGTAATACCCCCAATTCGACCCTTAGGATATATTAGCCTTTAATGTAAATAATGTGTACATGTGATGTATGTTTTCCTAGCGTGGAGCTCAAGGCCAAGGCCCCGCTAGTGAAAGCCTGAATTTTGATTTAAAAGGGAAAGCATTGATATTTTGATGCCCATGTGCTCTTAAGCCATGGAAATTGTAAAAATGATGTAAATAAACATCATGCAATATAAAATTCCAAGACTGGCTATGGAGGCAACGAATGAGAAGGGGCCACGTGTATCCACTAGGGAGTGGTGAGGGGGCTATGGGACTAAACCCTAGGCTTCCATATGTCATTATGAGAACCCATTGACTTTCCTAGATGACATTTATGCCTGTTGTAAGGAAGTGGTTGAGATGTCAGCCCATGGCTTCAATGGATCATGGGTAGCCCTGAAATTCGTATAGGTAGGTATGGGCTCTGTTTACTTGTGCCACAAGTCACTCTACCTCTTGGAAGTGGCTTCATTCTCATCCCCATTCGATGGTGAAAGAACCCAGCATCATTCTCCATCCAAAAACGAGCTCTCATGAGTGAGAAAACCAGAAATCGCGACTTGGGATGAACCCACGTTTTGGGAAGCCAAAAACGCCCAGAATGGATATTGGACAGTGAAATCCAATGGGGAATCCATTGGTATGAGCCTTGGGGCGAATTTGAGAGCAATAGCTACCCCAAAATCCATAGGAAACCCCAGTTTTAACTGCCCAGAAAATCAGTGACGGATTTGGGGGTTATTTGTGACAGATTTGTGAGAAATCCAAGAGTGGATGTATGAACAGAGGATGGGATTGCTGAGTCCAGCTTGAAGTGTATGTGGCTCCGGGATTGAGCTCAGTGGACTAGCATCCTCATCCATCTCCTATTGCATGCTTGAAAAACCCAACTGTGTGTTGGCTTAGCATGGCTGTTTGAGTGAAACCCTGACTGTGAGTAAGCCATCTAGTTCCTCCTTAGTGGATACACAACCCAGCTCGAGGGTGATCTCTGAGCTGAAATAATACAGGCTGGACAGAGATCTATGGTTGGGTGGAACGTTGCTCTCATATATCCAATCGTTGGACATTTGCGTTGCAAGATAAGTGACCTCTGTGGTTTACTTTATATGCATTATGTGTTTGCAGTGTGTTAATTCAGAATGATAATTATTCACATTAATGAAATCGATATGTAGTATGTGCATAGCCTAAGTAGGGGATTGAATTCTCTGCCTATTGATTGCTTGAGATAAATATGCTGATGTGAATCTATGCTTATATGTGTTGTTATGTTTAAATTCCGCTGTGTTTTATTGAATTTGAATCTGCAGACAGAGGTTTTTAATTCTTATGAATTTATGAGTAAAAATATTAGGGCTAAGTTTACAAAAAGCCCGGTGTGTTGTTAATGTTTCTTTCCCTGCATTTAATGGGAGAAGGGGACATTACACTACACATTTGTGGCAATACACAGAGATCCATAGTTCCGACCTTGTATCACAAAACAAGGCCTGGGAAGAAATATAGCAAACATGTTTGTACTGTAGGAAGAGTATGCAAAAGATAACTGGGTCGATCCATTCTACCATCTAGTTTGCACGTCATTAAAAGTGAAGCAACTTTAAAGGAAACTAGTCAAAAGCAGAGATTTACATTCTGTCATTGGTCTATCACATAAAAGAGAAAAAAAACATCTTCAATCAAACTCAAGTAGTTCGAGATATGAGGTGAAGTGCAGGGTCTTGGTCTATGGTTCCAATTTTGTTTAGATCATACCTTTTTAAGAGATTACACTTAGCGCGGGGATCGACTCTGAAGCATTATCATTTTGCAAGGTTCTTTCTCGGATCTAAATAAAATATAAAACCGGGTGCCTACCACGGATCAGACAGTGCTGGCATTAGCGTCTTCATGGATCACTCCGATAGTGGTCATAGCAAAATGTCGATAAAACATTACATCGATCTACAACCTAACTATACTGTCAAAAGAGTATATCTCTGAGTCTAAAAACATGCATATCACAATCATAAAAACAACAGGTTGGAAATATACCAGTAGAAAAGAGTAGCATGGGTAAAAGGATCAAACACTAATTAGGATCGACACTTCCCTCAACACGATGCTTACTTCCTTCAACCCGCCGCGTACATCATCCTTTAACTGAAGATCACCTCCCTCTATTGTGCACGATACAGACACCAAAATTTTGCAGGAAACGAATGGATATACCCCATCGTGGACACAAGGTGAAAAAATGGAACCTTCCAGCACTTTCAACCTCCGCCATCACCAAAATAAAAGAAGCTCCCCCATAAGAATAATTATGCCTCTTTAAAACATTACATCTCCGACATACCCAGAGAACTCCCCCCCTTGAAACTTGCACCCATCACCAAAGAAATTAACCACCACAGATAATGGCCATAAATTATTTGCCAGATGTCAAGCCAAAGAAATTACGTTCTTCTCCATTAAGGAAACAACATTCAACAAAACGTGATATTTACTTCGTTGAGGGAATTCCATCGTCGAGTTGGCATTGTCCACTAAAGGGATCAATCAATTACCACTAGCTCTGTTTCCCAATATAATTCATTAACTATTTAGTAATAACTGTTGCCACAACGTGCAAGAGATACAAAAAAAATTAGAGATGAGCCATACCATATCTAAAGGTTTTAACAACCTTAATTAAACTAAGGAACGAGAAGTTTAATATATCAAATATCCAAGAATGAGAAAACCTATTTAACTTCTAAATAATAATTATTTTGTGTTTAGATATGCATGACATTAAATATATATAATCTAATATTCCCAATATATATATAAATAATGTTCAAAATTTAACCTTTCATTTATAAACAAGACACACATATATTTAATTATATAAAATATTTATTTAATAGTTATCACCACTATTAGTTTATCCTTAAAATATAACATCTTTCTAAAAGTTATATTAGTTGATCATATATATATATAAATTTATATGATAGTTATCTCAACTCTATAAGGGTTACATGTTTAAATATATATCATATTCATTTTAATAATAACCTTAGTATGTATATATAATATCCACACTATGTATATATGTATATATAAATATATATATATACAAAATATATCATTATGGTTTAATCATAATAGGATTAAAATTAACTTTAGGCCATAGCATCTTAGTTAGATATTAAAGGTGATATTAGTCCTATTATGGAGAACTTATATCATAATTCAATATAATAAGTCATGATATGGTCAACCAACACATGGCTCCCTTTCTCATTGGTGGGTTTTGTTAATTATCAATTAGTTGTATTACTATCCTTAAATCTTCTAGGCTTAAGCTAAGACTTAGAAACATAACACTAGCTCGAGGTCCACTGGTGGGGCCTTGGCCTTGAGCTCCTCACCATGGCCATTTACACAATTACAATTACAATAATAATAATAATAATAATAATAGGGGTGAAATTGGAGGGATGTTACAGATAGTTGAGAAAACGATGGAATGCTACAACATCAATGGTGGAACAGAAGATGATGACCCAAGGTATATCCACATTCCAAAAAGTGAAGGAAGCCGTGATTTGAAGGGGCCGGACATCTTATCAGATAAGTTTCTACACCCATTGAAGATAATAAAGGTAAATATTGGTTCTACTGAAAATCCAAAGTTTGCAAATATAGGTGATTATTGGGATGATGAAACCGTAGGAAAAATTACTAACTTATTGCATGAGTACCAAGATCTATTTCCTACTAAATTTTCATAAATGAGAGGTATAGTTGATGATTTAGGTGAAATGAAGATCCCTTTGAAACTAGGTGTTAATCCTTTGAAGCAGCGACCATACAAATTGAATGCACGGTATAAGGAGAAGGTTAGAGAAGAGCTCGACAGAATGTTGTATGCAGAAATTATCAAACCTATTGAAGAATTAAAATGGATTAGTCCTATGGCCATTCAATATAAGAAAACTGGAGAGATCAAGATTTGTTTCAACTTGCGGAAATTGAATGACACATGTCTACATGATCCTTTTCCCACTCCTTTTACAGATGAAGTATTGGAAAGTGTCGGAGGACAGGAAGCTTACTCATTTACGGACATCTTCTCTGGATATCATCAAGTTAGAATCGCTAAGGGGGATCACCATAAAACCACTTTTGCAATAGAGTGGGGTTGCTTTCAGTATACGGTAATGCCTTTTGGCCTTAAGAATGCCCTTGCCATCTTTTCAAGAATAGTTGTCACTGCCTTCAAGGATTTTATTGATAAGTTCCTAGAAATTTATTTTGATGATTGGATAGTCTATGGGTTACTGAAGAATGATATTGAAAATTTAAGGCTAATGTTAGAACGGTGTCACCAGTATCAAATATGTTTGAACTTAAAGAAATGTTTATTCTGTGCCCCATTTGGTATAGTATTAGGACATGTTGTTTGTAAGCAAGGCATGCTGGTAGACCCTGCAAAGGTCACTATAATAGTTGATTTACCTCCGCTCATTTTAGTTTGACAGTTGAGGACAACTCTGGGCCATACAAGATACTACAGGAAGTTTATTAAAGGCTATTCCTAGATAACAACAACAATGGAAAAAATGCTCAAGAAGGATGCGAAATTTCAATGGAATGAAGAATGTCGACAAGGTCTAGATATATTTAAAAGAAAAGATGGTTACAGCCCCTATATTAGTATTCCCATATTGGGAGAAAGAGTTTCATCTACATGTGGATGTTTCATCTATCGCATTAGGCACAGTACTTGCTCAACTAGGTGAGGGTTCTATTGACCACCCCATTGCTTTTTCCTGTAGGAAACTATCTACTCCAGAGCAAAATTATACTACAACTAAAAGGGATGTTCTTGCTATGGTATATGTGCTGCAAAAATTTTGACATTATTTATTAGGACATTTCAAGATTTTTACTGATCATTCCGCGCTAAAATATTTGGTTAATAATCCAATGTTGGCGGGGGGGTCTGTCGTTGGCTATTGTTATTTCAGGAATATGATTTTGAGATCATAGTTAAGCCTAGGAGGCTGAATGCTAGCCCCGACCATATGTTGAGGTTGGAAACAGGAGAAGAACCAACTATATTAGAAGATAATCTTCTTGATTCACAACTCTTCTTAGTAATAATGGTTGATGACTACTTTCAAGATATCGTGACATTTATGTCTATCAAAATGCCACCAAAAGGTTACAAAACTTCTCAGAAAAAGAAGTTAGTCATCCAGTCCGTGCATTATCAGTTGATCGCTGGACATTTGTATAAGTTGGGACCAAACGAAGTGTTGCATTGTTGTGTTTTGGAGCACGAGCGACTAGTCATATTGTTTGAATCACATGATGGGGTGGCAAGAGGACACTATGCAGGGAAATCCACAGCGCAGAATATCTTAAGAGTAGGATTATGGTGGTCGTTCCTACACAAGTATGATAAAGAATATTGTCAGAATTGTGATGTACGTCAAAGAATAGGGAAGCCTTCAAGAAGAGATGAAATTCCATTAGTACCTCAGGTTACATTACAGGCATTTGACAAGTGGGCTGTCGACTTTGTGGGACCTATCAATCCACCAGGACGAACAATGGGAGAAAGGTGTATTATTACTGCAACATACTATCTTACACGGTGGGATGAAGCAGTGCCAGTGCGGGGTTATACTACAACAACTGCTGCGAAGTTTTTATTTGAGAATGTCTTAACCAGGTTTGGATGCCTATGCATTTTACTAAGTGACCAAGGTACACATTTTGTTAATAAGACTATAGAGGCTCTTACTAAAGAATTTCAAGTTTATCATCAAAAAAGTACTCCATATAATCCACAGGAAAATGACACTGTTAAAGCATTCAATAAAATTATGGAACATGCACTCACTAAAGTCTGTAATGTGAACTGCGATGACTAGGATTTATGAATACTTGTAGTATTATGGGATTATAGAACAACATGTAAATGGTTGATGGGTCAAACACCATTTATATTGGTGTATGGACAAGAGGATGTGATTCCCATGGAGTACATTGTCCCCAATCTAAGGATTGTGGCATTTACAAATATGTATGATACAGGTGCTATTGAGGAAAGGTTAGCACAGTTACTTCAATTGGAGGAAGATCGCTTCGTCACAGGTTCCATCAGCAGGTGTAGAAGGAATGAGAAAAGTCATGTTATGATTGCCACATTACTAAAGAATTTTTTTAGTGAGGAGACTTAGTTATTCTCTATGACATCAAATTCATTAAACACCCTGGTAAGCTATGGATGCATTAGCTTGGGCCATATGTCATAAATTTTATTACAGAATGAGGTGTCGTACAATTACAAACATTAGATGGTCAAATCCTCCAAGGATTGGTGAATGGGAGTCGGATGAATCCCTATAGGGATAGCCTTGGTCTATTGAAGTGAAAATAGTTGATTGTAAATTTGTACAAAAAAAATAATAAAAAATAAAAAATTGGAAACCCCAAGTTTTTAGTTCTGTCACTATTAGACCTATCGTAGCTAGTTGTGTTATGTCGGTATTATTTGGAAACCCCAAGATACAAATATGTCAGAGCTTTACATAAACCCCCAATTACCAGTGTGTTGAAGATATCTTATCTAGGGTACTCCAGACGAAGTTCCAAAGATGTCAGTTGGAAACCCCAATTTCCTGGAATGTCAAAGCATCTCTATTCGTCGAAGTTGGTGAACTATCGAAGTAAGTCTAGCAAAATTTTATTTACGTCCCTTAGAAATCCCAACATGCTATACCTGTCGAGCATATATCTTGTGGAGTGGCTAATTGTGAAATTCATATCTTTCAAAGTTTCGGGGTGACCTTATTTGTCGAAGTTACAGTTGGGATGCATTTATTGTTGTTTTTATGACGTGTTTTATGGTGGAGCTAGTGGAATTTTCAAATTAAATCCTGAAGTGACTGGCATGTGTGAACGGATCCACCTCTTCCCATATGATCATTGGAGGATCTAGGACAATTAATCTATCTTGGGAATGACCGACAGACCGCATGTGTGAGATAAATTTAAAAGCCGCTCCTCCCTCGCTTGTTCTTCATTATGAAGTTTGAGCCTATCGCAGTCATGATTGAGAAGATACAAGATGAACTCTGTGAGTGAGCTTGTGAAGATTGTGCGAGATCAAGATGTAGGTAGATTTTTCAACACGGAGTGAATATCAAGTATCTATCGAGGAAATACATCTGTTGGGATCCATTTCTCATAGTGAAGAGAAACCAGAGGTTGTTTCTTCACAATTGCTTGAGAATGTGCCTTAGAAGCCAAGGAAAAACAATCGACCCAACCCTAAACATAGAAAGAAGGCACGCCATGATGCAATTACTTCTGCAATGGTCTCTGCCACTTTCTTTCCAGTGTATGTCCCACCCTGAAATTCAAGTGCCAAACTAGTGAAGCTGCAGAAGAATGCACGATATCAAATTGATACCATATCAATATCGAAGGGAGTTATTGTCCAAGGTGATATATTGAAGAACATCCATAAGTTGTCATATGATGATAATGATATCAGTAAGTTTCCTGACTTCAATTACAAAATTTTATGAGACCTTCTGTTACAACAGAGGGCCATCAGACTAAGTTAGATCCGCAACAGTTGGTTCTTTGTGTGTCCCGCGCTGGTATTTTGCCTCCGTTCCATTTACCACACTTTGGTCGCACTGCAAAGGCCAATGCATGTGTGAAGAATATATTAGTTTGTTTGCATGGAGGGTGACTTTGGTTGGAAACCAAGGTATCTATTGACACAGACCTCATCTCTCACATGATGTGTTTACCTAAGGCTGGGGTAGACCCGTCACAGTTCTTTGTTAACAAGGAGCGAGACAGTGACTTGGCAATAAGGATGAAGGAAAATTACAATTTGACAAAGAGAAATCGAGGCTTTGAGGTAGCCTCTATCAACAACCAGGTTGATGAGTTCACTGTGAAGCTATTATCCACTACGATAGTGAGAAAGAACAGACCGAACTAGGTGACAACCTCTGTTATTGCTGTGGTAGAGCAGTGTGCAATGGGTGTTCAAATGAATTGGTCAACTTTCTTGTTAAATGAATTCCTGGAAGATGCTGCATATGCACAATATAATGGTACACCGTTCACATATTCGTGGTTACTATTACTCATTTCTTTTGTAGGCTGGGAAGAGCCTACAAACTATCAAGGAATGCAACTTATCAGCCCAGTTTAGGGTTCGCTTTACATGATCTTGTCTTATTCATATATAAGGAGCCAACAACAAGAAAGTAATGTGTTGATGTATATGCAGTTAGAGGAATTAAGGTATTACGTGGTCCATATACCAAGGATTGACGAAGTAGCGGTAGAAAAGTACCATGGGGTGTTGAAGTTCAAAGATGGGCCCCACCATATGCATGTCCAGGAAAGGAGGGACTATTAGGATATCTCATCATTCAGTATGTACTTTGCATGCATCTGCATGCTGCCCAGTCACTAGTTTGATGCCTCCAGCACCTAGTCCCTAGTCTTCCAACACGCGGGAGCTTCTTTCCACTCAGATTTAGCCCTCCTATAGCTTAGTGTGCCCAACATGCACCTACCACCTGAGAGGGGCACCTTTTCTCACCTACCAGTCTAGTTCACTTCAGTTAGCTAGTTGTCTTTCCTTGATTTGAGGCTAAACTGACTCCTAACTGCTGTTATCACTCCGATTGACCTCTGATGAGACTTGACTACCTATTCTGAGTCCATTTAACTCCTCACGCGCCCTCCACTGAGCCTCCTTCCCTACATTAGTGCCATTACCATCAGTTACACTTACTACACTCAGTTAGACTCAGTTTGACACCTGGCTGACAATGACTTGTGCATTGATGACCACCACTGATTGATGATGAGGACTCCTAGTTGGAGCCAAGCTATGCCATGCAGTATAATTCGAATGAACTCCTTGGCTAATTCAAATTTCTCACTCATTGTGACAATATTGTATTGTATTCTCACTATTATGAGTTATAGAGCACTGATGCATCTCTCTTGCATAGTTTTTACTCCAATTTTTTTTACATCATTGTGATTGATTTACTTGTTCAATAGATCTGCTGTGACTAATTTTACATGGTATCGGAGCCATGGCAGGGACAAGATATATCTTTTACAGGTGTTCTACACGAATAATTGAGTGAATTTGCTCAAAATTACTGACGTTTTGGCATGCAAAATCTCATGTGCATTCACTCATGTGCATGCAAAGCTTAAAAATACTCTCCAATCCACTCCAGAAGCTTGAGTTTTCCACAGAATTCTTTGATTTGATACATTGGATCATTCAAGATTGCTTGATGTCCAATCGCAGGTGTGATGCAACTCTAAAAGGGTGGATTGTTCGACCTTACTGTTCTTGTTTTGATTGTGATTTGCAGGTTAATCATCTCCATCAAGTGCATTCGCTATCATTGAGATGGATTCTTCTTCTTCAAAGCTACTCACTCCCTTCAATTATTTTGAATGGAAGAATGACATGGAGATTATGTTACGCTCAAAAGGGTACTACAGAGTCACCATGGGCCTCGAAGTTGAGCCTAATACTCTCATTGAAAAATCCAAGCACTTCAACAAGTTGGATGAAGCATATGGTCTTATTTGCCTCAATATTTCCAAGGATCTTCACTTTCACCTCAGCGGATTGACTACTCCAAAGGCAGTATGGGAGCAACTCAAGAAGCTTTTTGGAAAGCAAGATGACATGCGGTCTTTTCAATTGGAAAATGAATTGATTGCCTTGAATCCTGAGAATTTCGAGACCATCAATGAATTTTTCACAAGATTCAAGCATTTGTCTTTGCAATTGAAGAACAGTGGAGTTATCAAAGAGGATAAGCAATTGATCCTCTCTATTCTTTCAAAACTTGGTAAATATTTCTCGGTATTTGTCTCTACTTTCAATTCTGGTCGGTTAACTACCCCGAATTGGAAGATGCCTACCTTGAATTCCTTCATTGAGTCCGTTACCAAAGAGCATGATCAGCTAATTTAAATGGGGTCCATAAGCTTCAAAGACTCAGCCCTCTTTGTTCAAGGATCCAAGAATTCGAATGGAAAAGGGAAGCAAAAGAAAGAGAAGCCCAAATTCGAATCTACCAAGCAAAGAGAGAAAAGCAAACCATCAGATGCACCATCCGGTTCAAGGAACAAGCAAAAGGGTAAAGAGGGTAAGGAAAAATCTAAATGTTCATATTGCAACTGTGGCTTTCATTCTGAAAGTTCATGCATGAAGAAAAAAATTGATCAAATGGACCTCCTTTTGGAAAAGAATAACATAACTCTTCCCAACGGTGCACAGAAGAAGGATATAAATGATGATCATGAATGAGGTCAAACACTCATGGAAACTGTTTCAAAACCCACCACTCTACTGATAGATTATGGTGCCTCGAATCATATGGCTGCAAATATTGACTCCTTTTCTTCATTTGATCCGAACAGCTCCATCCCCATCCATTTGGGAGATGACTCAAAAATTTCATCAAAGGGTAAAGGTACCATCCATTTATAGCATGGAAGTTTTCAGAATGTTCTTTATGTGCCTTCATTGGCTTCAAATCTGTTATCTGTGTATCAAATGACACACACTGGTGCATTGAAGCAACTTAAATTCAGCCCTAACAAAGTTTAAATTTATGATATTGAAAGTGGAAGACTTACTCTAGTCGGAAAGGCAAACCATACTGCAAAATACTATGAGTTTTCACACTTTGTGCCGCTTGAAAAGCCCACTGCTCTTCTCACTCATTGCAATGAGGTTAGTGGAATTTGGCATGAAAGGTTTGGACACCTTAATTACAATTATTTTCTGCTGTTACAAAACAAATCCATGGTTGATGGTCTTCCGCACCTCCGTTCCTTGGAGGGAATTTGCCCAAGTTGCATCATTGGGAAGCACCCCGAGCACAAGTTCGACCGCGGAAAAGCTAGCAGAGCTTCTACTATTTTGGGTCTCATACATTCTGATATTAGTGGTCCGCTGCCAAATATTTCCATGAATGGTTCAAGGTATGTTTTGACATTCATCGATGAATTCTCCCGCTTTACTTGGGTATTTTTTCTCAAAAACAATTCAGAAGTGCTTGGAAAATTCAAGGATTTTAAGGCTTCTGTTGAGACCGCCATTGAGAGAAAGATCAAAGCTCTTAGATATGATAATTGCAAAGAATATATCAATACTGAGCTGCTGCAACTTTGTGCCAAAAGCGGAATTCAGATCCAACATACAGTTCCCTACACACCCCAGCAGAACAGTGTAGCGGAAAGGAAGAATCGGTCACTGAAAGAGATGGCTACCTGTATGCTTGAGTGAAAAGGTTTGGCTGCAAATATTTGGGATGAAGCCATGAATGTTTCTGCATACATTCAGAACCGAGTTCCACATTCATCTGTGAAAGGTAAAAATCCTTTCGAATCATTCACTGGTCACAAACCGGATGTGTCCAATTTGAGGGTTTTTGGCTCGGACCACTGCATGGGCTAGAATTCCTTCTAATAAGAGAAAATATTTGGATCCACAAAGTATTGAATGCATCCTAATAAGATATGGACAAGAATCAAAATCATATAAACTCATGAATATCAGATCCAAAAAGATATTCATAGAGCGAAGTGTGAAGTTTGAAGAACCACTTCCATATCTGAAACTAGCCGAGGCCAAAACACTGCCGATCCGCAGTCTCTACAAGAAGAAGTTTTGAGAGAAGAAGAAGAAAGCATTGGGTCTGATATTTATTATATTTTATCAGTATTTGATGGCCATGACATATCAGGTTCAGAATCCGACCATAATGATCCTCCTCAGTTACCAAAGTGGGCCCAAAACACTCTACAATCTGTTGCTCCAAACATTGGAAATCCTGCTGATCCAAGGAGAACAAGAGCAGACTTTCAAAGAGAAGGTATGGATCTTTCATTTTCTGATCCATTATTATCTGAGAAATGTTATTTGATGATTGGTTCATATCCCAAATCATACTATCATGCCCACCGAGATCCACAATGGCAAACCACCATGGATGAAGAGTACGGTTCTCTTCAAAAGAACAATACATGGGAGCTAGTTTCTCTTCCACCTGGAAGAAAATTGGTCCAATGTAAGTGGGTCTACTGCATGAAGGTTTCTGCTGATGGTTCTATCAACAAATAAAAATCTAGGCTAGTGGCAAAAGGCTTCTCCCAAGTCCAAGGAGTGGACTACACTGAGACCTTTGCACCGGTTGCAAAGATGGATTCCATCCGCCTAGTTTTGGATATTTCCGCATCCAAGCACTAGGAAGTGCACCATATGGATGTGAGGAGTGCTTTTCTACATGGAAACCTTGATGAAGAAGTATATATGAAGCATCCATAAGGATACATATCAGATCCATCATTAGTTTGTAGATTGAAGAAATTTTTGTATGGATTGAAACAGGTCCCAAGAGATTGGTACGTAAAGATGGACTCCTTCCTTCTTTCTCAGAATTTCAAAAGATACAAATCTGATCCGAATGTGTACCTACAACAAGTTAAAGGTAATTTGCTGATTTTTGTTCTTTATGTTGATGATCTTCTCATTATTGGTAGCACTCTCCTTACAATCAACAAGCTAAAAACCGCTTTAAATCTAGCTTTTGACATGAGCGATTTGGGATTGCTTAAGCAATTTTTGGGCTTGGAGATAGTTCAAACTTTTGATGGGATCACATTATCTCAGCAAAAGTATGCTTTAGACCTGCTATTAAATTTTAATATGGTATACTGTAAGGTTTCTCCATTTCGATTCCTCTCAGGAATCAATCTTGAGGAAGGAAATTCTACACCGCTTGCAGATTGCATTATGTATCGACAGTTGATTGGTTCACTACTCTACTTGAAACACTTAAGGCCTGATATTTAGTATGCCATGAGTGCTATATCAAGGTATATGCAACATCCCCATCAACTTCATTAGCGGGAAGCCAAGCGGATCTTGCAGTATCTGCAAGGTACGAGACATTTTGGCATACATTATGCTGCAGATTCTGAGCTAGATTTCATTGGTTTTACTGATTCAGATTGGGCACGTGATAGCATAGATTAAAATTCCACTTCTGGATATGTTTTCATGATCTGCCATGGCCCTATTTTTTGGTCAAGCAAAAAGCAAGCAGCCATTGCACTTTCTTCAGCAGAGGCAGAGTATCGAGGGGCAGTCAATGCCTGCATTCAGGTAGTTTGGTTGCAGGGTATTCTTTTCGAGTTTGATTTTGGTAGAACTACTTCGACTGTCATATTTTGTGACAATCAAAGTGCTATTAAGATCTCCATGGATCCAGTTCAGTGGCAGAGGACCAAGCACATTGAGATTCATATGCACTACATCCGAGAAGTGGTGCATGATCATACCATCATTCTGCAATATTGCCCTACTAATGAGCAAATTGCAGACATCTTCACCAAGAGCTTCACTGAGAAGAAGTTCTCTTACCTCCGTTCACTGTTGGGGGTGAGTTCCATCATGGTGGAGATAGATTAGATCCATTTTATGTTTATCTTGAGGGGGGGATTTCTTCCCACTGGGTTTTCCCTCTTTCCTCACTTAGCTTATTTTCAACATTTTTGGATTATTTTATTGGGGTGACCTTTGGTCTCAGTAACCAGGGCCCTACATTTTATTTTTTACATCATAGTATAGCTTGAGGAGGGATGCTAGGATATCTCATCATTCAGTATGTACTTTGCAAGCACTTTACATGCATGCATGGATCTACATGCATTCCATGCATCCGCATGTTGCCCAATCACTAGTTTAATGCCTCCAGCACCTAGTCCCTAGCTTGTTAGCACCCGGGAGCTTCTTTCCACTCATATTTATCCATCCTATTGCTTAGTGCGCCTAGCATGAACCTACCACTTGAGAGGGGTTCCTTTTCTCACCTACCAGTCCAGTTCACTTCAGTTAGATAGTTGTCTTTCCTTGATTTGAGGTTAGACTAACTACTAACTGTTGTTATCACTCTGATTGACCTCCGATGAGACTTAACTACCTATTTTGAGTCCAGTTAACTCCTCATGTGCCCTCCACTGAGCCTCCTTCCCTACATTAGTGCCATTACCATCAGTTACACTTATTACACTCGGTTAGACTCAGTTTGACACCTGGCTGACAGTGACTTGTGCATTGATGACCACCACTGATTGATGATGAGGACTCCTAGTTGGAGCCAAGCTATGCCATGCAGTATAATTAGAATGGCCTCCTTGGCTAATTCAAATTGTTCACTCATTGTGACAGTATTGTATTGTATTGTATTCTCACTATTATGAGTTATAGAGCACTGATGCATCTCTCTTGCACAGTTTTTACTCCAATTTGTTTTACATCATTGTTATTGATTTACTTGTTCAATAGATCTGCTGTGACTAATTTTACAGGGAGCCACACTAGCAGTGGTTGTTGATGGGATTCAAATTATCCAATGACGACGTCGAGCAGCTGATTAAAGAATGGATGGAAGAGTGGCATGTACCTTTCAAGCCTGAAACTATATCACCAAATCCATCAAAAAAGAAACATGGTACTAGTCAGAACACACCACCAACTAAAGGGAAGGTGACGACGAAGACTAACAATCCAGCCAGACCACCATAGATCCAGAAATTGGAGAAAAAATGAAAAGGTGAAAGTTCAAGGCAAGGCGTTAGGAAGAAGCATAGATATTAGCACCATGAGAGTGCCCAGGAATTGACAGATGATAACATCAACATCATGTTCGAAAGGATGATGGAAGTGGAAGAAGAGAATAAAAGGAAAACAAAAGATAAGACAATACAACTATTCAACAGCATCACCGATGTTCTGGATACATTGTGTACGAAGGTGAAGAATATTTTAATCTCGGCTCCATCGTCGAGTACATCTATAAGGGACGAAGTCGAGCACGAAGTACAAGCACAAGTCTTAGAAGCATCACTTCCCTCTAAGGAAGGGGTAGTAAATATGTTTCCACAAGCAATTGCATTTAGAAAGTAAAGCAGTGTTGAGCTTCCAAAGTCGGTGTATGTAGACCTTAAACTACATGGATTACCCCTTTACATGTTACATTGATTGCAAGGTGTTACACAAGATATCAAGTCAAGGGAGAATTCCCTCTTGGAGTATCTGAGGGGGTATAAGAACCAAGCCACCACGTTGAGGGATTTAAATGCAGAACTCCAACAGGATAAGGATATGTTGTGACGAGCAAAGGATAAGGTAGAGAAAGCTGTTGAATTTTCCCACCAAGTGGTACCATAAGCATAAGTGATTAATGAAATGAAAACTGAGGAGAAGGTGCAGTGGTTGGAGGCGGTCATCTTTGGACACCATCTTAAGGTACAGGAACTAGAAGCAAATTTGGTGCATAGCACTCCTCCTGAAGTCCTGGAGAAACAAAAAGAAGAGGTATAGAAGGTCAGTAAAGAGTTATAAGAAGAAGAAGCAGAATCCATAAATATGTATGACACTATGTCGCAGTCCTAGGACGCCATGTTTGAATATGCTGAGATGTAGGATATTTAGACGAGGCTTGGGGATTCTGAGGGAAAAATGAGTGCTTTGCGGGAGCAGTTGAAGACTCTCTCTCCGGTTAGAGGATGAGCAGGGCCAATGAAAGAAAAAAGGTACAATAAGAAGTCAATCAACTTTGGTTGCAGCATAGGAAGCGTAGGGAGAGGGTCCAGACACTTTAGTCTCAGGCCTAACATATATAAGAATATATTGGGATTTTCCATGGTTCCATCCAGTCCGCAGTCACTCAGGCTATCGAGGTAAGCCAGAACCATCTATCAGGGGACATAGTAGAAACTATTGGCCATAAGAGTGAAGAAGTCCAGTAGTTGTTCGCATCTAGAATGACCATTTTTAGGAGTTTTTGACGAAGCTACAAGAAACTAAGTCACAAACCTCAAGTGGCTCAGGACGAGCCACGTGTGAGTGTTGGGGGCCTGTTAGGCCTAGTATTTTTGAAGGTATCATTTTTGAAGGAACAAGCTAGTTGGGATGAGGAAAAACTAGAAACAGTTCAGCGTAAGGGTCAACTTCGACGAAGCGGATAGAAAAAGGGGAAAACGGTCATGCTGACTGTGTCAAAGCTGGCAAGTCAAGTTAGTTAGTTAGAATTGGTCCACATTATAGTAATGAGTCAGTTAGGAATTTAGTGGGTTAGTGGGAGCGGGGATAACTTAGTGCACCCTATAAATATGTATGAGGAAAGAAATTTTGTGGTTGTTTTTGTTACGATTATTTAGAAATATAGTCTGTGCAATGTAATAGGAATCTATGTTGTATGTATTGAAGATGCTTAAGGATAAGTCAAGTCACTAATCTAAAGTATGTGTGCGTAGATCCATTGTATGCCATGAAGAAATTTGTAATTCCTACCAGAAGTTCTTATTTGGCTGCAACTCTAATAAAATACAAGCGCTTCCGTGGTTTTCCCCATATGCGTTTTCCACGTAAAATATGGTGTTTTTTTGTGTGTATATGTATGGGTTATTTGTTGCGATATGTGTTTCTTTCCTCTGTTAAACAATTAATTGAATGAATGATGGAATTAACTGTATAAATAATGGATGGGATATATTAATTAGTTCCAAGTTTTGAATTCTGTAGAAGTTATGAGTTCGTCGAAGCTCTGGTTTGTTGCTTCTCTATAGGTGTAATATGGTGATGAATGTATTGATTAGTGAATATTATCCCTCTATATTGCATGAATTTTGGTTCTTGAAGTTCCCATAGATACTTTGATTGAGACCTCATCTACTCTGCAAGAATTGCCGAAAGGGTTAATCCCCTTTCAGGCTAGTGTCTATAAATTGTGGCGTTTATTGGTAAGTGTTAAGTGTTGAACCCTAGTTGAAGTAAAAGTGATCCAACAAGGCTTAACCTTTACACACAAGACTTAATCATTCTTGAGTCCAACTCAAGAATATACTCCAAGTTTCCTGAGTCAAACTCAGGCTCCCTAACACACTACCTCAACACATGAGGCTCAATCCTGGTGCACAATATTGACTTGGAGAATGACTCATGTTGCTATAAATTTAACACTCCCTCCCAGTGAGGGAGGCATGCTCTGCAATACCAATATTGTCTTGTAAGTACCTATACTTCGTCAATGATAGAGGCTTAGTCAACATATATTCTATATTGTGATCAGTAGCAATGTATTGAATTCTTACGACACCTCTTTTTACCATGTCTCTGATGTAGTGGTATTTCATCTCAATGTGACTTGATTTTTTCATGAAAGCATGGTTTTCAGAGATCTTAATGCATCTCTGATTGTCAGAGAGAATGACATTAGTCTCAAGTTTCTCACCGAACAACCCATCAAGTAGCTTCATAGTCCACACATCTTCTCGACAAGAAGTACTAGCTGCAATATACTCTACTTTTGTAGTACTCTGGGCTACAGATCCCTACATCATGCTGAACCAAAAGATCATAGTTGATCCCATGCTAAAAAAAATATAGATGTACTCTTTCAGTCCACAATACTACCACTCCAATCAGATTCAGGATAACAAAGTAGCGTCACTCTTCCACTGGAATCATATCTAAGTCCATAATAAATAGTACCTCAAAGGTATCTAAGCACATCCTCGGCATCAACCCAATGTATATGTCTTGGATCAGACATGAACTAGCTCAAGATACTCATTGCATAACATATGTCTGGTCGACTATGTACAAAATACATCAAGGAACCAATGAGTTGTCTATACATGGTAGCATCCACCACATCTAGTCTGAAATCTGACTCATTTAGTTTCTTCATATTACCATTGGCATAGACATGGATTTACAATCCATAATACCAAACTTGCGCAATAGATAAACTATGTACTTTCCTTGTGAAATAAAGGTCTCATATTTCCTTTACCAAACTTCTAGACCCATAAAGTAGTGCTTAAGACCCAAGTCTTTCATTTCAAAATTAGAAGTGTGCTCCCTCTTGCACCGAGATATATATTGTTCCTCTCCTGTAAGGAACAAGTCATCAAAATCTAGAACCAAGATCAGTGGTTGGTTCTTCATAACCTTGAAGTACAAGATGGGGTCAGCTTCACTTTTGGAGAATCCCAATATATGAAGATAGTTGTCAATCCTTGAATACCAATCCCTCGATGCCTACTTAATCCCATACATAGATTTATTAAGTTTGAATACATGGGACTCCATCCCATGAAATACAAACACCTTAGGTTGTTGTATGTATACTTCTTCCTCAACTTCACCATTGAGAAAGGCAGTCTTCACATCCATTTGGTGAAGTTTCCACCCCATAACTGAAGCAAGGGAAGTTATGGTTTGAATAGTAGTGTACCTAGCCACAAAAGAGAAAGTCTCATTGTATTCCATTCCTTCTTTCTATGAGAAACCACGAGCCACAAATATTGTTTTCTACTTTTCAATACTGCCATCAATAACATGTTTGATTTTATAAAGCCACTTGGAAATTATTATTGACTTTCCTTTAGGTTTAGGAATTACTTCCCACATAGAATTCTTCATGATGGATTTGTATTCTTCCACCATGGAATATTTCCATACATGTTGCTTAGCATCCTCTTCATATGTGGTGGGTTCTGAATCACTGATGTGACTCATGTGTGCCACATACCCTGAAAATATTTCAGTTCTCTTTTGCACTCTGGATGAGCATGGTGGTGCTCCATGCTTTTCTTCCTCATGTAGAATGTCTCAACACTAGGCATTTATCCTTTTAGAAGGAGGTTCACCAAGTGATATTTCTACCAGTTCTACTGGCTCTTTAGGATCAAGCGAATCTAAGGACTCTTCTAGCTTCTGCCTCTCAACATGTGAAAGAGGAGAACCAGAACCTGGATCCTCCATCATGGGAGTGTCATGATCCTCCATATCTGAATCACATTGAAGTTCTTTAGAGCACTTGAGGGAATACTCTTCATGAAATGTTACATATTTGTTGACTTCAATGTGGATTTGACATGGAATACATATTCTATAAGATTTGGAGGATTCACTATATCCAAAAAATGTGACTTTATTTTCAGATGGTTCCATCTTTGTCCTCTTATCTTTTGGCACATGAATGTAGATAGGACATTCGAAAATATTCAAGTGTCCAACATCTGGTTTTTCACCAGTGGAAACTTCTTTAGGATTCTACTCTCCAAGTATAGCATGCGGTCTTCTATTCCAAATATAAATATTAGTGCCAGAGGATTCTTCCCATAAGGAGGTGGGTAGATCCTAATCACACATCATAGCTTTTGCATTCTCACTGATTGTCTTGTTCTTTCTTTCGGCCACCCCATTTTGCTAGGGGTTGTAAGGTATAGTTAGTTGTCTTATTATCCCTGCCTCTCAATAGAATTCATTAAACTCATGAGACTCGAACTCTCCTCAATTATAAGATATCAAAGAACGAATGTGCTTTCCAGTCCGATTCTCAACTAGTGCTGAAAATTCTTGAAACTTGTTGAAAGTTTCACTCTTTGCCTTAAAAAAGTAGATCTATGAAAAGCACATAGTACATATAACCACTCAAGGATGGCGTAGACATAGGACCACATAGATCTGAATGGATTGAGTCTAGGATCCCTTTATATCTTTTAGTACTTTTTGGAAATCTTTTCTTGATGTTCTTACTAGGAGCACAACCCTTACAAATAACATCATGCTCAAATTGAAATACAGGCATACCTTTTACCATCTTCTATAATCCTAAAAGCACTTTGAAATGAATATGACCAAGCCTCCAATGCCATGGTTCAAAAGGAGTGACGGTGTCATGGATCATGGATTTAATGAAATTTACAGGATTTTTATAAAGACCTCCCTCTCTAACTCCAATCACAACTACATAATTCAAGTATGAATTCTTACACCACAAGATCGCTTTGTTTTCCATAAAGATTACTTTGAAACCTTTATCTTCTAGAACTGAAATATACCGGAGGTTTTTCTTCAGACCAGGAACATAAAAATATCATCAACATGGAGTACATTTCCTAAATTCAACTAAAAGGAAGTGGATCCAACTCCTTAGATCAAATAGGTGGTATTATCACCAAGCTCCACTTGATAGGAGAACTTATTTTCCTTTAGATCTGAGATAGTGATCCTAAATCCAATCATGTACTTGGATGCACCAATATCCATTGGCAATGTCTCAACACTAGTGGTAATGGGTCCAGATAAGGATTAGACAATATAGTTCTCCTTCCTTGTCTCCTAATCATTGGAAGAATGATTTCTTGTAGGTTCATCTTCAGTAGCAATAGAATCTTGAACCTACCCTTGAAATTTCTTTTTTTCTTTGCACGATAATATCTTCCAAAGTGACCCTTCTTATTGCAATTAAAGCATTTAACTTTATACTATCGAAGTTCTTGTTGTAATCATTTTCCTTTTTATGATGAAATTTATTATGAGAAAAGGATTTATTTCCTCTCTTCATTTGTGCCTCAAGAGCAAGGTTCTCTTCTTTGGAGGAAGTAGATTTGCTTTGGATTCGCCCTTCATCTTGTACGTAATCATGGCACGGTATTTCAAAGTTTGGTTGTAGTTATGGACCATTTACTAGATCCAAGAATGTCTCCTATGAAGATGGAAATCCATTGACAACAATCTATATGAGATCATCATCATCAACCGTCACATTAATGCATGCTCATGATTTGATATCTTGAGAGATATTTGTGAAGAAGGAAGCAACATCTTTGTACTTCTCTATATTTAGATTACGAAGCTTATTCTTCAATGCTCTATTCTAATTGGGTGCCTTCTTCTCATAAATATTGGTCAAACTGTTGAAGCATTCTTATGTGGTCTTCAATGGAGTAATCACTAGCATTCAATTGTCTTTCAGGGAATCATAAATGAATCTCTTTTCCTTGGATTGATTCTTCTTGAAATTAGTGCACCCTACATTAGTAGTAGGCTCTTCACAAACACTGGATATGTATCCATACAGATCATTCTCTTCCAAGATATTTAGAATTCTAGCCTTACAAGTATTGAAGTTCAAAGTTCCTTCAATTCGGTCTTCCAATCTTACTGATATTGAAGCCATAATTATTCAAGTATTGTGCTCACTCAGGATCTACGTAGGCTCAAGCTTGACTACTGAACTTAGATCTTTCACGCCCTGATCTATGATACCATGTTAATTTCTTGATCTTAATGCAGAATTTTAGTAGTACTTGAAATTAAATGAATAATCAATAAGGATAAGCATTCACATGAGACACAATATTTACCATGGGGAAACCCTCTAGTACTTGAGGGAGAAAACCTTAGAAGAATATTCTTAGAATATTGATAGATAGCAGAGAATGTATTTACAATAGTAGATTACATCAAGCACCCCTGGTGCAATCACAGAGCAAGAGAGAAGATGGAAGAATAGAACTCAGAATAATATTATGCACGAAGAAAGTACACTACCTTCAAGACAGAAGATAATTCGCTCACATTGAATTCTTCAATCATGTATAACATATATATATATATATATATATATATATATATATATATATATATATATATATATATATATATATATATATATATATATTCTTCTCATGCTTCAAATTTTGTTTTTATCTTCTTACTTCAGGATGAACTTGCCCTCCATCTAGATGCTAGGTCACTTAGTTAGGAGGCTAACTCAAGTGTTGTCATGCAAGTGTTGTAACTTAAGTGTTGTAACTCAAGTGTCTTAATTCAAGTGTCATAAATCAAGTGTCGTAAATCAAGTGTTGTAACTCAAGTGTTGTCTTTTAGTTCAACTTAAGTGTTGTATTTTAGTTTAACTCAATTGTTGACATGCAAAAAACTTTAGCTAGCTGGATCTTCTTTATTAACACTTGGTTAACTCTTTTAACTAAAGATCATCTTGATAACATCATTGAAGTGAACAATTTGAATTATCCTTTAGTTAACCGAAGTCTTTCTTGTTAACATCACTAAAGTTTAACAATTGGATTTCTCTCTTATCTTATCACATCTTATCTTTATCTCTTGTCTTATCTGCATGGTCCACATGTGCCAACTTTAATTTATCTATCATATAAAATATACTAAGGATATTTTTCCAATGATGTGATCATCTTGTTCTACTATCGTTCCAAGTGGTCATATGCTAAAGTAATTCACACCAAAGGTGGCCAGTATCTAGAGGAGACTTAATATCTCAACCCTTATTAGTAGTACGTCACACACCACTCATGATTCGACATGCAAATCATTACCTCAAAACATGAGGCATCACAAAGGTATTATATGCAATATACTCTATTTATGTAGCATTCTAGGATATGGAGCCCTGCTTCCTACTGGACAAAGATATCATAACTGATCCCAATCTAAAACAAAATCTGGATGTACTCTTTCGATCCACAATACTACCACCCCAATTAGAGTCATCATAACCAAGTATCATCACTTGTCCACTAGAAGCATATATGACTCCATAAACAATAGTACCTCAAAGGTATCTAAGCACATGCTTGGAAGAAACCCAATGTATGTGTCTTGGCTCATACATGAACTGACTGAACATACTCACTGCATAACATATGTATGGTATAATACATCAAGGAACCAATGAGCTATCTATACATGGTAGCATCCACTAGATCCGATTGAGAATCTGACTCATGTGGTTTCTTCAGATTATAAACCATTGGTGTATACATGGATTTACAATCCATCATACCAAACTTGTGCAACAAAACAACTGTGTACTTTCCTTGTGAAAGAAAGATCTCGTCTTTTCTTTACCAAACTTCCAAAGCAATAAAGTAGTACATAAGACCCAAGTATTTCATTTTGAACTCATAATTGAGCTCCCTCTTGCACCGATCTATCTGTTGATCCCCTCCAGTAAGGAACAAGTCATCAACATACAAAACCAAGATCTATGATTAGTTCTTCACAACATTGAAGTACAAGTTGGTGTCATCTTTGCTTTTATAGAATCCCAAGCTCTGAAGATAGCTGTGAATCCTTGTATACCAATCCATTGAGGCATTCTTAAGCCCATACAAGGCTTTCTTAAGTTTTCTTACATGGGACTCCTTCCCATTAACTAAAAACCCCTCAAGTTGTTGTATGTATACTTCTTCCTCAACTTCACCATTGAGAAAGGAAGTCTTCACATCCATTTGGTGAAGTTTCCACCCCATAACTGAAGCAAGGGAAATTATGGCTCAAATAGTAGTGTACCTGGACACATGAGCAAAAGTCTCAGCATAGTCTATTCCTTCTTTCAATGAGAAACCACGAGCCATAAATCTTGCTTTATACTTTTCAATATTGCCATCAACTACATGTTTGATTTTATAAATCCACTTGGAAGTTACTATTGAATTCCCTTCAGGTTTAGGAACTACTTCCCACACATCATTCGTCATGACGGATTTGTATTCTTCCACCATGGAATTTTTCCATACCTACTGCTTAGCAACCTCTTCGTATGTGGTGGGTTATGAATCATTGATGTGACTCACCTATGCTACATATCCTGAAAATATTTTAGGTCTATTTCGTTCTTTAGATGAGCCTGGTGGTGCTCCATGCTTTTTTGCCTCTTTTATAATGTCTCAACACCAGAAATATCTCCTCTTAGCAGGAGTTTCATCAAGTTATATTTATACCAGTTATATTTTCTCTTTAGGAACAAGTGGATCTAAGGACTCTACTGGCTTTTCTCTCTTAACATATGAAAGAGGAGAACCTAAACCTGGATCCTCCGTCATGGGAGTGTCATGATCCTCCATATCTGAACCACATTGAAGTGGTTTAGAGTGCTTGAGGGAAGCTTCTTCATGAAATGTTACATCTCTACTGACTTCAATGTGCCTTTGAATTGGAACATAGATTCTATAAGCTTTGTTAGATTTTCTATATCCGATAAATGTGTCTTTCTTTATAGATGGTTCCATCTTTGTCCTCTTCTCTTTTGGCACATAAATGTATATAGGACAATCGAAAATATTCAAGTATCCAACATCAGGTTTTTCACCAGTGGAAACTTCTTTAGGAGTCTTCCCTCCCAGGATAGCATGCAGGCTTCTATTCTAAATATAAACAATAGTGATGTAGGATTCTTCCCATAAGGAGGTGGGAAGATCCTGATCACACATCATAGATTTTGCAACCTCGCAGATTGTATCGTTATTTATTTCGGCCACCCCATTCTGCTGGGGGTTGTAAGGTATAGTCAGTTGTCTTATTAACCATTCCTTGCGGAAGAAGTCATTGAACTCATGAGATTCGAACTCTCCTCCATTATCAGATCTCAAAGCATGAATTTGTTTTCCAGTTTGATTCTCAACTACTTCTTTAAACTATTGAAACTTGTTGAAAGTTTCACTCTTTACTTTCATAAAATAGATCCATGATGTGCGACAGAATTCATCTATGAAAAGCACATAATACAGATAACCACTTAAGGATGGTGTAGACATGGGACCACATAGATATGAATGGATCAAGTCCATGATCCATTTATATCTTTTAGTACTGTTTGAAAATATTTTCTTGATGTTCTTACCAAGAACGCAACCCTTACAAAGAACATCATTCTCAAATTGAAATATAGGCATACCTTTTACCATATTATGTAATCCCGGTAGTGCTTTGAAATGAAGATGACCAAGCCTCCTATACCATAGTTCATAAGGATTGACGGTGTCATGGATCATGGATTTAATGAACTTTACATGAACTTTGTAGAGACCTTTCTCTCTAACTCCAATCATAGCTTCATATTTCCAGTCTGAATTATTAGGCCATAAGAGTGTTTCGTTGTCCATAAATATTACTCTTAAAACTTTATCTCCTAGAACTGAAACAAACACGCGGCTTTTCTTTAGACTGGGAACATACAGAATATGATCAACATGGAGTACAACACCTGAATTCAACAGAAAGGAAGTAGATCCAACTCCTTGGATCAAATAGATGGGATTATCTCCAAAATCCACCTGGAAGGACACCTTATTTTCCTTTAGATATGAGATAGTTCTAAATCCATTCATGTGCTTGGATCTGCCACTAATTACCAACCATGTCTCAACACTTGTGGCCATGTATCTAGATAGAGATGAGACAAGATAGTACTCCTTCCTTTTGTCCTGGTAATTGGAATAATTATATCTCGTAGGCTCATCTTTAGTAGCAATAGAAGCATGAAACCTACCCTTGAACTTTCCTCTTTTCTTTGCATGGAAATCTCTTGTAAAGTGACCCATATTATTGCAATTGAAGCATTTGACTTTAGACTGATCAAAGTTATTTTTTTAATCATTTTCCTTTTGATGAAGAAACGTCTTATGAGAAAATTATTTCTTTCCTCTCTTCATCCATGCCGCTAGAGCAAGGTTCTCTTCTTTGGAGGAAGTAAATTTGCTTTGGATTCTCCCTTCTTCTTGTAGGAAATCATGCCACATTCTTTCAAAGTTTGGTTGTAGTTATCGACCATTTACTATAGCTAAGAAAGCCTCCCATCAAGATGGAAGGCCATCGACAACAGTCTATATGAGATCATCATCATCAACTGTCACACCAATGCTCATGAGTTGATATCTTACTTTAGATATCTTTTTGAAGAAGGAAGCAACAAATTCATCCTTCTCCATATTCAGATTACGAAGCTTATTCTTCAATGGTCGCTTCTGATTGGGTTCCTTCTTCTCATAAATATTGGTCAAAGTGTCGAAGCATTCCTTTGCGGTCTTCAATGGAGTAAAAACTAGCATCAAATGGTATTTCATGGAATCATAAATGATTCTCTTTTCTTTGGATTGATTCTTCTTGAAATCGGTGCACCCTGCAGTAGTAGTAGGCTCTTCAACAAAACTAGATACATAGCCATCCATATCATGCTCTTCCAGAATATTTAAAATCCTTTCCTTCCAAGTATTGAAGTTCAAAGTTCCTTCAAATCAGTCTTCTGGTCTTACTAAGATTGAAGCCATCATTCTTCAAGTACTTTTCTCACCCAGGATGAGTCTACGTAGGCTCAAGATTGACTATTAAACTTATCTATTTCATGCCCCGAGCTCTGATACCATGCTAATTTTTTTTATCTTAGAGCAGAATTATAGTTGTACTTGAAATCAAATGAATAATCAATAAGCATGAGCATTCACATGAGACATAATTTATCCTGGGGAAATCCTTAGTAATTGAGAGAGAAAACACTAACAAAATCTTCTTAGAATATGATAGATAGCGAAGAATGTCTTTACAATGAGCAGATTACATCAAGCACCCCTGCTGCAATCACATAGCAAGAGAGAAGAGAATTCGCTCTCACATTGAATTCTTCAATCTTCTCTCTCTTTCTCTCTCTCTCTCTCTCTCTCTCTCTCTCTCTCTCTCTCTCTCGATATATATATATATACATAAATATTCTTCTCATGCTTCAGCTTCTATTTTTATCTTCTGACTTCAAGATGAACTTTCCCTCCGACTGGATGCTAGGAGGCTAACTCAAGTGTCATCATGCAAGTGTTGTAACTCAAGTGTTGTCTTTTAGTTCAACTTAAGAGTTGTCTTTTAGTTTAACTTAGGTGTTGACGTTAAAAACACTTTAGTTAACTAGATATTCTTTATTAACACTTAGTTAACTCTTTTAACTAACTTCCATATTGATAACATCACTGAAGTGAACAATTTGAATTCTCCTTTAATTAACTGAATTATTTCTTGTTAACATCACTAAATTTTAACAATTGGAGTTCCCTCTTATCTTATCACATCTTATATTGATCTCTTGTCTTATCTGGGTGGTCCACATGTGCCATCTTTAATTTATCTATCATATCAAATATACTAAAGATATTTTTCCAATGATGTGATCATCTTGTTATACTATCATTCCAAGTGGTCATATGCTAAAGTAATTCACTCTAGAGGTGGCCAATCTCTAGAGGAGACTTAATAGCTCAACCATGGTTAGTATTACATCACACACCATTCATGATTTGACATGAAAATCATTACCTCAACACATTAGGCACCACCTCAACACATGAGGATCTGTCTTGACACACAAGACCTTAACCTTGACAAGCGAGACTGTACAACATCATCACTTTGACATACAAAGAACTTATTGCTAGTAGTTAAGGGAAATGAACCTCATAATGCTTATTTTCTAACCAAGTCATCTCCAAATGAAGATGAGTTGACTACTTTTGAAATATTGTCACTAGAATTTGAATGGGCCTTTCTATCCTTCCTTCCTTTCTTCCCCTTTGCCGCAAATGTAGATTTGGGGTTTCCTATAAGGTCACCCCCAATTCCATCCAATTGGGGAATCATATCCTCAAGTGAATAAGCACGCTCATAAAACTCAAAGACAATATGAATGATATGAACATGCTTTCCTTCATCTGTACAATGACAATTTTTAACATCCTCCACTAAGTTAAGGACATCCTTATATTCCTTCTGTGATACATTTGCATAACCAAGATGAGCTCTCTTCAAAACCTTATGTATGAAGTAAGAACACAATAATCAAGAAAACAAATTGCTCACCTTCTCCATCTTCAACACTCAAATCATTTGTAGCTTGAGAGGATCCCAACCATTTTAGTAGTTCAATTATTTCATTGTTAGAATCCTATGAACACGAAACATATTACCACTAGTAAGTATGGAGTACATATTATGCATGAATGTGTATGCTTTTCCCCCTATACGCAGACTATTTTTTATTCTATTTTACAAGGGTATATGTTGCATGTGATGGTGAGGTAGATTTGAAAGTGTTTATATGGTTTTTACTCTCCAACCAATATCGATGCATTGTGCACAAAAAAATCATTCTTGGGATCCTCCTTCATAATTTCATTTACTTTACTCTTCTATCATAATGGATCAATTAGTATGCTGACTAAAGAATACATACTAACCTCAACCATGTAGGGATGCAGATCAATAATAAAAAATATGAAGGTTTAAACTATATAGTTCAATGCCCTACCCTCGAGAGTCACAATGCCTTAGCTGGCACAAAATAAAATTGCATAAAGATTGGAATGAAACCAAGAATGTTATTCATCCTAAAATAACTATCTCCAAGAAAACAACAAAGGAATGGCCTCTAGGAGATTGGATGTATCTATCTCTTGGATCCTTCGGATCTCCCATTTCAACCTTGTGAATAAGAATATAGATAGAGAACCTTTAGCTATTAAATTTCTTGAAAGGGATAGAAGTAGAATGACCACTAGAATTATGAAGACCAATATATGACATAGCGGTAAGGATATGAAAGGAATGGACTCACAATGTAGAAGACAAATGTGAAAGGGAACATTTCATACTCTCTCTTCATCGACAAATCCATCTATTACATTTGTTGGTGATTATATTTTTGTTCTAATGACAAAAATTTAGAAGTTTGTTGATTGTTGTGAATAAACATATGTAACTAATTAGAATATGCTCATATTAGAGGGTGAATAAACCCAAGCAAGTGGGATACATGTCATTTATTCATTTAGACTATTTTTTATTTTGAGATTGGTTTCTTATATTCTACTCACTAGTTTTTAATTTATGTTGTCTTTAGATGCAAACATAGAAACTTAGATGGATTTACAATATTCTACAATATGCCTGATAGCTTTGAGGTATGCCTCAATATCTAAAATGTTGTATTTTCCTTAAAATATCTCCCAAAGTATTACTTCTACAAGTTGATTTTCTCTTTTTGGGATTTTCTAGTATGTTTTGATTTTCATAATCTTGGTTGTTTGTAGGACTCTCCAATAGATACAAATGGTGTAAGAAACTGTCACCATGTTAATTGCATAAATTTAAGTAAGGATATGGTGTCGATCCCTAAAAAACTTAAAAAGTGGTTCCAAACATTGACTATAGTGCATTAAGGGAATCTTGAGCTAAAAATTTGGATCTTTGGGTAAAAGGAGAACGCTATCCAGTTGACCTTGTGTCCAACTCTTATCTTGATTTAAAAACAATAACAAGACTATGCCAATTTCTATGACATGGAAAGAGTGGTCTTCTAGGATACTGTAAAGAATTTGGAAGGTAATTACCATAATTCCCTTGAACAGAAGATTCAAGATCTCAATGTAAAATTACATTAGCTCCTGATCACTCAAATATGGTTCAATGTCTTGAAAACACAATATTGAACCAAAAAATAGTAATGTTGAATCAAATACATGTGGATGGATTGCTTCAAGAGAAATCCAACTCAAAAAATGAAATTGAGAAGTTGAAAACTGGTATCTGTCGTCTCCAAAAGAGACTCTCTATAATAAAGGAAACTCCAATGAGGTTGAGGGGAAAATCCAAAAGAGTTGAAACCAATATCATGTTTTTAAAATGCGGGATGTGGCTATAAAAAAAGAGTGTTTGGTTTGAAGTCCGTATTAGATACAAGCTATACTAATTTTGTGGATTTGTGCAAAACCGTGTTAAAGAAAAGTGACATTAAATCAATTCTCAAACAATTGGAATTTGATGCTTTGAGGAAAGAAGTAGTTAACCAATTCATTGCAAACTTAACAATCCATGTAAAGGATGTTGACATAGTTTGTGATGATAGAGATATGAATAGGGAAGCATATGCAAGTCTTTTTAAAGTTCTAACAGAGGGAATTTTGAATGTTGGAATTAAGAAAATTTTGGTTCCTCGCTATTTTCATGGGAAGAAAGAGTATGCACTACGAAACACAAAAATTGTTGATTCATTGGGAGATGCATATCAATTGGAAGCAGTGCATGAATTTGAAAAAAGAGTAAGTATCAAGTGAAATTATTCTATTAATTAGGAAAAATAACTTGCATTATGACTTAGAACAGGTATTACAACTGATGGTGAGGTACTATGACATCTCTACTTTGGAGGCATGTGGGAAATTGATTGTTTCCCTAAAATTGAATGAGATGGAGTTAGTGAACAAAAAATATTAAAGAGTTTCAATCACATTAATGAATCATGCATTATATACAAACCTTGATAAGACAAGTGATAAATATTTTCAAGTTCAATATGAAGATCACCTTTTTTGGTTGGGAATTTTTTGTGACAATAAGGAGTCCCATGAGACCTTGAAATTTCTTTCTAGCAAAACATATTTACCACCAATTATGTCTTCACATGCTATAGGATAAAAATTATATGTAGAAGTTAATGGTTCATATTTTGTGGAATGACACCTTGTAATTGATTTAAAAACTCTCAAGTGTATGTACAACATTTATCATGGTGCAAATGCAATGCACATTTTTCTATATTGCATGCAGAAAAAACAAAAAGATCGAACTTGGAAAGGTGGTATTTTGTGCTGTGATCAAAACCTTCCCCCCGACCATGATCAAATTGATCCAAATCTAGATGCAATGCTTCCTATACCATTGATTAGGGTGCACATGTGCACTTTTCATTAATTTTTGAGAATTGTTGATAAGATGATGTATTTATCTTTTTTTATTGCAAGGAACAAATCCACACAAACTAAAAGTAAAAATTCAATTGAGGCAATTGGATGTGTTCTTTCAAAAGCAAGTTTGCATGGTGGACATGTTAAAATTGAAAAAGTTATTAAGAGGCCAAGTACACGAGGTAATCTTCCAACAAATCCATCAATGTCAGGTGTCAAGGAATGGTGTTTTCTTGAAAAGAAACGTGGACATGGATGTTGGGGAATTTATGAAAAATTAATTGATGCAAAAGACGATCACACTAGTGGAGGGCATGAATCGGCTAGAAAGAAGAAATGTGCTTGGAGGTCACTTTCATCTTTTTCCTACTGGTGAATAAGGAAACGTTCATGGAAGCTGACACAATAGCCTTTCAATATGCTATTATAGTCTTCATAAGTGCAAAGAAAGAAGCCCCGAGAGACAACCATATGACACATTATATGGTATGCGTATAAATTTTCATCCCACTAGTACTTTCCTTTGTAATTTTACTTACTTTACTTATTTTATTGGAAATTAACTTCATTTGGTACATTTGTTTGGTATTCTAATATAGATTGGTGTATGTTTTTAGAATAAATTATTTGCACATAGGCCATGGTTTGCAGCAAAATATGGGAGCTTGGCCATTTGGGGTACGTAGGGTATGGAGAAACCACATAAGCTAGATCGTACTATTTACCGTAGATGCACACAAAAAGGAGGGGTTCCAATCATTCAAATTTTATTTTGCAAATGGCTCAAGCATTTCATAGGCATAAAATATATGGATTTAAGAAGAAAAATCACCTTCCATAATCAATTGAGCTTTGTAGAGTGATAAGACAAGAAGAGCTAAGTAGAGAACATAAGAGATTTGATGTTTCTGAAGGTGGATTTGGGACAAGCGCAAGGTATGCAATCTGTATGTTAACTTTTTTACCTTCTTAATTTAATAATTTATTTCTTTTAAAGGCTCAATATTGTTATTTTTGTAGATTTGACCCTCTATCAATGGGACCTTCCACAATCCATTTAAGTTTCCTATAAGTGTATTCTCTTCCAAATAGTTGAGTTGTAAAGTTTATCAACTTCGTGAAGATTATGTTTTGTGTCAATTAATTACGTAAGGCTAGCTAGAAAAATATTCTTTTTGGTATCAAAACTAACCCAGATCTTGTACATGTCAGCAAGTACAACATGGACATTTAAATTCTAGCAGTCCAAAAGAATATCTTCTAGATTCTTTAGGATCCATTAAGTTCAAAAAGGACCTCTACAGAAGTTGTTACTTCTCTGATGAGTCTTGCATTATTTTTGGGTGCTATTAGTCAATTTTGGATAAACATATGACTGGGATAAAAGCTTTATTTGTAGATTCTCCAAGGATACATTTCTTCTTCCTTTCCCCATGTATTAATTAGTTGTAAATGCATATGATCTGTAGATACTTGGAACTATGTCCAGTTGTATGAGTTTATGTAATTCTAATGTTTCATTTTATGGCTATATCCAAATATGATATTGCATGCCAATATTGTAGTGTTTATCAGGTTGTGACCTGCATGTCATTTTGTAATTATAGATACTTGTATTACTGGAATAAAATAAATTGTCTTCCCTTCATAGAGAAGCAGTTCTAATTTTGTTATTTCCAAATGAACATTGTCCATATTTTGTAACTGCATTGCAACAAATTGTAGAATTGTATAGTTCGGTCACATCTAGAATTGTATTGGGTTCAATTCTTTTCATTTTGTTGTCTCATTTTTTGTTTCTTTTTAGTTTTTCCTTCACAATTGATAATTTAAGTCACATAACATTTAATATTTTTAATATGATTCCACACATATCAATGTGACTTGTTAAGTAACTGTATGCAACAAAATGCAAGTCCCAATCATGGTAGATATTTGGTTTTTTTGTATATGTTATTCAGTATATCCATCTCCATCAAAATTTGAAGGAAGACCCTTTTGAATCTATTAATTTTTTAGTAAAACTAAACTATGAAGAGTGCTTAGCCAATTCATTATAGCAAAAAAAACATGGTATTCCAGCCTCAACATTTTTTACTTTCTAGAGAAACAAAAATACAACATGACAAGGAATACTAAGAAAGGTGAAATTGCTGCATCAAGATAAAGAGAATCTTGTCTAAAAAAAACTGGAAATAACCAACAATATTAAGCAGCTTCAAATTTCCATCTCCCTAAAAAAGGTAATCAATAGTGAGTTCCCCAAAGAAGATGAATAGAATCCAACAATGACCATGACAAAAACATATAAAAGTCCTACAGAAAGATCAAACAAAAAGAAGAAGGGACAATACATGCCAAAAAGCAAAGAAAAATGCTAGAGGTCAAATATGGGACCTCAAAAGGTTGATTTTTTTGGTACATTTTCCTTCATAGAAATTCAACATCTCAAGAGCACAAATCTTGCATATTATAAATGTTGTTACAACCAACATCAAATATTAGTAAGCCTCAATTAGCATTGTAGAATACCTACCATGGTTCTTTGGTTTGACATATTTCTCTCCTAGGTAAACTCAAACCAACAAATTATACAAAGCACCACTACTTGTACTACAACCGAACTACCCTGACATGATATCTATTCTAGACAATTAAACACAACTAGTAAACAAGGATTGAAACCATTTAGGGAACAAACATCGATCATTGTTATAGGTATAACCCATTTCCAATAGTTGATAACACCAAATCTTCTATTAGGGTATGTGAATATGGGACACAAGTATTCCATCTCTCCTAACTTTACAACTTGCCAAGGAAATATGAAAATTATTAAATCATAGATACTTTAGTCTCTCAGCTATTGTTGATATGTCCCATAGCCAAGAATGCCACCATAACCATACAGTGTTGGATCTTTGGATGGAGGGGCATAACTATAAGCTTCATATCATTGACCATAACCATAGTAAGTTTGATGTAGAACAAGATCGGAAAACCCAATCCAATTCGCAAACGCAGGAGTAGTTAGGTTCCAATTATAATGGAACCTCCAAACTTGGGAAAGAAATCCAAATATTTCTTCCGCAACGCCCTTTGAAAAGTTGAACTTCTGCAATTACAGGTTGTAGATCTCACCTGATTGTTGAGCGTCGAACAAAATTATTTCTGCAATTCTGTCCTGCAATTCACCTTTCCGCAATCACCTTTCCGCAGCGATATTCCTTTCACAATTGTGGATGCGGATTCACAAATTTCTTGCAATTTCTTTCCGCAATCACTCTCTGCAAATATCCTCCCGCAATCGCCTCCTTCCCGCAGTTGCGGGTATGCCTTCTTCCACAACTGCGGTTGTCTTTCCAGAATTTCTTCCACAATTGCTCCTCGCAATTTCCCTCCACAAGGTGGCTTCCACAGTTTTCTTTAGATTGCTGGAGCCGTCCGAACTGTTGATTGCTTGCAGCTTTTCTCTCATTCGTTGATCTATGTCCAAGTGAGGAAATTCACCTTAGCCTTGTAGAACTTTAACTTCCACGCAATTTCATCCCGCAATATGGGTTCCTCGTCGTTGATCTTTCCTGCATGAACTAGGGCTTGATCCCCACCTTATGATATCAGCTTGCCCCAACTTTAACAAACCTTTACTTTGGCTTTACGGAAATAGTCTTGGACCATCATTCTTCCTCCTAGACTCTGATCTTGATTGTCCAATTCTCACTCCACCGATGGATCAGACTGTAATTTCGTGAATTGATCAGTGAAACGATCAATTCCACCTCTGTGTGTTTGGATGAATATGTCACGGCTTTGGCTTCTGAAGATCCATTTTAATACACTCATTACACACATGTGCAGAGGGTTTACACAGGTTTTGGTTATTGAAAGAAGACAATAATACTCAATTAAACGCAGAGACTAAAGCTATGTTCTTCATTTCATCAACAACCCATAGCTCAGTTACATACAATGATTAAACAGGACTTGCACAAACCGGTCATATCCCACTAAGCAAGATATGGACTCTTATACACAACAAATAGATAACAAACCCTATCCTCGAACTATCTCTTGCAAGATTCGAGGCATGAGTGGGAAATTTCCATTATTACAATCAAACCAACCCTATCCTAACCAATTACATTTAATCAAAAACTAATCTAGACTTCTACAAACTATTACATGGAAGCAGAAAATAGTATTGGCTTCTTATTCATAAATTATAGAAATTTAGGTCAATGCTCCTGCATCAAAGTTGCACCACCATTCCATTGATTTGGATATGGTTGAGCTTGATTCCCTAGCTTGCATTCCCCAACTTATAGTTTTTCCAAACAAAAACTACTTTAATAATTAACAGAGAAGATAATATTGAATCATAATAGTAAATCAAACACTGTTAGGGCCCACTAAAGGCCCATATCACATCAAAATGGTATCCATAGAAATATCAAACTTGAAAGTAATGGCCAATCTGAATATCGCATTAGCCCAATCTTTTTGTTGTAAATATGCATGTATAAAATGATTTGGAATGCTGAGCTTTTATTGAGTCTAAGTGGTACAACATTAGATGAGAATAACTTACCAGATTCTGTATATTTCCATAATAATTATGGTTGGCATCATTTTTATTGGCTTAATAACCTACCTACTAGTTTGACTATCGTCATTTGGCAGTAGTTGGTTTTGAATCTCAACCTCCTAAGAAGCAGCCATGATGCTTCATTTTCCAATCACCTCATGAATATTGTAATGGCTAGCTCCTCCATACTCTAAAAAAAATCTATCCTAGAAGAGTTCGACAAGCAAATTCAATGACACGTACATCAGATTCTTGACTTTAATATATCTTTACAAAATGATGTCCCAATGAGTAATGGGAAATTAACCACTGGCTATAAATTTTTAACTCTATTACAATATGACTTGTCTAATATTGAATTCATGTATATTCAAAATTGGCATTGTGAACAATCCATTTTTCTAGCTATGGTGAACTTGAGAACAATTTTATTTTACCGCAATAGATTGAAAAAATGGATCATACTAGCTGCAAAATAAGTGAAACCAAGGAACAACTTTTTAAACCATGCTTTCTCCATTAAAATAAAAGGCAACAAAATCTAATATCATAACTATAATTTAGTTTATCTTTACAAGCCGAACTAAAATTGTTTGGAATAGTGGCAAAAATGGATGGCTACGTGTCACAAGATCAATAGTTCCATTATTATTATGCAGTGTGAATCTAGAGCTACAAATGTTTGACGAAACATAAATGTTTGGGGAAATTAATCTTTTTTCACCTAATATCAAGATTTTTTTCAATATAATCATTTGATAGGAACCAACCTTTAATTTTCTAATGTTGAGTGAAAACAATTAAGATGCAATGTTTGTGCAATAATCCACAAGAAAGGTAAAATGATTGTTGTTTGCAAAAGGAAACCATTATTCAACATTAAAGAAGGACATTAATATATGGAACTAGATTCGAGAGATATGTGCAAAGGGACAAGGGACCCAAAAGATTCATATCCTAAAGCTACAACTATGGAATACTCCGGAATATTCTGTCCTTCTTCAATCACATATGTGAATAATGATAATTTAAAAGTACATCAAATCTGACAAATCCAACATTCAAATCAGATAGAATCTCACACAAAATTCCTTTGGTAAAAGGAACTATCAGTGATATTGTTAAATTCTGTGCCGCAAGTCACAACATATAATTATTGGGTTGTAAAGTTCAAATGACTATAATTTTGGGTTCTAAAGGTAAAGGATGATTATGTCATAATATTATCTAGAAGAAATTTTGGTGGGAAACAAAATAAATACTTGACATTGTTTGTTGTCGTGTGTCAAGTCAAAACATAAGAATATTGAGATTGAAATGTAAGTTGGTTCCTACATATCAATTTGGGTATTCAAGCCATGTAACTTTGATTATGGCCAACTTTTATGGTTGACCTCTTTGTATCTTCCCTATAGAATAGTCATATTCTAGAAATTTAGGCTAGCATTTTGAGGGAGGTTGCCAAGTATAGATATGTATTCTCTTCTCAAAAGTTTGCTTAGTCATCTGATCTATGTAAATCTCTTATGAATTTTGTGGAATATTCTCTTAGAAGGGATTTTCAAATCTTAGCAAACATACAATGCTTCCTTAAGTTCAGGAAAGGCATAGTGTAGTATGTGTCGTCCTATTGAGTGAGTAGATAAACCTTTTGTCTTTGTGATATCATTGTGATATCACTGATATCATGTTATTTATTAAATAAAAAAATGAGCTCTCTTGGTTAAGTTTTGGCTTCATCCTGTTATTTATGGCTTGGGAGCTCACAAAAAAAGCTATTATGTTGTAAAGTCATGTAGGAACTAACCAGGAAACACCTTTGTTCCTACAACTTGTTGTCCGGGAAAAGTGTCCTCTGGACAACTAAGGAAAAATATCCTAAACAAAGTTCTTACTGCAAACAACTCTAACAATGAAAAGCACTTCGTTGCAACTAGCATTCACTGTCAATTTAAACATATGGTCTTCCAAAGATTACCCTGGAATGATTAGGGCCCAAGTGTAATCAATGAAGATCAGAAAGTAGTTACCAAGGTTGGGTGAGTTTCCCTTCTTGTTGCAAGGTTTTTTCCATATAAATCTGTAAAACACCCTAAATTATGGGTACTAATGCTCTAGTCACTAGGTAATCCCAATGTGGTTGCACAAAATCCTTTGCTAGAACCTATGTATGATCCTAAAGACAATATTCTAATGCTACCAATCCGCATGCAATGTCTGGGGGGACAATCACAGGTCAAGATCGTAAATATGGGTAGGGTAACTAAGCCCAAAAATATACAACAACACTCTGTACTGTTGAAATTCCCCATGCACGTAATCCCTGGTTGATGCTAGATTAAGTATTGGAGGGATCTCTCCGCAACTTAACCTCACATGACCTCGTGCTTGACTCCTGTGTTAGAAGAGATTCTCGGGAACACCCTTATGCTGTTGGATTTCCTCCCTTATTAAAGACACCTATGTTTTAATAAGTTGAAGTGATATTGGAGGAGTTAACTCTCAAATCCCTACCTCCAAAATCCTATCTTATCTATTAGGTGTGTTTCTAATTAGAAGAAAAACTAAGATCCTATATCAATTTCTTTGCGCTTGTTAAAAATATAATGTTAAGAACTTTCAAAATAAAACTTGTTCAACTAAAAGAAGTATGAATGTAAACTAATATATCTTTTGAGCCCCCCAGATGTGGGTGATTTTCCATCTCATACAGAGTGTGAGGAGACAACCATGGAGGCCACCTCCTCCCACCACATGGTATCCCCTCGAACTCCATTCCATGCACATTAAATAGGCCTTTCTCTTGGTGCAACAATCCTTAATGTCAATGGTCATTCGAGCCCCTAACAGAGTTGGCTTCTGTATTGGTTTTATTGTTCCTCTTCCACATGAATTAATGGCCTCAGTGGACGCTGAATTAAATCCTCCTGGAAGAATTTATTTCCATTCCTGAACTCTGAGCTGCTGAAATACTGGTGATGTTCATTCTCTACATTTGGAAGGTCTCTTTTTGTTTGCTTAGGTTTGAATCTCTAGCCTAAGCACTTAGATTTTTTACAGTTTTTCCACTCTTGGGATTCGTTCTGCACCTCCCTAGTTTCTTTTTGTGGATTGCATGGATTCTTGGTTTCTTGCTCAATTAAGGAACATGTCTTGGAGGCTTCATACAATTCCTCGTTGAGGCAGAGGTGGCCGCGATAATTTGGGAAATCATGGTCGAGGAGAAGCCAATGCCAATGGCTATGACAATTTTGTTCCTAGGAACCTACAAACTATGATTGACGATTGGGAGGAGGAATTGGTGTTGTGGAAAATGATCTCTCAGAGGACACGAGTCAGGCGTAGGAATTTTTGGATGGTAAAAAATATGCTTGCACACATTCTTATTGTTGTTAGGGATTTTACCTTATAGTAGGGGGTTGGAGACTATAAACATACAAGGGTGTAAGATGGACATATATAGTTCTGCATACACATATTCTTAAGCAAATAGATTAGAGGATAGAAAGATAAGTACCTTATTCCAAACTATGGTCCTAGATTTCTCCTCCGTTGCTCCTCAATGTGCCAACCTGCAAAACAAGCCCTAAACCTTCCTCAAGCTTATCTAATTATATATAAAAAATTGATATCTATAACATCATAAAACATCAATTAATAATCAAATATACAACATATGACAAAGCTTACGTTGGGAAAGGAAGTATGTCCACTTTTATTAATCAATCAATGAAGCAAGTACAGTTATACCTGACTTCTGTATGAGGCACCTTCGTGACCAAGACCTGGGCTCATGCTCCTCTCTTGAATTAGGATTTCTCCAGCATAACAATAACTCTTCAATTGGTCGTCTCTTTCTCATGCCTCCCCCTTGTATTTATGGCAAGGTAGGGAGAATTGGTTCGAAAGGTAGTTGAATTGGGAAGTTGAGGAAGTTAGAAGAACTAACTCAACTAATCCCAATTCGTGCTTTTAATATATATTTTCAAGTTTTTCTTGAGTCACAAGCGACTATAGGACACATCAACTAGCAAGTGACTCACAACTTTTGGGCTCAGCAACTCGTGGGTGCAGCTTTAAGGGATACTCGTGGGTTGTCAGTATAGAGACCCGAGAGTAACTCACGAGGTGTCAAACATAGGAGTTGCGGCTTTAGGGTGAAATAAGTTAGAAAAAATAAGTTTTTCACTAAAGGAGTAAAGGTTCAGCTCCAAATCATCCAAGTTAAAACAATCTCTTCCATCCATAGTGTCCTTTTGTGTGATCGACAAGGTGATGTGATCACAGAAGGAGAAGTTCTAATTTGACCGATAATAGATGCTCCCTAATGTGTGAGTTCAGAGGGAAACAACGGCCAAAATACATTACAAATCCAAATTCAGAGGAGGAATGAGGAAACCACAGGACGAAGTCACAAAAAGTACCTGAAACAAAATACCAGGTCAGCGAGCAATTACAATATTTACATCAGGAGATGTTCGTGATGATAGTACATAGTCTCCAATACATAACCAAGAGATGTATATAGCATGTCCATTGAAATACAAGCATCGATCCATGTCAAAATAGGAGATCGTAACCATAACAATAAGCTGGATCTATGTCTCATCAAGAGCCAAAATATGAGTGAGACTCAATATTGCGCAACTTGGGAAATAAAAAATTGATATGATGCTATCAAAGGCCCAAGGTCTTCTCCCAAACCATCTCAAGGTACGAATCCTAACCATGCGAATAAATGAATTGGAGTCGAGCATGTGGGATACCGTTTGATTACCAGTCATTGATATATATTGTTAACAAACGTGAGGGGACCCGTCGATAATTAAAATGGGGCCCGAGGTACCTATTACATTCTAACAAGTGTGAATAAGAGGTTCTAAGGTCGAACACTTGAAGAATATTTTGAGTAGGAGACATTGATGTATTCCCACTACTCAACAGCGAAGGAAATTTCCACTGATGACTGCAATCCCCAAGGTACTACCGATAACTCTAAACTTCATTCCCAGAGCAAGATGAGTTGAAGTCAATGGGAAGAAGTCCATTGGAAGGGAGGCCTTAAAGCATCCTCCATCATCCAACACGAGGGTGAACCAAAGGTTGATTTGATCCGAAATAGGACTGAATACATGATGAAACAAACTAACACAAGGGAGTGGCCGACAAATGAAGTCAAGGTAACTGCAGAATGGCTGACATAGGTGGTATCCTTGAATAGTGGGCATAACACAAGAGTGACTAAGGCAGCTTTTGAAATACAAAGGGACCATGATATAAATCCCCAATGTAGGAGACATTGACAGATTCTCCATATGATTGGAAGAGTAACCAATCGAAAGAGTAAAAAATCTGAGATCAGGTTTTATCCTAAGGCCAAAAACTAACCCAAAATGTTTGATGGACTCAAAAGGTGCTTTGTTCAAGGATATGAATGACTTGCTTCCATAAAACTGAAAAAGATGTTAGACATACTTCCCTTCCCTTTTCTTTTTTTATTAAAGAATATCCTTCTTGTTGGTTTTAATGAGTCCAAGAAAGAAAACTCAATAGTCTCTCTTCATTTTTGAAGCAAGCTCGAAGAAAGAGGGAAAATATTGCTTGATCTAAGTCCAACCATGTGTAAATTTAACGAGGCCATGGGAGGAAAACTAAGGACCTTCTTCATTTTTTATAGAGTTTGAAGAAGAGATAGACGAATACTCTATAACATTGATCCATGGATTTTAATATCGAGCCTGGATCGGTTTATGCTCGCTGGTGTTTTCTTTTTTGAGGAGTCTGAAAAACTTAAATAATATCTCCATACACCTACTCGTGGATTTTAATATCGAGCCCGAGTTGGTATGTGCTCGTTTGTGTTTTCATGTTTCAAGAGTCTGAAAACCCTAAAGAAGACTCCTAAAGGTCCTTTTTCATAAAGTTAGTGTCCTCACCTGAAAAAGTATAAAACAATGAGAGAAGAACTCTTATAGCCATGTGTGACTGGAGTATACCTTTTTCATAGCTAATCCCGGAAAATGGGTAAACTTATACTTAAGTGGATGCACCTTAAATTCCTTTAACGAGTTTGAAGTGAACAAGTATGCTCGGCAATCTTGTTTTTTTCTAAAAGTCGAACAATGGCTTAAAAAGACTTTATAGGAATCATGGAAGCTGAGTTCCATGATCTTGTCAAATGACGACATGCTGAAATGGTCAAGTTAGTGACAAATGATATATAACATGATCAACAAGAGTTTGCATAAAGACATGAATTATTATACCTAATTGATATGTCATAAATGAAAACAAACCTTAGAAGATCATGGTTATGAAAGTACTGGAAATTGTCACTTTGTTCTTCACCTAATAAAAAAGAATTCAAAATGTATTAGTTTGATTAAATAAAGTTTTCAAAACGGAATTGAAACTATATAGAACTTGAAAAAGTGGGTCAAAAATCAAAACAGAATTTTATAAATAGTTTCAAAACTAAAAAACAATTTACCAAATCATTTGCTGGAGTACAAAGTTGCAAACAACCTCATATTTCGAACGCTCGTAGCGATCACATTAGGACATCAAATCACATACCGCCACCTGCAAGTAAGTATACTCTCCTCCTAGCACCATTTCAAAGTATTATTTTTTATTTGTAGTGGTTTATTTTGTTTTTTATTATGTTTTAAAATTTAGGTGCGTACCCGCGGGTCCCCTTGTGGAAAAATCGCATGCACGAGAAAAGTGTGCGAGTTTGTCACAAGTGAACTCGCGGGTACCCGCCACTGTCCAGTGGGAACAATCGTGGGTGCGCAGTTTCAAATGAAAAAAAAAGAAACTAAAGTATGAATGGTTGAAAATGGATGCATTAATGATCTTGACATGGAGAGAGAGAGAGAGAACATGAGGACATGGATCAAAATTCCATCAGAGGTCCGTTTACTCTAAGTGCACTAAGAAGATGTGGGTTACTAAAGTTCTTCCGAACCACCAGTATGACGGCCCAAACAAAACTGTTGGGAATGCTTGTGAATTACTGGGATGCCGATCAAGGTGTCTTTGATCTCCAGGGAGAGATCCTTGAGCTTACACTTGATGACATATACTTCCTTACAGGTTTATCCCAACGAGGGGAAATGGTAAACCTAAAAGGGACATTCCGAGGAGTGGGTGCCCTGTCGGTACAAGATTATATCAAGACATATGTATATTTTTTTAGGCCTTTTGAGCCCACTTTTGTATATGAATATGAATCTGACATACTATGTGACCCAAAAATCATATTTTTTGATACGGATATATACAGTACTAATCTTATATACATGTGTGTTTTTATGTTATGTGAATGCTTAATGTGATTGTGTGTGATAAAGATTCCAATCTAAAATATAATTTGCATACGAGTCAGCTAATGAATTTAAATGTCTTGGAATGTGTTGATATGTGATAAAATCAAAATATCTTTCCAATAACTTGACCCTCATAAAATGATGAAGCAAAATAGGATCTCGAACTCTATAGTCACCCATTAACTGAAATACAATTAACTGTGAGTCAAGTCGTACCTCCAAGTGTGAAATACCATGGTGAATATGTTGATGTATCTGTAACTTTGGAATGTATTTCATCTATGTATTTCATATATATTTATTGTACCCTTATAAGAGATGTGTTATTCCTCTATAAGGAAGTGTCGTCATGTGGATTTACAAGTGTCGCAAGTGTGTGTACTTGCCGATGGGTTATTAGACCACCATGTGTGGGGTCGGCCCTGAAATATATATTATATTGTGGATGTATCTAGATAGACAAGTCGGCCCCATAGTGTAATTGGGCAAACAGGTTAAGTATAAATAGAGATTGGGAGATCTCTATTTGGATCATTCAGAAAGTCACACTTCTCTCACTCAGAAAGTGGCGCACTAGTGAGGAGGAGGATCATCTGCTACTAGGAGACTATCTCAGTGTATTTTGGTTGTACTTTGGTTGAGCCATTGCTCTCTCTATCTTTGAGGAAGTTGTGGGGTTTTTCACCTTAAGGTTTTCCCCACGGAAACTATGTGTCTCTTGTCTCTCATGCTTTTGATTCTTGTGATGCTTGTCATGCTTATTGTGATTGTTATGCATTGATATACTGTATATGTTATTCTCTCAGTAAAGATCCTAGAGTATTGTGAATTAATGCTCAAAATTTAACAGAATAGCATCACAAAGTAACTCTATGACTACACTCTATTCAACTACGTTGTTCGTCGCAGGGCCTAGACAAACCCCTCCTGAGGACACAAGTTGACCATACAGTGATTCGATAACCGAGGTTGCTGAATCCAACTGACGGGTGTGGCAGCTAGCGCCATCCACAAATCCTATGAAGCATTCAGTTGTCATTTGAAAATGCAACCCATAAGACACATAAGACATAACAAAAATACAAGAGAAGACTAACTATACAACAACATGTACAGCTATAATACAAGAAAAAGTATAGAGGCCTAGGCAAAATACTTCTTCAGGTAGAGACCATTTGTGGGCTCAGGAAACTTACAGCCTTCATAATTGATTAGATCATAGGACCCTTTCTTCAGAACTTTCGAGACAATATATGGTCCAAGCCACATAGATTTGAACTTGCCTGCCCCCAAGGGTTCCATGTCCTGATCGTAAAGAAGAACAAGGTCTCCTTCAGAGAACACCCTTGGTTTGACATACTTATCATATTGATGCTTGACTCTACTTTTATGAGCTTCATTTGTTGTAAGCGCGCTGATCATCTAGATGTTCTAAGTGAAGCAAACGTTCCTCTAGAAATGAAGTGTCTAGGAGTAGTTGGATAGTCAACTTTAATGAAGGGGTCTCACATTCAACTGGAATAATAGATTCTACCCTATGAACAAGTTGAAAAGGAGATAACTTGATGGCAGTCTTAATATTAGACCAGTATGCCCAAAGAGCTGGATACAACATGATGTGCCAGTTGGATCGACTCGAATTGATGGTCCTCCGAAGAATAGTTTTCAACGTTTTGTTGACCGCTTCGACTTGACCATTCTCTTGCAGATAGAACGAAGACAAATGTTCCTGCCGAAAACCTAACATAGTGTATAGTTAGGTCATCATGTGATTCTAAAAATGTCGACCGTGGTCTGTAACAATCTCTTTAGGTACACCAAACCTAGCAATGATCTGGTTGAATACGAAGTAAGCAGTTGTTTCTTGTTAAGATTCAATATGCTAAGATAGAAAATATCAGTATTACATTCCATTTCACAACAATAGCATATACATGATCACTGAAAGAACAACAAGCACAGCATAAACACAAGAGACACAGATTTATCCTGGGAAACCCTCATGGGGTAGAAAACCCAGCAAAGCTTCCTCAATATAGATGACCAGCAAATACAAAGATGTAATCCCCAAACATGAGCTCCTTCTCCTCCATAGAAAATCTCTCTCTCTCACCTATGCGCCAATCACAAGTGAGTGAATTTTTGTTAAATGAGGAACACACCTCCTATATTTATACACAACTCCAACTTGACTTTTACACTAACTAGGTCAGCCCCAATTTAACCACTTAACATAAAGTTGACTGAGTCGACCCCACTAGGGTGGTCTAATAACCCTTTAACCCACATGACTCATATAGAGCCGACCCCCACTAGGGAAGTCTAATAAGCCAAGTTACCACATTCTCCACGGAGGAATAAAACATCTCCGGATATACAATAAGGTCTTCATGGAGGAATGAAACATCTCCAGAATAATAAAGTACAAATATAATATTCTTAGAAGTAACAATATCTCAACACTCCCCCTTAACGAGAAGGATATTATAACAACATCTGTAGGAGCAAGGAGTCATCAACTACATGATACATGATACATATATAAATAATTGGAACCTTTCTTCATACATCATCAGTAACTCAACTAGTTACTGGAGTATCTTCAAATCTTCAATACTGGAACAGCTTCAGTATTGATTCTTCATCTTATGCAGCATCCGAACAGCTACATCAATCTGGATCATCAACTGGATCATCTCGATCAACAGCATCTGGATCATCTTGATCAACATCATCCGGATCATCAACTGGATCATCTCGATCAGCAGCATCTGGATGCTCTCGATCAACATCATCTGGATCATCAACTGGATCATTCGATCAACAACATCTCGATCATATCGATCAACATCATCTAGATCATCAACTTGATCATCTCGATCAACAACATCTGGATCATCTAGATCAACATCATCTGGATCATCAACTGGATCATCTCGATCAACAGAATCTGGATCATCTCTATCAACATCAAAGCAACATCCTCTGCAATACACATGATCCAATTACAGGATGGTCAATCCCTCCCAATTTAGGACATAAGTCTAAGGACGATGCAATCCTACCACGTACATTTTGAACCAAGGGTTCCGGGATGATGCAATCCCCATCATGTACATTTTGAACCAAGGGTTCTGGGATGATGCAATCCCCATCATGTACATTTTGAACCAAGGGTTCTGGGATGATGCAATCCCCATCATGTACATTTTGAACCAAGGGTTCCGGGATGATGCAATCCCCATCACGTACATTTTAAACCAAGGGTTCTGGGATGATGCAATACCCATCATGTACATTTTGAACCAAGGGTTCCAGGATGATGCAATCCCCTCACGTACATTTTGAACCAAAGGTTTAAGGATGATCCAGTCCTCTCACGTGCATTTTGAACAAAACGTTCAGGGACGATGCAGTCCTCTCACGTGCATTTTGAACCAAAGGTTCAGGGATGATGCAGTCCTATCACGTACATTTTGAACTAAATGTTAAGGGACGATGCAGTCCTATCACGTACATTTTGAACTAAATGTTCAGGGACGATGCAGTCCTCTCATTTGCATTTTGAACCAAAGGTTCAGGGACAATGTAGTCCTCTCACGTGCATTTTGAACCAAAGGTTCAAGGATGATGCAGTCCTCTCACGTGCATTTTGAACTAAACGTTCAGGGACGATTCAATCCTATCACGTACATTTTGAACTAAACGTTCAGGGATGATGCAGTCCTATCTTGTACATTTTGAACTAAGTGTTCAGGGATGATGCAGTCCTATCACGTCCACTAGGGACCACTTCTCGGAGACATATTTCTACGGATCAATTCAGGTACAAAAGTCCGGGGATGATACAATCCCTCACGTCCACTTAGAGAAAGTATAAGGACCATATATTGAACTCATAGTCGGAACCGATAACCTCATCATTGACCTCATCATCGGAATAGGTAACCTCATCATCGACACAAGTGTCCTCATTATCGATACAAGTATCCACATCATCAATACATGTATCCTCATCATCGATACAAGTATCCTCATCACCGATACAAGTATACTCATCATCGACCTTATCGTCGATGTAGGAAATCTCATCATCAACGACCATATCACTCCCCCTTTCGAGGAGGGTCCTTCTGAACTAAACCAAGTTTGTCTCGAAAATACTCAAACTTTACTCAATATAGAGGTTTGGTCAATATATCAACAACTTGTTCGTCAATGCTCACATACTTGAGCTTGATATCTCCTTTCTACACCATATCCCGTATATAAAAATATCGGATCTCTATGTGCTTTGACTTATCATGGAACACTGGATTCTCTGTTATCTTGATACAACTCTGGTTGTCACATAGGATCATAATGGGGTCCATCTCTAAGTCAAACAATCTTGAGAACAACTTCTGAAGCCATATCGCTTCACAACTAGCAGAGCAAGCAACTATATATTCCGCTTCATATGTGCTGAGAGCCACACTAGACTGCTTCATGCTAAACCACGAGGTCATGGCAGATCCCAAACAATAACATCCACCCGATGTGCTCTTCCTCTCTGATACACTTTTAGCTCAATCAGCATCTATGTAGCCATACAATCTAAAATCAAGATCTCCAAGATAATATGGACCAAAGTCTACCATACCCTTCAGGTACATCATCACATACTTTCCAGCTATTTCAACTAGATACTGACTCAAGGTGTTCACAACAAAGCATATATCTGGCCTGGTATTCGTCAGATACATAAGTGACCCAATAATCTGTTTGTACAAAGTCACATCCACTAACTCTGTTGAGTCATTAGCTAATAGCTTCAAGTTGGAATCTATGGGAGTGTCCATGGCTTTGCATTCCAACATATCAAATCTTTCCAATATTTCCACAGCATACTTTCCCTTGTTAAGAAAGATTCATTCTTGCCATACTTCCAATAATGCATCAATCCTAGATCTTTCATCTTAAATTCTGTAGCTAGCTTCTTCTTGCTTTCCATGATCTGTTTCTCATTCTCTGTCAGAAAGAGATCATCCACATACAGTAATAGTATGATAGGTTCATCATCCATAACCTTAAGTTAAAGGTTAGGATCAACTTTACTTTGGTAAAGCCAAAGCTTGTCAAGAAGCTATAATTTATCCCCGTGTCACTGAAAATCCTTCACACTCTGCATCAAGTGATCTTCTGCATATCTATCTGTGCCATTTCTTGTCATATGGGTCTACTGATATGAGCCTCAATATCATTCGAACTCTGTGGTGAGTTCCTTCTTGCATCCATATAAGAGAAGAATGTCATCTGTATATAGACACCATCTTCAACCTTGTAGCAAAGGTTGAAATCCGCATCACCCATGGTGATCATTAAGCTCATCAAATGAATATCAATCCTGGGTACCCATATAGAGCTTTCTTCAATTTCACCATCAAGAGAATGGTCTTTACCTAGCCACTTGGAGCAAACATCTCATCATGATCCTCTTCCTCTTTCTAAGAGAATCTTCTAGCCACGAGCCTTCTATAGTATGTTTGATTTGTAAGTCTTCTTGTTGAACATCCATCACTCGTTCTTTGGAACAGGTGTTCATAATCCTTCTTTTGTAGATCATAGCACATGATCTTTTCTAAAAATCAAATTTAATCACATGATTAGTAATACTTCATAATCATCAAATTATGTTGACATGATAACCTGTTATGCATACAGATATGATTCACATAGTTATGCAACTATCTTGAACAATACTTTGGCACAACACTTTTCCATATCCTGTATGCATACAGTGGTTATCTAGATGCCTTCCATCTCTACCAGAACATACTATCAAGAGCGTGCACAACTCTCAGCATGTCAACAAAGAGGTTTCATTCTAGACAAACAACAATGGAATGTTTGTCCAACTTACCCATCATATGCATATTAGTAGTATATTGTTCAATGCTATATGAATGCTCACAATATGCATGATCTTGTCTATGAATATAAATATGCATATAGCTATTACAAGCAATATCATTTACTATTTCAAAGATAAATAGTAACTCAAATACTATCTTTTATGGTTTCCTCCCGCTTGATCTCTTTATGTCTTTGAACTTCTTATCCATCCTGGACCACTATGCATGCTCAAGTGTGCACTAGTGTCATCCTCATGATCTCATACATAATCATACATTCATTAGTATAGTCTCAATACTATCAAAACATTATGATTCTATATAATCTCAAGTATGTATGGTCATGATCATTTCATACATAGGTATACTTACCTAAGATCCTAACAAAGTAGGATTCTAACTTGATGTAGGAAACCATACATGGATTATCAAGCTTGGTTATGTCTTAACATACCCAAACGATATATTCTTTGTTCTCTTAGATGATTTATAGACCTTGTGCTAGAACCTGCATATCTCATAGGTTAAGCATTGTAGAACAAAATCATACATACCTTGTAAGTAGAGCTTCTATGTGGTCAAATACTATGGACGAGTCTTTGTCTCCATGTCATCATGGTCATAGAACTTGATTTGTCTTTCTTGATGTACCTGTATCTTGTTAGCAGACAATATCATCCTCATACAACACCACAAGTGCATTAGTACAATCATAAGTGTCATAAACATAATCAATCAATGTCTTCTATCACTCATATGCATTCATTATCAAACAATCATAATTGTACTAACCTCAATAACATGAACACAAACATATTATGAACTTAATCAAGAATCAGATTTCAAAACATACCTGTGTCTTATCAAGTCATACTTGACGAGTAGTTTTCTCTATAGGGGTAAAACCCTAACCATACAAGGTAGATCACTTGTAAACATCTTATATATGTTCATGGTGCTATGATGATAGAATATCAGCGCCATTTAAACCTTCTTCATCACTGCCTTATGAGTCTCCCAACTTTGCTAGGGTTTCTTCTTACTTGGAAACCCTAATTTTCAATCTCCTTCCTCCCACAACATTTTGATGGAGGATCAATATCTATGATGAATGGATTCCAAATCCATTATCAAATATTCCAATGTTGTATCAGGTGTCTCCAACATTTTATCAGGTCCTTCCAAACCTAAAAACTGAAAACCCTAAGTGAGAGCTTCTTCCTCCTCATCTTAGATTTCCTCCGATGAGCCATTTCAGATGTGCCGTATTGTTTATGGTGAAACTATGAAATTATAGATCTACGGGATCTGAAATTAGACCTATCATATCCTGACCTGTCATATTTCCAACCCCATAGGTCTGACCTCAAATGGATTCTCCGAGAGAGAGTTATTCCAAATGTCGCAACGTGACATGTTTATGGGTTGAAACAGTATAGCGAACTTGTACGGAGTGCCACATGTCACTGTTTCAACTTCGGCTGCTGAAAAGAGGACCTATGAAACTAAAACCCGTTACCTACCTATCACATTTTGCGAAATTTCAATTGGAGCTTCCTAGCCCAAGATATGACCTTTTTTCCTAGGTCACCTATTTATGACTGATATCTGGAAGAGGCAGAAACCCTAACTTGTACTGATCATATATCACAAAGTACAACGAATCCGAGTCTGTCCTTCGAACAAAGGTACAGGGGGATGTTATATACGACCTGTAGATGTTTCAGATCCTGAACCTTCACCAAAATGGATTTATAAAGAAAGTTCCACGATGACTGGTTTTTCTATATAAAGCCCTAACTTTCAAATTGTCGCAAGTGAGACAAGTGTCATAAGTGCCATGCATTGCCTTGCTTTAGGCTAGCTTTGATACCATGTTAATATTCAATATGCTAATATAGAAAATATCAGTATTACATTCCATTTCACAACAATAGCATATACATGATCACTGAAAGAACAACAAGCACAACATAAACACATGAGACACAGATTTATCCTGGGAAACTCTCATGGGGTAGAAAACCCAACAAATCTTTTTGAATATGGATGATTAGCAAATAAAAATATGTAATCCCCAAACATGAGCTCCTTCTCCTCCATAGCATATCTCTCTCTCACCTATGCGCCAATCACAAGTGAGTGAATGTGTGTTAAATGAGGAACACACCTCCTCTATTTATACACAACTCCGACTTGACTTTTACACTAACTAGGTCGGCCCCAACTTAACTACTTAACATAAAGTTGACTGTGCCGACCCCACTAGGGTGGTCTAATAACCCTTTAACCCACATGACTCATACAGGGCTGACCCCCACTAGGGAAGTCTAATAACCCAAGTTACCACATTCTCCACGGAGCAATAAAACATCTCTGGATATACAGTAAGGTCTTCACGGAGGAATGAAACATCTCCAGAATAATAAAGTACAAATATAATATTCTTAGAAGTTACATTAACTCAACATTTCTCCATCTTCTTTGACAGTAGGCATTTCCTCGGCCCACTTTGTGAAGTAGTTGAAGGAAACAATTATGTCATGATTTCTTCCAGCAGAAGCTGGATTACAGTTCATGAAATCAATCCCCCACTTGGTGAAGGGGGCTGTTGTAATCACGGGTTGGAGAGGAGATGGATGTTCTCTTATATTTTTGGTGAAAAACTGACATGGATGACAACCTTTCATAGCTTCCACACAATCTTTAAATATCGTGGGACAAAACTAACCAACACGTGGTATCTTCTGGGTTGTTTCCAACCCAAAAAGGTGACCCCCATAGGCTCCACTGTGAGCATGATTCAATACTATTTTGTCTTGTTCTAAAGTCAAACTACGACATAGAATGGAATTTATCCCACGTCTGTATAAAGTATCAGAAATTATGAGATAATTCTTTGCATGATTTTTCAATTTTTGTCGTTCATCTCTAGAGAAAGTAGGAGGAAACCTCAGAGTTTCGATATATACTAAGATATCCCCATACCATGGGTCAGAAGACACAATAAGAAATATGTGTTCATCCGGGAATGATGACTCTTCCTCATTGTTTACTACGTCACTCGGAAATTTAGAGATAAGTTCAGCGAAGACAAGTGACTTTTTTTACTTAGCCCATTGAAAAACTAGGTCAATTCTTGCAAGATGACAATCCATTTATTAAATTTCCCACCGATGATACATCGGATTAGAACATATTGAAGGATTGACATCTGCGATCACTGTAGTAGTTCGCAACAAGATGTAGTGGCACAGTCTCTGAACGGCATGGACGATAGCCAATGCCAACTTCTCAACGTAAGAATACTTAATCTTAGAAGCTATTAATGTGCATGACAAATAGTAAATGACATGCTCTTGGAGCTTGTCATCCTTCTGAACAAGTACTATGTCAATTATGTATACAAATGATGCCAGATATAACATGAAATATTTGGTATAATATGGAGTGCTCAACAAGGGGGATGATAGTAATTCCTTTTTCAAAGCCTCAAATGAAGTTTGAGTAGCCTCGTCCCAAATAAAACGGGTATCTTATTTCAGCAATCTCATGAAACCTTTTGTTATTTTGGCATAGTTAATGATAAAACATCGTAGAAAATTGGACATACCCTGCAGACTTTGAAGTTGTCGTAGGGTTCGAGGAGGAGGCAGATTTACAATAGCCTCAACTTTTAGTGGATTGACCATGATGCCACGACTAGATACAATAAAACCCAGTAAACATCTGGACTTGACACAGAACACATACTTGTTTGGATTCAATCGAATCTTATAGTATTTGCATCATTCAAACACGAGTCTCAAATGATCAGGATGATCTCATCTCTTATGAGATCGCGCTGGGAGATCATCTAGATACTATTCAACTGTTTAATATCGTGGAAAGCGAAGTTCATCGCACGTTGAAATGTGTCTCCAACATTGTTTAGGCCAAATGGAATATTCTAGTAAGCAAAGGTCCCCCAAGGACAAATAAAAGTTTTCTTATGTTGGTCTTCAGGTTTTATCTGAATCTGGTTGTATCCTGAAAAATCATCCATGAAAGAAAACATTTCATGGCCTGCACATGCATCGATAATCTAATATTTGAACGGTGTGGGGTAGTTGTCCTTAGGATAAGATTTTTTTAAGTCCCGGAAGTCTGTGCAAACTTGAATGGTTCCTTTCTTCTTATCGACTTGAACATGGTTAGAGACCCATTCCATCATATCAATTGGATAGAAGAATCCATATCTATGCAGTTTCTCAACTTCCGCCTTGATGGATGCTTCTTTCCTAGGATTTACCGGACAGAGTTTTTGTCTCACGGGTTTATTATTTGGATAAGTTGTGATGACATGCTCTACTATGCTGGGGTCGATGCCTGGCACTAGGAAAACACGTCGCGGAATTCCTTAAACAAATTGGTGTACAAAATTATCTCAACGGGAGAACATTCTGCTCCACTGAAAAGGTTTTCCACAACGCTAGGTTTGATGGATATATCGATCGGAATGATTCTCGATATGTTTGACATATTACCTTCAGCATAAATCTTTTGTATAGAAGGAATAGTGGACAAATCAGCATCACCACCAAGTCTCACTGGAAACTCTCCTTTCTCAATCCTGTCTAGATCAGGAAGAAAATAGGACCTGTGATGCATATGTTCCCATGGATGATCCAGGCCTACCATGGCTCCCAAGATGGCCTCGTCAGAGGGAAAAATAGTATCCAAACAATCAAAAGAGTGGGTAGAGTTAACTGACCATGCAGGTGCATAGTCCATATCTGACTTTGCGGAGACAGACGGAGTCGAGATATGTTCTGTTGCGGCATTTTGTGATGCTTGATAAGCTACTTCTACAACATACAAGGGCATAGTTGGTTCTGACTGAGTAGGGAGAATCCATGGATCAGTTGTTTAACTGACCGTGAAAGTGTCCGAAGATGTACAATCAATGGTACTCGTAGAACCAATAAAATTCATAGGAGCAAGTAGGTCGAATGTTCCCATCAGCAATGAATACATGCCTACTACCAGACTCTCACTGGGCGTGTGAGTCTGATCAATCAGAGGGATCATTGAATCTGACGAAGTATGGTTGTTTTTCTGATTAAATGAAATTTGATCAATCGTAATGATCTTGCCTTCAAGGGGGAACATTATTACTCGAAAAATGAACGATGGGACAACTTGCATCGCATACATCCAACTCCTTCCTAACAACAAGTTGTATTCAAGAGGAGCATCCAATACTTCAACCTCCACAGACACTACTTTACCGGTAAGTTATACATCAAATGACGGTAAGACACCATGTGGGAGGAAATATCTTCCGTCAAAAGTGGTAAGCAGTGTGTTAGAAGGAGCTAACTCAGGCAAGCTGAGGGATTTTCAACAAGAAATTGACATCACGCACGTAGAGGCACCCTCATCCACCACAGTTCGTCCAATTGTTTTAGGACCATGGACTACTTCTATCTGGAGGGGTATGTGATATGGAAATCGGGGTTTAATATTAGACATATCAAACCGAGCAAGCATGTTAGATGATTCAACCATCCCGATCGCTGCAAGAAGTGCATTACATTGTAAAGGACAACCCTGCAAGAATTCCAGTGTGGACATTGCACAGGGTGTTTGGGACAGATCCTCAAGCACAAAATAGTTGGGAGCATCCCACGCATTAGGAATGTGCATAGACCTCTTGAAGACACCCTTAGGGATCTTTGGCAACGAATCCATTGGTCTCTCAATATGAAGAGGAGTAGATGATTCAGGAACTTCCTTATATTTCTGCTGCGAGTAAGGGTTATAATTCCTCGCTCGAATTTTCAGAAGCATATCTGAGTTAACCATGTTTATAAACGACTAATCAGCTGAAGAGACATGAGGGGTTCCCCCAGCACTAGAGTTTCCAGAAGTTGAACCTTTTCCGCGAGGGAATGGGTCCTTCAGGACAACTGGCTTCTTCTCACAGAGGAGCTTCTGGGATTCTTCCATCAAAGGGCATTGGTGAGTAAGGTTGTCATCCTTACATAGCTTGAAAGGAAACTTGAATTTATTTTTATCCTTCTTTCCCTCCTCAGCATTTTCAGTGTTTCAGGGTTTTTAATGGTTCCCCTCCCCTTTCTTACCCTTTTTTTATTGTTGTTGGGCTATCGAGGGCCCTTTTGATTAGTCTGCACTTGTTGTACAGATTCTATTGTTGAAGGGGAGGTCACAACCATAGTTTCTTCTACAACGGACTACTTTACATATAAAGCATGAACTTGCTTGTACAAAGCTTCAAATGCTGATGTGTTTATTGAACCCATGATGCCATCGGCATGTGGTCCAAGCTTAGGTTTACCCAGATCTATATTAGATATTGGCATGTCAGGGATAATCTCGTACATGATCCCAGATTGAGAATATACCAAGTCAATTTGCTGAGTCCTAAGGATAGCTTCCTCCTTAGAAGACACTCCAGAAGTTGCTACTTCCTTAGAAATGTAAGGAAGGAGTGATTTCAAATACCACTCTAATAGAAACTCTGGCGGAATTTCATCTTTGATGAGCCTCTTTCGCCTTTGCCACTCCTGAATGTGGTAAGATAAGTGAGTGGCCTTTTTCTGCCTAAAAGTAAACAGAAGATCTGTGCCGACATCATACCCGACAGGAAGTTGAAAGCGGTTCAAAAATACTGTTTCCAAATCCCAAAATTTGTCATAGGCTGCGGCAGGTAGTTTAATGTACCACTTAGCCGCGACACTAGTCAAGGTCCTCTAAAAGAACCTCAACCTGATAAAATCATCATTCAAAGAGTTGGAAGAACACTAGAGATGAAAAGTAGTGACATGGTCACCAAGGTCTTCCCCATTCTTGCCTTCAAACTTTGGAATGTCAGAAGGAAACTTAGTTGGAACTGGTGGCCATGCGGGATGGTGCCACACTGGATCATTTGTTAGTTTTGAAAGAGCTGGAAAATTCAAAGTTTCCAGAAGGGAAAACGAGGTATTTCCGGTGGCATTTGATAAGTAGTATTTCGGTAGGGGGAACCACCCGAAACCTGGCTCGTATAATGCTGGTTGGGGTTTCCCCCAGCCACGAGTTGTGAAGTAAAAGCATTACTGAAATTGTTCCAACCATACGACAAATGATTAATTCCATGGGTTCTCTTCCATTGCGGTTGGGTGTTATCCCCTCCGTAATGTGGGTTGAACAAATTACCACCCCCTCCACCAAACAATGAAAAGGGGGTACTCCATATAGGTACATGAGATGTGTGTACAATTGATGAATGCATATTAGGACCTGTGAAGGGGTTAAACCCAGGCATAGATGTAATAGACGAAACAAGAATCGAGCCCACAAAAGGTGTAGATGAAGTAGGCATCGAACCTATAAAAGGTGTAGAAGGAGCTATGTGTCCTCCATACCAAGGAAAACCATGACTGAAAGGAGCAGATTGTAGATTACCCTGAGACTATTGTATGAACAGAGATGAAGTAAATGGTACTGAAGGTATCCCTGAAAAATGGATATTGGATGATCCAACAGTGGAACCAAAAGGAGTAGGTGATGTCGAAGCTGAGGGACCAGACATACCTAAGGAACCAGTATTGAAACTGAATGGAGGGCTCGAAGGAGAATCATCCTGCAAAGAGGTAGGTACCGATGTCTTTGTAAAAGAAGGAGAGTAAACTCTAGAAACAATAGCTGCAGTAGGAGTTTGGGGAACTCCTGACTCGTCTCATGAACTAGTCATGATAAAACCAAGTGTAAACCAATATGAACTAAACTCGAGTTGACCTAGAGAATCTACACTAACAAGTAATAGATCGTTAGGTCCTATCAAAGGAGGGTTGTAAGGTGTGTTAAAATATTGAGAAGTGATGTCTTCAACCTCAACAGTGTCCTCAACCCGTTTATACTCATTTATAAGGTGTGGTTCTCCGGCTAGTTCCATTACGCCTGTAAGTTCATATGAACCACGGGAATCGGTCCTCTGGCATCGAGGTGAAGGTGGAGGATCCAAATTGTGTGGTGGAAGGTTTTGCAACCTTCGTGACCTATGGACAGGTTGGTCGTCCACAATTATATAAAGAATAAACTAAGTCTAAAAACCTAGTGGCCACTACTTGACTAAGGAGCAAATAACATACCACTAAAATGTCCTATAGTAATCAAAACCAGGAAAACAAAGATAATACTCTCAGAAGTTAGTTTGGGATGATGAGGGCCCAGAACCAACCAATATAATATCGAAGGTTAGTTACACGGTGTCCAATGTAGGTCCTCTAGGTGCAATCATTTGAATCACCAAACCACCCTCCCAGGATTACTGTAGAGGGTTACCTTCCGTGTCTGTCCTAGGTGCAATGGAAATAACCTTCCATTGTACCTGTGGAGAGGCCTAAGGTCAAGATACTAAGGATACCACAAATTTGAAAAATACTTGGTGGGCAGTCGCCAGTCTAGCCAAAATGCATGGAAAGGGTAGCAAATCCCTAAATCCAAGTTTACTTGAAGTACCAGTGGACCCTTGTACGCGAATCATCTCTGGTGTATGCTCAAAAGGAAAGTGAGGGGTATCCCCAACAATTCCAATCTTACACGACCTCGTGCTTAACTCTAGTTTAAGTGGAGCGTTCCCAGGATACTTTGATAAGAGTGGATTTACCTAAAATATTTTCGTACTACGATTTTTGAAAAATGAAACGATTTCGGAAATTTTAAAGTGATCTATTCTAAAATACTAGCCTAAGCTAGTTGGTGTAGTGTCAACCCTAAAAATAAAGATTACTAATAGATTTAATTATATGTTCTTTTTAGAGGTTGTTTCTTACTCAAAAGGTAGTGATGTGTGTGGTATGGTTACAAAGAAAGTAAAGTGCATATAAACAAATGAAACTTCACAATTCTTTCTTTTCCTTGTTCATTCAAAACATAAAAGCTAAGCAAAACTAAGCATAAAAAGTTTATTTTTGTTTTATTTTGTTTTCAAAGTTAATAGTAATGTAACTACCCTACTTCAAAAAATAAAAATGATAAATCTTGTAAAGAAGTTCTTTTGTTTTTTCCAATTGATCTTTTCACTATCTACGAACGAAATGCGAATGAAAAAGATGAACTACCAAGACCTATCAGACTCTGTGAGTAGAGAAAGATAGGCCAAGACTTAAAACAAACAAACCTAAGTAAGATCGTCAAAGGCTTAACCCAATAAAGTTGCTTCAAAGAAGTAACTAAAGTTTTGGAACAATATGCAAAAAGAAAAAATGACGCATAAGATGGAAACACAAAAATATCTTTGTACAAGAATCAGACTCCTCTTGAACATCATAAAACAAAAAGAATATGCATCCGCCAAACAAAAAATGGGCCAGCAAGCTAGGGAAAACCTTACAAACACAATGACTCAAAGAAAACAATCAAATAGGTTCGAAAGCAGAATCAAAGCACCTTGAAACAATGTCCAAGGGGTACCAAGCCAGCAAATACTTTCAAAACCAAAGAAATACCCTACTGAGACTAAACCCTAATGAAAAAGGGTTACACTCAAGAAATACTCACGGTTGTTGTATCTGACAACTCACGGCTCACCCGCGGGTCTTTACAAGAGAAATAGTCAGCTAGGGCACAAAGTGCGTGACTGTGTATGAAGACAAGTCGCGGGTAGGTTTCAAAAAAATATTTAAAAATGAAGACTAGAAACCAAAAGCAAATGAAATCAAAATAAGAATTCAGAAAGGCTTCTAAAAAGGCAGTGTACAAACTCAGAGGTGACACAGGAATGTCAAACATAAAGCAGGATACAAAGTAAATATTCAAACATACCTAAAAACCCTAAAGTCAAACCCTAAAGCAAGGTTCAGACCCTATTAAGGTAAACTCACGACTGTCTAATAAAACAACTTGCGGGTGCAGCTAAATGTGCACGGGTAGCAAAGTCTGCAACTCGCAGCTACATCAAAAAATGCGCGCCTATATATATAGGAAACACATTGCTAGGTACTGAAAGAAGAAGAGGAAAAAACTGTAAACCAAACTAAACCTGAGCCAATACAAAGGGGATTAAACAAGAACCATAAAGACCTAAAAAGATAATGAAAATGTTATGAAACTGAAAGAAATCAAAAGACCCCCAAAGCAGACAAAAATAGAAGGTGTCCCCAGCAGAGTCTCCAGTTCTGTTGTTAGGGATTTTAGCTTATAGTAGGGGGATGGAGGCTATCAACATACAAGGGTGTAAGATGGACATATACAGTTCTACATACACATATTCTTAAGCAAATAGATTAGAGGATAGAAATATATGTACCTTATTCTGAATTCTAATCCTAGCTTTCTCCTCTGTTGCTCCTCAATGTGCCAACTTGCAAAACAAGCCCTAAATATTCCTCAAGAATATTTGATTATATAAATCAAATTGATATCTATAATAGCATAAAACATCAATTAATAATCAAATATACAATAGATGAAAAAAATTACGTTGGGAAAGGAAGTATGTCCACTTTTATTAATCAATCAATGAAGCAAGTACAATTATACATGACTTTTGTATGAGGCACCTTCATGACCAAGACCTGGGATCCTTCTCCTCTCTTGAATTAGGATTTCTCCAACATAACAATAACTCTTCAATTGGTCGTCCCTTTCTCATGCCCCCCCTTGTATTTATGGCAAGGCAGGGAGAATTGGTTCGAAAGGTAGTTGAATTGGGAGGTTGAGGAAGTTAGAAGAACTAACTCAACTAATCCCAATTCGTGCTTTTAATATATTTTTCAAGTTTTTATTAAGTCACCTGTGACTATAGGACACATCAACTAGCGAGTGACTCGCACCTTTTGGGCTCAGCAACTCGCAGGTGCAGCTTTAAGGGATACCCGAGGGTTTTCAGTATGGAAACCCGTGAGTAATTCGCGAGGTGTCAAATATAGGAGTCGCGGGTTTAGGGTGAAATAAGTTAGAAAATATAAGTTTTTCACTGAAGGAGTAAAGGTTCAGATCCAAATCATCTAAGGTAAAACAATCTCTTCCATCCATAGTGTCCTTTTGTGTGATCGACAAGGCAATGTGATCACAAACGGAGAAGTGCTAATTTGATCGATAACACTTATGCACTCTAAGCAACCTCTACAGTGGAATAAAACCCCTCCTCCTCCCTCCCCATCTACTGCTAAGCACTCTTCCTCCTCTCCTTCCTCTTCACAAGTATCAGAGCAAATGGAGAGCAAGGATACCCAACTTGAAAAGGATTCTAACAAGCCTGAGGATTACACCAACATGGCATCCATCAAGGGTCACAAGCAAAAGCATGTGGAGCACCCTGGTCACAAGCATAATCATGTGGAGCTATGGTGCTAAGGTCACCTTTGACAACCCTTGAAGCTCTGGGGATTATCATTGTCCTATTATAGAGGAGAAGGTCAATGTAGCAAACACCACTCACAAATGCAAGTAATTATGTAGTTTCTTTTCTTTTGCATTATGTTACTGAAAACGTTGAATGCTACTTTTTTTGGGTCTATCATCTTTTTGTCTAAGGGTTAATGCTCAAGCTAGAAGCCGTTCCAAACTCATTTTTTGTAATAGTTCTAATCTAGTTTTATTGCCAGTTATTTGTAATTTTATGTATGAACAATATACCTGTGAGTGTCCAGTCTATCAGCCATGTTTGGACAGGTCTCCCAAGGGCTTAGTTTGATTTTTTTTCTCTATGAGAAGCCACATAGGGATCTGATAATTCTTGATTATCTTGTGCATGTGATATTTTTTGTACTTTAATATAAATCCTCTATGCATTAAAAAATAATATAGCCTTTAACCCCTTTTAACTAAAAATTGTTGCACCCTTTACCCGTGCTACAATGCTCTTTTCATCTTTTCAATAATCTCATAAATGAAATGCAAGCTTAGTTATGTAATGCAAGTTTCAATGTAAAAGCAAAAATATTTTGTTTTCTTTCTATGCAAAATAAAATGAAAGACACTTTTTTATTTTTGGGTATAAAATGCAATTTTGTGCAAAAAAGAATGTAATATAAGATCCCAAAATGTTTTTAAAAAAAAAAAGACGTCATTAAAATATTGCAAACCGTGCACAAATGCAATTGAAAAAATATCCAACCAATTTTTATTTTCTTTTACAATATACCAAAAGAAAGACACTATGAACAACTACACCTAAGGATGAAAGACAACAAACTTTCCAATCTCTATTATGCAAAAGTAGAAGTAGCCACAAACTCAAATATTTTTGATATGCTAACTATTCTATTTGGAGAAAAGTATATCATGAGACTTTTAGACTCCACTCAAGCAAACAATCTACTCATCCATCTACAATATTTGGGAAGGCTTGATTCTACACTCCACTTGTGCAATTAGGGATTGACACAAATTACAACCCTAAGCTTCTAGGTCACAAGTGAATGAAAACTATACTACTTGAAGAGGATGGAAGTAAACATCCAAAAAATTTAACTTGGCAACTTTGGTATAATTCTCAAAAGATCATACTGAAAACCAAAAATGCAAGCTCCACTCCACACTCACAAAGGGTTGTAGTAACCTATAAACAGTCTGCAAGGTCACCAGAAATGGTCCAAGTAATAAGTTTTAATGGCAATGAAATTTCAAATAAGACTCTTCTCTCAAAACTTCCTCAGAACTGGCTGAAAGGAAAGGTGCTCAAAACACTAGCTTTAATATTCAAATCAAAAGTCCCAACAATCTCAAAAGAACTTCAAGTAGGAAACAAGGTCAAATCAAAATACTACTTGAAAGGACTTTAAAGCCCACATCCATTCAAGGATTCAAATGACAAGGCTTCAAGGAAGATAGATGACTACCTTACAAATTCCAAATTTGATCTTTATTAGTCAAAACATATCATTTACCAAATCATAAGGATTCTATGTAAATTTGGCAATTAGGGTTTCATCAGTAAGGTCTTTATAAACACATCAAAATGGATGAAGAGGACTGCAAAAACCTCTAGAAAACCTCAAATATCCTTTAAAAAGGACAACAAATTTAAGAAAAATTGAAGACAAAATCAATGGTTAAGTATTTTTTTTTTAATTGCCACCTATAGGAGCACACGCGATTGTAAGTATTGCAACCTACACATGACAAACGACTATGTAGACCACCACTTACGCATAAGCATGAAACATGCAACTGTAAGTATTGTGACTTATGTGTATGTCTTGAAAAATTCAAAAAATAAAAAATCCAACCCAGAATCAAAGGTATGTGATCAAATTAAAGGACCAAGACTCAAATAGACTCTATGAACAATACAAATCAGTCATTCAAACTAGAAGAATTAAATAGGAAACCCCAAAGCAAACAGGCTTCTCCCTAGTGGGGTCTCCAATTCTATTGTACGAAAAACTATCCTATGACTGGGGTGAGGTCATCAACATACTAATTAATATCAAACAGGCATCCAAATTCATGCAGACATCCAAATAGGGTTTGGATATGATGAAAATTAAACTTGGGAAACAAAATTGTGTACCTTGTTTATGTAGCATGGTACAATATTTTTGTTACTCTTCAACTTCTAATCCCAAACCTTCAACTCCTTCACTAGAATGCCTGCAAAACAAAGACAATACATCCCTCAAAAGTTTATGGCTACAAAAAAATAATTATGAATTGAAACAAAGATCTTAACATGGATTTGAACACATAAATCTAATCTCAATATAAAAACATAACCATTCCATTGAGCAAGCTACAACATGGTTATTGGGAAGGAAAATATGTCTTGTTTTATTAATAAACAATAACAAATACAAATATACCTTGCTATTCTTGGGAACTTATGAAAACTTGATCTAAGTCTCCTTGCTTCTTATCTCCACAAACTCGAGCAATCTCCAGATGAGATGGGACAAGAATGTATCAGTCATATAATCAAGGGGATTAGGGAGAGTCAAAATTCTTCCAACATTACTTTACCAATGAGACAAAAGTCCTCTTCATGTCCAATTTTCCTTTCTTTTATAGTAAAAGGAGGCATCCATCGAATGAATAAAGGTTGTGACTGTTGGGGGGATTTATCAAGAACTACCCCAACTACTTTGAAATTCAATTTTATTTTTATTTTTTAAATTTTAATAAGAAAAATGCAAGTGGGAAACAATCATCATGCGTGTAACACACGATTCATCTCTTTGCAAGATGCATGTGCAACTTTTTATTGCACACGCAGGTGGATGAACCATTAGATTGCACATAACATGCATTTGCATGGCCACCGTGTGGGTCACAAATTAAGTTAAATAAAATAGATATGCTGGAGAATCAAAGAATGATTTAGGACATAGAACTAAGTTTCAAGCCAAGGCTCTTCCATCCATAATGACATTTTATGTGAATGACAAGTTTTGTGTCGTCACAGATGGAGAAGTGCCATTTTGACTTATAAATTTATAAAGCAAATAAGGACTTCCCTGGAGTCTACAGGGGCCTCCTTTGAGGTTTCCATAAGTCATTCATCAATAAACCACTTGTACATGCTATCATTGTTAAGGGAACATTCCATTCATTTTGACACAAGAACGACACTTAATTGATGAAAGCAAACTACTAGGAAATGTCAAGGAACAATACCAGTGTCTCGTACATATATAGCTAATTGAACCTTAATTGTCTTGGGCACAAGCCATTTAGAAAAGGATTTTATTTTAAAAATTTTATCATCAAAGTTGAATTTTTCAAAAGTAACATGAGAAAGGGCTACGAGATGCATTCATTATTAGACATATTAGGTCGAAATAACAATACTACATATCTTCAAATACATGTCTCAATTGCTTATAACATTTGGTTTTGTTGAATTTCAAGTACTTTTTAATGTGTTTAAATTTTCCTCATCAATACATACATAAGAATTGAGGTTTCATTAAAAGAGGTAGTTAAATCAATGTCCATATAAGGCTAAATGTAGGAAGTTGTATTAAAGACTCCCACTTTTATTTGATAACAAGGCATTGCACTTAAAATGAATAATAGAAAGAAACATAAATATCATTTACATATTTAACTTTGGTTGTCATTGATGTCAACTAATGTAAAAGAGGATGTCAACTGATTTAGTGTGATTCATTGATATCAACTAATTTCAAAGTGGATACAACATTCCTACAACACTGTGAAGAAGTATATGGAAACCACTTTGAAGGAGTGTCTGCGCAAGATGGTGAAGGACATGGATGCCAATGTGAAGAAGTATATCATCTAGAAGGTGTATTCAGTCTGAAGAAGTGTGTCTAAGGTTACATCATGTATGACGAGATTGAAGAAATACAAAAGGAAGATACATCATGAAGATTCAGTTCAAAGAAGAACATAAGTATTGTATCCTACTACATGTTGTATCTGCGCAGAATACAAGTCCAACAAGTCATACACCTTCATGGTAACACTCAAAAGACTAGTTAGAAAATGGTACATGTGCACAAGCAGCCAAGGATTTGGTTGACAAAATAATACAAGTGTGCAAGCATGTTGAAATAATTCTCTGGTATGCGCAAGAATTGCTTGATTAACTATCGAAAGTGTGCAAGCAGTAAGAAACAACAAATGGTTGGACAGACTTGAAAGATCGCAAGTGTAGCCAATCAAAGGATTATTTCAATTAGTGGGATGCACACAAGATCCTAGAAGGACACAACAGTTGAAGTAAGTCTATGAGAAAATTACACAACCAATAGTACAATAGGTGTGCAAGTCCCACAAGTCATGACAAGGCAAGGTTCAAAGTCCCACCAAGTAGAAGTTGGTTTATGCACAGATTTCACAAAGCAGCAACACATCAAGGGTGTATTACCTATAAGGGATGGTACATCAAAGGTTGAAGATACACCAAGTTGAAAAACAAGGATGCACGTATATCTAAAAAAAGGGTACATCAAGAGCGCAAGAGTACACCACCAAGGTGTAAAGTCCCACTAATTTGTGGACCATGAAGGCTCAAGACACACAAAGGATGACACATCAATAGTGCAAAATATGACATGTGGCAAATGCACAATCCGTGAATTTTGGAATAAGGGATGCCACGACCAACTTGTGGACATACAATCCATGTAGGACTTGTATAACTAGAGATGCAAGTTGGATATTTGAAGAAATCTTGATGGAGAGAGCATAAGAGATTCAATTGTTTGTTGAATTTTGATATTTGGGGAATCAAGGGATCAAGGACAGAATAGAATGATCTTGCGAGCATCCAAGAAGCACACATGCAGTGGAATGAAATTTTCATGGTGCGCATTATGATGTTGTAGATATGTGACTGATGCACAAGTACTAGAAGGAAGAAACATTGGAGTATGCACAAGTGCGTGATGTTTTGAAGGACATCATTACAGATGACACACTAGTATTCGCAAATGTTGGAAGATAGAAGCATATACACAAAAGAAAAGTATATCAGATGATGCACAGATGTCTAGCTGATGCATATGAGAAAAAGTGAAAGTGTACAAAGTTGAGAATACCATCTGATGCGCGATGAAAAAACAACAACAGTATCTAATGTGCCCATCATGATGCAAATGATATGAGACAAGTGCATTAAATTGAACGGATGAATATTTTGTTGCATAGGTTGTTAGAGATTGTATATAAGACTGTGTCACTTATACAAAACATACCCATTAGTAAGTGCACAGTTCCATCTGTTACAAGTGCATTATTTTAGAACAACAAACTATCAATTGGAAGCACGGTATCAGTTGGTGAAAGCGGTAGCGTTGTAGCAGAACGATAGAGCATACCTTAGCACAAACTGCAGTATCAGTGAGCACACAGTACATGAAGTAAGACATCAATAGAAGTGTGATTAGAGAGGAATGATAATTCAAGTGATGTATGCATCTCAATGATTAGTGTGTCATGGTCCAGGAGGTCAAATCCAAGGTATAGCTTCCATACCCTCTCCAAAGAACCACTCAACTTTTTGTGGAGGTGACACTATACCTTCTAAGCAAAACCACTTATCCACACTTGATGCAGGTATCTTAGTTTCCAAACTTGGGATATCACCAAGGAGCAATTGTGAGTGCAATTGACTCTTGAAGTTAGATATTTCCATTGGGAAGTGTTTCCATCCCTTTCGAGACATATCCCCATTGACGGTATAACTGATTCTTTGTTACATTCACTAGTCAATTGTGGTGTGGATCCAATTATCACCATCGATTGTGATTTTGGAAGGCCCAGATACATTTGAGAGGAAGGAGTTTAGGTATTTAGGGAATTACAATTTATTTTCTTTCTAAATACAAATTCACTAACTCATAACTAAAACGAACCTAGATCTAGGATCACTTGCACTAAATCGACATATAACATATCACTCACTTTACACCATTTTACATATATTGTGATTGGAATAATTTTGCATTTGTTCAATTGTGTTTATTTCCATCATCACTCTGATTTGTCACTAAACTTCCACCATAGAGGAACAAAACCCCCTAAGGAAGTCCTAAAGACTGCAAGGCCTTTCCCCTCTCTCGAGGGGTGTTTTCCCCCTTTCTTCCCATGGTTCACGAGGGAGATACTCTAGCCGAGGCCACTAACAAGCCATATTGATAGGATCATCGGGGAAAGGCCACTCTTTGCTTGATTCATTTTCTCTCATTGAAGAAAGAGTAGATGCTTTTGCGTCATCCTCTCATGGAAGAGGCATCTCCTCACTTTCTCCATTTGGAGATAGATTTGATCCCTTTGGTTCACCCTCTCACAAAAGAGGCCCCCCTTCATTTCCAAACCTCAACGTAAATCCACCTTATTCTCCCTCTTCGAGAGGATGGCATACAACATAAAATGGCGGGACCTAACTTACCTTTCATGGTGAGATTAAATCTTCCTGATTTGGACAAACTGATCAATGACCCTATAGCACATGATCAAGAATGGACAACTATTCCTAATAATATGCCATCAAATATCGCTATGTTTGAATGGAAACAAGGAGGTGATCCATCCAACCACATCATGTCATTCCACTTATGGTGTTCCTCCAATAACATAGTGAAAGACTCAGTGAGGCTTCGCCTCTTTCAATGAACCCTAACGAAAAGGTATGTGAACTTACCAAGGAAAAACCATGCAACCTTTGAGACAATAGCCACTACATTTCTCACATATTTCCAATTTCCAATACGCCATGACCTTGACCTCAAAATTCTCATAGAATTTTGACAAAATACGTCTACCCACATAGTAAACCACATCCATTAGTGGCATAGATGTCATACATTGTGCAAGATCGACATTCAACCTCATCTCTTGTAGGATTGGTTCATCAAATCACTCCAACCCGTGATAGCAAAGGATGTGGCAACCTCATTTCCCCAAACTGAAGAATATGCCATCATGAAGGAACAATAGTTTGATCTCATTTATGCACAATCTGGTTTCATGTATACCATCCTACTCAATTCCCCTCGGCATCTATCTTTGGATCCCTCTGGCGTGGTTCCATCATGTTTGAAAGATGGGCTTATCGGGTCCATTTCCCAAAAATGAAAGTTTCCTTCTCCTCCTACTCTTGTTCGATTCAACATGGAACCACAATACCCATACATCATCCCTCTCATGTTGGAACCTCCTTCTCCTATACCAAATCATTAGTTTGGTTAGATACAATACAAACCTTATAGTCCTACCTATCCAAATGCAATCCAAGCATCGATGGTACCTCCACCGCAAATGGCACAAGGCACTCCTACATCCACATTGTATGGATCACAAACCGCATACATCCCACCTCCAAGGTATAACCCTTATTTCTCATTTCCATGTCCTCCTGGTGTTACCCCCATACCACACATGGGGGTCAATTTAGTCCAACCTTCTTTCACACAACAAGCTCAACAATTTGAGCAGTTGAATACCACAAATTCCCAAATTCCTCAAAATTAGGGAAAGAATAAAGGTAAGAACAAACAAAACCAACAAAAAGGGCAAGGGGGAAATCCCCCTCTCTAGCAGAACCAGAACGAGTGTAACTAGAATGCGGGGACTAATAAACCCCCTAAATAAGAGAAGAACACTAACCTAAGGAACACTTATTATTTCTTGATTTGCAAAGAGTATGGTCACTACACTCACCATTGTCCACTCATCCCAACTGTCAACAGTTGATGGAAGCCAAGAAGAAGACAACTGTGAATCCTCCTCAGGAAGATAATGTTCCACAACCCCAAAACATGGTCTTACAATAACCCCTTTCCAATCAAGGGTTCATTACTTAGCAACTAGATCCCTACCCCCTAACGATGGATCTTTCTAGAATATCTGCATGAATAGGGAAGATGTCAACCTCCAAACTCGCGCCAAAGGCTATGGCGGTCCTAATCCCACATAAGTGGAGGATGTACCTAGCCCTTCTAGGGGCCCTTTTCAAATACCACTCCCAAGTGGTGATCAAATCCTAAGGATCCCAAAGGTACCAATTAGCCACACTCCCCATAACCCTCATATAAAATCCACCCACAACTACCGTATTGTGGATGACTTGGCTCAGTCACCAGTTTCCATGTCCATGTTAGAGGTGTTGTAATCCTTCCCAACCCAACATAAGAAATTAATTAATTCACTTGGAATGGTCGACCCTTCTGACTTTTGATCTTGACAAAGGTGAACCACATCTTCCCTCGTCAATCACATTCCAAGTCCTCGTTACAGTTAAAACAATTATGATTCATCGATGCATCATCGATGAAGGAACATCCACATGTGTCATGTCATCTAATGTATATAAATGATTAGGGTCACTCGAGTTATTCCCTTTGTCTATCTCCCTTCACGCATATGATGGGAGACCATCACAACCTAGGGGATTGTGCCAGAATGTCTCCATCAAGTTAGGGTAAAAATGGTCATGATTGATATCGAAGTAGTCGATGCACATCTCGATTAAAATATCATGTTGGTTCATATTTATATGCATGCCATGAAGGATATGGCATGTTTACCCTTCCGCATCATGATGTTTCCCTTAAATGGGAAGATAATCACCCTCAACTAGCTCAATTACTACAAACCTCATACCAACACAAACCTTGACAATGTCTTACCTACTGTTGCTCGGTTTAGTCAACCCCCTTATGTTGACATATTCCCAGGAGTGTACAAGGACTCCAACTTGCTAGGGGTATATTCAATTCTACCATCTGAAATCCCTACATCAACCGATGGCCTTATGTGCACCATTTTCACCTTAGAAAATGTATTTATCACTACCTCAACATGTTCATGAACTTCCCCAATGAGTCATGGTGTTGAACAAACATTGACTCCATCAGTGCCTCCCATCTTCCAAATCTCATTCTTGTACCCCCCCACGAGAGTGAAAGGGACGTCGGTTATGACTTAGTTGTCTCTATATAGGTGCACTTTGGGTATACTACTATGGTACATTACTCCACCCTACCCATAAATGGCCTCAAATCCGTTGTCCCACTATAATTTTGTCCCTGTCTCAGCTGTGATTCCATCTAGGACGGTTACACCATTTGTATTGAATGCCAATCCTATAACACCTATGACTAAAACACCATTGAAAGTCGCTACACCCACTAATGGAGGAATGAGACAACCTAAATTGAAATCCCCCATTGTAACCAACCCTACCCCCGAACCACCATCAGCAACCATAAATCCTAAAGCAAGGGGCATAACCCAACAAATTTTAAAATCCCCAATAATGACCACCACTAATACTGCTACAAGGGTCACTCCACCAATTTCCCATTGTGGGAAACAAGGCCTTGTGACCAACATGTGCCCCACCTTATTAGATCTCAGGAATTTTCTTAACACCATTGTGAGTGTGATGCATGAAGTATACATGATAGCAAGGGGCACACCATCCTCATATTTTCCCATTATGACACATGAGTCTAAGTCGTTACAAACCAATCATGCGTGTTCAATATACTCACAATTTGGGATTTATACACACCATTTCCTTCACCTCCCTCGCTTTCAGGACAGATTGGCAACCATTCGCCTTACTTAATCTCAAGGAAAATTTTATGGATCCATAATTTTCTCAAAGTGTAGAAACCTTGGGGAATCTTATTGATTCTTAAATTTGCAACCATAAAATATTTGGCGATTTTTTTAAAAATATATTCAAATTTATAAGGAATTTATATAGTTTTTGTACAATTTTTGGAAACTTTTTAGAGTAAAAAAAATTATCCCATGGAATTTGGGTGAATCATCTTTGAAAAAAGGAAAATTGGCGAATCATTTTTTGGAAAAAAAGGTCAAAAAATAGCCCATGGGATAAATTTTGCCCCTAAGATTTTCCTTGCAGTTAATCTTTGGATGAGAGTCATTCACCTTAACCTCAAGAAATAGATTCCATTAATGTCATCACAACTACGGCACCAGAAGAATTACACCTACCACCTTGATCAATAATTTCCTCCTCATCGTCCTCAAATTCCTGCAATTTTTCTCAATCAAGCCTATGCTACTCGCCCATGCATATCATGCAAGTTGTTGACTCACCATTCCTTTCAACGTCCTCTATTGAGCACATTATGCACACTTTGTGCAACCCCGAAGCGCTTGTTGGATAACCTCGCCTCTTTGGGAACAACCCTTTCCGTGGTATTTGAAGAAGAAATAATCTCTATCGATAACATTGAGGAAAGTGACATACCATTTTTCTCTCTCCCACTTAATAGTGATAACTCTTCATCCTCACTTTCTGAGGCTAATCTCGGATCGACACTAAAACTTGAAGAAGCACACCCCTTGGGATTTCCTCATGAGGATATTCTTCCCCCTCAACAAATAACCATCTATTATGCATATATCCTTCATATTGACTTGATACCCCTCCCACCAAGTGGTAGTGCCACCTATGTCGACCCCACCCATATTGGGTCTGAAGACTCCTTCTCTTTCGATCAATAAATGTTATAGGAATATTTATTCTACACAGACGAATCAGTAATGGATTCCATGCATTTAGATGATCCCCCTTGGGACGATATACATCATAGGTCATCTCTTTCCCCTAACCATGTCAAACCAATTACTTCAGTGACCCAGCAATACACCAATGACTCAAAATGTTTTCTACGCCCTACTCATATCAATTGGTTTGAAAAATCCATCATGGTCCCTGATGCCTTTGAATAGGGTAATCTAGCCAACATTTCTCCCACGATCCAAGTCAAAATTTCCATCACACTAGGAGTAATAAAATACATCTTGATTGGTGCATCATGATCTCCACAAGAATTCATTTCCTTCACCTCTCACCTCAAATAATTTCAAGATGTATTCGCATGGTCGTATGAATAAATGCCTGTCTTGAACCCTTCATTTGTCGAACATCATATCGACACTTAGCTAGATGCACCCCCAATCATACATAAATAATGACTTCTCCACCCCTCTAAGGCACCGCTTATCAAGGTTGAGATCGAAAAACTCCTTCATAAAGCATTTATATTCCACGTTGCTTATACATCACGGATTTCTAATCATGTCCTTATAAACAAGAAGCAAGGCACCATTCGATTATGTACCAATTTTCGTGATCTCAACCTAGCATGCCCCAAGGACAATTACTGTGATATTCTACAGGGTAGATCACTCAACTTGAACAATCCTCACAAATATCACTCAAGAATTGCAGAGAAGAAGAAGAAGAATTGAATCAGTATTCACACATTAACTCAAGAAATGGTAAAATATGTTGTATAGTCACACATCAGCTATAAGATGGCACAATAATGAGAGTACAATAAAATGAATTTGAATACACCAAAGTTTATTCAAATTCTCCTCAAGGTGTGGCTTGGACAACATTGGAGACATCACCCAATCAGTGGTAGTTGTCACAAATAGTCAAATATTAGTCAAATGAGTCTAACTGAGTCTAATTGATGCATGTGGCACTATTCTAGGGAAGGAGACTCCAAGGTGGGCACATGAGAGACTTTTAGTAGTCAAGTAGCACTCCAATACAGACAACTGGAAGCTACAGGAAGTTAAACTCGGAAATCAATGCATAAACTGAGAAATCAATGCAATAACTGACTGTTGGAATCCAAGAGTGTGTAGTAGGGTGCATTTGTAATCCATATGAGGAAAACAAGGTGCACTAGGTAGGTAGGAGGGCTACTGAGGGTTAAAAACAGGCTCTAGAGGGTTGAAAATGAGCTCTAGGTGCTGGGGATACTACCATACTAATGACTGGATGCATGCAGTATACATGCAATGCATGGAAATACATAAATGATGGTGAAAATATTCCAACACCCCCTCGCAAGTCGGACTATGAGGAAACACATAACTAAAAAATAGTAGGGCCCTGGAAACTGAGACCAAAGGTCACCCCATACAACAATCTAAATAAATAAATTGAGGAAAGAGGGAAAACCCAGTGGGAAGAAATCCCCCCCTCAAGTTAGACTATAGGAGCTAATCAATCATGTATATCACTCACCTCGAAAGGAGGAAAGTGAACTTCTTTACCAAGAAAGGATTTGTTGGCAGGAAATGGATCAATGTGTGAATGATCAATATGAGAAGGATGAAAACTTCCATTCTGAAAATCACATCCAGTTCTCCTTGGATCAAGTGGATCTCCAACAAGATCACCGATAGATCTAAGAGTTGTGGTTTCCCATCTCGGAAGAGGAGGATCATCAGTTTCTAGATCTTCAAGTTCTTGTGGATTTGTATCTAACATTCGCTCATATTCACTGTCAGGTTCTAGATCTTTAGGCTCTTATGGATCTGGATCTAGCATTCATCTTCACCACTTTCATTTTTAAGATTCAGAATCTGAACTTTCTTGAGATGAAGCTTCTCTCTCTTGCTCATCAAGCAGTGGTGGTGTGGTAGGAAAGCTCTCTTTCTCAACAGGATGAGTATCATGCAGTGGCCACTCCTCAAACTGAACACTTCACTCAAGAAATGTATGCATAGTAGAAGGATCAAGAAGTTTGTAGGCCTTTGCACTCAGTGCATAACCAACCAGTATACACTCTCTGCTCGGTGGATCTAAGGCTCCCCTTTTCTCTTTTGAAAGGAGTTTTCACCTTTCAGTCCTTTGTGAGGGAATTTGTTTTGTAGGTAAGCAACACAGTTGATGGCCTCTTCCCAAAGACTAGGATGCAATCCTTTCGACTTTAGCATGTAGGTTTCCATCTCCTTTAATGTTCTATTCATTCGCTCTGCAACACCATTTTGTTGTGGTTTGTAGGGAATAATATGCCGCATATCTATGCCTTCATCAACACAAAAGGATTGGAAGCCACTCTTAACATACTCTCCTCCATTATCAGTGTGGAGGGCCTTGATATTTCTATTTGAAAACTTTTCTGCAGAAGAATTGAAAAACTTAAAGTATCCAAACACTTCTGATTTTAATTTGAGAAAGTATACCCAAGTAAATTTGGAATGATCATCAATAAAAGTTACAATATACCTTGCCTTGTTCAAAGATAGATCTGGAAATGGCCCTGAAACATCACTGTGAATCGGATCTAGCGGTTGATAGGCTCTCCTCGCCTTCCCTTTATGAAACTTATTTTATGGATGCTTTCCCATCAAGCAACCTGTATTGTTGCCTTTAGAAAACTTGATATTGGGTAGTCCTTCAACCATATTTTGAGTGTGCATGTCATTTAGATACTTGTAGTTGAGATGCCCAAATATTTCATGCTAGAGTCTACTCTCTTCATTTGCATGTGTGTGAAGAGCAGACTATTTGGAGTAAGGTAGAAAGTGAGAAAACTCATAGAGTTTTGAATTATGATCAACAATACCTTTTTCTATGATGTTTCCAGTTGACATTACTTGTATTTCGACCTCATTTGGAGTGAATATCACCTTCTTGGGTACTCCAGTATGGGTCATCTAGTAGAAAGAAAGTAGTTTGGAAGTAAGAGTAGGAACATAGAGCACATTTGAGAAGTATCCATGCTCAAGGTTGATCCTTCCAATCCCCTCAGAGGAGACCTCATAATCATTCCCCAACAAGATTGAAGGGCCAACTTTGGATTCGAAACTAGAAAAGATATTCTTCAAAGAAGACATGTGTCTTGATGCTCCAGAATCAATGATGAAGGAAGAATCTTTTGAAGCACCTGCCATGAGTGCATGGAACCTCTCCTTGTCCTCGGATCTTGAATATTCCACTTCTTTCCTCCTAGCACCTATGGGTACTGGAAGTTTGTTCTTATCAAGTATTTGAGCCATTAGATCTATTGTCCTCTTCATGCATCTTCTCTCAGGATGGAATCCTATGTTACAGTAAGGACATTTGGATTTCTCCTTGCGAGATTGCTTGTCTTTGTTGGAATTCAAAGCCCCTTCTGACTGATAGGGATCCTCTCTTGGCTTCTTCTCATTCGAATTTATTTCTCTATATTTTTTCTTTCCTTTTCCATTCACTCTCTTCCCTTCAGCAGCTGCAAGTGTTGAATCCAACCTTGGTTTGATCACTCCCATGTGAATCAACTTTTCCTCCTCTTGTGTGAGAGACTGGATGAAGGTTTCAAGAGTAGGAAACTAACATTTTGGAATGGATCGATTCGTTGACTTGAAGGTGGAGAAAAAAACTGAGTAATCAGGACCCAATTTTGGCAGAATAGTTAGGACTAGTTGCTTCTCTTCTTTCTCTATTCCACATGTCTTCAATTTCGGAATCATATTTTTGAACTTGGTGAAGAACTCATTGATTGAGTCGAAACTGTTGGGGATCAGAGAGATAAGCTCATTTTCCAATTTGTGCCCCTCAAATCATCTTTCTTCCCAAAGAGAGTTTCGAGCTTGTTCCAAACCTCCAAGGGAGTTTTGAGACCAATGACATGAAAATGTAGATCATTGGAAATACTGAGGAGTAGCAGTCCAACTGCTTCATCAAGTTTATCAAGATACTTTGATTTATCAACTGCACCAGTGGGTTCGACTGTTGTACCATTAAACACTCTAGAAAGGATTTTGAACTTCATGAATATGTCCATTTTGGATTTCCATTCTAAATAGTTGAGGGAGGTCAGTTTTAGATCCATGATAGTTGTTGAAGTCGAATTGAAGATGAATTCGAATGATGGAATAAACTTGCAAAACAAATAAATTTTTTTATGGAGATTTGCTGCAAATTTAAAGAACACTGCTTTAGGAAAGTGAGCACATGTGACTAGATCCTTCACACCTGGATAGACCTCATTGGATTGCTCCAGTGAATTCAATGCAATGGCACCAGGATTTGTTGTGGAAATCCATAGGCTTCTGGTGCTCTACTGAAAAATAGTTGTTCAGTAAACTGCTGCAACTACTGCAATTCGAATAGTTGTATCAATATCTAATACCATGTGATATTATATAGGGTAGATCACTCAACTTGAACAATCCTCACAAATATCACTCAAGAATTGCAGAGAAGAAGAAGAAGAATTGAATCAGTATTCACACATTAACTCAAGAAATGGTAAAATCTATTGTATAGTCATACATCAGTTGTAAGATGGCACAATAATGAGAGTACAATAAAATGAATTCGAATACACCAAAGTTCATTTGAATTATCCACAAGGTCTGTCGTGTACAACATTGGAGACATCACCCAATCAGTGGTAGTAGTCACAAATAGTCAAGTATCAGTCAAATGAGTTTAACAGAGTCTAACTGATGCATGTGGCACTAATATAGGGAAGGATAGTCCAAGGTGGGTGCATGAGAGACTATCAATAGTCACGTGGCACTCCAATACAAACAACTAGAAGCTACAAGCAGTTAAATTGGGCAATCAATGCAAGAACTGACTGTTGGAATCCAAGAGTGTGTAGTAGGGCGCATTTTTAATCCAGATGAGGAAAACAAGGTGCAATAGGTAGGTTGGAGGGATACTGAGGGATAAAATCAGGCTCGAGGGGGATGAAAATGAGCTCTAGGTGCTGGGGAGACTACCATACTGATGACTGGATGCATGCAGTATGCATGCAAATACATAAATGATGGTGAGAATATTCCAACAATTACCCCACCCCATTCATCGACCAAATTGTTAATTCATGTGCGGGTAGTGAATTGTTGTCCTTCATGGATGGATTTTCTAGTTATAACCAAATACAGATCCACCCCCAAGATCAGTACAAAATGGATTTTAAAACACTCTGGGAACCTTTGCTTAGAATGTTATGCCTTTTGGGTTAAAGAATGTTGGTGCCACATTCCAAAGGGCTATGGCATACATTTTCAATGAACTGGCCCATATCATCTTGGATTTCCTTGATGATCTCACTTCCAATTCTAAAAAATGATGTGATCACCTCCGCAACCTACTCACCATCTTCACGCGATGTCACAAGTACAATATATGATTAAATCCCCTAAAAGACATGCTATGTTTCATCATAGGACGTTTATTAGGATTCAACATTTCAAAATAAGGGATCACAATAGACCCCATGAAAAGTCCAAGCCATCCTTGACTTACCTCGCCCAGGAACACAACGACAATTGTAAAGCATTCAAGGGAAGTCCAATTTCCTTCGTTGCTTTGTCCTTGATTATGCCACTTAGGCACATGGTTTTCTGCATCTACTTCAAAAATACATCTCCTTTCACTAGGAATACCAAGCCCAAAGATATTTTGATGCAGTGAATCAAGCATTGGCTTCTACACCCCTCATCCCTCCATTGGAATTTGACAAAGATTTTATCCTTTATATCTCAGCATCATCTTCTATTGTCCCAAGTGTCTTGGTCCAACAGGTTGAAGGTCACAATGAACACATCATTTACTACATCAGAGAAACATTGGCAGAACTAGTACTCAACTACACTCATGATGAGAAGCTCACACTAGTTGTGACCTCTCAATACATAAATTGTGTCATTACATCTTAATACGCAAAACAATAGTGATAAAAGACTCTAATACAATGCAATACATACTCATTCATTGGCTCATTAATGGTAAATATATGCATTGTATTGTTATATCCAAGAATTCAACCTCCATTTTTTTATCCCTAAAAGAAAAAAATCCTTGGCCTTGGTTGACCTCATCACCAACCTCCCAGCCACTACCCCAGGAGAACCGGTTAACAACCAATTACCCGATGACCATATTTTCCTCATAGAAAGTGATGATAAATTATATGATGACATCCTAACATATCTTCGAACTCATAAATTCACCCATCAATTGTCTCGTGATGATTGTTGGTGAATCTACCATCAAGATCCAAGATATCTCCTCCTAGGAGATGTCTTGTATCATCGTGGGGTAGGCACCATACTATGACACTACTTGTCCCAAGAGGAATTGGAGAATTTCCTCAATGACTTTCATAGTAGGGCATGTGGTGGCCATCTCTCAGGGATAGAAACCACCCAAAAAATACTTTGCACAGGCTATTTTTTACTGTCACTATTCAAATATTGTGTTTAATCTATTAAAATATGTGACAACTGTCATGTGTTTTCCTATAACACATGGGCTCCCCCCACCCCTCTCCATCCAATAATCACCGTTGGGACATTTTGAAAATGGGAAATTGATTTCATGGAGTGTCACCCATCCTCAACACAGGGTCACAAATATATCGTAGTGGAATTTGACTACTTCACTAAGTGGGTTGAAGCAATGTCCACATTTGATTGCTCAAGAACCATCGTTGCCCGATTCTTCTTTAGCCATTTCATTTCACGATTTGGAGTCCTAAAGCAATTGGTTTTTGGTAATGGCACCCACTTCCATAATCGAACTTTTGAGGAGTTATCACTTTAGTTAGGATTCAATCATGAATTCTCGACATAATATTATCCTCAAGATAATGACCACGTAGAAGCCATAAACAAAGTTCTTAAAACCATGCTTCAATCCATGGTGAATAAGAACAAATCCAATCAGCGTCATATTATTTTACCCACTTTATGGGCATACCAAATTTTAGTTAAAATGACCACATGATTTACCCCATTTCACCTTTTACATTGAGTAGAATCGATATTACCCATTGAGTGCCAAATACCTACACTCCAATCAACTGTGGAGTTGTTACTCGATACTCCATCCCTCAAGCAATAGTTATTTACTTCGGAACACCTAGATGAAGAAAGAAGGGACTAAATCCAACAAGATGAGTCCATGAAGTTGTGCTCAAAAGCGCACTATGACCACCAAGTCTGACCTCGTACCTTTAGTGAGGGAGACTTTGTCCTAGTCTTCAATGCTAAAAAGGACACCAAACCTAGACTAGGTAAATTTGTATCTAAATGGATAGTACCCTATGTGGTCAAGAAATTCCAACCCAAAGGGGCATATATCTTGACATATCCTGAAGGAATCACCCTAAACAACCCTTTCAACGAGTTGTACCTCAAACGTTTCTATCCATAATTCCTACGTACTCCACAGGTGCGCTATGTTGTTGGTTATTATTTCTACATTGTCAATACGTTTCTTGTGATCTCTATTACACTTAGGTATTAGCATCATGTGTGTAGGAAAATGACCAATAAAATGAGCCTCCAACCCTTTTAGCAATGGCGTCGGACTCACATCATAGGTATCATCTTGAAATTGGCATATAGGAAATGTTCTCCCTCTGTTTTCCTTGCTTTTACCAATACTTCCATTGATAACCATAGCGTCCTAAGTCCAAATAATGATGTGCCATCAACATCACCACTGAGGATAGCATGTTTCCCCCATTGGTGTGTGCACCATTTCATCCCTTTCATAATTTGGAACCCATGATATTGAACCCCCACAAGCTTCAGGAATATGATATAGCTCAAAAATATCAACCCATAGTTCGTCATTTTATAGTTGTGAATTTACTATCCCACCTTCAGCAATCAATGCCATCAAATTCCTCAGCACATGTTACAATCAAGACTCACAAATGGCCACCCATACCCTCATGAGCAATCTACCTCTATAATATTCTTTGTATCATCACTCCCATGAAGACAACTACGGCCCCCCCACCCTCCGCAAAAACCAATTCTATTCAATTATTTAATTATTACCATAGGAACAATATGCATGCCAATGACTCATGGGGCACCCATCTTTGCATTTTGCAAACAAGCCTCACATAATCATGTAAAATGTTCCCTAACTCACTTAAAACCATGGTAACTCCACCCATCATCAAATCAATTCCCAAATTAACCCAAAACCGCGGGAATCCCACCCATCATCAAATTTGTCCCCCGACACCCTCAACATCGTGGGGACCCCACCAACTATTCTTTATGTATAAACAATTCCCCAATCCACTCAAAAACATGGGAACATCACTATTCTTTTAGAATCAACCCTTAGTTACCTTTGATCGATGTCGTTGAGTCTCTCCTAGCATTGTCAGATTCGTTAGTCACCATCACTCTCAGTGTTTCGTCTCCAGCAAATCCATTCATTTACAATTTTTCTCCCTCCGTTACACTCTATTCCTTTATTTGAAGAATTCTATCGTCAGTTAATCCACTAGTTGACATTGATCAAAGGAAGTTATGAGCCCCATGCTTATAAGCCAGTCTTGTGTCGGGCCTATCAATCTTACAGTTGGTTACAAAATGATCTTGGTTCTCATGATAAGACCCACGTCTTATCATGTGCTTCATCTCTCATTGACATCACATCACTATATTATGAGAGTTATAGTAGTTGCAGTTATACCTTGGCGTCCCTTTCAATCAACAGAAGGGATCACCTCGAACTAGGTAGGGAGAGTCATCAATGCTCCCTAACTTAGTGGTCTCTCCTATGCTCGACATCAACACATCTATCGCGTTAGGGGGAGTCATACATTTCGAATGTAGTATTTTTCACATTTACAAATCATGGTAACTTCAGTACAATGAAGTTCCCCATGCAGCAACTTCACTAGTATTCCAATCCCCACCCCTATGGGATTATCATGATTACAAGCAGTTCCACTTCTTCGACACCTTTAACATAATTTCTAGATTTAGTTACTCTCACATCAATTGAAGCTTCCTTCGTCCATGTACCACCAGTATTATGAGTTAACCCCTCGGTTTCCTCTCATTGTAGTCATCTTGACAGATTTTCACAAGCATGGGTATGCTCGCCTCGTTTATATAAGACACTATTCTTTCTTATAGCTTCATCAATTGTTACTAGCAATTCCCCCCGAAGGGAACCTTCCATCCACACTCGCTTAAGAACTTCCAGAACATGGGAAAACACAAAAACAAATAATGATGCATTATCGGCTCTACAGTCCCTCTTAACCTTATACATCAGGGGGCATATGTTATTGCCTAAATTTAGCACGCATGTCACATTTTGGCTAATCTTGTAGTAAGGAAGCATCAACGTATAGCATGCAACCCACCAAAGACATCCTAGAGAATGATTCAAAAAGTAGCATCAGTCCAAAAATCCCAAAAACAGTCAAAAGAAGAGGTAGCATAAGTACTCCCATGATAGCTCGCACTACAGTGTCTATTATCAGTTTTGTGCCCACGCTACACTAGCATGTATTTTTCTTTGAAATCTACATGATTGTTAGAAACAATGAGACCACAACCACCCAGGGCGTATTGAAGGTTCATGAAAGCTCCATCACCTCCAAGAATTCAAATTTGGATCCTCATTTACTTGGGATCATTGAATTGTCATCCTTTTTGTACTTTGGAGCTAGATCATGAAATCAATGAGTACACATTTGGATTTAGTTATTTCTTGGTCACCTCTTGGACTATAAAAGGAAGCCATGGGCATGCATCCAAAGAGAGAAAAAATAGAGCTAGGTTATGTTGCTGGATTTGTGTTGAAACTTCTTCCAACTCTTCCCATATCTACTAGCATTCTTCAAGCTCCCTTGAGACATTCCTCTAAGGGGAAAGTTCTTCTCCCATTTGTTCTTTCCAGTTATTTAGCATTTAGTGTGGAAAGAAAGGACCTACCTAAGGAATATTGTTGCTTTCCCTTGAATCCCACACCTCCTAGGTGACACTACTTTCAACAACTTGACCATTGGGAAATCTAAATTGTTTCTAGCATTTACATCTTGTTGTGGTTTGCATATCCTGGCTCCCTTTGCTTTGTTTCAAGTTATTTTCAAGTTTTGTTTTATTTTCTGTTGGTTTGCTAACAATAGCCTTGCAGGATCAATTTGGAGTCATTCACATTTGTTTTTTGTAACACAATATTGGTTCTTTTTGACAACCTCAAAGGATTTACCCCAAAGTGGGAAGTGTTGAACTCCTTTGCGCAAATTTTCCCACAACCTCCTAGAATTTTGAATGCCCTTGATGCTCAACCCTCACACACCTCCATTAAATCATAAGTGCCACCAACCTTCTCCTGCATCAAGGATACCATATATGACTAACTATAGGTTGTGTAGGATGAAGGGTGTAACCAACTAAAATCGACACGAAGCTTCTCAACCTGCATCTCTAATTATTGAAGGACCTTTTTCATGCTCTTCAAGGAATCCTGGGTGATCTCAAGCTCAAAAGGAAACCAATCTACTTCCTCTTCTTTCCCTTGTGGCACACCATGGTATATCTCATCAAGCATGAGAATATGATCTCTATCGGAAAGAAGGTGTAGATAGTTAGACTTCATTACAACCACTGCTTCTCTAAGTGCATGAAAATCTATAAGGGATGGATCTCCTCCCAAACTATCATATGTCCCTAGAGTTCTCCAACAACAATCTGTCACCAAGCATATCATAAAATGTCTCATGGATTCCATAATCTTGTCCTCACTAACCTTCAACTATCTTGTCAAAGGATGTGGAACACGGGAGCAATCATTCTCAACCAATTTTTCTGATTTGTTTTCATCATGTCCGGTGGTGTCAATAGCCTCATAAGACATCTCTAATGGTGGATCGAAAGTTGTATTTTTGTCAACTTCATTGCACACACCCTTATCATGATTAGATGCATGCACTTTTAGGAAGTCATCCTGGGGTTTTGTCAAACTTCCCTCACGAGATGAGGCGTTTAGACCACCAACCACTTCAGATTGGAATCCATCTTACTCCTTCCCAATTGATACGTGAGGTTCCAAGAGCTCAAGATGCTCAATCAATGATTTTATATTCTTTTGGTATTCCTGTAAGACTTGCAAAATTTCCACCATGAGTTCTTGATTATAATTCATACTTCCCAATGAATGATTGTTGAGACTAAAATTAATTAGCGCTAGTCACTCCACAAGAAATCTAAAAGTACCCGTCACTGATAGCCCTTAGGCTGGTAGGATGCACAACTCTGATAGCACTGTAATGTCCCAAGCTAATTCTGCCTTAATTTTCTAATTGTTTGTTATGTGTTTTGGTTGAAGAATTTCGTCAGACGCTTGGAAAGATCACTGTTATATCACTATAGGTTACTCTTCAAGTGGAATTTGAGTTATTTGGTTGACCTTGAAGGTTTATATCAATTCACATGTACATAAGAATTTCATAACAATTCCACATAGAAGCTTTGCAAACCACCCATGAGAGACAATTCATATAATAGAGATAATGAAAAATAATTTCTTAGCCAATAAAAGTATTATGACAATAGTATAAATTTATCAACAACAGTGACTATGCATCAACACTAGCCTTAGGGCTATAACATGATATATTTTGTTTATAGAAGCAAATTTCAAAACTCAGTATCAGACCTGAGATAGGGGTGTACTCACAACTCCTCTAATTAGCTAAAACAAACACTTTTAGGAATTCAATGTGGCCATGAATTGATTTATAATGACAAGCTCAGTTCTCAATCTTCAAATAAATCCTAACATGTCCAAACATACACAATAAATCAACAATAATGGATAACATAGATGACAATTTCCTCCTCAAGCATCTTTTTCTACAACTCGACCTTCACTACAGCGCATCCCCCCCTTCCTCAATTGGTACCACACTTCCTTAACGAACCAGATATGGGTGAATGATGTTTTTTCTTTCCTCAAGTCAACATATAATGGCATCCCCAGTAATGAAGGTAAAATCGCCTCTGGTTTAATAATATATTTAACAACAGTTTGAAACAATATTTTACCTCTGAGTTCCTCAACAAATAAAATGCCCTCAATGAGAGAGGGTGTCCACCTTCAATCCCCCACAAGTTATTCACAAAAGTAGTGACTTCTCCCTTAGCAATATATTCAATAAAAGCACCTTGTTTCAACTGTGGGTGTTGGTGATAAAATTGAAGATGAAGAAATCACTCTACGCCCTTCAACAATGAAGATACACCCTCCAACTCTGTAAATATGGTCCAATACAATAGTATGCCCCCCCCCCTCAAGATGGTGTAACTCAACAACAAATGAGTGTACATATTCCCCAATCTTAGCGATGGTAAGAAAACTATTTAGAAATGCAGATACCTTCTTCCACAATTAAGCTCGTTGAGAAATACGCAGTGATTTTTTCTTATATAATAGCTAGGGCAGATTTTTCTCATCACTGAAACTATTTCACCCTTAGGGTTTTCGTCCCAAGAGTCTCAAGCCACAAGATCTCTTCAAGTTTTTGAAAAGTGAGAATATCATGAATGAGTGAGAGAGTGACTTCTTTCCTCTTTATCTTCATTTTGAACATTTTTTGCTACTTTTACCATTTCCACTTTTAATTAATAAAATTACTTTTTCAATAGTCACTTTACGAATTAATTAGATAATATCACTTTATAAAGTTACTTTTTGACTAGTGACATTAAATAATTAATTGTTTCTCCTTGTTGATCAAGGGGACATAACTTTGAAATACATTTCCCCTACATAGCTAGAGAACATAAAAAGGAGGACATGGCAATTTTTTTAATAAATTTTATGGTTTACAATTTTTCACTTCCATGTATTTAATTTGGTATAGTTTGAATGGATTTCAATGTTAAAAATATATATTTCATATTTAAAGTTTGTAGCTTTTACATTGGATAAGGGAGTATGTACACCTCCTTAAATTAAAAGTAAATAATATTTTATAAATAGAAATATTTAGTTCTCTCTAAAACAAGAAAAAATATACAATAGTTAGGGCTACTAGCCTAGTTTTGGAATGTTGAAATATGTTATGATTACGAACTTGATGTTGTTGGTATGGGCTATGAGAAAAAGGTATAATATTCTTCATAACACTCTAAATTATAAAAAGGAGTTATCCTACTTATCTACTTTTTTTTTCAGCAAAAAAAAATGTACTATTGTTATTCAAAATGAATCAAATAGTACAAAGATTGTCCAGAAACATTCGGATGTTTCTCATACATAAATATCAAGTCGGCTTGACCACCATAAATCGAAAATAAGAAGGAAAAAAAATAGCTACAACATATATGTTCAACTTCACTCTAATGCACTATCACATCATATCCCTGCTTCAAAAAAATAGCAGTCACCTTCATCTTGAAGACAAGAACCCAGCCATTCTTCCCAACATAAAAAACCAACAACTCCCTCCAAATCCTGTTTGGACAGTTTATCAGCAAAGGAATTATGCTCTCTGTAAATATGTTCAAAAGAGATGGAAGCCTATTTAGAGATCTCAAAACGAGTTCATTGACACCAATTCCTGAGCGCCGTTACATTGAGTCAAAACTCATTAGCATCCCATTTAATAGTCACTCATGAATCACCAAATACTTTTAGATTCACCAAACCAAAGATATTTTCCACTTTCAGAACACACCAAAGAGCCAACAATTCAGTTTTCATGTTAGACCCAGGTCCACCATTAAGATGCAAGGTATAATCATGCTCTTCATTCAAGTAGACAACCCCACCTGCAACACAAATGCCATTCCGGGCCGCTCCATCAAAAAATAAAACTGGATGCGTTACCTGAAAGGAGAAAAGAGTAACCCTTTCAACTCGTCTTGGACTTACCTCCACCGGATATAGTTGAAGCATCTTCAGAACAGTCACTTCACATATACTGACAGAAAGAGCCTTATCTTAAAACAGAAAACAGTTGCGGGTGTACCATAATACCCAAGAAACAAAAATAGGCAGAAATGGAGGATCTTTCCCCTGCCGAAACCAATTAAGGAGACAAGTTCCAAAGTTTTCACCATTCCAACCCAAATCTAACTTTAAGTCCTGGCAACATAAAATCCATACTTCCTGCATAAAATTACATTCCATAAAAATATGGTTTATAGATTCTGGATTCTATTTACACATACAGCATTGATTAGGGCCATTCCACCCTCACTTCATCAGTGAATCCCAAGTTTTCAAACGATAATTTAGAACATGCCATAAGAAACACTGAATTTTTAATGGAATTGGAAGCTTCCAAATCCGCTTGTACCACCAATTTTGGGGGAAAATACAACAATCTTGAATCATTCTATCATATGCTATTTTTGCTGAAATTGATCCATCTTTTGGATTCCCTTTCCAAACAATTTTATCAAGATCTTCTGAAATAGAGACCCTGGCAACATTCAAAGACCTAATAAAATTATCCCACTCCTGAGTAGAACTACTGCTGAGCCCAATATCTGAGGCAAAGACCCATCTGCTTCCACCATTTGCATCAATACCTCTTTTCTGAATGCGATTTAAAGTAGAAAGTCCTCTGCTAATTAGAAAACGACGCAATCTATCAAACAAAGTATAACATTCCTCTGTCCCGAGGATAGGATCAATCCCAATCTCAACTTTCTCTCTACTCCCAACCTACCAACAGACATATCTGGCTATCTAATCATAAATTTTTATGAAACCTCTCCACATTGGAGACACCAGCCCTCTGACTTTTACCGGATTTCTCATCCACTTGTAGACATCATCCTTTATATACTTAACCTTCAACACTTTTGACCATAGGGTATCACCAAACAGACCTCGCTAGAAGCTTTTGAGACATAAAGCCAAATTAAAAGTTCTTAAATCTTTTAAACCCCAACCACCAAATTTTTCAGGTCAATAGAGGACCTCCCATCTTACCATAACCAGCTTCGATCGTTCAGAATGGCCCAACCATAGAAAGTTAAACAACAATCTCCTGAGAGCATTACTAACAAACACTGGAATTTCAAGCAATGAAAACCAGTAAACAAGAATAGCAGATAAAACCGATTTTATCAGGATAATTCTGCCCCCTATCGACAGGAGTCTAAAAGACCAATGATCAATATGTTTTTCAACCCTCGGGATCAACCATCTCCAATCATTTATAAGGTAATTGTTGGGCTTTAAAAAAAACCCCAAATACTTGAACCCATCCTCCAAACTCTAGCACTTGTAAGGCATTATCCTTTCAATATCCAATCTCAGAGAAGCTTCCACATTGTAATAATATAAAATGGATTTTGATAAACTTACCTTCATACCAGAAACCTTACAAAAGAAATTGATTATATTGAAGTAAGTGTTCCATTCAACCCTTGAAGCAATCCCTGCAAGAAGCACATCATCCACAAATAGGATATGTGACAGAAAACAGTCTCTATCTAGTCTAACTCCCTTTATTAGTCCCATCTCTTTTGCCTCATTAACTATCCTGCTTAAGCCATCAATGATTAATAAAAACAATAAGGGAGACAATGGACATCCCTGCCTAATCCCTCTTGAACAACTGAAAAAAACAGTAGGAGTTCCATTTACCAAAACTGCAATATTCATAGAAGAGACACAGACCATAATCCAGTTTAAGACTAAAGGCGGGATGCCAATTTGGATCAACACCTGTTTGAGAAATGACCAATTAACACGATCATAGGCCTTTTCTAAGTCCATCTTCAGAAGAATAGCCTTCATATTCTTGGATTTAATGGAATGCAGCAGTTCTTGAGTGACCCCAATAGCATCGTGAATCTGCCTATTTTGTAAAAATCCAAACTGTTCTGCTGTAATATGAACTGAAAGAGCTCATTTCAGCCATTGTGCAATAATTTTTTAGATGATTTTATAAGCGAGATTGCACAATGCAATAGGCCGAAATTCCCCAAACGTTGATGGCTTATTACTCTTGGGGATTAGAGTTTAAAAAGTGTCATTGAGTGCTCCAGAAATAAAACCATTAAGCCTAGAATACTCAATCATCTCCAAAATGTCTTTACCCATAATATCAAAGAAATGCAGATATATTTCAACCGGCCATCCATCCGGCCCAGGGCTCTTCTCTTTTGCAAAAACCTTCAAAGTAGCTTCAATCTCATCAAGAGAGACTTCCTCTCCCAAAGCTCTAGCTTCTTGGTCATCAAAGAACCGAGGATAGAATCTCGCCAGCCTAATTTGATCCAGAATATCTCGCTCCCCTTCCTCCTTATAAATATTCCCAAAGAAACTGACAGCTTTATTCTTCAGTGAATCTAAACCAGAAATAGAAATCCCCGCCTCATCCTTAATTTCCCAAATAGTATTCAAGTTTCTTCTGGCCGAAGCAAATGAGTGAAATAATTTGGAATTCTTGTCACCATGAGCAATCCACACCGCTCGGCTTTTTAATCTCCATTCCATCTCATTCTGATGAAGTAAAACCTCCCTTTTCCGCTCAAATTGTTTCAAAGCTTCAAAACCTTCCTTGCTAAGAGAACCAAAAAAAAAATCAGAATGATTAAGCTGGATAAGATGTTCTAAATTCTTCAATTCTTCAGCATCCGTTGCCTTCCTTCTCTTAATCCAAGCTATCACCACTTCCTTAAGTTTCCTCATTTTTTGATAGAAAAAGTCCACGAGATTGCTACCTTCGATCTCAGTTTGGAGCCAAAATTCCCTGACCATGACACAGAAATCCTTATCATGTATCCAAGAGCTATTAAACTTGAACGGAAAGTGAACCCTCTGTCCATAATCGTCTAACTGAAGCATTATTGGCCAATGGTCTGAAAACTTCACCTCATGAACCCATGACCGAAACTTCTGAAAGCAATCAAGAAGTGAAGACTTAATAAAAAAACGATCGAGTCTCTTATGAACCCCCTCCTGAGCACTTCTACCATTTGTCCATGTAGGAAGTAGTTTAGCCGGGACCACATCAACCAAATCACTTTCCAAAAGGAAATCAGAAAATGAATCCACCATCGAATCTAGCCTGGCCACTGATCCCCATATTTCAGAAGCCGATCTGGTGAAATTAAGATCACCTGCAATTATCAAAAATTCATTACTCAGGATTCCAGACAACTTAAGGCCTTCCCAAAAACTTCTTCTCTCCTTATATGGCACGTAGCAATTAAGTATAGAAAGTATTTGATTCGACCCAATGCACAATCCATCTAAAAGAATACCCCAACGTGATTTGAACACCTTAAAAGAGAATAGGACAGGGTTCCAAGCCACAGCCAACCACCCAGATAAACCAGAAGAACAAGTAGCAGCAACCTCCCATCTAGGTAGTAAACCCCCCAGCTTCGAAATGGCATCCCCACTAGCACACATAGTTTCTTGCAGCAAAATAGCCCCCGGGAAAATAGTAGAAACAAGGTTGGACAAGGCATTTTATCGAAAAGCCTTCCCCAACCCTCGCACATTCAAAGACAAAAAAGACATTAAGAACACGACAAACAAGGATTCTTCGCTCTAAGACCCTCATCCATCGAAATACCTCCATCACTAAACTTCAGTCTATCCGAAACAGCTAAAAAGAATCATCATGTTTAGGAAACTTCTTTTCACTCTTCGGCTTCCTACCCCGCCGAATAGTGACATTCTGGAACTTTAGAGAATGTATAGGAATGGCATCTGAATCCAGCCCAAGATTTTTCGAAAAGGAGGGTAGGGGAGAAAGAACATTTGAGACTTTCATAGCATTATAACTACAATCCTCTAATAGTCCAGCATCATTTTCAATTACAACAACATCCCGAAGAGCCACATAGTCGGATGAAGAAATGTCGCCCACAGGTAATGAAACCTGCTTATCCAACTCTACAATATCATAAGCCCCCAAAGACCTGTTAGGGCTTACAACCATAGAATCCCCCTCAGAAACCAGCTTATCCAAATCCCCAACTAGGTTACGAGAGATAGAGGGTTTCCCACCAGCTTGAATATCAACAAAATCAGGGTTATCCATCGGTGGGGGAGAGACAATTTCATGTCTAAGAATAACTTCTCTTTTAGCAATTCGACAGGCTAAATCTTTCTCCATACTTTCAGCAAAAACAATTTCATCCTTAGAGACATCTGTATAAATGGATTCAGGGAGTGGCTTACACTTACCCGTTCCAGTCGGCCTCGGCCTCGAGATCAACTGAGTTGGAGAAGAGAAATCCGGAGAATCAATTGGGCGATAGCCTCTTAAAAGTGGACACTTCGCCTGGACATGCCCCGTATCCCGATAGGAGAAGCAGCGAAAGGGTATCCTGAAAAAATCCAGCCGTTTCTTCCAATTCATTTTCCCCCAAACAATCTCGACCTCGACAGGAAGCCCTAACCCCACATCCAATTCCATCATAACCTTCGTATATCGCCTATCCATGCCAAACAAATTCTTTTTTATCAAACCTAATAAATCTCCGCACAGTGTTAGCCAAACCTGCAATAACATCTTCCGACCAGATTTCAATAGGAAGGCCAGGAATCAACATCCAGAGATGCCAGATCCCCTACTTCTCGGTGAGAGGGTTAAAGGCAAGATGCCATCTCTTAAGGAAAAGTGACCCATCTTTAAATAGCCAAGTCCCGGCCAAAATCTGGGCCAAGACTGCAACATCCTGAAAAATGAACAGTATCCACTTATTCATTAACAAATTAATCCTAGGGGTCATCCCAGTTAAAGGGAGCCAATGAACCTTCACCCACTCAATTAGTTCCGCCTTCGACCCAGAATCAAATTCAAGTCTCCCAACTAGGGCACGACCCGCAACCATTTCGACTCTATCTAAGTTCGTTCCTTCATCAATCACAAATCTGTCAATATGCTCCCGAGCTTTGAAAAACTTCGCCTATCGCCTGAGCTTTGCATTTAACCCAAATAAATTCCTATTTTTCTTGCCAGGGGCATCAACATAAATTGGAGTAATACCAAGACCATCCCTCGGGTCTCTCGGCAACAGGGAAGAAGGAAAGCTCGACGCGTCAAGGTGTGCCATAATACCCTAAAAGCAGACAAACCAATCGACAAGCAATGGGACCTCCAGCTGTCAACCGATACGTAGTGGGAGGCACCTGTAGCCCACCACCAATCCTGCCCAAAAAAGCTAAACCTAACTTGTAACCCACCAAAAAGACTGCCAAAAAAACCAAAACCCAAAAGTAGGGAGAGTAGAAACACCAAAAACCTAGGGATAAAAAGCAGCAGTGGTAACCCGAATCAGACAAAACCAATAAACTTGGCCAATGATACGGGACCACCACCCCAAAAAGGAGAAGCTGAGAACAGAAATTACAAAGAAACCGATCTTAAGCAACAACGTATGCATAAATTCCCACTTTTTTTATACTTAGTTGGTACTGGGATGGTTCGAAACGAACCAGCTTGACTCCAAGTCATTGTGTACTCAAAAGAAGCTCCTCCGAAACCCATTCTCAGCCTCCTTCCGAACCAGAACAGCTCGAAACCCTATCGCAGCCATCTCCACCTCAAAATATCACTCATTTACCTATAGTGTTGGTGCTTTATCCTGAAGAACAGTAAGTCAACTTATCTACTTATGGTATTGTTTATTTAGGAGATTAGACTAATTAAATTAATTATCATTATGATTTATATATTAAAATATATAATATAAGGTTGTATCAATTTAGAACTGGTAATAATTTTGTTTTCTTTAATAATTTATTTGAAGTTAAAATTAGAAAATATATGTATACAAATATTGAAATAAATAAGAAAGATAATAGAATTTTAAAACAATTTAAACAGATTGTAAAACATCTTCTGCACAGAGAGTTTCACTTTGAGGTTAGTCACGGTATTAACAAAGGGAGTTTCATATTGGAGTTACCCGCGATATTAACAAAGTATTAACAAAGGGTTTAAAACATAAAACACAGCAGACATTATGTTACTGAGTGATTACACAAACAAAAACGCTCTCTGACCAGTCCTAATTATTTAATGCAATCAGCCAAAAAGTAGAAGAAAAAGCAAAATCTCTTCCTGAAACCTGTTAACTTCAAATGCTTAAATACATATATTAAGTTTAGAAACAAACTCACAGCAAACATTATGCCACCAAGTGATTGCACAAAACATACAAAAGTCCTCACTGTAACGACTCAGCTAAAGCAGTCTTAACAATTTGCTATGCAATCAGCTGAAAGGGCAAAGAAAAACACAAAATCTCCTCTGATACCCAGCTACCTTTAAACGTTTAAATACGCATGTTAAGCTAAAAAAACAAAACAAAACGAGGCTTCAATTGTTTATTTTTTATGTCACAGTTATGCCCCAAAAAATAAAATTAAGAAAATAAGATATTCACAGTGTAACAAGTTTACAATTTTACACAATAGCAGTAGAGCTATACTGCTTCAAAGTCATTAAGAACAAAGACTAAAGTGCTATAATACAATAAAAGAGATGGATAAATTTCTCTTTCTATGCATTTCCATCTCTTGGATTAAGTGCTCAGTATCTACTCTATCTGGTTTGGCTGGCTGAAGATAGACAACTGGACGATTGCCTCACGAACTATTTTGAGGCACATTTCTGCAGGTTTCTCCAATCTGAAGTGTTGGGCTCATTTATCTTCGGCTTTATAAAGAATATCCTCTTCCTGATTATAGAAAATAAGATATGCAACCACTATATATATAATATGTATGCACACAACACTGAAGTTCTCCTGGATAAGAGGTGGTCATGCAACTCATTAATTCAGATCCACAAGAAACAGTAACAATGAATATATTAGAAAACTAATGAATGCAGTGCCACTGTATACCTCAAAACGAAAAATGGAGAATATTCACTTTTATAGGTTTTTTATTGATCTTCATCCTCCAAAAGGTTAGACAGGCCCGCATTTTTGCATCGAGTTGAATGATAGTTCCTACAGTAACAGTTGTTAAACAGCCAAGAACTGGTCAGTAAACAAAAGATACAAAATCCAAAGAACCCAGGTTGGCATCTACAAGTTACCTTCTATGCAAACCACCTTTATAACCTCTGAAAGATAACATGGCCTGCGCTCCCACAAATAAGCCTGAAAGCAAACCCTACAATACATACAGAACACAGTTAAGTATTAATATGGAAAGAAATCCAACGTAGTGATATGCCACTGTGGTAATACTTTGCAATACAACATAACAACCATAAGTCATCCTTAGAGGTTTATAAACACAAGATCGTGTTTTTGAAAGGCCTAGAATGTGATTGATAGCAAGATATGCCTTTTACCAATTTTCTCCACTCACATTTGAAAACATGCAAATCAACTAATGCACATTGCACATACCTTTGTGTGTGAAGCCACTGTCAGACCTCTTACTAGCAGACTTGGCATTCTCACAATCTTTTGGCCCTTGGCAACTTCTTCCGATTGATGAAAGTTTTGAGCATACTCCTTAAAAGATTTGACATTAAATGAGTCAATTATTGCAAGTTTTATGGAGTCGCTGTTGTCTTCCGATGCATTTTTCGTCATAATCACAGATTTCACTAGACGAGGCCATACCTTATAAGTTTCCAAACGGCCATTCTCTCCAATACATAGACTGCTAAATCTATCTTACTCATATCTCTGAGGAAATGGGTCAGTATATATCTTCATAATCACAGAATCCACTGGACGAACCCTTATCATGTAAGGCTCCAAACTGCCATTCTTTCCAATTGATACAATGCTAAATTCATTTTCCTCACCCCTTATCATGTAAGGCTCCAAACTGCCATACTTTCCAATTAATATACTGCTAAATTCATTTTCCTCACCCCTTATCATGTAAGGCTCCAAACTGCCATTCTTTCCAATTGATACACTGCTAAATTCATTTTCCTCACATCTCTTTGATAATGGGTCAATTTTCTGAGGCAAATCTCTAATCTGTTCGGTATCCACGTGCACTTCTAGAAATCCATCACTCTCATCTTTTTCTTCTGTCTCCATTGGTTCAAAAAATGCAGGCATCCTCTGACGAACATTTGAACCCTGCCTCAAGCTATTGATATAAACTGTCAATGCACTTTGTAGCTTCTCGCAACAGAATCTCGATTCATTCTCAGAATCAGAGTTAATTTCCTTCTCTGACAACAGATTCAGCCTCTTCTGTAACGCTTCTATTGCTTCAGACAACTGACTCCAACCAGAATAGCTATAATCCTCTGACGAAATTGCAGGCATTTCACGTGCTTTGCCTGGGCTAAATTCGGATTTAGCATGGCCATCTCCACCATTAACCACAAGGTTTGTTTCTACATAATTACAGAATCCCACTGTGGCAGAGACTTCTCCATGACAGGAACCTATAGAGCTATTACACTTGGAGCATATTTTTTCATACTTTTCCATATTTTGTGCTGTAAAGCCAGCAGAATCATGGCTACCAACCTTTCTACATCCAATGATACAGCCGAGTTTTCTATGCAACCCTTAGTACATGAATCCACGCCAGTCCGGGCATCCACATCTGCCGAACGTGTTGCAGGCAGCCCAATACCATTAATCTCAGAGTCATAGATACCAAATGTCAAAAACCTGCGTTTGTAGTCTTCAAGCTGCCACTGTAGACCCTGAATCTCCTTGCTTTTTCGTAAGAGAAGATCCTCATAACAATTATATGTCTCATGTACACATGCCAACTTAACCTCAGCCTCCCTTTTGTACTGGGTGTGTTGCATTTCCAACTTGAATTTTTCTTTCTGTAGGCGAGAAATCATGAGCAAGGCATCATCCATTGATTCCGCTGAAGCATTTCTCTCCACTTCAAGTTCAGAATAAGCATTCTCTAATGCCTGGTGCTGGGCGCACAGTGCATCTAACAATATATGCAGAACAGACTCAGCCCATATACCATTCAGAGACAATTCTCTCTCTCCTACAATTGTTGGCATCTTGGTTTTACTGTTCTGTATCCTGCTTTGAGCACGTTGGTTGCATTTCTGGGCCCTCAAGTCTCTATTGCTTTGATGATCTGGTCCAAGAACATTTGATACAAAATCTACAGCTCCGAACTCCATTTCTCCATTTCAATAAAAACCCTGAATACTTTGAAGTTTCAAAGCGCAAGCCTGCATAAGGAAATTGAAAACCAACACATACAGGTTTCAATTTTAAAAACTAGAAAGAGAAGAAATGGAGAAGAAGAAAAAAAAGACATACACAGGAAGAGAAAAAAAAACATACATACTAAGTTTATATTGATTTGTAAGCAGCCCAATCAACCAAATCTAACGCCGAGTTCTAACTGTAGTCCTCTCAAAAACATGCTATATTTGGAGCAGTTAAACCATCTGAATGAGAATATGGGTGTATAATAAGTGTAAATTTATATGTGAATTTTAAATTTAAAAGTATAAAAAACTTTATATCCGGAAAAACTGTCAGATTTTATGGTCAAAAGTCAAACTTTATATCTGGAAACATATTATTCAAAAGTCAAATGGTCAAATATTAGGAAACATATTTTTTATTAGTTTTTAATTTATAATTTAGGAGGAAATACATGTTTTCATTGTTATTAAAAAAATTACGTAAAAACATTTACATACAATAATATCATATTAATATAATAATTATAAATGATTTATTTTTCCCGCAATTTTTTGAATATCGATAAATAAAGCAAAGTTTCATACCATAAATCAAGGTACTATATATTTGAAATTAATACATTTGATTAGCTTTTCTAATTACAAATAATTAAATACAATTCATTGAATAAAAATATTTTCTAAATAAAGCTTATTTTTAATCTTTAATTTTTAATTAATCTAAATTATTTTGTTGAAGTTAAAAGAGTAATTTCTTTCTAAAAAGGTTGAAAGGCTTATATTTACGTTTTTTCCATGAGGCAAAAGAAACCCAAAAAAATTTCGGTTCACATTAAAGGATTTGTCTAGCTTTTTTTCGAAGGGGCATGGCTTAAGGTGGGTGCTTTTCCCTCTATGATTTTGATTTGATTTAATTCACCATAACTAAGTATACTTATTCCCTTCACCTATCGTATTATTGTCTTAACTTTATGAAGCATTTGCTATCACAAGTCTTTTAACAATCTCCTTCCATTGGCGTACTAAAGAGTGTTAAACCCACCCTAGTCCGTAAAGAAAGCCTTGTTGGGTAAGTGGGTCCTTCCTCTTTAAGATGAGCAAGGCGATCATGACTAGTAGTAAAGAAAGAAATCTTTCTCTACCTTCCAACCCATACTAAAGTATTCCCTTTTTGTAGCGAACACTTGCTCACTCTAACAGTTGTACTATATATCAAACCCATATGCTCATTGTAATTTTGTCCTTGTCTCGGCTGTGATTCCATCTAGGACAGTTACGCCATCTGTATGGAATGCCAAGCCTATGACACCTGTGACTAAACCAACATTGACAGTTACTCAACCCGCTAATGGGGGAATGAGACACCCTAAACTGAAATCCCTCATCGTAACCAAGCCTACCTCCGAACCATCATCAGTGGCCATAAAGCCTACAGTAGGGAGCATAACCCAACAAAGGTTAAAATCCCCAGTAATGACCACCATTAATACTGCTACAAGGGTCACTCCACCATGTTCCCATTGTGGGAAACAAGGCCATGTGACCAACATGTGCCCCACCTTGTCAGAGCTCGGGAATTTGCTTAACACCACTGTGAGTGTGACGCATGCAATATACATGATAGCAGGGGGAAAACCATCCTCATCTTCGCCCATTATGATACCTAAGTCTAAGTTGTTACACACCAATCATGCATGTTCAATCTGCTCACAGTTTGGGATTTATACACACCATTTCTTGACCTCCCTCACTTTTAGGACACTTTGGAAACCATTCACCTTACTTAATATCAAGGAAAATTTTAAGGATCCATAATTTTCTCAAAGTGTAGAAACCTTGGCGAATCTTTACTAATTCTTAAATTTGCAACCATAAAATGTATGGCGACTTTTTTTAAAATATATTCAAATTTATAAGGAATTTATATAGCTTTTTTACAATTTTTGGCGATTTTTAGAGTCAAAAAATTATCCCATAGAATTTGGGCGAATCATCTTTGAAAAAAAGGAAAATTGGAGAATTGTTTTTTGAGAAAAGGTAAAAAAATAGCCCATGGGATAAATTTTGCCCCTAAAATTTTCCTGTCATAATATTTGGATGAGATTCCTTCACCTTAACCTCAAGAAATAGCTTCCATTAATGTCATCACAACTACGACACCAGAAGAATCACACCTATTATGCACACTTTGTGCAACCCAGAAGCACCTATTGGAGAACCTCTCCCCTTTGGGAACAACCTTTTCTATGGTATTTGAAGAAGAAAGAAGCTCTATCGATGACACTAAGGAAAGTGACATACCATTTGTCTCTCTCCCACTTAATAGTATTGACCCTTCATCCTCACTTTCTGAGGCTGATCTCATATCGACACTACAACTGGAAGAAGCACACACCCATGGGATTCACTCATGAGGAGATTCTTCCTCCTCAACAAATCACCATCCGTTATGTGTATATCCTTCATATTGACTCGATACCCCTCCCACCAATCTGTGGTAGTGCTGCCTATGTCGACCCCACCCATATTGGGTTTGAAGACTCCTTCTCTTCCGATGAAGACATGTTAGATGAATATTTCTTCTCCAAAAACAAATCAATAATGGAGGCCATGCATTTAGATGATCCCCCTTGGGACGATCTCCATCACAGGTCATCTCTTTCCCCTAACCATGTCCAACCAATTACTTCGGTGGCCCAACAATACACCATTGAATCAAAATATTTTCTAGCCCCTACTCATATCAATTGGTTTAAAAACCCCATCCCAGTCCCTGATTCCTTTGAAGATGGTAATCTAGCCAACATTTCTCCCACAAACCAAGTCAACATTTCCATCAAACCAGGATTAATAAAAAACATCTCGATTGGTGCATCATGCTCTCCACAAGAATTCATTGACTTCACCTTTCTCTTCAAAGAATTTCAAGATGTATTTTCATGGTCGTATGAAGAAATGTCTATCTTGGACCCTTCAATTGTCGAACATCATATCAAAACTTGGCCAAATGCACCCCCAGTCAAACAAAAATAATGACTTCTCCACCCCTCTAAGGCCCCAGTTATCAAGGATGAGATTAAAAAACTCCTTCAAGAAGCATTTATCTTCCCTGTTGCTTATACGTCATGGGTTTCTAATCACGTCCTCGTAAAAAAGAAGCAAGGCACCATTCGAGTCTATACCAATTTTTGCGATCTAAACCTAGCATGCCCCAAGGACAATTACCCCACACCGTTCATCGACCAAATTTTCAATTCGTGTGTAGGTAGTGAAATTTTTTCCTTCATGGATGGATTTTCCAGTTATAACCAAATACAGATCCGCCACCAAGATCAGTACAAAATGGATTTTACAACACCCTAGGGGACCTTTTCTTATAAGGTTATTCCTTTCGGGTTAAAGAATGTTGGTGCCACATTCCAAAGGGCTATGGCATACATTTTCAATGACTTGGCCCATATCAGCTTGTATTTTCTTGATGATCTCACTTCCAAATCTAAAAAAACGATGTGATCACCTCCGTGACCTATGCACCATCTTCACATGATGTCACAAGTACAATATACGATTAAATCCCCTAAAATGTGTATTATGTGTCATCATAGGATTTTTATTAGGATTCATCATTTCAAAAGAAGGGATCACCATAGACCCATCTAAATTCCAAGCCATCCTTGAATTACCTCCCCCATGAACACGACGACAGTTGCAAAGAATTAAAGGGAAGGACAATTTCCTCCATTGCTTTGTCCTGTCCTTGATTATGCCACTCATGAACATGGTTTTCTACTTCTGCTTTGAAAATGCATCTCCTTTCACTAGGAAGACCAAGCCCAAATATCTTCCGATGCAGTGAATCAAGCATTGACGTCTGCACCCCTCATTCCTCCATTGGACTTTAACAAATATTGTATCCTTTATATCTCGGCATCATCTTCTAATGTCCAAAGTGTCTTGGTCCAACAGGTTGAAGGTCACAATGAACACATCATTTACTACATCAGCAAAACATTGGCCGAACTAGTACTCAACTACACTCATGATGAGAAGATCACACTAGCCGTGATCTCTCAGTACATAAATTGTGCCATTACATCTTACTATGCAAAACAACAGTGATCGCATACTCTAATCCAATGCAATACATACTCACCCGTTGGATCATTAATGGTAAATTTGTGCATTGGATTGTTGTTATCCAAGAATTTGACCTCCAGTTTGTTATCCTTGAAAGAAAAAAATCCTTGGCCCTGGTTGAGCTCATCACCGACCTCCCAACCACTACCCTAGGAGAATTGATGAACATCTTTTCCTCATAGCAAGCGATGATACATGGTACGATGGCATCCTAACATATCTTCGAACTCATAAATTCACCCCTCACTTGTCTCATGATGATTGCTGGTGAATCTGCCATCAATCTCCAAGATATCGCCTCCTAGGAGATGTCTTGTATCATCGCGGGGTAGACGCCATACTATGACACTACTTTTCCCACGAGGAAGTGGAGAAGGTCCTCAATGACTGTCATAGTAGGGCATGTGGTGGCCATCTCTCAGGGCTGGAAACCACCCAAAAAATACTCCGCACAGGCTATTTTTTATTGTCACTATTCAAATACTGTGTTTAAGATATTAAAATATGTGACAATTGTTATGTGTTTTCCTGTAAGACACGGGCTTCCCCCACCCCTCTCCATCAAATAATCACTGTTAGGCCATTTTGCAAATGGGAAATTGATTTCATGGAGTGTTTCCCAACCTTAACACAAATATATTATAGTGGTCGTTGACTACTTCACTAAGTGGGTTGAAGAAATGTCCACCTTTGATTTCTCAGGAACCATCGCTGCCTGATTCTTCTTTAGTCATGTCATTTCATGATTTGGATTCCCAAAGTAGTTGGTTTCTGATAATGGCACCCACTTCCATAATCAGACTTTTGAGGAGTTATCACTTTTGTTAGGATTCAAGCATGAATTCTTGACATCATATTATCCTCAAGATAATGACCAGGTTGAAGCCATACACAAAGTTCTTAAAACCATGCTTCAATGTATGGTGAATAAGAAAAAATCCATTTGGAATCATATTCTTTTCCACACTTTATGGGCATACTAAAATTTCGTTAAAACAACCACATGATTTACCCCATTTCACCTTGTACATGGAGTAGAATCCATATTACCCATTGAGTGGAAAATACCTACACTCCAATCAATTGTGGAGTTGTTACTTGATACTCCATCCCTCAAGCAATGGTTATTTAATTTGGAACACCTAGATGAAGAAAGAAGGGACTCGCTCCAACAAGATGAGGCCATGAAGCTCTACTCAAAATCACATTATGACCACCAAGTCAGACCTCGTGCCTTTAGCGAGGGAGACTTTGTCCTAGTCTTTAATGCTAAAAAGGACACCAAACCTGGACTAGTTAAATTTGTATCCAAATGGATAGGACCCTATGTCATCAAGAAATTTCTACCCAAAGAGGCATATATCTTGACATATCCTAGAGGAATCACCCTCAACAACCCTTTCAATGAGTTGTACCTCAAATGTTTCTATCCATAATTCCCGCGTACTCCACAAGTGCGCTATGTTGTTGGTTATTATTTCTACATTGTCAATACATTTCCCGTGATCTCTATTACACTTAGCTATTGGCATTATGTGTGTAGGAAAATGACTAGGAAAATGAGCCTCCAATCCTTTCAGCAATGGAGCTGGAATCACATCATAGGTATCATCTTGAAATTGGCATATAGGAAATTTTCTCCCTCTGTTTACATTTATTTTACCAATACTTCCACAGATAACCATAGTGTCCTAAGTCCCAATAATGATGTGCCACTAACATTGTCACTAAGGTTATCATGTTTTCCCCATTGGCGTGTGCACTATTTCATCCCTATCATAATTTGGCACCCATGATATTAACCCTCACAAGCTCAAGGAATATGATATAGCTCAAAAAGATCAACCAATAGTTCATCATTTTATAGTTGCGCATTTACTCTCCCACCTTCAGCAGTCAATACCATCAAATTCCTCGGCACATGTTATGATCAAGATGCACAAATGACCACCCATACCCTCATGAGAAATCTACCATCTACAATATTCTTTGTATCAGCACACCCACGAAGACAACAATGGGCCCCCCACCCTCCACAGAAACCAATTCTATTCAATTATTCAATTATTCCCATAGGAACAATATGCATGGCATTGACTCATGGGTCACCCATATTTGCGTTTTGCAAACAACCCTCACATCATCATGGAAAAGTTTCCCCAACTCACTTAAAACCATGGGAAATCCACCGATCATCAAATGAATTCCCAAATTCACCCAAAACCGCGTGAATCCCACCCATCATCAAATTGGTCCCCCGACACCCTCAAAACCATGGGGACCCCACCAATTATTCTTTATGTGCAAAAAATTCCCCAGTCCACTCAAAACCATGGGAACATCACTATTCTTTTGGAAGCAACCCTTAGTCACCTTTGATCGATGCCGTTGAGTCTCTCCTAGCATTGTCAAATTCGTTAGTCACCATCACTCTTAATGTTTTGTGTCTAGAAAAGCCATTCATCTACAATTTGTCTCCCTCCATTAAACTCTATTCCTTTATTTGAAGAATTCTATCGTCAGTTACTCCACAAGTTGAGTTGACATCGATCAAAGTATGTTGTGATCCCCACGCTTATAAGCTAGTCTTGTGTCAGGCCTGTCAGTATTACATTTGGTTACAAAATGATCTCGGTTCTCAGGATAAGACCTACATCTTATCATGTACTTTTGCTTTCATTGACATCACATCACTATATTCTGAGAGTTACAGTAGTTGCAGTTATAACTTGAGGTCCCTTTCAATCAACATAAGGGATCACCTTGAACTAAGTAGGGAGAGTCATCAATGCTCCCTAACTTAGTGGTCTCTCCTATGCTCAATGTCAACACATCTATTGCATCAGGGGGAGTCATACGTTTAGAATATAGTAGTGATCACATTTACAAATCATCGTCACTTCAGTACAATGAAGTTCCCCATGCAGCAACTTCACTAGTATTCCAATCCCCACCCCTGTGGAATTATCATGATTACAAGAAGTTCCACTTCTTTGGCACCTTTAACATCATTTATAGATTTAGTTACTCTCACATGGATTGAAGCTTCCTTCATACATGTACCACCAGTATTATGAGTTGACCCCTCGATTTCCTCTCATTGTAGTCATCTTGACAAATTTTCATAAGCATGGGTATGCCTGCCTCGTTTATATGAGACATTATTCTTTGTTATAAATTCATCAGCTATTACTAGCAATTCCCCCTCAAGGGAACCTTTCATCCACACTCACTTAAGAACTTCCAAGAACATGGGAAAACACAAAAAGAAACAATGATGCATTATCGGCTCTACAGTCCCTCTTAATTACCTCATACATCAGGGGGCATATGTTAATGCCTAAATTCCACACACATGCAACATTTTGGCTAATCTTGTAGTAAAGCATCATCAACGTATAGCATGCAACCCACCGAAGACATCCTAATCAGATTCAGAAAGTAGCATGAGTCCAAAAATGCCGAAAACAATCAAAAGAAGAGGTAGCATAGTTACTTCCATGATAGCTCACACTACAGTGTCTATTATCAGTTTTGTGCCCACGCTACACTAGCATGGATTTTCCTTCGAAATCTCTGCGATTGTTAGAAATGATGGTACCACAACCACCCAAGGCGCATTGAAGGCTCATGAAAGATCCACCACCTTGAAGAATTCGAATTTAGCTCGTCATGTACTTGGGATCATTGAATTGTCGTCCTTTGTGTACTTTGGAGCTAGATCATGGCATCAATGAGTCCACATCCGGATTTAGTTATTTCTTTGCCACCTCTTGGACTATAAAAGGAAGCCATGGGCATGCATCCAAAGAGAGAAAAAATAGAGCAAGGTTATGCTGCTGGAATTGTGTTGAAACTTCTTCCACCTCTTCCCATATCTACTAGCATTCTTCAAGCTCCCTTGCGACATTCCTCCAAGGAGAAATTGTTTCTCCCATTTTTTCTTTCCAGTTATTTAGCATTTAGTGTGGACAAAAAGGACCTACCTAAGAGATATTGTTGGCTTCCCTTGAATCCCACACCTCCTAGGTGACATTACTTGTAATAGCTTGACCATTACGCAATCTAAATTGGTTCTAGCATTTGCTTATTGTTGTGGTTTGTATATCCTGGCTCCCTCTGCTTTGTGTCAAGTTATTTTCAAGTTTTTGTTTTATTTTGTTTTGTTTTTCTAACAATAACCTTGTAGGTTCAATTTGGATTCATTCACATTAGTTTTTTGTAACACAATATTTGGTCTTGTTGACAACCTCAAAGGATTTACCCCAAGGTGGGAAGTGTTTCACTCCTTTGTGCAAATTTTCCCACAATGGCCTAGAATTTTGAATGCCCCTCATGCTCAACCCTCACACGCCTCCATTAAATCATAAGTTCTACCAACCTTCTCCTGCATCAAGGCTACCATATATGAATGACTATATGTTGTGTAGGATGAAGGGTTTAACCAACTAAAATCCACACAAAGCTTCTCAACCTGCATCTTAATTCTTGAAGGACCTTTTGCATGCTCTTCAAGGAGTCCTAGGTGATCTCAATCGCATGAATAAACTGATCTACTTCCTCTTCTTTCCCTTGTGGCACACCATGGTATATCTCATCAAGCATGATAATATGATCTCTATCGGAAAGAAGGTGTAGATAGTTAGACTTCATTATAACCACTGCTTCTCTAAGTGCATGAAAATATGTAAGGGATGGATCTCCTCCCAAACTATCATATGTCGCTAGAGTTCTCCAACAACAATCTGTCACCAGGCATATCATAAAAATGTCTCATGGATTCAATAATCTTGTCCTCACTTACCTCCAACTACCATGTCAAAGGATGAGACACATGGGAGCAATCATTCTCAACCAATTTTTCTGATTTGTTTTCATCATGTACGCTGGTGTCAATATCCTCATAAGACATCTTTAATGGTGGATCGAAGGTTGCGGTTTTGTAACCTTCATTGCACACACCCTTATCATGAGTAGATCGATGCACTTCTAGGAAGTCATCCTGGTGTTTTTTCAAAATTCTCTCATGAGATGAGTGTTAAGAACCCATGTCAACCCTTCTATTTACTTTGTTAGTATATTGTTGTTGGACACATATGATTTGTAAGTCGTCCCATAGTATTTGTTGATCCATAGTTTGTATTATTGTTGTTGGACGCATATGCTTTGTAAGTCGTCCCATAGTAATTGTTGATCCATATTTTGTATTGGCCCATGGTTTGTATTGACACATGGTATTGACCCATGGTATTGGAGCCTAAACTTAGTATATAAGTTTGTGTTGAGACCAATGAAGGCACCGTGAAGTTATTTGTTTTGAGCTTGCTCAAAAGAGGTTGCCCCCTCGAAGTGGCCTGCGATCAGTATAAAAGTGATTCTGAGTTCTGTTATTTATGCTATCTCGTTTGTTTTCATTAATTAATTATAGCAGGTTCTTCACATCTAGTATCAGAGCACTTTCTTGGGCTCGTTGGGTGGAATTTCTGCCAATATTTTTTTTTTTGCATCTGTTGCAAGTTCGTATTTGGGAATAATCCCTATCCGCTTAACTGTGGGAAGTACTTGGGCATAATCCATAAAACTCATTGTGAGGAGTACCACAGGAACCCCAAAGTAGTTGGCCCATTGAGAGGACCTGCCAGCAAAAAAGGGAAACGACCCTACCTGATTGAATAGTTCCCACCCGTGAGGTAAACCAAGAGCTGTCATTTGTGGCAAAGCGGTTATCAGTTTTACCTGAGCCATAGAGTGAGGGGTACTTCCCCAATACGCAAGCCGTCAGACAACATTGGTGGTCGAGTGAAACCCCTGAACTATTAGGAAGCCACACATACCTGGGTTCCATATCTATTTTCAGATCCAACTGTTTTAGATCCATTCCGACAGTTGTTCCAGATCCAACCGTTTCAGATCTATTCTGAAAGTCGTTTCATATCCAACCGTTTTTTATCCATTCGGCGTCGTTTCAGATCCATCTGTTGCCAATCCCTTCAGTGCCGTTGCAGATCTATTTGTTTCTGATTCCTTCCGCGCCGTTGCAGATCCATTCTTGACAAAAAAAAAGTATAAATTTCTGTTTTTTCGCCATATCTCCCTTGTTTTAACTCTGTTTCCCTTGAAACTTCCCGGAAACCCCTGCAATCCCATTCTACATATTTCATTCCTGAGGACCTTATCCCAAATTCTACTTCCCAAAGCCATAAATCTTACATTTGTCTATTTTTAGGTTTTGCTATAACTTCTTCAATTTTCGCCCACTCACCTCCAAATTTTTCCACTGTGTTCATTCCCTATTTTTGCTTCTTTGTCCCTCTTTGACAAACTTTCTCATTCTTTCACGCCGCTTCTGAAATCCCCATTTTTTGCTTCCCTGCCCAAAACCTATTCAAACCCCAATTACCCATCCGAGTTTTTCCCAAATCCAAATTTCCCTTTACCAAATAAGGTTTTGTTTGTGTTTTTCTATCCATTCCCCCCCCCCCTAAAAAAAAACTCTTGGTTATGGTTGTCACCCGTGCAAGAGCAAAAACCATGGAGGAAGCACTTGCAGCCATCCAAACCAAACTCCAAGATCTGGATGAAAAAATTCTTAGCCTCCATCTTCAACATTCAACCATGAACAATAACCGACAGCAAGAATCTTCTGCAGCCAATGGGTTCTCTTCTTCCAGCACTTTCCGTGGTCCGAAGCTTGACTTTCCTTGCTTCAATGGTACTGATCTAACTGGATGGATCTATCGTGTAGAACAGTATTTCAGTTTGCATAATACTTTTGATGTCCAAAAAGTTCCACTTGCATCCTTTCATTTGGAACAGGAAGCCCTTCAATGGTACCGTTGGTACATCAAGGCTCATGACGAGCCAAAATGGACAGATTTTTGCCAACTCCTTTTGCAACAATTTGGTCCTAGTTCTTTTGATGACTTCATTGGAGCACTCACTAAACTTCGTCAAATTGGCACTGTGAGAGAGTATCAGACATAATTTGAGAAATTAGCCAACCACACAGAAGGATTGTCTGATGACTTCTATAGGAGTTGTTTTGTAGGATGAAATCCGCCCAGAGGTCAAAATGTTCTGTCCCAACACAATAATGGAAGCCCTGGGGTTGGCTAAGTTGGTAGAAGACAAGATTGCCACTTAACAGTGCTCCAAACCCACTTTTGTTCCCTTCCGAAATATGGGTTCTCAACGACCTCCCATCCCGCCAGCTCCTCGACCAACTCCTATCAAGCAATTGTCTGAAACAGAGATGTAGGCACGCAGAGAAAAAGGGCTTTGTTATAATTGCGATGAAAAATTCACTCGGGGACATAGATGTGTTCAACAAAAGCTCTATCTCTTGGATGTGGATTCTTTGCCCGCCTCTGAAGTTGGTGAAGAGGTTCCAGATACACTGAATGATCAGGTCGACATTCGGGAGCCTCCTATTGACCTTCCATCTCAGGAAGACCACCCAGAGATATCTCTCCATGCTTTATCCGGCATCACCACCCCCCAAACAATGCGGGTCAGGGGTTACTTCAAGAAGCTTCCTCTTACAATACTCATTGATTCTGGTAGCACTCATAACTTCATTGACCCTCAGATCGCCAAACATGCTGATTGTTTTGTCCATCCTTGCTCCAACTTTGAAGTCATGGTTGCCAATGGGGGCACCTTACCTTGTAAGGGAAAGTGTCACAATGTGCGTATCTCTCTGGAAGATTATAACCCGTGCTATGACATGTTTGCCTTTTCCTTAGGCGGATGTGATGTGGTTTTTGGCGTTCAATGGTTACGCACACTTGGCCCCATCTTATGGGATTTTGCTGAACTTTGGATGCAGTTTTCAATCAATGGGAAACAACACATTTAAGGGCTTACAACAAGGGTCTCTCCGCCTCATCAGTTCACATCGCCTGTAAAAGACCCTTAAGAAGAATTCACATGGTGTCATCGCTCAACTCCATTCCATTCAGATGCACCCATCAACAGTCTCCCCTACTTCCTTTTATAGATATGTAGGTGTCCTTGTTGAACTAGTGGGATTGTCACCTTCAAGATACCTTTCCGGTAAGAATTTAGCCACATCTACATCTCAGTAGGAAATGATGGCTATTTTGCATGCTGTACAAAAGTGGTAACCATACCTATTAGGGAATTATTTCTGCATCAAGACTGATCTCCAGAGTCTGGAAACTTTCCTGGAACAATGGGTCTCTTCCCCAACACACCTGAAATGGGTTATCCAACTCATGGGTTATGCCTATGCGATCACTTACAAGAAGGGAAAAAAAATATGGTGGCAGATGCTCCTTCTCACACATTTGATGACCCAGTTTCTCTTCCAGCTATTTCTCTACTTGTTCCAAACTTGTTGCAATTTGTTCAACAAGGCTATCTCTTCTATGCACTCCATGCTTCTTCATCAGCAAGGCACTCTGGGTTCCTCAAAATGTATGACCAGGAACAATGTAACTTCTTTTGGCAGGGACTGAAAATGACAATTCAACAGATGGTGGCTGGCTGTGATACTTTCCAGGACAACAAGGGTGAAACGACACTCCTTTTGAGACTGCTCGAACCCTTGCCCATTGCTACATAGATTTGGACAACTATTTCTATGAATTTCCTAGAAGCACTCCAATGGTACAATACCACATCTAAAAGGACATCATATGAAGCAGTCTATGGACAGGCACTACCAATTCTTCTTCCATACACCCTCAGTCGCTCCCTAGTTCAGGCAATTGACTCGATTCTTCGAAACCGCGATTAGATTCTTCCCATTCTGCAAGACAATCTTCACATGGCAAGAATTCGACTGAAACAATAAGCTGATCAACACCGTTCTGAGCGCACTTTTCACGTAGCTGATATGGTTCTTCTTCGTCTATAGCCTTCCAAGCAACCCTCCCTGAAACTCACAAGGCGTCAATGGACCGGAATGCAACCCGAGGATGCTACAAGGGAATCACTCCTTCAGATTCTACATTAATTTCCACATCTAAAGCTATGAGGAATAATATTTTTCTAAGGGAGAGGGGATGTTAAGAACCCATGTCAACCCTTCTATTTACTTTGTTAGTATATTTTTGTTGGATGCATATGCTTTGTAAGTTGTCCCGTAGTATTTGTTGATCCATAGTTCGTATTATTGTTGTTGGATGCATATGCTTTATAAGTCATCCCGTAGTAATTGTTGATTCATATTTTGTATTGGCCCATGGTTTGTATTGACACATGGTATTGACCCATGGTATTGGCGCCTAGAGTTAGTATATAAGTTTTTGTTGAGACCAATGAAGGTATCGTGAAGTTATTTGTATTGAGCTTGCTCAAAGGAGGTTCCCCCTCAAAGTGGCCCGCAATCAATATAAAAGTGATTATGAGTTATGTTATTTATGCTATATCCTGTGTTTTCATTAATTAATTATTGCAGGTTCTTCACAATGAGGCATTTAGACCACCAACCACTTCAAATTGAAATCCCTCTTACTCCTTCCCAATTGATACGTGAGGTTCCAACAACTCGAGATGCTCAATCAATGATGTTATATTCTTTTGGTATTCGTGTAAGACTTGCAAAATTTACACGATTAGTTCTTGATTAGAATTCATACTTCCCAATGAATGACTGCTGAGACTAAAATTAATTAGTGCTGGCCACTCCACAAGTAATATGAAAGTACCAGTCACTGATAGCCCCTTAGGCTAGTAGGATGCACAGTTCTGAAACCACTATAATTTCCCAAGCTAATTCTGCCCTAATTTTCTAATTGTTTGTTATGTGTTTTGGTTGAAGAATTTTGTCAAACACTTGCCAAGCTCACTGTTATATCACTATAGGTTAATCTTCAAGTGGAATCTGAGTTGTTTGGTTGAGCTTGAAGGTTTATATGAATTCACATGTACACAAGAATTTCATAACAATCCCACATAGAAGCTTTGCAAACCACCCATGACAGACAATTCATATAATAGAGATAATGAATAGTAATTTCTTAGCCAATAAAAGTATTATGATAGTAGTATAAATTCATCAACAACAGTGACTATGCATCAACACTAACCTTAGGGCTATAACATGATATATTTTATTTATATAAGCAAATTCCATAACATAATATCACACCTGAGATAGGGGTGTACTCACAACTCCTCTAATTAGCTTAAACAACCTCTTTTAGGAATTCCATGTGGCCACGAATTGATTGATAATGAGAAGCTTAGTTCTCAATCTTCAAATAAATCCCAACATGTCCAAGCATACACAATAAATCAACAACAGTGGATAACAGAGATGACAAGTTCCTCCTCAAGTGTCTTTTTCTACAACTCGACCTTCACTACAGTGCATTGTCCCCTTCCTCAATGGGTACCACGCACTTCCTTAATGAACTAGATATGGGTGAATGACACTTTTTTCTTTCCTCAATTCAACATATAATGGCAACCCCAATAATGAAGGTAAAATTTCCTTTGGTTTAACAATATATTTAACAACAATTTGAAACAATATTTTACCTTTGAGTTCCTCAACAACTAAAATGCCCTCAATGAGAGAGGGTGTCCACCTTCTATTCCTCACATGCTATTCACAAAAGTAGTGACTTCTCCCTTAGCAATATATTCAATAAAAACACCTTGTTTCAGTTGTGGGTGTTGGTGATAAAACTGAAGATGAAAAAATCCCTCTACGCCCTCCAACAATGAAGATATAGCCTCCAACTCTATAAATATGACCCAATACAACAGTATGCCCCCCTCAAGATAGTGTAACTCAACAACAAATAAGTGTACTTATTCCTCAATCTTAGCGATGGTAACAAAACTCTTTAGAAATGCAGATACCTTCTTCCACAATGAATCTCATTGAGAAATCTGAGTGATTTTTTCTTATACAATAGCTAGGGCAGATTTGTCTCACCACTGAAATGATTTCACCCTTAGGGTTTTCGTCCCAAGAGACTTAAGCCACAAGAGCTCTTCAAGTTTTTGAAAAGTGAGAATATCATGAATGAGTGAGAGAGTGACTTCTTTCCTCTTTACCTTCATTTTGAACATTTTTTACTACTTTTACCTTTTCCCTTTTAATTAATAAAATTAAACTTTTTCAATAGTCACTTTAAGAATTAATTAGTCAATACCACTTTATAAATTTATTAATGCCACTTTATAACTTTTTTTCCTGGTAACATTAAATAATTAATTGTTTCCCCTTGTTGATAAAGCTAACATAACTTTGAAATACATCTCCCCTACATAGCTATAGAACATAAAAATGAGGACGTGGCAATTTTTTTAATAAATTTCATGGTTTACAATTTTCACTTCCATCATAGTTTGAATGGATTTCAATGTTAAAAATATATATTTCATATTTAAAGATTGTAGCTTTTACATTGGATAAGGGAGTATGTACACCTCCTTAAATTAAGTAAATAATATTTCATAAATAGAAATATTTAATCCTTTCTAAAACAAGAAAAATATATAATAAATATAAAATATTTAGGGATACTAGCCTAGTTTTGGAATGTTGCAATATGTAATGATTACTAACTTGATGTTGTTGGTATGGGCTATGAGAAGAAGGTATAATATTATTAGTAACTCTTTAAATTATAAAAAGGAGTTATCCTTAGAATGAAGTAAATTCCCTTTTCTTCTTTCCTTTTTTTTCTTAGTTATGATAGGTTTATTTAATACTTTAAATTAGATTATTATTATTATTTATATATTAAAATATATAATATAAGTAAGGTAACAAGGTTGTATTAATTTAGAACTGATAATAATTTTGTTTTCTTTAATAATTTATTTGAAGTTAAAATTAGAAAATATATGTATACAAATATGGAAATAAATAAGAAAGACAATATAATTTTAAAACAATTTAAACAGATTATAAAACATCTTCTGCACAGAGAGTTTCACTTTGAGGTTAGTCACGGTATTAACAAAGGGAGTTTCACTTTGGAGTTACCCGCGATATTAACAAAGTATTAACAAAGGGTTTAAAACATAAAACACAGCAGACATTATGTTACTGAGTGATTACACAAACCAAAACCCTCTCTGACCAGTCCTAATTATTTAATGCAATCAGCCAAAAAGTAGAAGAAAAAGCAAAATCTCTTCCTGAAATCTGTTAACTTCAAATGTTTAAATACATCTATTAAGTTAAAAAACAAACTCACAACAAACATTATGCCAAAAACATACAAAAGTCCTCACTGTAATTACGACTCAGCTAAAGCAGTCTTAACAATTTGCTATGCAATCAGCGGAAATGGCAAAGAAAAAAACAAAATCTCCTCTGATACCCAGCTACCTTTAAACGTTTAAATACGCATGTTAAGCTAAAAAAACAAAACAAAACGAGGCTTAAATTGTTTATTTTTTATGTCACAGTTATGCCCAAAAAATTCAAATCAAGAAAAGAAGATAGAATTTTATTCAGTGTAACAAGTTTACAATTTTACACAATAGCAGTAGAGCTATACTGCTTCAAAATCATTAAGAACAAAGACCAAAGTGCTATAATACAATAAAAGAGATGGACAAATTTCTCTTTCTGTGCATTTCCATCTCTTGGATTACGTGCTTCAGTATCTACTCTATCTGGTCTGGCTGGCTGAAGATTGACAACTGGAGGATTGCCTCACGAACTATTTTGAGGCACATTTTTGCAGGTTTCTCCAATCTGAAGTGTTGGGCTCATTATTCTCCCATCTCTAACTAGCAGCAAATTGCCTTAGACATTTATCTTCGGCTTTATAAAGAATATCCTCTTCCTGATTAAAGAAAATAAGTTATGCAACCACTATATATATAATATGTATGCACACAACACTGAAGTTCTCCTGGATGAGAGGTGGTCATGCAACTCATTAATTCAGATCCACAAGAAACAGTAACAATGAATATATTAGAAAACTGATGAATACAGTGCCACTGTATACCTCAAAACGAAAAATGGAGAATATTCACTTTTATAAGTTTTCTGATCGATCTTCATCCTCCAAAAGGTTAGACAGGCCCGCATTTTTGCATCGAGTTGAATGATAATTCCTACAGTAACAGTTGTTAAACAGCCAAGAACTGGTCAGTAAACAAAAGATACAAAATCCAAAGGACCCAGGTTTGCATGTACAAGTTACCTTCTATGCAAACCATCTCTGAAAGATAACATGGTCTGCACTCCCACAAATAAGCCTGAAAGCAAACCCTACAATACACACAGAGCACAGTTAAGTATTAATATGGACAGAAATCCAGCGTAGTGATATGCCACTGTGGTAATATTTTGCAATACAACATAACAAGTACAACCATAAGTCATCCTTAGAGGTTTATAAACACAAGATCATGTTTTTGAAAGGCCTAGAATGTGATTGATAGCAAGATATGCCTTTTACCAATGCACATTGCACATACCTTTGTGTGTGAAGCCACTGTCAGACCTCTTCCTAGCAGACTTGGCATTCTCACAATCTTTTGGCCCTTGGCAACTTCTTCCGAATTATGAAAGGTTTGAGCATACTGCTTAAAAGATTTGAGATTAAATGAGTCAATTGCAAGGTTTTTGGAGTCGCTGTTGTCCTCCGATGCATTTTTCGTCATAATCACAGATTTCACTAGACGAGGCCATACCTTATAAGTTTCCAAACGGCCATTCTCTCCAATACATAGACTGCTAAATCTATCTTCCTCATATCTCTTAGGAAATGGGTCATTATATATCTTCATAATCATAGACTCCACTGGACGAACCCTTATCATGTAAGGCCCCAAACTGCCATTCTTTCCAATTGATACACTGCTAAATTCATTTTCCTCACCCCTTATCATGTAAGGCTCCAAACTGCCAATCTTTCCAATTGATACACTGCTAAATTCATTTTCCTCACATCTCTTTGATAATGGGTCAATTTTCTGAGGCAAATCTCTAATCTGTTCGGTATCCACGTGCACTTCCAGAAATCCATCACTTTCATCTTCTTCTTCTGCCTCCATTGGTTCAAAAAATGCAGGCATCCTCTGACGAGCATTTGAACCCTGCCTCAAGCTATTGATATAAACTGTCAATGCACTTTGTAGCTTCTCGCAACAGAATCTCGATTCAATCTCAGAATCAGAGTTAATTTCCTTCTCTGACAATAGATTCAGCCTCTTCTGTAACGCTTCTATTGCTTCAGACAGCTGACTCCAACCAGGATAGCTATAATCCTCAGACGAAATTGCAGGCCTTTCACGTGCTTTGCCTGGGCTAAATTCGGATTTAGCATGGCCATCTCCACCATTAACCACAATGTTTGTTTCTACATAATTAGAGAATCCCACTGTGGCAGAGACTTCTCCATGGCAGGAACCTATAGAGCTATTACACTTGGAGCATATTTTTTCATATTTATCCCTATTTTGGGCTGTAAAGCCAGCAGAATCATGGCTACCAATCCTTTCTACATCCAATGATACAGCCGAGTTTTCTATGCAACCCACAGCACATGAATCTACGCCAGTCCGGGCATCCACATCTGCAGAACGCGTTGCAGGCAGCCCAATATCATTAATCTCAGAGTCATAGATACCAAATGTCAAAAACCTGCGTTTGTAGTCTTCAAGCTGCCACTGTAGACCCTGAATCTCCTTGTTTTTTCGGGAGAGAAGATCCTCATAACAATTATATGTCTCATGTACACATGCCAATTTAACCTCAGCCTCCCTTCGGTACTGCGTGTGTTGCATTTCCACCTTGAATTTTTCTTTCTGTAGGCGAGAAATCATGAGCAATGCATCATCCATTGATTCCGCTGAAGCACTTCTCTCCACTTCAAGTTCAGAATAAGCATTCTCTAATGCCTGGTGCTGGGCGCACAGTGCATCTAACAATATATGCAGAACAGACTCAGCCCATATACCATTCAGAGACAATTCTCTCTTTCCTACAATTGTTGGCATCTTGGTTTTACTGCTCTGTATCTTGCTTTGAGCATGTTGCTTGCATTTCTGCGTCCTCAAGTCTCTATTGCTTTGATGATCTGGTGTAAGACCATTTGATACAAAATCTACAGCTCCGAACTCCATTTCAATAAAAACCCTGAATTCTTTGAAGTTTCAAAGCGCAAGCCTGCATAAGGAAATTGAAAACCAACATATACATGTTTAAATTTTAAAAACTAGAAAGAGAAGAAAGGGAGGAGAAGAAAAAAAAAACACAGAGGAAGAGAAAAAAAAACATACATACTAAGTTTATATTGATTTGTGAGCAGCCCAATCAACCAAATCTAACGCCGAGTTCACACTGCAGTCCTCTCAAAAACATGCTATATTTGGAGCAGTTAAACCATATGAAGAATACGGGTGTATAATAAGTGTAAATTTATATGTGAATTTTAAATTTAAAAGTATAAAAAACTTCATATCCTGAAAAACTGTCGGATTTTATGGTAAATATTATTTAAAAGTCAAATGACCATGATATATATATATATATATGAAAGAGGAAACATATTATTAAAAGTCAAATGGTCAAATATTGATATGACCTTGGTATATATTTTTAGTTTATAATTTAGGAGGAAATACATGTTTACATTGTTATTAAAAAAATTACCTAAAAACATTTACATATATTAATATAATAATTATAAATTATTTATTTTTCCAGCAAATTTTTTGAATATTGATCAATAAAGCAACGTTTCATACCATAAATCAAGGTACTATATATTTGAAATTAATACATTTGATTAGTTTTTTTAATTACAAATAATTAAATACAATTCATTGAATAAAAATAATTTCTAAATAAAGCTTATTTATAATCTTTAATTTTTAATTAATCTAAAATATTTTGTTGAAGTTAAAGAGTAATTTCTTTCTAAAAAGGTTGAAAGGCTTATATTTACGTTTTTTCCATGAGACAAAAGAAACCCCAAAAAGTTTGGATTCTCACATTAAAGCACTTGTCTAGTTTTTGTTTCGGAGGGGCATGGCTTGCAAAACCAAAAGAGCCATTCCAAAGTCAAGACCACATGATCTTACGGTAGGTGCTTTTCCTTCTATGATTTTAATTTGATTTGATTTAATTCACCATAACTAAGTATACTTATTCCCTTCACTTATCGTATTATTGTCTTAACTTTATGAAGCATTTCCTATCACAAGCCTTTTAACAATCTCCTTCCATTGGCTTACTAAAGAGTGTTAAACCCACCCTAGTCCGTAAAGAAAGCCTTGTTGGGTAAGTGGGTCCTTCCTCTTTAAGATGAGCAAGGTGATCATGACTAGCAGTAAAGAAATAAATGCCAACCCATACTTAAGTATTCCCTTTTTGTAGCGAACACTCGCTCACTCTAATAGTTGTAACTTGTACTATATATCTAATTTTAGACAAACCCATATGCCCATTACTAAAGGAATATAGTATGTTGAACTCTTCATGGCGTAAGGGATATGGACTTAGATGGAGGGTTAACTTGTCACCTAAGAGATATGGACGAAGATGAGGAATCATAAAAAATGAATGGAGGCTCTTGGTGGAGTGTTTATCCACAAGTCACCTTACTTTCATGTGGGGGTGCCTTAAGATGGATATGACATACCCTTTAATTGAAAGTTCAACCCTAAGTTATCCAAAAAAATCAATTGATTGAAACATATACAGTTGACATTGATTGAAAAAGTTTTTTAACTATCCAATTGAAAAAATGCAATTCCTTATTTTATCAACCAAGTTACTATATGCTCCTCTCCATAAATAGAGGTTGAATGCCTCCATTCCTCATTATTTGTTCGATGTCGAGTGAGTAATAAATTATTCTCCTTGGATTAATCATTGGTGACCCAAAATGGATCATTATATATATTTGTCATTTATTTTGGTACTTTTAGGGTGGAAAAATTGAAGGTATTGGCTTGTAGGTCCTATTTCATTAGTAGGCCCCACTTTGAAGAATTGGGGCCCAAAACATTTCAAATCTCATGTGTGGCCTTACACAACCATTTTTGGGGTAAAAAATTTGCATTCTTATCTCCCAGCCTCTCGACATTATTCAACACATTGAGATCTTTCCAATTGTGCAAACATCACCTCAATAAGAGTTATGCTTGGACTGCAAGTTGACCTATCTTGTACTTGTGGAGCTAGTCATGTGTAGACTTTCAAGAATATTCTAGAGGGTCAAAAACCCTAATATTAATTGGGGATTGATGCATGCAAAAAGCCTAACATTAACCCTAGATGGCTTTCAAGTTATGTAAATGTTGGGATGCCAAGAAAAGAATGGGTTCCTTTCTTATTGTATTGTTATTGTTCCATAGTGGAGTGGAACATATAGGAGTAGGATAGTGAAGCATAATAGAGGAAATAGAAGATCCTGTAGCATCCATCACTACAAGGAAACGACCCTTTAACGGAGGTTAAAGTGTATGCTCCTCCCAAAAGAGCCCAAATATCCATTTCTAGCAGAGGTTAGTAGCGGAGGCAAGCGGCCGGAAGTTTTAGCAGAAGTTTTTATTTCGGTGCATTTTTAACATAATCGCACTGATGCGTTCTTAACCTAATCGCACCGGTGCATCCTAATTTGTCGCACCTTGAACAGAAAAAAGATTTATCAAAACAAAACAATTTCCAAATAACCATAGCGGTGTGTTCATTAACACAAAACTGCACCAATGTGTTTAGTACACGGGCCCTTGCACGAAGTTGAGGGGCCTTTTAGATGCAATCGTGCTTTCACGAAACGCGCGAAATTTTAGTAAAACAAAAACGTGTGCGCATTTCTTTGAACTAGGCATGGGCAAGCACAAGCCTTCCATGCCACTTAACATGTAGGATAGGAAACCATAACGCGCGAGCATTTCTTTCTCTCTCTCTCTCTCTCTCGTTAAGGGATTTAGGATCAACTATTAATGGGGTAAGGGATTATGCGTTAAGGGCTTAGGTGCTTAGGGGTGTATGGATTTACGAGGTTTGGGACTTAGGACTTATATGTTTAGGCCTTTAATTTCCCTCCCTTATCATTACTCTCCCCAACTCCTTAAATTTATGTCCCTTGCCCCCGCTATCGTATCTCTCTTCTCTCTCTCACCCCCTTTATCTCCATTCAACACTTTAAAAACATAAATTTGTGAAGTTAATAACGTGCGTGCGTTATGTATATACAAAACGCTCGAGCATTTTGTATATACAAAATGCGCGCGGGTTTCTTCTAATACCAAGCATGCCAATAAAAATATTTGAATTTAAATAGAACACACGTGCGTTCCTGAGCACCTAATAACCCCCTCCTCCTGCGCCCACGTGTCAGCCACAGTCCTATGTGGTTGGTTCGGATTTACCAAACCTGTGCTATGAAATTTACTGAACCATAGCTAATTAGGCATTTCCACCATTTTTCTCAATATGTCTGTTTTTCACCGCTCTCTACAGCATGAAATACATGACCATTATTGACGAAATTTTAGGCATAGACAACATTTTTTATGCAGATTCCAAATATGTAATTTAAAAAAAAATATTGAGATTTTCTACTTGTTTCCTAATTTTCTTGTGTCATCACTCAAGTCAAAAAACATGTTGTTAGTGTTTATTCCGTAACTTTTTCATTTCACAACCATTTAAAAAAAAATTGTATGTTGCACTAGTAGACACTGACCTCTACATGCTATAAAAAATCCAAGTTGAAATAACTGCATTAAGACCTTCAAAGGTTGCACCCACATTTGACGTACCGTTCTCGAGGTTTGATCACTTACATAATTAAAAAAAATTAAAAAATAAAACATTTAATTTTGGAAAAATAGTGATGCACTAGTGCTATGGGTTCTATACATGTCTACCAATTTTTGTAGCTTGAAACCATCATTTAGGCACTCAAATTTTGCACCCACAAAAACATAACCTTATCATTTGCCAAAAAAATAAAAAGTGATTGTTAGAAAAGATGAAATTTGACATAGTTATGTAAAATTTCAATACTTAAAACTTATTTTTTTTTTCCTCGAAAAAAAGCATAATTTCATTTCATCCATGGAGTACGAAATTACATTGATCAACTCACTCTTCTGTAGAGGAGTGTAGAACTGTTGTGGTAAGCATCTTGTAGTGTGTCCAAAAAATAATTCCGATGTTCTCACTGAGTGAGCATTAACATCATTTACATAACTCAAGTATATACTTCTATAAAATATTTACAAAAACTAGTATAAACTAGTACAAAAATAAGATCTAAAACCATAAACATGTCTGCATATGCAAAAACAGTTTGTAGTTTTTCTTTCTTCAGATCAATATAAACCTGTAACAGTAGCCAGAACCAACAAGCCCCAAAAAACCAAAACTCCAGATCATTCTATGAACGGTCTGTGGAAGAAGGTACGCTCGGTTCCATTCAGAAATTCAAATATTTTCCAAGTGCCGACCCCCAGATTGAGTCCTTCCTTTGAGGCCTGGTCCGCCTCAGCGTTGTTCTCACGATAAGTGTGCCTGCAAGTAAAAGTTTCCAAAGTGAGAGTGACGCTCTTAATATGTTCCAAAACATGATCAATCCTCCGATTGCTGTAGATGTATGTGCCATTAACCCAATTAACCACATTCATAGAGTCTCCAAAAACATTAAGTTTCTGGATAGAATGTTCCACAACATAAGAAATCAGCATTTTGAGGCTTAGAATCTTGGCCCAATTGTTTGTACCCCTCCCAAAGCCAAAATCCATCACATAGTAGTGTACAGGAGAAATAAAAAGAACAGCCCCTCCCCCACATAGTTCATTCTGGCAGGCCCCGTCAAAGAATCCCCATGGCTGGAAACGATCAATTTCTACAGGTTGTATAATACGGGGAGAAGTTGCCGGGCGAGCCTTCTTGAGAGCAAGGAATATCCCACAACTGTTGATTTCCACTTGAGCCGGAGTTCCCAATTTGTCATTGAACAAACCACTATTACGCATGAGCCAAATGCCCCAGATCACCACCCGAGGAAGGGCTTTATAACGTTTCAGTGCCGCATTGTCTGTCCATCTTCTCCATGCATCTTCGACCGAGTTTCCATCCCATGGCATAGGATTTTTTAATATACGGGATGAGATGCTCCATACCTCCTTTGTGAAGCGGCACTGCAAAAACAGATGTGGAATAGTTTCCCCGAACAATTTGCAAAGGTAACATCTGCTCGGCCCATGAAAGTTGTGCTTCTGCAAATTTTCCCAAGTCAGAATCCGATTAGCCAGGGTACACCACAGGAATAGTCTGGTTTTGGGTGGGCTGTGAAGTTTCCAAACCGTTTTCCACCACCATACCAGATCTCTATGATCAAGATTCTCGCTAATCCACTGGTATCCGGCTCTAGGTGTGTAATTTCCGGTTGGATCCCCATCCTAGATAAGAGCATCTTCATCAACGGTCAGAAAGATATGGTCCCTGCATAGTGCTCTTAAGTAAAGTCTAAGTTCCTCCATCAGTTCATCTCTAAAGCCGAAAGAATCAGCCCTTCTCCAGAGAGGTCTTCCCATCCAAACGTTATCCACATCCACTAGCTGACTAAGAAAATGGATTCCTTGTTGCCTCAACACCTCCATCAGACCCTCAGACAATATGTGTTGTGCTTCACATCCCATCCAGGGATCATGACCAATGCGCAACCTGTGACCGTTGCCGACATCCCACGCAAGATTGTGTTCGATGAAATCAAAAGAGGTCACCAAGGCTTTCCAGATGACCGAACCACCACGATGTCGCTTGATAGGAGATCTAATCCAATCTTCCACAGTGTCTGGCTCAACATATTTCTGCAACATCACCCTAGCCCAGAATCCATCGGACTTAATTAAGCGCCATCCACACTTAGAGGCCAGAGCCTTGGAGAAATGAAAAATATTCTTAAGTCCCCACCCCCCCAGGGCCTTTGGTGCTGCAATTTTGTCCCATCTTACCCATGGGGTAACCTGAACATCGTCCTTTGCATTCCACAAAAAATTGAAGTAAATCTTTCTTGCGGCTTCCAAAATCCCTTTAGGTATCCAAGCTAGTGACATCCAAAAAACCGGAATGGCTTCCAGCACCGTCTTAACAAGAACAAGCCTCCTAGCGCGCGAAAGCCACCGAAAACACCAGCTCTTCATCCTCTTTTCCAGTTTTTCCAGCAACCAGAACCAGTCCTTTTTGAGGTAATTATTCGGCTTCAGATTGAAACCTAGATATTTAAGCCCATCCGATAAATTGAGAATCCTGAAGGGGAAAGTAGTAGTGTATAAAAGATATTCCTCCTCCCTCAAACGGGATACAATAAGTGTGTACTTCCCCTCATTGATCTCCATTCCGGTTGCAATTGAGAAAAGTTTCAGAATCTTTGAAAGCCGAGCAGCATCCATTCTAGAGCCAGAGCAGAAGATCAAAATATCATCCACAAAAAGCAGATGAGTTAGAGAAAGACCCGGTGCTACCAAAATCCCTTCGAATCCACCATCCCGCTTAGCTACCTTGATGGCTCTACTCAGACTCTCTGCCACCAACAAAAATAGCAAAGGAGAGAGGGGACACCCCTGTCGCAAACCACGGCCAGAATGAAAGAACTGTGTCGCGGCTCCATTCATTAAGACAGAGAAAAAAACAGTAGTAATGCAACTCATTATCCAATGGATAAAGCCAATCTCAAAACCTAGATGGGTAAGCATGAGGCGGATATACAGCCAGCTCACCTTGTCAAAAGATTTGGACAGATCAATTTTGAGAATAGCTCCTTTCAGGTTTTTAGTCTTGATGCTATGTAGCCCTTCTTGAGCAATGCCAATCGCCTCATGAATCTGACGCCCTTCCAAAAACCCGAACTGCTCTTCAGAGATGTGAGTGGATAGAATAGGTTTGAGCCTTCTAGCAATAATTTTAGTGACAATCTTGTACACACAGTTACACAGAGAGATAGGCCTGAATTCGTTGAGGGAAGAAGGAGTATCCACCTTAGGGATAAGAGCAATGAAAGTAGAATTTATACTGGCTGGCACCTTGCCATTTCTCCTCGAATCCTCAACCAGTTCAAGCAGATCATTCCCGATGATATCAAAGAGAGCAGTAAAAAATTCAATAGTCCACCCATCAGGCCTAGGGCTCTTATCCTTCTGAAAACTTCCCAAAACCTCTTTTAATTCCTCCCCTGTAATGGGTGCCATCAAATTCCTGTTATCCTCCGCTTCAACGAACCTGGGGAAAAGATGGGCAACCCTAATCACCTCCTCAATATTCACTCTCTCAATGGCTTTGAAAAGATCCCTGAAATGAGTAACCCCAACAGAAGCCAGCCCTTCGAAAGTAGACAAAGAATTGCCATCTTTATCCTCAAGACTCCAGATGGTGTTGGCAGACCTCCTTCCTTTTGCATAAGCATGAAAGAATTTAGAATTTTCATCCCCACTTTCCAACCAGATGGCCCGACTTTTCAATCTCCAGGTCTCCTCGTTCTGCAAGAGAATTCTGTTCCTCTGAATTTCCAAGAGAGCTAAGTGGTCTCTAGATGCTTGAGAACTGTAACCTCCACCCACTTCTTCATAAATGGAGGCAATTTCGACTTCAATATTCTTAAGAGCCCTATAGTCCCTTCTCCTCTTCTCAGCTGCCGATGATTTAATGGGTTCCTTAAGTGTCCTAAGATTCTCAGAAAAATGAAATGCAGCAGAGTGGATCAATTCAGAATGAAAAGGAATCCAGTGTTGTTGGAACAACTCAAGGAAGGTCTAATCTTCCAGCCAGACTTTGTTGAATTTAAGAGGGGCAGGAGGTTTGAGAGGACCGTCTTTCATCTCCAAAAAAATTGGAACATGGTTTGAGTTACCCCCTGATCCAATCCATTGTCTAACCAAGAAGGTTGCCTCCACTAGATGCTCAGAAAGTAGAAAACGATCCAACCTCTTAGCCACACTGTCCAATGCAATTCTCTTATTCCTCCAGGTTGGCTTCAACAGAACGGGTTCCACATCTATCCAGTTACCTTCAGATAACTTCCAAACAAAGAAGTTTGTGAGAGGATCAACATTTGAGTGCGGCCCCCAAACCTCAGCATGTCCCAAAGAGAAATTAAAATCTCCCCCCAATATCACAGAATCCCCACTGAGCAAGTTGCTACCCAGAAGTAAAGTCCAAAAATTTTCCCTATCGCAGTAGGGTCCATAAATATTGACAATAGTAAATAATCGGTCAAAATCCAAGAATTTGCATGAAATTCCCAAAACTGATTGCATCCCCCACCGGGAGGATACACAAACCTTAGCCTCATTCCATCCAATCGCCAAGCCTCCAAAATGACCCCTAGCATCCAGGGCTTCAAAACACCACCCAGGAAACCAAACCTTAAGCCTGTCAATAGCTTCAACACCTCCACACATAGTTTCTTGTAAAAGTAGAACATCAGGATGCTCAAGAAGCAGCATCCGTCGCAAAGCTGGTCTTTTGGAGGGACTAGCAAGACCTCGGCAGTTAAAATACATAATCTTCATCACAACCCATCCAAGTGGGCATCCGATGCTCTAAGTGCCCTTTCAATTGAAAGTTGTGTACCATTCCGAAGATCCGAACACACTCTGGTCTTGGCATGTGTGATGAAAGACTTCCTTCCTCTGGTTTTATGTTGTTTAGGTTTTACCTTTCCTAAACCTCCTCCCGTAACTTTATTCATGGAACGCAAGAAATATCCAGACTCCGAGGAGTCGGTGGCTGAAGTCTCAGGTATCACTTGAACAAGTACAGGGGAATCATCAAAAGGAACAGGGGGAGGACAATCAATCTGACAGGTTTCCATCTCAGGGGAAGAGCCTTCATCCCCCTGAAGAGATGGTAGAAGGGCCATCGACTGTGCTGAAATATGAAGATTCCTAAAACCATCCACCCAATCTAAACCAAGAAGAGAAAAGTTTTTAATAAAAATACTGAAGGAAGGGTGTATAAAGGGAGCAGAAGAAGTACCAGCCATAGTGTCAGAATCCCGAGACAGAGAAAGTAAGGAGACCTCCAAAGTCTTGACCAGTGGCAAAAGACGATCTCCCTCTGTGTTGCCCGGAATTACATTCTGCTCAGGGACAATGCCAACCTCCTCCGGATTGTTCAGGACTTCCACCTCCTCTGTGTGAACCTCCTCAGCAGAGCGATCCAAATCCATCTCTCTCTGCTCTTCATCTCTTCTTATTTCCCCTGCCTCCTCCACCTCACACCTCCTCTTCAGGTTCCTTCCAAGCTTCATTCTAACCGGAAGTGAGCAATCCACAGCCGGGTGCCCGTATTCATGGCATCGTCTGCATCGAAACGACACATTTTCATAGTCCAGCGTTTGAGTGAAGCAGTAAGGTCCCCACTTCAAATCCATGTTCTTAAATAAACCCTCCCTTACGTTGATACTGACCAGAATCCTCGCCACCTTCTGGACAACAGTTGTAAGGAAAGAGAAGTCGGCTTCCAAATAACTTCCCAAAAGATTACCAATGCTCCTGAAGTGATTTTCGGCCCAATACTGTAAGGGAAGCCCTGGGAGCCTAACCCAGAGAGGTATAGTATCCAGTCTCTCCCGGCTCGCATCAAACAACGGGTTCCATGGCTTGAGAAGTAGCGGGGCCCGGAAGATTGACCAGTTCAGACTGAGTGCCCAAACCGCATGTGCATCAGATTTGAAGTGAAAATCAAACCATCCTCCCGAAAGTCCTACAACACTTGGGACATACCCACAGTAACCCAGCCATGCACCGGTCGCCCAATGAATCATTGATTTGAGGCTCACCACCCTGCCATAAACCCTGCCAACGAACACTAATTTAACCATTTCAACAATCTGCTGAAAGCCGATATCCTCTCCCAGGGCGTAGTTTGGTGCTTTGCCCGTGTTCTTGATCCACCTCCTCCGCGATTTCGCCCGGGGGCTCTTGGAACCCTCAGTACCGGCGCCACATCCCGCAACCTTCCATGCCGAATCACCAACCAGACAAGGGAAGCCCCTGTGTTCCGCCCAATCCAAATCTGTAGCACAGATACCAGCTTGTGAAACCCCGCTACCAAAAGCACCAGGAATGTCCTTCCGTGCAATCGAAACCCCGCTTAACTCCCGCACCGGAGAATCGTGTGATCCGACTGAGGAAAGCAAAAAATCCGGTAGGTCTCCAAACCCCGTGCTTACATGTTCCGGAGAAGGTGAGCACGAAACCTGAACCCCCCAAATTGAAGCAACCCTTCTCATCGATGCAAATCCTTCACCATTCCCGTCCCAAAATGGGGAAGCCAAAGGGGTAGGCACTGAAGAAAGTGCCTGAGAAGCCCGCACATCAGGAAGAAACGAACCCTCCTTCTGATGGAAAACCGCAACACTGCCTTCACCAAAACCGCCGTCTTCACTCAAAAACCTTGAATCACCAGGTGGCGAGCTCCAAATGTCACCATGGCGCAGCGTGTCACTCCTGAAATCCACTTCATCTAACAAATCCATACCGTGAAGTTCGAGAAACTACCACATGGAAAGTGTGGTAGAGAAAAAACAGTAAAAAAATCTTACCGCCAGCTAAACTAAACCAAGAGACCCAAGCATTTCTGCCTAGGGAAAGGAGCCTACGTCTGATGCCACTGATGACCTACTGCCGTCTGCAGTGGCCATGGCTGACGCCACCGTCACTGCTCAATCCATCGCCGCCATCCCGTCAAACCCTAGCTCGCCCCCCACACCTTCCAGGAGACGTCCCAATCTATGATACCACCTTTCAAATATTACTTAAAACTTATATATTAGGAAACGTGACTCAATTTCCTACATTTCATATTTTTTACTCGATGCAAGATATCTTGTGTAAGTATCTCAAAAAAACCAAGTAAGTTGCGGGATGCCTGATTTTTCAGTTTTCTATTGCATCTAACGCGCCAAAAGTGACCCTCATTAGCTTGCACATGCCCACACATGGAAATATGAACCCAAAATCCGACGGCATTTATGTCCGATTTTCGATATCACTCTGTCGACAATCCAACAAGCCTCTCCTTTTTTAAACGTCAGTTCAACTTTGGTGGATATCCGATAGCAAGAAGCTCTCGTCGGATATCTGACACTGCAATGTTGATTAACTGACACCAGAAGACGTCGTACATTCTATTAACACAGAGTTAGTTTTATGTGGTTGGAAAGAAAAAATGGATAAACCAAAGGATCAAGGTCTATAAACCTAAGGCTGTGACCGAGAGCTAGTAAAAATTTCTATATTTAGTTGAGCATATAAAGTGGATGGATAGGGCTTCTAAATTTGGCTAATATGCTAAATTAGACGGACAAAGCACTGGCAAATATCTAAATTCGCTACTGAAGCTCTAAAATGGTGGAATGGCTAAAAGATGGAACACCTCCAAAATGCCCAAGTCTTTATTACAAAATTAAAAATTTTATAGTTATTAATATAAATATTTTACTAAAATATTTATATTAATATTCAAACCCAAGGAAAACAAAAATTACCACATAAGTCTTGGCACGAATCTCAAAATATATCAAATAGAAACTTTGGAAAAGTCAAAGTTTGGATGAGTGGCCACCATTTAGTTCGCATCATCAACTTGCACGAGCAAAAGATCTTTCCAAATTTGTGAAGTTAGGGTAGGTGCCACACATTTTGACGGCTCAGATCAGTAGGCGAAGGAGATCAATGACCCATAAAAACTTCGCAATTTCAACCTTCAAGGAGAAACCGAATTCCAAAATCAGCGAAGTTTACATGCCCATGGGTAAATCGAATTTTATGAAAATGACTGTTTTAGTCATCATTTTCAAGCAACTGTTTCCGCCAAACCAAGATGAATTTTGAGAAACTGAGAGAGGTTTTTCTTCAGAACGGACACATCTATAATAACCTCTCTCAGGTTTTACACAGGTATCACGGTTTGAGAGAATCGAAGAAATCTTCACAGGGTATTTTTCCAGAATACTAGTTTACTGCCTGAGTCATCAACTTCAGAAGCAGATTCCGATGAGTTGGAGGAGAATCTAAGAAAATGAAGGCATGGGTTTTGTGGGGCACATGCCAAATCACAAAAATATCTCTCAAAATTTACACAGCTGGCACCATTTTAGGTATGCAGGCGGGGCTTTGAAGCCTAGTTTTCATCAGTCCGCATCCGAAAATGAAGAACTCGGTTGTAACAAATTCCTTGAAAGCAGGAAGTTTGTTAGTCAGATGTCATTGTGTTTGTAACAAATTTATGTTTCTAGAGGCTAGGTTAGAATAATTCGAGCTTGAAAGATGAGGGTATCCTATCCTATATATTCATATGTAATAGGTAGAGCTAAGGGTTCAATTTTTTAGGGGAGGGATTTTCAAGAGCAGAGAGGCTCTTCATTGTAAATGATTTTCATTTTCAGTATATGAATAAAATTGCAGAGATGGAATGCTGAGAGGTTTCCATGGCTAAGATTCTTGTGCCATCATTTTCTTCAGTAAGTAATCTTCTATGTGACTATTTTTCCCATTTTGACACTCCATTTTGTGTTGCTTTTCATGTTTGAACAACAAGTTTAAGGACTAGAGTTCATCTTGCATGCTCTAGATCCATTGTTCAAACAATTTTAAAACATTTTCTTCTAAATTCTTGCAGAACTCACCCAAGTTAGGTGCTCTGCTTGATGGGTTGTCTTCCTTATCCTCTAATCAACTTGCAAAAGCCTCAATACTGAAGAAATGGTGTATACCCTGCCTCTGTCCATGATTCCTTCAAGCCCCTACCTCTAGCAACCTAACTCAGATTTGATTATTGACTCCATTTCCCAATGGTCTCCTTCATGATTATCTTAACAAAACTTTAAAAACAAATTGTCCTATTAGAAATCTGATCTTCTGAATGTCATTGATATAATATCTTGAGCTAAAAGGCTTTGTAAATAGTGAGAGATCCCTCTCTGATTGTGTTAGATCAGAAATACAGTCTGAAGTGGTTTTTTGGTTGCCTTGAAGTGACCTTTTCCTCACAACCTTAAGGGTCATTTCGAGTGCTAACATATTGGTGCCGTTGCTGGGGAGCGAAAGTTGCATTGTCCCTGGGCAGAATGACAAAGTTTCAAATCTAATTACTGATGGTGGACGTCAATCAGACATCAAGAAGGTTCTGTACCATTCACCTGGCAACTCCACTCATGATTCAATCCAATATGCAGGATACACTGGAGAACGAGCCCAGTTGACAGAAACATGGAATAATTAAGATCCAGGTATCAAAGTGTCAATTTATTCAAGGAGATGATGTTCTTTTGCATTGATTTATTTTTATCTCTATGTGTATATATCAAGGAATTTCAGTTTCACCGGAAATTCTTAAGTCATGATAGGGCTTCCTTTGTATATCCTTCATTAGATCTTGTAGATATACCTTCTTTTTTCATTCCTAGAGCTAATCCGATTCCTTCTTTTGAATCATGTAAGATCCATAATCAGTCTTGCGAACCCCATGAGATTGAGGTTGATGACATTCCTCCTATACATACTCGTTTACCTTCCAGATCTCAGCAGAGATATAGTCCTTTAAAGATGCCCCCTTTTTCTTCACGAATATACTCCAAAATACCATAGATACCTCCCTGTTTTTGATGGGGAATATGGAAGTCTTACAGCTGAGAAACATCTTCAAGGTTTTGAGCATTTTATGGACCTTTTTGAAATACAGTATGATGATGTTTATATGAGGGTTTTTGCCCAATCTTTCCAAGGATATGTTAAGAAATGGTTTAAGCATTTGCAGCCTGAATCCATTGATACATGGGAAGAGTTTTTTGATGTCTTTTTGAAGTTTTAGGGTAAGAGAAGGTCGTTGGACCAAGTTCTTTCAGAGTCTTATTCCATGAAGAAATAAGAAGGTGAAACTATGCCTATATTTAGCAGGAGGTTTGCAAGCTTTTATTATAACATGCCAAAGGAATTTCAGCCTCTAGAAAATGTTGCTAAATTGCATTATGCATCTATATTTCCTCCCGAATTGTGTTTTCTTCTTTTGGAGAGAAAGTCAGTTACATTGCAGCATATGTTTATTGATTCATTGGAGGTTGAAGGAAATCTTAGGATGTCTGGAAAAGTTTCAAACCAAGATAATGATAACATAATTGAAGAAGAATTAGAGTTTGAATAGAGATATGAACAAAAAGATTTTTCTTTGCATTCCAATCCTTTTCATGGTGAATAGACAGTTGATCAGCCCAATGAGGTACAAAAAGAGGGTAATACTAATTTGTTTTATGTACATTGCAATCAGCATGTTGAAAATTCTGTTATGGAAGGTTTTAAAGAAGATTTTAGTCCACCTATATATGATGAATATGAGGATGAATACTGGGATAATATACATAAAGAACCAACATAAATTTTGCAAATTCTGGAATAGTTAGTGAAGAAAACTTGATTGCAATCCGTGACGAAAATTCTGAAAATATAATGGATAGTGAGCATTCTAAAAGTGATCGTTTTCCTCTTTGTTATTCTTCATTTGAATTGCTGAGACAAAGACTTAGAGTTTTTAATCGAAGACAGAGATTTGAGGAAATGGAGAATTTCATAAACCTTTTTGAAATTGATGATAAAAAAGAAGAGCAATCGCGCAATCAGTCCCAACATTTCAAAAGAATGGAAGTTTGTAGTGAGGAAGTGAAGCACAAAAAAGAAAATCAAGGTTCTTTTTCAAATTTAGAATTTTTGTGTCAAGAAGAATTTGTCTGGCTTGATTTTATTGAAGAAAATAATGATATTTCTGCTGAATTACATAAAGAGGATCGAGTTTTAAATTCTGAAATTTTGAATGCAGTTGTTGATGTCTCGGTGGAAAATTATCATGAGTATTCCTCGCATGGTTCTTTTGAAGATCAGTTTGACAGTGTGTAAGAGAATTTACAGTTTGAACACACTTGTCATGACAAACAAATGACAGAGTTTGTTGAAGGATATCATGTTGCTTATGATCCAATGGCTGAATATATGGAGAAGCATTGCAGTGATAATGGTTGGTTAGGTGTATGCCTCAAATGTCAAGACCTTTATCATACCTTTTTTCCATTATGTTCTTATGTTATGATTTTGATTAAGCCTGATGAGAAAGTTTACTTATTGGATCAATTGCTTAATTGGTTACATTGGCAGTTTTGTATCACCTGATATGGAAGTCATTTCCGCAACATAGGGTAGGGTGATTCGTACATGAATAAGCTTGACATGGCGAGCATCTTTTTCAGCAATTTTTAGTTTGGTTTCAATAGAGCAGTTTAGTTTTTAGTTTCAAGTTTCAGTTCAACAAAATTTTTGTGTATTTTTCAGTGGATGGTTGTAGGTCAGAGCAGGCTGAGGATTTCATAAATTTTTTGAGAACAACCCAATGGATTTGGCACTTGGTCTACGGGGTTCTTTGCCACCTCGCAGGGAGGATAGCATCCCTAGTTGGAGCCAGTTGTTAACACAAAGTTAGTTTTATGTGGTTGGAAAGAAAAAATGGATAAATCAAAGGATCAAGGTCTACAATGGGACTTAAGGCTGTGACCGAGAGCTAGTAAAAATTTCTATATTTATCTGAGCATATAAAGTGGATTGACAGGGCTTCTAAATTTGGATGATATGCTGAATTAGATGGACAAAGCACTAGCAAATATCTAAATTGGCTAGTGAAGCTCTAAAATGGTGGAATGGCTAAAAGATGGAAGAACTCCAAAATGCCCAAGTCTTTATTACAAAATTAAAAAGTTTATAGTTATTAATATAAATATTTTACTTAAATATTTATATTAATATTCAAACCCAAAGAAAAAAAAATTTACCGCATAATTCTTGGCACGAATATCAAAAGATATCAAATAGAAACTTTGGAAAAGTCAAAGTTTGGGTGAGTGGCCACCATTTAGTTCGCATCATCAACTTGCACGAGCAAAAGATCTTTCCAAATTTGCGAAGTTAGGGTAGGTGCCACACATTTCGACGGCTTGGATCAGCAGGTGAAGGATATCAATGGACCATAAAAAGTTCGCAATTTCAACCTGCAAGGAGAAACCGAATTCCAAAATCAGTGAAGTTTACATGCCCATGGGTAAATCGAATTTTATGAAAATGACTGTTTTAGTCATCATTTTCAAGAAATTGTTTTAGCCAAACCAAGATGAATTTTGAGAAACCGAGAGAGGTTTTTATTCAAAACGGATAAATCTACAATAACCTCTCTCCGTTTTTACACATGTATCACGGTTTGGGAGAATCAAAGAGATCTTCATAGGGTATTTTCCATAATTTCAGTTTACTGCCTGAGTTGAATTCAGAAGCAGATTCCGATGAGCTGGAGGAGAATATGAGAAAATGAAGACATGGGTTTTGTGGGGCACATGCCCAATTACAAAAAACTCCTCATAATTTAACTATTTGTCACCATTTTAGGTATGTAGGAAAGGCTTTGAAGCCTAGTTTTCAGCTGTCCGCATTCGGAAATGAAGAACTCGGTTGTAACAAATTCCTTGAAAGCAGGAAGTCTGTTAGCCGAATGTCATTGTGTTTGTAACAAATTTATGTTTCTAGAGGTCAGGTTAGAATAATTTGAGCTTGAAAGCTGAGGGCAGCCTCTCCTATATATGCATATGTAATAGGGAGAGCCAAGGGTTCGATTTTTTAGGGGAGGGATTTTGAAGAGAAGAGAGGCTCTTCATTGTAAATGATTTTCATTTTCAGTATATGAATAAAATTGTAGAGATGGAATGATGAGAGGTTTCCATGGCTGAGATTATTGTGCCATCATTTTCTTCAGTAAGTAATATTCTATGTGACTGTTTTCCCTAGTTTAACACTCCATTTTGTGTTTCTTTTCATGTTTGAATAGCAGTGTTATGGACTAGAATTCACCTTGCATGCTCTAGATCCATTGTTCAAGCATTTTAAAAAAAAATTCTTCTAAATTCTTGCAGAACTCACCCAAGGTAGGTGCTCTGCTTGATGGGTTGTCTTCCTTGTCCTCTAATCAACCTGCAAAAGCCTCAAAACTGAAGAAATGGTGTCTACCCTGCCTCTGTCCATGATTCCTTCAAGCCCCTACCTCTAGAAACCTAACTCAAACTTGATTATTGACTCCATTTCCCAATGGTATCCTTCATGATTGTCTTACCAAAAATTTAAAAAAAAAATTGTCCTATCATAAATCTGATCTTCTGAATGTCATTGATAGAATACATTGAGCTAAAGGCTTTGTAAATAGTGAGAGAAACCTCTCTGATTGTGGTTTCATTGACTCTGACCTTTTTCCCACAACCTTAAGGGTCATTTTGAGTGCTAACACATTCTATCGCATATCCGACATAACTTACATAGGGAAGGTTAGGATATCCGACCAAGAAGACATCGTATATCCGACCCACCTTACATAGGAAAGGGTTGGATATTCGAATAAGAAGACGTTGGACTTTCCCTCGCATATCCGACCTAAATTACATAGGGAAGGGTCAGATATTGGACTAAGAAGACGTTGGACATTCTGTCGCATATCTGACATAACTTACATAGGGAAGGGTTGGATATCCGACTAAGAAGACATCAGATATCCGACCCACCTTACATAGGAAAGGGTCGGATATCCGACTAAGAAGATGTTGGACTTTTCGTCGCATATCCAACCTAATTTACATAGGGAAGGGTCGGATATTTGACCACGAAGACATTGGACATTCCGTCGCATATCCGACGTAACTTACATAGGGAAGGGTCGGATATCCGACCATGAAGACTATGGATATCATACAAATATTACATACTCCTAAGTCAGATATCTGACGAAGGAGGTGTCGAAATTATGACAGCAGTGGCCACAGACACAAGATAAAGTCCGACAACATTTTCTGTTAGAGGTATGTCACCGTTGTCAGATTTACTATGGGTCCCGTCAGATATGCGATGGAATTGGAGAATTTAAAAAAAAATAGTTGATCAGGAATTACAAATGACAATTCCAGCAGCAACCTCCTAGACGGATATGCCTATTTTGCATTGAACACCAGTTATCAGTTTATCTGAGTAGAAAGTAGTCCAATGCAAAGATTCTTGTAGACATAAAAAGAAAAGAAGGAACACATAGTGAACTGTCTAAGAACTTTCCAAATGTACAAATAGGATTGTAAGAGCAATACACATAGGAAACAATCCTCAGTAATGCAATACGAAAAATGGAAATTGTGAAATGGTTGCTCAACCTCAAATCTATTATGTATCTACTAGAAATGGAAGAAAGCATGTTCTAGCAGGTAGACTAATAGGAAAGAAGAACACAAATTTCTATAGGAAATCAACGAGAAAACAACTCAGAAATAGATTTTACATCACACCATATTTAAGTGGAAATAAAGACTCAATGTTAGATAGCGAGACAATACAAAGATTATGCAAAATCTATGAGACATATGGCATTTGAAACTTGGTGCAACAACAATGGATCCAAGAATAATTTACAATAAGGATATATTTTGAAACAAACAAAATACATACTAAAAAAGGAAAAGAAAACGGGACCCCTTCAAACTAAGCAAAGACATGCCAAAAAAAAGAGGAAGAAGTTTATGAATTTTCTTTGAATTTCTTTGCAACTTCAACATTCAAAACACTTATTATGGAGGGATTTTCATTGAAACCTAACAAAACAAGTTATTTTATCCATATATCTATTTATTGTGTGCAAAGAAGCAAGAAGGCTACAATTATTGGAGGCACTTCACCAAAATATGGAAATATTGGCTACAAACATGACAATTTGGGTGTCAATTGGATAAACTTGAGAAACATGTGAGCTTCTTAATATTGTTAATAAGAAAAGGATATTCTAGGTTTCCTGGTACTATTTATTATTGTATTTCTTGATTTAAGATGTTTTTAATTCTTACATCGAACAATTATTAGATTCAATATATCAGATATAGTTTAAAGGGCATAATGAAATAAAATAGAGATAGTTGTTGAATTTTCAATCATAGGAAAATCATGCCATACTAACCTTCACTCAACTGATAGACTTCAATTGGACAAAGGAATGATAATTTAATTAATAAGAGAATTTCTAGAGACATTCTAGGTCATACAGTAAGCTAATGCTTGTTGTCACATTTAGTAAGTTCCAAGAAATCACAAAAGCATTTGAAATTATCCTTCCCATGTTTACCAAGACTACTAGAAGCACCAATGTTCAATTAGAATGTATTTACATTGGAAACTCATCCCACTGTGTATGGTATTATTCCATGTCTACCTATAGATATAATGGATGTAAGTATGGTCATTACTGAGATTGCAAAAAATGCTACAATTGTTGTTTGTAAAATTTATTACTAGTCAATGTTGTACCTGTTCTCAAAAATTGTTTCCAAAGTTCCTTCTGCTATCATTCTCACTAATTTAGATGAAGTGAATAGATTTTTGAATGAATGGTTTGACCATCTCAACTACTAGTATTTGTAGTATCTCAACAATAAGAACACATTTATAGGCTTATCGAATGACAAATTTTATGATAGTGTCTATCAAGGTTTCATACATGGCAAGCATCCAAAGGAAAAATTTGACAAAGGTGAAGTGTGGAGAGAAATTGAAGTGCTAGATATTGTTCATAGAAATATGATGGGTTCATTTACTCATCCATTCTTGAACAAATCCAAATATGTCTAGACTTTCATTGATGAATAGGCATACTTGGTTCTTTTTCTCAAGAAAAAATCAGTGGTTATTGGGCACTTTCAGGACTTTAAATCTATTGCAAAGAAGCAATTTGAAAAGATCATTAAAATTTTCGTGTACAGAAAATGAGGGAGAATATGTGAACAAAAATATTGGGAAGTTTTGTGCCTTTGAAAGCATTTAGTTGTAGTAGAATATCCCATATACGCCTTAGTAGAATGGTGTGGCAAAGTGCAAGAACAAATAGTTGAAGGAAATGGAAAATTACATGCTATAATCCAAATTTCTTACTTCGTGGTCATGGGTATAAGCCATAAATTGGACCTGTTATATCCAAAATATAGTACCTCATATAGTGCTTAAGGGTGTTATTCCTTTCAAAGGAGGATGGGACTTAAAAAATAGATGACTCCGATGTTGTAGATCCCATTGCACTCAACTCATAATTTTTTTGGGTAACCTGATGGTATGAATTTCTTAGACAGAGTTATCTTCATTACCAGTAGTGACATGGAAAAACTATTTTCCAAATGAATCAAGCCCCTATGATACTTATTATATTTTAGATGGATGATATTATCATCTACCAACTCTTCATTCAAAAGAAAACAATAAATTTATTCATCATCTTGGAATACTCGCCAAGATTACTCATATCAAGGACATAAAGTTAATATTAGAAAACTACAAAGAAATCTAGTTGATCCTTCAACATCTTCTTACCAAATCTTGTAGCATAATTTGCAAAATTATCAACAATTGCATTCAAAATTCCACGACATGGGTGAATTCAAAAGACAAGATATTCTCAACGAGGTCCCAGACCAATTGAGTGTATTGTTTAAGAAGTGTTTTTGAAGGGAAGTATGTGCATTTAACCAAATTTATAATCAATTCAGGATCACATACAACCATTTTAATAATTAGTTCAGAATCACCAAAAAAAGTGAAATGTCTACAACTAATTTGTTAGCTTGTCCTAAACCTAAAAAATACTCAAATTCAGCTATGTTATTTGTGCAAGGGAAATTCAACCAATATGAAAATGATGCAACTTACGTAAGGGTGAGTACAATAATATTCCTACACTACATCCTTCACTTGAATAAACATCATCAAAGTGCATTTGGAAAACCTAATCATTGAAATCAAATGTGGGCTCCACATTGTTGATGTCCTCTTCTTTTAAAGTTGAAGTACAAAATTAGTCTCAACAATATTAATTTTAGGTTGTGGGAGACATTCAATGTAACAGATTATTATCTCTTCATTTTGAATAATAATTTTTTCAAATTTTAGGAATGATTATATGGGTACCCTAAAGGCTAAAATAGCCATCAATTAAAATTTATCAATCATGCCATAAAATGGTAGAATAGTTGCTCACATCCATGTCCACTACCTTAATATTTTTTTTTTGTAAGTTGCAGATCAGAATTTAAATATCAGAAGTCGAAAATACATCTAGAGCCAAAAAGAGTTTTGCATATTGGGGAGGCCTCATATGCTGAAACCACCATCCCATTTGCTCAAAAATACTGTAATAATTGACATAATACAAAATTAAGACCCTCTGAGTGTGGTTTTCCCATAAAAAATATTGGGACTTTCATCAAAATAAAAGACTCATACTGTCTATCGGTGCTAAAAACTAGACTGTGCATAAAATAAAAGCAAAAAAGCTAAAAGTCATAGAGATGAACGGGAGCTATGGTAGCCCAATTATCATTTTGTAGGTGGTTCTTTTGGTTCTTCCTCGACTATGGGGCAAGCAACATAAAAATATTCGAAGTTCCCTAGAGGGGGCAGAGTAGACTAATAGGAAAGAAGAACACAAATTTCTATAGGAAATCAATGAGAAAACAACTCAGAAATAGATTTTACATCACACCATATTTAAGTGGAAATAAAGACTCAATGTTAGATAGCGAGACAATACAAAGATTATGCAAAATCTATGAGACATATGGCATTTGAAACTTGGTGCAACAACAATGGATCCAAGAATAATTTACAATAAGGATATATTTTGAAACAAACAAAATACATACTAAAAAAGGAAAAGAAAACGGGACCCCTTCAAACTAAGCAAAGACATGCCAAAAAAAAGAGGAAGAAGTTTATGAATTTTCTTTGAATTTCTTTGCAACTTCAACATTCAAAACACTTATTATGGAGGGATTTTCATTGAAACCTAACAAAACAAGTTATTTTATCCATATATCTATTTATTGTGTGCAAATAAGCAAGAAGGCTACAATTATTGGAGGCACTTCACCAAAATATGGAAATATTGGCTACAAACATGACAATTTGGGTGTCAATTGGATAAACTTGAGAAACATGTGAGCTTCTTAATATTGTTAATAAGAAAAGGATATTCTAGGTTTCCTGGTACTATTTATTATTGTATTTCTTGATTTAAGATGTTTTTAATTCTTACATCGAACAATTATTAGATTCAATATATCAGATATAGTTTAAAGGGCATAATGAAATAAAATAGAGATAGTTGTTGAATTTTCAATCATAGGAAAATCATGCCATACTAACCTTCACTCAACTGATAGACTTCAATTGGACAAAGGAATGATAATTTAATTAATAAGATAATTTCTAGAGACATTCTAGGTCATACAGTAAGCTAATGCTTGTTGTCACATTTAGTAAGTTCCAAGACATCACAAAAGCATTTGAAATTATCCTTCCCATGTTTACCAAGACTACTAGAAGCACCAATGTTCAATTAGAATGTATTTACATTGGAAACTCATCCCACTGTGTATGGTATTATTCCATGTCTACCTATAGATATAATGGATGTAAGTATGTTCATTACTGAGATTGCAAAAAATGCTACAATTGTTGTTTGTAAAATTTATTACTAGTCAATGTTGTACCTGTTCTCAAAAATTGTTTCCAAAGTTCCTTCTGCTATCATTCTCACTAATTTAGATGAAGTGAATAGATTTTTGAATGAATGGTTTGACCATCTCAACTACTAGTATTTGTAGTATCTCAACAATAAGAACACATTTATAGGCTTATCGAATGACAAATTTTATGATAGTGTCTATCAAGGTTTCATACATGGCAAGCATCCAAAGGAAAAATTTGACAAAGGTGAAGTGTGGAGAGAAATTGAAGTGCTAGATATTGTTCATAGAAATATGATGGGTTCATTTACTCATCCATTCTTGAACAAAGCCAAATATGTCTAGACTTTCATTGATGAATAGGCATACTTGGTTCTTTTTCTCAAGAAAAAATCAGTGGTTATTGGGCACTTTCAGGACTTTAAATCTATTGCAAAGAAGCAATTTGAAAAGATCATTAACATTTTCGTGTACAGAAAATGAGGGAGAATATGTGAACAAAAATATTGGGAAGTTTTGTGCCTTTGAAAGCATTTAGTTGTAGTAGAATATCCCATATACACCTTAGTAGAATGGTGTGGCAAAGTGCAAGAACAAATAGTTGAAGGAAATGGAAAATTACATGCTATAATCCAAATTTCTTACTTCGTGGTCATGGGTATAAGCCATAAATTGGACCTGTTATATCCAAAATATAGTACCTCATATAGTGCTTAAGGGTGTTATTCCTTTCAAAGGAGGATGGGACTTAAAAAATAGATGACCCCGATGTTGTAGATCCCATTGCACTCAACTCATAATTTTTTTGGGTAACCTGATGGTATGAATTTCTTAGACAGAGTTATCTTCATTACCAGTAGTGACATGGAAAAACTATTTTCCAAATGAATCAAGCCCCTATGATACTTATTATATTTTAGATGGATGATATTATCATCTACCAACTCTTCATTCAAAAGAAAACAATAAATTTATTCATCATCTTGGAATACTCGCCAAGATTACTCATATCAAGGACATAAAGTTAATATTAGAAAACTACAAAGAAATCTAGTTGATCCTTCAACATCTTCTTACCAAATCTTGTAGCATAATTTGCAAAATTATCAACAATTGCATTCAAAATTCCACGACATGGGTGAATTCAAAAGACAAGATATTCTCAACGAGGTCCCAGACCAATTGAGTGTATTGTTTAAGAAGTGTTTTTGAAGGGAAGTATGTGCATTTAACCAAATTTATAATCAATTCAGGATCACATACAACCATTTTAATAATTAGTTCAGAATCACCAAAAAAAGTGAAATGTCTACAACTAATTTGTTAGCTTGTCCTAAACCTAAAAAATACTCAAATTCAGCTATGTTATTTGTGCAAGGGAAATTCAACCAATATGAAAATGATGCAACTTACGTAAGGGTGAGTACAATAATATTCCTACACTACATCCTTCACTTGAATAAACATCATCAAAGTGCATTTGGAAAACCTAATCATTGAAATCAAATGTGGGCTCCACATTGTTGATGTCCTCTTCTTTTAAAGTTGAAGTACAAAATTAGTCTCAACAATATTAATTTTAGGTTGTGGGAGACATTCAATGTAAAAGATTATTATCTCTTCATTTTGAATAATAATTTTTTCAAATTTTAGGAATGATTATATGGGTACCCTAAAGGCTAAAATAGCCATCAATTAAAATTTATCAATCATGCCATAAAATGGTAGAATAGTTGCTCACATCCATGTCCACTACCTTAATATTTTTTTTTTGTAAGTTGCAGATCAGAATTTAAATATCAGAAGTCGAAAATACATCTAGAGCCAAAAAGAGTTTTGCATATTGGGGAGGCCTCATATGCTGAAACCACCATCCCATTTGCTCAAAAATACTGTAATAATTGACATAATACAAAATTAAGACCCTCTGAGTGTGGTTTTCCCATAAAAAATATTGGGACTTTCATCAAAATAAAAGACTCATACTGTCTATCGGTGCTAAAAACTAGACTGTGCATAAAATAAAAGCAAAAAAGCTAAAAGTCATAGAGATGACCGGGAGCTATGGTAGCCCAATTATCATTTTGTAGGTGGTTCTTTTGGTTCTTCCTCGACTATGGGGCAAGCAACATAAAAATATTCGAAGTTCCCTAGAGGGGGCAGAGTAGACTAATAGGAAAGAAGAACACAAATTTCTATAGGAAATCAACGAGAAAACAACTCAGAAATAGATTTTACATCACACCATATTTAAGTGGAAATAAAGACTCAATGTTAGATAGCGAGACAATACAAAGATTATGCAAAATCTATGAGACATATGGCATTTGAAACTTGGTGCAACAACAATGGATCCAAGAATAATTTACAATAAGGATATATTTTGAAACAAACAAAATACATACTAAAAAAGGAAAAGAAAATGGTACCCCTTCAAACTAAGCAAAAACATGCCAAAAAAAAGAGGACGAAGTTTATGACTTTTCTTTGAATTTCTTTGCAACTTCAACATTCAAAACACTTATTATGGAGGGATTTTCATTGAAACCTAACAAAACAAGTTATTTTATCCATATATCTATTTATTGTGTGCAAAGAATTAAGAAGGCTACAATTATTGGAGGCACTTCACCAAAATATGGAAATATTGGCTACAAACATGACAATTTGGGTGTCAATTGGATAAACTTGAGAAACATGTGAGCTTCTTAATATTGTTAATAAGAAAAGGATATTCTAGGTTTCTTGGTACTATTTATTATTGTATTTCTTGATTTAAGATGTTTTTAATTCTTACATCGAACAATTATTAGATTTAATATATCAGATATAGTTTAAAGGGCATAATGAAATAAAATAGAGATAGTTGTTGAATTTTCAATCATAGGAAAATCATGCCATACTAACCTTCACTCAACTGATAGACTTCAATTGGACAAAGGAATGATAATTTAATTAATAAGAGACATTCTAGGTCATACAGTAAGCTCATGCTTGTTGTCACATTTAGTAAGTTCCAAGACATCACAAAAGCATTTGAAATTATCCTTCCCATGTTTACCAAGACTACTAGAAGCACCAATGTTCAATTAGAATGTATTTACATTGGAAACTCATCCCACTATGTATGGTATTATTCCATGTCTACCTATAGATATAATGGATGTAAGTATGGTCATTACTGAGATTGCAAAAAATGCTACAATTGTTGTTTGTAAAATTTATTATTAGTCAATGTTGTACCTGTTCTCAAAAATTGTTTCCAAAGTTCCTTCTGCTATCATTCTCACTAATTTAGATGAAGTGAATAGATTTTTGAATGAATGGTTTGACCATCTCAACTACTAGTATTTGTAGTATCTCAACAATAAGAACACATTTATAGGCTTATCGAATGACAAATTTTATGATAGTGTCTATCAAGGTTTCATACATGGCAAGCATCCAAAGGAAAAGTTTGACAAAGGTGAAGTGTGGAGAGAAATTGAAGTGCTAGATCTTGTTCATAGAAATATGATGGGTTCATTTACTCATCCATTCTTGAACAAAGCCAAATATGTCTAGACTTTCATTGATGAATAGGCATACTTGGTGCTTTTTCTCAAGAAAAAATCAGTGGTTATCGGGCACTTTCAGGACTTTAAATCTATTGCAAAGAAGCAATTTGAAAAGATCATTAAAATTTCCGTGTATAGAAAATGAGGGAGAATATGTGAACAAAAATATTGGGAAGTTTTGTGCCTTTGAAAGCATTTAGTTGTAGTAGAATATCCCATATACGCCTTAGTAGAATGGTGTGGCAAAGTGCAAGAACAAATAGTTGAAGGAAATGGAAAATTACATGCTATAATCCAAATTTCTTACTTCGTGGTCATGGGTATAAGCCATAAATTGGACCTGTTATATCCAAAATAGAGTACCTCATATAGTGCTTAAGGGTGTTATTCCTTTCAAAGGAGGATGGGACTTAAAAAATAGATGACCCCGATGTTGTAGATCCCATTGCACTCAACTCATAATTTTTTTGGGTAACCTGATGGTATGAATTTCTTAGACAGAGTTATCTTCATTACCAGTAGTGACATGGAAAAACTATTTTCCAAATGAATCAATCCCCTATGATACTTATTATATTTTAGATGGATGATATTATCATCTACCAACTCTTCATTCAAAAGAAAACAATAAATTTATTCATCATCTTGGAATACTCGCCAATATTACTCATATCAAGGACATAAAGTTAATATTAGAAAACTACAAAGAAATCTAGTTGATCCTTCAACATCTTCTTACCAAATCTTGTAGCATAATTTGCAAAATTATCAACAATTGCATTCAAAATTCCATGAACATGGGTCAATTCAAAAGACAAGATATTCTCAACGAGGTCCCAGACCAATTGAGTGTATTGTTTAAGAAGTGTTTTTGAAGGGAAGTATGTGCATTTAACCAAATTTATAATCAATTCAGGATCACATTCAACCATTTTAATAATTAGTTCAGAATCACCAAAAAAAGTGAAATGTCTACAACTAATTTGTTAGCTTGTCTTAAACCTAAAAAATACTCAAATTCAGCTATGTTATTTGTGCAAGGGAAATTCAACCAATAAGAACATGATGCAACTTACGTAAGGGTGAGTACAATAATATTCCTACACTACATCCTTCACTTGAATAAACATCATCAAAGTGCATTTAGAAAACCTAATCATTGAAATCAGATGTGGACTCCACATTGTTGATGTCCTCTTCTTTTAAAGTTGAAGTACAAAATTAGTCTCAACAATATTAATTTTAGGTTGTGGGAGACATTCAATGTAAAAGATTATTATCTCTTCATTTTGAATAATAATTTTTTCAAATTTTAGGAATGATTAGATGGGTACCCTAAAGGCTAAAATAGCCATCAATTAAAATTTATCAATCATGCCATAAAATGGTAGAATAGTTGCTCACATCCATGTCCACTACCTTAATATTTTTTTTTTGTAAGTTGCAGATCAGAATTTAAATATCAGAAATCGAAAATACATCTAGAGGCGAAAAGAGTTTTGCATATTGGGGAGGCCTCATATGCTGAAACCACCATCCCATTTGCTCAAAAATACTGTAATAATTGACATAGTACAAAATTAAGACCCTCTGAGTGTGGTTTTCCCATAAAAAAATTGGGACTTTCATCAAAATAAAAGACTCATACTGTCTATCGGTGCTAAAAACTAGACTGTGCATAAAATAAAAGCAAAAAAGCTAAAAGTCATAGAGATGACTGGGAGCTATGGCATCCCAATTATCATTTTGTAGGTGGTTCTTCTGGTTCTTCCTCGACTATGGGGCAAGCAGCATAAAAATATTCAAAGTTCCCTAGAGGGGGCAGAGTCGGAGAAGGAGAACCTGGAGAACGCATGCCATCAGGAGCGTCGTCAAGATCAATGTTTCCAGGAGCCGAGCCTTTGTTTTTCTTTACCTAGGACTTCTTTTTTGCAGACCCGGTGTTTGGGGTTTCCCCAGCATCTCCTTCGTCTTTATTTATCTGCTTCATTGGTTCTGAATTTCTTCCAATGGAGAAAATCTCCTAGGTCATATTGGCATCTAGGGTATTGGAATGTTCCACTGCCTCTTTCAGACTGGCCTTGACATTTCTAACAATGCTAGAGATAGCTTTCCAGCTAGCTTCCATCTCTTCAATTAGGGTACTCATCATGTTTTTTAGCAGTCAGTAATGGCTTATGGCACCACCATTGCTACCAGAGGCAAGGAGTGCCGCCACCCTATGGGCCTCCCATCCATCAATAAGACTATGAGTCTGTGCAGAGATGCGCTCTGCATAACCATCCATCACCGACCAATCCATGGCCATCTTGGGACATCGACTGGTGCTCTTACGACCACTACCACGACGAGAAATCCCTCTGGTGCGATTCGTCATAGAAGTGGGAGAATAATCAGAGCTCGAAACCACACAGATATTTACAAGCTCACCGGAAGAAATATCAGAGACAAACCAGAGCTCAACAATCGGTTCGTTATTCATGTCGACATAAGGCTTTAAAGAGCCGAGGTAATAAATATTACAGTCTATCCTCCTCATTGAAGGTGGCGATAATGAATGCAGGTCACAGAAGCCGAGAGGAGACGTCATTCCAAACGTGCGTGAACGAGGTTGTGATTAACACCCTCGTCCTCCAGCCTTAAATAATCATCGTCGTCCAGGTTGTGGTGTTGTTCATCTTTTTCAGTATCCAGGTGTATGGCCTCCATCAATCCGGGAACAGGCTCATGCATGTGAGGGCTGTCGCCACGTATAGTGGGGCAAGGTGGCAGCATCTCCGGTTGAGCAGTGGCCGAGGTGGGATGTGGCCGAACACTCGCATCTGGGTTTCCACTACCTATTGATGCCTCGAATATCGTAGCATCAATCAGAAAGGGATTCTCCCCGAGAGATGATCCCAATTGGATTATCTCCCGTTTGGTGTAGGGAATCCGTCCGGTTAGCGGTTCCGGCAACCGTGGGTTTGGAGTTTAATTTTGATTGTACCGGTTATGGCCCGATCCACCTTTCTTTTGGATTTTATGTGTTTTTTAATGAGATGCAAGTGCCTAGTTTATATTTGATCTAGATGCAACTAAAACAGATCTAATTCTAGAAACTGAAGTAAATCTACCTATCCTGGCATGGAACACGTTTAAAGGATGAGCAATGAGCTGTAACAGATAACATAAAGAAAGAACAGATAGCTGTCAATTCTTACAGGTAAAGCTACAACAAGATAGAAGGATCTTAGAAGATAGCTTCTAGTTTAATGTAAAACGCATCTATTGCTCATGAAACAGAGAAAGAAGCAAACATATCTAATCTAAATGGAAAGAACGAAGAAACAGATCTAAATGTAAACAAACTGAAATTAAATTTAAAGATTCCTGCAAGGAGCAAATTAAAGGCATGAACAATGAGCTATATGAGTTATCTTGAAGAAAGAACAGTTAGCCATCTAATCTAAAAGAGAACTCTACGGCAATGATAAAGATATCAGCAGATAGCTCCTGATTTAATCTGAAACGCATTCATTGTTCACGAGATAGAGAAAATCGTATGCACAGGAAAGAGCAAAATCATTAATACAAAGAAATAGTTCAGATAGTAAGAATTATCTCACATTACAGTACGGAAGTCATTAGAATAGTCCAACATACATCCATCCATCATTCCCATGCAAAACGTCCATCCCCAGGCTTTTATTAGAAAATTTGATTTTACAGAACCGATACAAGATAGCTCGTAAAGGTTTCAAAATTTCATTCCCTGCCAAAAGTCCCAGCTCTATTCTTCCTAGCTTCTATTTATAATTACAAATCTGCCCTTTGGGCTGCCACCTAGCAACTTCCACTTGTCATTTACAGAAAATTCTCTCCTATAATAGACAAAAAATGCGATTCCCTTTCTTTTACAGAAATTATTTAAAAGAAAATAGGGACAGTTGTCCCATAGTTTCTACGCTTTACACATTTGAGAGTCAAATACAAAAATAACAGAAATAGTGCTTTGAAATCAGCGATTTCACTCCTGTGCGTGAGCTTCTGCTGGTAGAGGATCGCCCAAGTTAATTGCTGCTGATGCTGCCTGGGAAGAGAGAATTGAGCTCACTGGAATTTCTGCCACTGCTGGGGAAGAGGGAATCGAGCCCACTGTGGTTGCTGGAGTGGCTGCTGGGAGAGAAGATTCTGGATCTACTGATGCTCCTGCTACTGCTACAACTTTCTTCTCCTCCTCCGCTATGTAGCTATACCACATACCTGTGTCCCTTATGACTATGTTTGCTGTAGCAGGGAACAAGATTTTCTGAGAGGTCACATTCTTCCCGAGCTCTGCTCCAATGCTTCGAACTTCTGCTACTGCAGCTTGATGCACTTCTTTCAGCAGATGGTTGTGGAGTGATGACAATCCAATATAATGTTGGAGGTCATCAATAGCTAGGACATCAATCCTCTTCACATACTCCGTTTGAACGCCTAGTTCTTCCTTTAGTTGAGACAAATGTTGTTCCTTTTCCGGAAAGTCCTCTAGGGTCTGAGGGAAGCTCAATTTGCATTTGTCATGCACCCCTTGGAGCCTTTGGTACAGACTGTTAATTTTATCTGTTGTTCTTTGCACACTGGATATCATCTTAATGGCACAGTTTCTGCCAAACTCCAACAAGGCTATGTCCTCATTAAAACCGTCCACAGATTTAAATGGGAGATGCGTGGGGAAACCCCCCTTTCCCTCTCTCCATGCCATCTGACTCATGATATTTGCCTTGACATGGGTATTCTTAGCTTTGAGCCTGTGGGCCTCCGCATTAATTTCTCTTAACTTGAATACCATGGCCTTGAGCTTGCAAACCTCATCGGTGATTAGCTCTTGAGTGTCATGCGTTTGCTTCAGGGTGCTGCAGGACAGCTCATGGAAGGGAGACATGTCCATCGTCCTGCTTTCAGCTTGCTCTAACCGCTCAGCTAATGCCCGCTTGTCTACTTCTAGCTGGGATGCCTTTTCTTCCACTCCATTCTTCTCTGCTTCCAAAATCATCATTTGGAGTGTTAGTTGGTCCTTTTCCTCCTCCAGCTGGTTATATTTTCCTGATATCTCTTTATGCTCAGCATACAGACAGTTATACTTGTTCACCATAAGATCCCTGTGGGCTTGCTCATTAGCCACAGTTTGTTGTAGCAAACGAGCTCTCTTATTTGTCAAAACATTTTCTCTAACTATCACACCCACATTGTCCAGTGATGCTTTTGCTGTTTCTACAGCCGCGGATGCCATAGCAAAGGGATCCTGATCTGTATTCTTCATTACAGTGACCTCTCGGTGGGTAATGATGTCTTCATGGAAGGGACTTTTGATCCTCTCTTCTGATTTGAGGACCATTGCTTTCCTTTTCTTGTCATAGACAAAATCATTCCACCTGGACACAGTATGTTTTCCTGATGGCGTGTACGGGATAATTGGGCGGTTCATGATGTCTATGTCTTCTTCAGCAACCGGGGTCCGGACTTCCTGAGCTGGATCTGCTCCCACATTTTGGGTACCAGAGCCACCTGTTTGAGATGCGTCTATTTCCATGTCTTGCGCACCGGAGCCACTTTCCTGGGCATCTTCTCTTGCTTTAAGTTCTTCCTCTGCTTTCCGTTTTGCCTCGGCTTGTTCAGCTTCAGCCTCTTTCTGCTGCTGGGCTTCCTCAGCCTCTTTCTGCAGGCTTTCATTTTCAGCTTCTTAGTGCATTCTTTCCACTTCAGCTTCCTGCTGCATTCTTGCCACTTCAGCTTCCAGCTGCCACCTGGCTTCCTACGCCTCCTGGAGTAACCTTGCTTCTTCTCTTAATCTGAGCTTTTCCTGAGCTCGGGCATCCTCATCTTCTTTCTCCTTCTGTTGGCTGGTCTGCTGGACCTTGGTTGAGCTAGAGCTTGCTCCAGTGCCTTGGCGACAGACCCGTAGCTTAGCCATGTTGCTGATGCCTCTGAATGCCTCTTCCTCGGCATCAGGATAGTGCGAGTATTCAAAATGAGCGTAGATGTCCCTACAATGCTCGACCACTTTTCCCTTTCTGTCGTTCCTGTGGAATATCACCTCACCGAAGTGGAACGCTTTCAACTCCTGCACAAACTCTTCGGCTGAGGCAACCCCCGAGAACTTGTAAGCACCTATGCAGAAAGGTAATGGGGGAAAGGAGGCCTTATGCTGCTTGTGGAGCATTGCCCCAATTCCATCCAGGAAGATTTGTTTTACTGCTTCCTTGAGGACCACATAATCTGTGGCATACTACGGCAAAATGTATGGGGGCTTAGTCCCTCCAAAAATTTTGAGGTAGGTGCCTTGTTCTGAAAAGTAAAAATATCCGTAATTCTCAAGGACTTCCAAAGCATTCTCTGACAGGCAGTTGGGTTCCTCCTTGAATATCTTCTCATATAGGGGCATGATGAACCCCTCAAAGATGAGTTTGTAGCTGGGCTTGTAATTCTGAGGCCACAACATCCTGAAAGCGATATAGATCAGGGTGGCGGCTTTATCCCATGTTCAGCCCAATTTGGGGAAGTCCATCTTGGCCAAAATACAATCAATTAGATATGAGGACATGAAAAATTCAGCCTTTTTCAAGGCTAGTCCTTCTCTCGCAGCAACTATCATCGAGGCCAAACTATTTGACAGGAGAGTGGCCCAGTCAAATACGGTTCCTTTAAACGCCACAAAGTGAATAATAGGGACCCACTGAATCTTGTACATGGTGCCATCTGGCATGCCGAAGATTCTGCACAGCATTAAGGCGATCAATCTGAAAGGAGGTCTCAGATTCTGTACGTCATATTCGTCACTTCCTTTCTTTCTCAAATGTCTACCTGCTACCAATAGCTTTTTGGCCATCTCAACGTTGTCCATTTTTCCCAGCCATTCATCAGTCAGAGCTTGCTGGGAGCGGGGAAATTTGTAGGCTGCTACAAGATATGCGGGTTGAAATGAGGCAATGGCCACTTTCCCCCTATCATTTATCACTCTTCCTTCAACATCGGCATGTTGGAGTATCCATCCGATCACTTCAACACAGGGGAATAGTTCAGGGCAGGTAGCAGCTCTGGTTATGCCTGAGGCTTTGATATTTAGATAAATTGGCCCCTCTTCTAATAACATGTCCGGGACATCTTGGTCTCGGATCATCCTGTAAATGTCACCCCATCTGATTTCTGGAGGAACACCAGTGGTGCACCTAGTATCCTGGAGTGAGGTCTCAATTTTAAGTGGCGCAGGCTTCTTTTCTGTCATCTTAGCCTTCTTCTTACCGACTTTCGGCATTTTGACTTATCCCTGATAGCACCCATATACATGTTATTATAAACATGAGCAACATACTGTGAGATTTCAAGAGCATCACCATTCTAACATGTCAATGAGATAAAATGCAATATGAAGCTGTATGTTTATGAATCAAAATACATCATCTCAAAAGGAACCTAATTATAAATTTTAGCCATCCTAATTCTTTTAAAGGGGCAGGTTTGGAATGCTCCTATGAGGATAAGCGTGTTGCGGAAGCAACCTGCTTTCGGTTTAGCTCTAGGGAAGAGGGCAACTTTCGTCATCCTGCTTTTAAAAGGCTACTGGAGGGGAAGTCTGGGGTGAAATAACGCTGTGACGAAATAGGGAGCCGTTTTCATATTTACGACCCGGTGAGGGATTCAAACGCCATTGTCATTTATGGCGCTTGCCGAGGTGCTCTATGGGAGTTTTTTGAACAGGGGCGATGGCACCTATCTTAGGATTTAGATTGGGTAGTGGCTACGTCGGGACTGAGGCTTATATCAAAGCCCAGGTGACTACGGTTTTAGCATTCGGCTGGGGACACGAAAAGTCTCTGGGTCTTCGGCAGTTTTTTGAAATAACGAGGTACGCGGCCCGGGGAGGAAATTGGAACAAGTCTAACCGTCCAAACTAACTGCCTCTACCCACTATGCAAACTTTTTATCTTGCCTCTGTTTTATACGACGAGAAGAACGCAATTCAAACTGTACTTGACGGGAAAAATAGCCTATGACGGGCATTTTGCTCGTCAAAATCCAACCAATGCCCATCATTTTCAAACAAAGGACAACCCAATAGCAATTTGAAGCGTAGAAGGGACAAATTTCAAGGTTAAAATCCTACCTGGCACCAACGAGGATAGCTGACTGAGGTGGCCGCGAACGTGGTCGAGAAAGCTGAGCTGGAACGGTCCCGCGGCGTCCAACAATGGTTTTCCAATCGACAAAAAACAATGCGTTGGCTCATACCCCCCACCGCTTATTTAAATAGAACGGGCACGTGCGAGCATTTAATTTTGGTGGGTGGCGCAATTAACCGCGGTTTAAATACCGGTACGTCGACGTCAAATCAAGCTGTCTCGGTTTGCGTGCGACCGCCTCCTGCGGGACAAACTCGCAAATCTCATCCGTCGTTGCGGAAGGATATAGTGGACGTTTCCGTCGTTTCAGGGAACAAAGGCGAATGGCCCCCGCAAAAGGCCTCCAAGACGCCGAAGAGAAAACGTTCCGCAAAGCTCAACTCGTTCGGGAGGATACCGCGGGAGCTTCCGCAGTTTCGGGAGAGGTTGGTGAATTGCTTCCACAAGTTGGCACGCGGACGATTAAGTTCTTTTGGCAGCCTCTTCGGTATGAAAACGTGAAGGCTCCTGAAAATACGGAAAGCTTTCGTAAGTGGCTTCCGCAATTTCGGAAGACTTCCGCCAACGCTTCCGCAAAAGGTTCTCGCGAATTCGAGAAAATTTCTAAGTTTTGGCCGCGCTCGTGAGAATCGCAGAAGGCTTTTGCCCTTAGCCTCCGCCGTTTCGGGTAGAAAAAAACAAAGGTTCCGCAAATTTTGTTTCGGTGATGTTTCAGAACGGTTCCGCGAAGGTTTCCGCGGTTGCGGAAGGCTTTGGTGAATGCCTTCCGCAACTTTCGAGACTTCAAAAATTTTCCAAAACTTAGTCGTTTAGCGGCCCCGGGGAAGGTAGAGGGATGACTCCCGCACGTTTCGGGCGGCTTCTTCGAATTCCTCCGCCATTTCGGATAGAATTTGCCAATGATTCCCGCAGCTTATGAGCAAAAATTAAGTCCCTCTTCGGGAAGTTTACGCGAGTGGCTTCCGCCAGTTTCGGAAGGTTTCCTTGAGTTCTTCCGCGATCTTTTGGGAAAAGTTTCCAAGTTCCTTTTCAGAAGGATTAAACAAGCGGCTTCCGCCACTGTGGGAGGATAGCCTGAAAGATTCTGCAATTTCGGGAGACAAAGCTGAAAGGTTCCGCAGCGCTCGTTTCGCAAACTTTCAAAAACTCTAAGTCCTTTTCGGAAGGCTTAAACATTTGGCTGCCGCAACTGCGGGAAGATAGTCTGAAAAGTTCCGAAATTTTGGGAAAATTTTCTAAGTTCCTTCTCTGTTCCTTGGAAGAAATTGGGAAAGGCTTATGGCAAGATTTTCTGTTGGAAAGCAAAAGATAAAAGTTGGGAATGCCCCCTTTAGGCAGCCTTTCTAAAAATTTTAAAGGAGGGGCCCCAATATGTACAACATATTGGGGGGGTGTTGCTGCAACAACAATGGCGAGTCGCTGCCGAACACAGATCTCTAAACAAAAATATTCCTCTTCATGGTCTGAAACCTCATCAAAGACATCTATCTTAGGTGCACTACTCAGCTGAGCATTTTAAATTCCTGTGAGGGGAAGGAGGCACTTTACCTGCTAGCCATTGGGGAAAGGGGAGCTTTGACCGAGACATATTCACCACTCTCAAAGGGACAATATATGAGATTCATTTTAGGAGGGTCATCTTTCAGATGGTCACTACTGCTGGACTCCACAGGATTTGCAACACTTTCTCATGGACATCATTGCTCTTGTTCCTCATTCCCATGCTGCTTGCATCCTTTTGGATGTTTGTACTTTGGACAACTTAGCTATTTGAGCCTTCCAGAGATATTTTCTTTGGACATGATCTTTGATTTTAGGCTCCTCAATCCAAAATGTCCTTTTGTGTGAGTTAGAAATTTTATTGATTTGATCAAACCTCACGGACGGAGAGGAACCCATTTTGAGCTGGGCCTTTTGGATAAACTTCCTGATTTTACATGTCTTTTGCTTTTGTCTCAGCCATGCTTTAATTGAGGTGAGAATCTCTGGAAAATAGACTCTTGGGTACTAGCCATTTTGGCTGTGAAATTTGCAACATGGAGTCATTTCAATACCCTATGTCCTCGAGGTGTGCTACTTTCCATGGGTCCAACTTTGGTAACCTTTTTGAGATGCCTTTAAAGTGTGAGAGTGAGTGGAGCCCAACGATAGTGGTGAAGATGGTCATAGGTCTTTGCTATTAAACATGATTAGTGTGACTAGCAGGGTAGGCTTCCTTCCTTCTGAACATTTCAGCGAGAGCACAACAGACAGGATTTATTCGAGCATAGTTCCGGACTCATGGGTTGCAAGTTTTCTTTGAGAGACTTATCCTCAACGGGGAACTCAACCAAAAGGGCATTCAGAAAACCAACACTTGTCGCAAAAGTTCAAATAACAACGAAAGAAACCAAATGGCCGAAAATAAAGCAAACAAAGGCTAAAGCAAAATAAAAGAGACTTTTATTTATGTACAGGAAGTCTCGAAGAGACTATGCGAAGTATTGTTTCAAAGCGAGGCCATTGAGAGGAAGGGTTACTTCTTCTCCCTTGAGATTTGTCAATTTGTAAGTGGATGGGCCTAATGTTGCCGAAATCTGGTACGGACCTACCCATAGCTGTTGGAATTTCGTATGCATTCCTTTGCCTTCGTGATTATGGTCCCATTTCAGGACTAAGTCCCCAACTTCAAAGCTTCTCTTGCCGGACTTCCTCTTATCGAACCATCTTTTAACTATGTCTTGATGTTGATGAAATCGGTCTTTAGCCTTTTATCGGGATTCTTCAAGTTGAAGCAGGGTATCGATCCTAGATTGTAAGGCTTGGCTACCAGAACCCCTGGAGGCTTGGGATAACTGCAAGGATGGTAGTAAGATGTTTGGGGGAAGAATGGCTTCCTTGCCATATACAAGAGTGAAAGGGGAGACACCTAAAGAGTTCGGGGTTACCCTATCTGCCCATAAGGCGTTTGGGAGGGCTACATGGCAACTCTTCTGGTTTTCTATCACAGTCTTCTTAAGAATTCGAATCAGATTCTTGTTTGAGGATTCAGCTAATCCGTTCCCCTGAGGATAATAATTGGCTGAATAATGCAACTTAATTCCACATTCATAAACAAATTCATTTATCTTGCAAGACGAAAAATAAGTAGCATTATAAAAAACGAGGGAAATTGGAACCCCAAACCTGGTTATGATGTTCTCCTTCAGGAAGCTGATGACTGCGTCTTCGTTGATTTTGCGCAAAGGGATGGCCTCCGTCCACCTAGTGAAGTAGTCAGTAGCCGTCAGGATGTATCGGTGTTGCAACGAAGAATTTGGATTTATTTCTCTGATAACATCTATACCCCATTGCTCAAAAGGCTCAGAGATGATGACCGGCTGCAATGGTCCTGCTGCCTTAGGTAACTTCCCAGCACTTCTCTGGCATACATCACAGTTTCGCGCATATGTGTGGGCATCTCGGAACAGAGTGGTCCAATAATAAACAGCTCTCAGTATCTTTCGTGTTGTCGTCTCTCCTGAATAATGTCCGCCTGCGGGGCCATCATGCAATTCTTTGACAACTTTGTTTGCATCTTCCTTTTCTAGGCATCTAAGAAGAACTCCATCATAATTCTTCCTGAAAAGAATCCCATCAATGATTTGATAAGGTGATGATTTCAAGCGGAGTGCCCTTCTTTGCTTAGAGTTCCAGTGCTCAGGTAGATATCCCTGCTGTAAATAGTGCACCAGATCTCTATACCATGACTGGGGAGCTGTGAAGATATGACACACTTCAACCGAATTGAGCTCAGCTTCGTTCTTCCAATGTTGCTCTTCATCAGTCAAGTTTCCAGCAAGTAACTTGCACAGGCCTTGTCCTTTGATGATCGTGGCTGGTTTAAATTCCAAATGATATTCCTGAAGAGCTATGACCCAGTTCCCTCTCCTTTCTCCCAATTCCTTTTGAACGAAAAGGGATCTGATGGCTGGGTGGGGAACTATGACTTTAGTTCTATTCTTCAAAATGTATGGCCTAAACTACTTGACTTCTTTGAAGACCGCATATGCATGCTTGTCAACCATGGGATAGTTTAGCTCAGCCCACTGCAGACCAGTGCTCATAAATGAAATTGGGTATTCGTCCCCCAGCTCCACCTTTTGCGTGAGCACAGCTGCGAGAGAGTCATCCGAGGCGAAGGTATACAAGATGAAATCCTTATCAAAATCTGGGCTCCTCAAGGAAGGAGCCTTAGCTATGGCTGCCTTGATATCTCTAAATGCGTCCTTCTCTAGATCTGTCCACTTGAATTGCATGCTTTGTTTAACCATCTGTTGCAATGGCTTAACAATTTGTGCGAAATTTGGAACAAATCTGCAGACAAAATTGATGGTGCCCATAAAAGACTGCATAGATTTCTTGTTGTAAGGCATTGGAATCTTATTAATGGCTTGGACCCTTTCTTGATCAATTGACACTCCCCCTTTGGAGATGATATGACCCAAGAGCTTACCTTCCGGAACAACAAATACGCTCTTCTTGGGATTCAAGGAAATACCATATTTCCGGCAGCGATCAAAAATATGCTTTAGATGCATGACATGATCTTCCCTTTTCTTCGAAAAGACTGTAACATCATCTAAGTATACAACCACGCATTGTCCACCCAATCCTCGGAAGGCAATATCCATCGCCCTTTGGAATGTAGCTCCTGCGTTTATCAGACCAAACGACATTCTTCTATAGGCAAAAGTTCCCCACTTAGTTCTGAAAGTAGTCTTAAGGCGATCTTCTTCGGCTACTAACACTTGATTGTAGCCAGAGAAACCATCGAGGAGAGAAAACAATTCGGATCCTGACACCATTTGTAGGATTTGCTCCATTGAAGGTACGGGGTAGTTGTCTTTATCCGAAGCTTTGTTTAAATTTCTGAAATATACACATAGCCTTATCTCTCCCGACTTCTTCCTTACGGGAACCAAGTTCGCAACCCACTCAGAATGCCGAACTTTGAAGATTATCTTAGCGTCCAGGAGCTTCTTTAATTCTTTTTGGATCAGCGGTTCTAGAGTGGGATGCATTCTTCTTAACTGCTGCTGAAATGGTTTGACGCCCGCTTTCATTGGTATGACATGCTGAATAATGCGGACGTCATACGTTTTCATATCTTCATAGGTCCATGCAAAAAAATCCTTGTATTGTTTAAACAATTTAATGAACTTGTCTCTTTCTCCTGGTGAACAACATTTGCCAAGGTTGACAAATCTTGGTTCTGCCTCGGTACCCAAATTAACTAACTCATGCTGCATTGATGAGCTGTTAGTTTTGGTATTAGCTGGCCTTTTGAACTTATTTTGAAGATCGAACAACATTTCAAGGGACCTTACCCCCTTGGGCATGAAATTTCCTTTCTCTTCATCCTTCTTCATCAAATCAACATCGTGTTCTTCCTCATCTATTGCAGCTCCTTGAAAGCTATCTTCATTTGTTAGAAAGCTGATAATTTGTTCATCATCATCGAAGACTTTGAAGTTTGTGATGTTATCGGGAACAGAAGGCCTGAAAATCAATTCAATTGAGCATTTATTATTTGGCGGCACCAATCTAGAAGTAGATGTTGCTAACAAATCAGCAGCAGAATTTTGCAATCTAGGAATTGATTTTATATTGAAAGCATCAAAATGCATAATTAAATCCCATACCTCAGCCTGATAACCCTTCAAATGAGGTGAGAGATAATGAATGGTGTCTCTTACCTGTCTTACAACTATCTCGGAGTCACCAAAGACCTTCAGGTACTTAACATTTAAGCCAATGGCCTTCTTTAATCCATGTACCAAGGCTTCATATTCAGCGGTGTTATTAGTACAATCGAATTCTAATCTACAAGACAAAAAATACTTGTTTCTTTTTGGATCCATTAGAACACAACCGGCTCCGGATCCTTCCAGAGTTTTAGAACCATCACAGTATAATGTCCAAAAGGTATATTTAGATCCAACTAAGTTAGTTTCTTTGTAATCTATGTCAGTAACTAAATTGACTATGTTACAATCAACATCATCAGTCCGAGAGAAATGAAGGAGATCAGACTGTTTATCTGATTCATGGCTAATGGCTTCAGACTGATAATTACCCGGATCCATTTCTAAGAAATAATTCCCCAGAACCGAGGATGAGAAAGTTACAGCCTCATTCTTTTCTTCTAACTGAGTTATGTTTTGCTTCATATGAGGTTCCCTAAGAACTTTAATCTGATTCTTCCTGTTCTGATAAGGCAACCATAGGTGGGACCAATTAGTAGCAAAGTAGACTCTTAGCTTGGTAGACCAATCCCTACTTAAAATCAGCCCATAAGCTTCAGGAATATCGACCACCATTATGTCAATGAATTGATAGACTCTAGGGGCAGCTGATAGTCTAATTAGAACATCTTTCATCTCCCCAATAACCTTGACAACAGTCCTATCTAATTGGATAATTTGAGCTGGAGATGGAACAGGCTGCCCGTTAATCTTTTTACAAATCGACAGTGGCATAACGTTTGAGGATGCTCCCAAATCTACCAAACAATTGTGAACATTATGGTTAAAAATTTCAAAAGTCAAAAGGAATGGCAAAGTTTGATATTTAGACTTCCCACCGATGCTAGCTTCATTAATTTCGGGACTGTTTTGAGAATCCGTTAATGGAGTGCTGGTCTGAGGTTGTAGAAAATGCAACAATTTGTCTCGTTGATGGGGCAAGCTACACATGTCAAATATTGATACATTCTCTTTGACCTTCTTTATGTCTTCGATAATATCGTATCCTATGTCAGATTCGTTCCCAATTCGAGCTTGCTGATCTGTTTTGCTCGTTGTGACCTTAGGTGGCTGAACTATCATGTCAGCATTTGGCTGTTTGGTCACTGTTTGGCTAACTTTGGGTTGTTGTGGGATAACTGTTATATGCCTCCTAGGCGGTTCTTTTGAGACTTTAGGCTTATGAGGAGCTGCGCTTGGAACAGGATCGACAATTGGGCCTTTGCTGCGAGTAGCAACGTTTACGGTAGAGGGAGAGCTATCTATGGGATCCTCTTTTGCTAATTCAGTCATAGGTACCCAATCCCATAGCACCATAGTAGTGTCCGGGATTGGTTCCTCTAACTCAGGGTTCGATTCCTCTGGAGAATCATCTTGGTCTGGGATTTGAGAATCTAGCATTTGGTTCATGACTAAGCTCATGGAATTAATCCATTGCAGGAAGCTTTTTTCCGAATGTGGTTCTTGATGAAAAGTGCAGAAATTTTCCATCCCGATTTCGTTTAAGTTTAAGATAGGGGCAGTATTCATTGGTGGATGAGTTTGGTCACCGTCCTCCCTTCTTTTATAAAACGGCTTGAAAGGTTTCCTAGATGTGCTAGCAGCCTTGTCTTTCTCGAGATCTACGATTTTATTAGATAATTTCTGCATCATCTTGACTACATTTTCCATGTCTGTAGATGGCTCTTCTTTACCTCTAGTGAGAAGCAAAGGTTTTTTGCTAGCTGCTGGTTTTGGTTCTACATCTAAGGCATGTTTAGCAATGCTATCAGCTTCTTCTTCTACCTTTCTAGCTTCCTCAAAGTTCTCTATCAAGGTATTTTTCTTGGATCTTTTTACGAACATTGCTATGGGTCCTTCAAGAGCGGTGGTGTAGTATTCAATCAGAGACTCCTCTGCTGGTTTATTAGCTTCACTGAAGTTATTTAACAACGTTGTGAATCTTTGATTAAAGTCTTGGACCTTTTCTTTCTTTTCCATTCTCATGGATAAGAGTTCTTTCATAAGTGTGGCCACAGTCTTTTGGTTTCCGTATTTCTTTAAGAAACACTTTTCGAATTCATCCCAACTAGAGATTGAGCTGGGTTGTAGGCTAAAGTACCAGGACGATACTTTTGGCTCGAATGTATATGGAAACAACCTGCAGACTACGTCTTCATGTTGTACGTTCAAAAGGTTCAGAGCTAAGTAAAAACTCTTGAGGTGATCTTCCGCCGAAATGGCTTTCCCTGGATCCTACTTAGGCAAGACCTTTTCTGGGTTTTTAGGAAGATTATGGAATGGTCCAGCTAGGTTCAGTGCTCCCCTTGCTCTCCAAGCAGGTACAACCATGTTTGGATGTGGAGACCCTGGTGGAGAATTGTAAGGTGAATTCTGTGGAGTACTCTTTGGAGTAATAATTTATTTAAGGTTTTCTTGGTCTGAAATTTTATCTGAGTTTTCAAGATCTGCCTTGTTAAGAGTGTCTGAAATTTCTTCCAAAGTCAGATTCACGATTTCTTCAAAACTTTGAACAAGAATCGAATCTCGGGTATATTGTGGTTCTTTTCTAGGGGTAGTTTTCTTAGGGAGAAAACTTACAGCATTTAAACCACCTAGCTGCCTAACGTAGGATCTTGTATGTCTTCTTAAATCCTCTACTTCTGTAAAAGGGACAGCGTATAAAGATTCTTGAGGCTCAGGGTCAGAAATGAGGCGTTCTTGATTTGTTAATCCAAGATATGGGCTGTTTGAAATGCTTTCTTTAAGCAGGTTTTCTGTGTCATCTATGACAGTGGAAGATTTTCCTCTATCATCCATGCACTTTCAGGCCCTCCTTCTAGCGCCAAAAACTATTGATGCCTCGGATATCGTAGCATCAATCAGAAAGGGATTCTCCCCGAGAGATGATCCCAATTAGATTATCTCACGTTTGGTGTAGGGAATCCATCCGGTTAGCGGTTACGACAACCGTGGGTTTGGAGTTTAATTCCGATTGTACCGGTTATGGCCCGATCCACCTTTCTTTTGGATTTTATGTGTTTTTTAATGAGATGCAAGTGCCTATTTTATATTTGATCTAGATGCAACTAAAACAGACCTAAGTCTAGAAACTGAAGTAAATCTACCTATCCTTGCAGGGAACACGTTTAAAGGATGAGCAATGAGCTGTAACAGATAACATAAAGAAAGAACAGATAGCTGTCAATTCTTACAGGTAAAGCTATAGCAAGATAGAAGGATCTTAGAAGATAGCTTCTAGTTTAATGTAAAATGCATCTATTGCTCATGAAATAGAGAAAGAAGCAAACATATCTAATCTAAATGGAAAGAACGAAGAAACAGATCTAAATGTAAACAAACTGAAATTAAATTTAAAGATTCCTGCAAGGAGCAAATTAAAGCCATGAACAATGAGCTATATGAGTTATCTTGAAGAAAGAACAGTTAGCCATCTAATCTAAAAGAGAACTCTACGGCAATGATAAATATATCAGCAGATAGCTCCTGATTTAATCTGAAACGCATTCATTGTTCACGAGATAGAGAAAATCGTATGCATAGGAAAGAGCAAAATCATTAATACAAAGAAATAGTTCAGATAGTAAGAATGATCTCACATTATAGTACGGAAGTCATTAGAATAGTCCAACATACATCCATCCATCATTCCCATGCAAAACGTCCATCCCCAGGCTTTTATTAGAAAATTCGATTTTACAGAACCGATACAAGATAGCTCGTAAAGGTTTCAAAATTTCATTCCCTGCCAAAAGTCCCGGCTCTATTCTTCCTAGCTTCTATTTATAATTACAAATCTGCCCTTTGGGCTGCCACCTAGCACCTTCCACTTGTCATTTACAGAAAATTCTCTCCTATAATAGACAAAAAATGCGATTCCCTTTATTTTACAGAAATTATTTAAAAGAAAATAGGGACAGCTGTCCCATAGTTTCTACGCTTTACACATTTGAGAGTCAAATACAAAAATAACAGAAATAATGCTTTGAAATCAGCGATTTCACTCCTGTGCGTGAGCTTCTGCTGGAAGAGGATCACCCAAGTTAATTGCTACTGATGCTGCTTGGGAAGAGAGGATTGAGCTCACTGGAATTTCTGCCACTACTGGGGAAGAGGGAATCGAGCACACTGTGGTTGCTAGGAGAGAAGATTCTGGATCTGCTGATGGTCCTACTACTGCTGCAGTTTTCTTCTCCTCCTCCGCTATGTAGCTATACCACATACCTGTGTCCCTTATGACTATGTTTGCTGCAACAGGGAACAATATTTTCTGAGAGGTCACATTCTTTCCGAGCTCTGCTCCAATTCTTTGAACTTCTACTACTGCAGCTTGATGCACTTCTTTCAGCAGATGGTTGTGGAGTGATGACAATCCAATATAATGTTGGAGGTCATCAATAGCCAGGACATCAATCCTCTTCACATACTCCGTTTGAACGCCTAGTTCTTCTTTTAGTTGAGACAAACGTTGTTCCTTTTCCAGAAAGTCCTCCAGGGTTTGAGGGAAGCTCAATTTGCATTTGTCATGCACCCCTTGGAGCCTTTGGTACAGACTGTTAATTTTATCTGTTGTTCTTTGCACACTGGCTATCAGCTTAATGGCACAGTTCCTGCCAAAATCCAACAAGGCTATGTCCTCATTAAAACCATCCACATATTTAAATGGGAGATGCGTGGGGAAACCCCCCTTTCCCTCTCTCCATGCCATCTGACTCATGATATTTGCCTTGACACGGGTAATCTTAGCTTTGAGCCTGTGGGTCTCCGCATTAATTTCTCTTAACCTGACTACCATGGCCTTGAGCTTGCAAACCTCATCGGTGATTAGCTCTTGAGTGTCATGCGTTTGCTTCAGGGTGCTGCAGGACAATTCATGGAAGGGAGACATGTCCATTGTCCTGCTTTCAGCTTGCTCTAACCGCTCAGCTAATGCCCACTTGTCTGCTTCTAGCTGGGATGCCTTTTCTTCCACTCCGTTCTTCTTCCAAAATCATCATTTGGAGTGTTAGTTGGTCCTTTTCCTCCTCCAGCTGGTTATATTTTCCTGATATCTCTTTATGCTCGGCATACAGACAATTATACTTGTTCACCACAAGATCCCTGTGGGCTTGCTCATTAGCCACAGTTTGTTGTAGCGAACGAGCTCTCTTCTTTGTCAAAACATTTTCTCTAACTATCACACCCACATTGTCCAGTGATGCTTTTGCTGTTTCTACAGCTGCGGATGCCATAGCAAAGGGATCCTGATCTTTATTCTTCATTACAGTGACCTCTCGGTGGGTAACGATGTCTTCATGGAAGGGACTTTTGATCCTCTCTTCTGATTTGAGGACCATTGCTTTCCTTTTCTTGTCATAGACAAACTCATTCCACCTGGACACAGTATGTTTTCCCGATGGCGTGTACGGGACAATTGAGTGGTTCATGATGTCTATGTCTTCTTCAGCAGGCGGGGTCCGGACTTCCTGAGCTGGATCTGCTCCCACATTTTGGGTACCAGAGCCACCTATTTGATATGCGTCTATTTGCATGTCTTGTGCACCATAGCCACTTGCCTGGGCATCTTCTATTGCTTTAAGTTCTTCCTCTGCTTTCCGTTTTACCTCGACTTGTTCAGCTTCAGCCTCTTTCTGTTGCTGGGCTTCCTCAGCCTCTTTCTGCAGGCTTTCATTTTCAGCTTCTTGTTGCATTCTTGACACTTCAGCTTCCTGCTGCATTCTTGCCACTTCAGCTTCCAGCTGCCACCTGGATTCCTCCGCCTCTTGGAGTAACCTTGCTTCTTCTCTTAATCTGAGCTCTTCCTGAGCTCGGGCATCCTCAGCTTCTTTCTCCTTCTGCTGGCTGGTCTTCTAGACCTTGGTTGAGCTAGAGATTGCTCCAGTGCCTTGGCGACAGACCCGTAGCTCAGCCATGTTGTTGATGCCTCTGAATGCCTCTTCCTCAGCATCAGGATAGTGCGAGTATTCTAAATGAGCGTAGATGTCCCTACAATGCTCGACCACTTTTCCATTTCTGTCGTTCCTGTGGAAGATCACTTCACCGAAGTGGAATGCTTTTAGATCCTACACAAACTCTTCGGCTGAGGCAACCCCCGAGAACTTGTAAGCACCTATGCAGAAAGGTAACGAGGGAAAGGAGGCCTTATGATGCTTGTGGAGCATTGCCCCAATTCCATCCAGGAATATTTGTCTTACTGCTTCCTTGAGGACCACATAATCTGTGGCATACTGCGGAAAAATGTATGGGGGCTTAGTCCCTCCAAACATTCTGAGGTAGGTGCCTTGTTCTGAAAAGTAAAAATCTCCGTAATTCTCAAGGACTTCCAAAGAATTCTCTGACAGGAAGTTGGGTTCCTCCTTGAATATCTTCTCATATAGGGGCATGATCAACCCCTCACAGATGAGTTTGTAGCTGGGCTTGTAATTCTGAGCCCACAACATCCTGAAAGTGATATAGACCGGGGTGGCATCTTTATCCCATGTGCAACCCAATTTGGGGAAGTCCATCTTGGCCAAAATACAATCAATTAGATATGAGGACATGAAAAATTCAGCCTTTTTCAAGGCTAGTCCTTCTCTAGCAGAAACTATCATCGAGGCCAAACTATATGACAAGAGAGTGGCCCAGTCAAATACGGTTCCTTTAAATGCGACAAAGTGAATAATAGGGACCCACTGAATCTTGTACATGGTGCCATCTGGCATGCCGAAGATTCTGCATAGAATTAAGGCGATCAATCTGAAAGGAGGTCTCAGATTCTGTACGTCATATTCGTCACTTCCTTTCTTTCTCAAATGTCTGCCTGCTACCAATAGCTTTTTGGCCATCTCAACGTTGTCCATTTTTCCCAGCCATTCATCAGTTAGAGCTTGCTGGGAGAGGGGAAATTTGTAGGCTGCTGCAAGATATGCGGGTTGAAATGAGGCAATGGCCACTTTCCCCCTGTCATTTATCACTCTTCCTTCAGCATCTGCATGTTGGAGTATCCATCTGATCACTTCAGCACAGGGGAATAGTTCAGGGAGGGTAGCAGCTCTGGTTATTCCTGAGGCTTTGATATTTAGATAAATTGGCCCCTCTTCTAATAACATGTCCAAGACATCTTGGTCTCGGATCATCCTGTAAATTTCACCCCATCTGATTTCTGGAGGAACACCAGTGGTGCACCTAGTATCCTGGAGTGAGGTCTCAGTTTTAAGTGGCGCAGGATTTTTTTCTGTCATCTTAGCCTTCTTCTTACCGGCTTTCGGCATTTTGACTTATCCCTGATAGCACCCATATACATTTTATTATAAACATGAGCAACATACTGTGAGATTTCAAGAGCATCACCATTTTAACATGTCAATGAGATAAAATGCAATATGAAGCTGTATGTTTAGGAATCAAAATACATCATCTCAACAGGAACCTAATTATAAATTTTAGCCATCCTAATTCTTTTAAAGGGGCAGGTTTGGAATGCTCCTGTGAGGATAAGCGTGTTGCGGAAGCAACCTGCTTTCGGTTTAGCTCTGGGGAAGAGGGCAACTTTCGTCATCGTGCTTTTAAAAGGCTACTGGCGGGGAAGTCTGGGGTGAAATAACCCTGTGACGAAATAGGGAGTTGTTTTCATATTTACGACCCGGTGAGGGCTTCGAACGCCATTGTCATTTATGGTGCTTGCCGAGGTGCTCTATGGGAGTTTTTTGAATAGGGGCGATGGCGCCTATCTTGGGATTTAGATTGGGTAGTGGCTACGCCGGGACTGAGGCTTATGACAAAGCCCGGGTGACTATGGTTTTAGCTTTCGGCTGGGGACACGAAAAGTCCCTGGGGCTTCGGCAGTTTTTTGAAATAATGAGGTACGCGGCCCAGGGAGGAAATTGGAACAAGTCTAACTGTCCAAACTAACTGCCTCTACCCACTATGCAAACGTTTTATCCTGCCTTTTTTTTATATGACGAGAATAACGCAATTCAAACTGTACTTGACGGGAAAAATAGCCTATGATGGGCATTTTGCCCGTCAAAATCCAACCAATGCGCATCATTTTCAAACAAAGGACAACCCAATAGCAATTTGAAGCGTAGAAGGGACAAATTTCAAGGTTAAAATCCTACCTGGCACCGACGAGGATAGCTGACTAAGGTGGCCGCGAACGTGGTCGAGCAAGCTAAGCTGGAACGGTCGCGCGGCGTCCAACAATGGTTTTCCAATTGACAAATAACAATGCGTTGGCTCGTACCCCCCACCGTTTATTTAGATAGAATGGGCACGTGCGAGCATTTAATTTTGGTGGGTGGCGCAATTAACCGCGGTTTAAATACTGGTACGTCGGCGTCAAATCAAGCCATCTCGGTTTGCATGCGACCGCCTCCTACGGGAGAAACTCGCGAATCTCATCCATCGTTGCGGAAGGATATAGTGGACATTTCCGTCATTTCGGGGAACAAAGGCGAATGGCCCCAGCAAAAGGCCTCCGCGACGCGGAAGAGAAAATGTTCCGCAAAGCTCAACTCGTTCGGGAGGATACCGCGGGAGCTTCCGCTGTTTCGGGAGAGGTTGGTGAATTGCTTCCACAAGTTGGCACGCGGATGATTAAGTTCTTTTGGTAGCCTCTTCGGGATGAAAACGTGAAGGCTCCCGAAACTGCGGAAAGCTTTCGTAAGTGGCTTCCGCAGTTTCGGAAGACTTCCGCCAACGCTTCCGCAAAAGGTTCTCGCGAATTCGAGAAAATTTCTAAGTTTTGGCCGCGCTCATGAGAATCGCAGAAGGCTTTTGCCCTTAGCCTTTGCCGTTTCGGGTAGAAAAAAAAAAAGGTTCCACAAAGTTTGTTTCGGTGATGTTTCGGAATGGTTCCACGAAGGTTTCCGCGCTTGCGGAAGGCTTTGGTGAATGCCTTCCGCGACTTTCGAGACTTCAAAAATTTGCCAAAACTTCATCGTTTAGCGGCCCCGGGGAGGTAGACGGATGACTCCCGCACGTTTCGGGCGGCTTCTTCAAATTCCTCCACCATTTCGGAGAGAATTTTCCAATGATTCCCACAGCTTATGAGCAAAAATTAAGTCCCTCTTCGGGAAGTTTACGCGAGTGGCTTCCGCCAGTTTCGGAAGGTTTCCTTGAGTTCTTCCGCTATCTTTTGGGAAATGTTTCCAAGTTCCTTTTCGGAAGGCTTAAACAAGCGGCTTCCGCCACTGCGGGAGGATAGCCCGAAAGATTCCGCAATTTCGGGAGACAAAGCTGAAAGGTTCCGCAGCGTTCGTTTCGCAAACTTTCAAATACTCTAAGTCCTTTTCGGAAGGCTTAAACATTTGGCTGCCGCAACTGCGGGAAGATAGTCTGAAAAGTTTCGAAAGTTTGGGAAAATTTTCTAAGTTCCTTCTCTGTTCCTTTGAAGAAATTTGGAAAGGCTTATGGCAAGATTTTCTGTTGGAAAGCAAAAGATAAAAGCTGGGAATGCCCCCTTTAGGCAGCCTTTCTAAAAATTTTAAAGGAGGGTGTCTGCGAAACCAGAGATTCTGGGTTCGTTCCCCAGCGGAGTCGCCAGTCTGTTGGCGGATATTTCTACCCTATAGTCAGGAAAATAAACTATCAACTTGGTTGGGGTGACAGGTAAGTGCATTTATGTCATTACAGAGGTGTTTACAAAAGAAATAGATTACAGATTTTAGAGAACATACCTTTTACTGGAGTCTGATCCTAGCCTTGACCCAGTCTTGTGTCCAGCTCTCAAATCTACTTTCTTTCAGCAAACTTGAAACAACAATACCTTCCTCAAACACTTTGGGCAACATATAAACCATAAAATAAGCAAAGATTATGTTTAATATCCAGTATTGACCAAAATAAATCCAACTCAAAATGCCATTTTATAACACCTTCAGATTGGAACAAGGAAACACTTCAACCTTTATTTGTCAAAATAGTATGCAGTACAAATATACCTGATAATGAAGCAGGCTCCTGCAACTAGATCCTGGGCTCTGGCTCTGCTCTGGTCTGAATGTCTTCTGTAACAGTTTCTCCAATGTCTCAAAGTTTCTCCATTAACTCATCCTCTCATTCTTTAGCAATCATTTGCATTCATAATTTCTTCTAACCTTGCTCCCTTAGTCTTCTAGGAATTTATAGGTTTAAGGAAGCAGTTCAAGTCGATGAGGAGGTTGGGGAAGTTAAGAAACTGCCTTCAACTAATCCTCTTCGATGGATTAATATATTTTTTAATCATTTTTAAGATACACGCGACTATTACACAGTGGAGTAGCGTATAGGGCGCTACCCTATTGTTTGATAAATAGCGCCCATTTAGTTTTAAATTCCGAGCGCTACTTTGATGAGAAAGAGTAGCGTATATATTGATATGGGCGCTACTATTATGCACTGGAGTCGCGTATGGGCGCTAGTCTCTTTAAGTAGAGTAGCGCTCATACCTCAAAATGATATTTTGGTATGTTTTCAGTATTCTCAGGAAATGGGATGAGTTGTCATAACATCCAAGGTCAACATGCTCCTCCATCCAAGTTGTCCTTTTGTGTGATCAGCAGCTAAGGGTGATCACGGACGGAGAGGTGCAAGTTTGACATATAACAGAGGGGCCCCAATATGTACAACATATTGGGGGGGGTGTTGCTACAACAACACTACCTTAATATTAAAAGACATTTGAATTTGAGATAAATGTGCATGGCTATGTTACATATTTCACAACTAAAAGAGCTCAAATGATGAGAGTATATTTATGGATACCCAACTTGCATACAACAAATAGTGGGTTTATAGATACACATAGCAAATATAGCTCACCCAAATATTATTGAGAGTGGATGTATGGATAAATAGATTGAATATAAGTTGGCCTTGACCAAGATACAAATATGAATGAGTTTATAGATATCCAAGGCAAAATAGGGCTATCCCTATTCACAACATCCCCCTTAATCTGAATATGATTCCTATGAGAGAATGTATTACATCACACCCTCCCCCTTTAATGTTGAATTTGGTCCTATGAATAGATATAGAATCCCCTAGATTCCATATATCCCATAGTAACATGCTTTCACAAGCTAGAAAATATGACCTTTAACAAAAGCATAGAAAAAAATTCCTTGAAACAATTTGGTCATCAAAAGGTACAAAGAGTGGCACTAGTTGTCCCTAATTTTGAAGCCAAATGTAGTACATCTAAGAAAATTCAAGATCATGATTGAAGGAAGATATCCCATGTAATATGTTAAGACTCAATCATTGGAGAATCATATATAAAAAATAGTGGGATAGAGAATGTGGACCTATGAATAAAAACTCCATCAAAGATATCATTTGTATCGGAAGGATCATATAGAAAAAAACCAAAATATGATCCTATGTACTTGATCTAAGAAACTTGAAATACAATATTGATGAAATCATATCTTGAATATTGGGTGGAATGGGTGACGCAAGGAGCCTTATGACCTAAGGTTCTTGCTTCACATTACACACAACACACGACATTCACATAGACAAGATGTAAACAGGATGCCATGAATTGGCTTATATTACTTCTCTGAAATAGTTACAATGCAACTGCAAGGAATTAAATAACTATTGTCGGCCTCGGCCTTTTACAATACAAAAGTAACTGTGTGCTCTCTCAGTGTGTCGACCTGACCCTCTCCTAGTTCACTGCAGAACTCTGAGCTATGGCTCAATCTCTCTGGTTCGAAATATGTGTAACTATTCTCTCCAGTCCACCAATCTTCTCCCCGAACTATGTCAAGTACCAAGTTCCAAGTGATCAACCTGATCCTGCTCCTAGGCCTTTTACTCTGCTGTTGTTGTTCCTGATGTCCACTCCAACACCCGAGACATGTATTCTCCTATCCACCGATCTCCCTGATCCTGCAGACCTGCAACTGTTAGCGCCCCTGCCTTGCTACACAGCCTCAACCACTCGCAATAACTATCATTAACTTCCTTAGCAACCCCGAACTGTTTCCAAGTAATCCGCCTTGACTTTTTGTCATTCCGACCCTACTACAGTAGTCAGACACATCACTTGACCATTCCATCGGTTCTAATCTATTCTCATGTGGTTCGTCAGTCCTCCCCTTCCTCCGCGCTTGGCTCCGCCAAACATATAGGAGTCGTAGTTCAACACATGTCGACCTATCGACGTCCTTTCACTCAATCCTCTCGGTGGATGCTTCCGTCAGTCGCATTCTGAATGCTCCTGCTCGACTTATTGACTTAAACGAGTCAATCTGCTCTTCTGCACCAGTGGTCATCGACACTCTGTTACACCCAAAATCTACTCATCATGAGATTCAGTGTATACACCCCTAGAGATACTTGGGCTAAGTAATCATCCTGGGAGTATTTGCACCCCATTGTGCTAGGTTTTGAAGGGTCGTCGCAGGTTGCACACTAGCAACATGCGACGTTGCATCTTGCTCCACTACAGGGTGCGACGAGGTCAGTTAATGGGAAAAAATAGCTTATTCGAGATCCTTCTCAAAACTTGCTCATTTAGGGGCTTATACCTGACCTCTAGGGGAGCTGGTACTCGACCCTTAACTCTTTGGTAGGATCCCCTATCTCTCTCCTACCATCTCTTAACCTATCCTATCCATATCCTATCCACTTAGTCCTATATAAGTGAAGCTCACTCCCACCCCAAAGGGAGGAAGCCTATGGTATCTACATGCTGGTGAAATCACTCTTAAGACACCTCCATTCACCTATTGGAGAACTCATACTTCCTTGGAAGGACGTGGCAATTGGCTTGGTCAGAGAAGGGCTACTACGTTAAGTCTTGGTTGTAGTTCTATATCTATATCATGTACTCCTCTATTTACAGTAATACAAATGATTTCCACCAATATTGTTCATGTATGCAATGATATTGAGTAGTTTACCTACTTAAATGTTTACTTATATTTCTTATTGTATAAATGTCTTTTACTGGTTTCTCTTGTTTCTTGTCTTGACAGGTCTTGCAGCTTGGATCTGACGACCGTGAGACGTGGATCAACATTTAGGAGAAGGGATTGCGAAGTAAAAGGTAATACATCTAGTACTTGATCCTTAAGTAGATATAGGAGATGTGTTTGTAGTATGTTATATTTGTTCGAGACTCGCATTGACCTAGGGAGATCCTATTCGCGTCTGCTTGAGTGGATTGTCTGATAAAAAATCTGGCGACCATACTGGGGAGTATATAGAGTTTGGTCAGTAGTTGTTAATCTAAGAGTCATTTTTAGTTGACTACTTGACACAAGCCTTTTTTTATTATTTTTTGCCATTTTCTTCTTGAGGTTGATTTCACTATCAGATATTCGCATTAAAGACTCTGATTTGCTTCCTCTGAGTTTATACAACTCATTTTCAAACCTGGTTTTGGTTCATGGTTGAGAGATCTGATTCATTTTTGAACCTAGACCTCGCCTGCCACACCTGGGTAGTGGAAACAGAGTGACACTGTGTCTTTCTGAGTCTCTGTTCTTCACCTGTTAGTCACCCATCGCATCCTTTGTATTGGTATACTACGACATCGTCGCACCTCCCATGAAGGAAAACTGCGACATTGCACTATGTGTAAAGACAGAGTGCGCCAATCTGTCAAAAGTTGGCATACTGGCATCCCTTCCCTCATTTGACAGTTTGAACTTTGGCCTGATGTATGAACTCCCTCTGTGTTGCAAGATCCAGCCAGAGACCCCATTTATGATTTGTGTTTTGAGAGTTTGGTTTCATTTGGATTTACTTTGGGTTCCATCTTGGACAAGTTAGAGAACCGGTAGTGGTGGATGCTCTCATCTCCCCCACCTTCATCTGTTTCACTCTTGCATTCCCTTCCTTCCATCTCTGATCTAATCATTGCATTGGATCAACCTCCAGACCTCATTTACATTTGTTTTGAGCTTTGCTTGCTTAGTTTGCTTGATGCTGCTTGATTTTGAGTTAAGTGTGTCTTTCAGTTTGGTTGAGTGCTTGTCTTTTCTTGAGTTTTCACGATGTAATAGTGTTGCAAGTAGTGCTTTCTTTTCAGTCATTTAGATCTAAAAGCAGAATTGTTATCAAATTATTGCTTTGATACATCCATTGGAAAATTAAAAGTGCTTCTTTCCCATCATTTCTTGAACACTATTGAAGAAAATTGTTGTGCATTGGAAAATTCTCATTTTTGTCTTGGAAGAATTGAATGAATGTATGATCTATTGTATTTTTCTCGAATTATGAATCACTCATTTTCTTGAAAGACTCAAAGCACGCTTCGATTTTTGCAAAATTGATTCCATGCTAAGGAAAGATAGATTCATTTTTAATTCTTGTTTCTCTTAGATCATTGAAAGTGAAATTGAAAAACTTGCATATTTCATTTTAGAATCCTCTCTTTTCATTACTTAGGGACATTTCACTTTGAAAAGGAAAAGAAAAGAAAAAAGTTGTTTTGGTTTGGTTTAGTAGTGTTGTGCTTTTGCGTTTCGCATAAAAGGAAAAGAGTACTTTCATCATCAATTTTTCCTTGAATTGGAATTGTGTTGCATTGAGTTTGTTTTGGCAATACTATTGGAAAAAGCTTTCTCCTTCCCATAGACAAAATTCATTGAAAGAAAATAATATTTCGTGCATGTAGCTAGGGCTTGCATTATGCTTCCGATTATGTACTCACCTCATGCATTGACCTAACCATCCAAGATAAAATTAACAGTAGAACTAGGTAAAAAAAATAGCAACTTGTGTGTAAGTTAGAGACGTGTTCCGGCGTCGTTAAGCATGGCACCTGTCATTATTTTCTAGCACTGTATCTTGGGGGTATTGTAGTCTTCCACGTACATCGGTATATCGAGATCCTTCACGTACCCACCAAGTACCATAATCCGTACTTGGCATATATCGAAGGGTGTATCACGTACTTGACACGTGTATCAGAAGGTCTCTTGCCGAACGGTTGTGCATTAGACAACACCACTACGGATTTGAGCTCCCACGTACCTTGCGTATATCGGGAGACACCACTAGGATTCCTGAAACCAACCGAGTTAACCATTTGGCCATCTTGGAAAAGCAATACACCGAGAAAAAAACTCGGGGAGATTAGCATGCACGTACTGTCCAGGTAATCGGGTATGCAGGCAAGGGTACGGTCCGAATCCTCCCTGTCGCGTCATATTGTTGGACCCTGCAGCATATCATGGTTTGCGATGCCTTGATAATCCTGTGAGGTTCCAGACTTTTGAATCCACTCTGTCACATAAGTTTGCTTGTTTCCTTAGTTGGAGTAGGTTTTTTCTGGACTACTTTTCTTTTAGCATACCCTTAGGAGAAACGTTGTTTCGGCCCGTCTAGCTGATTTTCCTGATACTCTGGCGGATTTTCCCTGGAGAAGATCCCGTAGGATCTTGAACTTACCAACTAAATATCCCCTTAATCCGGAGGTTATTTCGAGGTTAAGAATGGATCAGCATTACGCGGTCGTAGTTACTGAAGTGGAAAACCCCACTTTGAGTGTTGGAGGAATTTTGTTTCCACTAGATTCACCTGCCTCTCATCCCCCGCAGGATGAAGAAGCCGACACCCCCACTTCACGAGACATTTATCCTGTTTTCCCAGGAGAACCTGGATCGTTGGAATGGATAAACCAACCCCAGGGAAACCCTACTGCAGTTGTTGGTCCTTCAGCAACTTACTTGACATCTTCTATAGACCACCCAGTGGCTCATTTTGCCATCTCATCCCCACCTAACTGGACCACTCCAGTGTTCTCTAGGCCTTACTATAGGCCCGACCCCACCAAAATTTTCAGCCCCATCCATGAACCTTTGGAATAGTTACGTATTAAAGGATATGAGCTTCGAAGAAAAAGTCTCGAGCAACACTCTGAAGAGTTTCGAAATCGCCATTTCCAAATACGATTTGATGACGAAACCATCCCAGTTCATCCGATATCTTTCAGATCACCTGAAGCACCCCACCACGTGACCACTAATGAGATTGGTCAACCCTCGCAAGAGTCCAGTCCTGCACTTCAAGTGAACAAACCAGTGAAAGGACAACAGTCCAACACACCTATCACTACCGCGGTTACTTTACCAGTTCCTCCCCCACCTCAGAATTCGAGGGGAGGGTATTCCATTCTCATGGATTACCTTATTGGTAATGTTATTACTATAGTAGCTAGTCAACAATCTACCTTGGTTCAACCTTTGAATAGTGGTCAGCCTACTATGGCTGGGGGAAACCCCCATTTCCTAACCAGAATATGGGCGGTGGAATCCCCAACAGACCTTCCGTTGGACCTTCCCAATCCGCTAGACCATCCACCACGGGATTATCTCATGTTGGGGGTCCATCAAATGTAACTCAACCCTCACGGATTCAAGCATATCCAAGTTCTATTAACCTTGCGCTGGGCACACCTAATCCTGGAAACGCGCCATACGGGATACCTTATTCCAGGAATTCTTACACTCTATGGGGGAAACAACCTGTGTTGAAACACAAACCCCAACCGATTATCCCTCAGGAACCACCACCCCCGATCGGTCCTCCCCCACCTCCTGCTAGAGGCAACAGGCCCCCACCTAACATTGGTGGAGGCACACCTAATTTTTCCTATAATATCCCTCACCCCTCCGGTGATGGCGGGAATGGTCCACCACCCCCTCCCGGCGGAGGCGGCGGGGGACCACCCTATCATGGTGGAGGAGGACATTTCCCTTTGGGTGGAGTTGGTGGTCCACCACCCCCTCCAAGCAAAGGCGGTGGAGGACCTAATTACTATGGTGGTGGCAATGGTGTTGGAGACCCCATCCTTCCGGTGGCGGAGGTGGTGGAGGCCCCCATCCTTCTGGCGATGGAAGTGGTCCACCACCCCCTCCAGGAAGAGGCGGTGTTGGGCCACCTTATTATGGTTATGGACCCCCACCTCCTCTCGGTGAGGGAAGTAGACCTCCACCCCCTCCCGGTGGTGGAGGTGGACCCCCACCTTATTGGAATTGACCACCTTATGGTGGCGGACCCCCTTATGGTCCGGGCGGCACACCCCCGTACGGTCAGTTTCCTCCTAGTACACCTTACAGTAAGTTTAGTCTTTACACGCCTTATCCGTATTATCAATACACGCAGCCTAACCCATAGCTACCCTTCCTGGCTACTTTGGACCTGCCTGACCTATCCCGTTTAACCAACGATCCTATTTACCATGGATCTAACTGGCAACCAATTCCGGTGAAACTCCCGTCTGATATCCCCAAATTTGACGGCAAGCCGGGTGAAGACCCTAAAAACCACGTGATGACATACCACTTATGGTGTTCATCTAATTCCTTAATGGACGATTCAATTCGTCTTAGATTGTTTGAAAGGACTCTCACCGGTTCAGATGCCAAGTGGTACATCGAGTTGCCACCCCACTCTTTTCCTGATTTTGGCTCTCTTGCTATGAACTTTTTGACACATTTCCAGCTGCCTATACAGTATGAGACTGGTACTGAGATTTTAACCTCGCTCTGTCAGAATACCGCTACTCATATTTCCAATCATATCCATGAGTGGCGAAGGAGATGACGTCTTATTAAATCTCCCATTCCAGATCATCTCCTAGCAGACTAGTTTACAAAATCACTCATTCCCACCATAGCAAAAGATGTCGCCATGAGAGGTGCTGTCACCGAAGAACAAGCCATCGCGAGTGTCCATCTCCTAGACCTGGTCTACACTCAATCTAGCACTTTGTTTAATATTTTTCCTGACGCACCCCATGATGTTAATGACCCCAGCAAACCACATAAGGGACTCCAAACTGATGGAATCATTGGATCCCTTAACACTCAGCCTACCTCTAGTATTTTTGGATCATCCAACCTTCAAGGGTCTTCCCCCTTACCGGCTCAGGTTGGCCACAACACCACCAAGTCGACCGCTCCTGCTATAACTGAAGAGGTGAATTCTGTTCAATCAGCTTCATCTCAGAAGTTTAACGGAAAAAATAAGAACAAGGGGAAACCTAAAAAGTCTTATGCCCAGCAGGAACAAAAGAGCACTCCTGACGATACCAAATAGAAACAGAAACTAAAATATCCTTGTTTACTGTGTGGAGATGATCATTTCTCCAAAGAGTGCCTCCATAGAGACGAAGTGCAACAGTTTCTTCGAGGCAAACCAACTCCCACAGTCCTCAATGATCCGTTTCCTACTCAGAACCAGTAGATGATTCCTCAAACCCCCCCATCCCAGGGGGAACCATCTAATACCGCGATGTTCTCATGGTGCATAACGAGACGATCAATTTAAATACTTGCTTGCGATCTTATGACCCGGTCCTTTCGAAGGAATCCACTGGAAGTAATACTGAAAAAGCTTCCGACTCTTTGACTGATGTCACTGTACCATCAACTTCTATCACCATTGAGAAGCCATCCTTGGATTCAATATTGCGACTTCCCAAAAGCACGATTCGAAAAGTTGTTTTAAATCCCAACGCTCGGGCGACACAAAATTACAATATCGTAGAACACTTGGCACAAGCTCCTTGCGCCATGTCTACCCTGGAAGTTTTGCAGAATTGTCCTAACCAACGTAAAACTCTCCTTGCAGCCATTGGTGTAGTCGACCCCAATTCCTCGAATACCATCATGTTCTGACTTGACAACCTTAAGTCGAGGCTCTCACACTAGCTCGCATTCCAAGTTTCTGTGAACACTGCTGGGAAGATTGTCCATCATACCCTTTTAGATGAAGGTGCCTCCACTTCTATCATGTCAATCGCCTATTGGAGAGCCATCGGCTCCCCTGAATTGAATCGTTCTCCTACCACGTTGAAAGCATTCGACGGGCATGGATTTCAACCTCATGAGCTCTTATAAGCTCTTGCAGTTGAGTTGGGCGGAAAGACCGTAACCATTAACGTGGACGTGGTCTCAACCACGATAGATTATAATTTCTTTCTTGGTCTCAATTGGTTTTACACCATGCAGGCGGTCACCTCTTCAGTATTCCGCATAGTACAATTCCCCCACCAAGCACGGATTGTTACTATCGACCAATTAGAATTTTGTACACCAGACGCCACTACTCATCCTGGTGACCATGTTCCTTCCATTGGACAGATGTCAAAATAGTATGAGAGTGTAGGGATTGGCCTTTTGAAAGATTCATCTCTCATGGGAATTTTTCCAGCCGCGAACCCCCCTAATCTTGTTGCTACGGTGCACATGGTCTCCATAGATATTTCATCTCACCCAAACGATGCTTGGCTTGTACCGGACGAAGCCACAACACACCTGTTTGGAGACATAATGCCTCTTTCACCCGCTGAATGCATTTATGAGGCTATCCAATCAGCACCAGAGGACCATTTAACCATGGCCTCTACATCTTGTTCTCTAGGATGGACGTCATCTCTACCTGATCTCTTACTTCGGACTTTTCATTTAGACGAGTCCATCATGGAAGTAATGAATATTGACGACAGTCCTTGGGATGATCTCCACCATAGGTCATCTTTTCTTCCTCCTTTAGAGTACATAGAGGACAACATTCACACCCTATTTTCACCAGATATATACCCATCCCCTCATTCCCCCATCCTTACATGTCTTACGGACACGGAGGGCAACTTGGCCAACATTGAGCCAACCAACTTGATAGACATCTCGGTGAAACCAGGTATAGTGGAACACATTCGTATAGGCCAGAAGTGTTCCCCTGAAGAAATAACTGTTAGCATGGCCTTGTTCAAGCAATTTCAAGACGTATTTGCTTGGTCCTATGAGGAGATTCATGGGATAGACCCCACGATTGTTTCTCATGAAATAAAAACCTATGCCGACATCAAACCTGTGCGCCAAAAGTTGCGACTGGTACATCCCCAGAAGACTGCGGCGATTAAGGAAGAAATTGAAAGCTCTTAAAGGATGGTTTTATTTATCCTGTCCCATTGACGGACTGGGTCTTAAACGTCATTCCTGTGAAAAAAAATCAGGGCACCATTCGCGTCTGTGTTGATTATCGGGACCTTAACCGGGCTTGTCCAAAAGACAACTACCCGACCCCCTTCATCAACCAAATTATCGACAATTGTGCTGGAAGCGTCATCTTCTCATTTATGGATGGCTTTTTTGGTTACAACTATATTGAGATCAACCCGACCGACCAACATAAGACGACTTTCATCTTCCCATGGGGTACATTTGCATACCGCAAACTCCCATTTGGCCTTAAAAATGTTGGCGCCACGTTTCAGTGGGCTATGTCATATGCCTTCCATGATATTAAGGACTTTGTGGAACCTTATCTGGATGATCTCCCTGCTCATTCAAAGCAGCACGAGTTCCACATTGATCATCTGACGACCATTTTACTTAGATGCAGATGATACAATATCCATCTGAATCCTCATAAGTGTATATTTTTTTCGTTAAGTCCGGACGCCTCTTAGGATTTATCGTTTCGAAGGATGGGATCCACATTGATCCCTTAAAGGTGGAGGCCATCATCAACCTACCACCCCCGACTGATGTTTCGGAACTTCAAAGTCTTCAAGGGAATGTGACTTACGTAAGACGTTTTGTTTGCAATTTCACGGAGAAGACTCAGGGGTATATGAGACTGCTCAAGAGGGACGTCCCGTTCATTTGGGATGACCAAGCTCAAAAATCCTTCGATAGTATCAAACATGCCATCACGCATGCCCCCGTGCTCCAACCGCCTAATTATTATCAAGATTACATTTTATATCTTGTCGCTTCTGTTACCACCATCGCCATGATTTTGGTACAGGAGGATCAAAATGCCTTGGAACATGTAATATACTATGTGAGTAAGGGTCTCACCGACACTGAAACTAGATATTCACATGTCGAAAAACTTGCTTTCGCGGCAATCATTGCCGTCCAAAAGTTCCGTCACTACATCTTGCTCCGCAACACCACCATCATTGCTGACTCGAACCCCATGTACCACGTACTGACACGTCAAATACTTGGGGGCAAATATTCATGCTGGATCGTGATACTGTAAGAATTCGATCTTCTTTTCGAGAAAGCCAAGTCCAAGAAGACTTTGGTGTTTGCCGAGCTTATTTGTGACCTTCCCCATCCTGATGTAGAAGTTGAGCACAATGACTCCTTCCTGGATGAATCATTGTTTCTCATCAGTACGACTGATCCGTGGTATGGAGATATCTTGTTATATCTTCAAACCTAATGCTTCGATACTCAACTGTCTCGTGACGACCGTCGTAAGATACGTCACCATGCAAAGTATTATTTGATCATCAATGATACTTTGTATCATCATGGCGTTGATTCAATTCTTCGACGTTGTCTAACTCACGATGAGGCTGAATGCATTCACAATGACTATCATGCTGGGGCATGTGGCGGTCACCTCTCTGGGATGGCTACAGCCCAGAAGATTTTGTGTGCAGGATATTACTGGCCTACCATCTTCAAAGATTGTATTGAGGCCGTTAAGAAATGTCCTCTTTGCCAACACTTCCATACGAACAAGCGCACTCATCCTGCCCAACTACATCCGGTTATTGCCGTGGGCCCTTTCGCAAAATGGGGCATTGATTTTATGAAATGTAAGCCTACCTCGGTCGAGGGGCATAGTTACATAATTGTAGCTGTGGATTACTTTACAAAGTGGTCCGAAGCTATGCCTACATACCAGAACGACGGCAAAACCGCCACACTCTTCATGTTCAATAATGTAATAGCACAGTGCGGAGTTCCTCAGGCAATTGTTACCGATCATGGTTCTCACTTCCAGAACCATATGGTTGATGAATTGAGCGACAGGTTGGGTTTTCGCCATGAAAATTTGACACCCTACTACTTGCAGTCCAATGGATAGGTCGAGGCCATTAACAAGGTCTTGAAAACTATGATCCAAAGGATGGTAGGGACACATAAGTCCAATTGGCATAACATGCTCTTTTCAGCATTATGGGCCTACCCAACTTTCGTCAAAACTGCCACAGGCTTCACTCTTTTCCAATTGGTATATGGATTAGAGGCTGTCCTATCGATAGAGTGTGAAATTCAGTCTCTACAACTCGTTGTCAAACTTCTTCCTAACACTATTGCCGAGGAAGAATGTCTCTTGCACTTAGCAAAACTTGACAAGTCTCGATGAGATGCCGCTCTTGCTAATAAAGCACACAAGAAGTGCATCAAAGCCCAATACAATAAGTTAGTTGAACCTCATATCTTTAACGAGGGTGACCTGGTTCTCACTTATGACCAAAAGCATGACAAACTAGGAGCAGGGAAGTTCGAGTCCATGTGGCATGGACCTTACATTATAAAACGTGTGTTGGAAAAAGGTGCTTACGAGCATGAATACTATGATGGAATCTCTTTGGGTGAACCCTGCAATGGGCTTTACTTAAAGAGATACTGTGCTTGATCTCTCATGCATAGACTTGCTTGTATATACTATACATGGCATGTTTTTGTGTGGTGTGATGCATTTCTTTTTCAAGTGTCTTTTGATCTTGTTTATGCTTCTTATACCATGTTCTGTCTGCATGTACAGATGGCAATGTGCTATGGATTCGCGGACGGCACCAGCCGGCATACTCGTAACCTTGCTTCGGCATCTTGGGCACTATATTCCCCAACAGGTGAGCTCATCAACTCAAGAGGAAATTGCCTAGGGTTTGCGAGTAACAATGCCACAAAATATCAGGCAGTGATCAGAACCCTAGCTAAAGCCATTTCCTAGGGTATGAACCACATTGTCATCCACATGGATTCTCAATTAGTGGTCTCCCATCTGAACTAGGTCTATGCCATCCGTGATCCCACCTTACTCCATCTCTTTAGACGAGTACATCTCCTGGAAACGTCATTCAAATCCGTTCAATACCTGCACACTCCACGAGAGTTAAACACAGTTGCTGACTCGATGGCCAACTTCATTTTGGATTAGTACATCGCACACACATAACATTCATAATATGTAAAAGAATTCACGACATGTAAATATTGTAGAAGCAAACATGTAAACAAGATCACATCACTAATCATTTTGAAAAACACATAATGTATAAATCGCTGGTAATGTCTGTGTATATATATCGCTCAAAAGTAGTCCTGGTATAAAATCTGAAGCACGATGGCTTTCAGTGAGTCTCTACAAAAATATGAAGCATCATAGATTTCAGTAGTACAAAATCTGAGGCCTCTGAGCTCTCAGTACAAGTATAGTAGTGTCATCAGGCATGACGCTGAATCGTACACCACCCCTAGCTCGAACGGCTCGCTATTGCTGGGTGAGGAAACAGTCCACGGTCCGAGCCACCTTGCGGAGTAAGGCGTTGAAGCACACGGACACTCCAACCCCAAATCTCTGCATGGGCCTTGGTAATTCATCAATAGATGGCTCCAGTACCTCCATGGTCAACTGAGATAGGTTCTTGTACACCTCCTCCATCTCCTCGATGGTAGCATGAGCACCTGCAGGAATGACTGCCTCCTCGACTTTGTCTCTCCTCGCCAGAAGGGAGATACCCACCGGCCGTACGGGGCCCACATCTGCACACACATTACATGCTTGTTAGCACTGCATCAAAAGAATGATATAATATACAAAAATAAAAATACAAGGGTTTTGTTCTCACCTATCTCACCCCATGCTGCACCCTCGGGTAGCACCAAGTCGGGATCCTCTCGGAAGTCCGTGCCGCTGTATGGAAAGTCCTCGACCATGAGTAACTGGCCCTCTAGCCAACTGAAAAACTTGGGACCAAAGCTAATGATGGGCCTGCCACCATGATAGGTCATGACCTCAACCCATCTGAGCATATGGGGATCCTTGGGCTCCTTTTCATCAAGTAGAAACTGCGGACGTAGAAGAGGAATCCTCTCTAAGAGGAGTGATACTATGATCGATCCATACCCAAACTGCTTGAGTTCCCCTCGCCGACACTTGGTCAGCTGAGCTCGAATGTTTGCGAGGAGACCCTCGCACCAGTTGAAAACCATGGGGGACATACAGTCCACCGCATACATCATCTGGGTCCGAGTAGCCATGTGTGGGGCTTGGCTACCCACCACCCTAGTAATGGTAAGCAATATGGTCCGTAGTGGATGACTCACCACATCCTTGATGAGAATCTTCCTGCTGGAAGGCCAAGAAGTAGCAACACAATGCTGCGACACCATGTCCTCAACTGTACGGTCACTAGCCCGTGTTCCAGTAAGATCAGCATCCCCCATTTGAGACAAACCGGTAAGAAAGTAGATATCCTCAATGTCTATCGTGAAGATATGCTCACCAATCACAAAGTACTGTTGGGCCGCATCCCAACTCTGGAGCATGTGTGTTAGTAGTGGGATCTGGGATCTCATCCCCTAGATCTCAGAGAACTTGAGTAACCCGCAGTTTCTCAAAGCTTCCACGCATTATGGATCATTCGCAGCTTATTCATATTCTACTTCATGTTCTCTCTCTCGCCACTCCAATACCATATTGGCTAGCTGGTAACCTGCCAAGAAGGACATTTTAACACTGTTAGGTCCTGCTTCAAACCTCAGAAGTCCATTTTTTGAATTATTTTTTATGTTTGGATTGTGGTTTTCCACCATCGCACTGTACGTTTAAGTACAATGCGATGACATCGCACCTCTCGCATTCGAGGCTTGCGATGACTTGGTCTCGTCGCAGGTCCCGAAAGGGAAACCTGCGACGAGCTGATGGCGCATTAAGCCCTCCATAACACCATCAAAAACCCAAAAAATGGGCCTAAAAGAAAAAACTAAACCACTAGAAAGTTGTTGGATGAATTTTAGGCCTACCTGATCCGGACGGTTGGTGAAATGACGGATCGTAGCTCCCGGAATTGGCAAAGGAAGTTTTGGATCCAAATTTGTACTTCTCCACCCAAATTGGCAATTGAAACAATGTTTTCTATTTTGGCCCATATTTCTATTTGTAAATAGAATGGAATATTCCTTTTCAAATATTTTGATGCTTTTGGTCCATTTACTATAGTTTTGACCATTTGTCATTATATTTGAGACTATTTGACACTTTCTCTAGTGTACATGAGTCGTAAAGTGGTCTTTTGTGTCGTTTCTCGCATCACCAACGGTAACTATAGGTATGAACACCCCTTTGAATGTTTTGTCATTATTATTTTTGGTTAGTTGTAATTATTGCATGAGGACGAGTTTACTCTCTGTTTGTTCTCGTACTCATGAAACCATGAGAGCAAGTACCGAGTTATGATTTATCACTTTTCCGAGCTCGTTAAACTTCCATAGAAAAGGACACCTCTCGGAGTCTACCGTTAAGCTCTTTTCAAGCTCTCGATAAAGGAAAAAGATTGCGAAGCGAACTTGTCATGTTCACGCTTGTTAAAGTATTTGAATGGTCGTCTTCCTGGTGATAGTTTACCCCTTTTTTAGACTAGGAGGCACTAATTACGAAAAAGGAATATTCCAGCCAATCATGACTGGAAGAGTCCTCTCCCGCATTGTTTTACCCTTTTTCGGGCGATGAGGCTAACTTTACGAAAAATGACCATTGGAGTCTTCTTTAGTTCTTTTCAGACTCTCTAAACATGAAATGACGACCGAGTTTACCTTCTATGGACTCGTTAAAATTTTCACATTGAAGGGCCCATCATGGGACGAACCCCTCCTATCCCAGGTTCGGAAAATATTTGGGATTGGACTCATCTATGAGATGAGCTATACCGAGCATCTGGTTACCCTCATCAAGCTCGTAAAAAAAAACATGAGGCACTCATCATTCATGATGGGGAAAAAGGAAAGTGTTTGTGTTACATACCTTAGTGGTAGTATATAGTCGTTCTTTTACATTGCACTCATCTTCATTTGCATACAATACTTGGGTCATTTGTTTATCTATGAGTCCCCGCTTACTTTCTGAGTCCTGTTACTCCTCCAAGTCATTTGGAGAAAGCTTCCATTATCAGTTTCATTAGAAGTTTGCGTCATTATCATTATGTCAATACTGCCAAGTCATGCCATGCCCATGTTCAAGAACACGTTCACTATCTATCATCTACAGTTAGTACACACGTCGTCATGCCATTGTTACTCTGAGTTAGTCTTACATGTTACTGTACCATCTGATCCGCTCTACACATCTTTTGTCGTGTTTCGTGTCGATTGATGGGGGATTCATCATGGCTTTCCTTCGACGGATTCATCCTTGTCAACTTCAACACATCATCCGAGTATTGAATCTAGAAACCAACCAAGTACCTTGGCCCTGCATGCCTCAATGGCAGGTTACCTCGCTTTCATCATGAGTTTACATCATTGACTCTTGATTGAAAGATTTCATCTTGCGTTCAACTTCAACTCATTTATTCACGCTCGATGATATGTACTGTGATACCTTGGGAATCATTGACATCAATGGTGATCTCCCTCGCACTTGTTAACGGTTTACATCAATGATTGGTAATCAAGTGGTTTCTACCATGTTCGACGTCAAGATATTTGTAATCACATGGATAGATTCATATCATTGCAGGTTCAGCTTGAAGACCCTGGGCAGTCATGTTTTACCTAGGTTACGATGGAGTTTGTATTAAGTCATATTACATGGATCCACTTTTGTATTGGTCGTGACTGTGTTATCATCCCATCATGGATCTACACTTGTGTCTAGTAGCCATGATTGTGTTCAGTCGGTCATTACTACAATGGATATGCAATGTATTGGTCAGTAGCCATGTTGTACTTCATATGAGATTGTCCGTTCAGATTCAGTTGTACTGCAGGAGTGTCCTTCGTTGGACAAGTCTATTGCCATTTCTTCTATCAAAGCACTTCACCTGTACATCCTTAACAACTTCATGTTTTGGGGGGTATTCTGTTACACCGAAAATCTACTCATCATGAGATTCAATGTATACACCCCTAGAGATACTTGGGTTAAGTAATCATCCTGGGAGGATTTGCACCCCATTGTGCTAGGTTTTGAAGGGTCGTCGTAGGTTGCACACTAGCAACATGCGACGTCGCATATTGCTCCACTGTAGGGTGCAACGAGGTCAATTAATGGGAAAAAATAGCTTATTTGAGATCCTTCTCGAAACTTGCTCATTTAGGGGCTTATCCCTGACCTCTAGGGGAGCTGGTACTCGACCCTTAACTCTTTGGGAGTATCCCCTATCTCTCTCCTACCATCTCTCAACCTATCCTATCCATATCCTATCCACTTAGTCCTATATAAGTGAATCTCACTCCCATCCCAAAGGGAGGAAGCCTATGGTATCTACATGCTGGTGAAATCACTCTTAAGACACCTCCATTCACCTATTGGAGAACTCATACTTCCTTGGAAGGACGTGGCAATTGGCTTGGTCGGAGTTGGGCTATTGCGTTAAGTCTTGGTTGTAGTTCTATATCTCTATCATGTACTCCTCTATTTACAGTAATACAAATGCTTTCCACCAATATTGTTCATGTATGCAATGATATTGAGTAGTTTACCTGCTTAACTATTTACTTAGATCGCTTATTGTATAGATGTCTTTTACTGGTTTCTCTTGTTTCTTGTCTTGACAGGTCTTGCAGCTTGGATCTGATGACCGTGAGACATGGAGCAACATTTAGGAGAAGGGATTGCGAAGTAAAAGGTAAGACATCTAGTACCTGATTCTTAAGTAGATCTAGGAGATGTGTTTGTAGTTTGTTCTATTTGTTCTAGACTCGCATTGAGCTAGGGAGATCCTGCTCGTGTCCGCTCGAGTGGATTGTCCGATAACACACTCCTTCTGGTCGACCTTCTCCATGTTGAATATATTCGACTGGTCTGCCTAGGCTCCGATGATCCTACATCAATGGGATTCTCCATGTGCATCCATAAACCTTTTCTCTAAATAAATGTGGTTTCATCTAAAATATCAATGTCACAAACTATTACTCTTACAATTAAATTATCTAAAGGCAATCCATGCAAGACTTGGAGGCATGCTCCTTCTTATGACAAAAAACACATGTAGGTTTCTTCTTTATTTAATCAACCTAAATAGTATAAGTAGTCATGTAATTGGGAAAACATCGACTTCAAGTCAATTATGTTAAAGGATGGCACAAATAAGTATGCAAAAATAACCTTGAAACACTAGTTCTATAGCCCTTGAGGTAATTCCACAAACAAAAAAATCCAAATCAGCTATTGAAAAATTAGATATGGGAACCTTAGTTCTGTCACCCTTAAGGCTATGCCAATAGAAAAAAAAATATTATGAATATGCTGCTGAAAAAATAAAAAAAATAGATAGGAAAATCCTAGTTTTATAGACTTTAAGGCAATGCCATTATTTTCAAGGTTTTTCTAGGTTGATATGATGTTAAGGAACCATTTTGAGGGTGGCATCTATTAAACAAAAAACTTGAATCAACGATAATAAAAATTAGAAATAAATAAACACTATGAAAACCTTGAAATAATGGATGGTCCAAAAAGACTAGTGCAATACATCGTGGGTGATGTAACTAGTCAAGAAACTTCCAAATATATCCAAGGAATATCCATGATATAATACAGTAGGAAATCTCTAATGTTGGACACTTATGTGGTCTCATTGAGCTCCTCTTTGTTTCAAGAATAATTTAATATTCTATACTGAACAAGGCCAACCACGTGAAGGTGGAAGCTCTTATGGCCCCTCCCCCCCTCACATCACTCTCAATTCCCCATACCCAATGCATGTACTTGAAATTTTTTTTATGTGCAAACAGACAGATTTCATCATTAAAGAAACATTTACCATTCATTCAAAAAAAGGTAGCATTCATTAAACCATTCATTCATTCATTAGGAAAAAAATTATGCATGACATTATATTATAAAAAAATAAGTACACATAGTGTTTCTTCAGTCATTTCTTTTTAGGTCTTTTTCTCTTGATAAAATTAGCAAGAAACTCATCTTCTGGAACTTGTTGTTCAGTTCTTTGGGCTTCATCAACTTGTCGTGTTGTCTTCCTAGTAGAGTACTCGCGACATGGATGTTGCGGAAAGGGGTCTTGATTTGCTGCAATAATGTGAAAATGTTACATTGATATCTTCTTCTATTATAATGACAAGTATTTCATTTAAAAAAACATTACAAAGGCGTTTTTTCACCTGTTGTGGCCACATCATGCACTTCGTATTCCTATCTAGGCTCATCTTGTACAGTGTAACTCTCTACATACTCTACAGTTGAAACATGGAAAAGTACAATTAATATTCACCATCTGCAATGCAATATTTAAAATTGTAGCATATGAATAAATTAATTACTAGGATTCGAAGCAATATCTTCGATTGGTTGTTCTCCATCCTCGACATTAAGTGGATTGTTTCTTTCTTGCTCAAAACAAATTCAATAGTTTATGGCAAATATTTATAACGAATAGATTTCACAAGTAATAAATATTCATTAAACTATATTGATTTTATATACCTGTGCTCAAGGTGGATCTCTAGAAGACTGTGTTTTCCCAGACAAGTTTTTTTGGTGTTCAACAACAGCGCCAAAGCCATGTTGGAAGCCAAGCTTCAAGTATTTCTTAGTGGAAACTTACTTGAATCGGTCGGCCTGCATATTTGCATAATGCCATGAATTTACCTTTTGCAGTGCAATAAAATGGAAATAATTTGAAATTTATTATTTGGATGCAATATTGGGTTTTCAATACTTATAATTCGTGCCGCCAAATTCGAATAACCACCCGGCCCAAGCTTGTGCTGAAATTTTTTTTGTTGTATTTTTTTTTTGGCATTTGATGTGTCTGACATCCTATGAAAGTGTTGAAATACATTAGATGCTTCAAATTTGATCTAAAAATGAATAATAATAAGGTTTAGAATTACATTACGGAAAGTATTGTGTTGATGTATATGTAACTTCGGAATGTATTTAGAGAATGTATTTGAACTAGTGACACGTGACACTTGGAATAACTCTCTCTCAGAGAATCCATTTGAAGTCAGAATTGTGGGGTTGGAAATATGACAGGTCAGGCTACCACAGAAAAAAAATTCAGGCCCTGTGGATCGGAAAGTTCGGAGTTACACCAGAAAAATTTAGGTGCATATTTTTGTCAAAACATAATTGGATTTTGAGCACCTTCATTAATGGCTTTGGGAATTAGGGTTTTAGAGAAAGTTGTTATTTTTTGTAATTAGAGATCATGGCTGAATGCTACTCATCAAAATCGAAATTTAGAGACCAAGATCAAATTTTTGGTTGGGTAGAAGGCCGGGCTTAATCAAACCCTAGTTTGGGACTTTGATCGGAAAAGTGGAAAATTAGGGCTTCTGCAAAAGTTGGAATTTTTTAAGTCTGTGACCATGGATGGAAGGTCCTCAGAAAAATTGAAGTTTAGAGCTTTGGATCAAACCTTTTGGTTGGGTAGAAGGGTCGGATTTATCAAACCCTAGTTTGGGATCTTGTCCAGAAGATCCGAAAGTCTCAACGGCAATTTTGAGGGGTGAAACTTTGCATTTTTAAAATTCTAAGTATACGAGGTTGATCATCTCATCAAGGCGCATCTTTCTATCCTTTCAGAAGTTTGAAATTCAAATTTTGAATTTTTAGGGTTTCCATGACAAACCCCAATCCAGCTCCAGATCCAGTTTCTGCAATTCAAGTGGATTGGGTTAATCCTAGAAGAAAATGGATTGGTCACCTGCATAAGTGAAGTAGTTCCTATTTCAGAGGGAGATGAGGCTAAGGCCTTACATTAGAAGATTACAAGCAATCTCGATAGGTATGACTTATAGGTATGTTTCGAATTCTGTTCATGGTTAAGTTTATGATATGTTTGTCTTCATATCATTACGGTTAGTACAATCTTGATTAATTACTAGACTTGTCGTATCACCTTAATAAAATTATGAATACATGATAGAAGATATTCATTGATTAAGGTTTTGACACTTATGATTGTACTAATGCATTGTGATGTTGTATGAGGTTTATGTTGTTCGCTAACATGAAATGTAAACCAAGAAAGATAAATCATGTTCTACTTCAAGAACATATGATCATGGTGACATGAAGACAAACATTCATCCATTGTCATGGATCACATAGAAGATCTACTTACGAGGTATGTATAACTTGGTTCTACAATGGTTAACTTATGAGACATGCAGGTTACTAGCACAAGTCATTGAAGAGAACCATAAGACATCATGCGGGTATGTTAGACATAACTAGCTAACATAGTTATCCATGTATGTTTTTCCTATATCAAGTTAGAATATTACCTTGTGTTAGGATCCCTTATATAAGTATACTTGGTATGATTGGTTATGTTTATTCATAAAGTTAGAAATGTAATAAATCAAGGGTTTATGCATATTATGTCTCTTATCTTGATTGATGATTTGACTAACCGGAAGAGTCCTATGATCAAATAAGAATATGCATGAGTAAAAGAAGTCTTCCCTGAAACCTTGAATACTAATGTTTATTATTTGTGTTTGAAATGATCATGACTATACATGTTTAAGATTATTGTGTTTTGATAGTATTAATATTATACTAATGAATGTGTGATTATGTATGAGACCTCGAGGATAACACAATGATGATACTAATAAGCATGCATAGTGATTAAGGATGGATATAAGTTCAAGGACAGCTAATCCAGGAAGCAAAGATCAAGAGGGAGCACACTTCAGTAGTTTCTGCAAGGATGCATATATTCAGAGGGAGTTGACCACTTCTCACAATCCACATCAGAATGGAGTTACAGAAAGGAAGCAAAGATTGAGAGGGAGTCAACCCTACAACCAAACAAAGATAAGTATTTAATTGTCATTTCTTGCATATTTGTTTGTTTAAATAATATTGTTCAATGATGTATATGCTTATGTTCGTAGACTTAGGGTGTGTATTATGCATATTACAATAATTGCATTAATGAAAAGTATACTACTAATTTGCATATGATGGGTAAGTGGCCTATGGAACTGTACAACATTCCATTGCTACTTATCTAGAATGAAACCTCTTTGCTGACATATTAGGAGTTGTGCAGACTCTTAACAATGTTCTGGTAGAGATTGGAAGTCATCTAGAAAGTTATAGGATATGGATAAATGTTGCATTGAAGCATTGCCTAAAGATAATTACATGACTGTATGACATATTTCTTCAGATGTAAGAATTTATTCTGAAAACTATGAGATGTTTCTAATCATGCAATTTAACTTGTTTTGTAGGAAAGATCGTATACCATCACCTACAAAAGAAGGACTACAACATTTGTTCAGCAACAAAGTTATCTATTGAAGATATTGAAGTTCCCAGGATCTGAAAGAATTCCATGATCGAGGAGTAACAGTCGATCATGAAGATGTTTGGGATGCAGTCCCAAGACCTGAAGAGAAGTCTTTAGTGACTTCCAAGTGGATCTACAAGATCAAGCATGCTGCAGATGGCAACATAAAGAAATACAAAGAAATATTTGTAGCTCGTGGAAAGAAGGAATAGACTATGAAGAAACTTTTGCTCCTGTAACCAGGTACACTTCCATCAAACCAGTACTTTCTCTGGCTGCAGTGATGAAATGGAAGATACACCACATGGATGTCAAGACAGCCTTCTTGAATGGTGTAGTCGAAGAGGAAGTGTATGTGGAGCAGCCACTTGGTTTTGAGACACATGACAGAAAGTCATATGTATGCAGGTTGAAGAAAGCCTTGTATGGCTTGAAGAAAGTTCCTAGGACTTGGTATGGTAGGATAGACAGCTTTCTAACCATCTTGGGATTTACCAAGAGAAAAATGGATTCCAACCTTTACTACAAGGTTGAGGAAGGAAATCCAGTGATACTACTTTGGTATGTGGATGAACTGTTTGTTACAGGTGATGATAGATTGATTGCCGACACGAAGCAAAAGATTGCTGCCGAGTTCGAGATGAAGGACTTGGGGATGATGCACTATTTTCTAGGCATGGAGGTGTGGCAGAGTGCAGATGGAATCTTCCTTGGACAAGGGAAGTATGCAGTAGAGATCCTGAATAGGTTCGAGATGATGGACTACAAGGCCATGGACACACCTATGGTATCGAACCTGAAGCTTTTGTGTGATGCTTCATCTAATCCAGTTGATGTCACTATGTATCGTTAGATGATTGGGTCCTTGATGTACTTGACGAAAATGAGACTAGATATCTGCTTTGTGGTGAACACATTGAGACAGTTCCTGATAGATCCCAGATGTGTTCACCTGGTTGTTGTAAATCATATTCTGAGGTACCTGAAGGGTACGGATGACTATGGGCTCAAGTATGATGGGAATCAAAAGTTTAACCTACAGGGCTATGTTGATTCAGATTGGGTAGGCAGTGTTACATATAGGAAGAGCACTTCTAGGTGTTGATTCAGTATAGGATCAAGTGTGATCTCTTGGTTTAGTAGGAAGCAGTCCTGGGTAGCACTGAGCACAGCCGAAGAAGAGTATGTTGCAGCTGGTGCGGCTAGTTGTGAGGCAATATGGATCTGGAAGCTACTGTCTGAGTTATTTGATATTCCACTGGATGTTACTGGTATCTTTTGTGATAGCCAGAGTTGTGTGAAGTTGTCCGAGAACTCGGTGTTCTACGACAGGTCGAAACACATTGAGATCAAATATCACTATATCAGGGATATGGTACAGAGAGGAGCAGTGAAGCTCCTTTATGTTGCGACAGATGAGCAGATTGTAGATGTACTGACGAAACCACTAGCCAGAGTGAAGTTCGAGTACTTCAGAGAGAGGCTTGGTGTTCTTCAGATTGACAACACTTCGAGGAAGAAGTGATGGACACATTTGCTTAAGCCATTCCAAGCATGGTGAGAGGAGGATCCTTCCATGGCTATGGATGTAAGCGCTAGATGATGATCATCAGGACGATGCTCTAGTTACTGCTCTGTATATGCATCATGTTGGATGCTAGATATGATCAGTTGGATCATTTATATGTATGTATGCATCATGTTGGATGCTGGATATGATCAGCTGGATCATGTGTATGTATTTGTATATGTATCAGGTGGATACATTGTACGATCAGGTAGATCATGTATGTTGATATGTATCAGGTATGATCAGGTGGATCATGTATTTGTATATGTATCAGGTGGATACATTGTATGATCAGGTATATCATGTATGATGATATGTATCAGGCAGATACTGTGTATGCATCGGGTGGATGCATTGTATGATTAGGATGATCATGGATGATGAGCTTCGAGATGTTGCTCCATATGACATGCGTCAGGACGATGCAGTGATGATGATCAGGATGATCATGTGTACATTAGGATGATGTATGGTGAGTATCTGGTTGATACTCTGTGGTCGTGGACAGGTTGTGCAGATAAGCATATAATAGCGCCCTGGGAGGTTTGCAGATTCTCTTGCTAGGTTTTGTCACTGGCATATAATAGCTCCCTAGGAGATTTGGCAAATGCTCTTTTGAGGTTTTTCTTTGGGAGGACATATAATAGCGCCCTGGGAGGTTTGCAGATTCTCTTGATAGGTTTTTCCGCTGGCATATAATAGCTCCATGGGAGATTTGGCAAATGGTCTTTTGAGGTTTTTTCCTATGGAATATAATAGCGCCCTAGGAGATCCGATAGGTTCGGATGTGTTCCCGTAATAAGTCTTGGGATGCTCTTTCGAGGTTTTTTCATGACCACATATAATAGTGCCCTGGGAGATCCGATAGGTTGAGTTGTGTGCTCGTATTCAGTCCTTGGATTCTCTTTCGAGGTTTTGTGGTGGGGTCACATGTAATAGCTCCCTGGGAGATCCCATAGGCTGGGTTGTGTGCTCGTAATAAGTCCTGGGATGCTCTTGTGAGGTTTTGTGATGCACGTAATAAGTCCCAAGGATTCCACAGCATGGCCAGTGATGATGAAGACCTACAGGTGGTGGGCCTACATCCAGTATGAAAAAGGACTGGCTCTAAAGAACTTCCTATGACAAGTAGATTCAGATATTGATTGAGATAGCAGCAGCAGTGATGATGAAGATGATTCAAGGACGATGATTCACTGATGATGATCTAGAGAAGAAGACTTGTGCTAGCAGATCTATGTCGAGAAATACCTTCCTAGTTAAGAGGGAGTGTTGATGTATATGTAACTTCGGAGTGTATTTCATATATGGATATTGTACTCTTATAGAGATGGTATTATTCCTCTATACGGAAGTGTTTGTATTCCTTAGAGATGTTATTATTCCTCTATACGGAAGTGTCGTCATTTATATTAAAAGTGTCGTAACTTATACTTGATGGGTTATTAGACCACCTTGTTGGGGTCGACCCTGTATAAGTCACGTGGGTAAAAGGGTTATTAGACCACCCTATTGGGGGTCAGCCATGTGGGTCAAAGGGTTATTAGACCACCCTATTGGGTGTCGGCCTAGTCAGCATTGTTTTATGTGGTCAAGTTGAGGCCGACCTAGTAAAGGTTATTAGGCAAGTCAAGTCAAGTATAAATAGAGTGCGGGAGGCACTCTATTTTATCATTCTATTCTCACACACACTCTTTGGAGAGTGGCGCACTTGTGGAAGAGGAGAAGCTGCTATAGGAGATGTCTATATCTTATGCTTGGGTTGAATCATTGCTCTATCTATCTCTGAGGAAGTTATTGGGGTTTTTCACCTTTATGGTTTTCCCCAAGTAAACTCTATGTCTCTTGTGTGCTTGCATTATTGTGTCCATGATTGATATGCTATACATGTTTCTCTCTCAGTTAAGATCCTAGATCAGATTGAAGTAAATTATGAAAAACTAACATATTGCATACCTCCCTGTGCCCGGTGGTAGCTTTCCTTCTTTTCTCAGATCCCTCTCCTTTCCATCTTCCACTAGGGATTTCCACTCTCTTGTTGGAATCATTGGAGGATGCTCATACCTAGGGTTCCTTTCTAGATGAACCCTATATTGGTCCCGAACAGTCTTCATATGTTGTCCATCCTTCTTTAGGACCTCGGCTCGATTAAAGGTCTCATTTCCGAACAGGCCAACCAAGCGATTATTGAGATCATATTTTAAATTTTTACTTTGTTTATACCACCGTGTGCGGATGGTGGGCCCAAAGATGTCCAATGATTAATCATAAATATTTTTATAAAGAACATCATTTCCTGCAAAACAATCATGCCATCATTAGTTGAAAAACAATGTTTTATCGGCATATTACAATCAAATTATAAACACTAACTTGAACAATGTATAATTACCTGGGATCTTCTCTATCTTTATTGGAACAAGCTCTTTGTACACCAAAAATGTGGTCTGTAGTTTACCCGTTCTAGTGACACGGGAAGATCCAGGAAATGATGCTTCAGCACTATCAATACTAGTAGTATCTACATCGACTCCGTCTACACGATTGAATGTGCATCGGTCACTAGCGAATGCACTCACATATGGCCTTTGGGGTGTCACGGAACGTGTTGCCGACTATTCAGTTGAAAATAATGGAACATGAGATGCACGTGGAGTCATTTTATCATGTGTCGACTCTCCATGAGCATCACGAGTGCCAACACCGCTTTGACCACTAGTGTGAGCACAAAAAATCCTGGCAATTCAAACCATATTTTAGTTCACCATCATATACAAGTAAAAATTATAAAATACTAAATGAATTTTATTCATATTCTGCAACTTACTTTCAAGGAATGAGATCTCTTTACCAAAATTTCAACCTTTTCTCTAATTTTATTTGTCTGCGGCTGAATGAATAGTAGACGAAGGATATCCTCATTAATTTTTTTAAGGTCTTATCTATCATCTTAATTAGGTCTAGATAAGATCCAATGTCAACATTTCCCATCATCTCATCCACATCAAAATCTATTGATTTCTATGACGCTGGATCATACGCTGAATCAGTGGTATGCAACAAAAATATATAAAACATTATTAACGTGAAAGCAATAGACTAAGTAAAAAAATATATTAAAAAAACATATTGATCATGATAGATTCCTAAAATTACAATTAGGTATACTTGATGCCTCGATGCTGGTGTCGTCTAATCCACGGCTCGGGACTTGCCCCGATCATCCCCCTTCCAAAAAAATGTAGAAAACATTATCATAATGAATCCAATATACACACGAAAAAAAAAACCAAAAAAAGTTTTTGTTCATATTAAATTTGTACAATTGCATCGATGTATACCTGTTGACTCGAGGCTAGTATGGTCTCATCTACTACTGGGGAGGTGCCCCGAACAACACCCTGTAGCAAAAACATAGAAAAAATTATCTAAACGAAAGCAAAATACTCACGGAAAAAACATAATAAGAAAAAATATTGATGTATTTGAAATGTACAATTACAATCAGGCATACCTATTTCCCCGAGGCTGTTGTCATATGATCAACAGCTTGTGGTTTCCTTGATCAACAATCTGCAACAAATATATAGATAACATTATCTAAATGAAACAAATATACTCATGAAAAAACACAACAAAAATAACTATTTTTCATATTATATTTGTACAATTGCAAAGATGTATACCTGCTGCCTCGAGGATGTTGTACTCCTCTGACCAGCTGCTAGGGAGATGCCCCGATCACTACCCTACGAAGTAAATACATAAACTTTGGACAAAATTATAAAAATAGACTAACAAAAAATCCATAAGATGTTAAATTCATTAATAAATGGTTGGATAAATTGTTAGATGTACCACTCCCATAGTAACCGTGTTTGTATCTATTCGATTCAAATTATAATTAATAAGCAACTCTTCCTCTGCAACGATTGATTTAATAGCACATACAAAAACACGGTTTCCTTCACGCCCCTAAAATATGCAGTTTGGTTGCTTAATTGTAGACCCTGGTTGTGTACTGTTTATAAACCCTGCACAATATTCCTTGTAGCCTTTGGCCTTCCGTCAATGTACAACGTTTCTCCTTTATTTTGATCATTGTCTTTCAATTGTAAATAATTTTGAAATATTGTAACTTCTAATAATATTATATTTGTACTTTATTATTCTGAAGATGTTTCATTCCTCTGTGAAGACCTTATTGTATATCCGGAGATGTTTTATTCCTCCATGGAGAATGTGGTAACTTGGGTTATTAGACTTCCCTAGTCGGGATCGGCCCTGTATGAGTCATGTGGGTTAATGGGTTATTAGACCACCCTAGTGGGGTTAGCCCTGTCACATTATGTTAAGTAGTTAAGTTTGGGCCAACCTAGTTAGTGTAAATGTCAAGTCGGAGTTGTGTATAAATAGAGGAGGTGTGTTCCTCATTTAACACACACATTACGATCAGTTGTGATTAGAGCATAGGTGATGGAGAGATCTTCTATGGAGGAGAAGGAGCTCATTTCTAGGGTTTACATCTTTGTATTTGCTGGTCATCTATATTGAGGATGCTTTGCTGGGTTTTCTACCCCATGAGGGTTTCCCAGGATAAATCTGTGTCTCTTGTGTTTATGCTATGATTGTTGTTCTTTCAGTGATCCTGTATATGCTATTATTGTGAAATGGAATGTAATGCTGATATTTTATGTCTTAGAATATTGAATATTAACATGGTATCAGAGCTAACCTGAAGGAAGGCAATGTATGGCACTTACTTCACTTATGGCAATTTAAAGGTTAGGGTTTTATATAGAAAAAACCAGCTATCGTGGAACTTTCGCTATAAATCCATTTTGGAGAAGGTTCAGGATCTGAAACCTGTACAGGTCATAGATAACATACCCTTGTACCTTTTGTCCAAAGGAAAGACTCATATTCATTGCACTTTGTGATTTATGATCAGTACAAGTTAGGGTTTCTGCCTCTTTTAGATCTCAGTCATAAACACGTGACATAGGAAAAAAGGTCACAACTTGGGATAGGAAGATCCACATGAAATTTTGTAAAAATTGAAGGGTAGAGTACGGACTGTAGTTTCTCAGGTGAGTTGTTTAGAGGCCGAAATTGAACCAGTGACACGTGGCAGACCGTACAGGTTCGCTCTCCTGTTTTATACCATAAACAGGTCACGTTGCAACACTTGGCATAAATCTCTCTCAGAGAATCCAATTGAGGTCAGACCTGTGGGGTTGGAAAGATGACAGGTCGGGCTACCACAAGTCAAAGTTTCAGACCCTGTGGATTCGTAATTTTAGAGATGCACTAGAAACAATCAGGTGCATATTTCTGTCGAAACAAAATTGGATTTTGAGCACCTTCATTTTTGGATCGTCACTGCTGTGGGAAATTAGGGTTTCAGAGAAAGTTTAAATTATTGGAATCAGAGACCACAGCTGGATTCTCCTCATAAAAATCAAAATTTAGAGACCAAGATCGATTTTTTTGGTTGGGAAGAAGGTCGGGATTGATCAAACCCTAGCTCAGGATTTTGATCGGAAAGGTGGAAAATTAGGGCTTCTGCAAAAGTTGGAGTTTTTGAAATATGTGACCACAGTCTGGAAGCTCCTCAGAAAAATCAAAGTTTAGAACACAAGATCGAATGTTTTGGATGGGTAGAATATCGGGCTTCATCAAACCCTAGTTCAATATCCTGTCTAGAAGATCCGAAAGTTTCAAAGGCAATTTTGAGGGGTCAAATTTTGGAGATTTCAAAATTGAAGTATACCAGCTTGATTAGCTCAGCAAGGCACATCTTTCCATCCATTAAGAAGTTTGAAATTCAAAATTTGAATATTTAGGGTTTCTTTGACAAACCCTAATCCATCTCCAGATCCAGTTTCAACAAATCAAAGTGGATTGGATTAATCCTAGAAGAGATTGAATTGGACACATGCATAAGTGAAGAAGTTCCAGTTCCAGAAGGAGATGAGGCTAAAGGCCTTACATAAGAATTCTATCTCGACAGGTACATCAAGAAAGACAAACCAAGTTCTAGATCAAGAACATATGACCATGGTGACATGAAGACAAAGACTCATGAAGCTCTACTTACGAGGTATGTATAATTTGATTCTATAATGCTTAACCTATGAGATATACAGGTTACTAGCACAAGTCATTAAAGAGAAAAAGAAGACATTATGCAGGTATGTTAGACATAACTAGCTAACATGATAACCAGGTATGTTTTCCTATATCAGTTAGAATCCTACTTTGTGTTAGGATCTTAGGTAAGTATACTTGTGTATGAAATGATCATGACCATACATAATGTTCTGATAGTATTGAAATTATACGAATGAATGTATGATTATGTATGAGATCATGAGGATGACACTAGTGCACACTTAAGCATGCATAGTGTTACAGAATGAATAGAAGTTCAAAGACATATAGAGATCAAGCGGGAGGCAACCACTTAACATAAAAGATAAGTATTTGAGTTGTTATTTGAATCTCTGAATAGTCAATGATATTGCTCATAATAGTTGTATGCATATTTGTATTCCTAGAATATATCATGCATAGTGTGAGCATTCATATAGCATTAAACAATATACTAATAATATGCATATGATGGATAAGTTGGGCAAACATTCCATTGTTGCTTGTCTAGAATGAAACCTCTTTGCTGACATGTTGAGAGCTGTGCACGCTCTTGATAGTATGTTCTGGTAGAGAGGGAATGCATCTAGATAACCACTGTATGCATACAGGATAAGGAAATGTGTTGTGCCAAAGTATTGGTCAAGATAGTTGCATGACTATGCGAATCATATCAGTATGCATAGTAGATTATCATGTCAACATGATTTGATGATTATGAAGTATTACTAATCATGTAATTAACTTTGATTTGTAGGAAAGATCATGTGATATGATCTACAAAAGAAGTATGATGAACATCGAACAAGTGATGGATGTTCAACAAAAAGACTTACAAATCAAACATAATATAGAAGGCTCATGGATAGAATATTCTCTTAGAAAGAGGAATAGGATCATGACGAGATGTTTGCTACAAATTGAGAAAACTCCCAGGATTCAATTGAAGAAAGCTTCGTACGGGTACCCAGGATCGAAAATCATTTGATGAGCTTAATGATCACCATGGGTGATGCGGATTTCAACATTTGATACAAGGTTGAAGATGGTGTCTATATACAGATGACATTCTTCTCTTAGATGGATGCAAGAAGGAACTCACCATGAAGTTTGAATGATCTTGAGGCTCATATCAGTAGACCCATCTGACGAGAGATGACATGGATAGATATGCAGAAGATCACTCAATGCAGACTGTGAATGATGTTCAGTCACAGAGGGCGAATTGATAGCTTCTTGACAAGCTTGGGCTTTACCAAAAGTAAAGATGATCCTAACCTTTATCTTAAGGTTATGGATGATACTATTATTGTATGTGGATGATTTCTTTTTGACAGGGAATGAGAAACAGATCATGGAAAGCAAGAAGAAGCTAGCTACAGAATTTGAGATGAAAGATCTCGGATTGATGCATTACTTCCTAGGTCTGGAAGTATGGCAAGGCTTAGAAGGAATCTTTCTCAACCAGGGAAAGTTTGTTGTGGAAATCTTGAAAAGATTTGATGTGTTGGAATGCAAAGCCATGGCCACTCCCATGGATTCCAATTTGAAGATGTCAGCTGATGACTCATCAAATTTAGTGGATGTGACTATGTACATGAAGATTATTGGGTCATTCATGTTTCTAACGAATACCAGGCCATATATATGCTTTGTTGTGAACACCTTGAGTCAGTTCACGTGATAGCCGCAAAGCATGTGATGAGTTACCTGAAGGGTACTATAGGATTTGGTATATATTATTTTGGAGATCATGACTTTAGATTGTATGGTTACACAGATGTTGTTTGGGTAGGAAGTGTATTAGATAGGAAGAGCACATCGGGTGGATGTTTTTGTCTGGGATCTGCCATGATCTCGTGGTTTAGCAGGAAGCAGTCTAGTGTGGCTCTCAGCAAAGCTGAAGTGGAATATATTGTTGCTTACTCTGCTAGTTGTGAAGTGATATGGCTTTAGAAATTGTTATCATGACTGTTTGACTTAGAGATGGACCCCACTATGATCCTGTGTGACAACCAGAGTTGTATCAAGATGACAGAGAAGCTAGTGTTCCATGATAAGTCAAAGCACATAGAGATCCGATATTTTTGTATAAGGGATATAGTGCAGAAAGGAGCTATAAAGCTCGAGTACATGAACACTGATGAACAAGTTGCTGATTTATTAACCAAACCTCTGTCTCGAGTAAAGTTTGAGTATTTCTGAGACAAGCTTGGTGTAGTTCAGAAGGACCCTCCTCGAAAGGGGGAGTTATGTGGTCACTGATGATGAGATTTCCTGCATCGACAGTGAGGTTGATGATGTGGATACCTATATTGGTGATACCAACAGTGAGGTCGATGATGTGGATACCTGTATTGGTGATACCGACGATGAGGTTGATGAATGGTCCTTAGAATGGGTCTAAGTTGACAAGTGGATTGTATCATCCTTGGTCACATGTCCTAAAAGAGATCCGTAGACATATGTCTCCGAGAATGTGGTCCCTAGTGGATGAGAGGGGATTGTATCATCCCCGGACTTCAGTCCCAGAATTGATCCGTAGACAGATGTCTCCGAGAATGTGGTCCCCAGTGGATGAGAGGGGATTGTATGATCCCCGGACTTCGGCCCCAGAAATGATCCGTAGACATCTTCTTCGAGAATTGATGAGTGGACTACATCGTCCCTGAACATTTAGTTCAAAATGTATGTGTTTGGATTGCATCGTCCATAGACATGATAATTGTCTTAAATTGATAAGGATTGATTATCCGTGGAAGTAGATCTGGATTACATTGTCCATAGACATGAGACATGTCTTAAATTGATAAGGATTGATCATCTTGGAAGTGGATTTGGATTGCATCATCCATAGACATGAGACTTGTCTTAAATTGATAAGGATTGATCATCCTAAAAGTAGATCTGGATCGCATCATCCATAGACATAAGACTTCTCTTAAATTGATAAGGATTGATCATCCTGGAAGTAGATCTAGATTGCATCATCCATAGACATGAGACTTGTCTTAAATTGATAAGGATTGATCATCCTGGAAGCAGATCTGGATTGCATCATCCATATCATGAGACTTGTCTTAAATTTATAAGGATTGATCATCCTGGAAGTAGATATGGATTGCATCGTCCATAGACATGAGACTTGTCTTAAATTGATAAGGATTGATCATCCTGGAAGTAGATATGGATTGCATTGTCCATAGACATGAGACTTGTCTTAAATTGATAAGGATTCATCATCCTGGAAGTAGATCTGGATTGCATCATCCATAGACATGAGACTTGTCTTAAATTTATAAGGATTTATCATCCTGGAAGTAGATCTGGATTGCATCGTCCATAGACATGAGACTTGTCTTAAATTGATAAGGATTCATCATCCTGGAATTAGATCTAGATTGCATCATCCATAGACATGAGACTTGTCTTAAATTGATAAGGACTGATCATCCTGGAAGTAGATCTGGATTGCATTGTCCATAGACATGAGACTTGTATTAAATTGATAAGGATTGATCACCCTGGAAGTAGATCTAGATTGTATCGTCCATAGACATGAGAGATGTATTAAAGTGAGACGTATTGATCATCCCGTAATTGGATCATGTGTGTTGTAGTGTATGCTGCTATGATGCTGTTGATAGAGAGATCTAGATGATGATGATGTGATTGAGAACATTCAGATGATCGAGAAGATTGAGATGATGCTGTAGATCGAGTGATCTAGATGCTGTAGATCGAGATGATCCAGATGCTGTAGATCGAGATGATCCAGATGTTGTAGATCGAGAGGATCTAGTTGATGCTATTATGATGATGATTAGTAGATCCAGATGATGACGATGTTGTAGCTAATCGAGTGCTGCGAAAAGTGAAGACTCAATACTGATGATGGTGATACTCCAGTATTGAAGACCTGAAGATATTCCAGTAACTAGTTGAGTTACTGATGATGATGTATAAAGAAAGCTTCCAATTATTTATAGATGTATCATGTATCATGTAGTCAATGACTCCTTTCTCCTGCAGATGTTGTTATAATATCCTTCTCGTTAAAGGGGAGTGTTGAAATATTGTAACTTCTAAGAATATTATATTTGTACTTTATTATTCCGGAGATGTTTCATTCCTCCATCAAGACCTTATTGTATATCTCGAGATGTTTTATTCCTCTGTGGAGAATGTGGTAACTTGGTTTATTAGACTTCCCTAGTAGGGGTCGGCCCTGTATGAGTCATGTGGGTTAAAGGATTATTAGACCACCCTAGTGGGGTCGGCCTTGTCGCATTATGTTAAGTAGTTATGTTGGGGCCGACCTAGTTAGTGTAAAGGTCAAGTCGGAGTTGTGTATAAATAGAGGAGGTGTGTTCCTCATTTAACACACACATTACACTCACTTGTGATTAGTGCATAGGTGAGGGAGAGATCTACTATGGAGGAGAAGGATCTAATGTCTACGGTTTACATCTTTGTATTTGTTGGTCATCTATACTGAGGAAGCTTTGCTAGTTTTTCTACCCCATGAGGGTTTCCCAGGATAAATCTATGTCTCTTGTGTTTATGTTGTGCCTGTTGTTCTTTCAGTGATCCTGTATATGCTATTATTGTGAAATGGAATGTAATGCTGACATTTCCTATCTTAGCATATTGAATCTTAACGAATAATTTGTTGACAATCCATATCTGCACATACTTAGTGTATATTGGACCAGTTGCGTCCAATCTTTGTAGTTGTAACAGGGTCCAACATACTCCATCAATTCTATACATTTGTCGTAACTGACCTTTATGTCATCCATGCAAAACAACCCCAGACCATGTAATGACGATGGTGCAATTCAATATATCCTCTCGTTCACAAAACAAATATGTGTTTAGTTGAGGAAGATCCTTGGGTAGCTATTGTTTCACTAGATGTTTGTACCTCAAGGGCACCTCAATGTCGCCTATTGCCTCATCATCATAGGAACATCACCCCCCTTTAGCAAGAAAAAATTCCATGCGTGTATGGAATTTTCTTTTGATCTTTTAACATCTAGTTGATATAACTCTTGTAGACCTACTGGATGTCTCACTTTCCTCTAGTATTCCTAAACTCCCCTCACTTGAGGAAGACAAATCTAACAAATACATGTTTGGTTCTACCTTCACCATGGGGAAAAAGTTCAAATAGCACATTGTTGGATATTCATAGTTCATATTAGAAAATTACAAGGCATTAAGGCATGCATTTTCCACTATCATCATACATAGTTACCATGCCTCCCCCAAGATTGAAAATGCATGTGTGGATTAGTAAGGGATTTTTCCTTTAATTGTCTTGCATGTTCAAAATTGGCAAAAATGGCCAAAATTAATTTTTGAATGCCTCGAGTTCTTATAAGAAGGAATCATCCAAATTTCGAGCCTATGGGTTGATAAACTATGTGAGACATAATTTCAAATATAGTGGAATATGATTTGATATTTGGATATAAAAAGGTGGACATAAACTATTGGAATATGCTTTGAGATTTGGATATAAAAAAGTGGAGAGGTGATCCCAATTCTAAAAGAGGAATAAGACGAAGGAACACTACAATATCAAAGCACCATGAGCAACTTCTGAGATAGAGTGTTATAATTATGCCAAAATAAGTGGGAGGATTTAACTGCACTCAAAAGAGAAAAACCTCACTCTCCATAAGGCCTAAAAAATTCTCTATACAAATCGCAATTGTATGTGGACACTATCAAAAGATTGGCCTAAGATTTAGATTCCCACTTTTGCTACACCCCACTCCATCATGGAAATATACTAATCATATAATTGAATTAGAGAGAGAGAGAGAAGAAGAAGAGATGGAATACAATGGAAAATGGATTAGGATATCATGACAAAGACACCATTATACACCTCGTGCCATATTAAGAACATAGGGAGATATGCAAGCAACAACAACTTGAAGATGAAGAATTATTAAAGCACGACACTAACTTTGGGTTATTTTAATTATATATTGCATATATGTATGCAACATTCCAATTGGATGGGTATGATGAGCCCTTGGATTACCATACATTTCCCATCTTTTTTTTGTATATTATTGCTATATCATCCTTAGAGAGATAAGAATTTCATAAGCACTCAAATTTTAATGGTCCATCTAGATATTGTTGACATATGTTTTTTAAAATGAATGTGCATGGCTTATTTTCAAAACAGTATGATAAATGGATAGTGTCTTAAGTATTTTGAGTTGATTATGTTGATTTCTCCAAAATAGAGTTAAATCATCCCACCCTCTGGCACACAAGTGAGACCGAAAATTTTGATTATTACCTTATTAATGTGTTTGAACTTTTATTTTTTATTGAAATTGTCATATGAACTTGTTGTTGCTGCAACATCCCCCCCAAAAAAATCTTGTAGATATTGGGGCCCCTCCTTTTACTTCTTTTATAAAGTTACTTAGGAGTTTTTCTTTTCCTTAGAAGTTCTTTCATACTTAGTTTTATAAGAGAAACCTTACTTTTTGAGCTGATTGATCTTTTTCTTCTAAATCAAAACTCAAGTTTTTCACCCGCAACGGTGGAAGAACTCAAGCTTTTCACCCACAACGGTGGAAGAACTCAAGCTTTTCACCCACAACAGCGGAGGAACTCAAGCTTTTCACCCGCAACGGCGGAAGAACTCAAGAAGTTCGGCCGCAATTATCAAGTCTTTCTACCTTGTACTTTTCGGGCAAAATCACCAAGTCCATCTGAAACTTCATGCGAACTCGGCGAGTCCTACCGCCACAGCGGACCAATTCAAGAATTCTCCTTTCAACGGTGGAAGCTTCTCATCATTCTTTTTCCAAGGCGCAAAGAAAATTCAGACAAACTTGTCAAGTTTCCCCGCAACGGCGGAAAACTCACGAAGTTCCACCGCAATGTTGAACGACTCCCAATCTTTGGCTACAACGGGTGGACGTTTTTCGTGAAACCTTCAACTCTGGTTGGAACTTACGAGTTGTCACCGAAACATCGAATAAAATCAATAACTCTCGCTGAAATAGCGGATATAACTTATGAGTCTTCGCTGCAACGTCGGGTGAGTTCATCCTTTCCTCCCGATTTCGACGGTTACGCTTTAATACCAAACGTGCCGAGGTGACCCCGCCATACACGTTTTAAACACCATTTTAAATCCTCCACCAACCTATTAATTGCACACACGTGTCAACCTTTATATAAGGTTTTGGGGGGTTTGTTTTGTTTTATTGATAGAGTTTGGATCGGAGAACGCCGTTTTGAAGCTGTTGGACTGCTCCAGATCAACTCACCCACATCATAGTCAACCTTCGCGAGACCAACAGCCTTTTTCCAGGTAGGTGGTTCTACCACTTTTTTATTTTACTGCTAAGTGCATCAAATATTTCTCGGTAATGATATCTCATATGAACTGCATTGATTATAGATGTTCTTCGTATGTTTTTATCTTGGCCATTCCCAAGGCTATAATTCATAACCATAAGCCTTTCAGTTTTCCCCTAATCCTTTGAACCCATATGATTCAACCTTCCTGGGTGGATTTTACCCATCGCACCACTCGTGCTTTTGTCTGAGGAAATCCTGGGCAAGAAGAAAACTCAGTTAGCATCCCCCGTAACTACTTATCTTGGTTGGGAGAAGTGTAGTTATGTTGAAACAAAATCTTTATTTTTATATTCATTTGGAAGCATTACATATTATCATGTCGATATTATGTTTTAAAATTCCTGCGTCTTGCTCTATGTTCTATACTATTTTGCAATCTTATGTTTATTCATGCGTGGTTGCTTGACAGGATTAAACCAAAATGCCGAAAGGTAGCATAAAGAGAGCTAAGGTGGCTGAGCCAGAACCAGCAAAGCCAAGAATTGAAACTCTATTTGAGGATACCAAGTCCACCATAGGAGTCCCTCCTAAAGTCAAATGGGGAGATGTTTATTGTATGCTCAAATACCAAGACATCCCAGGAGCACTCTTGGTGGAAGAGCACATCTATCAGAATATTAGAAGCTCTGGTATATCCAAATCCTCCACATGTCCTGAGCTATTTCCTTGCTCAGAAGTGATTGGATGGATCCTAGAGCATGCAAACCCAGAAACAAGAGTGTTGTATGATAGCAAAGGAGAGGCATTCGCCGCGTTCCACCTAGCCTACATTGCAGCAGCCTACAAATTACCGTGCTCTCTGTAGCCACTGAATGATGAATGGATGAGGTATATGGACAATATTGAAATGGCTAAGAAGCTGCTAATCACATGAAAGTAGCTCAGGAAAAGAGACAGTGATGAATATGAAGTTCAAAATCTGAGGGCCCCTTTTTGGATGATCGCCCTTATGTTAAGCAAAATTTTCGGCATGGCTGACAGAACCGTTTATAGGATATAATGGGCCCCCATAATCCATTACGTAGCATTCAAGGGAACTATCTTTGATTGGGAAAGTATCCTCTTGGATAGTTTATCACCCGCTGTAGCTGCAGCCAAAGAAGGAATGACTCTGAAGAAGTCAAAATTATACATGTCTTCATATCTTATTGATTGCATTTTGGCAAAACTCCCTTTCCCAAAGCTAGGATGCATTTGGGACCAGTCCAACACCCTGGTCTATACTGCCTATAAGATACTGTGGGTTCAGAATTACAGGATGCATTACAAACTCATCTGTGAGGAGTTCATCATACCTCTGTATGAGCAAATGTTTAGTGAAGAACCTAATTGCTTATCAGAGAATGCCATGACAATGCTTGAAAATTATGGTGATTTCTATTTTTCAGAAGACGGTACTTATATTAGAATGTATGGAGGCTCCAAGCCACCATATATGTTTCCCAGATATGCCACTGCCTATATAATCTTGAAAGAAGCAGTTAGGCAAGTTTTTCTTGATGGAGTTGGAGGATTTTTGAATAAATTGAAGAAGGCCTCATTCCCTTCTCTGCCATTCTATGTGGGATCCTATAAGTTCTCAGGGGTTGCATCCGCTGAGGAATTAATTCAAGAGTTGAAAGGTTTTCATTTTGGAGAAGCAATATTTCATAGAAATGATAGACAAAACAAAGTTGCAGAACATTTTAAAGAACTGTACGCCCACTTTGATTATGCCCATTATTACGATCAGGATGAAGAAGTATATAGGGGAATCAGCAACATGACTGAGTTTCAAATCTGCCTCCACAAAGGTGGAGCTAGTTCTGGCTCTACCATTGTCCAAAGTTCCCAATAAGGCAAGTTGCAAAAAGAAAATAAAGTAGTGGAAGCTCTAGCTAATGAAGAGAAAAGGATAAAGGATGAAGCAGATAGAATCCAGAAAGAAGCTGCCGACAAATTGCGGAGGGAGCAAGAACAAGCTCTTAAGATTCAGCAAGAAGGAGCTGTTAAGATTCAGGAGGCAGAAACTCTTAGGCTACAAAAGGAATAATCCCAAAGGCTTCGGGATCAAGAGTTAGAAGAGGAAAGATTGCAGCAAGCCGCCAAAGAGTAGGAAGAAAGGGAGGCAGTAGAAAATCAGCTAAAGGATGAAGAAGAAGATAGGAAGGTAGCAGCAGCGAAATTAATTGTTAGAGGCACATCATCTACAGCAGAGGCACCAGCTGAGACAGAAGCACCCTCCGAAACGACTGCTCGAGTTGAAGCAGAGGCACCCCACCAAAGCTAGCTCGATAGCCATAACACATCGAATTTTTTCTTTCCTGTTATCAAATCATGAAGTCAAAGGGACAGTTGTCCTCCTTTGTTTCTGTTATGTAAAGGGTGCGACGAGTCACTTATTTTTTGTAAAGCATTTAAAAGAAAATTAAAAGAGTTAATGAAGAGAGGACAAATGGCAGCCCTGGAGGCATTTTGTAAACTTACAAATAAATAGTTAGTGAATAGTACAAGGACTTTTGGCAAGTTAAAGACTTTTTCTGTCTTGTACATGAACTATTTCTCTACATGTATAAGAAATTTGATATTTCCTAATGAAAGCCCGGGACACTACATTTTTTCCTGAAAGAAGTGTTGAATGTGTGTTGGATTACTCTTGTATCAGTCATACACTACTGTGAGATATTTCCTTACTATTGTGAATTAGTTCTCTATAATGAATGATTTCTATATTTTATGTGCAAAGATATCTGTCTCAAATGAGTAGTGGAATGCATTAATTGAATTAAAGCTATCTTTAATATCTTTTATATTATGTTGTGGATGCATCTTTATGATTAAATAGTTATCTATCTGATCTTTAGATGTTTCTTTCAGTCTATTACTCATCTTTAACGTTTTCTCCTTGCAAGGATAGATTAGATTTGTTTATACGATCTTAGATTAGCATAGATTAGTTACCTGCATTTAACTTAGGGAACTTGCATATCATCCCTAAAATAAAATACATAAACGGTGGATCGGGCCGCAACTTGTGCTGAGAATAAGAATCTTTAAATCTCATGGTAGCCGGAACCACTAACTAGATGGATTCCCTACACCAAACGATGATCGATCTAATTGGGCTTGCTTACCGGGGAAAATCCCTTGCTGATTGATGCTACGATCTCCGAGGCATCAACAGTTTTTGGTGCTATAAGGAGGGCCACCAGTGCATGCTAATAAAGGAGACTCTTCTTTAAGAGGAGATCCAACTGGAAACCCTCTTGAAACAGTAATCCCAGGAAATCCAGAGCTTGAAGTAACAAATCAAGAAAATATTAACTCTGAATTTGAAAATCAAGAAATGCTATATGCTATACCTTTTGCTGAAGTAGCAAACTTAAGGAGACATACCCGTTCTTATGTTAAGCAGCTTGACGGTTGAAAAGCAATTCCTTTTCTTCCTAGAAGAAGAGCTCCTAAACGGGAAAGACAATATACACGTGATTCAATTCTTGTTCAGAGATTTGAAGAATTAGTGGATTTATATTTAGAGGAAATCACAGAACCCCTTGGAGAAATCGAACTCGAAGATCCTCTAGATCTTGAAGAACCTTTCACTCCAAAGAATTATCCACGTAATACTCCACACGAATCTGCACCTAATTATCCACGAGGAGCCATGGCTGTACTGGCATGGAGAACAAGAGGAGCTCTGAATTTGGCTGGACCTTTTCACAACCTACCTAAGAACCATGAGAAAGTTTTTCCTAAATACGATTCTGGTAAAGGAATCTCTGCTGAAGATCACCTAAAGAGCTTTTATTTAGCTATGAACCTTTTAAATGTGCAGCACAAGGATGTTGTCTGTAGGCTTTTTCCATATACTTTCAAACCAAAAGTTTCTTCCCAATATTTCAGTTTTCAAGCTAGTTCACTATCGAAATGGGAAGAATTTGAAAATTGTTTTTAAAAAAAGTATGGCAATCAGAAAACTGTAGCTACACTCATGAAAGAATTATTGTCCATGAGAATGGAAAAGAAAGAAGAGGTCCAAGAATTCAACCAAAGATTCACCACACTGTTAAATAACTTTAGTGCAACAACTAGACCAACTGAAGAATCCTTAGTTGAGTGCTACACCATAGCTATTGATCATCCAATAGCAATGTTTGCCAAAAGAACCAAGAAAACTACGTTAGTATAAAATTTCAAAGAAGCTAGGAAGGTAGAGGAAGAAGCAGACAACATTGCTAAACATTCCGTCGACGTGGAAGCAAAACCAGCGACCACTAAGAAAAACCTGTTGCTTACTAGGAATAAAGATGAGTCATCAGCGAACATGGAGAACGTAGTAAAAATGATGGAGAAGTTGTCCAATAAAATTGTAGATATTGAAAAGGATAAGACAGCTAGTACAACTAGGAAACCTTTCAAACCTTTCTACAAGAAAAGGGAAGAAAACGATCAGCTTCATCCGCCTACAAACAACTCTCCTGTTTTGAATTTAAATGAGGTAGGAATGGAACATTTATGCACCTTTCATCAAGAACCACACTCAGAGAAGAGCTATCCGCAATGGATAAATTCAATGAGCTTGGTAATGAACCAAATGCTGGATGCACAAATACCATATCAAGACAATCCTCCAGAAGAGCCAACTCTCGAACTAGAAGAGCCCGCTCCATACACTACCATGGTGTTATGGGACTGGATCCCTTTGAATAAGTTATTAGAAGATGAATCTGAGGAAAGATAGGTCTCAGTTGTAAACATTAACACTCGTAGTAAAGGTCCAATTGCTGATCCAAGTTCAAGCTCGGCTATACCCAAGCCTAAAATATCTAAAGAAGTACCTAAAAGACACATCATGGTTATTCCACCACAACCTAAAGCTAACCACATGCCTACCAAACAACCAAACATGGAGACAACAACTCAACAACCTAAAAACACTTCAAGTAGGATAGATTATCAACCAAAAGTCGTAAAAGAGTGTGACATGGGATATGACATAATTGAAGATATAAAGAAAGTGAAAGCAAATGTTTCGATATTCGAGATGTGTAGTTTTCCTCAGCAACGAAAGAAGTTGTTGCAAGTTCTTGAACCTCAATCTAGAGCGCCGTTAGCAGATACTCAGGAAGATCCTGAAATTAATGAAGCTAGTATTGGCAGGAAATCTAAATCCCAAACATTTCCTTTCCTTTTAACTTTTGAAATTTTCAATCACAATGTGCATAACTGTTTGGTAGATTCTGGAGCATGCTCTAATGTCATGCCATTGTCAATATGCAAAAGAATTAATGGGAAGCCAATTCCATCCCCAGCTCAGATTATCCAGCTAGATAGAATGGCTATTAAAGTCATTGGGGAAATGAAACACGTCCTTTTTAGATTATCGGCGGATCCTAGGTTATGTCAGTTTATCGATGTAATGGTGGTTGATATTTCTAAAGCCTATGGTTTGATCTTAAGCAGAGACTGGTCTACAAAACTCAACGGCTACTTTGCAACTGATTGGTCCCATTTATGGTTACCATATCAGAATAGGCAAAATCAGATTAAAGTTTTGAGAGAACCACACATGAAACAAAATGTAACTCAGTTAGAGGAAAAGAATGAAGCAGTGGCATTTTCATCTTCAGTTTTTGGAAATTGTTTCTTAGAAATTGAGTCGGGTAACTATCAATCAGACAATGTTAGCCATGAATCAGATGAACAGTCCAATCTCCTTCAATTTTATCGGACTGATGATATCGAATGTAACATAGTTAGCTTAGTTACTGACTTAGATGAAAAAGATACTAACTTAGTTAGATCAAAGAATGTTTTTTGGATTTTATACTTTGATGGTTCCAAAACTCTGGAAGGATCCGGAGCTGGTTGTGTTTTACTTGATCCCGAAAAAAAAAAAAAATTTCTTGTCCTATCGATTAGAGTTCAATTGCACTAACAATACTGCTGAAAATGAAGCTTTATTCCACGAATTAAAGAAAGCCATCGGTTTGAATGTTAAATACCTGAAATTCTTTAGTGACTCGGAAATAGTCGTCAGGCAGGTGAGAGATACCATTCATTGTCTTTCACCACATTTGAAAGGTTATCAGGCTGAGATATGGGATTTAATTTCGCATTTTGACGCTTTTAATATAAAATTTGTGCCTAAATTGCAAAATGCTGTGGCTGATTTATTAGTAACTTCCGCTTCCAGGTTGGTACCTACCAATAATAAATGTTCGATTGAATTGGTTTTCAAGCCTTCGGTTCCAGACAATATCACAAATCTCAGAGTGTTCGATGATGATGATCAGATCATTAATTTTCTAACAAATGAAAACCTGTTCCAAGGAGCTATTATAGAAGAAAAGCATGATTCCGATTTGCAAAACAAAGATACAGTCAAAGGAAATTTTATGCCAAAAGGGGTGAGATCACTTGAAGGTTTGTTCAATCTGCAAAGCAAGTTCAAGAAGCCGGCGAGTGTCAAAACTCATAGCTCTTCTATGCAGCACGAGTTAGTGAATCTGGGCACTGAGGCTGAACCAAAATATGTTAATCTTGATAAATGTTGTTCACCGGGTGAGAGAGATAAGTTCATTAAGCTTTTTCGGAAATATAAAGATGTTTTTGCATGGACTTATGAAGATCTGAAAACATATGACACCCGCATTATTTAGCATGTCAAACCAATGAAAGTAGGTGTTAAACCATTCCAGCAGCAGTTGAGAATAATGCATCCCACTCTCGAACCTTTAATTCAAAAGGAATTGAAGAAATTATTAGATGCTAAGATCATTTTTAAAGTCCGGCACTCTGAATGGGTTGCTAACCTAGTTCCCATAAGAAATAAATTAGGAGAAATAAGATTATGTGTTGATTTCTGAAATTTGAACAAAGCCTCTGATAAAGATAACTACCTCGTCCCTTCGATGGAACAAATTCTACATATGGTATCGGGATCGGAACTCTTCTCTCTCCTAGATGGTTTCTCTAGTTACAATCAAGTATTAGTGGCTGAAGAAGACCGTCTTAAGACTACTTTCCGCACTAAATGGGGAATCTTTGCCTACCGAAGAATGTCGTTCAACCTGATAAACGTAGGAGCAAATTTCCAGCGAGCAATGGACATTGCCTTCCAGGGATTTGGAGGTCATTGTGTCGTGGTCTATCTAGATTATGTGACCGTTTTCTCAAAGAAGAGAGAAGACCATGTTGTTCATTTAAAACAGATTTTTGATCGTTGTCGAACGTATGGTATCTCTTTAAACCCCAAGAAAAGTGTTTTTGTTGTTCTTGAGGGTAAGCTCCTGGGTCACATCATTTCAAAAAGGGGAATTTCAATAGATCAAGAGAGAGTGCATGTGATCAATAAAATTCCCATGCCCCACAACAAAAAATCTATGCAATCGTTTATGGGCACTATCAATTTTGTCCAAAGGTTTGTTCCAGATTTTGCGCAAACTGTCAAACCTTTGAAACAAATGGTTAAGCAAAGTGTACAGTTCAAATGGATAGACTTGGAAAAGAATGCATTCAAAGATATCAAAGCAACCATAGCTAACGCTCCTTCTCTGAGAAGTCCATATTTTGACAAAGATTTTATTTTGTATACTTTTGCTTTAGATGACTCTCTCGCGGCTGTGCTTACACAAAAGGTAGAATTAGGAGATGAATACCCAATTTCCTTCATGAGCATTGGTCTACAGGGCACTGAACTGAATTAACCTGTTGTTGATAAACAAGATTATGCCGTATTCAAAGTGGTAAAACAGTTCAAGCCATATATTCTTAAGAGTAGAACTAAGGTCATAGTCCCTCATCCAACTGTCAGATCTCTTTTCATTCAAAAGGAGTTGGGAGAAAGAAGAAGGAATTGGGTCACAGCTCTTCAAGAATATGATTTAGAATTTAAACCGGCTACTATCATCAAAGGTTATGGCCTATGTAAGTTGCTCACTGAACATCTAGTTGATGAAGAACATAGTTAGGAAAATGAAGGCGAACTAAACATGATAGAGGTATGCCCTATTTTCACCACTCATGAATCCTGGTACAGAGATCTGGTACACTGTCTGCAACAGGGATACTTGCTAGAGCATTGGAGCTCTAAGCAAAGAAGGGCACTTCATTTGAAATCAACAGCTTATCAAATCATTAAGGGAATACTCTTTAGAAAAAATTATGATGGCATTTTTCTTAGCTGCTTAGAGAAAGATGATGTAAGTAAGGTAGTCAAGGAATTACACGATGGCCCTGCTAGCGGACATTATTCCGGAGATACGACAACTCACAAAATATTGAGGGATGGATGCTACTAGCCCACCTTATTCAAAGACGCCCATGCCTATGCAAGAAATTGTGATGTGTGTCAAAGGAGTGCTAGGAAACTACCCAAAGCAGCAGGACCATTGCAGCCAGTGATTATCTTAGAACCTTTTGAACAATGGGGCATAGATGTCATTGGAGAAATAAAACCAAATTCTTCTCTGCAGCATTGGTATATCCTGACAGCCACAGACTATTTTACAAGATGGACAAAGGCTGTCCCATTGCGCAAAATCAATGAGGATGCAGTTATCAATTTCTTAACGGAAATATCATAACTAGGTTTGGGGTTCCAATTTCCCTAGTCTTTGATAATGCAACTTATTTTTCATCTTTTAAGATAAATGAATTTGTTTATGAGAAAGGAATTAAGTTACACTATTTAGCCAATTATTATCCTCAAGGAAACGGATTAGCTGAATCTTCGAACAAAAACCTCATTCGAATTCTTAAGAAAACTATGATTGAAAATCAGAGGAGCTGGCACATAGCTCTCCCAAATGCTTTTGGGAAAGATAGGGTTACTCCAAAACATGCTTTAGGGGTCTCCCCGTATACCCTTGTCTATGGTAAAGAAGCCATCCTCCCTCCCAACATCTTGCTCCCATCTTTGCAATTGGCCCAAGCCTCCCAAGGTTCCAGTAGCCAGCTTTTACAATCCAGAATTGACACCTTGTTGAAACTTGAAGAATCCCGGCAAAAAGCTAAAGTCCGATTCCACCAACACCAAGACATAGTCAAAAGGTTGTTTGATAAGAGAAAATATGGTAAAAGAAGTTTTGAAGTAGGTGACCTAGTTCTGAAATGGGACCATCCCCATGAAGGTAAAGGAATGCATACAAAATCTCAGCACTTATGGGTAGGCCCTTACCAAATTTCTAAAAATCTTATCCCAAATACCTACAAACTAAAGGATTTACAAGGAGAGGAAGTAACCCTGCCTCTAAATGGCCTTGCTTTGAAATAGTATTTCTCATAGTCATGTGAAGACTCCTTTGTACATAAAATTTTGTTTTCGTTTTGTCTTTTATTTTTTCTTTGAAGTCAGTTTTTGTTTTCTACACTCAGATGTTTTCTTTTATCCTTCAATAAAACCCAATTCAGCTATTGGTAAGGCAGAAGATAGACCTTCGGGCTAAGCTCAATCCTGAAAGGGTGAAACCCACTTACAAAGAATTGTTTTGGTGACTTTGTCTTCAACGTTTGAAGTTTCAGGAATATTAGAGATCCTTTCTCTGATTGGTCAAAGCAACCCTCTTTTAATAACTAAGATTCAACATTTCTTTCCTACTATCTTGAGGCCCCATTCACTTTAACATAATTATCTGCCTCAAGGATTTCACTATAATCAGACCCATGGAAAGGAAGCACATCTCACATATATATGGCATTTAAAATGATCCCATGCTACAAATGAAATCCAAAAGGCTTATATTAAAGAGTTGATTTCCAGAAATTCTCGCCTCAATCAAAGCACGACAGAGAGATACTAAGCACATTCAGTCAAGAAAGCTGTCCAAATAAATCAGCTCAGAAAGATTCTTCTCCGTCCGTGAAGCATGATAATCAAACAAACTTATCACCCATACAAAAGGACATTATGGATTGAAGAACCAGAGAAATCAAATATGCAAGTTGAAGAAACTCATTTCTGGAAGACTCAAATGACAAAATTCACCAGGAAATATCCAAAACGGTATAAATAGCATGGGAATGAGGAACAAACGAAAATGACTGTAAGATATTGTTACGATCTTGTGGAGTCTTTTTAAGTTGATCTCTAAAAGGAAGAATTCTAAAATGAACCCCATACTTAGGCCCTGAGAGAGTCGAAAAGAAGTATGATTCTAAGTTGTCCTCTCCCAAAATGACCATGATGATGAGAGTGATAACTGTATTCATGAGAGTTGAACTATGAAGACATTTTATCACTCATGTAAATCAACAGTTTGTAAGTTTCTACCCCTAAGGAGAGTGTTTTTTCAAAGATCTATGTTCACCAGAGAATCGCCAATTGTTGTTGCTGCAACATCCCCCCCAAAAAAATCTTGTAGATATTGGGGCCCCTCCTTTTACTTCTTTTATAAAATTCCTTAGGAGCTTTTCTTTTCCTTATAATTTCTTTCATACTTAGTTTTATAAGCGAAACCTTTCTTTTTGAGTTGATTGATCTTTTTCTTCTAAATCAAAACTCAAGTTTTTCACCCACAATGGCGGAAGAACTCGAGCTTTTCACCCACAACGACGGAAGAAATCAAGCTTTTCACCCATAACGGTGGAAGAAACATGGATTTTCACCCGCAAAAGCAGAAGAACTCAAGAAGTTTGGTCGCAACGGGCACCTGTTTTATCAAGTCTTTCTACCTTGTACTTTTCGGGCGAAATCACTAAGTCCATATGAAACTTCGGGTGAACTCGGCGAGTCCTCCCGCCAAAGCGGATCAAATTAAGATTTATCCTCACAACGGCAGAAGGTTCTCATCATTCTTTTGCCAAGGCACAAAGAAAACTTTAGACAAACTTGTCAAGTTTCCCCGTAATGGCAGAAAACTCACGAAGTTCCACTGCAACGTCAGAACGACTCCCAGTCTTTGGCCGCAATGGGTGGACATTTTTCGCGAAACCTTTAGCTCCGGGTGGAACTTACGACTTTCCACCTCAACATTGGATAAACTCAGTAACTATCGCCTAAATAGCGGATAGAACTTATGAGTCTTTGCCGCAACATCGAGTGAGTTCATCCTTTCCTCTCGATTTCTGCGGTTACACTTCAATACCAAACATACCGAGGTGACCCCGCCGTACGCATTTTAAACGTTGTTTTAAATCCTCCACCAATGTATTAATTGCCCGCACATGTCAACCTTTATATAAGGTTTTGGGGGGTCTATTTTTTTTTATTGATAGAATTTGGATCGGAGAACGTCGTTTTGAAGATGTTGGACTGCTCCAGCTTAGCTCACCCACATCATAGTCAACCTCCGCGAGACCAATAGCCTTTTGCCAGTTAGGTGGTTCTACCACTTTTTTATTCTACTGCTAAGTGCATTAAATCTTTCTCGGTAATGATATCCCATATGAATTGCATGGTTGATAGATGTTCTTCGTATGTTGTTATCTTGGCCATTCCCAAGGCTATAATTCATAGCCGTAAGCCTTTCAGTTTTCCCCTAATCCTGTGAACCCATATGATTCAACCTTCCTGGGCGTCTTTACCCATCGCACCACTCACACTTTTGTCTGAGGAAATCCTAGGCAAGAAGAAAACTTAGGTAGCATCCCTCGTAACTACTTATCTTGGTTGGGAGAAGTGTAGTTATGCTGAAACAAAATCTTTGTTTTTATCTTCATTTGGCAGCATTACATATTATCATGTCGATATTATGTTTTAAAATTCCTGCGTCTTTCTCTATGTTCTGTACTATTTTGCAATCTTATCATTATTCATGCGCGGTTGCTTGGCATGATTAAACCAAAATGCCAAAAGGTAGCAGAAAGAGAGGTAAGGTGGCTGAGCTAAAACCAATAGAGCCAAGAATTGAAACTCTATTTGAGGATACCAAGTCCACCACAGGAGTCCCTCCTGAAGTCAAATGGGGAGATGTTTATCGTATGCTCAGAGACCAAGACATCCCAGGAGCACTCTTGGAGGAAGAGCACATCTATCAGAATATCAGAAGCTCTGGTAATTCTGTTATAGGTCAAACTTGCACCTCTCCGTCTGTGATCACCCTGAGCTATTGATCACACAAAAGGACAACTTGGATGGAGGAGCATGTTGACCTTGGATGATATGTCAACTCACTCTATTTCCTGACATTATTGGAAAACCCCAAAAAATATCATGTTGATATATGAGCGCTACTCTACTCAAAGAGACTAGCGCCCATATGCTACTCCACTGTATAATAGTAGCGCCCATACGCTACTCCACTGTATAATAGTAGCGCCCATATCCAAGTATACGCTACTCCTTCTGTCAGAACCCGTTAATTCTGAAAAATTTAAAAATTTTTATTCGTAACAATAAATGTTAATTAGGTAGTATTTCTGATATTGTTTTAATTTAAACAACTAACATAAACTGTTTAAAGACTCTGTTTTATTAAAACTTTGATTTCGGTGATTGTAATTAATGATTGTTTTGTTTTGAACCGCAAGGGAAGAGCTAGTCGTAGTTGACTGGCTTACTTAGCTTACGAGCTAATGCATACGTCGTCTTTTGTTTCTCAGGTGCGTCAGTGAAGTAAGGATCACTGTATGTTAAACTTGGTGAGCATCAATACTCCCTATATTTCAAAACTTAATGATCGTCATGATATTTCGTATTCAGCTAGTATCGTCAAGTGTTACGAAGATTTACATTGTCTCAGTTGTAATTATGTTTTTATGATTATTATGCTATGTTACTGTTGTAACTAAAATGAAACATTTGTGATATCAGAATTTTTTGGCTGTAACAGTGTCTTTGCATCATGTGACCTGTTGTCAACTTAATACCGGTGACTACTGTTTTGTTCATGCATTGATAATGCGAGTTGAGAAGGTGACGCCTCTAGCGTTGTTTCAATATGATCCTATGCGTTGAAGTCCAATGTCCACTTAGAGTTTAACTTATGTTACTTGACGGTGCCTTGATTTTAACTATCTTTACGATGTACACCTGTAGATGAAGCTCTATTTCAACATCTTAATAATAGAGGTTTATTTTTCATATTGTTACTGTTAACAATAGTATTGATAGCAATTCTGATGCTAGTATATAATGGCAATATATTTATTGTCTTAAAGACTTGGTAACATTCAAGTATTAAATAACGAGGCATTTTAATTTGAAGGTTGACTACCTTGGTACTTATATGAACATAGAAATGTAATATGCACCTGGCATTAATCTATGACTTGGTATTAATTTATATATATAATGATTGTACAATAATCATAATATTCCATACATTGGCAAACTTTATATTCTATATAGTGTTATGGTTGTATTTATCATACTAGGCCATAGAGAAAACTCTAGGGTTGAAGTTGACCAACATCTTGTGTAAAGTGATATGCGAAAGACATTAACCTATGCCCTGGTTTCATTGTAAATGTGCATTAACTTGATTTTGTCATAGTCCTAATGTTCTTCCCTTACCATGGATAAGATTTATAACTAAGTTATGTTAAAGTATTATCCACCCTATTAAGTTATGGAATAATCCATATATGATGTTGACTAACTCTTATTTCTATCATTGTAGTGATTATACATTCCCATTGCTTGGGATTCTCGACGATTCAATTGCAAGGCTATATGCCAAATGATTATATATCATTTGTTATCTCATACGTTTGACTTATATATGACATGATTTGGAAAAGAATCGGTGTATAATTATTTGGTTGGCAATGAAACTATAGGTTCTCGACCCATGCTACGTTGATTTATTTGAGTGCTACGTGGTTGCATCTCCTCCATGCGATGGGCGATATATAAGCTGCTATTGAAACCCTACAGGTTATTGTAGTTGCCTTCGGGCTCGGGTCCTAAGGATGAAACCCTCCCTGTCTGAGTTTTGTAATGAAGGAACTGTAACAACGTGCAGAGTGTGGTGGTTATGGCCTTGAGGTTCCATTCGGCAATAGGGTATGTCCTTGGCTCTGGGGATAGCGTCTGCTATAGTTTTATTGCTTCGTGGTCTCGTTGTTCTTTATAAGTTTAAGTCCCAGCTATTTACAGTTCGTCACTGTGCTGGTGTGGGTAAGAGATAGGGTTCTCGGTAATGTCTTTAGGTTATGAGAGAGTTGATGCCATTGGGCTTTGGGTTTGCTTCTCGACTGATTCAGTTCCAGTTTGAGGTCTCCGTCTGCAAGGTTTGTCTGTCGTGGCCGTCATTGGAAGAGTTTGAGGGTGTTCCTTGCTCTTTCAACCGACGAGGGTGATGGGGGTTTCAGTGTCTGCTCCCACCGGTGGCTTCCAGAATATCCACGGCTACATTGCTCAGGTAATAAATAACCTTATTTTCGCAATTTCTGTTTTGCAAGCAGTGTAGATATACAATTATTTAAAACTCTCGGCATAAACAGTGTATTAACATCTTTCAGCATTGAATGTGCAGGTCACGCGGCTCTGAAGGTGTACAGGGTTCTTTCTCCAACGCTGGCTCAACCGGGTAAGCCTGGTTATCCACGGCTGTCTCTTCCTTTGCTGGTTTTGTGGTTAGGGTTGTGTCATGGAGGAAAACTCCTGTGTAGTGAGGTCGTTTGACGACTTGATGTTCATGGTTGCAATCATCTGTATAAGTTATTTTGTTTGAATGAAAGGGTTGAAACCTTGTTATGTTTATTGGAGAGCCCTTCACGGCTCAGACTGTATGAGGCCAGGGTTTCTGTTATTGTACTTTGTAATTGCTAAGCGTAGGGTTCCATCCTCGCTGCATAAAATTTATACTTAATATATTACTGGGCCTATCATGGCCGTGTTCATTTTTGGGTTTCGTTAAATTATTCAAAAGTATTTGAACTGTAAGGATAGATGAATTCTTCGGTACCTGCAATGGATGTTAACTCTGTTATAAATGAAACCCTATGATTGTCTCTCTGCGTTTTTCTTCGTTTTGGAGTATTAAATAAAAGATTGTGGAAGTTTATCCACTATGTCTGTAATAGTTAATAGCATAGGGTTATTCTGGCGAATTGGGGGTTTTGTTTTGTGTTCAATGCATAAGTATGATATTGTTAACTCGGTGGTGACTGGGTACGAGTTGTAACAATTTATTTTGAATCTATATAATTATTAAATAAAACTATGAATAGAATAATATATACATAGAACTATGTGTTAAGATGCTGTAGGTTCTGTCTGTCATAAAAAGCATTCTTTTCAATTGTTTTTCAGTCTGTCGAAGGAATAATATAAGGCTACGGCCGTGTAGGGTTTGTGGACTACCTAAGGAAGAACATTTGTACTGAATAAATATGATTACTGTGTAAACTTAAGATGGTTTGTAACAGCCAAAGATGGTTGCGTTCATCGACAGTTTCTCTGTTGTGTAATATGTTTGTTTTTGTTTAAAACAACTTTGTTAATTCTATTATAATAAGCATGGCTAATGTATTATAATTACTAGGTTGAAGGAGAATAATACTATACAGTTGCTAAGTGTTTGTGTTTGACTACTGTGTAGATGATTAAGATTATGTGGAAGCTTGTAACAATGAAATATTGTTACAGTCACCTCTTTAGATAATCGATAGCTGTCAAACATGTTCTGAGTATAAACAATATATTTAAAATGAGTTTTGTTTATCTGTTAACTCAATATAAGAATGACCTAAAACTAAAGTTGACTGAAATATGCTATACATATATATATGCAGGTATATTACTGGAATATCTATTGTTTAATATTTCTGTCTATTATTGAACCATTAACAGGAATTCTAGAATATGCCTAAACATGGTAATTATTAACTATAACAGTAACAATTAGGTTCTGTATAAGATAAATACTCTATTTAAATAAAATAGGAAATCTCTATAACATCTGCGTTTCTGAAATTTATAACAAAAGGGAGTACAGAGACTGATTTACTGAAGTTGAATACAGTAAAAAACATAGTTGTACTAGTCTATCTCATATGAAAATAAATTAAATCAACAACAGGAAGAGTGGCAGAACCTGTAGCTATGGTAGACAATAACAGCAATGGGAGGCTGTTCCTCCCTACCAATTCCTGGAGAGTGCCCAGACAGCACTTCTCAGGACCCCCGAGCTTGCTCTGGTCTAACTGGCTGGAATCTAGGTACGGCCAATAATTCCCTCAGCCCAAATTAGCTATACTGGAACCAAGTTACTGCAACTTCCTGCTTCAAAAACACTTCCTTACTGTTTTCCCACTTCCTCAATGGGACTCCTGAATAGCATTCACCTGAATGTATTCTCCCTCTAGAACAATTGCTGAACCCCCAGCTCAGTTCATTGAGTAGTATTTAAAAGATTGCCTAGGTCTTAGTTGGGCTAACTGTCATTAATGAGCCACCTGCTCAGATTCCACTTTCTTGGGGAATCATGACCCCAAAATATAGGGAAGTTGCCACCTGCAACTCAGGAAGTGTTTGAGGATGCTGCCACTTGTCTTTTGTCCTTCCACCTAATTCCATCCACCAGTTAGACCAGTAACCTCTTTTAACAGCTCTCCCATGCTGTTGTCTCCATAATTTATTTATTAATAATAATTATTCAGATTTTACATTCCATTTCTGGAGACTCTGCTGAGTCATCCCTTCCTACTTAGCATTTAATTTAACATAATGTTCTCAGGAATATTAAAAATAATTACATTATTTTAATAAAATTGGGGTATGTGACATACACACCCCCTTAAAATGTAACATCGTCCTCGATGTTACTTATTCTTCTTCTTCAGCTACCTGCTGGAATAGATGGGGATATGCTTCCCGCATCTTACTTTCCAGCTCCCAGGTAGATTCTTCAGGACTAAGGTGCTTCCATTGCACCTTCACTTGTCCAATTATCCGGTTCCGTAGAGTAATTTCCCTCCTCCCGAGGATACAATCCGGTTCTACCAGAACTTCCCCTTCTGGTTCTACCTGTACAATGTTCCAATCAATAACATGAGTAGCATCATGAATATACTTTTTCAAAACAGAGATATGAAAAACATTGTGTACTTTTAAATTTGGCGGTAATGCTAACTGATAAGCAACTTGACCAATTCTGGCTAAAATTTCAAATGGACCACAGTAACGTGGTGCTAATTTTGCACAACTTCCTAATCTTAGGGAGCTTTTCTTTGGTCTTACCTTGATGAACACATGTTCACCTACCTGGAACTCTTTAGGAGTTCTTTTCAAATCTGCTTGACTCTTTTGCCGATCCTGGGCAATCTTCAAGTTTTCCTGCACTTGTTTCACAATCTGTTCCATTTCTTTCAATAAATCAGGTCCTAACACTAATCTATCTACTGGATTACTCCAAGAGATAGGAGTGTTGCATTTTCGTCCATACAAAACCTCAAAAGGACTAAACTTAGCTGATGATTGATAGCTGTTATTGTATGCAAATTCAGCTAAGTGTAAATAATCCTCCCACTTACCTGGTTGATCTTTAACATACATCCTTAACAGATCTTCTAATATTTGATTAACTCTTTCCGTTTGTCCGTCAGTCTGAGGATGGAAAGAGGTGCTGAAATTTAAAGTGGTGTTTAATCCTTTGAACAAGGATCTCCAAAAATTTCCTGTAAATTTAGGATCCCTGTCTGATATAATAACCTTTGGAATACCGTGTAACCGAAAAATCTGTTTTAGAAAGATATCTGCTATGTTTGCAGCCTTGTATGTGGTTTTAACAGGAATAAAATGTGCTGATTTACTTAATTTGTCTACCACTACCATAATTGAATCATTCTGATGTTGGTTTTTGGGTAAACCCGTAATGAAATCCAGGCTAATTATTTCCAATTTCCAGCTAGGAATAGGTAAAGGTTGCAGCAATCCAGCTGGATGTTGATGTTCTGTTTTTACTTGTTGGCAGTCCAAACACTTCGCTAAATATTCAGCAGTTTCAGATTTCATGTTAGGCCAAAAATATTCTTTTCTCAACATAGTGATAGTCTTTTGATAGCCAGGGTGCCCGGAGTAAGGGGTTTTATGTATTTCGTCTAAAATTAACAGCTTAACTGTAGGTGCATTAGGGATATACAGCCTGTCTTTAAACAGCAAAAATCCGTTTTCATTTAAACTATACCCTTTTAGCAAACTTTCTGTGGGCTGTTCTTGGGCTGTAATTTGTAAATGTTGATAATTTTCGTCTAAATTTATCCCTTCAGCCAGCTGTTCATTTAAATCAGAGGTGTAAGTGCTGCTAGCTGATATAAAATTCAGTTTTGCATTCCTACTCAAGACATCAGCCACCTTATTCTCCTTCCCTTTTATGTGTTGGATTTCAAAATCGTATTCACTTAGGAATGCCAGCCACCTGGCTTGTCTTGCATTTAGATTTGGCTGGTCTAAAAGGTATTTCAGACCTTTATTATCTGTTAGTAAGGTAAATTTTCTTCCTATTAGGTGGTGTCGCCACATCTTTAAAGCATGAATTACAGCAGCTAATTCTAGGTCATAAGTGGCATAATTCTTTTCATGGATTTTCAGCTTCCTAGATTCGTAAGCAATGACATGTCCTTCTTGAGTCAGCACTCCGCCTAAGCCATCATTACAAGCGTCGGTACAAACTATGAAATCTTTATTTGGGTCCGCTATTCTAAGAATAGGTGCAGTTGTCAATAAAGTCTTAAGTTTCTTGAAACTTTCTTCACATTTCGCATTCCAATCAAACTTCTTGCCTTTCTTCTGCAAAGAAGTGATTGGGTTGGCTATTTTTGAAAAGCCTTCAATAAACCTCCGGTAGTAACCGGTAATTCCCATGAAAGATCTAACGTCCGTCACATCTTTAGGTACTGGCCATTCTTCAATCGCCCGAATCTTTTCGGGATCCACTGAAATCCCTTCCTTAGTAACTACATGTCCTAAGTACTGGATTTCATCTTTGAAGAAGTCACATTTGCTAAATTTCGCAAAAAGTTGTTGTTCTCTTAGTTCTTGTAAAACGATACGTAAGTGTTCCTTGTGCTCCTCCTCGCTCTTAGAATAGACTAAAATGTCGTCGATAAATACAACCACAAATTTATCTAAGTACTTGTGCATTATGTTGTTCATTAAGCACATGAAAACCGCTGGGGCATTAGTAAGTCCAAATGGCATTACGACAAATTCGTAATGTCCATACCTGGTTCTAAAGGCTGTTTTGAAAATGTCTTCTTCTTTAATTCTTACCTGATGATAACCCGATCTTAGATCGATCTTAGAGAATACCGTAGCGCCACGTAGTTGATCAAACAGATCATCAATACGAGGTAACGGATACCTGTTTTTGATCGTCATCTTGTTTAGTTGACGATAATCTATGCAAAGTCGCATAGTTCCGTCCTTCTTTTTAACGAAAATCACTGGTGCTCCCCAAGGGGATACACTGGGTCGGATATAGTTCTTATCTATTAACTCCTTCAACTGAGTTTTCAACTCGTTAAGCTCCAAGATATTCATACGATACGGGGCTTTTGAACTGGGAACAGCACCTGGTACCAGCTCAATGGTAAAGTCAAGCTCTCTCTTGGGAGGCAATTCTGGAATTTCCTCAGGAAAAACGTCAATAAATTCATTGACGACAGGAATGTTCTCTACTGTTTTCTGGTTGTTTTCAAATTTATCTGTCTCGTTTGTAATAGTTACAGCATAGGTCTTGCATCCTTTCCTGACTGCTCTTTTAAGTTGTAATGCAGAAATTTGCCTCACTACTGTTTTCCTAGGAATACCCCTAACAGTTACAGGCTGTCCACTACTGTTTATACACCTAAAAGTTTTGTCAAAACAGTTTAAAACGACCCTATGTTGTTCCAACCAGTCCATTCCGATAAGTATGTCATATGAGCCAAGTGGTAAAACGTTCAGTTTAACTGTAGTTCTAAAATCAGTCATGTTTAAGATGCATTCTTTTACATAGCAGTTTACTTTCTTCTTAGCCCCAGTAGCTAATTGTACAGACCAAGAATTATCAAACCTTTCAACAGTCAAATTACATTTTTCTACCAGCTGAGGTGAAATATAACTAAGACTTGCACCGGGATCTATTAATATAGTAACTGGGGTTTTGTTAATCATACCTCCTACTTCCACCATGGAAGTTTGGTAGTCAGCCTGGCGGTTTTCCAACGCTGCATTGATTCGGGGCATAGTTCCTGCAAAATCTCCAACTGTCATTTCGTCTTGAACAGTATGAATATTGCTGACTTGTTTCTTTCTGTTTGGGCAGACTGAAGCATAATGTGGCCCATTACATTCCCAGCACTTGACAGGTTCTTTTCGCTCAAAATTTTTGATGTAGTTTCCATGGTTATTAGGAGTCTCTTTGCTGTTTTTGTAATTGTTTGAATGGCTGACAGCTCCATTTTTGTTTCCTTGGAAACTTTTACTATTAAAGTGGTTCCCGTTTTTGCCATTCTTGAAATTTTTATGGGGAACAAATTCCTTTTTCTTGTACTCGATCAGATTGCTGTTCTTTTTGGCTTTCCAACTGGCTATCCCTTCTTTCTTCAGATGAGGAACTGCTGTCAGATTTAGTTGGTTTTGTCCTTTTTGACCCTCTTGGATGATTAACTTCTTCTGAGTCAGCTGGTTTGCTCCTTCCGTCAGTTTGAAATTTTTCTATCAATAGCTGATTTAGCTGTTCCTGAGTCTTTAGAATTCTTTCATTATCCTTCTTAACCGTTTCCATTTCTGTCTTTAATCCTCTTATAGTCTGCATCAGCTCAGTGGTGTGAGCAATTTCTTCTTCTGCCTCTAGTTCTTTTGACATCCGTCTTGTCCCAGCATTGGGAGATTCCTCCTCAGCATATTCTCCCAGTTTTTCCATATCTGTCTGAAAAATTCAGAAAAGAGAATTTTTCTGTACTGTACATTAAACCGAAATATATGTTAGTATTTTATAAATAAAACAAAATCTTCTTTTATGATCGCTGTTTACGGAAGTTTAGTGGAGTCACATCCAGGCCTAGTGTCTGAACCTCGCTCTGATACCACATGTCAGAACCCGTTAATTCTGAAAAATTTAAAAATTTTTATTCGTAACAATAAATGTTAATTAGGTAGTATTTCTGATATTGTTTTAATTTAAACAACTAACATAAACTGTTTAAAGACTCTGTTTTATTAAAACTTTGATTTCGGTGATTGTAATTAATGATTGTTTTGTTTTGAACCGCAAGGGAAGAGCTAGTCGTAGTTGACTGGCTTACTTAGCTTACGAGCTAATGCATACGTCGTCTTTTGTTTCTCAGGTGCGTCAGTGAAGTAAGGATCACTGTATGTTAAACTTGGTGAGCATCAATACTCCCTATATTTCAAAACTTAATGATCATCATGATATTTCGTATTCAGCTAGTATCGTCAAGTGTTACGAAGATTTACATTGTCTCAGTTGTAATTATGTTTTTATGATTATTATGCTATGTTACTGTTGTAACTAAAATGAAACATTTGTGATATCAGAATTTTTGGCTGTAACAGTGTCTTTGCATCATGTGACCTGTTGTCAACTTAATACCGGTGACTACTGTTTTGTTCATGCATTGATAATGCGAGTTGAGAAGGTGACGCCTCTAGCGTTGTTTCAATATGATCCTATGCGTTGAAGTCCAATGTCCACTTAGAGTTTAACTTATGTTACTTGACGGTGCCTTGATTTTAACTATCTTTACGATGTACACCTGTAGATGAAGCTCTATTTCAACATCTTAATAATAGAGGTTTATTTTTCATATTGTTACTGTTAACAATAGTATTGATAGCAATTCTGATGCTAGTATATAATGGCAATATATTTATTGTCTTAAAGACTTGGTAACATTCAAGTATTAAATAACGAGGCATTTTAATTTGAAGGTTGACTACCTTGGTACTTATATGAACATAGAAATGTAATATGCACCTGGCATTAATCTATGACTTGGTATTAATTTATATATATAATGATTGTACAATAATCATAATATTCCATACATTGGCAAACTTTATATTCTATATAGTGTTATGGTTGTATTTATCATACTAGGCCATAGAGAAAACTCTAGGGTTGAAGTTGACCAACATCTTGTGTAAAGTGATATGCGAAAGACATTAACCTATGCCCTGGTTTCATTGTAAATGTGCATTAACTTGATTTTGTCATAGTCCTAATGTTCTTCCCTTACCATGGATAAGATTTATAACTAAGTTATGTTAAAGTATTATCCACCCTATTAAGTTATGGAATAATCCATATATGATGTTGACTAACTCTTATTTCTATCATTGTAGTGATTATACATTCCCATTGCTTGGGATTCTCGACGATTCAATTGCAAGGCTATATGCCAAATGATTATATATCATTTGTTATCTCATACGTTTGACTTATATATGACATGATTTGGAAAAGAATCGGTGTATAATTATTTGGTTGGCAATGAAACTATAGGTTCTCGACCCATGCTACGTTGATTTATTTGAGTGCTACGTGGTTGCATCTCCTCCATGCGATGGGCGATATATAAGCTGCTATTGAAACCCTACAGGTTATTGTAGTTGCCTTCGGGCTCGGGTCCTAAGGATGAAACCCTCCCTGTCTGAGTTTTGTAATGAAGGCACTGTAACAATGTGCAGAGTGTGGTGGTTATGGCCTTGAGGTTCCATTCGGCAATAGGGTATGTCCTTGGCTCTGGGGATAGCGTCTGCTATAGTTTTATTGCTTCGTGGTCTCGTTGTTCTTTATAAGTTTAAGTCCCAGCTATTTACAGTTCGTCACTGTGCTGGTGTGGGTAAGAGATAGGGTTCTCGGTAATGTCTTTAGGTTATGAGAGAGTTGATGCCATTGGGCTTTGGGTTTGCTTCTCGACTGATTCAGTTCCAGTTTGAGGTCTCCGTCTGCAAGGTTTGTCTGTCGTGGCCGTCATTGGAAGAGTTTGAGGGTGTTCCTTGCTCTTTCAACCGACGAGGGTGATGGGGGTTTCAGTGTCTGCTCCCACCGGTGGCTTCCAGAATATCCACGGCTACATTGCTCAGGTAATAAATAACCTTATTTTCGCAATTTCTGTTTTGCAAGCAGTGTAGATATACAATTATTTAAAACTCTCGGCATAAACAGTGTATTAACATCTTTCAGCATTGAATGTGCAGGTCACGCGGCTCTGAAGGTGTACAGGGTTCTTTCTCCAACGCTGGCTCAACCGGGTAAGCCTGGTTATCCACGGCTGTCTCTTCCTTTGCTGGTTTTGTGGTTAGGGTTGTGTCATGGAGGAAAACTCCTGTGTAGTGAGGTCGTTTGACGACTTGATGTTCATGGTTGCAATCATCTGTATAAGTTATTTTGTTTGAATGAAAGGGTTGAAACCTTGTTATGTTTATTGGAGAGCCCTTCACGGCTCAGACTGTATGAGGCCAGGGTTTCTGTTATTGTACTTTGTAATTGCTAAGCGTAGGGTTCCATCCTCGCTGCATAAAATTTATACTTAATATATTACTGGGCCTATCATGGCCGTGTTCATTTTTGGGTTTCGTTAAATTATTCAAAAGTATTTGAACTGTAAGGATAGATGAATTCTTCGGTACCTGCAATGGATGTTAACTCTGTTATAAATGAAACCCTATGATTGTCTCTCTGCGTTTTTCTTCGTTTTGGAGTATTAAATAAAAGATTGTGGAAGTTTATCCACTATGTCTGTAATAGTTAATAGCATAGGGTTATTCTGGCGAATTGGGGGTTTTGTTTTGTGTTCAATGCATAAGTATGATATTGTTAACTCGGTGGTGACTGGGTACGAGTTGTAACAATTTATTTTGAATCTATATAATTATTAAATAAAACTATGAATAGAATAATATATACATAGAACTATGTGTTAAGATGCTGTAGGTTCTGTCTGTCATAAAAAGCATTCTTTTCAATTGTTTTTCAGTCTGTCGAAGGAATAATATAAGGCTACGGCCGTGTAGGGTTTGTGGACTACCTAAGGAAGAACATTTGTACTGAATAAATATGATTACTGTGTAAACTTAAGATGGTTTGTAACAGCCAAAGATGGTTGCGTTCATCGACAGTTTCTCTGTTGTGTAATATGTTTGTTTTTGTTTAAAACAACTTTGTTAATTCTATTATAATAAGCATGGCTAATGTATTATAATTACTAGGTTGAAGGAGAATAATACTATACAGTTGCTAAGTGTTTGTGTTTGACTACTGTGTAGATGATTAAGATTATGTGGAAGCTTGTAACAATGAAATATTGTTACAGTCACCTCTTTAGATAATCGATAGCTGTCAAACATGTTCTGAGTATAAACAATATATTTAAAATGAGTTTTGTTTATCTGTTAACTCAATATAAGAATGACCTAAAACTAAAGTTGACTGAAATATGCTATACATATATATATGCAGGTATATTACTGGAATATCTATTGTTTAATATTTCTGTCTATTATTGAACCATTAACAGGAATTCTAGAATATGCCTAAACATGGTAATTATTAACTATAACAGTAACAATTAGGTTCTGTATAAGATAAATACTCTATTTAAATAAAATAGGAAATCTCTATAACATCTGCGTTTCTGAAATTTATAACAAAAGGGAGTACAGAGACTGATTTACTGAAGTTGAATACAGTCAAAAACATAGTTGTACTAGTCTATCTCATATGAAAATAAATTAAATCAACAACAGGAAGAGTGGCAGAACCTGTAGCTATGGTAGACAATAACAGCAATGGGAGGCTGTTCCTCCCTACCAATTCCTGGAGAGTGCCCAGACAGCACTTCTCAGGACCCCCGAGCTTGCTCTGGTCTAACTGGCTGGAATCTAGGTACGGCCAATAATTCCCTCAGCCCAAATTAGCTATACTGGAACCAAGTTACTGCAACTTCCTGCTTCAAAAACACTTCCTTACTGTTTTCCCACTTCCTCAATGGGACTCCTGAATAGCATTCACCTGAATGTATTCTCCCTCTAGAACAATTGCTGAACCCCCAGCTCAGTTCATTGAGTAGTATTTAAAAGATTGCCTAGGTCTTAGTTGGGCTAACTGTCATTAATGAGTCACCTGCTCAGATTCCACTTTCTTGGGGAATCATGACCCCAAAATATAGGGAAGTTGCCACCTGCAACTCAGGAAGTGTTTGAGGATGCTGCCACTTGTCTTTTGTCCTTCCACCTAATTCCATCCACCAGTTAGACCAGTAACCTCTTTTAACAGCTCTCCCATGCTGTTGTCTCCATAATTTATTTATTAATAATAATTATTCAGATTTTACATTCCATTTCTGGAGACTCTGCTGAGTCATCCCTTCCTACTTAGAATTTAATTTAACATAATGTTCTCAGGAATATTAAAAATAATTACATTATTTTAATAAAATTGGGGTATGTGACACCTTCTCAGCATAGTAGCGCTCGCAATGTAAAATCGAATGAGCGCTAGTTGTTAAGCACTAGGGTGGCGCCTGATACGCTACTCCACTGAACAAGAGTCGCGGACATCTTAAAAGATGATTAAAAAATAAATTAATTTCTCGAGGAGGATTAGTTGATGGTAGTTTCCTAACTCCCCCAACTTCCTCCATAACTACATATCGACCTGAACTGCTTCTTTAATCTTATAAATACCAAGAAGGTTAAAGGAGAAGGGTTAGAAATTGGAGATAGTAAGAGTGATTAATGGAAAAACTTTGAAGAAGCTTGCATTGGAGGAGTTGATGCTGAAGACATCCAAGCCAGAGAAGAGACAGAGCCCAGAATCTAGTTGCAGGAGCCTGTTTCATGATCAGGTATACTTGTACATCATTCTACTTTTGACTAATAAAGGTTGAAGTGTCTTTCTTGTTCCAATTTGAATGTGTTATGAAATGGCATTTTAATTTTGGATCTGTTTTGGTCAATGCTGAATGTTAAACATTGTTTTGTTTCTTTCAAGCTTTATATATTGCCCAAAATGTTTTGAGAAAGGTATTGTTATTGTAGGTTTGCTGAAGGAAAGGTAGATTTGGAAGTTGAACACAGAATCAAGTCAAGGATAGGATCAGACTTTGATTAAAAGGTATGTTCCCAAGATCTACAACTTCTTTCTTTTCGTAAATGTCTCTGTAATAGCATCAATACACTTACCTATCACCCCAACCAAGTTTATAGCATTAGTTTCCTTGCTATAGGGTAGATTTTCCCGCCAACAGACTGGTGACTCCGCTGGGGAAATAGAGTTTTTGGCTTTAGGAAACCTTGTTCTTGTGTGTCTTCTCATATTTTTTTGACTTCTTTGATGTGTCAAGAAACTTTATAGGTATCCCTTGTCTGTTTCTTGCATGCTTTCATCAGTTTTTTATTCCTTCCAAAGTCAGTTTTCAAGCCTTTGAGATATGAGCGCTACTCTGCTATATATACAGTAGCGCCCATACGCTATTGTGCTATATATACAGTAGCACCCGTTTCAGTAGGGGCGCGAGTTGCTCTACTACACAGTAGAGTACACTTTCTGTAGCATTCCTTTTTGGTTTGCTTGTGTTTTAAAACTTTTGGTGATTTGCTGACTGTGATGTAGGATCCCTTTGATGGTTGCATGAGGTTTTTAACCTTTGGTCAAGTCATAGAACCTTTCCTTAAAGTTTTTTCCATTTTTTAAAATGCTTGTTGACCGTTGGAATTTTTGAACCGTTTATTGACTTTTTGGAAGACTAGGGAGTGTTTGGTGTTGAGCACTTCCACTTTTTTAGACCCTGACTACCTGTTGCTAGCTCACAAACCTGCATACTCCTGTATCTACTGTTTGTGGTGACGTTTGTCTGCTCTCTACTACTCCCATCCTTTGTTTTAGGGTTTGGTCCTTGGTAGAGCCTCTAGGGTGTCTTCTATTTTGGTCAAGTTTCATTCTTCCGGGACTTCTTGTCTTTTTGCTAGTTGCAAGTGCTTTTAAACAACTGTAGGCTAGTTCATTTCTCAGTTTCTTTGTGTTAGTAAGGCAGCTTGCTTGTCTACTTGTGCTTGGAATAGTGGTCTTCCTAGGGCTAGATACTTTAGGTTAGTCCTTTTGTGTCTTTCTCCTTTGTTTTCTTCCACTTTGTTCTCAAGTTTATAGGCTTTTTCTTTGTAAAAAACATGTAGATCAAGTCTATTTCGAGCTAGGGTTTCGACAATTATAGGCCTAAGAACTTTTAGCCATACTTACACGCATTGCATATAAAGTTTTATTTTTCTTCCCATTTTTATATAGTTCTTTTTCGTTTATTGAAAAAGCAAAAAAAAATTGGTATTTTAAGCTTAAATAGAACTTGTTTTTGTTATTACAGGATAACTTAGGGTATTTTGTATAATTTCAAAAAAGAAAATAATTTTTTTTTTTTTTTTTTAAGTAGGTTTGCTTAGATTTTCAGTTTTGGAAAGAAGTAATTGAAAAAATGAAAAGAGCTTTGTTGTAGAAAGTTTTGATATTATTGCACTTTTGTTTTCTTGTCATAACCACGCCACACAAAAGCACTACCCTTTTTGAGTAATAAAATCCCTAAAATTTGTTAATAAAATGAACTAGAAACTTTTTCTTTTTTTAGGGTACACTACACCAACTAGTTTTGGTTAGGGTCTTGGGTTTAAATCACTTTAAACTACCCAAGATCACACATTGCGCAAAAGTCGTAGTGAGACTATCATAGGTAAACCCACTTCACTCAAAATTTGCCAGGGATCTATGCAGTAGGTCATTGCGAGATCAATTTGTGGGAATACTCCTCCTACTTGTTGTTCGAGCATACGCCAGGATCGGATTGCGTATTGGGAACTCTTTCGAGTTTCAGGCTTAGCTACCCTTCCCACGCTTTCTGATTCGACTGGAGACTGTTCCCCCAGGAATTTTCGGTGTTATGGTATCCATAGTATCTGACTCTAGGTTCATACATAGGTGACAGCAGAGGATATATCTACTGTACCTAAGACAGACGTGGGAGGAAACCCCTTGCAGATCTTTGGGAGGGTGGTTGGGTGATTCCAGCGCTTGCACCCTTAGTCATTGTATTGTGGACCCCAGGTAACTGTTTTTCTTACTTCCGCGGAGTATAGCACTCCTTTCAATCCTCCTTTAACTAATACTAGAATTCTGCTTATGTCACCTGTTGGTTTCCAGCAGCCCCTTTTCAGTGCAGATCTTTCCTTTCCCGGACATCTGATGTCTAACTCAGGAGGTGAACAAGGGGTTCCCCAAACTCCCACTTTAGGTATGAACACCAACACAGTTAACCCTTCTTTTACTTCTACACCTAGTTAGGCACAAACTACATCTGTGCCCACCCCATCTTTCAGTTTCAACACTAGTACATTAGGTATGCCTAGTTTTACAACGATGGAATCTATTCCTACACCTACTGTTGGACCTAGTAGTATGGCGAACTGTGCAACACCTTCTGCTTCTCAACCGTTATATCAGATTCCTAGTACTTGGGTTTCCACACCTGTGGTAGGACCAAGTGTTTCTGCAAACATGCCAGTCATGGGCACCATGATTGCACCGTCCACATCAGCTTCTGCTGGTTTCAATACCTTTGTAGGGCCTAACATGAACCAAAGTAACATGCCTGCAGGTAACACCCCTTTTTCCTTATTTTCAGGGGGAGGGGGCAATATCTTTAACCAGCAATATGGCGGGGCTAACACCCAGCCACAGTGGAGGAATCAGCAAAGCACTAATCCACTTTCGTATGGGTGGGGAAATTTTAGTAACTCTTTTGTACAACAACTAAAGATGACAGGGGCCAACCCCTACCAACAAATAGCTGGGGGAAACCCCTACCAACAGTTAACTGGGGGCAACCGCTATCAACAGATGGTAGGTGGTAACTCCTATCAGCACATGGCCGGAGGTAACCCTTATCACCAGATGGCTGGGGGCAACCCCTACCAACAATTCATGGGTCAAACGATGGGTGGTTCCCATTATCAAGCACCATCTTACCGGCCTCTTCTACCATTTCTGGCAACCTTAAATTTGCCAGACCTTTCTAAACTGACAAATGATCCTATGTGTCATAATGCCACATGGCCATCAGCCCCCACTAAATTACCTTCGGATATTCCAAAATTCGAAGGCAAGATAGGTGAAGATCCTGGTGACCATGTCACTACCTTCCACCTATGGTGTTCTTCAAATTCGTTAAACGAGGATTCCATCAGATTGAGATTGTTTCAAAGGACCTTAACTGGTCCTGCAGCCAAATGGTACATTGAACTACCTGTGACTACTTTCTCTAGTTTTGGGGATCTAGCAACCGTCTTTTTGAACAATTTCCAGCTTTTTGTTCGGTATGATGCCGGAACAAAACTTTTGTCTACTTTTAGACAAAATAAAGCCACTCACCTATCTGACCACATTCAGGAGTGGTGAAGACGGAAGAGGCTCATTAAGGCCAACATACCTCCGGAGTTCCTACTTGAGTGGTACTTGAAATCACTCCTTCCTTATATTTATAAGGAAGTAGTGACATCGGGAGTATCCAATGAAGAAGAAGCCTTCTTAAGGACTCAACAGTTAGACCTTGTTTATGCACAATCTGGTCTACTATACGAGATTATACCTGACGTACCAAGATCAAACACTGATCTGAGTAGACCCAAACCTGAACCACATGCTGACGTCATAGTGGGTTCAGTTGACTCTGCAGCCTTCGAAGCGCTGACTAAACAGGTTCACGCCTTATCAGTCAAACAATCGACTGTGAATTTTTCTTCCGTCACAACCTCTCCTTCTACTTCTGAACCTGTCAACCAGGTCCAGAACAATCAAAAGGGCCCTCGAAAGCCCAACAATAAAAAGAAGGGCAAGAAAGGAGAGGGGAACCACCAAAAGCCCAAAAAAGACAATGCTGAAGAGGGTAACAAAGAGGAAAAGAAGGTTAAGTTCCCTTGTAAACTTTGCAAGCAGAACCACCTTACCCACCAATGCCCTCTACTTGAAGAAGCCCAGAATCTCTTAAGAGAGAAGAAGCCTGCCGTCTTGAAAGATCCATTTCCTAAAGGGCAAGGCTCAACTTCTGGCACCTCCAAAATTGGGGGCACTTCGCATGCTTCGGTTGATCAAACATTTATAAACATGGTTAATTTAGATGCACTTTTGCAAACTAGAGCCAGGAACTATACCTCGGAAGCGCAGAAAAAGGATAAGGAGATTCCTGAATCCTCCACTCCACTCAACATACCTGTGGACCCAATGCCCAAGATTCTGAAAGGTGTCTTGAAGAGGGCATCGCACAATCCCAACACACGGGCTGCTTCTAACTACAATGTGGTTGACGATTTAGCCCAGACTCCTTGTGCCATGTCTACTCTAGAAGTCTTGCAGAGTTGTCCATTGCAACGAAATGCACTTCTGGCAGGTATTGGGAGTATGGAATCCTCCAACATGTCTACGCGATTTGATATGACTGATGTCAAATACCGGTTGCCCTATCACGTTGCCCTTCAGATTGAGGTCGTTCATGGTCCAATGACCATCAGACGAGCTGTAGTAGATGAGGGAGTGTTGACTTGCATAATGTCGATTTCCTGTTGGAAAGCTTTAGGTTCTCCTGAGTTAGCCCCTTCCAACACACTGCTTACTGCATTTGATGGAAGAAATTTTCATCCACATGGATTTTTGCCATCATTTGATGTCACTTTGGCCGGTAAGACAGTTGCTGTTGAAGTAGAAGTTCTAGATGCTCTGCTTGATTACAATATGTTGTTAGGCAGGAGTTGGACTTATGCCATGCGAGCTATAGCATCGGCATTTTTTCGAGTGGTCATGTTCCCATTTGAAGGTAATATCGTTACTGTCGATCAACTTTCTTTCACTCAGAGAAACAAACAGACTTCTTCGGAAACCACAGTTCCTTTGATTGATCAAACTACCCCGGCCGGCAAGAGTTTAGGAGCAGGACTTTACGGGTCACTAATCGACACTTTTGACCTACCGGCTCCTACTTTATTCGTTGGGACTGAGGGATATTCATCGTCTAAAACTTCTATGGTTAGTTCAACAACTGATCCTGAGTTTCACTCAACTGATACAAACCCCTCCGAGCCCACCCCTGTTGTAGAAGTTACCCACTTGGATTCGCATCAAACTACAACAAGACATATGTCAACTCCATTGGTGTCTATCGAGTCAAACATATATTGTGCCGCTACTCAGACACTAGACCCGATCCATTCTCTCGACAGTTCAGAAATTACTTTACCTTCTGATGAGGAAATGTTAGAAGCCTTGAATGATCCAGACCATCCTCGTGAACATATAGATCGCGCATCCTTCTTGTTTCCTTTTCTTAACTTGTTAGAGAGAGGTGAATTTTGTTCACCACCCGATGAGAATACTGGTCTCACTCCTTCACAAGTCGGTATTGTTGAAGCAAATAGATTACATACCTCGCTGGTGAACATTTTCACTGGGGTCAACGGAAACATTTTCTTTGAAATGGGATGTTATCTCGACGAGATTATTCCGTATACCAATCTTTTTCGTGATTTCCATAACACCTTTGCCCGGCCTCACGAGGAGGATCCAGGCATTGACCCTACCTGAAGAAGTACTACGCCTAGGCTGAAATACTTTTTCTTGTAACATATCTGTATATTTTTGTAAAGCTAGTTTTGTTATGCTCGTTAGGTAATCTTATGTGTGTTTCTCGTTTCGTGTACCAGATGTCAGCCGCACATTTCTTAGGATTTGCTGATGGCACCAGTCTCCACACCTGTCAGTTGGCTGCAGCAGCTTGGGTCATTTACTCACCCGCTGACCAACTTATCTCTTCGGGGGGGGGGGTTTGTTTGGGACCTACCACGAATAATGTAACTGAATATAGTGCAGTTATAGAACTTCTCCGAGATGCTCTCAGTCATGGCATTTCGTACCTGGAAGGTAAGGATTGACTCACAATTAATTGTATTTCAGTTAACCGGTGTCTATCAGATTAGAGATCCAGGATTGCTACGCCAGTCTCTACGAGTTAGACTATTGGAAAGACAATTTCATTCTATCAGATATGAACACATTCCGAGAAGTTTAAACACTTTAGCTGATTCATTAGCAAACTATGTGTTAGACTGGCATTTGCATCACACATTGTCATAAACAACATTACACACATAAATTTAAAACGCATACACATGTAAATAACTGATACTGTATATAACCGGTACCGTATCAAAAAATATGAGTTTTGAGTCATGAGTCTCTCAAGTCAAGTCATAAAAGTACAAAAGCTGGGCATAGTAGCCTCAAAAATATATACATATAATGCTTTCTTCTCCTATGGAGAAGGAGGGACCTCCTCATCATCTACCGCATTGCGATAGCATATGACTAGTCTAGCAACCCGCCGCAGCACCCTAAGCCATGCTGGGGGCACCCCAACAACATCTTCCTGCATGTCAATAGGTATCTGGTCCATGCGGCATGTAGGAATCTCATGAGTCAACTGACTCATTTTCCTCTCCAGAGTTCCCAACATAGCATCTACTGCGGTAATATCAGCTAGCCTCACATATATGGTAGGATGGCCCTCAGGACGAACGGGCCCAACATCTGCATTTGACACTTGATTAGAACTTCAAAACTCATTCATAAAAATCAAATACTTGAAAAAGTTTGAAAAAATTAAATAAATTCTTAAATTTTAAACATACCAATATCTCCCCAGGCTCCACCTAGAGGAAGCACCATCTCTGGATCGTGACGGAAATCCAATCCAACATAGAGAAACTACTCAAAAGTGGGCACTTGCCTCTCCCACCACCCCCAGAAGTCATCAGTATAGTAACAATAGTTACTTTCCCCACCACCCTGGCAGAGGAAAATATCACCCCAACGGCCTAGTCTGGGCTCACGGGGGTTAACCTGTGGTAGAGGCATCCCCAAACTAATAGAAGGCATCCTCTCAAAGAAGAAAGTACACAAAATACTCCCGTACCCAAAATTCTTCATTGTGCCGGATCTGCAACCTGTGAATTGAGATTTCATGTTTGCCAGCAAAATAGTACTCCAATCATAAACATGACCGTGCAAGCATTGCACACCAATATGCATCGAATTCCTGGAAGCTAAGTGTTTTGATGCACTACCGGCTACCCGGTTGATCATGCTCACTATCACTTTCAAAGGGAGACCATCAATAGTTGAAATCAAGACTTGGCTTCGCGATTTTTATGCTCTGGCAACACAGTATGTATTCACATATTCTTGCACTGATCGTGCACCCAAACGAGAATACCCTTTCAGGTTGATTACATATCCTCTCCTTGAGAGACCAGTAATAAAGTATATGTCATCAACGGTAAGTTCCAATGTTTTCCCGCGGATGACAAAGGTGTTGGTAGCCACATCCCAATACTGAATCAGTCTTCGAAACAGTTTGTTTAACGCCCGCATGTTTACGGTTCGATAAAATTTCAACAAACCGCATCTTCGGAGTGCATGGAGGGTAGCCGGGTCTTGCATGGCTAACCTATCCATGTCCTCATGCTCCCTTTCCCTCCATTGTAAGACCATCCTGCACAAAAAACCACAAATTTTTGAGTCTTGACACTTGTATGTAAACTTTCAAGTATGTATGCTACTGTGTATACTACACAGTAGTGTGTAGGCACTACTCTGTTTGAGCAAAGTAGCGCCCATTGAGTTTGTACGCTACTCTTGTGTTTACACAGTAGCGCCCGCGCATACAAACTTATGAGCATTGCGTTGCAAGCTATTTTTGCTCAAAAATTTAAAAACAAACCATGAAATTGCAAGTTAGGGAGATTTCTACTTACTTGGTGGAGGCAGTTTGATGATTGGATGCTCGGTTTGATCGCAGTGGAGATTTGAAATTCGCAAAATGTTGCCCAATTTTTTCCCTACAACACAAATTGAAAATTGATTTTTAAACAATGAAATTATATATAAATTGGATTTTGATTTTTACCCATAATTGTTAATTTTCCATAGTTTCAAAAACTTTCAAAAACCCTAATTAATCAATTGAAACACACAATACGGTATAACACTGATCCAAGCTCAATTTTCACTTAATTGTTGTTGGATTCGTCTCCTAAGCTCAATTTTCTTGATGATAGACCTTGTCAATTAGCTAAATATTTCAAATTCATATATCATTCGAGATTTTTGCCGCATCGACTAATATTTTGTTGAAGACCTAGTTTTGGCAGGACATGAAGCTATGATTCTAGAAGCTGACCTTTAAGTCATTTTAAGCTCTTGTTTGGACTATTTAAGCCTAAACAAGATAGCCGAGCAAACTTGTCCTCTTTGAGCTCGTTAAATTATTTGAAGGCTCATCTACTCAGGTATAGAATTATCCCTTTTTCGGGCCTAAGTGGATTAACTACAGAAAAGGTATACTCCTGTATGCGCTAGAAGAGTTCTCCTTTCATTGTTTTATACTTTTTCGGGGGAGGAGACTAACTATACGAAAAAGGACCTTTTGGAGTCTCTCTTTAGGGTTTTCAGACTCTCTAAACATGAAAATACCAAGCGAGCATTCACCTACTCGGGCTCGATGTGAAATCCACGAGAGGGTAAGTAGAGGACTGTTTAAGTTTTTCCACTCTATAAACAAGAAAACACCGTCGAGCACAGACCAATCTGGGCTCGATATAAAATCCACGGATAGGTGAAAAGAGGATTGTTTAAGTTTTTTCAGACTCTATAAACAGAAAAACACCGCCGAGCATTAATCTGCTTGGGCTCGATACTAAAATCCACGAGCAGGTATATGGAGTTATTGTTTAAGTTTTTCAGACTCCTTAAAATTGAAAACACCAGCGAGCAAGAATAGATCTCGGCTCGATATTAAAATCCAAATATAAGTACATATAGAGTAATCTTCTATCTCTTCTTCGAACTCTATAAATTATGAAGAAGGTACCGAGTCTTCCTCCCATGGGCTCGTTGAATTTTTTACATGGTTGGACCTATTGAGTTTTCATTCTTTCTTGGACTCATTAAAACAACAAGAAGGGTATTCTTTTATCTAAAAAGAATAAGGAACGGGAAAGACATATCATATCTTCATTATCAAAGGCAGTTTTCAGTCAAGTTCTATCCTCGAACACAGCACCTACTTGAGTATATCTTGTCGGTTGGGTTTAGTTTTTGACCTCAGGGTGAACCTTTCCTCCGAGTTATTTACTCCCCCGGTTGGTTATTCTTCCAACCATATGGAGGGTCTGCTAATGTCTCTTACATTTCAGACTTATTTACCCCACTATGTCAAAAACTGCCTGAGTCACTTTGTGTTGTGCCATTCTGCAGTTTACCTCGACCTCATGTGTCGGCCTTGCCAGTGTCAGTCTTGTTGCATATTATTCCATATCAGCTCTTACCAGTTGAGTGTTCCTCGAGTTGGATGATGGAGGATGCCTTAAGGCCTCCCTTCCAACGGACTTCTTCCCATCGACACCAAATCATTATTCTGGGATTGAAGTTTAGAGTTTCGGTTAGTACCTTGGAGATTGCAGTCACCAGTGGCAATTTTCCTCGCCGTTGAATGATGAGAATACATCAATGTCTCTTCTTCGACAGGATTCCCAAGTGTTCGACTCCAAGTCCATCTATTCACATTTGGTGAATCGTACTTGGTACCTTGGACCCCATCATCATTATCGGTGGAAGTCCTCGCGTTTGTTAATGGTATACATCAATGCCCGGTAATCAAACGATGCCCTCCATGTTCGACTATCAACTCATCTATTCACATGGTTAGGGTTTGTACCTAGGGTTGTTTTGGGATGAAGACCTTGGGATTTTGATGACATTACCTCTTTTTGTTATTACCCAAGTTGCACAAGACCGAGCCTCACTTATATTCGGCTCTCCATGAGACATAGATCCAGTTTGTTGTTATGGCTATGATCTCTTAGTTTGACATGGATCCACGCTTGTATGTCAAGTGGCCATGATTTTATATACATCTCCTTGTTATGTATTGGAGATCATGTTGTCTCACACTACACATCTATACGATGTCACAAATGTAATTGCTCGCTGACCTTGATCTTTGTTGCATGTTTCTTGTGACTTGTTTTGTGCGGTTCTGTGCTCCTCCTCTGGATTTGGATTGTAATGTATTTCAACCATCGTTTCCCTCTGACCTCACACATTAGGGGGAATCTGTTATAGGTCAAACTTGCACCTCTCTGTCCGTGATCACCCTGGGCTGCTGATCACACAAAAGGACAACTTGGATGGAGGAGCATGTTGACCTTGGATGATATGTCAACTCACTCTATTTCCTGACATTACTGGAAAACCCCAAAAAATATCATGTTGAGATATGAGCGCTACTCTACTCAAAGAGACTAGCGCCCATACGCTACTCCACTGTATAATAGTAGCGCCCATATCCAAGTATACGCTACTCCTTCTCAGCATAGTAGCGCTCGCAATGTAAAATCGAATGAGCGCTAGTTGTTAAGCACTAGGGTAGCGCCCTATACGCTACTCCACTGAACAAGAGTCGCGGACATCTTAAAAGATGATTAAAAAATAAATTAATTTCTCGAGGAGGATTAGTTGATGGTAGTTTCCTAACTCCTTCAACTTCCTCCATAACTACATATCGACCTAAACTGCTTCTTTAATCTTATAAATACCAAGAAGGTTAAAGGAGAAGGGTTAGAAATTGGAGATAGTAAGAGTGATTAATGGAAAAACTTTGAAGAAGCTTGCATTGGAGGAGTTGATGCTGAAGACATCCAAGCCAGAGAACAGCCAAAGCCCAGAATCTAGTTGCAGGAGCCTGTTTCATGATCAGGTATACTTGTACATCATTCTACTTTTGACTAATAAAGGTTGAAGTGTCTTTCTTGTTCCAATTTGAATGTGTTATGAAATGGCATTTTAATTTTGGATCTGTTTTGGTCAATGCTGAATGTTAAACAATGTTTTGTTTCTTTCAAGCTTTATATATTGCCCAAAATGTTTTGAGAAAGGTATTGTTATTGTAGGTTTGCTGAAGGAAAGGTAGATTTGGAAGTTGAACACGGAATCAAGTCAAGGCTAGGATCAAACTTTGATTAAAAGGTATGTTCCCAAGATCTTTAACTTCTTTCTTTTCGTAAATGTCTCTGTAATAGCATCAATACACTTACCTGTCACCCCAACCAAGTTGATAGCATTAGTTTCCTTGCTATAGGGTAGATTTGTCTGCCAACAAATTCCAAAGCCTCCACACGTCCTGAGCTCTTTCCTTTCTCAGAAGTGATTGGATGGATCCTGGAGCACGCAAACCCGGAAACATGAGTGTTGTATGATAACAAAGGAGAGGCATTCACCTCGTTCCACCCAGCCTACATTGCAGCAACCTACAAATTACCGCGCTCTCAGCAGCCACTGAATGATGAATGCTTGACGCATATGGACAATATTGAAAGGGCTAAGAAGATGCTAATCACAGGAAAGAAACTTAGGAAAAGAGATAGTGATGAATATGAAGTTCAAAATATGAGGGCCCCTTTTCGGATGATCGCACTTATATTAAGCATAATTTTCGGCATGGCTGATGGAACCGTTTATAAGATACAATGGGCCCCCATAATCCATTACGTAGCATTCAAGGGAACTTTCTTTGATTGGGAAAGTATCCTCTTGGATAGTTTATCATCCGCTGTAGCCGCAACCAAAGAAGGAATGACTCTGAAGAAGTTAGAATTCTACATGTCTTCATATCTTATTGATTGCATTTTGGAAAAACTCCCTTTCCCAAAGCTAGGATGCATTTGGGACCAATCCAACACCCCGGTCTATACTTCGTATAAGATACCGTGGGCTCAGAATTACAGGATGCATTAAAAACTCATCTGTTAGGAATTCATCATACCTCTGTATGAGCAAATGTTTAGTGAAGAACCTAATTGCTTATCAGAGAATGCGATGGCAATGCTGGAAAACTATGGCGATTTCTATTTTTCAGAAGACGGTACTTATATCAGAATGTATGGAGGCTCCAAGCCACCATATATATTTCCCAGATATGCCACTAACTATATAATATTGAAAGAAGCAGTTAGGCAAGTTTTTCTTGATGGAGTCGGAGGATTTTTGAATAAATTGAAGAAGGATTCATTCCCTTCTCTGCCATTCTATGTGGGAGCCTATAAGTTCTCAAGGGTTGCATTCGCTGAGGAATTCATTCAAGAGTTGAAAGGTTTTCATTTCGGAGAAGCAATATTTCATAGAAATGATAGACGAAACAAAGTTGCAGAACATTGTAAAGAACTATACACGCACTTTGATTATGCCCATTATTACGATCAAGATGAAGAAGTATATAGGGGAATTAGCAACATGACTGAGTTGCAAATATGCCACCACAAAGGTGGAGCTAGTTCTAGCTCTAACACTATCCAAAGTATCCAAGAAGCCAAGTTGCAGAAAGAAAAGGAAGTAGCGAAAGCTCTAGCTAATGAAGAGAAAAGGCTAAAGGAGGAAGCAGATAGAATCTAGAAAGAAGTTGCTGACAAATTGCGAAGGGAACAAGAACAAGCTCTTAAGCTTCATCAAGAAGAAGCTCTTAAGCTTTAGGAGGCAGAAACTATTAGGCTTCAAAAGGAAGAAGCCCAAAGGCTTCGGGATCAAGAGTTAGAAGAGGCAATATTGCAGCAAGCCGCCAAAGAGCAGGAAGAAAGGGAGGCAATAGAAAATCAGCTAAATGATGAAGAAGAATATAGGAAGGCAGCAGTAGTGGCATTAATCGATAGAGGAACATCATCTCTAGCAGAGGCACCAGATCAGAAAGAAGCACCCTCTGAAATGACTGCTCCAGCTGAAGTAGAGGCACCCCCCCAAAGCTAGCTTGATAGCCATAGCGCATCAAATTTTTTCTTTCATGTTATCGAATCATGATGTCAAAGGGATAGTTGTCCTCTTCTCTTTCTATTATGTAAAGGGTGCCATGAGTCACTTATTTTTTGTAAAGAATTTAAAAGAAAATTAAAAGAGTTAATGAAGAGAGGACAGGTGGCAGCCTTGAAGGCATTTTGTAAACTTATAAATAGATAGTTAGTGAATTGTACAAGGACTTTTGGGAGGTGAAAGACTTTTTTTGTCTTGTACGTGAACTATTTCTCTGCATGTATAAGGAATTCGATTTTGCCTAATGAAAGTCCGGGACACTACAATTTTTCCTAAAAGAAGTGTTGAATGTGTGCTGTATTACTCTTGTATCAGTCATACACTAATGTGAGATCTTTCCTTATTATTGTGAATTAGTTCTCTGTAATGAATGATTTCTATATTTTTTGTGCAAAGATATTTGTCTCAAATGAGTAGTGGAATGCATTAATTGAATTAAAGCTATCTTTTATATTCTGTTGTGGATACATATTTATGATTAAATAGTTATCTGTCTGATCTTTAGATGTTTCTTTCATTCTATTACTCATCTTTAATGTTTTCTCCTTGCAAGGATAGATTAGATTTGTTTATACAATCTTAGATTAGCATAGATTAGTTACCTACATTTAACTTAGGGCACCTGCATATCATCCCTAAAATAAAATACATAAATGGTGGATCGGGCCGCAACCGGTGCTGAGAATAAGAATCTTTAAATCTCAGGGTAGTCAGAACTGCTAACCGGACAGATTCCCTACACCAAACGGTGAGTGATCTAATTGGGCTTTCTTACTGAGGAGAATCCATTGCTGATTGATGCTACGATCTCCAAGGCATCAACAGAACCACATTGACATTCACAATATGATGAGATAACCATGACCTTTAGAATATTGTGGAAATATGAAATAGATATAATAAATCATAATATGGTTAGGGAGCATTGGATAGGGAAGTGATTCCATATTGTTATTATCTCCCTTTGTTGTACTAGTTTCATGCATATGCACATATTTTCATTTGTATGTGCATGTGCATACACATATGCAATTATTACCATGAAACATGGAATTCCCAACACTCTAGGGATTTCCTTCTCTTTAATACATTCCAACCACCCAATTCATTCCATGTTTCCTTATAAAAAGTAATCACACAACTATTTCCAAGTTAAAATATCATTTCAAGTCTTCCAACAATAGCGTCGACCTTTACAACTTGTATTCAAGAGGAGGGAAAAACTCTAGTGTAGCATGCACTTGATGTTATGATAACTGAAAAGTACTTGATGTATAAGTCTTTGTTTTCTAATTGAGATATTATAACTTTTGTTTAGCAGCATTATAGATAAATATATTTATTGGGATTTCAAATATTTTATCTACATTTTCTTAATTTTTGGTAGAGTTAGGCTTTATGTAGAAGAATAAAAAAAATCAATATACTTTAATACAAAATTACATCTAATAAACAAGTACTGAAACTAAACAGTACAACAGTAACAAAACATAATTTCCATCTCTTTCGACTTTTCCACTTTAACACTACCAGTTGGTTCACTGTGTTAAAGTAATCATCAATAACATGTAATTACTAACAATAGTTAATCAACATTAACATTAGTAAAGAAGATAGGTTTAGGGTACTTACCTATAATGTGGAACCTTCTTGTTTTATACTAAAAAATATTACTTTCAGTCAAAACTGTACCTCTCATAGGTCAGCCAACACTAAGAACCCACTGAACCTACTAAAGGGTAAGTACAAACCACACACACACACACAGAGAAAGGTTGTATGCAACAGTAGTTAGACAAAGACAGTTACATTCATAACAGAACTTAAATAAAGCACAAAGAATGATTACAACAAAAGTATTAGTGTAATTAAAAGCTTAACAAAAAAACACAGATATGATCACCAACAATGTTTTTTGACAGGACAAGTCTTAGCAGGAGAGATATGGGAAAAGATAAGATTCAACATTAACACAAACAAAGAGGGCTCATTCCAAGCTAAGTATAAAAAATTCTCAAGTAATCAGTCAACAAATAGATTAAAATTCAAAGGAGCATGCATTAGGATAGGATAAAACTTAAGGCTTCATGGCCCTACTTGTTGAGATATTGTAACTTCTAAGAATATTATATTTGTACTTTATTATTTCGGAGATGTTTCATTCCTCCGTGAAGATCTTATTGTATATCCGGAGATGTTTATTCCTCCGTCGGAATGTGGTAACTTGGGTTATTAGACTTCCCTAGTGGGGGTTGGCCCTGTATATGTTATGTGGGTCAAAGGGTTGTTAGACCACCCTAGTGGGGTCGGCCCGGTCAATTGTAGTGGGGTGTTTAACCCAGTGGTAAAGTTGGGGCCGACCTAGTTAATATAAAGTACAAGTCGGAGATGTGTATAAATAGAGGAGGTGTGTTCCTCATTATACACACACTTCCCTCACTCAGAATGTAGCGCACTTGTGGAGGAGAGGTATGCTATGGTGGAGGAGGAGATCATGTTTTTGGTTTGCATCTTTGTATATTGCTGGTCATCTATATTGAGGAAGCTTTGCTGGGTTTTCTACCCCATGAGGGTTTCCCAGGATAAATCTATGTCTCTTGTGTTTATGCTGTGCTTGTTGTTTCTTCAATGATCATGTATATGCTATTATTGTGAAATGGAATGTAATGCTGCTATTTTCTGTATTAGCATATTAAATCTTAACATGGTATCAGAGCTAACCTGAAGGAAGGCAATGTATGGCATTTAGGACACTTGCTTCACTTGCAACAATTTGAAGGTTTGGGTTTTACATAGCAAAAACCAGTCATCATGGAACTTTCACTATAAATCCATTTCTGTGAAGGTTCAAGATCTAAAAAGTTTACATGCCGTAGATAACATCCCCAGGTACCTTTTTTCCAAACGACACCCTTAGATTCGTTTTACTTTGTGAGTTATGATCAGTACAAGTTAGGGTTTTTGCCTCTTCTAGATCTCAGTCAAAATCAGGTGACCTAGGAAAAAAGGTCATAACTTGGGCGAGGAAGCTCCAAATGAAATTTCGTAAAAAGTGATAGGTAGTAAACAGACTGCACTATCGCAAGAAACGTTTTCAGAGGCCGAAGCTGGACTAGTGACACGTGGCATGCCATACAAGTTCGCTCTCCTATTTTATCCCATAAACAGGTCACATTGCGACACTTGGAATAACTCTCTCTCAGAAAATCCAATTGAGGTCAGACCTATCGAGATGGAAATATGACAGGTCAGGATACCACAGAAAATGTTTTTAGACCCTGTGGAGTGAAAAGTTCAGAGTTACAATAGAAACAATCAGGTACATATTTCTATCAAAACATAATTATTTTTGGAGCACCTTCATTCATGGATTCCGGAATTTAGGGTTTCAGAAAAAGTTAGAATTTTTGGAATCAGAATCCACGGCTGAATGCTACTCAAGAAAATCAAAATTTAGAGACCAAGATCGAATTTTTTGGTTGGGTAGAAGACCAGGCTTGATCAAACCCCAGTTCGGGATTTTGATCAGAAAGATGGAAAATTAGGGCTTCAACAAAAGTTGGAATTTTTGAAGTTTGTAACCACGGCTGGAAGCTCCTTAGAAAAATAAGAGTTTAGAGCCTTGGATCAAACCTTTTGATTGGGAAGAAGGGTGGGCTTCATCAAACCCTAGTTTGGGATCCTGTCCAGATGATCCAGAAGTTTCGAAGGAAAATTTTGAGGGGTCAAATTTTGGAGATTTCAAAATTGAAGTATGCTAGTTTGATTAGCTCAGGAAGACACATCCTTCCATCCATTCAGAAGTGTGAAAGTCAAAGATTGAATTTTTAGGGTTTCTCTAGCAAACCCTAATCAAACTCCAGATCCAGTTTCAGGGGGAGTTGAGGCTAAGGCCTTACATAAGAATATTACAAGAAGTCTTGACAGGTATGACTTAAGGAGGTTCAGGTATGTCTTGAAATCTGATTCCTGATTAAGTTCATAATATGTTTGTCTTCATATTATTTATTAGTACAATCTTGATTGATGCTAGAATTGTCTTATCACCCTAGTAACAATATGAATGCATGTGAATGATAGAAGACATTCATTGATTAGGGCTATATGATTGTACTAATGCACTGCGGTGTTGTATGAGGTTGATGTTGTATGCTAACAAGATACAGGTACATCATGAAAGACAAATCAAGTTCCATGACCATGACAACATGAAGACAAAGACTCCTCCATAATATTTGATCACATAGAAGTTCTACTTACGAGGTATGTATGACTTTGTTCTATTATGCTTAACCTATGAGATATGTAGGTTCCAGCACTGGATCTCTAAATGATTGAAGAGAACAAAGAAGATATTGATTAGGTATGTTAAACATATATACTAATCCAGGTATGTCTCCTATGAATCTTACCTTGTGTTAGGATCCCTTATATAAGTATACTTGGTATGATTGGTTATGCTTATTCATAAAGCTAGTAATCAAGGGTTTATGAATATTATGTCTTTTATCTTGATTGATGATATGCATGAGTAAAAGAAGACTTCCCTGAAATCTTGAATACTAATGTTTATTATCTATGATCATGACTATACATATTCAAGATTATTTAGAATTATAATGTTTTGATAATATTTATAATATACTAATGAATGTATGTTTGTGTATGAGATCATGAGGATAACACTAGTGCACACTTGAGCATGCACAATGGCACAGAATGAATAGAAGTTCAAAATACATTTAGAAGATCAAGCAGGAGGCAACCACACAAACATAAAAGACTAGTATTTGAGTTGTTATTTGAAATAATAAATAGATTGTATGCATATTTGTATTCATGCTGAGTGTAAACATTCATAGAGCATTGAACAGTATACTACTAATATGCATATGATTGGTAAGTTGGACAAAACATTCCATTGTAGCTTGTCTAGAATGAAACCTCTTTGCTGACATGCTGAGAGCTGTGCACACTCTCGATAGTATGGAAGGCATCTAGATAGCCACTGTATGCATACAGGATATGGAAAAGTGTTGTGCCAAAGTATTGGTCAATATAGTTGCATAACTATGTAAATGATATCTGTATGCATAATAGGTTATCATGTCAACATGATTTCATGATTATGAAGTATTACTAATCATGTACTTAATTTTGATTTGTAGGAAAGATCATGAAGAATGATGGACACCGCACAAGTGATGGATGTTCAACAAGAATATTTACAAATCAAACATAATATAGAAGGCTCGTGGCTAAAAGATTCTCTTAGAAAGAGGAAGAGAATCATGATGAGATGTTTTCTCCAAGTGACTACATAAGACCATTCTCTTAATGATGTAATTAAAGAAGAAGTGTGAACCAGGTTCTGTATGGGTACCCATGATCGATAGTAAATTGATGAGCTTAATGATCACCATGGGTGATGTGGATCTCAACCTTTGCTACAAGGTTGAATATGGTTTCTATACACAGATGACAAGGATGCAAGAAGGAACTCACCACAGAGTTCGAATGATGTTGAGGCTCATATCAATAGACCCATCTAACAAGAGATGGCATAGATAGATGGCTGCATAAATGAAAATGAAAGATCTCATATTGATGCATTACTTCCTAGTTCTGGAAGTATGGAAAGGATCAGAAGGAATCTTTCTCAACCAGGGAAAGTATGCCGATAAATATTAAAAGGACTTGATATGTTGGAATGGCCACTCTCATGGATTCCAACTTGAAGCTGTTAGTAGATGACTCATGAGAGTTAGTGTATATAACTCTGTACAGACAAATTATTGAGTCATTGATGTATCTAACAAATACTAGGTCAAATATAAGCTTTGCTGTGAACACCTTGAGTCAGTATCTAGTGGAAACTAGATGTGTTCACCTGATAGTTGCAAAGCATGTGATGAGGTACCTAAAGGATACGATAGACTTTGATCTATGCTATTTTGGAGATCATGACTTCAGATGGTTACACAGATGTTGATTGAGCAGAAAGTGTATCAGACAGGTAGAGCACATCGAGATGATGTTATTGTCTGGATCAGCCATGATCTTATGGTTTAGCAGGAAGCAGTCTAGTATGGATTTTAGCACAAGCAGAATATATGGCTGCTTGCTCTGCTAGTTGTGAAGAAGTATGGCTTCAGGATTGTTTGAATTAGAAATAGACCCAACCGTGATCCTATGTGACAAACTGAGTTGTATCAAGATGGTAGAGAATCCAGTGTTCCAAGATATGGTGCAGAAAGGAACTAAAAGTTTGAATTTGTAACAAGTTACCAATGTACTAACCAAACTTCTACCGATCCGATGTACTAACCAAACCTCTACCTCAAGTAAAGTTTTCCGAGACAAACTTAATATAGTTCAGAAGGACCCTCCTCGAAAGGGGGAGTGATGTGATCACTTATGATGAGATTTCCTACATCGATAGAGAGGCCGATGATGTGGTTACCTATATTGGTGATGCCAATAGAGAGGTTGGTGGATGGTCCCTAGACAGGGTCTAATTTGACAAAAGGATTGCATCATCCTTGAACACATGTTCTAAAAGGATCCATAGACATATGTCTCCGAGAAAGAAGAGGGATTGCATCATCCTTGAACACATGTTCTAAAAGGATTCGTAGATAGTTGTATTCGAGAATGAAGTCCTTGGTGGACATGTGGGGATTGGATCATCCCTGGACTTCAGTCCTAAAGAGAGCCGTAGACATGATGTCTTCGAGAATGAGGATTGGATCATCCTTGGACTTCAGTCCTAAAGAGATCCGTAGACGTATGTCTTTGAGAATAAAGTCCTCAATGAACAGGTAAGGGGATTGGATCATCCTCGGACTTTGGTCCTTTGAATTGAGCCGTAGACAAGATGTCTCCGAAAATAAAGTCCTGAATGAACAGGTAAGGGGATTGGATCGTCCTCAGACTTTGGTCCTTTGAATTGAGTCGTAGACAAGATGTCTTCGAAAATAAAGTCCTGAATGAACAAGTAAGGGGATTGGATCATCCTCGGACTTTGGTCCTTTGAATTGAGCCGTAGACAAGATGTCTCCAAAAATAAAGTCCTGAATGAACAGGTAAGGGATTGGATCGTCCTCAGACTTTGGTCCTTTGAATTGAGTCGTAGACAAGATGTCTCCGAAAATAAAGTCCTGAATGAACAGGTAGGGGATTGGATCGTCCTCGGACGTTAGTCCTTTGAATTGAGCCGTAGACAAGATGTCTCCGAAAATAAAGTCCTGAATGAACAGGTAGGGGATTGGATCATCCTCGAACTTTGGTCCTTTGAATTGAGCTGTAGACAAGATGTCACCGAAAATAAAGTCCTAAATGAACAGGTAGGGGATTGGATCGTCCTCGAACTTTGGTCCTTTGAATTGATCCGTAGACAAGATGTATCCGAAAATAAAGTCCTGAATGAACAGGTAGGGGATTGGATCTTCCTCGGACTTTGGTCCTTTGAATTGAGCCGTAGACATGAGGTCTCCGAGAATTGAATGATAGGATTGTATCGTCCCTGGACCTCGGTTCAACTGGTACATGATAGGACTGGATCGTTCCTGGACCTCGGTTCAAAAGGTACATGATAGGATTGGATCGTCCCTGGACCTCGGTTCAAAAGTTACATGATAGGATTGGATCGTCCTTGGACCTTGGTTCAAAAGATACATGACAGGATTGCATCATCCATGGACCTATGTCCTAAAGAGAGTAGGATTGATCATCCTGTAATATGATCGTTTGTGTTGCAGGGTATGCTGCTATTGTGTGAATACTTGTATTGATGATGTGTATACTTGTATTGGTGTGGATACTAATACTATTGATCTAGATGATGATGCTGCAGATCGTATTGATCTAGATGGCGATGTTGTTGATCGTATTGATCTAGATGACGATGCTACTGATCGTGTTGATCTAGATGACGATGCTGCTGATTGTGTTGATCTAGATGACGATGATGATGATCATGTAGATTGAGATGATCCAGATGCTATAGATCGAGATGATCCAAATGCTATAGATCGTGATGAACCAGATGATGTAGATCGAGATGATGTGACGATGCTAATCATGTTGATCTAGATGACGATGTTGATGATCATGTGATGATGATGCTAATGATCGTGTGATGACGATGCTGATGATCATGTGATGACGATGCTAACGATCATGAGGATTCATATGTTGATGTTGCTGTAGCTATTTGAGTGTTGCAGAAGATAAAGACTCAGTATTGAAGATGCTGATGTTCCAGTATTGAAGATGTTCCAGTAACTGGTTGAGTTACTGGTGATGTTGAGAAATCTTCCAATGATTTATAGATGTATCATGCTGATGACTCCTTGCTCCTGCAGATGTTGTTATAATATCCTTCTCGTTAAGGGGGAGTGTTGAGATATTGTAACTTCTAAGAATATTATATTTGTACTTTATTATTCCGGAGATGTTTCATTCCTCCGTGAAGATCTTATTGTATATCCGGAGATGTTTATTCCTCCGTCAGAATGTGGTAACTTGGGTTATTAGACTTACCTAGTGGGGGTCGGCCCTGTATGTGTTATGTGGGTCAAAGGGTTGTTAGACCACCCTAGTGGGGTCGGCCCGGTCAATTGTAGTGGGGTGTTTAATCCAGTGGTAAAGTTGGGGCCGACCTAGTTAATATAAAGTACAAGTCAGAGATGTGTATAAATAGAGGAGGTGTGTTCCTCATTATACACACACTTCCCTCACTCAGAATGTAGCGCACTTGTGGAGGAGAGGTCTTCTATGGTAGAGGAGGAGATCATGTCTTTGGTTTTCATCTTTGTATATTGCTGGTCATCTATATTGAGGAAGCTTTGCTGGGTTTTCTACCCCATGAGGGTTTCCCAGGATAAATATGTGTCTCTTGTGTTTATGCTGTGCTTGTTGTTTCTTCAGTGATCATGTATATGCTATTATTGTGAAATGGAATGTAATGTTGCTATTTTCTGTCTTAGCATATTAAATCTTAACACTACTTAATCATGCTCACGACCTTCATCAAAGAGGCAGATCTAGGGTTACGATCTACCCAAACAAAATATTGAGTTCACACAAGCATTCCCTAGGTGAACAAACTTCAATTCAGGGCTTTAAATAACAGATCAAATTTCTTAGAATAAAAAACAAACCCTTAAATAACAGATCAGTTTTATCCACAGTTAAAACAACAGATCGGTCTTAAGTTAGCCTTCAAGCAGACATATCGGACTTCCATATTATTTAGGATAACAATCTCATAACATCCACGGCTACATTCAGTCAGACCAGTCAACAAAAGAATAGGGTTCCATTAAAGTCCACAAAATAGGGTTCCATTAAAATAGGAAGGAACTATTTAATACAAAAAAATAAAAATTAAATAAAAATAAAAACTAAAAACTAAAAATTAAATAAAAATTAAAAATTAAAGTAAAATAATAAAATAACAAATAAAATAAAAAGGAGTCATAAATAATAACATAAATCATAAGTGGGGTACTAGGGTCATTTAGGGGACAAACAACCATAGTACCCAAAGGAACAAAAACATTAAAGGGTGGTACAAACAACTCGAGATGGGAAAAATGACCCTACTAACCACACGCCAAGGACAGGGCACCCCAAGACCAATAAAAAACAAGGTGTAAGGACCAAAAGTAAATCAACCAACATGGGGAAGGTACAACCAATCATCTCTCTCTCAAATTTACAAATGTTCCATATAATCTGAATGATCATCATCACTGTATGAAGAAGGGTCCATGCAGATCATGTGGTCATGATGAGGTATATCGGGCATGGGAATGAGTTTGACGCTAAATAAATAAATCTCATATATTAATTTATATAATAGAAATTTAATCCTCTTTTCTAGTAAATGCACAAAAATGGAAAATGATTTAGATAGTTTGGTAAAGCAATGCGCATAATTGTTGGCACACAATTTCGAAAAGAATTAAGGTTTGAGTACACGAATAAATTAGGAATCCTTGTGACTTTACAATCCCTTATTTAATTTTATATTGTCTTTTAAGGTTATGTGTATCCTCTAATCCTCACAAGGGTTTAAAATAGGTTTTGATTCCTAAATTGAGTTAACCTTGCAATGGTTGGAAACTGACCCATCACTTGTAACCATGCATCCATGCATCCATGCAATATCTCCTTTTAACTACCTCTTATTTGACCTTCCAAAGAGATGGAAGGTAAAATAAGGTAAAATATATGAAATAGCTCCTTGTAACTACCTCTTAGTTGACCTTTCCAACCTCGTTTGAAACAATGTCACCACTCAATCCACATTCAACTCTACATACGTGAAGCTTAAGAAGTTGTTTCCACATTCCATCCCCTTTGCTAGTAAATGTATAAAAATGGAAAATAATTTAGACACTTTGGTAAAGGAATTCCCATAATTTTTGGCACACAATTTGGAAAATAATTAAGGTTTGAGTCTCTCAAGCACACTCGATATCTAGAGTATGAGAAATATAACATACATTCTCTACTTTGAGTGAGTTGTTATAAGCTCCTTCTTACTACTGAAATGAAATGGAAGAGAATTGAAGATAAGGAGATCAATCCCTATAGTGTATTCTCATAAGAGATAAATATTTTAGGATTTACCCTCATGATAGTATGAATAAATGGGATATTAGTACGAAAAAATGAGCTTGCTTATGAAGGATTCAATTTGTGAAATACAAGGAATGGTATTACAAGTGATGTAGTTGTTTCAATGACAACATCTAAACTATCATATTAGAAGACAATTTGATATAAAATCATGAAAATGTGGGGCTAAGATATATATAAACATGAGAACTAGCTATGGTTATTGAAGACTTGTTGAATTCTAATGGAATGAACAAGCTTAGCAAGGAAAAAACAACAAAATATAACCTACATCAAGGATTGGAAATGTTTTATTGGCCTTAAAATTTAGATGAGGTATGGGTAGTCAACAACTATGGAGCATATGGAACAACCCATACATAGCTATGGTTACATGAATAACTTAGGAATCCTTGTGACTTTACAATCCATTATTTTAATTTTATATTGTCTTTTAAGGTTATGTGGATCCCCTGATCCTCACGAGGGTTTAAGCTAGGTTTTCATTCCTAAATTGAGTTAAACTTGCAATGGTTGGAAACTGGCCCATCACTTGTAACCATGCATCCATGCAATAGATCCTTGTAACTACCTCTTATTTGACCTTCCAAAGAGATGGAAGGTCAAATATATGCAATATCTCCTTGTAACTACCTCTTATTTGACCTTGCCAACCCCGTTTGACACAATGTCATCCCTCAATCCACATTCAAATCTACATACATCAAGCTTAGGAATTTGTTTCCGCATTGAATCCCCTTTGCTAGAAATGCACAAAAATGGAAAATAATTTAGAAATTTTGGCAAAGGAATGCCCATAATTGTTGGCACACACTTTGGAAAAGAATTAAGGTTTGAGTGTGTCAAGCACACCCGATATCTAGAGTATGAGCAATATAACATACATTCTCTACTTTGAGTGAGTTGTTATAAAATCCTTCTTACTAGTGAAATGAAATGGATGAGAATTGAAGATAAGGAGATCACCTATCCTTTCTCTGAATGAGTTCAGATTGCAAACAATGTTTCGATATTTACATGTCTAGACATAAATCAATGATTCTTCATTGCATTCGCATCACCTACATCTAATCAAAATGAAAGCAGCTTGCAAACAATGTTTCCAAATTCACTGTAGTGAACATAAACCATCAAATGTCAATGCCCCCAAAATATCCTTACGTATAGCAGATCATTTTGTTTATTTTTCTATATTGTCACGACGGTCATCATTTATAAAGACAAGCACAAAAATAACACATCATGCCAAAAGAAAGTAGTCAACAAAAACACTTTGGTATTGTCACGAGGGTCATCATTTATAAAGACAAGCACAAAAATAACACATCATTCCAAAAGAAAGTAGTCAACAGAAACCCTTTGGGAAATACCAATGCCTATTGTTTCATGCGTTACCTTGATACGGAGCAAAAGCAAGCTAAGCATTTAAACCCACCATGTGTCTATGCCATACATGAAAAAATGAATAAGCGGATTTGACAATCAATTGTTAACCGATATTGTTATAATTATTATTGTTCAATGTGTTGTGTTATTTGCTTATTTATATCATTTTAGTTTTAGGTTATTTCATCATTTTGTGTGCTACACAATCAATAGTAAATTTAAAATCTAAAGTAATACACTACATAATATGTTATTTTAGAGTAAATATTGTAAGATCTATTGTGACAAATTGTTCTATTTGAATACCCATGGTAGTTTATAGATCGTTTTAGTATGAGAGAATTTTTCTTTAGGTTTTTTGTGGGAAGTTGTAGGATACAAGAATTGGTGTAAGGAAGAAGTCTCAAGACCCTAAACATGGTGAGTGAGTACAATAATCCACATGATGAGTGAAGGGGGGTATTTTCAAAGTTGGAAGAAAAATTGAATGACATCTCTAGCAATATGGCCATTCTCATGGAAACACTACATAAAAAGTTTGGAGATTTTGGATTTTGGTAGCTCTAACTTAGAATCTAGATTAGATAGTAAATCTTGAGACATTGAATACCCAAAAAGTATATAGAGAAAGAGAGACCAAGTTCCAACACTATCAAATCTTCTCAGTCTCTTTTTAAAGTGGAAACAAAATGATGCGAAGAAGAAGAACATCCTAGACATGGATTCAAGGAACCAGGTAGATAACATATCAAACATAGATGAAAATATTTTAAGGAATATAGTTCAAAAGGAGGTGGATATTTGTAGCCTTGATCTGAAGGAAGGGAAGATGATGGATAAACTCTTCCATATTCGATTTTATTTTATAGACTCTCTTCATAGAAAAATATATGGTCAAAAAACTTAGATTGGAATTTCATGAACTTTCTCACCCATATCCATTGGGTTGGGAAAATAATGATGTAGTAGATGTAAATATTTTATGCAATATAGTGTATAAGGAGGTGGATCTTAGTATCCTCCATCCAAAGAAAGAGAAGGAGATGGCTAAAATCTTCCATATTTCATTTTATCTCATAGGCCCACTTTATTATTCTCCAAATTCTTAAATTGATCATAAGAGACATGAATTACACACAATGTACAACAATGTGAGAGTGGAGAACAACTCCAATATAGATAATAAAGTTAAGTTACATAATAACTTATTAAATCATAGGATCTCCCTCTTCTTTTACCCCAAGACATTGACATAATCTATTCACATGTTTTCAACAATGAATACATTACCTCTATATATACCTATTCAACCATTGCACATGTGGTCCCTTTAACAGGTCCCTTCATTAGGGTCGACCACTAGGAAATCCTAAATATCAATTTCATGAAGTACCTTGATTGAAGGAAGGTAGAATTATGTACTTACTTCATTCTTTCATGAAAGAATATATATTATTCCCTTTCCAAACAACTGTGTATGTGTTTATTTCAGATTTGGTTGCATATTGTTGTTCATTGTAATAGTTTTTTTATGCTTCATTTGAATTTCAACAATATATTTGTAGCCAAATATGTTTTAGAAGGGTGTTTGATTTGGTTTTGTAGATATTGTGATTGGAGAGCAAGAGGAAATTCAAGGATAAGGCTAGGATCAACCTTCAAAAGTAAGTCACATACCTTCTTAACTCAGAAATTTTGCTTATTTTGATTATTACAGAACCTTAAACGCCTATTCTTTCCAACCCCAGTATGTTGGTGGCCTCACCCTAGCCATGGGAACCTTTCCCTAACAATAGAATTGGCGACTCCCTAGGGAGAAGCATATCTAATTTGGGATCTCCAAGGTTTTTTTTCCAGTTAGATTGAAGGCTTGAGGCTAATTTCAAGTTAGGAACAGTCTTTGGGATTTATCATACCCTTCCACTGTCAATTTGTGAGTTCGATTTGCATTTTTTGACATTTCTAGTACCCACGTGCAACTGAAAGTAATTACTGGTGTGTGTTTTCTTCATACACACTGGTGATGGTCTTCTCACCTATGTGTTACACCGTATTGTTCCTATTGTTCACCAGCATATCCCTCATGTAGGCAACTTTTTCACTTTTAGGTATGTTTGGGAGGTTTTGGGTGGCTTTTTTGGAGTGTTTGTTGATCCTTGTTCTGTGTAGGACCCATTGGAAGTGTGTGCTTTGTATTTCCATGGCTCTTGACTTGATTTTAGGGATATTTTGGAGTTAATTTGTGCTTGTTTGGAAAAAAAATGGATCCTCTAGACCCAAGTTGGAGATCTTTGAACCAATTTGTTGCTTTTCGACCCAATTCGGATATGTCTGAACCTATTTGCTCATGTTTGATTGGATTTAGAACCTTTTGAGGGTATTTGAGTTAATTTATACCTATTTGAGTGAAAAATGCTCTTTTGGTAGGGTTCTTGTGTTTTCTTATGTTTTTGGTCTTTCCTTTGAAGTGAAATCTCAAGTGTTCTTTCGATTGTTTAGGACCTTGATTGCATTTATTGTATGCAGACCTGGGTTTACCAAACCATATTTCTTAGTAGATCTCTTGATTTTCTTGAGTCTAAAATCCTTTATGGTATGATTTACCAATTTTGGCATGCTTGCTTGAATGAGAAGTCTAGGGTTTGTGGCTGCTTTCACTGTTTAATAAGGAGATCATAAAGTTTTTTTATTTGTTTTGGTTGTGTGTTTATTTGAATTAGATTTTTGTTTCTCATATTGAAAAAGGATAACAAGTTGGTTTAGCATTGATTTGGAATTAGTTGAATACTTTGAAAATTTTCTTAAAGGATTTTGAATCGCTTAATATTGAAAACAAAACAAAAAATTATTTTGCATAATTAGTTGTTTCGGTACTTGATTGCTTATATTCTAGGCTTGATTTTGCATTTAGGTAATAACTTTTAGTCTCTTTTTTCATTTGAAAAGACCAAAACGTTTCATTTGATATTGAAAACTTGCATATGCATTCCAAATCTAATATTTAGAACTTGAATTGGAAGGAAGTTTTCAGTGAAAAGTGCATGTTTCTGGCAATTGAAGTGCTTCATATTCCAGTTAAATAAGATATTTCTTTAGTTGCACTGGTTTTACTTCTCTTAAAAAATTTGAAAGCACATTTTAAGCAAGAAATCAATAACTTGAGATAGGATCTTAGGTTTTATTCTAGTTTAGAAACACACCTAATAGCTAATTTAGGATTGTGGAGGTAGGGAGTTTTGAGTTAACTCCTCCACGATCACTAAAACTATTAAAACTTAGATGTCTTTCATAACGGAGGAAATACAATGTCGTAAGGGTGTGTCTGGGAATCTCCTCTACTACATGATTCAAGCATGAGGACGTGTTAGGTTGAGTTGTAGAGATATCCATTCAATACTCAATCAATCATCAATTAGGGATTTTGAGTGTACGGGGACTTTCGACAGTACAAAGTGTTGTTGTAGAGTTTCGGGCTTAGTTACCTTGCCCATATGCACAATCTCTCGACCTGCGATTCTTCCCCTAGATGTTGTATGCACTTTGGTAGCCATAGTATCCATTATTTAGGATCATACACAAGTGTTAGCAGAGGATTTTATGTGACCACCTTGAGTGGACCTTGTGATTGGAGCATTAATACCCTTGGAGGGTGTTTTACTGATTTATTTGGTAAAACACTTACACCAAGAAGGGAAATACACCCAACCTTGGTAACTTCTCTTAGATATTCACTGATTAGACTTGGGCCCTCATCATCCTAGGCTGATCTTTGGGAGATCATATCTTTCTCTTCATGGGATTGTGCTTTTAGCCAATTACTCTTTCATTGTGAGAGTTGTTTGCTTGTTTGATGTCTTTCAGGGACTTTTTAGTGCGTGCTATTTTATTTTTATTTTTTGTAGAGTTTATTCTTAGTATATTCTAAAATCCACCATGGTCAATCAACCTCTATGCAGATCCTGAAGGATTCAAGGGAAATATCCTCAACAGAGAGAAGTCCCTGCACTTTGGTGAATATTGGACTATATTGATCCACCCCTTCAGGGGGCAGAAGAAGAAAACCATGAACATCAAACATAACAACCAGTAGAAGAAAATAGTTCTAGGTCAAGTGAGTCTGAGAGTTCTTTTGATGAAGGACACTTTAGAGATACTGAGGAACAATTACATCACTCTTCTAGAGTCCACTCTCCTCAGCTTGAAGAGAATTTAGATCCCATTGAAAATGAGGACCTCTTAGATCCGTTTGGAATTTACAACCCGCCACAATGTCCTAGTTTTTCCCAATTAGCTGGTATCCATGTTCATAATCCATTGGCTAGGCAGTTTAATATGGAAAATAGAGAACAAGTATTGACTTCAGGGGACATATCTACTCCAGTTAGTACTTTCCATGTCGGAGGAGTTACTTTTAATACGCCATCCACAATAGGATCAGGATAGTTTTCCCCATCCTCGATGATACTTAATGGTACTAGTTCATTAACTAAGGTGATCTTGGACCCTTTCTCTTTTGGATTCCCTTTTTCAGGATGTCAACCTATGAATGCTACCATTCCTCCTAGTTCAACTTTGACCACTAGTTCAGGTAGTGGCCCATCTGTTCCATTCCATAATATCCCACCCTTCAATGGAAAAATGTTTATGTCAAACCCACCCTTCGCCAGAGTTGTTTCTAATTCCAATATACCCCAAATAAGCTTACCTATCGAATCTGTTGGAGGTATGAGTTATGGTAATCCCTTTGGACTTCATGCATCGTAAGGTATTCCAGTCGTAGAAGGGGGAACCAACACCGTATTTCCATGGGGGCGGAATGACACTCAAGGAAATGTTCCTTTTACCGAGGTGGGAGCTTCCAATATTGCTAACCCTGTTATGACAATTGTCTTACAAGGTATCCAACCTTTAGAAGGGAGGGGAGGGAATGTTGGAACAACTTATCCATTTTTGCAACACCACTATGGTAAGAACTTTCGACAACCCAATCCATTTTTCACCAATCCTAGAAATCCATATATTTTGGGACAACCATATGCCAACACCAAACAATAGCAAGCTAACGCTCCTTGAACCTGGAACACAATGGCACAGATGAAGTTGCCATTTTTTTCTATTTTGAATTTGCTTGATATTTCAAAGTTGACTAATGATCTAGTGTTACATGACCCAATATGACCACCCCTACCCAAAAAAATTCGCTCAGACATTCCAAAGTTTTAAGGTAATCCCAATGAAGACCCAGCTAACCATGTGATGACTTTTCATCTATGGTGTTCATCCAATCCTTTTATGGACGATTTTATTCAATTGGGTGTTTTCCAAAGGAATTTAACTGTTGTAGAGGCAAAGTGGTACGTTTAGTTACCACAAGCATATTTTCAAACTTTTAATGCAGTTGTCATGGTATTTTTGAACCACTTTCAACTTCCAGTCTGTTATGAAATTGGAACTGAATTGTTAACATATTTTCGTCACAATAAATCAACTCATATATATGACCACATCCATGAGTGGAAGAGGATATGTAGCTTAATCAAGGCTCATATACCTGATGGATTCCTTACTAATGGGTTCATTAATTCATTGCAACATGTCATTGGAAAATATGTGGCTCTTTCTAAGGTTCAGACCTGAAGAGAAGGCTATTATTAAATCCCAACAATTGGATTTGGTTTATTCCCAACCCAGGATGTTGTATGACATTCTTCCCACTACTCCTAGAGAAGAAGCTGACCCAACGAAACCCATCCCTACACCTCATGTTGATGGTGTGATTAGTGCAGTTAACAACAATCCAATTATCTTAGGTAATAAATTTCCAAGTCAAAATTCACCGGAAACTGGTCAGATTAACACATAGAACCTTAAACCCAACCCTTCTTCTAATGTTTTGTCAGTACATAAATCTCAGGGAAAACAGTAGCCTAGCGTGAAGAAAAAAAAGAATAATAAAAATGGGAATAAGGGGAACAACAATGCAAACAATAACACTAATTCTAGTGGGGGAAATAATGAAAAATCTAAGACAAAATTCCCTTGCTTGTTATGCAAGGAAAATCATCTAACTTATAAATTCCCTAAGATGGAAATGGCACAGAAACTGTTGGCTCAACAGGAAGGGTCCTCCCAAACTGCTATATTAACTAATCCATTTCCTCAACATCACCAACAAATAATTGTCGATGCTCACCAAAACCTTGTAGCCTCCCAAGAGGGAAACCAGGGAACCCCCTTTGAAGGAGGCAGTTTAGGCCTAGGTGAATTTTTCATGTGTGAACGAGATTTGTATCTCCAGACTGTAAGCAAGAATTATGAAACTAATTCATTTGGATCTAAAGGTAAGGAACCCCTTAACACTGATAATGACAATTCTTTGCACATAGAGAATCCGGCCAACAATACTATACCTAGAATACCAAAGGGTGTTCTCAAGAAAGAAGTGCTCAATCCTAATGCAGGAATTGCTCATAATTATAGTATAGTTGATAATTTGGCTTAGGATCCATGTCCAATGTCTATGCTTGAGGTCCTCCATACTTTTCCAAATCAAAGGAAGACCTTACTTTCATATTTAGGATCTCTAGATCCCACGGACAGTCAAGTGATCACTTTCTATTTTTAGAATTGGAATCCTTATCTACCCCACCATGCTTCTTTTGAGATCCAAGTTGTATATGGAAACACTAAGATTCATCGAACAATTGTATATGAGGGTTCCTCCACATTAGTCATGTCATTATCATGTTGGAAGTATTTAGGATCACCTGATGTGATTGCTCTTGTCACCATGTTGAAATATTTCGATGGCCATATTTTCCAACCTCATGGAATTATCCCAGCTTTTCATATAGAGCTAGGGGGAAAAGTAATCAAAGTGGATGTGGAAGTGCTTGATTCCTCACTTGAATATAATCTATTACTAGGGAAAAATTTGACTTAGGCTATTATGGTAGTGGTCTCTTTGATCTTTCACATCATCAAGTTTCCACATGAAGGAACGATTATAAGAATTGACCAACTAGTCTTAAATAGTAATGAGTTCAATCAAGATCATGGATCCAATATTCCTTTAGTAGCCCATTCCACAAGGAGTTGTGAAAATATTAGTGTGGGGATGTATCATTCATTAATTGGAACCTTTAATATTCCTCCACCCAATATGAATACATCACTACTACAGACAATTTCAATAGTTGTCACAATTTCCACAGATAAGATGTCTCAATTTAAGTCTTCATAATTTAACAACCCTTGGAAATGTCCAGCCTCTAAAATTGAATGTAGTCATATCAACCAACCATTATATCCCTTGAGTAAAATTTATACTAAGAAGAATCCTTTGAGTTCATGCTTACCTTCTTGGGACTTGGGTCCCAATAGTTGACCAAGTGATCCATCCAATAAGGTCATTGGAGCTTACCCTCCACCCTGTTGATCACCTTGAATGCTTCGATATGTGTTCTATCTGGATGACATACTTCCTTCTGACGAGTTTTTCCTAGAATCTATAATACAGTCTGCCATTCATTTGGATGTGAATCCAGTTGCAATTTAGTCCAGACCTGGTTTTCCTCTGGAGTATGATATTAATGATTATTCCTCAAACATGACTATTGTTGATTTTATAGAATCCTCCAAAGAGATGGAAATCGGTTTTCCTGTTGAGTTTGATTCTACTTCTAGAATTTTCAACTCCCATGATGATGAATTTGCTCCTACAGGTTCCTTCATTTCCTTCAACTTTGATCTTCATCCCAAGTTTGATCTTATTAACTGTAACTCTTCAAGATTTGGTATTATAGAGTCTTCATTGGTTAGTTGTGCCTTCATTATGCCTGTTGTTGAAGATGGTGAAGTTGAAAGTATTTCTACCATAGTGACCTATAGTAGATATTTTATTACTTATTTTTTGGATATGATCTTGGTACTATTGTTTCTTGGAGACAAGATTCTTAGCTAGACTCATGGTTTCTTACTGATCCTTTTAGACATATTGTTCGATCATGCCAGGTATAATCATAACCTTACATATAGGTTTAGGCTTCCCCACTATAACAATACATTTGAACCTTTTACCATCCAAATTAGCCATAGGGTCAAACATGTTGGATATTGGTGTGTTATCCATCTCTATATGCATTGTGCACCAGTCTGACAGTGGTGCCTACCTAACATGGTCCACCCTATTCAGCACCCCTATGCCATTTTGGTGCCCATGATGAGTTTTTATCATAGGCTTGGGATCCTTTCTAGCTTTACCATGACTTTGAAAAGAAGCATCATATCGTTCTTTCTCATACATTTTTGGCCATTCCTTATAACGATCCCATTTTTGTGTTTAAGTTACATACGCACTTCCCTCGATCCCGCTTTAAATTATGATCCCGATGCCAACTTTCACACTTTCATCTTGCTATATAAGCATCCATCTCTTATCTCATTTCCATTATATCATTTGTCCTTTTCAACTGGACACCTTTTACCTAGAGGAAACATACCCTGAGTATCCTTGTCTTGCTTATGTTCCTTGCACTATGCGTAGTTATGTTCCATGCGCTTGGAACTAGTTCTACATATCCATGAGAATCGTTTCCTCCCATTACTACCATTCTTCCATCCTTCCTTCGATCTCATTAAAAAAAAAGGAGGGCCACAAGTTTACTTCATTGGACTCGTTAAAATTTTACGAAGTCCTCTTTAAGCTCTTTTCAGACTCCTTAAATATGAAAATATTGTCGAGCTAGCTTGTCTCTTTCATACTCATTAAATTACTTGAAAGGTTGTCTCTACGGTATAATTTTAACCCTTTTCTGGACTATTTAGACTATGTATGAAAAACGAATACTCTACTCATTTGTGGCTAAAAGAGTTATCTCTCGCATTGTTTTATCCTTTTTCGGGAGAGGAGACTAACTGTACCAAAAATTCCACCTTGGAGTCTTCTTTAATATTTTTAGACTCTATAAACATGAAAACACCTGTGAGCATCTACCAACTCGGGCTCCTTATAAAATATATGAGATGGTCTATAGAGTTATTGTTTAAGTTTTTCAGACTCTTTAAAATTGAAAACACCGGCGAGCATGAACAAATCCAGGCTCGATATTAAAATCCATGGATCAATATTTTATCGAGTATTCTTCTCTCTTGTCTTCAAACCCATTAAACAATCAAGAAAGTGTGGAGTTTCCCTTCCACAAACTCATAAAAATACACATGTATGGACCCTTATCAAGCATGTTTTATTTCTTTTTCAAGCTCATTAAAAAATGAAGAAGGTACTTAAAAAGAGAAAAGGGAAGGGAAGGATCTCAAACTGTCTTTCACTATAATGGAAGCAAGTCAAACATGTCCTTGAACAAAGCACCTATTTTTTAGTATATCAAAAAAATTGGGTTCTATTTTTGGCCTTCGGATAAACTTGATCTCAAAGTTATTACTCCTCCATTTGGTTACTCTTCCAATCATATGGAGAATATATCAATGTCTCCTACATTATAGATTTATATCATGGTCCCTTTGTGTTCAAAGTTTCCTAAGACACTATTGTGTAGTGATCACTATTCAAGGATAAAACCTGTGTTGGCCATTCTGCAGTTTTCTTGACCTCATATGTCGGCTATTCCCTGGTGTCAATATGTTTAATCATTTACTCAATCTTGCTCCAAATCATATCAGTCCTTGATTGTACCTTGTGTTGGATGATGGAGGATCTTTGAGGCCTCCCTTCCAGCGGAATTCTTCCCATTGACTTCAACACATTTCTCTATGGGAATCAAGTTTAGAGTTTCGATCGTACCTTAGGGATTGCAGTCATCAGTGGAATATCCCTCGCTATTGGGTAGTGGGAATACATCAATGTCCCCTACTCGATGGATTCTTCAAGTGTTTGATTTCAAGAACATTTATTCACATCTGTTAGAATGTACTAGGTACCTTAGGGCCCATTTTCATTATTGGTAGGTTCCCTCATAACGTTAATGGTTTACATCAATGACTGCTAATCAAATGATATCCTCCATGTTCGACTTCAACTCATGTATTCGCATGTTTAGGTTTCATACCTTTAGGAGGTTTGGATTAAATACCTTGGGCCTATAGTCGAATCATCATATTTTGTTATTTCCTAAACTGTGCAAGACTAAATGTCATTTATTTTGGCTCTTGATGAGACATAGATCTAGTTTTTTCAGTATGGCTATGATCTCCAGTTTTGACATAGATCCACTTTTGTATTTTTGTGGCTATGTTCACAATTATGTTTCTCATGGATCCACGCTTGTATTTTTGTGGCCATGATAAATGCATCAATTATACACATGTACTGGATCATCATAGTATCCTCATGTAGGTCATGATCCGGCATTTGAACATGGATATTTATCCTAAGGATGAGATTGTATGACACTTACCTCTATTTAAAGTACTTCATTTGAGCCTACGATTCTTGGTTTCTCTGGTTTCCTCTATTCCATAGCCCAAATTCTCATTTTTTATAATGTATTTCGGCCATTGTGTTCCCCTCTGACCTCATACATTAGGGGGCATATGTTATAACCAAATTTGGCACTTTTTCGTCTGTGAAGACACTTGCATGTTGTGCTTCCATGATGACACTTCATGAATTTGTTGTGGGTCACACAAAATGACAATATGGATGTAAGGGCCATATTTGGGACCTCAATTGGATGTAATTAACTCATTCATGGTTCATTCAATATTTAGGGAGCTTATGAACACATTTGGAGACCAAAACACCTCCTGAAAAACCCTAAAAATGGCAGTTTTACCTCATTTTTTCACCCACGCACAGGTTGCACATGGCTCACCTACATGTTGTGTGCATCTTTCTCTATAGATCACTAGTGTGTGCCTCAGTAAAATATAAAACATTTAAATAATCTCAAAAAATGGGTGGTTTTGGAACTGCCTCCTCGGTTTTAACCGCCCCGTCCTTGATCCTATCTTCTTCTTTCACTATAAAATAGAGGGGGAGGGGCCATGAATGGGACTCTTAGCCAATGTGATGTTATGCTGGAAAAATTTTCACTCCCATTCCCAATCACTTGTGCCCTAGTTTTGCCTAAACCCTAGTACATTTGATTAGAGGTTGGGATCCTTGGAGGAGAGAAGTAGGAGATCCTAAATCTTGGTTTCATGAAGTGCCTTGATTGAAGGAAGGTAACATTATGTACTTGCTTCATTATTTAATGAAAGAATAGAGATTCTTCCCTTTCCAAACAACTTTGTATGTGCTTATGTCAGATTTGGTCGCATCTTATTGTTCATTGTAATATCTGTTTATACTTCATTTGAATTTCAACAATATATTTGTAGCCAAATATGTTTGAGAAGGGTGTTTGGTTTGGTTTTGCAGATATTGTGATTGGAGAGAAAGAGGAAAGCTCAAGGAGAAGCATAGGATCAACCTTCAAAAGTAAGTGATGGGCTCAATCAATCAACAACAACAGTGTATCATGTTGGGACAACACACCAACAAGGGTGTTGTATCTAAAACTTCCCTTTAATCATCAACCCAAGGATTCGCACAAAATTATGAAGGTCCTGCACAATATGTGCAACCTACAAAGAAACTTCTAATGATGCCTAGTAGTATCCTAAAGCAAGTAAAGAGGGACCGTTGATAAAAAGAAAAGGAAATATTAATTTATTATCTAAGGGTTGCAAGAGACATGGATCCCATCATCTGGATAGGCACCTATTCCTTTGTCAATGGATCATTAACTAGTTTTAGGACATTCCTCCCGATTTTTAGGAAAACCTTTTACAGAAAAAACCATGATCTACCTTACCATTCGCACACCAAGTCTAGGTATCTGATTACACTGAACTCTAAGCAGGTAATGAGACAAAATCATAACTACAATGTTTAAGCAAGTTCATATAAAAATATCCCATGTTATAAAATAAATACTTAGTTGGAAATTGCAGAAATAGTAAAGAAGCATTCAAACTAAATCAAAGATGTAGAATAATCTATCAAAGCTACTTTCTCAACATACTTTAAATTGTCTAAAAATTGACATAAATCTACTATGTTCTATTTTGATATATCTCATTCACACAAAAGCGATAAAATATAATTTAACACACATGCCCCTGTAGTCGCCTATGGATGGGCCCTTATCCATGGAAATATAGGAACACAGGCTTACTCAATAAGATGGGAAAATGGATTTCTTCATTTACTTTAAAATAGTTCTGTTAACATAATAAGTCTCAAATGTATGCTTATCAAAAACTATGGAAATAATTGTGTTCATACAAAAAATAGCCCTCCCTTGTAAGCCAGGCTATACTGCTTAAATATCTATTTTCCAAAAACTATGAAAATAAACTGCTAGTGTCTAATCTACTGCTGCATGAGGTGCACTATGGAAGACAATGTGTATAGTGTAATTTTACTGAGCTCATCCAAGTCTTCGAGGAGTAGGACTCAATCAGATACATCTTCAGAGATCATCAAATACTGATACTAGTTCTTAGTGACTGCAGTTCTTGTTGACACAGTTCTCTCGACCGGGGTTCACTTCGCACTGTTGTCAACAAACATCGACCAAACACCCTTAAGCATCGACCCATAAATATTTTACCCTTTCAAGAAACACCCGCAGAGAGTATGAGGCCTCATTTGATATGTCTAAGGGGGGCTACAGTAACCAATTTTCCGCAATGGTGAGAATAAATGTACTATTTCACTCTCAATCACAACACAAGCCAGATATTTGCATTTGAAACATAACATCATATTATCATCCTATTAATACTTAACTGCATTACCATCTCATACTTAATGAATTAGACAAATTAACAAAGCATGTTTGAGGAATCTTGGGTACATAACATAGTCGCGAAGACATCTATTGCGATCTCAATAAAACATCAAATATTGTGATAAACAGAAGACATATATGCATATTAATCATTCCAACATTACAGAACTTAAACCAGATAAATACTCCCATAGATCGATCCAAAATACAGAAAATACAGACATATGCGAAGGTATCATCTCATAATGTGAAACTCAAGAAAATTCCCTCAGGTTTACAATCTCACAAAGGATTATACTCTTAATATCCCTGAAATACTGATAATCCTAAAAGATTACAATCTTTCTTCTACTTATAGGTGCACTTGGTTGTTACAAATGGTCCTAATGACCCATCGCTAACTAACTTAACTAATTACTTCCGCATATTTCAGCTTTGTGACCGGTCCTTCATTCTTTCCTTTGACCCTTTCGTCGCTTGGGGTTTCACACTTGTGTGCTCCGAACTTGTGCCAACAGGAACCCAACGCAAAATTATGGCTCACCCTCAAGACACTTCAGCTAGAAACTATTGGTGCATCAACTTGCTTCTTGAACTCATCGTAAGATGTCATGACTTGGTCGACAACTTCCTTTGCCGACTATATTAGAGAAAACTCACTATGGCTTGGGGTAGACCACAACAGATAGCTCACTACCAGAAATCAACTAAATTCCCAAAGCTATACTATATAAATGACAATGCTAAGATAATGAATAATATAACCAACCTCAATCCAAATGTTTGATGTAGATCCCTGTTGGAGCTTTTCAATCCATGCACTTGAATCTGCAAATTAGTCTTGACAGCCAATATACAACAAGTACATATAATATATAAACGACATTAACATCATCAATAGCAATGGCCCATAATATAACAATTAAATGCAACCCAATTTAGTATAAACAACATTTACAACATTAATGGACGAGAATATGAGTATTTCTATTAATAAACAAGAAGAAGTACAATGTGATATGACCTCTTGCCGGCAACCAATCTGAACCAAGATCTAGGTCAATCCACTTGCACCTCCACCACTTCAATCCTCCATGGAATGACAAACTCAAACTATGCTAGGATTTTTGAAGGTGAAAATAAAGGGTTCACAACTACAAGGATCAATGAGTGTAGACTCAAGATAGGCGAAAAATCCACTAGACTTCTCTTGCTCTTCTTTATCCCCCCATCCATAAGCCATATGTGCTCAATATATAGTCCTCTCAAAGGTAAGTGAAAGGACACATCGAGGCGTTTCTTGGGAAAATGGAGAGTCAAAGGTCACCCAATGACCGCTTTTTGGGAGTAAAAAGTAATAAACCAGTGATTTTTACCATTTTACATGCTACCCGCGGGCTATAGTGATGCAACAAGCATATAAGGGAAAAAATAGGGAAAAATAGTGTCTGAAGGATATGAAATGGTTCTGAGTCAGTGGAATGGATCCTCTAGGACAAAGAGTGTTGATTCTCACAAGGTGGAAGATTATGTTGTAGCAGATGCCCCCTAATGTGTGAGGTCATAGACTGATGCTATGATGGTTGAAATACATTATAAATCTCAGAAGTGGAGTGATGGAGACACAAGTGAAAAGAGAAGCTCACTCGTCATAATACAATAATGTCCTTGAATACATGTTGGTAGTACAACAATCTGATACAATGGCCATGAATATGCAGTACATAGTGAATACATGTCATAAGTGATCATAGCCATGATCCCTTCGCAATAAGATATGGTCTCCTACTGAAAAGGAAACAAATGGTGCAAACTGGAGGTACAAACTGCTGATATCTGAGAGGTGATATCTCAGATGTAAAGTCATCATCATAAGTAGCATACTGAATGCCACTATCGCTCGAGGTCTTCTACACAAGTCTTCAACGGTGCAAGTCCCACCAAGTGAATAAAGGAGTTGAGGTCGAACCTGATGTGACATCGTCTGATTACCGGTCAATGATGTATACCGTTAACAGACGCGAGATAACCCACCAATAATGAAAATGATCATCAAGGCACAGAGCACAATCATCGGAGTGTGAATAGATGAGTTGAAGTTGAACACTAGGATGAATCCATCGATCAGGGGACAATGATGTATTCCCAAAACTGTCGATGGTGAGAGAACCTGCCACTAATGAATGTAAGCCTCAAGGTACTCAACCGAACTCTAAGCCTCAAGTTCCGGAATAAATGGGTTGAAGTCGACGGAACAAGACTCGCTGGAAGGAGGTGTTGGTTATGGAGCTAGATCTTCCAGTCTCATAGATGATGATTCAGTCGTGTTCGTACCCCAGGTTTTATGCATTGTAAACATCTCTAAGATCAAGAGAGAGACTGTGAGACAATGAAGAGGAAGTGCAGCGGCTGTGCTGTAGGTTGTATCCCTTCACCTTGTTGGACGGTAATAATAATAAGAACTGGAAAATTCAGTGTGGACGTAGCCCAATTTGGGGTGAACCATGATATATCTGTGTCTCTCTTGTAATGTGTGTGTGATTATATTTGCATTTCTGTTTATTGTTATTGCTATGCAATCCTATTTTTCTAACAATTGGTATCAGAGCTGAAGGTCTATTTGACAGATAAACCCGCATGAAGCTAGGGTTTCTGGTTCGAGTGGGAGCAATGGCAGAAGAAGGAAAGTTTAAGGTCGGGAAGTTTAACGGCCAAAAATTCTAGTTATGGAATATGCAAATGGAGGACTATCTATACCAGAAGGATCTATTCATACCATTGGGAGGAAGAGCAAAGCAGCTAGCGGCCATGAAGGATGAAGAATGGGAGGTTCTTGACAGAAAGACTTTGGGAACAATACGGCTGAGCCTGGCTTCATCAGTGGCTTTCAATATCTCAAAAGAAATGACAACAGAGGGTTTGATGAGTACATTGGGTAAGCTGTATGAAAAACCCTCGGCCTCCAATAAGGCATTTCTAATGAAGCATTTATTTAATATGAATATGTCTGAAGGTGGATCTATTGCTGATCATTTAAATGATTTTAATACGGTTACAAATCAACTAAGTTCTGTAAGATTGAAATTTGATGATAAGGTTAGGGCTCTTCTAATCTTGTGTTCATTGCTATAAAGTTGGAATATCTTGGTCATGGCTGTAAGTAACTTTGTCTCTAGTTCAAACACCTTGAAATTTGATGATGTTATTGGTGTTATTCTTAGCGAGGAAATGTGAAGAAAAAGCACAGATGAGACATCAGGTAATGCGTTGACCATGGAGAGTAGGGGAAGACAAAAGGAGAGAGGAAAGAGCCAAGGTAATCGTGGCAAGTCTAAAACGGGAAGATCCAAGTCCAGACTGGGAAAAACAGAGTGTTGGAACTGTGGAAAGAAAGGATATCTGAAGAAAGACAACAGATCTCTAAAGAAGAAAGGAGATGCACAGAAGGAAACTACCCAGGAAGCAAATGTAGCAGGTGATGTGTTACAAGATGCTTTGATTCTTGCATTAGATAATACTAGTGATTATTGGGTAGTAGATTCAGGGGCTTCATGTCATGCTACACCCCATAGGAAATATTTTCCTGATTATGTTCCAGGCGATTTTGGACATGTTTTATTGGGTGATGATGAGCCATGTAAAATTGTTGGAATGGGAAAGGTATGGATAAAAGTTAAGAATCAAACTAATTGGCTGTTGAAATATGTTAGGCATATTCCTTCTATGAAAATAAATCCGATCTCAACAGGGTAGTTGGGAGATGGAGGTTGTCTATCTACATTAGGAGAAAAGTGGTGGAAGATCACTAAAGGATCAATGGTGATAGCAAAAGGAGACATGATAGGTACGTTGTATTTATGTCCTCATAATACTGACCATTCTATCTCTTTAGCTTCCATAGGAACAGATATAGCATTGTGGCATCATAGGCTTGGCCACATGAGTGAGAAGAGGATGCAGATTCTCCACTCAAGGAAGTTGCTGCCAGATTTGAAGCACTTAAGTTTGGAATTCTGTGAGAACTGTGTTTATGGAAAACAAAAGAGAGTCATATTTCTCAGGGTTGGGAAATAGAAGAAGAATGAAATGTACTCAAAAGGAAGCTAGCTAATTCATTTGCGATGAAGGATTTGGGTGTTGCAAAGCAAATCCTTGGTATGAGAATAACGAGAGAGAGGAACAATCGCAAATTGACATTGTCTTAGATTGAGTACATACAAAAGGTGTTGGAGAGGTTTAGAATATAGAATGCAAAACCAATAAGTACACCTTTGGCCAGCCATTTCAGTCTAAGTAAGGAAATGTGTCCCAAGACACAAGAAGAGACAGATTACATGTCCAAGATTCCCTATCAATTAGCATTTTGCAGCTTGATGTATGCCATGGTGTGCACAAGACCAGATATTGCACAAGCAACGGGAGTTGTTTGTAGATATATGAACAATCCAGGTAAAGAACATTGGAAGACAGTACAATGGATTCTCAGTTATTTGAGAGGTACCACCACTTAGGCATTATGTTTTGGAGGTTCACACACTGTTCTACATGGATATGTTGATGCATATATGGCAAGTGATAAGGATAGCAGGAGGAACACCATAGGGTATGTGTTTGCTGTAGGTGGAATAGCAGTATGTTGGATTTCGAAACTGCAGAAGGTTGTTTCATTTTCAACAACAGAAGCAGAGTATGTTGTTGTTACAGAGGCTAGTAAAAAGATGATTTGGTTGCAGAGGTTTATGGAGGAATTGGGTAAGAAGCAGAAGGATAGCAGGTTGTATAGTGACATCCAGAGTTCCATTCATCTTGCAAAGAAATCAGCATTCTATTCCAGGACTAAACATATACAGCTCAAGTACCATTTCATATGCTATGTTCTGGAAGATGAACTGTTGAAGCTATAAAAGATACATACTAGCCAGAATCCTGCAGACATGTTCACAAAGGTAGTGACCAAAGACAAACTGAGTTCCTGCTCGGTTTCAGTTGGCCTTCTAGCATAAAGGTGAAGATGAGAAAGTTTCCAAGTCCAAGGTCCAACAAGTACAGCAGCGGTGGATTTGTTGTGATCAGTCTCCAAGTGGGATATTGTTGGTTATGGAGCCAGATCTTCTAGTCTCATAGATGATGATTCAGCCGTGTCCGTACCCCAGGTTTGGTTATGATCCCGGCCCGATGCTCAGGGGGTCCAATGAGGGTCGATCCCCCCCCAGCGAGGGGGCCAGCGGGTCCTTGTTGAGGGTTTGGGGGAAACGCCCCCGAAAATTTTTTTGGGGTTGTTTTCGCCACCAATTTTCGGGCCCATGGTTTTGGGTAACTCGTGGTATTTTCCCATTGTATTTCCCTTATAAAAGAAAGACATTGTAACACAGCTAGGGTTAATGGTGTATTAGGTTTTATGCATTGTAAAGATCTCTAAGATCAAGAGAGAGGCTGTGAGACAGTGAAGAGGAAGTGCAGCGGTTGTGTTGCAGGTTGTATCCCTTCAACTTGCTGGACGGTAATAATAATAAGGACTGGCAAATTCAGTGTGGACATAGCCCAAGTTGGGGTGAACAATGATATATCTGTGTCTCTCTTGTAATGCGTGTGTGATTATATTTGCATTTATGTTTATTGTTATTGTTCTGCGATCCTGTTTTTCTAACATGAGGGCATTAAGGCATCCCCCATCAACCAGCACGAGGTACTAGATACGCTGAAATATTTGGAAGAACTTAGGTGAAATGGACTGACTCAATAAGGATGTCCGACATGCAATAGTCAAGATATTTGAGGAGTGATCGACTCTGGGTTCAAGACTTCCTTTGAACAAGAGCATTAGCAGATGGATAGACTCAGGAAGCATAGACTTGATATAGATTGTGCAATGCAGGAGGCATTACAAAGGGCTCCATAATGACTGGAAACTTAACCAATCGGTGGAGTAAACTGAGAAACAAGTATAGCTCCTAAGGTCCAACTATAGTCCCGACTCATAATGTATGGAGTGGAATGAATGCTCTGTTCAAAGGAAACACAACAGCTGCCAAGAAGAAGTAGTAACCATAATCCCACCCGGTTTTTTGGAATATTTGATTTTTTGGTCTTTTTCATATTTGGGGAAAGCTTGAAAAAGAATAAAATTGCTTATAATACAACAAGTGAGGGAACGAGTGTCAAATAGAGAGCAAACTAGTTCCAAGCAGTGCAACATACCTATGATCAATGCAAGGAAGTGCATGCAGGATGTGGACACTTGGGGGGTGTGTTCCCTTAGGGTAAAAAAAGGTCATCAAATTGTGAAGGGAAAATATAAGCTCTGCAAGGATCGATAGGGAAAAGTGCTCAGGCACCAAGCTAATAACATAGTAAGCGAGAGCCGACACAAGGCTCAAGCGGCAAGCAGGAAAATGCAATGCAATCACAACTTGATATAAATGGGGGAGTCCTTATGGGAGATGGCCAGCATAAGACAAAGTAGAGAATGAGTCTTTATCGCAATGTCATGGTGTAACTACAAAGGAATCCCAAATCTTAAGGACAAACAATAGCATGGGCACCAGAATACAAACGGGGGTTCTATCTAGGGTACCCATGTTCGGAAAGGCCCTACTACCACATAACGACACTTCTGTAACAGTGTGAAGGTTTTGTGTCAGTTAAGAAGCGGGGTCACACCTAGGGTTTATGAAAGTGGTCAAAAGGTCAAATGCATAGTGCATGTGAAAATGACATCTAACCTATATGCCAAGTGTGAAACATACCCGCCGTAGGTGTGAAACGTTCGGAAACACGTCGAACAAATCTGGTTAGAAACGCTACTCCATGACATTGTATTAGTCCATAACAACATTAAATGTCAAAAACTATAGACAAGTGGGTCTTGAAAATTATAAATAGTAACAAAAATTTACAATTTACAATTCATTTTTACTATTCACCCATTTGGAGTTTTGTGGTTAGTTTTTACCTCAAAGTTGAGTTGCTGATACCGGGAGCTATAGGCGTCCGATCATCGAACCATTAGGAGAAGGTTGGTAATCTCATCCCCACCTTCCATTTTAATGATTTTATTTCAAATTTCATTGGTTGGATTTTTAGTTTGGCCAAGCCCTAAATGTCTTCGGCGCTACCCACGGGCTACTTCTATGTGGGTCACGGGTAGGGTATCATACGTGCAGTTAATGCACAATTTGACCATGGGTACCCGCCACTGTATGCAAATTTTCCCGCGGGTATGGCCGTGAAGTTGATTTTGCAAATGAATTTGATTAAAATATTTATTTTTTTCTCACTCCAAGATGGTTCTAGAGTAGAGGGAGAGGAAACATGACCTAGTAGATGAGGTTGTTCGTAACGACGTGCGTGCATAGCAAGCGCTGCAAGCATGTGGCTTATACAAATTATGGAGCATAGGAGGTTTGAGGGCCCAAAATCTATTGCTATAGCATTTGATAGACTATTGGGATGTTGATGGCCATAAATTCAATCTAGACAAGCAAATAATTTCACTAAAGGCGGAAGATATCTATTTCATGACAGGTTTGTCCCACCGAGGTGAGGTGGCAAACCTTCGATCTCGAACTGTGGGTGGTGGGATCACCATCCCTCACTACATAGAGAGATATTGTGTTCCAAATACTCGGGCAGTGGGAATTTAGGTGCCCATCTGAGCCATAGTCAACCTGAGTATGAAGGTTGTTGTGGCCACTTTAGTGCGGATCGTTGGATCCAAAGCTCTTCACCAGGCATCTAGGCCAATGATGTTCTATGCATCACAGTGCATGCAACCTATGATATTCAACTGGTATACTACACTACTGGGGTCCATGAAGACCCAGCTGACAGAGTGTAAGCAGGGGGATGCAAAAAACTTCATGTATGGCAGTATTCTGTGTAGCTTCTTCTTCGAGCAGGTTCCGGGGCTTAGTCCGAGGGTTGAGGTCCCTCCTCATAGTCTCCGCGACCCATCCATGACCCGGTGGGCTGAGGTCTTGACGTGACAGGGTGGTGGCCGTCAGGCATCACCATATATAGAGGAGTTCTTTTCCTGGTGGGATCGACAGATCATAGCGATAGATGACTATCCCTATTCAGGGATAGAATTCCGTCAAGATCGAGACATGCCACTCCCACTAGATGCAGCATTTGGAGACATCGGTGAGTATTCTTTTTAGGTTTTTTTGTGTATTAAATTTTTATGGATTTTTATTATAGTTGTAAATGAAAAAATATTTTTGGGGGTAGTATCATGTATTGATGTTTGACTGTTTGCTCACAGACAATGGCCCAGTGAGACCCGATGGATTCCCAAGACATCGTCACCCGGGGTAGGGGTGATGAGATGGTAGGTGCTATAGCAGAGCGGACACTATAGACTCTGTGGTCCAACATATCACAGATGACTGCCAGGGTACCACAGGTAGAGGTGGCACAGCTTCCAGAGGCTATGCAGTGCCAGTTAGTGGGGGTGTCGAGCAACTAGGTGCGACTACTGCAGCATCTCACGAATGTAGTGCATTACTTTTATGAGACACATCCTATCGGGGCAGCAGCTAGGCCTCCTTGTAGAGAGTAGATATATCAGGATCTATTTTTGTATCGATATGTATATTTTTGAGGGCTACGGGCTCCAGTTTTGTATCATGATACTAACATTTTTGGACATATTATTTATAAAAACTTTGGTTCTCCGGTTCTACTATATGTGTGTATGTACAAATGTGTGAATGTATTATTTTATTTGTGTGCTTCACTGTGAGTGTGACAAATGCCAATATAATACATAGTTAGCGTATGCATCAGATATATGATTAACACTTCTCGGAACATGAATGTGCGTAATTGAAACAAAATGTCGTTCCAAGAGTCTTACCTTTAGGAATTTCCGTAGTATCGTAGGATCTCACACACGGTACTGCCCGTTTAGCTAAGACACAACTAGTTGTGAATCCAGGCGGACTTCTAAAGACTGGATACCATGGGAAATGGCATTCCGAAGTAGCTCAATGAAGGCTCGATACTCAGCCACATTGTTAGATGTAGGACCAAGACAAGCACCTCCTGAGGACACAACTAGGTGGTTAGGTGAGAAAATAACCCAGGCAGCAGAAGCAAGCTACTTTGTATGATGACTAGCACCATCCACGAACCTTAAGAACGTAGAAAACTCAGCTGACATATTTCAATCAAACGGAAGCTAATCAGTAGACCTGAAAACCAAAAGAAATCTAAACTATGTACAGAAGTAACTATATAGTAGTATACAAAAGTATTAGCCTGAACCATAGGTTCAAGTGTAATACCGCTTGAGGTAGAGCCCATTTCTAGGCTCCTTCAAGACAGTCCCGTTGTAGTCTTCTAATTCATAGGCTCCTTTTTCCAGGACACGCCTCACAATGTAAGGGCCATGCCACATGGGGTTGAACTTGCCTTCCCCCAGGGGTTCTTTAGCTTGGTCATATAAGAGGACCAAGTCACCTTCAGCATATTTCCAGGGATGGACAGACCTATCATACTGAACCTTAACATGACGCTTTTTGGCATCTATAGCCATGGCGGCATCTCAACGTTGCTCATCAAGTTGCTCAAGGTGGATTAAATGTTGCTCAAGACCTATCGTATCAGGGAGGAGCTCTATGGCCAGTTTAAGAGAAGGGATTTCACATTCAATCGGTAAAAGTGACTCCACATCGTGAACTAGCTGAAACGGTGAGAACCTGGTGGCAGTCTTGACTGCAGTTTGATATGCCCACAAAGTAGGATATAACATGATGTGCCAGTTGGTCTTGCTTTGTTGGATGGTACGCTAGGGAATGGTATTGAAAGACTTATTAACTGATTCAACTTGTCCATTCAGTTGGGGATAATAAGAAGATGAGTGTTCTTGATGAAACCCAAGCTTGAGAGACAAATCCTCCATCATCTTGTTCTGAAAGTGATTTCCATGGTTAGTGACAATCTCTTTCGGAATACCGAACCGAGTTATAATTTGATTGAGCACAAAATGGGATGCTGTAGCACCATCGGATTTTACGGTAGGCATGGCCTCAGTCCATTTGGAAAATTAGTCCATGGCCACTATAATATGGTGATGCCCCATAGCCGAAGCTGGTTTTCAATCCATGAAATCCACCCCCCACTTGGTGAAGGGATCGACGGTGATGACCGGATGAAGGGGAAATAGATCCTAGCGTATATTCTGAGAAAAAACCTGGCAAGGGTGGCATCTATTCATAGCGTTAATGCAATCTTTAAAGATTGAGGGCCAAAAATAACCGGCTTGCAAGATACGTTGGGATGTAGCAAGCTTGGATAAGTGATCGCCACACACCCCGGCATGGCAATCATTAAGCACCCGCTCTGCTTCTTCGTGAGGTAAGCAATGACGAAGAGTAGAATTCTTTGCTTGGTGATATAGAGTGTCACTGACAATAGTATAATCTTTAGCGTGATGTTTCACATGGTGTCGCTCATCTCGTGAATAGTGTAGAGGAAACTTCAAAGTTTCGAGATATACAATGACATCCCCATACCAAGGGTCTTCGAATGAGATAAGAAATAAGTGCTCATCCACAAAGGATCTTCATGAATGACATCCTCATCAAGTCTCGGAAGGTCCGACATAAGCTCAGCAAACACCAACGATTTCACCGACTTCGCCAAAGCAAAATCGAGATCGAACTCCTAAGGATCACAATCCATTTATTATACTTCCCCCTATAAGGTATCATGATAACACGAACTGAAATGGATTGATATGTGCGACAACTGTGGTTGTTCTAAGCAGAATGTAATGTCGTAACCGCTGGACTGAATGAACAGTCGCAAGTGCCATCTTTTCTACATGAGTATATCTTAGCTCAGCATCTACTAGATTTCGACTAAGGTAATAGATAACATGCTCTACAAGCGTGTCATCAACCTGAACCAAGACCATACCAATCGTCTCTTGAGACGCGACCACATAAAGAATAAAATCTTGTGTGAAGTCTGGTGGACTAAGCACAGGGGCCGATACATAAGCTTTCTTAAGGGCATCGAAAGACTGTTGGGCTCTCTCATCCTAGATAAAGGGTGTGTCTTTCTTCAATAAGTGCGCGAAACCTTTGGTAAGATTATCATAATTGACTACGAAACGACTTAGAAAAGTGGCTCTCCCTTGGAGGATCTGAAGTTGTAACAAGTTGTGCGGAGGAGGCAACCGAAGTATTGCCTCAACTTTAAGAGGATCGACTCTAATACCCTCTTTCGAAACTATGAAGCCCAAAAGGTGACCCGTCCTTACAACAAAGATGCATTTGTTAGGATTCAATCGAATCTTGTATCGTATACATCATTCGAGAATCATGAGGAGGTGCTTGGGGTGGTCCATCCTCTTGTAGGAATGGCCGGCAAGATCATCCAAGAAAACCTCCATAATCGTTTTAAGATCGTGAAAGGCGTAGGTCATGGCACGCTGAAATGTAGCTCCGGCGTTTTTAAGGCCGAAGGGCATTTTCCGATATGCAAAAGTTCCCCAAGGACAAATGAAAGTTGTCTTATGCTGGTTCTTGGGTTTGATTTGAATCTGATTATACCCAGAGAAGCCGCCCATGAATGAAAAAATATCACTTCCCGCACACGCGTCCAAGATTTGATCGATGAATGGTGTGGGGAAGTTGTCTTTCGGACATGCGCGGTTCAAATCTCTAAAATTAGTGCATACACGGATCGTTCCCTGCTTCTTATCCACAGGAAAGAGATTTGAGACCCATTCGGTAAGGGGAATGGGGAGATGAAACCAGCCATGAGCAGTTTCTACACCTCTTCCTTGATAGCAGCTTCTCTTCTAGGGTTCACAGCACGTAAGGGTTGTCGAACTGGTTTAGCGTTGGGATACATTCTAATCTCATGTTCAACAATGTGGGGTCTATTCCTGGCATCTCCTCATATGACCAGGTGAAAGCTTCCCGGATTTCTGTAAACAATTCAGTGTAAATAGCAATCTCCTTAGGAGTTCAATCGTCACTGATGTAGACATTCTCAACCTTTTCGAGAGTACGAGATATATTGATCGACGTAGTTGGGGAAATATTAGCCATATTCCCTTTCGCAAAAACATCATGTGAGTCTAAAAGAGTCACAGGGTGACCAACCATCTCTTTTAGAGTCATCCTAAACTCTTCTCGTTTGGCAAGCTCGAGGTTGGGAAGGAAATAAGAGCGATGGTGCGTATCTTCCCAAGGTCTCTCACTACCACACATGGCCTTCATAATAGCTTCATCAGAAGGAAAAGTATCATCAAGGTAGTCATGTGAACAAGATGAGTTGGCTTCCCAAACTGGAAATGTAACAAGATCCTCCTCGACTGTCTGAGAAGAAGAAAGATCTGGCTCTGCAGTGGCTTGTTGAATATGTTGGTAAGCAAGCTCAGCTATAGACAATGGAATAGACATCTCGATATGTGTAATGTTTCTAGACGTGGAACTCGTGGACGGTAAATTCCATGGATCATTAAAATAGGAAGTCCGGAATGACATATTATGCGAAGGAGGAAACGCATCATCGGTAATTGGTCCAATAAAATTCACAGGTGTAGCAAAATCATAAGTTCGCATTAATGAAGGGTACATGCCAACACCCATGTTCCCAGTCGTCGGTTGAGAATGAGTAACCTGCAGGACTATGGATCCTATGGATGTTGTGGAAGGGGAATTAACGAAATCCAGCTAATCGATGGTCAGAATCTTGCCTTCGTGAGGAAAGAAGATAACTTTGAATACAGTAGACGCGACATCCTTCATAGCATAAATCCAATTCTGACCCAGTAAAAGGTTGTAGTTGATGGGCCCATCAACCACCTCGACTTCAATAGGCACAGATTTACCTCCCAAGCAGACAACAAGCGAAGGGATAATTCCATGCGGCTTAAATGACCGACCATTGAATGCAGTGAATGTGGTTCTAGATGCAAGTAGAGGAGGAGAGCCTAGAGCTTTCCAACAAGTTAACGACATTACTAATGCAGATGCACCTTCGTCAACCATTGTACGTTTGACAAAATTTCGAAGGCATGCCACCTAGATTTGAAAAGCCACGTGGTAAGGGCGAGGTTGAACATCAATAGTGTCGAACTTATAACACTGGGACTTCCCCCATCCTGAACACTTAACGCACTCACAAGGGCATGCTTTTGAGAAGGACAGGCCTGCAAAACTTCAAGAGCCAACATGGCACACAGAGTTTGGCCCAAGTCTTCCACAATGGAGTAGTTATGGGAAGCTCGAGCATTAGGATTATGCGTAGAGCACTTAAGAACACCTTCGGTATCCGTGGCATATTAGAGGGCTTCTCGATATGCAAGGAATTGTCAGGAGGAGGGGGAGGCTCACTCCCCATATTAGGTTGTGGTGCACCATAATCGCGTTGACGAGTGGAAACACTAACCTCCGATTGAACCATATTCACACATCCATAACCACCGTGTTGGAGAGAACTTCCGCAGCATTTAGGAAGCTGCTAATTTTGGAGAGAAAGTACCAATTTTGGCGGTAAGACAAAGATATCGCCGTAGCGCAAATTCCGGCGGGAATCACGGCGATAGGTACAGAAAAGTCAAGCAGGTGGTACAAAGAAGAGGCCGAAGGGAGAGCTCAACCACCGCAATAAAGGCGCCGAAGATGAAGAGAGGGTTCAGCTACCCTCATAAAGACTAAGGACTACAGTCAGCGTTGCTTGAACCAAGAAGAAGCGACGGGCCGATGCATTAAAGACTAAGGACTGCAGGAAGCGGCGACGAGACAGAAGGCGGCCATGGAAGTACAGCCAGTTGACTGTAAGTGGTTAGGGTTGAGTCACTATTGGGATAAGGCCCACAGTTTTGTAACTGCGATGAGACCTTCGGGCCATCTATATATAGGAGTCTTTTTATATGATAGGGGGTTGGCCGCATAGTGATAGAGACATCAGGTAGAGGCTAGTCAAGCCTTTTGTTGTTGCAGAGTCTGAACATCCCTGAGAATACAAGGGCCAACCTGTTGAGAGATAGTGCAATCCGCAGGGATCGTGAGAGAAAGAGAGTGCATTGTAGAAGACAGGAAGAGAAAAGAGGTCTATAGAGAAGGGCTCCCACTGAGGTGGAGTTTCCCAGAAGACCCTTGTTGTAACAGCGAGCGGACACAGCCCTGGGAGTAACAGCGTGCTTATCTAAGTCGCACTATTGTATTTGTGTAGCTGCTGCTCTCATTCACTTGTTTGTGTTATATATGAATGCTTCATTCTGTTATAAGTAATGTACATGGTCGTCAGTTTAACTTCTGAATGATGTATAAAAATTGTGATAATCATAGCTACCCGCATAGCAACTAGATAATTGGTAAACAGAGGATAATGTGCGAGTATGAACTGAATGTAAGTCATGAATGGTCTACTTAGACACTGCTCAAAGTAATATTCTACTTAGTTACGTTGTTGCGAGATATCAAGGGTCAAGTTCATTAGCGAGGGTTATGCTTGGAGACTGAATGTTGTTGCTAACTGCGAGTACCAGGATAAGGATAGCTGAGACCACCTATTAATCCAGGAAGCGGTCAAAGTTCACTTACCGCAGGAACTAGAAGGGGAAGATATCGTGCCTACGATATCTTAGGTATCGCTAGACGGTTTCACATAGGGGGAGGACTTATCACATCCCCTGCGTAATGCGATAAGACAGAGGCGTAGCCGGAGTAATGGAATGAGATAGACAGCTCCTGTGAAAGGGGTTAAGGTGGGTTTAAGCACCCTGGATGCCTCGGAACTTGGCTGAGGACACTTGAGTCTTCTGCCTCCCATTAGAATCACTTCGGGTGAGACTTCAGGTTGCCTCTGCGACCTGTTGCCGAAAGGGCCAGTGAGCTAAGGGTTATGTTGGTCTAAAAGATTACCGCAAGCCCGGGTCTGCTAGAAAGGAGGAAGAGAGATCAACACACCGGTATTGGAAGAAGACATTGCCATCTCAGTAGGTCCATAACCAGTGGTGAGAGCATGAGAAGCCATGTTTTTGATGATGAGTAAGGGGATCCTTTAACACAGCTGGGATCTATGCCAAATTATTTGATGCTTCTTCAATTCGTGGACATAAGTGAGTAAGATGATCTTCCCCGCAAAGTTTACAAGGAAACTTCACCTTACGCCTAGGTTTACAGTCCTCACCAGCATTTCTTCCTTCCCGAGCAGGGTTGGAATTATTTTTATGAGGGGTATTTCGATTTCTATTGTTGTTCCCATTGTTTCCACCCTTACGGTTATTTCTCCCCTTTTTCTTACCACCAGGTTGCTGGTTACATGATTGGTTTGTCGTTTGCACACTGTGTACATCGGACGACGGGGTGGAAGTGGACAAGGTGTGAACCTGTCCGGGAGTAGACTGGTTTAGCAACAAATTTTGCATTTGATTAGCTACCAAATATACAGGGCGAGTGCTTGCGGATCCTATGATGCCATCGGCATGCGGTTCGGGAACTGACTGAGGCTCATGGCGTGTTCGCGGTGCGTCAGAAATAATGTCATACAAAATGCCAGACTGAGAGTATAATAAGTCTAACTGCTGGACTTTCAAGATGGCTTGTTCCTCAGTCACAATGTCGGACATCGAAACATCCTTAGAAATGTATGGGAGTAGAGACTTAAGGAACCATTCCAATAGGAACTATGGAGGAATGTTGGCTTTCACTAACCTCTTTCGTCGATGCCACTCTTGAACATGGTCAAAAATATGTGTGGCTTTGTTCTGACGGAAGGTAGACAAAAGTTCAGTACCAGTATCATAGCAAACTGGCAACTGGAAATGATCCAAGAAAACCAAATCAATCTCGTTAAAACCCCTATAAGTGTTTCCAGGAAACTCAACATACCACTTTGCGGCTGCCCCCATGAAGGTGCGTTGAAATAGTCGTAACCTAACGGAATCATGATTCAACGAGTTGGAGGAACACCAAAGGTGAAATGTTGTGACATGATCAACTGGGTCCTCACCACCTTTCCCTTCAAACTTAGGAATGTCTGAAGGGAGTTTGGTAGGGACCGAGGGCCAATTAGGGTCGTGACACACCGGATCATTCATGAGCTTTGAAAGATCCAAAAGGTTCAAACGTGCAAGGAACGGGAGCTACGGCTGGAAAGCTTGATTAGAAGCCCCCATAAAAGGTTGGTTGAATGGAACCAAATTATAATATGGACCAAAAGCTTGACCATGAGGATTAAACTACTGATAATGAGGGCCTAACGGACCATAAGCTTGACCATTGCCATAGGGTTGATAGCCTCCTCTGACCTGACCCATATGAGAGTAAGCAGGTATATACGTGTTTTGGGCACCATATTGGGGTGGGTTGTACTGGTGGCTAGCATCGACTGTGTTGTAGTAAGGGTTGCCACCATAGGTATGGGGCATATACATACTATTCGTAGCGGGAACCGAGTTGTAATGACCATAATGATATGGTATGTTCCCACCCCCAGCATTAGGATCAGCTTGAGCAGTCATGTGGTGACCATAAGCATGAGATGTATTCCCAGCCCAAACATTGGTGTTACTAGTAGCAGGCATGGTGGCCTTATGTCCATGTGGATAGGATATATTCCCACCTCCTACATTGGCATTACTAGTGGCGGCAGTGGACGGAAAAGTATGCGGTATATGTCCACCCCCGTGGTTAGGAAGAGCATTTACATTTGCGAAAGTAGTCATGGGTTGACGAGTAGCGGCATGTGTATTAGGTGGTGGATGGCGAGTCATGTTATGGACAATGTTCCTATTAGGTTGGGCAGTCCCAAGAGGTGGTCTTCTTCCGACATTAGCATTGTTAGGAGGAATATGACCAGTCCCCATACTATGTGTGTGAGTGGAAAACGTGGTTCCCCCGGTGAGGGTATTGCCCCCAGTGGATGCCATGTGGCTAACACTATGAATAGTGCTATTGTGACTACCAAACGTAGTGGAAGGATCAACTGTATTATAATTAGGCATACCAAAAGAGAATGCGGTTGGGTTGACTGTAGGACCAGTGTCATCATGTAACTCTAACATACTGTGTATAAAATCGTGTGGAAAAAAAGGATCGAACTGGTCATCCTTGGGTGGATCTGGACCAAACAAATTATGTTAGTTCTCAGGTGGATCACCCCCCCACGCCTCATGAGGAGTAGGGGTGTCTGAAGTGTGTTCGACTCTACCCGATGGAGTCGTAGGTATTTCTTCAGTATCAGAATGTGTAGCAGTCATGAAATCTAGGACGTATGTATCGTAAGAATCCGAAGACTTAGAGGGAGCCCGTCGGCGTCCCCTAGCAACGTGGTGTGAAAGCTCGATAGGTTCTAAACTAGCCAATCGAAGGGATTGGTGGAGAGTAGGAATCCGCGCCACGATATCTCTAGAGAGAATATAGAATCAAAACATCCCCTAAAGGCCAACTATCGATCAAAAAACAGTAAATCAAAAGAAAACACCTAGAGAAACTACAACCAAGAGCAGACAAATAGAGTGGCTAAATGAGCTCCCGACACTAGAGCCGGTATGTCTTTCCTAGGAGAAGCTTGAGACTCCCAAACTATAGCCGGAGGTAACAGAATCAATTATAATGGCCCCAGACTTCACTGCGTGCATAGGGTCAAGTCCCTATACAACGGAAACTATGTTGTCCGACCCCTATCTGACTTAGGACACAAACATCATAACCACTGCAAGTACCCTATGCGATACCTAGGTAAGGAAACTATGGTCACCGCAATATAACCAATGCTCAGGGGGACAATCACAGGTGGGATCCGTCGTATGGGCAGGGTAGCTAAGCTCGAAGGACAAGAGGATGAACCTTCAGTACCTTCAGATACTAACAAACTCTGGAAATATCTCTCACGTTCAGCCGGTATCAAAGGGATATCTCTTCAACCAACCTCCCATGACCTCGTGCTTAACTCTAGCTTGAGTAGAGCTTCCTGAGAACACCGATATATACCATGGATTCCTCCACTCCCTGGTCAGACACCTAATGTTTCGTCTAGTAGTCTTGGATTGTTAACTCACAATGATCTATTCCAAGACTATAAACCTTTGCTAGTTGGTGTACCCTATAAATAAAATTGATCTAATCAATTTTAATATTAAGCGTTAATTTTAATGGCTGTGATTACTCAAGGGATATGATCGTGAAACTAGTGATGTGTAAGACTCAATAGTATTCAAAATCGTCAAATCCTAGACTTAGCTATCCAATGAAAACAATGCCACTAACATGCAAAATCAATCCAACGGTTTCGAAATAAATATGCAATCCTTTTATATTTTTCGATGCACAATAAGAATCTAAATGAAGGCAGAGAAGAACTCAATGCAAGATGCAATACATAAAAGCAATTTTTTTTGTATTTTTCTCTTATAAACAAAAGGAAAATGCAAAACTATATGTATATTTTTGTATTTTTCAATATAAAGAAATGAAAAATGCAAGCGAAATCCTTGTTAGGAACCCATGTCTTTACTTTGTTAGTATGTTGTTGTTGGACGCATATGCTTTGTAAGTCGTCCCGTAGTATTTGTTAATCAATAGTTTTTGTTATTGTTGTTGGCGCATATGCTTTGTAAGGCGCCCGTAGTATTGTAAATCCATAGTTTGTAACGGCCCATGGTTTCGACCCATAGTATTGGCGCCTAGAATTAGTATATAAGTGTGTGTTGAGACCTATGAAGGCACCGTGAAGTTATTTGTATTGAGCTTGATCAAAGGAGGTTTCCCCCTCGAAGTGGCCTGTGATAAATACAAAAGTGATTCTGAGTTCTGTCATTTCTGCTATTTCGCGTATTCTTGTTAATTAATTGTTGCAGGTGCCTCACATCTGGTATCAGAGCACTTTCTTGGGCTCGCTGGGTGAAATTTCTGCCAATTTTTTTTTTTTGCATCTGTTGCAGGTTCGGATTTGGGAATAATCCCCATCCGCTTAACTGTGGGAAGTACTTGGGCATAAGCCCTAAAACTCATTGTGAGGAGTACCACAGGAACCCCGAAGTAGCTGGCCCATTGAGAGGACCTGCTAGCGAAAAGGGCAACGACCCCTACCTGATTGACTAGTTCCCACCCGTGAGGTAAACCAAGAGCTGTCGTTTGTGGCAAAGCGGTTATCAGTTTTACCTGATCCGTGGAGTGAGGGGTATTGCCCCAATACGCAAGCCGTCAGACAGCATTGGTGGCCGAGTGAAACCCCTGAACTGTTAGGAAGCCGCACATACCTGGGGTCCATAACTCCTTTCAGCTGAACTATTGTCGATCACTGCTGCGCCGTTTCAGATCTATTTTGCAAGCCGTTCCAGATTTAGCCGTTTTCAGTCCATTCGGCGTTGTTCCAGATTTCTTTCGAGCCATAGCCGCTCCAGTCTGAAAAAAAAAAAAAATAAATAAATAAAAAATAAATTAAAAAAAAAAAAAAAAAAAAAATAAAAAAAAATTAAAAAAAAAAAAATAAAAAATAAAAAATAAAAAAATCAGTATTTTCTCCATATCTCCCTTATTTTTACTCTGTTTCCCTTGAAATTTTCGGGGAACCCCTGTCATCCCATTCTGCATATTTCAGTCCTGAGGACCCTATCCTCAATTCCCCTTCCCAAAGCCCGAAATCTCACATTTGTCTATTTTTAGGGTTTGCCATAACTTCCTCAGATTTCACCCAATCACCTTCAAATTTTACCACAGAGTTCCTTTCTGAATTCTACTTCTTTGTTCCCCTCTGCCAAATTTTCCCATTCTTTCACCCCGCTTCTGAAATCCTCATTTTTGCTTCCCTATCTATCCAACAGTGTCCAAAATTTAGTCAAACCCCAATTACCCTTCTGATTTTTTCCCAAATCGAAATTTTCCCTTACTGAAGTAGTTCCTGTTTTTGTTTTCCTACCCAGTAAAAAAAAAAAAAAAAAAAATCCTGGTTATGGTTGTCACCCGTGCAGGAGCAAAAACCATGGAGGAAGCACTTGCAGCCATCCAAGCCAAACTCCAGGATCTGGATGAAAAATTTCTCGGTCTCCATCTTGAACATTCAGCTATGAACAACAAACGTCAGTCCAAGTCTTCAGTAGACAATGGGTTCTCTGCTTCCAGCAATTTCCGTGGTCTGAAGCTTGATTTTCCTCGCTTCAATGGTACCGATCCAACTGGATGGATCTATCGTGCAGAACAGTATTTCAGTCTGCATAATACTTTTGATGTCAACAAAGTTCCACTGGCATCCTTTCATTTGGAACAGGAAGCTCTTCAATGGTACCGCTGGTACATCAAGGCTCATCCAGAGCCCAACTGGCCAAACTTTTGCCAGCTCCTTTTGCAACGATTTGGTCCTAGTGCTTTTGATGACTTCACAGGAGCCCTCACTAAACTTCGCCAAGCTGGCACTGTGAGAGAGTATCAAACCGAATTTGAGAATCTAGCCAACCACACCGAAGGATTGTCTGATGAATTTTACCGGAGTTGTTTTATTAGTGGTCTAAAGGATGCCATTCGCTCTGAGGTCAAAATGTTCTGCCCCAACACAATGATGGAAGCACTTGGGTTGGCTAAGTTGGCAGAAGACAAGCTTGCAGCCCAACAACGCTCCAAGCCCACTTTTGTTCCCTTCCGAAATATGGGTTCTCAGCGACCACCTATACCGCAGGCTCCTCGACCGACTCCTATCAAGCGTTTGTCTGAAACAGAGATGCAATCCCGCAGAGAAAAGGGGATTTGCTATAATTGTGATGAGAAATTCACTCGGGGACATAGATGTGTTCAGCAAAAGCTCTATCTCCTGGATGTGGAGTCTCCGCCTGCCTCTGAAATGGGTGACGAAGATCCAGAAACACTGGATGCTCCGGTCTACAGTCAGGAACCGCCTATTGACCCTCCGTCTCAGGATGACCAGCCAGAGATATCTCTCCATGCTTTAGCTGGAATCACCACCCCCCAAACAATGCGGGTCAGGGGTTACTTCAAGAAGCTTCCTCTTACAATCCTCATTGATTCTGGTAGCACTCATAATTTCATTGACCCTCGGATCGCCAAACAAGCTGATTGTTTTATCCATCCTTGCTCCAACTTTGAAGTCATGATTGCAAATGGGGGCACCTTACCTTGCAAAGGGAAGTGTCGAAATGTGCATATCTCTATGGGAGATTATATCTTGCGCTCGGACATGTTTGCCTTGCCCTTAGGCGGATGTGATGTGGTTTTGGGTGCTCAATGGCTATGCACACTCGGCCCTATCTTATGGGATTTTGCCGAACTTTGGATGCAGTTTTCCCTCAATGGACACAAACACACATTGACAAGATTACAACCAGGTTCTCTCAGCATCATCAGTTCACATCGCATGGAAAAACTCCTCAAGAAGAGTTGACATGGTGTCATCGCTCAGATCCATTCCATCTAGATGCAACCATCAGCGGTCTCCACTACTCCTTTGGATCTACAACAAATTCTGGATCGATATACAGGTGTCTTTGCTGAACCAATGGGATTACCACCTTCCAGGCCAGAAGACCATCGTATTCAGCTCCTTCCTGGCAGCGTTCCTCCCAACATCAAGCCCTATCGCTACCCATTTCACCAAAAAATAGAGATTGAAATGCTCATTCGGGACTTATTGAAGCAAGGTATTATTCACCCAAGCACTAGTTCCTTTTCTTCTCCAGTTATTCTCGTCCGCAAAAAAGATGGGTCATGGCGCCTCTGCATTGACTTCTGAGCACTTAATCACCTCACCATCAAGGATAAGTTTCCAATTCCTGTTGTTGATGAGCTTCTTGATGAGCTTCATGGGGCTCACTTTTTCTCCAAGTTGGATCTTCGTTCTGGGTATCATCAAATTCGGGTTCATGAGGATGATATTCCTAAAACAGCTTTTCACATACATGATGGCCATTATGAGTTTTTGGTCATGCCCTTTGGCCTCACTAATGCTCCTTCCACATTCCAGGCCTTAATGAATAAAATATTTCGACCCTACTTGCGGAAATTCATTCTGGTATTCTTTGATGATATCCTCATCTACAGTAAAACATGGGATGAACATCTCCAGCATCTGGATCTTGTCATGCAACTTTTCTCTGACCATCATCTCCATGCCAAGCAGTCTAAATGTGTTTTTGGACAAAAGGAAGTTGAGTATCTCGGGCACATTATCTCAGCACAAGGGGTTCGCGTGGATCCTGCCAAAATAGAGGCCATGAACAATTGGCCACATCCTCAGACACTCAAGAGCCTTCGTGGTTTTTTGGGGTTGACTGGCTACTACCGCAAGTTTGTCAAGGATTATGGGAAGATTGCATCTCCATTAACTGCTCTATTAAAAAAAGATGCTTTTACATGGACACCTGATGCTCACTGTGCATTTGACAAACTAAAACAAGCTATGTGTACTACACCTGTGCTAGCTATGCTCGATTTTTCCAAGCCCTTCACTATTGAGAGTGATGCTTGTGGCAATGGACTTGGTGCTATTCTCCTTCAAGATGAACACCCCATCGCGTTCACCAGCAAAGCCCTTTCAGGTAAGAATTTAGCTGCCTCTACCTATGAGAAGGAAATGATGGCTATTTTGCATGCAGTACAGAAGTGGCGTCCATACCTATTAGGGAATCATTTCTGCATCAAGACTGATCACCAGAGTCTGAAATATTTCTTGGACTAGCGTGTCTCCTCCCCGACACAACATAAATGGGTTAGAAAACTCATGGGTTATGACTATGAGATCACTTACAAGAAGGGTAAAGACAATATTGTGGCAGATGCTCTTTCTCGCACATTTGATTCCCAAGGTTCTCTTTCAGCTATTTCTATGCCTGTTCCAAATTGGTTGCAATCTGTTCAACAGAGTTACGTTAATGACTCTTGATTATCTCAGATCATCCAACGCTTGACCAACAATCCTTCGGCTGTCCCACATTACTCTTGGGATGGTGCTTCTCTGCAATACAAGGGTCGTCTGGTGCTTCCCCAGAGCATAGATCTTCAACAGGCTATCTTCTATGAACTCCATGCTTCTCCATCGGCCGGGCACTCTGGGTTCCTCAAAACATATGAACGAGCACGGCGTAACTTCTTTTGGCAGGGCATGAAAAGGACAATTCAACAGCTGGTGGCCGAATGTGATACCTGTCAGCGCAATAAGGGTGAAACAACACTCCTTCCAGGATTTCTTGAACCCTTACCCATACCTACACGGATTTGGACAGATATTTCTATGGATTTCATTGAAGGGATCCCTAAATATGGCGGGAAGACAATGATTCTCGTTGTGGTTGATCGTCTCTCCAAATATAGTCATTTTTGCGCTCTCAGCCATCCCTATACAGCCTCCTCTGTCGCTCAAATTTTTATGGACCAGATCTTTCGTCTTCATGGCATCCCTTCTTCCATTGTCTCGGATCGTGATGCGACTTTCACCAGTCATTTTTGGACAGAACTATTTCGCCACACTGGCACCAAACTGAAGATGAGTTCAGGGTATCACCCACAAACAGATGGTCAGACTGAAATTGTCAATAAATGCTTGGAAACGTATCTTCGTTGCTTCACCTCGGAACAACAACATCAGTGGGCAAAGTGGCTCCCTCTCGCTGAATGGTGGTACAATACCTCTTACCATACTGCCTCTAAAATGACCCCATATGAAGCAGTCTATGGTCAGGCACCTCCAGCTCTTCTTCCATACACCCCCACCAGTTCACCAGTTCAGGAAGTTGACAAGGTCCTTCGCAACCGCGATCAGATTCTTCACATTTTGCGGGACAATCTTCACATGGCAAGAAATCGCATGAAGCAACAAGCTGATCAGCACCGTTCGGAGCGCACTTTTAAAGTCGGCGATATAGTTTTTCTTCGTCTCCAGCCATACAAACAATCCTCCTTGAAACTCAAAGGGCGTCATAAGCTCGCTCCAAAGTTCTATGGGCCATATCGGATTCTTCAGAGGATTGGGTCCGTTGCTTATAAATTGGAACTTCCTCCTTCTTCCCGCATTCATCCAGTCTTTCATGTCTCTTGTCTGAAGAAAGTTCTTGGCACCAACATCAGCGGCCAAACGATTTTACCCGAACTGGATAATGAAGGATCCTTCCTTTTGGAGCCAAAGGCCATCCTCAATCGGCGCACACGTCAGCTTCGCTCTCATTCTATCATAGAGGTCTTAATTCAGTGGCACGGAATGCAACCAGAGGATGCTACATGGGAACCACTCCTTCAGATTCAACAACAATTTCCACATCTAAAGCTTTGAGGACAAAGCTTTTTTTAAGGGGGAGGGGATGTTAGGAACCCATGTCTTTACTTTGTTAGTATGTTGTTGTTGGACGCATATGCTTTGTAATTCGTCCCGTAGTATTTGTTAATCAATAGTTTGTGTTATTGTTGTTGGCGCATATGCTTTGTAAGCCGCCCGTAGTATTGTAAATCCATAGTTTGTAACGGCCCATGGTTTCGACCCATAGTATTGGCGCCTAGAATTAGTATATAAGTGTGTGTTGAGACCTATGAAGGCACCGTGAATTTATTTGTATTGAGCTTGCTCAAAGGAGGTTTCCCCCTCGAAGTGGCCTGTGATCAATACAAAAGTGATTCTGAGTTCTGTCATTTCTGCTATTTCGCGTATTCTTGTTAATTAATTGTTGCAGGTGCCTCACAATCCTACTATCTTGTGTTGGAGAAAACTCACTATGGCTTGGGGTATACCACAATAGACAGATGACTACCAGAAATCAACTCAATTATCAGAACTATGCTATATAAATGACAATGCTAAGATAATGAAGAAGATAACCAACCTCGATCCAAACGTTTGATGTAGATCCTCGTTGGAGCTTTTCAATCTGTGCACTTGAATCTGCAAATTAGTCTTGATAGCCAATATACAACAAGTACATATAATATATAAATGGCATTAACATCATCAATAGAAATGGCCCATGCTATAACAAGTAAATGCAACCCAATGTAAGATAAACAACATTTACAACATTAATGGACGAGAATATTAGTATTTCTATTAATAAACAAGAAGAAGTACAAAGTGATACGACCTCTTTCTGACAACCAATCTGAACCAAGATCTAGATCAATCCACTTGTGCCTCCATCACTTCAATCCTCCATGAATGGAAAAATCAAACTAGATAGGAGTTTGGAAGGTGAACATAAAGGGTTCACAACTACAGGGATTAATGAGTGTAGACTCAAGATAGGGCAAAAATCCACTAGAGTTCTCTTGCTCTTCTTCTTTTTTCTCCCGTCCATAAGCCATATGTGCTCAATATATAGTCCTCTCAAATGTAAGTGAAAGGACACATCAAGATGTTACTTGGGAAGATGGAGAGCCAAGGTCACCCAATGACCGCTTTTTGGGAGTAAAAAGTAATAAACTAGTGATTTTTACCATTTTACTTGATACCCGCGGGCTATAATAATGCAACTCGCGGGTACGCTTTCTATAGTGATGCAACAAGCGGGTCAGAGGAAAAATGAGGAAAACATATGTTTGAAGCAGTGAATCCGGGTCAGTGAAATGGATCCTATAGGCCAAAGAATGCTGATGCTCACAAGGTGGAAGATTACATTGTAACAGATGCCCCCTAATGTGTGAGGTCAGAAACTGATGCTACGATGGCCGAAATACATTATAAAACTCAGAAGTGGAGTGATGGAGACACAAGTTGAAAGAGCAGCTCACTCGTCATAATACAATAGTATCCTTGAATACATGTCGGTAAAATGACAATCTGATACAATGGCCATGAATAGGCAGCCAGTATCCCTCTACAGTAAGATATGGTCTCCTGCTGAAAAGGAAACAACTGGTGCAAACTAGAGGTACAAACTGTTGATATCTGAGAGGTGATATCTCAGATGTAAAGTCAAAGTCATAAGTAGCATACTGAATGCCACTATCGCCTAGGGTCTTCTACATAAGTCTTCGATGGTGCAAGTTCCATCAAGTGAATAAAGGAGTTGGGGTCGAACCTGATGTTACATCGTATGATTACCGGTCAATGATGTATACCATTAACAGACGCGAGATAACCCACCAATAATGAAAATGGGCATCAAGGAACAGAGCACAATCATCGGAGTGTGAATAAATGAGTTGAAGTCGAACACTAGGATGAATCCATCGATCAGGGGACATTGATGTATTCCCAAAACTGTCGATGGCAAGAGAAACTGCCACTAATGACTGCAAGCCTCAAGGTACTCAACCGAACTCTAAGCCTCAAATCCTGGAATAAATGGGTTGGAGTCGACGGAACAAGACTCTCTGGAAGGAGTGCATTAAGGAATCCCCCATCAACTAGCATGAGGCACCATCTATGCTAAAATAATTGGAATAACTCAAGTGAAATGGACTGACTCGATAAGGATGGCCAACATGCAATAGTCAAAAGATCTGAGGAGTGGTCGACACTGGTTCAGGACTTCCTTTGAACAAGAGCATGAGCAAATGGATAGACTCAGGAAGCATAGACTTGACATAAACTGTGCAATGCAGGAGGCATTACAAAGGGCTCCATAATGACTAGAAGTTTAAACAATCGGTGGAGAAAACTGAGAAACAAGTACAGCTCCTAAGGTCCAACTATAGTCCCGACTCATAATGTATGGAGTGGAATGAATGCTCTGTTCAAAGATGACACAATAGCTGCCAACAAGAAGTAGTAACCATAATCCCATCCGGCTTTTTGGAATATTTGATTTTTTTGGTCTTTTTCTTATTTGGGAAAAGCTTGAAAAAGAATAAAATTGCTTATAGTAAAACAAGTGATGGAACGAGTGTCAAATAGCGAGCAGACTAGTTCCAAGCAGTGGAACATACCTATGATCAATGCAAGGAAGTGCATGCAGGATGTGGACACTCGGGGGGGATGTTCCCTCAGGGTAAAAAGGTGATCAAATTGTGAAGGGAAAATATAAGCTCTGCAGGGCTCATAGGGAAAAGTGCTCAGGCACCAGGCTAACAATTGAATAAGTGGGAGTCAGCACAACGATCAAGTGGCAAGCAAGATGATGCAATGCAATCACAACATGATATAACTGAGGGGAGTCGTTAAGGGAGATGGCTAGCATAAGACAAAGTAGAGTATGATTCTTTATTGCAATGTCATGGCGTGACTACAAAGGACTCCTAATCCTAAGGATAAACAATGGCATGGGCCCCAGAATGCACAAAGGGGTTCTAACTAGGGTACCCATGTTCGAAAAATCCCTACCGCCAGATAACGACACTTCTATAGCAGTGTGAAGGTTTCGTGTCAGTTACGAAGTGGGGTCGCACCTAGGGTTTAAGAAAATGGTCAACAAGTCAAATGCATAATGCACATGGAAATGGAATCTAACCTAGATGCCAATTGTGAAACGTACCTGCCGTAGGTGTAAAATGGTCCAGAACAGATTTCGCCGAAGAAATCTAATGAAAAAATACTACTCCAAGACATTATATTAGTCCATAACGTCACAAAACGGTAAAAACTATAGACAAGTGGGGACCTGAAAAATTATAAATAGGAATAAAAAATTACAATTTACAATTCATTTTTACTATTCACCATTTGGAGCTTTTGGTTAGTTTTCACCTAAAACTTCAGTTACCGATTCTGGGAGCTACGAGCAACCATTCATTGAACCCTCCGGAGCAGGTTGGTAGTCTCATCCATACCTTTCATTTCAATGCTTTCACTTCGATTTTCAGCGGTGGGAATTTTTGTTTGGCCAAGCCCTAAATGGCTTCGGCGCTACCCACGGGCTGTAGCTATGCGGGTCGCGGGTAGGGAAAAATACTCGCAGTCAATACAAAGACTGACCGTGGGTACCCGCACCTGTATACAAGTTAGCCTGCTAGTACGACCGTGTAGTTGGTTTTTTAAAAGAATTTGACTAAAATGCTTGTTTTTCTTCAGTCCAGGATGGTTCTAGAGTGGAGGGAGAGGGAGCATGACCAAGTTGATGAGGCCATGCGCAATGATGTGCAAGCACAACAGGCATTGCAAGCATGTGGGTTGTACAAATTTTGGAGTATAGGGGGTTTGAGGGCCCAAACCCTATTACTCTGGCGCTTGATCGACTATTGGGATGTTGATGCACAGAACTTCAATCTCAATGGGAAAATCCTCACACTGGAAGTGGACGACATCTACTTCATTACCGGTTTGTCTCATCGAGGTGAGGAGGCTAGTATTCAGTCTCGTACTGTGGGTGGTGGGATCACCGTCCTTGACTACATAGCGCGATATTTCCCCTCAAACACACGTACGGTGGGAAGTCAGGTGCCCATCAATGCCATAGTGGATCTGAGCATGAAGATCATTGTGGCTACCTTAGTGGGGATCACGGGATCCAAAGATCTGCACCAGGAATCTAGGTCGATGATGTTCTATGCATCACAATGCATGCAGCCTATAGTGTTTGACTGGTGTACCACACTGTTGGGGTCTATGAAGACCCAACTGATAGAATGCAAAGAAGGGAAGGCCAAAAAATTTGGGTATGGGAGTATCCTATGCAACTTCTTCTTTGAGAGGGTTCTAGGGCTTAGTCCGAGGTGGATGTCCCTCCTCATAGTCTCCAGGATCCAGCCCTGACACGATGGGATGAGATATCACATGACAGGGTGGTGGCTATCTGGCATCACCATATACCGAGGATTTTTTCCGTTGGTGGGACCGGCAAGTCATTGCCATAGAGCACTACCCCTATGCAAGGATAGAATTCCGCCAGGATAGGGACATGCCACTCCCACTAGATGTAGTGTTCGAAGACATTGGTGAGTACTCTTTTTGGTTTTTTGTGTATTAAATTTTTATGGATTTTTTATTATAGATGTAAATGCAAAAATCTTTTTGGTGGTAGTATCGTATGCTAATGGTTGACTGTTTTCTCACAGAGAAAGGCCCAGTGAGACCTGATGGCTTCCCGAGACATGGTCATCGGGGCAGGGGTGAGGAGGCAGGCAATGCTGCAGCAGGACGCACTCTACAGCCCTTGCGGCACAACCTCACATGGATGGTTGCTAGGGTTCCATAGATAGAGGTGGCGAGATTACCTGAGGCCATGCAGCGCCAAGTAGTGGGGGTGTCAGGTGACTGGGTGCGGCTACTGCAGCGGGTAGCCAATGCAGTTCAGTACTTCTACGAGACACATCCTGTCGGGGCGGCAGCTAGGCCTCCTCATAGGGAGTAGATATCTCAGGCTCTCATTTTTGTATCGATATGTATATTTTTTAGAGCTACAGGCTCCGGTTTTGTATGACACTACCATTTTTGGACATATTTATATATATAAAACTTTGGTTCTCTAGTTCTACTATACGTGTGTATGTACAAGTGCATGAATGTCTTCTTATATTTGTGTGCTTCATGATGAATGTAACAAATGCCAATCTAATACATAGTTAGCGTAAGCATTAGATATATGATTAACACTTCTCGGAACATGTATGTATGTAATTGAAACAAAATGTCATTCCAAGAGTCTTACCCTTAGGAATTTTCGTAGTAGCGTAGGATCTCGCACACGGCACTGCCCATTCAGCTGAGACACAACTAGTTGTGAATCTAGGTGGACTTCTAAAGATTGGATGCCATGGGAAATGGCATCCCGAGGTAGCTCAATGGCAGCACTATACTCAGCCACATTGTTAGATGTAGGACCAAGACAAGCACCTCCTGAGGACACAACTAGGTGGTCAGGTGAGAAAACAACCCAGGCAGCAGAAGCAAGCTATTGCGTATGACGACTAGCACCATCCATGAATCCTAAGAATGTAGGAAACTCTGCTGACATCTGTCAATCAAACAGAATCTAATCAGCAAACCCGAAAACCAAAAGAAATCTAAACTATGTACAGAAGCAACTATACAATAGTATACAAAAGTATCAACCTGAACGAGAGGTTCAAGCGTAATATCGCTTGAGGTAGAGCCCATTTCTAGGATCCTTCAAGACAGTCCCCTCATAGTCTTCTAATTCATAGGCTCCTTTTTCCAGGACACGCCTCACGATGTAAGGATCGTACCACATGGGATTGAACTTTCCTGCCCCCAGGGGTTCTTTAGCTTGGTCATATAAGAGGACCAAGTCACCTTCATCATACAGCCGGGGATGGACAGACCTATCATATTGAACCTTAGCACAATGTTTGTTGGCATCTATGGCAACAACGACATCTCGAAGTTGCTCTTCAAGTTGCTCAAGGTGGATTAAACGTTGCTCAAGACTCGTCGTATAAGGGAGGAGCTCTATGGCTAGTTTAAGTGAAGGGATCTCGCATTCAATCGGTAAAAGTGACTCCACACCGTGAACTAGTTGAAACAGTGAGAACCCGGGTGGCAGTCTTGACTGCGGTTCGATACGCCCACAAAGCAGGATATAACATGATGTGCCGATTGGTCTTGCTTTGTTGGATGGTACGTTGGAGAATGGTCTTAAAAGACTTATTGACTTCTTCTACTTGACCATTCGCTTGGGGATAATAAGAAGATGAGTGTTCTTGATGAAACCCAAGCTTGAGAGACAAATCCTCCATCATCTTGTTCTGAAAGTGACTACGATGGTTAGTGACAATCTCTTTCGGAATACCGAACCGAGTTATAATTTGATTGAATACGAAGTGGGCTGCTGTAGCACCATTGGCTTTAACGGTAGGCATGGCCTCATCCCATTTGGAAAAACAGTCCACGACCACTATGATATGGCGATTCCCCCCATTCGAAGCTGGTTTGCAATCCATGAAATCCACCCCCCACTTGGTGAAGGGACCGACAGTGACGACCGGATGAAGGGGCACTGGATGTGAGCATATGTTCTGAGAAAACACCTGGCAAGGGTGAGATCTCTTCACATCATTAACACAATCCTTAAAGATGGAAGGCCAAAAATAACCAGCTCGCATAATACCCTGGGCTGTAGCAAGCCCGGATAAGTGACTGCTGCACACCCCAGCATGGCAATCATTAAGCACCCGCTCTGCTTCTTCGTGAGTTAAGCAACGATGGAGAATAGAGTCCTTTCCTCGGAGATACAAAGTGTCACCGATGATAGTATAATATTTAGCGTGATGTTTCATACGCCATCGCTCATCTCGTGAATAGTGAGGAGGAAAATTCAAATTTTGGAGATATACAATGACATCCTCATACCAAGGGTCCTCTAACGAGATAAGAAATAAGTGCTCATCCACAAAGGAATCTTCATGAATGACATCCTCATCAAGTCTCAAAAGGTCCAACATAATCTCAACAAACACCAATGATTTCACTGACTTTGCCGAAGCAAAATCGAGATCAAATTCCTGAAGGATAACAATCCATTTATTGTACTTCCCCTTGATAAGGCGTCGTGATAGCACGAATTGAAATGGATTGATATGCGTGACAACTGTGGTGGTTCTAAGCAAAATGTAATGCCGTAACCGCTGGACTGAATGAACAGTCGCAAGCACCAGCTTTTCCACATGAGTATATCTTAGCTCAACGTCTACTAGATTTCAACTAAGGTAATAGATGACATGCTCAACAAGCACATCCTCAACCTGAACCAAGACCATGCCAATTGTCTCTTGAGATGTGGCCACATAAAGGATAAAATATCGTACGAATTCTGGTGGACTAAGCATAGGGGCCAATACCAAAGCTTTCTTGAGGGCGTCGAAAGACTGCTGGGCTCGCTCATCCCAGATAAAAGGTGTGTCCTTCTTCAATAGCACGCGAAACCTTTGTTAAGATTAGCATAATTGACTACGAAACGACGTAGAAAAGTGGCTCTCCCTTGGAGGCTCTGAAGCTGTAACAAATTGCGTGTAGGAGGCAACTGAAGTATTGCCTCAACTTTGAGAGGATCGACTCTAATACCCTCTTTCGAAACTATGAAGCCCAGAAGGTGACCCATCCTGACAACAAATATGCATTTGTTAGGATTCAATCGAATCTTGTATCGTATACATTGTTCAAGAATCATGTGGAGGTGCTTGGGGTTGTCCATTCTCTTGCGGGAATGGCCAACAAGATCATCCAAGAAAACCTCCATAATCTTTTTAATATCGTGAAAGGCATAAGTCATGGCACATTAAAATGTAGCTCCGGCGTTTTTAAGGCGGAAGGGCATTTTCCGATATGCAAACGTTCCCCAAGGAAAAATAAAAACTGTCTTATGTTGATCCTCGAGTTTGATTTGAATTTGGTTATATCCGAAAAATCCACCCATGAAGGAAAAAATCTCACTTCCGGCACAAGCATCCAAGATTTGATCTATGAATGGCATGGGGAAGTTGTCTTTCGGACATGCACGGTTCAAATCTCTAAACTCGGTGCATACACGGATCGTTCCCTACTTCTTATCCACAGGAATGGGGTTTGACACCGATTCGGTAAGGGGAATAGGGTAGATGAAACCATCCTTGAGCAGTTTCTCCACCTCTGCCTTGATAGCTGTTGCTTTTCTAGGGTTCACGACATGTAAGCGTTGTCGAACCGGTTTAGCGTTGGGATAAGTTCTAATATCATGTTCAACAATGCGGGGGTCTATTCCTGGCATCCCCTCATATGAGTAGGCGAAAGCTTCTCGGAGTTCTGTAAATAATTCGGTGTAAATAGCAATCTCCTCAGGAGTGCAATCGTCACCAATGTAGACATTCTCAACTATTCTGGGAGTACGAGAGATATTGATCGACATAGTTGGGGAAATGTTAGCCATATTCCCTTCTGTAAAAACATCATGCGACTCCAAAAGAGCCACAGGGTGACCAACCATCTCTGCCAGAGTCGTCCTAAACTCTTTTCATTCGGCGAGCTCGATTTTGGGAAGGAAATAAGAGCGATGGTGCATATCTTCCCAAGGTCTCTCACTACCACACATGGCCTCCATAATAGCTTCATCAGAAGGAAAAGTATCATCGAGGCAATCATGGGAACAAGACGAGTTGGCTTCCCAAACCGGCAGCATAATGGGATCTTCCTCGACTATCTAGGAAGAAGAGAGATCCGGTTCTACAGTGGCTTGTTGAATATGTTGGTAAGCAAGATCAGCTCCAAACAGTGGCATAGACATCCCGACATGCGAAATGTTTCTAGACGTGGAACTCGTGTACAGTAAATTCTATGGATCATTGAAATAAGAAGTCCGGAATGACATATTATGTGAAGGAGAAGGAAAATTTTCAGTAATGGTTCCAATAAAATTCACAGGTCCAGAAAAATCATAAGTTCCCATCAATGAAGGGTACATGCCAACACCCATGTTCCTAGTTGTCGGCTGAGAATGAGTAACCTACGGGACTATGGATCCCGTGGATGCTGTGGAAGAGGAGTTAACGTAATCTAGCTGATTGATGGTCACAATCTTTCCTTCGTGAGGAAAGCAGATACATCTGAATACAGTGGATGCGATAGCTTTCATGGCATACATCCAATTCCAACCTAGTAAAAGATTGTAGTCGATGGGTGCATCAACCACCTCGACTTCAATAGGCACAGACTTACCTCCCAAGGAGACAACAAGTGAAGGGATCATTCCATGCGGGTTAAATGAACAACTGTCAAATGCAATGAGCATGGTTCTAGACGCGAGTAGGGGAGGAGAGCCAAGAGCTTTCCAACAAGCTAACGACATTACTGATGCAGAGGCACCTTTGTCAACCATAGTACATTTGATAAAACTCTGAAGGCACACCACCTGGATTTGAAAAGCCATGTGGTAGGTTAAGCGAGGTTGGACATCAGTAGTATAGAACTTGATAACAGTGGGACTTCCCCCATCATGAACTCCTAACGCACTCAAAAGAGCATGATTCTGAGAATGATAGGCTTGCAAAAATTCAAGAGCCGACATGGCACACGGAGTTTGGCCCAAATCTTATATGATGGAGTAGTTGTGGGCGGCTCGAGCATTAGGATTATGCGTAGAGCACTTGAGAACACCTTTCGGTATCCACGGCATAATAGAGGGCTTCTCAATATGCAAGGAATTGTCAGGAGGAGGGGGAGGCTCACTCCCCAAATTGGGTTGTGGTGTATCATAATCACGCTGACGAGTGGCAACACTAACCTCTGACTGAACCATGTTCACACATCCATAACCACTAGTATTGGAAGAAGACATTGTCGTCTCAGTAGGTCCATAACCGGTGGTGGGAGCATGCAAAGCCATGTTTTGGTGATGAGGTAGGGGATCCTTCAACACAACTGGGCTCTATGCCAAGTGCTTTGATGCTTCTTCAATACGAGGACATAAGTGAGTAAGATGGTCTTCCTAACAGAGCTTGCAAGGAAACTTCACCTTACGCCTAGGTTTACAGTCCTCACCAACATTTCCGCCTTCCCGAGGAGGGTTGGCATTATTCTTACGAGGGGTATTGCAATTTCTATTGTTATTCCCATTCTTTCCACCCTTACGAATATTTCTCCCCTTTTTCTTACCACCAGGTTGCTGGTTACCTGACTGGTTTGTTGTTTGCACACTGTGTACATCGGACGATGGGGTGGAAGTGGACAAGGTGTGAACCTGTCCAGGAGTAGATTGGTTTAGCGACAAATTCTACATTTGATTAACTACCAAATCTACAGGGTGAGTGCTTGCAGATCCAACGATGCCATCGTCATGCGGTCCAGGAACTGACGTGGGCTCATGACGTGTGCACGGTGCGTCAGGGATGATGTCATACAAAATGCCAGACTAAGAGTATAATAAGTCTAACTGCTGGACTTTCAAGATAGCTTGTTCCTCAATCACAATGTCGTACCTCAAAACATCCTTAGCAATGTATGGGAGTAGAGACTTGAGGAACCATTCCAACAGGAACTTTGGAGGAATGTTGGCTTTCACTAACCTCTTCTGCCGATGCCACTCTTGAACGTGGTCAGAAATATGTGTGGCCTTGTTCTGATGTATGGTAGATAACAGTTCAGTGCCAATATCATAGCGAACCGACAACTGGAAATGATCTACGAAAACCAAAGCGATCTCATTAAAACCCCTATAGGTGTTTCTAGGCAACTCGATGTACCACTTCGCGGCTGCCCCCATGAGGGTGCGTTGAAATAGTTGCAATCTAATGGAATCGTGATTCAATGAGTTGGAGGACCACCAAAGGTGAAATGTCGTGACATGATCTCCCAGGTCCTCACTACCTTTCCCCTCAAACTTAGGAATGTCCAAAGGGAGCTTGGTAGGGACCAGGGACCAAGTAGGGTCATGACACACCGGATCATTCGTGAGATTTGAAAGATCCAGAATATTCAAGCATGCAAGGAATGGGAGATGAGGCTGGAAAGCTTGATTATAAGCCCCCACAAAAGGTTGGTTAAACGGAACCGTGTTATAAGATGGACCAAAAGCTTGACCATGAGGATTAAACTGCTGATAATAAGGACCTGACGGACCATAAGCTTTCCCATGGACATAGGATTGATAACCTCCTCCTGCCTGACCCATTTGAGAGTAAGCAGGTATGTGCGTGTTTTTGGCACCATATTGGGGTGGTGGGTTATACTAATGGCCAGCACCGATTGTGTTGTAGTAAGGGTTTCCACCATGAGTATGGGGCATATATGTACTATTCATAGCGGGAATCGTGTTGTAATGACCATAATGGTATGGTATGTTCCCACCCCCAGCATTAGGATTAGCTTGAGCAGTCATGTGGTGACCATAAGCATGAGAAGTATTCCCAAATCCAATATTGGTGTGACTTTTAGCAGGGATGGTGGTGTGATGTCCATGTGGATAGGAGATATTCCCACCCCCTACATTAGCATTACTAGTGGCGGCAGTGGACACAAAAGTATGTGGTATATGTCCACCCTCGTGGTTGGGAGGAGCATTAACATCCATAAAAGTAGTGTTGGGTTGACGAGTAGCGGCATGTGTATTAGGTGGTGGATGGTGAGTCATGTTTTGAACAACGTTCCTATTAGGTTGGGCAATCCTAGGAGGTGGTCCTCTTCCAACATTAGCATTGTTAGGAGGAATGTGACCAGTCCCCATACTATGTGTGTGAATGAACAACATAGTGCCCCCAGTGAGGGTAGTGCCCCTAGTGGGTATAGTATGGCTAACACCATGAATAGTGCTAGCGTGACTACCAAACGTAGTAGAAGGTTCAACTGTACTATGACTAGGAATACCAAAAGAGAGTGTTTTTGGGTTGATCGTAGGATGAGTGTCATCATGTAACTCTGGCATTCCGTGTCTATAACTGCGTGGAAATGAAGGAATGAACAAATCGTCCTGTTCTTCTTCCTCGGGTAAGGTTGGCATTCCGTAAAGATAATTATCTGGATTCGAAGGATTGAACGGATCTCATTCAAGTTGATTAGGCCAAATAGAACTAGGTTGAGTCTCAGGTGGATCACCTCCCCATGCCTCATGAGGAGTATGGGGATCGGAAGTGTGGTCAACTATACCTGATGGATTTGAAAGTTTTTTCTCAATATCAGAATGTGTAGTAGTCATGACGTCATGAACGTAAGCTTCGTAAGAATCCGAAGACTCAGAGGGAGCCCTCCGGCGTCCTCTAGCAATACGGAGTGAAACCTCTGCTGGCTTTAAACTAGCCAACCGACGGGATCGACGGAGAGTAGGGCTCCATGCCATGATATCTCTGATTAGAATATATAATCAAAATGTCCCCTAAAGGCCAACTATCGATCAAAAATAGTAAATCAAAAGGACGCACCTAGAGAAACTACAGCGAAGAGAAGACAAATAGAGTGGCTAAATGAGCTCCCGACACTAGAGTTGGTATGTCTCTCCTAGGAGAGGCTTAAGACTCCCAAAATATAGCCATAGGTAACAGAATCATTTATAGAGACACCCAGGCTTCACTGCATGTACAGGGTCAAGTCCACTGCACAAACACAACTGTGTTGTCCAATCCCTATCTGACTCAGGACACAAACAGTATAACCACTGCAAGTACCCTCTGCAATACCTAGGTAAGGCAACTATGGTCACCGCAATATAACCAATGCTAAGGGGTACAGTTGCAGGTGGGATCCATCATATGGGCAGGGTAGCTAAGCCCGAAGCATAAGAGGATGAACCTCCGGTACCCCCAGATACGAAACAAATCCTGGAAATATCTCCCATGTTCAGCCGGTATCAGAGGGATATCCCTTCAACCAACCTCCCGTGACCTCGTGCTTAACTCTGGCTTGAGTAGAGCTTCCTTAGAACACCGATCTATACCATGGATTCCTCCACTCCCTGGTCAGACACCTAATGTTTCGTCTAGTAGTCTTGGATTGTTAACTCACAATTATCTATTCCAAGACTCTAAACCTATGCTAGTTGGTGTACCTTATAAATAAAATTGGTCTAATCAATTTTAAGATTAAGCGTTAATTTTAATGCCTGTGATTACTCAAGGGATATGATCGTGAAACTAGTGATGTGTAAGAATGAATGGTATGCAAAACCATTAAATCCTAGACTCATCTATCCAATGAAAACAATGCCCCTAATATGCACAATCAAACCAATGATTTCGAAATAAATATGCAATCCTTTTATATTTTTCAATGCACAATCAGAATCTAAATGAAGGCAGAAAGCACTCAATGCAAGATGCAATACATAAAAGCAAATTTTTTTTTTTTGTATTTTCTCTTATAAACGAAAGGAAAATGCAAAAAACTATGTGTATTTTTTTTTTGTATTTTTCAATATATGAAAATGAAAAATGAAAGCAAAATCCTACTATCTAGTCACTGATATGCCAAGGAGATCACTAAGACAACTAGGCATATACCAAACAGTAAGACTTAGCCAAAGGAATGAGCTCAAAAGGAAAAAACCAACAAGGCTAAATCCAAATATGGGTAAAAAACCAACAAGGCTCAACCAAGAGAAACGAAGAGTTTTGGTCACAACCAAGGCATGGAACAGTCAAGAAATAGGCCAACAAAGACTCGGGATCAACCAAAACCAACCCAACAACAACCAAAGGTCATAAACCAACAAAAGTAGGATTGTACGCTACTGTCGAAGGAATACCTGCGGGTACCCATGAGCAGTAGAGTAAATAGAGGCAGGTATATGCAGGCAGAGCTAAGCTAGCCCGCGGGTGAGGAAAGGTAAATTGGAAAACAAAGAGTCCAATGGCTCAGAAAAAGCAAGTTTTCTATAGTGTATCTCAATGACAAATAAGTGACACGGAGCTTTGACAAACAACAACTCTAATTATGGACTAATGCTCAAAAAATACCCAAGATGGATGTTTTCCCCAGCGGAGTCACCATTTCTGTGTTGGAGAAAACTCACTATGGATTGGGGTATACCACAACAGACAAATGACTACCAGAAATCAACTCAATTATCAGAACTATGCTATATAAATGACAATGCTAAGATGATGAAGAAGATAACCAACCTCAATCCAAACGTTTGATGTAGATCCTTGTTGGAGCTTTTCAATCCATGCACTTGAATCTGCAAATTAGTCTTGACATCCAATAACAATGGCCCATGATATAACAAGTAAATGCAACCCAATGTAAGATAAACAACATTTACAACATTAATGGACGAGAATATGAGTATTTCTATTAATAAACAAGAAGAAGTACAAAGTGACACGACCTCTTGCCGGCAACCAATATGAACCAAGATCTGGATCAATCCACTTGTGCCTCCACCACTTCAATCCTCCATGAATGGAAAACTCAAACTAGATAGGAGTTTGGAAGGTGAACGTAAAGGGTTCACAACTACAAGGATCAATGAGTGTAGACTCAAGATAGGGGAAAAATCCACTATAGTTCTCTTGCTCTTATTTTTTTTTCTCCCGTGCATAAGCCATATGTGTTCAATATATAGTCCTCTCAAAGGTAAGTTAAAGGACACATCGAGACGTTACTTGGGCAGATGGAGAGCCAAAGGTCACCCAATGACACCTTTTTGGGAGTAAAAAGTAATAAACTAGTGATTTTTACCATTTTACTTGATACCCGCGGGCTATAGTGATGCAAATTGCGGGTACGCTCACTATAGTGATGTAACAAGCGGGTCAGAGGAAAAATGAGGAAAAAATATGTCTGAAGGAGTGAATCTGAGTCAGTGAAATGGATCTTATAGGCCAAAGAATGTTGATGCTCACAAGGTGGAAGATTATGTTGTAACATATATAGTCACTGATATGCCGAGAAGATCACTAAAACAACCCAGCAGATACCAAACAGTAAGACTCAGCCAACAGAATGAGCTCAAAAGGAAAAAACCAACAAGGCTAAATCCAAAGATGGGTAAAAAACCAACAAGGCTCAACCAAGAGAAAAGAAGATTTCTAGTCACAACCAAGGCATGGAGCAGTCAAGAAACAGACCAACAAAGACTCAGGATCATCCAAATCCAACCCAGCAACAACCAACAATCATAAATCAACCAAAACCGGAGTTGTATGCTATTGTCGAAGGAAAACCTGCAGGTACCTGCAAGCAGTAGAGTAAACCAAGGCGAGTGTACGCGGGAAAAGCTAAGCTAGCCCACGGGTAAGGAAAGGAAAATGGGAAAATAAAGAGTCTAATGGCTCAGAAAAAACTAGTTTTCTATAATGTATCTCAACGGCCAATCAGTGACACAGAGCTTCGACAATTAACAACTCTAATTAAGGACTAATGCTAAAAAATCCCCAAAAATGGATGTTCTCCCCAGTAGAGTCGCCATTTCTATATTGGAGAAAACTCACTATGGATTGGGGTAGACCACAACAGACAACTGACTACCAGAAATCACCTCAATTCCCAATGCTATGCTATATAAATGACAATGCTAAGATAATGAAGAATATAACCAACCTCGATCCAAACATTTGATATAGATCCCCGTTGGAGTGTTTCAATCCATGTACTTGAATCTGCAAATTAGTCTTGACAGCCAATATACAAGAAGTACATATAATATATAAACGACATTAACGTCATCAATAGTAATGGCCCATAATATAACAAGTAAATGCAACCCAATGTAGTATAAACAACATTTACAACATTAATGGACGAGAATATGAGTATTTCTATTAATAAACAAGAAGAAGTACAATGTGATACGACCTCTTGCCGGCAACAAATCTGAACCAAGATCTAGGTCAATCCACTTGCACCTCCACCACTTCAATCCTCCATGGAATGGAAAACTCAAACTATGGTAGGATTTTGGAAGGTGAAAATAAAGGGTTCACAACTACAAGGATCCATGAGTGTAGACTCAAGAGAGGGCAAAAATACACTAGATTTCTCTTTCTCTTCTTTCTCCCCCCGTCCATAAGCCATATGTGCTCAATATATAGTCCTCTCAAAGGTAAGTGAAAGCCGAAAGGACACATCGAGGCATTTCTTGGGCATATGGAGAGTCAAAGGTCACCCAATGACCGCTTTTTAGGAGTTAAAAGTAACAAACTAGTGATTTTTACCATTTTACATGCTACCCGCAGGCTATAGTGATGCAAATCGTGGGTACGCCCACTGAAATGATGCCGCAAGCGTACAAGGGAAAAAATAGGGAAAAATAGTGTCTGCAGGATATGAAATGGTTTTGAGTCAGTGGAATGGATCCTCTAGGCCAAAGAGTGTTGATTCTCACAAGGTGGAAGATTACGTTGTAACACCGATGCCTTGAGAGTAGCACAATCTGCTACTTCCTATTCTATTGGATGTTTTCCATTCATCTGCCGTGCTTTCTGCAATTCTTCTTTAATCTTCTGCATTATGTCCATTGCTTTAACTGCTAACTATTCATATTTCGTCTATAGCTTACCTGGGTGCTTTGCAAACTTACTGTCATACATTAGGACCATCTATCCACGTTGGAAGTGCTTCGCCTTAACATGGCGATCGTGCCAAGCCTTATGTCGATCCTTTTCTACCTGCTGATGGAATCCTACGATAAACCTATCCTCATCAATTTGTACCAGCTATGCCAACCATTCTTTGATGACTCCTTCCATTCCTATTATTGTTGCGATGCGCACACTCGGGACGATATACTCCATTGGCATCACCACTTCTTGTCCATAAACTAAATTGAATGGAGTCTATCATGTCAATCATTTACAAATCATTCTGTAGGCCCATAATATCATTGGAATATTCAAATCCCAGTCATCATGGTTTTTGTTACACACCTTGGTGAGTGCATGTTCCAATACTTTGTCCAGTGCCTCCACTGCACCATTCTCCTATAGATGATATGGGTTACTCCTTCGATGATGAATTTGAAATTCTTCCATCATGGCATTGATAGTTTGGTTGACGAAGTGAGTGCCTTGACCGCTCATCAGTACCTTTGGGCACCCAAACCTGGTGACCACATTATCAAAGAGAAATATTGTTGTTATCGCAGTCGTGCAATCCTTTACTCGTGTAGCTTCATCCCATCATGTCAAATAATCAGTCGCAGTAATTATGTATCGCTCCCTTGTTCTTTTTTACGTGGGTTGATGGGTCCCACGAAGTCTACTCTCCATTTGTCAAAATCTTGTAACATTATTTTACGTACTAGTGGCATTTTGTCCCTTCGTGATGGTTTCCCTGTTCTTTGGCATACATCACAGCTCTTTGCATAATTTGCAGCATCTCCATGCACTATTGGCCACCATAGTCCAGCCCTAAGTATTTTCCTATCAGTGGCATGCCCTCCATAGTGTCCTCTTGCGATCCCATTAGGGTATTTTTGAGGTCTTAAATGGGCCTCCTAAGGGAAATAATAAAATAACAGTTATAATAATAAAATAATAGTTCTAAATTTTAGAGAGGAAAAAGAAATACTACTTTTTCTTATCATATTTTTTACATATCTCCTGAACGGTTTACCCAAATTTCAAGTTTGGGCACTCGTTGGATGTGGATTTTAATTCTACATTCAACCCATACCCACAATGCATACTTCTGAGGCACCCAAGACATGAAAAAATGAAAATTTGAATTAAAAAACTTATTTTGAAATGTCCTCCAAGTAGGTAGTGCTGGAATTTTTGTAGCACATAGACCATTTCTATGCCTTCCCTCTCTTTCACTGTATAATTATTCTCCATAGTGGACAACTTCCTTCTTGTGAATGCAATTGGATGATCAATCGATCCTTCTCCCGGCTGTGCCAATATAACTCCTAGTGATACTAATGACTCATCAACGTGAACATGGAATTATTTTGTCCAATCGAGAAATACTAATATGGGCGTTGCGACCATATTTGCTTTCAGTATATCGAGGCTCTTCTGGCACTCGTCATTCCACTCGAACCTTGCATCCTTTTTTAACAGTTTTTCCATCGGTGCTGTGACCGTTGCATGTCCCCTGATAGACTTCCGGTAATACCCAGTATGCCCCAACGTCACCCTTAGTTTCTTCACTGTCATTGGTGGTGGTAAGTCGACGATGATTTCAATATTCGTTGGATCAACCAATATCCCTTCCTTGCATACAATGTGTCCTAACATAATCCCAAATGGAGCACAAAAGATGCACTTCTTCAAGTTCAACAAAATTTGATGTTGTCTGTTGATCTTTTGATCCTTTTAGACAGACCCGGGCTTGCGTTAATCTTTTAGACCAACAGAACCCTTAGCTCACTGGCCCTTTCGGCAACAGGTCGCAGAAGCAACCTGAAGTCTCACCCAAAGTGATTCTAATGGGAGGTAGAAGACTCAAGTGTCCTCATCCAAGTTCCGAGGCATCCAGGGTGGTAAAACCCACCTTAACCCCTTCCACAGAAGCTGTCTATCTCATTCCATTACTCCGACTACGCCTCTGTCTTATCGCGGTACGCAGGGAATGCGATAAGTCTTTCCCTATGTGAAACCGTCTAGCGATACCCAAGATATCGTAGGTACGATATCTTCCCCTTCTAGTTCCTGCGGTAAGTGAACTTTGACCGCTTCCTAGATTAATAGGTGGTCTTAGCTATCCTTATCCTGGTACTGCAGTTAGCAACAACATTCATCCCACAAGCATAACCCTCGCTAATGAACTCGACCCTTGATATCTCGCAACACGTAACTAGGTAGAACATTACTTTGCGCAATGTCTAAGTAAACCATTCATGCCTCATATTCAGTTCTTACTCGCACATTAACCTCTGTTTAACAATTATCTAGTTCGCAAGGAGGTTAGCTATGATTATCGCAATTGTTATACATCATTCAGAAGTTAACTGACGACCATGTACATTACTTATAACAGCCTGAAGCATTCATAAATAACACAAACAAGTGAATGAGAACAATGGCTACACAATTACAATAGTGCTACTTAGATAAGCACGTTGATACTCCCAGGGCAAGAACTACGCCCAGGGGAACCGCGGTTCTTGCTTACAACTCTGGGGAATAAACACAGTTCCGTTCCACTCTTTACAACAAGGGTCTTCTGGGAAACTCCACCTCAGTGGGAGCCCTTCTCTATAGACCTCTTTTCTCTTCTTTCCTTTACAGTGCACTCTCTTCCTCTCGCAATCCCTGCGGATTGCACTATCTCTCAACAGGTCGGCCCTTGTATTCTCAGGGATGTTCAGACTTGCAACAACAAAAGACTTGACTAGCATCTACCTGATGTCTCTATCGCTAAGTGGCCAACCCCTTATCATATAAAAAGACTACTATATATAGATGGCCCGAAGGTCTCATCGCAGTTACAAAACTGTGGGCCTTATCCCAACAGTGACTCAACCCTAACCACTTACAGTCAACTGGCTGTACTTCCATGGCCGCCTTCTGTCTTATCGCCGCTTCCTGTAGTCCTTAGTCTTTAATGCATCGGCCCGTCGCTTCTTCTTGGTTCAAGCAACGCTGACTGTAGTCCTTCTTCTTTAATGAGGGTAGCTGAACCCTCTCTTCATCTTCGGCGCCTTTATTGCGGTGGTTGAGCTCTCCCTTCGGCCTCTTCTTTGTACCATCTGCTTAACTTTTCTGTACCTATCGCCGTGATTCCCGCCGGAATTTGCGCTACGGCGATATCTTTGTCTTACCGCCAAAATTGGTACTTTCTCTCCAAAATTAGTTATCCTTCCCAAAATTAGCAGCTTCCTAAGTGCTGCGGAAGTTCTCTCCAACAACTCCCCTAACACTTACTTGTGGCTCGTCCCCGAGCCACTCGCAACAACAGCCTGATTCATCTGCCTAAGCTTATCCTTTGCTGCTCGTGAGATTGCTGCGAATTGTGCCTTAAGCGCTTTAATGCTTTCATCCATGTGTGTTACTTCTTCCTGCGCTGCGCTGAGCAGCTCAGCAGTTACCAAGGAGTCCTCTGTGCCCTCAATGACTCCCTTACTTGAGGTGAAGCTTTTCACCTTTTGCTCCAGTTCGTCAACCAGATGTGCGACTTTGCTTTCATATGGGCTAACTTCGTTAGCCAGGTTGATCTGCTGTTCTCTGTATTTCTGCACCTGCTGCTGAATTTGTGTGATTTCTCCTTTCTTTCTTATCTTCGCAAGAGCACTCAAGCCCTTGTATTCTTCTTCAGCTTTTGCTATCGCATCTTCACAGTGCTTAATGTGCTGATCGAGCTCGGCTTTCTGTGGGAGCTCCTCTAGCTCCAGCCATGTCTTTGATGCATCCTCCAGGATGGCCTCTGCTGCTTCCACCCGACAGTGCATCTGTGTCTGTACAACTCTGAAAGCTTGCACTCGTGCTTCTTGGATTTCCTCTGGAGTAGGTGGCTTATTTGCTTCAAGTGCAGCAATCCTTGCTTCGTATTCTTCCTCCATCTTTTTCTTCTCTTCATCTAGAGCCTTTGCTCTTTCCGCCATTTTTCTGATCTTTTGAGTTATTTCTAACTCAGGCCTGATATCGCACTGCGGAAGCTCTGCTGCGATATTCTTTAAAACAAGAGAGACATCCTGCTCTCGCTGAACATATTGCGTCAACTGGGCACTCTCTGCCTCATGCTGCGCAATGAGCTGCACATTGTCGTTAGATAGCAAAACATTTTGCTCATTTGTGACTTGTTCTCTGTGCCTTAGCTCCATGCCTATCTGCTGGAAAATTTCGTACAACTGATCCACCGGTACTTCTGGTAGGTTCACCTCAAGAGGATGAACCATCTGCACTTCCATAGGTACAGGGAACTTAATACTTCCCGGTGGTATACGAACAATGTTCGTGCGGTCCCTTGCAATGCTTTCTTCTCTGCTCTGTGAAGGGGGCTGCGAACTTTCTGCGACTGTAGTTGGAGCTGGCTGAATCTGCATAGAAGCAGTCTTCTCAGTGATTGCCTTCAACTCTCGCAATTTGTTGTCAAGGCTGATGCGCATACGATCCTGCGATGACTGAATCGCAGTGAATTTATCCCGCATCTTCTCCTGTATTCGGCTGGCGATGAGATCATACTCATCCTCTGTCATGATTGGTGCCTGCGGTTCATCGGAAGTAACCGCCTTTGTTCTCTTCTTCTTTGCTCGCACCGGAGAAGGGCCTTCAATAGCCTTTCTCTTAGAACCTGTTGGTTCTTTCTCTTTGTCTTTAGGATCTACCTCCACAACATCTTCTGGATCCTCAGCTGGGGGATCAACTGGAACTAGGCCAGAGGATAGATCATCATACATTTGTTTCATGTCCTCATCGAAACAGTTCTTAATGGTATCTTCGACCTGCTGGATTTCCATGCGATATGGGCCGGGGGCCCATTCCTTATGTTTTCTGAATCCTTTGGGCCTGATGTAGGTTTTATCCCTGTCGACTTTAAATTCCAGCTTGGACTGATAAAGATCAACGACCGGCGAGTCGACACGCGGAATCGTTGCGACGGATTCAAGCAATAGCGTATAATAATCATGGAATACCATTGCGTTATTCTTGTGCTTCTCTGGGTGATTACTCGCCCAAAGATTGGAGTACCTCGACCCTCTGCACGCCCCTGGTGCCAGTTGTGGAAACTGCGAATTGGGCGGCTCTTTCCATCCAATGAAAGCCATAAGTATCAGCAGCCACGAGAAGTGGAAGCTGTGAACTGGATCCTGTTGCGCCTGCGCACAGTCTTGAAAGAAACTATTTAACAAAAATAAGCTCCAGTTGTAAGGTTTACCTTTTATGACTTCAATCGCAAGGCAGATAACTGAGCCTGTGACCTCCTTCGGCCTCACCTTGAGGAGGAGTTTTCCGGCCAACAAACTAACAGTAAACCGCAAGGCGTCATCCTGTATTGAATTGACATCGTAGGCGCGACCTCCTCTTTGCAGCTTGTACTCCGCAACCTGCTTGGTTGAGAGCCTGGTATCCTTTGTGGCGCCATCAATATTTATCTGCGGGTCGAAACCAGTCTTCGACAGACTGGTAATGCGGTGAATGAGGTCAACATTAACATCTATTCGGTTACCCAACCATAAGTAACCACCATGCACACATGACAGTAGCGTCCGCACCACAGCATTGACCTCCGGGCCCCGTCCAAAGTGTGGGATCTCCAGGAGATTGAGCAGTCCCGACGGTACTAAATGGCTTACATGGTCCATGGGGACGAACTCATCGTGCTGTGTCCTTGGGTTCCTCTGAATCGTCATATAACGATCGCGGCGGAATTGTGGGTACAGCGTATAATCTCTCAGATTATAATCAGTAAACTTAACAGCATGCATATTCCCCCACAAGTTACCTTCTTCCTTCACTCGGTTATCCAGCGGTGGGAGTATGAGTTCATATTTAAAGTCTCGTGGAAGAACAATGGCTGGCGCATTCTCTACTCTTGGTGGGAAGTATATGGTAGTGACTGTAACTTCTTCCGGAAGTTCCTGCTCCGGTTCTTCTGACTCTGTGCTACTCGGGGTCTCGCTACGCTCCATATTAGCTAAGGTTCTCGGTGACTGGCGTGTAGACGGAGAACCAGCAGCAATTTTCTTTCCCTTCTTCGCCACAACCGAAGTCATAGCGCACTCGATTCCACCCCTTTGGAATCTCTGCAACACGTCTTCGAGAGGCTCGTCTGGCGCAAGGGACCTTCCCCTGTGGTACTCTGGACTTCCTATGATTGCTAATCTTAATGCAAATCAGAGTCTGCAACTGTTTCTGGTTTCCCTGCTCGGAACTCTGCTAAGAATACGCTTGGCTCGGCTCAGCTGCGCTCAACTCTCTTGGTGAAAATGACTAAGTAGCCCCGTGCTTTGAATAGAACGTGTATTTATCCTACGGTGGAATTTCAAATGGCAACGGACCAGTAACTGGACCCGTTGGCGGCATTTAATGCATAGACAAGACAGCACCCCGCGCCTATTTATTGCAAACGCCGTTTGAAATTTTGCTGGGAAACTGTGCGCCGGAGTGATGTCGCATCGGATTTTCCAAATCTAAAAAAAAATCGTCGTACTGCTACCAAATCTTAGTACAACAGATACTTGTCAGCCGTGCAGTTAATGCTTGTCAGACGGCGAAGTGACTAGCCCTCTGATCAATTCAAAATCTGGTATCGCATCAATCTGTTTTCTGTCCTCTGCGATAGGATATCGCATCGTCTGGAAATGGAAAGTGCCAAAAACTCGCCTCATATCAAAATTATCGCAACCACCAGGAAAGCTGGCTGCGAATTCTTACCCAACGTATTTCCCGGTGTAGACTCCTTAGGGTGCGATGCTTCATTTCAACTACACTGAACATCTGCACCATTTGCTTCCTTTCTGGGCTAGGGCTAGGAGGTGGCATGGCCTTCGCGATACAGCTTAAGCCGACTGCCATTGATCAGGGTAGGAAGAAACTCCCCACTTATAGTACGAAGCTGTATAGCACCTCCATCTGTTATTTGCTGGATTTGATATGGTCCTAACCAATGAGTTTTGAATTTTCCAGGGAACTTTATAAACTTACTGTCATAAAGGAGTACCAAGTCTCCAAGCTAAAAGGTTTTGTTCTTGATATGCCTATCATGCCAAGCTTTTTCTCGTGCTTTCTGCACTTTTTCATGGAATCCTGCGATAAATCTGTCTTCCTCCAGATTGAGCAGCTGTGCCAATCTCTCCCCTAAAGTATCAGAATCAGCCATCTCTGTAAGCTGAGCAATCCTTAGACTGGGTAAGATGTATTCCATAGGCATAACAGCCTCTTGTCCATATACCAGGCTGAAAGGTGTGTGCCCTGTTAGTTTCTTACACGTGGTCCTGTAAGCCCATAATACAGCATTAACTCTGAGGTCCCAGTCATCCCTTTGACTGTTACAAATCTTTGTAAGAGCATGTTCTAATATCTTATTGAAAGCTTCCACCGTACCATTAGCTTGAGGGTGGTAAGGTGTACTCTTATGGTGCTGTATTTCAAATTCCTCTGTCAAGGCTTCTATGGTGCTATTCAAAAAGTGTGTGCCTTGATCACTCATCAAAGTCACTGGGCATCCAAATCTAGTGATGATGTTTTCAAAAATAAATTGTGCTGCTGTAGCAGCATCACAATTCCTGACTGGTTTTGCCTCAGCCCACCTGGTGAGGTATTCTGTTGCTGTAATAATATATCTCGCACCAGTTCGTTTTCCTGGGGGGTTAATAGGACCCACGAAGTCTATGGCCCACTTATCGAATGCGCGTAGCGTTATCTGTGGTCGCAACGGCATTTCATCTCTTCTGGAGGGCTTTCCTGTCCTTTGGCAGATATCGCATGATCTGCAAAACTCTTTACTGTCTTTATGTAATGTAGGCCACCATAGTCCGGCTGCTAGGATCTTCTGAGCGGTCGGCTTCCCTGCGAAATGGCCTCCTGCGATGCCCGAATGTGCTTCCTTAAGAATGGTCTGTTTCTCGTGGGGCATAACGCATCTCCGCAAGATTTCATCTGGTCCTAACTTATAGAGGTGTCCTGCAATCAGGGTGAAGTCTGCTGCTTTCACCACTAATTGTTTCTTTTGTTGCTTGGTAAACTCAGGTGGTGCCCACCCTGTAGTAAGGAATTGAATTATGTCTCCATAATATTCATCCGCGACCTGAATGGAGAACAATTGCGCATCAGGCAAGTTGTCCTCTAAATTACTTGGTTCTTCACCTGAGTCTAGCCTTGACAGGTGATCAGGTCCTGCATTTAGTCTTCCTGGCTTAACAATGATTTCGAAATCATATTCCTGGAACAACAATAGCCATCTGCATATTCTTCCCCCTAACACTGGCTTATTGACCAAGTACTTTAATGCAGAATGGTCGGTAAACATCTTGAACGGGGCACCCAACAGATAGTGCCGAAATTTCTGTAAAGCATACACCATTGCTAACCCTTCTCTCTCTGTGGTGGTGTAATTCTTCTCAGCTGTCGATAGTCTCCTGCTCGAATATGCGATAGGGTGGTCAATACCCCCTTCGCCTGGTTGCGTGAGAATAATGCCCAATGCGATGCCAGATGCATCCACATGAACATGAAAAGGCTTGTTCCAATCTGGAAATACCAGAATAGGTGTTGTAACCATTTTTTCTTTTAGAGCGTCGAGACTCTTCTGACATTCCTCATTCCACTGGAATTTGATATCCTTCTTCAATAATTTCTCCATTGGTGCGGTAATCTTGGCATAACCTTTGATAAACTTTCTGTAATACCCGGTATGACCAAGTGTAGTTCTCAGCTGCTTTACTGAGTTAGGTGCTGGTAAATTGACAATGATGGCGATCTTCGCAGGATCTACCATCAAGCCTTGTCTGCACACAATGTGACCCAACAACGTACCAAAAGGCGCACAAAATATACATTTTTTTAAGTTAAGGGAAATCTGGTACTGTCTACATTTTTCAAACATTAATCGCAGGTTTCCTATGTGCTTCTTGACTAGTCCAAATACAGTCCAATCATCAAAATAAACTTCTAGAAATTGATGGATGTATTCGTTAAAGACAACAACAACTACTCTAGAAAAAATTGCTGGGGCATTTTTAAGACCAAAGGGAATTACCGTATACTGAAAGGAGCCCCATTCTGTCGCAAATGTGGTCTTGTGCCTGTCGTCTGGATGGATTCTTATCTGGTGATAGCCTGAAAAGCCATCAGTAAATGAATAGATTTCTTGTCCTCCAACATTGTCTAAGACTTCATCAGTGAATGGTGTCGGAAATGGGTCATGCAGCGATGCATCATTCAGTTTGCGCAAGTCGACACAGATCCTGATGTCTCCTTTTGTTTTCTTTTCTTGTACTACCATGGGACTAACCCACTCACTTTCTTCAACAGGTTCAATGATGCCTGCTGCTAGCATCTTATCTATTTCATCTTTTACTTTTGCTTTATACCGTGGGTTCAACCTGTATGGGCGTTGCTTAACCGGCTTAGCGTCCTCCTTAAGCGGTATTCTCATGACTCCGAGGTCACCCACTATTCCCTTCATTTCTGTAAAGTTGGTAGGAAATAGGTCCTGATACTCGTGTAATAGGTCTGTGATTTGGCCAATTGTCTCATCATCCCAATAATCTCCAATAGAGGCAAACTTAGGGTCTGCTTCTGTGCCAATATTGCTCTTTCTAATCTTGATTGGTTCTGTTACAGCTGGGATTTCTAAGTGTGGACCTTCAACTTCACGCGTACCTTATGTTTCTGCGATATTGATACTGCGAGGATCTTCATCCTCATCGCTTGAGTCTTGTGCGCAGTTGTAACATTCCAGTGCATGTTCCATCTGAATAGCCCACTCGGGTTGCGAATCCGCTGGTAATGGGCAATCCTCAAATATTTTAGTCTTTATGATCTTCAAGGCCCGATCAATGCTTGGATGCTCAGATTCGAAACTGAACGTGACCAAAAAGTTTTCGATCATTATAGGCCATGAGATAGTTCCTTTTCTTAGCTCTGTTTCTGTATACCAGTTCCGTGGAACTGTATCCAGTGTGTGGATAAACAAATGAACCCATTCTTCTGCTGGAATTTCTAGCCAACTCTGTTCACAGTTCATAATGTGTGTTCTGGGATCACTCTCCCCTGTATATTTCCACTGTGTACAGTCTCTTTCTTTAGAGAATCTAATGCGCATCAATCTCTTACAATCATACCATGATGCGATATGTTCCTTGTGTGTGTACCACCATCTTGCAGGTGTGGCTCGAACTGCAAGGTCAAAAACCTCCATCCTCTGCTCTTGAGGAATCTCTTGTTCAAACTGCTGCAAAAAATCATTGACATCTGCTAATCCATCAAAAGTTGGAATATACCTGTTTTCTGTCCCAATCCATCGCAGTGATTTAGTCATGAATGCGCATATGCGGATAGAAACTTCGTGGAGTCTATTTTGCCAATTCTCTAAGCCAACATCTGAATCTGATGTGCATGAACTATCACATCTCCAGCTAATATGTCCATCAGCCGTAGGGTCAATGTAGTCTGTCTGATTAGAAGTCATTTGGTACAAGTTTTCCATGTTATGCACCTCCTCTTCTGCTTTGATTGGCTCAATGTAGCGAGGACCCTGTAAGGGGTCTAATGGTGCGATAACCCGGACTTGAGCATCTTCAAATGTCATCTGCCTTTTCTTCAAGTTAATAACAGCCTTGTTATCAAAAGCCCAATCAATACCTAATAGAGCTGGATAGGGTTTGGTGTCACCAATAATTTCTATGATCTCAAAATCGGCATAAGTGTGAACTCCGTCGATGTCCACTGGGACATGCGATAGGCGACCCATCGGTGATATTCTCTGCTGATTAGCTAGTCTAAGATGGATAGGGGATCTGCTTAGTTTTGGACTTCCCATCTGTTCCCATGTCTGCTTAGTCAAGACATTTACTTCTGATCCTAAGTCTAGGATAACCTCATCCATTTCAAATAGTCCGATCTGCGCTGTGAGCCTCATCTCTCTTCCTGTCCTTGTATAGCTCATTATATGGTGAATGGTGCGCTGTGTATTGCTCACAGAAGGGCTCTGTTGACATTGGTAAATGACTTTCTGAAGTTCTTCTACAGCTTTCCCATTTCTTAGAAGTTTCAAACAGCTCTGCAAGAAGGACTGTACACTCCCTGTCAATTCCTCTTCGTCACATCTTCCAGATGTGCTAGCCTGTGGTATCTGCGCAATACTAACATCCTGCGGTGGTTTCCGTGGTATACCCTGAGATGGTATTAATAGTGATCTGGACGGTGTCTGTTCAGCAAAGGAAGTCTTAGTTTGTTGAAATGCCTCCTTATTCTTCTGTAGATCAAGTGGGATAGGTTTTCCTGGAGCTTTGCGCACCCACTGCGTTCCTGTCATTTTTTCCACGTCCTGCGATATGTTGCTTGTGGAGAGACCACTGCGAGTTACAATATTGACCCGTGGTTCAGTTTCGTTCTGCTCAGCAGCGATAAACTGGATAGTCTGATTAGGTGCTGGCTTGGCGTCCTTGATCTTAGCTATCAGTATGGGACATTCCTCTATTGTGTGGTCATAAGATTTACAATACTTGCACGTTGTAGTAGGGTTCTGACAGTCCCTAGCGTAATGTCCTGTGCCTCCACAGTTATAACAGGTGATAGTTCCACGGCCACGGCCAGGTTCATAGCCTCCTCCGCGTCCTCGGCCTCTGAAATTTCCTCCACGGCCTCCCTGATTCGGATCGGTTTGTGCACGTACTGCTGGTCCGGATGCTTCTGACTGAACTCTGTAAAGGTCATGCTTCCTTTCTATCATTAACTCATAAGCTCTACAGTTGTTTTCGTCATGTCCCACAGATTTACAGAAATTGCAATATAGGTTCTTTGGTGTCTGCACATATTTCTGAAGGAGAGGGCATTCCTGAGGACTGTGTCCTCTGGTTCTACAAATCTCGCACCATGGCCCCTGGTTCTGCATCAACGGGTTCGGAGCTCCACTGGCGATATAGTCAGCAAAGACAGGGCAGTTATCCTTACTGTGTCCCTGCGCTTTACACTTAGTGCACCAAATTTCATGCCCAACCTCCTTTCCTTTCTTAATTTCATGCAGCTGTAAAGTGAGGTTAGCTAGCTGATTTTGCAGATTAGTGATACCGGTGCTAGTTTCTGCTAGAGGTGAAGCCTCTAGTTTCATTGCCATTTCTAATGCTTCATCTTGTGTATTTAATTTCTGTTGCATTAGCGGAAGTCTGATGTGTGGTAATATTGTTGCGATAAACCATTCTTTATGCTGTTGAGGCGCAAGCTCAAGCTCAAAGCTTACCTGATCGATGAGGGTCTTGAATCTCTGGTCAAAATCCCAAACCGTCTCCGTAGGCAATTGTTTAATATCTTTAAGTTCTGCTATGCATTGTGACTCGGATTTAGGTTTTTTAAACTCTTTAATCATAGCAGTTCTAACCTGTGCAAGCGTTCTGTTATGGCCAGTGGTATACTTCATATACCAAGTTAATGCTCTTTCTCTAAATGTGGTGGCCAGCTGGACAAGCTTGACATTATCATCTTGTATTTGCTTAATGGTCCATATGGCTTCGCATAAGAACCAGTGTTGCTCAGGGTCCTCCGACCCTGTACCTTTGAATGTTGGTAGCTTCATATCATCTCCCATTCTGTTTCTAGATGGTGGGTTCTGGTTTGCTGTATGACTACCACTCGGCTGTGTAGATGTGGAGGGTGTAGCGGTAGTATTCGCTGTGTAAGAGTTACTGGATGGGGTTCCTGCGGGATTATTCTGAGTTCCGACTGGCTTTTGAGGAGTCCTAGGGTTCTGAATCTGCTGTCTCGGGTGATCTGAGCTGTCTTCTTCAGAAGAAGATGAATCGTTGACTCTATATCTTTTACCACTACGTGTATGTCCAAGATACTCGTAATCACTTTCAGAGTCTACTGACATTACAATATCATGCTACTATTCATCTGAGAGTATATCCAGTACTCCTTTTTCATATAGTAATTGCTTAATGGACAGACTTAGAGAATTTAGGTACTTACCGCGATAACCCTTGAAGAAGTACCGTTCTGCTGCGCTGAAACTCTTTCTCTGATCAACCGCGAACTCTGTGATGAAGCCTTCCAGCAGACTCGCAAGCCAGAAGTCTACTGCGCGTGAGATGGGGTTATCGACACCTTTCACGGTCTGACTCAGCTCTGCTGTCCAGACAACTTCTCGATTCTTCTTGACACCACTGTTGTCAGCAAGCGTTGATAACCAACCATATAAATCAATAGCATAAGTTACGAAGAATACCTCATGGAGATCTGTAAAAATGTGCTTCTGTAGCCAAGCCTCAGTGCTCAGTCTGGGATTCTTGTTTTCTTTTGCAGCAAACTCTCTTTCTTTTGACTCAACCCACTGGTTAAGTTCTTGCTTGGTAGGATGCCAACAGAACATCAGCTCAATGTGTTCAAACCGGCAACGGAACCATTTGTTGATCTTTTGATCCTTTTAGACAGACCCGGGCTTGCGGTAATCTTTTAGACCAACAGAACCCTTAGCTCACTGGCCCTTTCGGCAACAGGTCGCAGAAGCAACCTGAAGTCTCACCCGAAGTGATTCTAATGGGAGGCAGAAGACTCAAGTGTCCTCAGCCAAGTTCTGAGGCATCCAGGGTGGTTAAACCCACCTTAACCCCTTCCACAGAAGCTGTCTATCTCATTCCATTACTCCGGCTACGCCTCTGTCTTATCGCGGTACGCAGGGAATGCGATAAGTCTTTCCCTATGTGAAACCGTCTAGCGATACCCAAGATATCGTAGGTACGATATCTTCCCCTTCTAGTTCCTGCGGTAAGTGAACTTTGACCGCTTCCTGGATTAATAGGTGGTCTTAGCTATCCTTATCCTGGTACTGCAGTTAGCAACAACATTCATCCCACAAGCATAACCCTCGCTAATGAACTCGACCCTTGATATCTCGCAACACGTAACTAGGTAGAACATTACTTTGCGCAATGTCTAAGTAAACCATTCATGCCTCATATTCAGTTCTTACTCGCACATTAACCTCTGTTTAACAATTATCTAGTTCGCAAGGAGGTTAGCTATGATTATCGCAATTGTTATACATCATTCAGAAGTTAACTGACGACCATGTACATTACTTATAACAACCTGAAGCATTCATAAATAACACAAACAAGTGAATGAGAACAATGGCTACACAATTACAATAGTGCTACTTAGATAAGCACGTTGATACTCCCAGGGCAAGAACTATGCCCAGGGGAACCGCGGTTCTTGCTTACAACTCTGGGGAATAAACACAGTTCCGTTCCACTCTTTACAACAAGGGTCTTCTGGGAAACTCCACCTCAGTGGGAGCCCTTCTCTATAGACCTCTTTTCTCTTCTTGCCTTTACAGTGCACTCTCTTCCTCTCGCAATCCCTGCGGATTGCACTATCTCTCAACAGGTCGGCCCTTGTATTCTCAGGGATGTTCAGACTTGCAACAACAAAAGACTTGACTAGCATCTACCTGATGTCTCTATCGCTAAGTGGCCAACCCCTTATCATATAAAAAGACTACTATATATAGATGGCCCGAAGGTCTCATCGCAGTTACAAAACTGTGGGCCTTATCCCAACAGTGACTCAACCCTAACCACTTACAGTCAACTGGCTGTACTTCCATGGCCGCCTTCTGTCTTGTCGCCGCTTCCTGTAGTCCTTAGTCTTTAATGCATCGGCCCGTCGCTTCTTCTTGGTTCAAGCAATGCTGACTGTAGTCCTTCTTCTTTAATGAGGGTAGTTGAACCCTCTCTTCATCTTCGGCGCCTTTATTGCGGTGGTTGAGCTCTCCCTTCGGCCTCTTCTTTGTACCATCTGCTTAACTTTTCTGTACCTATCGCCGTGATTCCCGCCGGAATTTGCGCTACGGCGATATCTTTGTCTTACCGCCAAAATTGGTACTTTCTCTCCAAAATTAGTTATCCTTCCCAAAATTAGCAGCTTCCTAAGTGCTACGGAAGTTCTCTCCAACATTGTCGACACCTCTCCAGTATCAGCCTTAGATTCGCAACATGGTCCTTAACTAGTCCATAGATGGTCTAGTCGTCCATATATACTACAAGGAACTTATGAATGAAGTCTTTAAATGCAGCAACAACTAACCTTGAAAATATCATTGGGGCATTTTTAAGACCAAACGACATTACTGTGTATTGAAAACAGCCCCATTTGGTTACCAAAGTTGTCTTATGTCGATCCTTCTTTGTGATCTTTATTTGGTGGTATCCCGAGAATCCATCTATAAATGAATATATCTCCTTACCTCCGACACCTTATAGTACCTCATCAGTGAATGGAGTGGGGAATGGATCATGAATAAATGCATGTTCAGCTTCTTTATATTGATACAAATCCTGATTTCGCGAGTCTTCTTATCTTGGAAAACCATCGGGTTGATCCATTCAGATTCTTCCACTGACTCTATGATTCCTTCATCCAACATTCGCTCTGTATTATCTTTCACTCACTCCTTATACCTGGGATTCAATCTATAGGGTCCCTGCTGTACTGGCTTCACATCAGGTTTCAGTGGGATCTTCATTTTTCCCAGGTCCCCAGAAATGCCTTTCATTTCTGAAAATTTTGTTGGGAACAAATCTTGAAACTCATGTAGTAGATCAATAACTTTTTCAATTGTCGAATCATCCCAGTAATATCCAATACTTGAGAACTTGGGATTTTCCTCCGACCTGATATTAACCTTTTTGATTCTCAACAGTTGTTGGAATTTGTCGAATGACATTTATGGTGATTTGAGATCCCGACTTCCCTCTGACTCTGGAACGTAAGTAGATTGTCGATCATCCTCTTCGCCAGGTCCTCCTGTCACATTGTAGCAATCCATTAATATTTCTAGTGTTACGGTCCACTGTAATCCCATTGGTTTTTCCGTCGGAACTACTTCAAGTACCTTCTCATGAATATCCTTTAGTGCACTATGGATGAAGGGGTTCTCATCCGAGAAGCTCAAAGTTTGTCTAAAACTAATGGTTAACTCTTCCCATGTAGTTGTTATGCGTCGCAGTTCTATTGCGATATACCAGCTTCGCGGTACCTCATCCAATGTATGATGAAAGCATGGAACCATTCTTGTTTTGGTCTCATTCCTCATGTGCTTTTACACTCTTCCAGGTGATCCCTCGGGTCACTCCTTCCATTTTATTTTATCCCATAGTACCCTTCAGTTTCACCGAATCTGACTTCCATTAGTTGTTGACATAGTTTCCAGCTTGTTATTGTCGACTTGTGCGTTGCCCACCACCGTGCTGGCGTAGTCTTTAGTGCTTCCTCCAATTCCAGCATTCTTTATGGTTTTGATACTTTTTCTTCAAATTCAGCAATGAATACAGTCATATTAGGCAGTCCTTCGTATGTTGGTAGTTCGCATACTTCAATCTCTACCCGTCTCAATGAATGGGTGATTCGTGTGCACCATCTGAATGATACTTCGTGTAATCGGTTTTGCTAATTTTCAAGCACTTCATCAAAGTCTAACGATACCGAACTAACACTTCACCACCCCAATTCCCCATCAGTGGTTGTATTGATGTAATCCTCTAATATGTTGTAGACATTGTCCCATACTTATGTAAATTCAACTCGCATTGGCACGATGTACCTCTGTCCTTCTGATGGATCAAGTGGGGCGACTACCCTCATGTCGCGATTTTCAAAAGACATTCTCATAATATTAAATCTCATCACCGCTTGATTCTCCATTTCCTAGTCTATTCCTAACAACATCGGATAGGGGCTTGTGTTTTCAACTATATCTATAACATCAAAGTCTGCATAAGTCTTCAATCCCTCTATTTCGACTGGGAGATGACATAATTGACCAATGGGTGTGACCTTGCTTTGATTTTCCAGTTGAATCTCTATAGGGGACCATACTAGCTATGGTTTCCCCATTGTCTCCCATGTCTTTTTAGTAAAGAAATTTACATCTGATCCTAATTCCAGAATGATAGAGTTGACATCAAATGCACCAATCTGCGCTGTCATCCTCGTTTCTCTCCCTAACTTCTTTCTGTGCAATCGATTTACTGTCTGATCCTGTCATCCATCCTCCTGTCGGTGTAATAGGCTAGCTATCTCTTCTAGTGCATCCTAATATGTTTCTAGTGCTAGACATATTTCTAGGGAACTCCTCAAAGTGTTGATCCTCCTTGGTGGCCTCTACGAATTTGCCATATCGAATATTTGTGGCATCTCATAAACAGGTTCTTTCTGGCTAATAGGTGGTAGCTTAGTCCTTCTCATTGTATCTTGTGCTTCTAAAAAGGTATCCCTTTCTATTTCCACATTGAATCAAACTTGTTTCCTTGCTGTAGGCTTAATACTAGGCAGTGGCCTATATTCTCCTATCGCAGTCCCCCCTGGTTACTACTGCGACATTCACAGGTTGAATTCTTATCTCCACTAAGATCTTCTGTACATTCGGAGGTGGATTTTGATTTTGATTCACATTTGGATTCGGTTGTGGTTATGGTGGATTCTTAGTTTGAAATTCCGTAATCAATTGGGGACACTCCTCAACATTGTGGTCCGATGCACTGTAGTAGGTACACTGCGAAGTCGGGTTCGGACAATCCCTTTGATAATGTCCGACCTGGCCGCAATTATAGCATATAATTGGCCCTTGAACTCAACCAAAATTTCCTCCATGACCAATGCCTCCACCTTGACCTCCACAAAATTCTCCTCGCGGATGACCGTATGGTTATTGGTTGTATTGCGGCAGGTGATACTACGATTGGTTGTACTGCAGTGGTGGTTGGTTGTACAACGACTGTGGTTGACTATAGTGAGGTTGAGGCTAGTTATACTGTGGTAGTGGGTTATTGTAGTGCAGATGCTACTGATTATACTGTTGTTGTTGTTGTACATGGGGTTTCTCCTACCCCTTCATAAAAAATGTATCCATAGTTCTTTCTTGGAGAAATTCATACGCTCTAAAATGCTTCTCTTCACGATCGACCGATCGACAAAAATTGCAAAAAAGGTTAGCCAGATTTGACACAATTTTTTGTAAGTATATGCATTCTTCTGATCGATGTCCCCTTGTCTGAAAGGTTCGACACCATGGAATTACTCCTTGAATGAGTGGATTTGGTGTGCCAAAATATAAGTATTCACGGAATTCTAGGCAATGATCCTTATGATGCCCTTATGATTTGCATCGGCTGCACCTTATTTCCTCGCGAACTTCTTTCCCCTTCTTGATGTATTGTAGTTGGATCGTCAAGTTCGCTAACTGCGCTTGGATCTGGTTCATACCTATCCTTGTTTCTCCAATTGGTGAAGCCTCAAGCTTCATCATGATTTCCAATTCCTCCACATGAGATGCAATCTTCTGCTGCATTAGTGGCATGCGAACGTGTGGTACTAATGCCGTAATGAACCACTCTTGTGATTCATGTCACTCATTCCAAAACATACTTTTTCCATCAGATTTTTATATCTCTGATTGAACTCCTGCACTGATTCGTTAGGAAATTTCTTTATTTCCTTCAGTTCCATGATATATTGTGACTCTGATTTTGGTTTCCTAAACTCATCGATCAATCCTTCCCTGATTTGCACCAAAGGTTTCTCAGGACTCCCTGTAGGTACTTGTACGGATTTTATAAACCAATCCATCGCATGGCCCCTAAAGGTTGTCACTAGTTGTCCCTTTTTGATATCGTCATTTTGGACTTGCTTTACTGTCCATACTACTTTGCATCAAAACTAGTATTGCTTGGGATCCTCTGTCCCATTACCCTGAAAGATCAACATATCACACTGTTTCCTACCATCCTTGGTCTCCTACTGGTATTTGTAGAACCACTACTCCTACCACTATTCTGACTTGCTGGACAACCCTGCGAAGACCTTATATTTATTCCTCTGAAACTTGACGTAGTGTGCGGGATTGTGGATGTTAGGATATCTCATCATTCAGTATGTACTTTGCATGCACTTTGCATGCATGCATGCATTTCATGCATCTGCATGCTACCCAGTCACCAGTTTGATGCCTCCAGCACCTAGTGCCTAGTATGCCAGCACTCGGGATCTTCCTTCCACTCATTTTTATCCCTCCTAGTGCCTAGTGCACCCATCATGCACCTACCACCTAAGAGGGGTGCCTTTTCTAACATACCACTCTAGTTCACTTCAGTTAGCTAGTTGTCTTTCCTTGATTTGAGGATAGACTGACTCCTAACTACTATTATCACTCTGATGGAACTCCGATGAGACTTGACCACCTATTCTGAGTTTAGTTAACTCCTCATGCGCCCTCCACTGAGCCTCCTTCCCTACATTAGTGCCATTAGCATCAGTTACACTTATTACACTCAGTTAGACTCAGTTTGACACCTAGTTGACAGTTACTTGTGCATTGATGACCACCACTGATTTATGATGAGGACTCCTAGTTGGAGCCAAGCTACACCATGCAGTATATTTGAATGACCTCCTTGGCTAATTCGAATTGCTCATTCATTGTGACATTATTGTATTGTAATTCTACTATTCTGCATTATAGAGCATTGATGGATCTCTCTTGCACAGTTTTTACTCCAATTTGTTTTACATCATTGTGATTGATATTCTTGTTCAATAGATCTGATGTGACTAATTTTACAGTGGATAAATTATATCTTTGGGTCTGTCCTTCTTCGGCTTCAAGGGTATCATAGTTTCTCTCTTCATCACAGTAAGGTCACTTAGTCCCTTGTGGTCCTGTTTCGTAGTTCTTTGTTCCGGTCGCCCTAGGAGACTCTCTCTCTATCTCATTCCTCCTCTTCTTCTCCGTTTGGAACCTCACCCCACTTTGCAGGGTACCACAATATTCCACAGCCTCCCTCAAAAAAATTTCGTAGCCCATATCCATCTACCCCACATCATTCTATTAGACCCGCATCCACACCATACCCACAGCCTCTGGACACTCGAGATTTACTTGTCAGAATTCATCTTCAGTATACCTTTTTCACAAATACGCATTTTAATCCACAGTTTTAGCGATAGTAGAAACCTTCCTCTGGGTTCTTTGAAAAATTTCCTTTCTGCATCGCGATATGATTTAATTGTGTCAACAACGAATTCAGTGATGTATCCCTCTAGAATACTATCTAATCAGACCTCCACACCTCTAAATTCTTTGTTGTCCACTTTATTCAATTGTTGGATCAGTTATGGCGTCCAATGTTTAGGCTCACCTCCTTGGAAATTCCTCTTTTGGAAAGTCAGTTGTGCCAACCACTCGTCTAGTAGTATAGGGAATTCATAGAATAATATTTTGCGAATGTCGGAGTAGATATACTGCTGTATCCAATTAGTTGTCGACCATCAAGGGTTTCGATTTTATTCCTCGGAAAATTCTTGCACCTTCTTGTTGAACCATTCATCGATCTCTGTATTTTTCGGATGCCACAACATGTCCTCTCTTCTTCCGCACTAAGGTCCCAACAATGGAACCATTTGTTGACACAGTTCTGTCGACAAGGGTTCACTTTGCACTGCTATCAACAAACATCGACCAGACACCCTTAAACATCCTCGCAGAAAGGTTTTACCCTTTCCAGCAACACCCAAAGAGCGAGTGAGGTCTCACCCAAGATGTCTAAGGGGGGTTGCAGGAACCAAGTTTCTGCATTAGCGAGAAGACATGCACTATTTAACTCTCAATCGCAACACAAGTCAGATATTTTCATTTTCATTATAAAATCATATTATCATCCTATTAATCCTTAACTGCATTACCATCTTGTACTTAACAAATTAGACAAATTAACAAAGCATGTTTAAGGAATCTATGGTACATAACATAGTCGCGAAGACATCTATTGCGATCTCAAGAAAACATCAGATATTGCGATAAACAAAAGACATATATGCATATTAATCATTCCAACATTACAGAACCGAAACCAGATTAATACTCTCATAGATCGATCAAAAAGACAAAAAATACAGATAGAAGTGAAGGTATCATCTCATAATGTGCGACTCAAGAAAATTCCCTCGGGATTACAATAGCACAAAGGATTCTTCTCTTCAAATCCCCGAAATTTTTATGATCCTAAAATATTACAATATTTCTTCTACTTATAGGCACACTTGGCCGTTACAAATGGTCCTAATGACCCATCGCTAACTAACTTAACTAATTAACTCTGCATATCTCATCTTTCCGACTGGTCCTTTGTTCTTTCCTTTGACCCTTTTGTCACTTGGGGTTCCGCACTTGTGTGCTCCGAACCCATTCCAACGGTTCTTCTCTTGGAATCTGCTCATCATGCGCATTGGTTCCTACAAAATGTTGCGGTCTTGGAGTTCTTTCGCTTTACCTTGAGCTTTACCAACAAACTGCAAGTAAATTATTCCTACCATCTATTCTTTTGATCAACATTTGCCTGATGCTTTTAGTTCAATACCTGTGTCAAAAAGTGTTGATGTATATGTAACTTCGGAATGTATTTCACATATATGTATATTGTATTCCTATAGAGATGTTATTATTCCTCTATACAGAAGTGTAGTCATTTACATTGTAAGTGTCGTAACTTATACTTGATGGGTTATTAGACCACCTTGTTTGGGGTCGGCCCTGTATAAGTCATGTGGGTCAAAGGGTTATTAGACCACCCTATTGGGGGTCGGTCATGTGGGTAAAAGGGTTATTAGACCACCCTATTGGGGTTCGGCCCAATCAGCATTATGTTATGTGGTTAAGTTCGAGCCTACATGAGTTAGGTAAAAAGGCAAGTCAAGTCAAGTATAAATAGAGTGCGGGAGGCACTCTATTTACTCACTCACTTCTCACTCATGCACTCAAGGAGGAGTGGCGCACTTATGGAGGAGGACGATCTGTTGCTAGGTTATGTCTATCTCTCATGGTTGGTTGTATCATTGCTCTATCTATCTTTGAGGAATTTATTGGGGTTTTTCACCTTTATGGTTTTCCCCAAGTAAATCTTTGTGTCTCTTGTGTGCTTGCATTATTGTCTCCATGATTGATATGCTGTACATGTTGTTCTCTCAGTTAAGATCCTAGATCATATTGAAGTAAATTCTGAAAATTTAACATGGTATCAGAGCTAGCCTGAAAGAAGGCATGATATGGCATGTATGACACTTGTTGCACTTATGATGCTAGGGCTTGATATAGCAAAAACCAGTCATCGTAGCACTTTCTCTATAAATCCGTTTTGGTGAATTTTTCGGATCTGAAATTGTTACAGGCCGAAGCTAAGATCCCCATGTACCTTGTGTCCAAAGAAAAACCTCTAATTCGTTTTACTTTGTGATTTATGATCTGTACAATATAGGGTTTCTGCCTCTTCCAGATCTGAGTCAAAATCAAGTGACCTTGGGAAAAAGGTCATAACCTGGGCTAGGAAGCTCCAAATGAAATTTAGTAAAACGTGACAGGTAGTACACAGAATTTACTATCTCAGAAAACGTTTTCAGAGGCCGAAGTTGAACCAGTGACACGTGGCAAGCCGTACAATTTCGCTCTCCTGTATTATCCCATAAACAGGTCACGTTGCGACACTTGGCATAACTCTCTCTCAGAGATTCGAATTGAGGTAATACCTATCAGGATGGAAAGATAACAAGGCAAGCTATCTCATAAAATTTTTTCAGAGGCCGAAGTTAAAACCGTGACACGTGGCATGCCGTACACGTTCGCACTCCTGTATTATCCCAAAACAGGTCACGTTGCGACATTTGGCATAACTATCTCTCAGAGAATCGAATTGAGGTCAGACCTGTCAGGATGGAAAGATAACAGGTCAGGCTATCTCAGAAAAAAAAATTCAGACCCTTTGGATCAAAAATTTCAGAGTTACACCAGAAACAATCAGGTACATATTTCTGTCAAAACAGAATGATTTTTGAGTACCTTCTTTCATGGCTTCCAGAATTTAGGGCTTTGGAGAAAGTTGGAATTTTTGTAATCGGAGAACACGGCTGAATGCTACTCATCAAAATAAAAATTTAGAGACCAAGATAAGAATTTTTGGTTGGGAAGAAGGTTGGGCTTGATCAAACCCTAGTTCGGGACTTTGATCAGAAAAGTGGAAAATTAGGGCTTCTGTAAAAATGGGAATTTTTGAAATCTGTGACCACGGCTGGAAGCTCCTTAGAAAAATAGAAGATTAGAGCTTTGGATCAAACCTTTTGATTGGGCAGAAGAGTGGGATTCATCAAACCCTAGTTCAGGATCACGTCCAGTGAATCCGGAAGTTTCAAAGGCAAAATTGAGGAGTGAAACTTTGCAGTTTTCAAATTCTGAATATACCAGTTTGATCAGCTCATCAAGGCGCATATTTCTATCCTTTCGGAAGTTTGAAATTCAAAGTTTGAATTTTTGGAGTTTCTCTGACAAACCCATATCCAGCTCCAGGTCCAGTTCTTGCAAATCAAGTGGATAGGGTTAATCCTAGAAGAAGATTGATTGGTCGCCTGCATAAGTGAAGGAGTTCCTGTTTCAGAGGGAGATAAGGCTAAGGCTTTACATAAGGAGATTACAAGCGATCTCGACAGGTATGACTCATCGAGGTATGTTTTGAGATTTGTTCTTGATTAAGTTTATGGTATGTTTGTCTTCATGTTATTACGGTTAGTACAATCTTGATTTTATATTTTTCGTATCACCTTAACATGAATGCATGATAGAAGATATTCATTGGTTAGGGTGTTGACACTTATAATTGTACTAATGCATTATGATGTTGTATGAGGTTTATGTTGTCTACTAACATGAAAGGTACACCAAGAAAGACAAATCATGTTCTGTTTCAAGAACATATGATCATGATGACATGAGGACAAGGATTCATCCATTGTCATGGATCACATAGAAGATCTACTTTCGAGGTATGTATAACTTGTTTCTACAATGGTTAACTTATGAGATATGCAGGTTACTAGCACAAGTCACTGCAGAGAACCAGAAGACATTATGCGGGTATGTTAGACATAAATAGCTAGCATGCTAATCCAGGTATGTTTTTCCTATATCAAGCTAGAATCCTACCTTGTGTTAGGATCTTATACTATTGTTGATAATGATTATTCATGAAGTCATAGGTTTGAATAATCATGGTTGTATGCATATTATGTTTCTTACCATAATTGATGATATGACTAACCAGAAGAATCATGAAGGTATAGGTTCGAATAATCACAGGTTTTATGCATATTATATCTCTTATCTTGATTGATGATTCAACTAAAGAGTCATAGGTTTGAGTAATTATAGGTTTAGACATGTTATGCTTCTTATGATTTGACTAACCATAAGAATCCTACATAAACCTTGAATGCTAATGCTTATTATTTCTGTTTGAAATGATCATGAGTATACATGCTTGAGATTATTTTGTTTTAATAGTATACTAATGAATGTATGATTTTATATGAGATCACAAGGATAACACAATCATGATACTAATAAGCATGCATAGGGACCAAGGATGAATATGAGTTCAAGAATAGGTAATTCAGGAAGCAAAGATCAAGAGGGAGCACACTCCAGTTGCTCCTGCAAGAAAGCAAAGGAGCACACTCCAGTTGTTCCTGCAAGAAAGAAAAGGAGCACAATTCAGTAGTTTCTGCAAGGATGCAGATATTCAGAGGGAGTTGACCATCTTTCTACATTCCACAACAGAAAGGTGTAGAAGAAGCTACTTCAAATTATGACTCCAGCATCTCCTGCAAGGAAGCAAAGACTGAGAGGGAGTCCACCCAACGAACAAACAAAGATAAGTATTTTAATTATCATTTCTTGCATATTTGTTTGTTTAAATAAAATTGTTCAAAGATGTATATGCTCATGTACTTAGACTTAGGATATGTATTGTGCATATTAGAATAATTACATTGATGAACAGTATACTACTAATATGCATGGGTAAGTGGCCTATGGCACTGTACAACATTCCATTGCTACTTATCTAGAATGAAACCTCTTTGCTGACATGTTGGGAGTTGTGCACACTCTTAACAATGTTCTGGTAGAGATTGGAAGGCATCTAGAAAGTTACGGGATATGGATAAATGTTGTATTGAAGCATTGGCTAATTGCATGACTGTATGACATATTTCTTTATGTGTAAGAATTTGTTCTGAAAATTATGAGATGTTTCTAATCATGCAATTTAACCTGTTTTGTAGGAAAGACCGTATATCTTCACCTACAAAAGAACTACAACATTTGTTCAGCAACAAAATTATCTATTGAAGATATTGAAGCTCCCAGGATACGGGAAGAATGCCATGATCCATCGATCATGAAGAACGATGTTTAGGATGCGGTCCCAAGAGCTAAAGGGAAGTCTGTTGTGACTTCCAAATGGAACTATCAGATCAAGTATGTTGCAGATGGCAGCATTGAGAAATATAAAAGTGTTGAGATAGAAGATGCACCAGATGGATTTCAAGACAGCATGGTGTAGTCATATATGTGTGCAGAACTTGGTATGGTAGGATAGACAGCTTTCTATCCATTTTGGGCTTTACCAAGAATAAAGAAGATTCCAACCTTTTCTACAAGGTTGAGGAAGGAAATCCAGTGATACTACTTTTGTATGCAAATAACCTATTTATATCAGGTGAGGATAGATTGATTGTTGACACACAGCGGAAGCTTGCTGTCGAGTTCGAGTTGAGGAACTTGGGAATGATGCACTATTTGTTTTTGGCATGGAGGTGTGGCAGAGTGATGGAATCTTCCTTGGACAAGGGAAGTATGCAGTAGAGATCCTGAAGAGGTTCGAGATGATGGACTGCAAGGCTATGGCCACACCTATGGCATCAAAAATGATGCTTCTGTGTGATGCTTCTGAGCCAGTTGATATCACTATGTATCATCAGATGATTGGGTCCTTGATGTACCTGACGAACACAAGACCAGATATTTTCTTTGTTGTGAACACATTGAGCCAGTTCCTGACGGATCCGAGGAGTGTTCACCTGGTTGCTGTAAAGCATGTTCTGAGGTACCTGAAGGGTATAGTGGATTTTGGACTCAAGTATGAAGCGAATCAAAAGTATAACCTACAGGGTTATGTTGATTCAGATTGGGCTGGCAGTGCTGCAGACAGGAAGAGCACATCTGGGTGTTGCTTCAGTATGGGATCAGGTGTGATCTCTTGGTTTAGCAGGAAGAAGTCCTTTGTATCACTGAGTACAGCTGGGGCAGAGTATGTTGCAGCCTGTTCAGCTAGTTGTGAGACAATATGACTACGGAAGCTACTGTCTGAGTTATTTGATCTCCCGTTGGAGGCTACTGGTATCTTCTGTGATAACCAGAGTTGTGTAAAGCTATCCGAGAACCCAGTGTTTCATGATAGGTCGAAACATATAGAGATCAAATATCACTATATCAGGGATATGGTGCAGAGAGGAGCTGTGAAGCTCCTGTATGTTGTGACGGACGAGCAGATTGCAGATATGCTGACGAAGCCACTAGCCAGGGTGAAGTTCGAGTACTTCAGAGAGAGGCTTGGCGTTCTTCAGATCGAGGACACTTCAAGGAAGAAGTGATGGACACATTTGCTGAAGCCATTCCAAGCATGTTGGAAGGAGGATCCTTCACATGGCTGAGGATGTAAGTGCTGGATGATGAGCATCAGGATGATGTTCTGGTTTCTGCTGGATATGATCAGTTGGATCATTTTTATGTATGTATGTATGCATCATGTTGGATGCTGGATATGATCAGTTGGATTATTTTTATGTATGTATGTACGCATCATGTTGGATGATGGATATGATCAGTTGGATCATTTTTATGTATGTATGTACGCATCATGTTGATGCTGGATATGATCAGTTGGATCATTTATATGTACGCATCATGTTGGATGCTGGATATGATCAGTTGGATCATGTGTATGTATTTTGTATATGCATCATGTTGGATGCTTGGACCATGTATCTGTATATGTATCAGGTGGATACATTGTATGATCAGGTGGATCATGTGAGGTGATATGTATCATGTATTTGTATCAGGTGGATACATTGTATGATCAGGTGGATCATGTATGATGATATGTATTAGGTAGATACGTGGTGTGCATCAGATGGATGCATTGTATGATCAGGATGATCATGGATGACGAGCTTCAGGATGTTGCTCCAAATGACATGCAGCAGGACGTTGCAGTGATGATGATCAGGATGATCATGGATACATCAAGATGATGTATGGTGAGTATCAGGTTGATACTCTATGGCCGTGGATCAGGTTGTGCAAGATGAGCATGTAATCCGGTGGCCTGGGAGATTTGCAGATGGTCTTTCAAGGTTTTGTCTATGGCATGTAATTCGGTGCCCTGGGACATCTGGCAAATGCTCTTTCGAGGTTTTGCTCTGGAAGGACATATAATTCGGTGCCCTGGGAGATCTGTAGATAGTCTTTCGAGGTTTTTCCTATGGCATGTAATTCGGTGCCCTAGGATATCTGGCAGATGCTCTTTCGAGGTTTTTTCCTATGGCATGTAATTCGATTCCCTCGGAGATCCGATAGGTTGGGCTGTGTGCCCGTAATCAGTCCTGGGATGCTCTTGCGAGGTTTTGCCATGACCACATGTAATTCGTTGCCCTGGGAGATCCTATAGGTAGAGTTGTGTGCTCGTAACAGCCTAGGATGCTCTTTCGAGGTTTTGTGGTGAGGTCACATGTAATTCGGTGCCCTGTGAGATCTTATAGGTAGAGCTGTGTGCTCGTAACAGCCTAGGATGCTCTTTTGAGGTTTTGTGACGCACGTAATCAGTCCTGAGGATTCCATAGTATGGCCAGTGATGATGAAGACCTGTAGGTGGTGGGACTACATCCAGTATGAAAAAGGATTGGCTCTGTAGAACTTCCTATGACAAGTAGATTCAGAGATTGATTGAGATAGCAGCAGTAGTGACGATGATGATGACTCGATGACGATTATCCAGTGACGATGATCCAGAGAAGATGACTTGTGCTAGAAGAACTGTGCTGAGAAATACCTTCCTAGTTAAGAGGGAGTGTTGATGTATATGTAACTTCGGAATGTATTTCACATATATGTATATTGTATTCCTATAGAGATGTTATTATTCCTCTATACGGAAGTGTCGTCATTTATATTGTAAGTGTCGTAACTTATACTTGATGGGTTATTAGACCACCTTGTTTGGGGTCGGCCCTGTATAAGTCATGTGGGTCAAAGGGTTATTAGACCACCCTATTGGGGGTCGGCCATGTGGGTAAAAGGGTTATTAGACCACCCTATTGGGGGTCGGCCCAATCAGCATTATGTTATGTGGTTAATTTCGAGCCTACATGAGTTAGGTAAAAAGGCAAGTCAATTCAAGTATAAATAGAGTGTGGGAGGCACTCTATTTACTCACTCACTTCTCACTCATGCACTCAAGGAGGAGTGGCGCACTTATGGAGGAGGAGGATCTGCTACTAGGTTATGTCTATCTCTCATGGTTGGTTGTATCATTGCTCTATCTATCTATGAGGAAGTTATTGGGGTTTTTCACCTTTATGGTTTTCCCCAAGTAAATATTTGTGTATCTTGTGTGCTTGCATTATTGTCTCCATGATTGATATGCTGTAGATATGCTGTACATGTTGTTCTCTCAGTGAATATCCTAGATCATATTGAAGTAAATTCTGAAAATTTAACAAAAAGATAATGCTAACAACCAACCATATCAGCGTTATATGTGAATTTAAGCTAGAAAAGGGAAGAATACATCATCTAGAATATATAAATTGAAATATTTTAAAATCCTAACTAGGATGCACTCATCATTCATTAACTGGATGCCATAGTATCTCCTTTCTGGACAAAAATGATTGATTAACAAATTATTCAAATGCCATTATTACCTAATGTTGGGACCCATCAGTAAGGCACATACCTGCTTATCTCAAATGTTTTTTCTTATTTTGATTATTGCATAACCTTAAACATCTACTCTTTCCAACCCAAGTATGTTGGTGGCATCTCCCCAGCCATAGGAATGTTTCCCTAACAACATAAGGCTGGTAAGAGTTCATAGGGTTGAAATCCATAGCCTTCGAATTCCTTCAATGTGGTAGGATATTGATTGATTTCAGGAGAGCCTATAGCCCTCCAGCAAGACATAGACATGATGGAAGTTAAGGCTCCTTCATCCAAAATGGTATGATGGATGTTCTTCCCACAAATATTTGTATGATTTTCAAAATCTAGTTGGTGGGAAATCCTTGACATAAAGTACTCTAGGTTGAACATAATAGTATTGGAATTTTTTGTATCCATATCCCCAAGAACTGACAATAGGCTTCTACGCTAACTAGGGAAGTTTTGTAGAACTTAAAGCCTGGACATTGCATAAGGTTCCTGGGACAAGTCCTCCACAATGTTGTAGTCTTGTGTGTCATGGGAATTTCGAGTATATGTCACTTTGCGAATTGTTCTCTTAGGAGGGTGAAACACTATGTCAAGGATAGGCTTCTCTATTGAAAGAGGGCCAGGAGGTGGAGGGGTGGCGGAAGTATATTTTTTATCCACGCGGCTTCCATTAGTGTTCTTATCTGGAGTAGACTTGTATGTTTGCGATCTAGTGTTTAATCCATTAGTCTCGTTACACATGAGGACTTGAGCCTCTTCTTGGTGTGGAAGGATTACATTTCCCCCCTGGTGGGGGGGGGTTGTGTGAAATCATTTGATGTTTTTTTGGGGGAAAGGGCTCAATTAACACTACCTGGGTGGGGGGGGTTCCTTTCAAAAACATATTAACTTCCTCACGATGATGATAGTATTTGGTGTAATGGTCACCTCCACAAATTAGGCATGGAAACTTTGCCTTCCTCTTAGGTTTTGTTTCATTGTTGGTTTCTTGGGTTCGAGGATTCTCCTGCTAGTTAGAAGAATTTTTGGATTTTCCCTTACTTTTCTTCTTACCACATGGTGATGAAGAGGATTAAAACTGATTCACATAATAAATTTGAGTAGGAGAAGGAGCAAATTTGGTTTTATTACTAGTTTTATTTTAGACTAGAGTGGAAGTTGATTGACCTTGCTATCCAATCTGTTGGGATGCAGACTGTGTCTTCACAAAACCTACTATGCCATTGGATGTAGGTTCTATGGAGGGTCTCGAAGGATATTTGGTAGGGAGAGGAGAATTAAGGATCAAATCATATAGTGTGTCCGATTGAGAATAAGCTAAATCCAAATATTGAGCATGGTTGATCTCCTTCTCCTCAGTGACAAATCCTCCCATGGAAACATCCTTGGCTATAGGTGGGATTAATGAATTGGTAAACCAATCAACCAATAATTTTTCTAGAATGGTAACTTTTATTTACCTACGATGCCTCCTTCGCTCATGAATGTGATTGGAAATATGGGTGGAGGTGGATTTCCTAAGTGAGGTTAAAAGTTTAGTACCAGTTTCATATCAAATCGGTAACTCGAAGTGCATTAAAAAGGACATAGCAAGGGAGATGAAGTCAATGAAGAAGTGCCGTGGTAGCTTGATGTACTACTTGGATGCAGTACCGATGAGGGTTCTTTGAAAGAGACTCAAGCGAATGGAATCATCCATCAACGAGTTTGAGGAACACCCCAAGTGATAATTCATTATGTGGTTTTTTGGATCTTCACTGGGCTTCCCATCAAATTTGGGAATATCCGACGGGAGTTTGAAGGGGATAGGGGGGCAATGTTGGGTGTGCTGAATGGGGTCATTTTTCATGACAAATTTAAAGTGGCTAGGAATGGAAATTGTCGGTTTGGTTGTAGATACTAGTAGTATTGATGAGGCATCGATATACTAGTGGTACTATAAGTTGGTCCTCCCATATACTTAGGTTGAGGGGGTTGGGAGTTCATGGGGTTCATTTTTTGATTGGTTAGGAAACCTTGTATAGGTGCACCCATCGAGCTATCTTGACACAAAGAAACATTTTTAGCCCCAGGGTAAGGTAATCTGGTATTTAGGGGTGTGATACCAGCCGCTGAAGGGTTGAGTTAATAACTAGATGGACCCCAGGCTAGATAAACCACCCAATTGGGTAATTTCCCAGTGGCTGAGGGTTTCCCTCCAATTAAAACTTACCCCCATTTGATACTTTCCCTGCAACAAAGGGTATGTAGGGATTTGGCATTGAGGGTATAATCAAGTTACCCATTTGGGTGTGATTTGGGACAACAAACTGAAACCACACTAAACTTGCCCCCCAGTCAATATTTTCCCTCCAACAAAGGGTATGGAGGGATTTGTCATTGAGGGTATAATCATGTTACCCATTTGGGTGGTATTTTGGACTAAAAAACTACTTGACATAATTCCTGATGCAGCCACACTATTAACCACTTGACTAGAAGGGGGAGGTACTTGACGACCAAGCGAATCACTTGGTAACAATCCATATGTTATTCTAGTAGAGACACTTGTAGGTGGCTACGATGGGATTGGTGGTTGGTTCGTAAGTGTACTCCCCAAAGGAAAAGTAAAAGCTTTAATTATGGCAGGATCCATGACAACAGATGTAGATGACAAGGAAATTCCTCGGAATTCATGTGAGGGTCCGGGTACATCCATGCCTAAAGTTCTTCTGTAGGGTGGTTTGGGTCGATGGAGGTGCATAAGAATAGAATCAAAGTAATTAAACGGTGTTAATTGAACAATCAGACAATAAAATCCTTTATTTAAAGGTTTTTTTGGGGTGGGGAGGAAGCCTGGATCTTCTATAGTTTCAACTGTGCGCTCGGATTGGTTGTTTTATGGATCAACACTTCCTTCTTTTGAATCAATTTATGCGTTTATGTTTTCTTCATTAGAATGGCTTGGTGAGTTTGATTGTGGTAAAGGTTCGTTATCTTTAGGTTCTAAACCTTGCATTCTATGATACCTTCTTATACCTCAATTAGCAAGTGTAAAGATAAAATAACAACAATTATAGTGATTCTTAAGGCCAACTATGATCAAACAAAGAGCACACTCCTATAAAAATATAAAGGTAAACAACCATGCAAATAGTATATAAAGGATCTTCTGAAGATAGGATATCAATCTATCAGCGAGGAAATGAGAAACAATTACCCACAACTACTTTGTAATGGACATCCAAAGGTGCAAGTACCGATCGCAACCAAATACCATCCTAAGGATTCAAAATCATGTGTTGCACATTTGTCTTAGGTACCGATAGCACCACCACTACAGTGACCTAGGAGATAACCTAGGAAAAGGAACTAAGACTATCACTTCACGCTTGGTGTTTGGGAGGAACGGTCATGAGAGAGTGATTCTGCGAATGGGAAGGAAATGTAAGAGAACTATCTTAGACCCAATGTAACTCATATAGTGTTGTCACCCCAAGTAATTTCCACTACTAATATTACGCCCTAACTTGCATAACCCCACCGAGAGAGAATATCGGGGACCGGCCCGAGCGCTCTTCTTGACTTATCCTATCGCTTGACTCCAGTGTTAGTGGATCTTTCCGAACAAGAACTTAATGCTACTAATGTATTACTAGTTTTATTTTAGTGTCTCTTGTACAGTTTACTCACTTTCCTAGTCCAAAAGTACTAATTCTTGTGTTAATGTTGGTTTGCTAACAAAATAAAAATGTCTAGTTTATTTTATTAGGGTGTGGTTAATTTTAGGTATATTTGTTACTCAAAGGGTAAACGGACATGAAACTGATGATGTGAAGGCCTGACTCAAATCCATGAAAATATTGAAATGCAAATTCTTGAATTCAATTAACTCTATCTATGAGAAAAAGAGAGTGTTTCCATTTCCAATGCAACAATCACCCTATGCCAATGCAATTTTTACTTTTCCTTCAGTGAACAATAATTCCAAACCAAACTCTTTAAACATTCACCAATTTTGAATTCAAATGCAAATAAATCCTTCAATCAAACACCAAAAAACAATACTCTTTTTATTTTATTGTTTTTTTTCTTTCAAATACTCTTAAAATTTATAAAGAACCGAAACAACTTCTTTGTTCAACTAAGAGAGACTTCAATAATGAAGATCATAGACAAAAAAATAAAGACAATTTGTTTCCTTTAAATACTCAAGATGCATAAAAGACTTGACTACTTCTTTTCTTTCAATTTGAAGTTCCAATAAAGTTTGAGAAAGATTCAATGGCAAAGAAGAGAACCAAACTTCAATTTTCAAGATCTTTGAGATAGCATAAAAGACTAAAAGACAAGTTGTTCTTTGCTTTTAATTGAAATAAAAGAAGTCAATTAGGCTTATCTAAGACAAAAGAAGCCAAAGAAAATAAATGTGCCCAAGGAAACAAAATTTTAGAAAGAATTGGATCACCCAATGACTTTCAATTTCGTCACTTGCAAACCAAACTAAAGAGAAATTTTGAAACCTCAATTACTCAATATAAGAACAATCAGTTGGTAAGGAAGAGACCAGGACAGAGCTACAAACTTATGGGCTTGAAATTTTCATCAAAAAACAAGAACAAACAAAAATTTGGATGCAAAAATCCCTAATCAAACTTCAATTCCCAAACAGGTCTAGTTGGTCCCAAAATTTCCCAAAAAGGATTTGGGATTGTCCAAACAAATTTTATGGAGACTCAAATGTTGTTGGACAAGAGGAAATAGTCTGAAAAAAGTATAGACCCAACAAAATATCAAGTTGGTCTATGTTGGTTTCATCCTTCCAAAATTGGTAGGAACAAAAAATGGGTTTCAAAAAAGGTCCTAAAAGCAATAAAATGCTCTGATGAAGATCCCACACAACTTCAAATGAGTAGAAAAATACCACACAACTTCAAATGAGTAGAAAAATACCACACAAAAAGTTGGGAAGCAAAGTCTAAGAAAAACCATGCAAGACAGGGTTGGAAACTACACCAAACAGGGGATTTTCGCTCCTCTAAGCCTACGAACAGGGCGACAACCTAAGATTTTCTCTCCCTAACAAGATATGGGGGTGTGATAATTTGGTAATTTTTCTCTGAGGATATCTCTAGGGGAGCGACAAATTCCTCTCAGTCAAAAAATTGGATCAAGTCTTAGGCTCAATATACTTCTCAGTAATGATTAAAGAAGGCAAGAACTCAAAAGAAAAGCATACTCAAAGAGGCCTTAATGATCCAAACAAAAGCTCAAAGGTTTGAAATCTAGGGAAAGTTCCCAACAGATTTTCCATTTTCCATGTTAGAAAATATTCCCTATGGATAGGTCATAATTCTCTTGGACATAGTAAGGCTCCCTAGACACCTAATCCAAAACATAAGCAAAACAAATGGTACCTAACATCTCCTAGATCTAGTTCATACACAAGCAAACACAAGCATAATAAATATTGAAGAGAGTAGATGTCCTACCTATGCCCTGAAGGTTGTCCTAATTACTCCTTCTCGATCCAGCTCCTAGCTTGCAGATCCAAACTTGTGAGCCTACACAGAAACACACAAGACAAAACCTTCCAATGCACCAAGTGTAGTAAACAATATCTAACTACCAATTACTATACATATTCATACATCCATCAAAAGAGACATGAAATCATAGAATGGGCCAAGTTTTATCTTAGAAATAAAGGCATGAATGACATGTACAAAAGTATACCTGACTTTGCAGCAGCATGTCCTTCGGGCTCTCCTTCCAAATACCTTGTAGCACCACAAGATCATAAGGACCACCTCTCTAAGATTTTTCCATTATGTGAGCCAAGACATGAAGTCCTCTTTAGAGGATGGAGAGAATAAACCACTTGAGAGAAATATTTGGATCAAGGGAGGATAAGGAGAATCAAGGAATATTAGGTTACCTTGAATGGAAATTGAGGATATATTTGAAGGATAGGATGATCCACCTAAAATCATGCTCGGATCTTGACCCAAAATTAAGGCAAGATGGCTAAACAAATTTTGTCGCTCCCCTAAAGTTGAGTACATAATTGTAATTTTCACTCCTTGGGATACTAGGAGGGAGCAACACTCTCTATCAAGGCTCAAATTGAGGTTTGGTAAGGTAGTTTGTTTACCTCCAAATGTCAAGGGACCTTCCCAAACATGACTAGGGACTAGGTAAACTACAAGATGGTGGATCCTAACAAACCTAGGGAACATCACAGCCCATGATTCTCATGCTGATGAAGTAGATCAATTCAAAGGTGACACTTTGAGGTACAACATCATTTATTCAATGGCTCCTCCTTGAATACAAGATGAATCCAAGAATACTAGATGGTGTGTTTTTTTAATCTATACACCTACATGATTTTGTTGTGTGCATCACCAAAAATGAGGAAGATATCAAGATATAATTCTATTTGAATAAACATTAAATAAATAATTTAATCATGGGACTCAACATTGTGTTGACACCCTGTGGAAACCTCCATTTCAGTTCTTTTGGTTCGAGCTAAGTTGGATCTTGATCTCACCATCCTATTGAAGTGTATTTCTCACTAGCATGCATCAATTATTTAAAATTACTGATGTACAAGGTTTACCGTGGCCTATGGCATTCTTGAAAATATTGGAATTAGGAAATTGCATGCAATAATCACATCACATAAATCTAAAAATATGAATTTTGTGAAAGTGGTGAGCTCTTATCAAAACAACCAACTCCAATGCGGGTTGTTTCAAATCCTACCATGTTTATCCACGTTTATGGCTAAGTTGATTGATGGTTGGCCATGATTACCCTTTCGCCACTCCAGCTATTTTAATTCCTCCATCTTTAAGCCATGCACCCTAAGAGCATGAACGTGCTTTTGAATCCCATGGCTACACTTACATTGAAGTTGTTGATGCTTGAAATTATGTTGGGTATGAACTAGAGTTATACTTGGCTTCCAACAATGGATAAGCTATGAATATAGAACATTGGTATTCGTTGCAGTTTGGCCATGAATTACCATTGAAATGAGGTGTTAATGGAGGTAATCCTATTTAATAATACACATAAACAACATTTTATGTCAAAACTTTTTTGTTAGTGTGCATGGTGGGGTTTCACATAAATCTGGGTTGATGAATCTTTTTCCTTTGGGTTCCAACTATCTTCTCTCCTTGTTCACTTATGATGGATATATTATGACAGCTTGGAGACTACTTGAATCATTGGAGGAGAAGAATGGTGAAGTTTTCTAAGTAGCTCGAGGCCCTGTCGATAACAGAGTGGAAAGGAGCCTTTGTTAATTACTTGAAATTGAAGGACGTTAAGAAAATAAAGCTCTTTCATAAGAATGGATATTGGATTAAATCCCTTGAATCTGATGGTCCTCAGGAGGGATTGGGTTGTGCAAAATTGGAGTCTGTTATAGATATTTTGAAAGAAAAAACCAAAGCATGGTTACCCAAAGTGTCCATAGATGGTTATGCCATTCAGGTGACCCTAAACTATATATTTAAAACATCAAAAAATAACATATAACTTGCATTGTGTTCATGGGCTAAAATAGTTTTCATATAATAAATGGTTATTTAACGTCATTTCTCACCATGAAATGGTTCAAGAGAAGGTTTGTTTATTGAGACGTAAACAAAGTTGTTTTATTTCTATCTATTGTTTTTTCGAGTGATCTGTAGCTACCTTGGATATATCTATATTTTTCAAGTGGATTGAAAGGTTTTCATGAGGATTATGGGATTTGGAAAATGAATTAACATAGTTTTGTGCTTTTGCTTGTAATTTTTTTGTAAAAATATAATCACAAAATGTTTTCATGTTTTTTTATTTTTCCACATTCAATCAAACAATTTGTTGTTGCATAGAATGAAACAATGTCAATTATATCTAAGCTATGTATGCATATTTGAAGCATACGATTATTGTAAATGCGGGCACAAAAAGATACCTTAGTAGAGACCGAATTTGGTATCTAAATGTTTTCTTTGAATGTTGGTAGATCTACAAAGTCAATGGCTCATTATAGATATGTTCAAGGTAGGCTTCAACTTATGCATATCCAGAACGAGCAACAAGCAATGGAAGCGCGAGCTAGGGGAAGAAGAGTTGCTTTGTTCTCTTGTTTCACAACGATGGAAGATTGTTGCTTTAAGAAAGGGAGAGTGATGATGGGAGATTGTTTTTACAATGTAAGAGAAAGGAATATGAATGAGGTGCTACATGCGACGATATGGATGAGGTGGTGCAGAGGTAAGGCGACAATATGGATGAGGCAGTGCAGTGGCAGTAGCCATGGTGTAGGTGGTGATGCAGGCCACTTAATGATCTACATGTTCATTCAATAGTGGGCATGGGCATTGAGCATCCCAATGCTAGCTCATCAATAATACCCCAAAACAATTAACCATCCACATGGAACCAAAATATGGGAAAACTTAGGATAGAAAAAGCACATAAAATCATGCACTATGAAAGTTTGGTTAAAATCAATGCAAATAATAGTTGGTCAATGAAAGTATTAGGCTGTCAAAGGTGAATTGATTACAATGATACAATTCCTATCGATAGGAATAATAACAAGTATATTCTCTTTTTTTCTAAATTTTTAATGATATCATATCAATCTATCCAATTTAAAGCATTTTGGCTTTTTCTAGCTTTTCTTATACTGTAATCCAACAACCTACAAGCAGGTCCAACTCGGATTTAGTGTAATGTTCCCATAAAAAAAATTATTTATATTGTTTGTGTTTTCTTTTTTTAAAACAATAACATAACCTATATCAATAGACATAAAGCTAGGTCATACTACAAATGTTGTCTCATAGTGTCTTAAAATATCAATAAATTTTGTCTTTTTTGAAGCTCAAAGTTACATGAATACTTTTGGGGTTGTGGGGGCTTATTTAACATGTATATATATTCTAACATCCTTCTACTTATATGTGCAGGGAACCCGAGTTTGTGTCAACATTAATAGTTGGTTGTAAGGTTCTTTTGATGCCTCGGAAATCGCAGTATCAATCAGTAAGGGATTATCCCCGGTAAGCAAGCCCAATTAGATCACTCACCGTTTGGTGTGGGGAATTCATCTGGTTAGTGGTTCCGGCGACCATATAAGATTTAAAGATTTGTATTCTTTGCACTGGTTGCGGCCCAATCCATCATTCATATGTGTTTTATTTTAAAGATGATATGCAAGTGCTCTAAGCTAAATGCAAGTAATTAAGCATAATTAATCTAAAACTGTGTAAACAAATCTAATCTATCCTTGCAAGGAGCAAACTGTAAATATGAGTAATGAACTGAAAGAAACATCTAAAGATCAGACAGATAGCTATTCAATCATAAAGATGCATTTCCAGCAGAAGATAAAGGAGATCAAAGATAGCTTTGATTTGATTAACACATTCCATTACTCATTTGAGATAAACATCTTTGCACAAAGAATTATGAGAACATTCATTACAGAGAAGAAATTCATAATAGCAATGAATGATCTCACAGTAATGTATAGATTACATAGGAATAATCCAGCAAACATTTAATACATCCTTTAGGAAAAAATGTAGTCCCCCCGGCTTTCTTTAGGAAAAATTCGAATTCCTTATACATGCAGCAAATTAGTTCACGTACAAGACAGAAAATGTCCTTTCACCTGCCAAAAGTCTTTTCACTATCTTCTATTCATCTATATATAGCTTTACAAAATGATCCAAGAGCTGCCAAGTGCACCCTAATTCTAAAAATCTCTAATTTGTCATTTAGTGCCCCAATTACAAAATAGGAATGATTCGTGAAAGCCCTTTATACAAAAGACAAAAAAGAGACAGCTGTCTATTTATCTTCACGATTTAATAATAGAAAAGGTAAACTTTCACATATTGCTAAACAATATTGACTTCCAAGTCATTTTTTAGATGGCGCATCTGCCTCAACTGGAGTCTTTGTCCCAGATGGCGTCCCTACTTCTACTAATGCTTTCTCTACAACCTGTTTATCAGCTTCTGCTATGTAACTGAACCAAATTCCTGTGTCCCTTATAATAGTATTAGTAGGGGAAGGAAGAAGGATTTTCCTGTAAATTACATGCTTGTCTAGTTATGCCTCTATATCCTGCATTTCTGCCACTCTAGTCTGGAGAGTTTCGTGGAGGAGGTGGGAATGTATGGAAGGTTGCATGATACACTGATGAATATCATCCATCGTCAGCACATATATTCTCCTTACATATTCCATCTGGATGCCCAGCTCACTTTTCAACTCAAATAGGCATTGCTCTTTTCTTGGGAAATCTTCAAGAGTCTGGGGAATTGCTACTTTGCATCTCTCATGAACTTCATAAATCTTCTAATAAAGGCTGTTGCACTTTCCAATAGTTACTTGGATCATGGAGATCAATTTTACACCGTAGTTCTTACAGAACTCCATGAATCCTATGTCTTCTTTAAAATCAACCACGGATTTGAAAGGGAGGTGCTTGGGGACATCACCCTTCCCTTCTCTCCATTCCATCTTCTTCATCATATCCTCTTTTACCCGTGTGTATTTTTTCTTGAGCCTAATAGCTTCAGAGCTAATTTCCTTCATTCTGTCTACCATGGCCTTTAGCTTTCAAATCTCTTCAGTAAGCAGTTCCCGTGACTCGTGCATTTGCTTTAGTATGTCACAGGATTGTTCATGAAAGGGATTCATGTCCATTGCTTTGTTGCTTTGTGTTAAATTTTCATAAATTACTTCAATCTGATCTAGGACCTTAACTGAGAGAACAACATGTACACCATATCTATAGCATATCAATCATGGAGACAATAATGCAAGCACACAAGAGACACAAAGATTTACTTGGGGAAAACCATAAAGGTGAAAAACCCCAATAACTTCCTCAAAGATAGATAGAGCAATGATACAACCCACACATGAGAGATGGACATAACCTAGCAGCAGATCCTCCTCCTCCATAAGTGCGCCACTCCTCCTTGAGTGCATAAGTGAGAAGTGAGTGATCAAATAGAGTGCCTCCCACACTCTATTTATACTTGACTTGACTTGCCTTTTACATAACTCATGTAGGCTTGAACTTAACCACATAACATAATGCTGACTGGGTCGACCCCCAATAGAGTGGTCTAATAACCCTTCGACCCACATGACCGACCCCCAATAGTGTGGTCTAATAACCCTTTGACCCACATGACTTATACAGGGCCGACCCCAACAAGGTGGTCTAATAACCCATCAAGTATAAGTTACGACATTTACAATATAAATGACGACACTTCCGTATAGAGGAATAATACCATCTCTATAGGAGTACATACAACATACATATATGAAATACATTCCGAAGTTACATATACATCAACAGTCCCTCTTAAATAGGAAGGTATTTCTCAGCACAGGTCTTCTAGCACAAGTCATCTTCTCTAGATCATCGTCACTGCTACTGCTATCTCAATCAATCTCTGAATCTAATCGTCATAGGAAGTTCTACAGATCCGGTCATTTTTCATACTGGATGTAGGCCCACAACCTGTAGGTCTTTGTCATCACTGACCATACTGTGGAATTATCAGGACTTATTACGTGCGTCACAAAACCTTAAAAGAGTCTCTTGACTAGCAAGAACCCTAAAGAGCATCTGAGGCCTTTTTCATCCTGTCCAGATCTCCAGGACTTATTACATGTGACCCCACCACAAAACCTCAAAAGAGAATCCCAGGACTGATTACGAGCACAAGGCTCAACCTATCGGATCTCCCAGGGCACAAATTACATGTGGTCATGGCAAAACCTCGAAAGACTATCTGCAGATCTCCCAGGGCACAAATTATATGTCCTCCCAAGAAAAACCTTGAAAGAGCATTTGCCAGATGTCCTAGGGCACCGAATTACATGCCATAGGCAAAACCTCAAAAGACCATCTGCAAATCTCCCAGGGCATAAATTACATGATTATCTGCACAACCTGTTCCACGGCCACAGAGTATCAACCTGATACTCACCATACATCAACCTGATGTACACATGATCACCCTGATCATCATCACTGCAACATCCTGCTGCATATCATCTGTAGAAGATCATCATCCACGATCATCCTAATCATACAATGCATCCATTTGATGCATACCAGGTATCTACCTGATACATATCATCATACACAGTGTATCCACTTGATACATAGATACATGATGCACACAATGTATCCATCAACATACATGATCTACCTAATCATACCTGATACATATCAATATACATGATCTACCTGATCATACAATGTATCCACCTGATACATATACAGATACATGGTCCAAGCATCCAACATGATGCATATACACAATACATACAAATGATCCATCCGATCATATCCAGCATCCAACATGATGCGTACATACATACAAGTGATCCAATTGATCATATCCCTCATCCAACATGATGCATACATACATATACAAAAATGATCCAACTGATCATATCCAACATCCAACATGATGCATACATACATATACAAAAATGATCCAACTGATCATATCCAACATCATCCTGATGCATATACAGAGCAGTAACTGGAGCATCGTCCTGATGCTCATCATCCAGTGCTTACATCCACAGCCATGTGAAGGATCCTCCTTACAACATGCTTGGAATGGCCTCTGCAAATGTGTCCATCACTTCTACCTCGAAGTGTCATGAATCTAAAGAACACCAAGCCTCTCTCTGAAGTACTTGAACTTCACTCTAGCTAATGGTTTCGTCAGCACATCTGCAATCTGCTCGTCTGTCACAATGTACGAGATCTTCACAGCTCCTCTCTGCACCATATCCCTCATATAGTGATATTTGATCTCTATGTGTTTCGACCTGTCATGAAACACTGGGTTCTCGGACAGCTTCACACAACTCTGGTTATCACAAAAGATACCAGTAGCATCCAATGGGAGATCAAATAACTCAGACAATGGCTTCTGTAACCATACTGCCTCACAACTAGCTGAACAGGCTGCAACATACTCTGCCTCAGCTGTACTCAGTGCTACGCAGGATTGCTTCCTGCTGAACCAAGAGATCACACCTGATCCCATACTGAAGTAGCACCCAAATGTGCTCTTCCTATCTGCAGTACTTCCATCCCAATCTGAATCAACATAAACCTGCAGGTTAAACTTTTGATTCGCTTCATACTTGAGCCCATAATCCACTGTACCCTTCAGGTACCTCAGAACATGCTTTACAGCAATCAGTTTATCACTCCTCGAATCGGTCAGGAACTGACTCAATGTGTTCACAGCAAAGCAAATGTCTGGTCTCGTGTTCGTCAGGTACATCAAGGACCCAATCATCTGACGATACATAGAGACATCAACCGGGTCAGATGAAGCATCACATAGAAGCTTTAGATTCGATGCCATAGGTGTGGCCATAGCCTTGCAGTCCATCATCCAAAACCTCTTCAGGATCTCTACTGCAAACTTCCCTTGTCCAAGGAATATTCCATCTGCACTCTGCCACACCTCCATGCCAAAAAAAAATAGTGCATCATCCCCAAGTTCTTCATCTCGAACTCGGCAGCAAGCTTCTACTTCATGTCAGCAATCAATCTATCTTCACCTGTAACAAACAGGTTATCCGCATACAAAAGTAGTATCATTGGATTTACTTCCTCAACCTTGTAGTAAAGGTTGGAATCCGCTTTACTCTTGGTAAAGCCCAAACTGGATAGAAAGCTGTCTATCCTACCATACCAAGTTCTGCACACATATATGACTACACCATGCTGTCTTGAGATCCATCTGGTGCATCTTCTATTTCATCACTTTTATATTTCTCAATGTTGTCATCTGCAACATGCTTGATCTGATAGTTCCATTTGGAAGTCACAACAGACTTCCCTTTATCTCTTGGGACTGCATCCCAAACATCGTTCTTCATGATCGATGGATCATGGCATTCTTCCCGTATCCTGGGAACTTCAATATCTTCAATAGATAATTTTGTTGTTGAGCAAATGTTGTAGTTCTTCTTTTGTAGGAGATGGCATACGATCTTTCCTACACAACAAATTAAATTGCATGATTAGAAAACATCTCACAGTTTTCAGAACAAATTCTTACACATAAAGAAATATGTCATACAGTCATGGAATTATCTTAGCCAATGCTTTAATACAACATTTATCCATATCCCGTAACTTTCTAGATGCCTTCCAATCTCTACCAGAACATTGTTAAGAGTGTGCACAACTCCCAACATGTTAGCAAAGAGGTTTCATTCTAGATAAGTAGCAATGGAATGTTGTACAGTGCCATAGGCCACTTACCCATGTATATTAGTAGTATATTGTTCATTAATGCAGCTATTCTACTATGCACAATACATATCCTAAGTCTAGGAACATGAGCATATACATCATTGAACAATTTTATTTAAACAAACAAATATGCAAGAAATGATGATTAAAATACTTATATTTCTTTGTTCGTTGGGTGAACTCCCTCTGAGTATTTGCTTCCTTGCAGGAGCTGCTGGAGTCCTAATCTGAAGTAGCTTCTTCTACACCTTTCTGTTGTGGAATGTAGAGAGATGGTCAACTCCCTCTGAATATCTGCATCCTTTCATAAACCACTAGAGTGTACTCCCTCTTGATCTTTGCTTCCTGAATTACCTGTTCTTGAACTCATATTCATCCTTGGTCCTATGCATGCTTATTAGTATCATGATTGTGTTATCCTTGTGATCTCATATAAAATCATACATTCATTAGTATACTATTAAAACACAATAATCTCAAGCATGTATAGTCATGATCATTTCAAACAGAAATAATAAGCATTAGCATTCAAGGTTTATGAAGGATTCTTATGGTTAGTCAAATCATCAGAAACATAACATGTCTAAACCTATAATTACTCAAACCTATGACTATTCGGGTTAGTTGAATCATCAATCAAGATAAGAGGTATAATATGCATAAAACCTGTGCTTATTCAAACCTATACCTTCATGATTCTTATGGTTAGTCATATCATCAATTATGGTAAGAAACATAATATGCATACAACCATGATTATTCAAACCTATGACTTCATGAATAATCATTATCAACAACAGCATAAGATCCTAACACAAGGTAGGATTCTAGCTTGATATAGGAAAAACATACCTGGATTAGCATGCTAGCTATTTATGTCTAACATACCCGCATAATGTCTTCTGGTTCTCTTCAGTGACTTGTGCTAGTAACCTGCATGTCTCATAAGTTAACCATTGTAGAAACAAGTTATACATACCTCGAAAGTAGATCTTCTATGTGATCCATGACAATGGATGAATCCTTGTCTTCATGTCACCATGATCATACGTTCTTGAAGTAGAACATGATTTGTCTTTCTTGGTGTACCTTTCATGTTAGAAGACAACATAAACCTCATACAACACCATAATGCATTAGTACAATCATAAGTGTCAACACCCTAACCAATGAATATCTTCTATCATGCATTCATAATTTTGTTAAGGTGATACGACAAATCTAAAATCAAGATTGTACTAACCGTAATAACATGAAAACAGACATACCATAAACTTAATCATGAACAATTATCAAAACATACCTCGATGAGTCATACCTGTCGAGATCGCTTGTAATCTTCTTATGTAAGGCCTTAGCCTCATCTCCCTCTGAAACAGGAACTTCTTCACTTATGCAGGTGACCAATCCATCTTCTTCTAGGATTAACCCAATCCACTTGATTTACAAGAACTGGAACTGGAGCTGGATATGGGTTTGTTAGAGAAACCCCAAAAATTCAAACTTTGAATTTCAAACTTCCGAAAGGATAGAAACATGCGCCTTGATGAGCTGATCAAGCTGGTATATTCAGAATTTGAAAACTACAAAGTTTCACTCCTCAATTTTGCCTTTGAAACTTCCAGATTCACTGGACGTGACCCTGAACTGGGGTTTGATGAAGTCCACTCTTCTACCCAATCAAAAGGTTTGATCCAAATCTCTAAGCTTCTATTTTTCTGAGGAGATTCCAGCCGTGGTCACAGATTTCAAAAATTCCCATTTTTACAGAAGCCCTAATTTTCCACTTTTCTGATCAAAGTCCCGAACTAGGGTCTGATCAAGCCCGGCCTTCTGCCCAACCAAAAATTCTGATCTTGGTCTCTAAATTTCTATTTTGATGAGTAGCATCCAGCCGTGGTCTCCGATTACAAAAAAATTCCAACTTTCTCCGAAGCCCTAAATTCCGGAAGCCATGAATGAAGGTACTAAAAAATAATTCTGTTTTGACAGAAATATGTACCTGATTGTTTTTGGTGTAACTCCAAAATTTTCGATCCACGGGGTCTGAAAAAGTTTCCTGAGATATCCCGACCTGTTGTCTTTCCATCCTGATAGGTTTGAGCTAAATCGGATTCTCTGAGAGAGAGTTATGCCAAGTGTCACAACGTGACCTGTTTTGGGATAATACCGGAGAGCGAACTTGTACGGCGTGACACGTGTCACTGGTTGAACTTCGGCCTCTAAAATTTTTTCTAAGATAGTACAGTCTGTGTACTACCTGTCACATTTTACTAAATTTCATTTGGATCTTTCTAGCCCAAGTTATGACCTTTTTCCCAAGGTCACCTGATTTTGACTCAGATCTGGAAGAGGCAGAAACCCTATATTGTACAGATCATAAATCACAAATTACAACGAATTAGAGGTTTTACTTTGGACACAAGGTACATGGGGATTGAAATTTCGACCTGTAAAGATTTCATATCCGAAAAATTTTCCAAAACGGATTTATAGCGAAAGTGCTACGATGACTGGTTTTTGCTATATCAAGCCCTAGCATCGTAAGTGCAACAAGTGTCATACATGCCATATCATGCCTTCTTTCAGGCTAGCTCTGATACCATGTTAAATTTTCATAAATTAATTCAATATGATCTAGGATCTTAACTGAGAGAACAAAATGTACAACATATCTATAGCATATCAATCATGGAGACAATAATGCAAGCACACAAGAGACACAAAGATTTACTTGGGGAAAACCATAAAGGTGAAAAACCCCAATAACTTCCTCAGAGATAGATAGAGCAATGATACAACCCACACATGAGAGATAAACATAACCTAGCAGCAGATCCTCCTCCTCCATAAGTGTGCCACTCCTCCTTGAGTGCATAAGTGAGAAGTGAGTGATCAAATAGAGTGCCTCCCGCACTCTATTTATACTTGACTTAACTTGCCTTTTACATAACTCATGTAGGCTTGAACTTAACAACATAACATAATGATGACTGGGCCGACCCCCAATAGAGTGGTCTAATAACCCTTCGACCCACATGGCCGACCCCCAATAGGGTGGTCTAATAACCCTTTGACCCACATGACTTATACAGGGCCGACCCCAACAAGGTGGTCTAATAACCCATCAAGTATAAGTTACGACATTTACAATATAAATGACGACACTTCCATATAGAGGAATAATACCATCTCTATAGGAGTACATACAACATACATATATGAAATACATTTCGAAGTTACATATACATCAACACTTTGTTGCTCCAGCTGCTCGGCCATCAACTCCTTCTCCTCTTCTAGTTGAATGATCTTGGCTTCAAAGTCATTCTTTTCTCCTTCCACTATCATCATTTGGACTTCCAAGTGCTCCTTCTCCTCTTCCAAGTGCTGATACTTATCTGACAATTCTCTCTGATCTAACAAAAGGAGATTGTATTTATTCACCACTAGTTCCCTATAGGCCTGCTCATTAACAACAGTGAGCTACAACATACGATCTCTTTTCTTGGTTGCCTCAAACTCATTTACCATTTTGACCACGTTGTGCTCGCTTACTTTCACGACAGCTACAATAGAAAATGCCATAGACATAGGAGCATTCTGCGTGCCCTGCATAACAGTGGTTTCACGCCGAGTAAGGATGTCCGGGTGAAAAGGTTTCTTCAACCTTGTCTCTATCTTTCGCACAATGGACTTCCTTTTCTTATCAAAAACAAATTTATCCCACTAGGACACAGTATAATGTTTCGATGGGGTGAACGAGATCAGTGGAATATCTTCTATAGGGATGTTCTCTTGCGTGGGTGGGGTCTGAACCATCTGGGATGAGTTTATATCCATATCCTGCGTGTTAGACCCACCAGCTTGTGCATCTTCGTTGGCTTTATTTTCTCCTTTGGCGTTAAGCTGCCTCTCTTCAACTGATTCTCTTTCTTCTTGCTCTTTGGAAGCTTCCTCTTTTCTTATCTTCTCTAGCTCTTCATCTTGAATCCTCTAGGCTTCTTCTTTCTGAATCCTATGGGCTTCATCTTCCCGAAACTTATCCTCCTGCTCCTTTATCACCTTTTCAGCAGCTTCCTTCTAGACCCTCTCAGCTTCCTCTTTAAGCCTTTGCTCTTCATTGGACAGAGCTTCGGCTGCTTCTCTTTTCTCTCGTAGTTCGGCTTCTTGGTAAATTGTGGAGATAGAACTGGCTCCACTATTGAGGTGATGGAAAATTTGGAGCTTGGTCATGTTACTGATCCCTCTATACACCTCTTCATCTTCATCATAGTAATGAGCATACTCAAAATGAGCATGGATTTCTCTGCAATGTTATGCAGCCTTGTTCCGCCTGTTATTTCTTTGGAAGACAACTTCCCCAAAGTGAAAGTCTCTTAACTCCTGAAAAAAATATTCGGCTGATGAAACCTTTAAGAACTTATAGGCTCCAACATAGAAAGGAAAAGGAGGAAAAGAAGCCTTTTTCAATCTATTCAGAAATCTGCCAATTCCATCAACAAAAACTTGCATGATTGCCTCCCTGAGGATAATGAAATCAGTAGCATATATGGGCACGATATATGGTGGTTTGGAGCCTCCATACATTCTTATCTAAGTACCCTTCTCTGAAAAATGGAAATCGTCGTAGTTTTCTATGACCTCCATGGCATTCTCGGATAAGCAATTGGGTTCCTCATTAAACAATAACTCATACAACGGTATGATGAATTCTTCACAAATGAGCTTGTACTGTCTCTTGTAATTTTGGGCCCAGAGCATTTTATAGGCAGTGTACACTAGGGTATTGGCCTGATCCCAAATTCAACCCAACTTTGGGAAAGGAATATTTTCCATAATACAATCTATGGGATAGGATGACATGTAAAATTCAGACTTCTTTAGGATCAGCCCTTCTTTTGCAGCAGCTGTGGCAGATGAAAGACTATCTGAAAGGATATCTTTCCAATTAAAAACCGTTCCCTTGAATGCCACGTAGTGAATTATGGGGACCCATTGTATCCTATAAAACGTTCCATCAGCCATGCCAAAAATTCTACTTAACATAAGGGCAATCATCCAGAAAGGGGCCCTTAGATTTTGGACTTTATATTCATCACTATCCTTTTTCCTTCGTTGCTTTCCTGAGATTAACAGTTTTCTAGCCATTTCAAAATTATCCATCTTGAGTTGCCCCAACCATTCATCGTTCAGCTGCTACTGAGGACGTGGTAACTTGTAAGATCCTACAATATAGGCTGGATGAAACAAGGAAAAAGCCTCTCCTTTGCTATCAGATAACACTCTTGATTTAGCATCTGCATGTTCCAAGATCCATCTGATCACTTCTGAATAGGGAAAGAGCTATGGGCGCATGGAAGCTTTAGATATACCAGAGCTTCTGATGTTTTGATATAAGTATCCTTCTTCAAAGAGTGCTCTAGGGATATCTTGGTCTCTTAACATGCGGTATATATCTCCCCACTTGGATTCAGGAGGAACGCCTGTGACAAACTTGGTGTCCTCGAATAAAGTTTCTACTCTTTCCTCCATTGATTCTAGTTCAGTCATCTTTTCCTTCCTTTTTCTACCCTTCAAAATCATGGCTTAACCCTGTTCAATGACCATGCATGAGTAGACATAAGATCAACCATAATGCAAAATATTAAACATTGACTAGCATAACAACATGGCTCAAGTATATTTAAGAGATATAGCAATGGAAAGCACTTTCAATAGAAATGTGTTTTAAAATATAGACAGGAAATTAAGAATTTGCATGAAAACGAGAACACAATGCTTCTCCCTAGGATGATAAGCGGGGCTAGAAAAGACGCTGATGATTTCAAAAATGAGACAGGAGGCTTGGTACTTTCTTAACGAAAAGCGTGAGGGAGGCGATAGGTAAATGCGGCTGGGGAACGCTAAGCATGCAGGTTTAAGGGACTGGAACTAGGTTGGATGGACCGACGGCTACGAGCCCTAGTGCATGGGGATGGCCAAACAATTCTAACAACTCAACTAAAGTCCATGCAATAGGTTGCAGCGATGGTAATGCTGAGATAGAACTTAGTGACTAGCAACTTAAAGAGACAAAAACAAGCGTTAGATAACCACCTACCTGGCAGAGAGCAGTTGGGCCTGACGAGGGTTGATGGCGCTGCAACCTGGTTTGGCTGGAGTGACTTGACGTAGCCTTGAACGGGATTCGAAACAAACAGTCTACCAATAAGAAACTCTAAAATTACCAAACCCTATATATAATAGCTTGACATGTGTGGGAATTTAAATCGGTTGGTGAGGTTTTTAAAACAAGGTTTAAGGAGAGTACGACCGGGGTATTTTCGGCACTTTAGCATTAAATGCGACTGTCAAAATCATACAAACTTGACGAATTTTCCCGACGGTGGCAGTGAAAACTGGTGATTTTGGAGTGACGGGTTGCGGTGGAACTAGCCGAGTTCAACCAAAACGAGACGACGAAATGTTGGCTTACTTTATTGGCACAAAATGACAAGGCTTTCCATAAGGAGAAGACAAGGTTCGAGGCCACACTGCGGATGTTTTGGGAGATTTCCAGCGGTGTTGTAGTGGGACTGGGCGAGTTCACCTGACACGAAATGAATTTGCGTCTTAACAAAATTCTTCCCGCCCATTGCGGTGAGACCGGGCGAGTTTGCCCGAAACTGGAAAGCGTAAAAGACTTAACAAAAGGAGGCGGCCGTTGCGGATGAACTTGGTGAGTTCGTCCGCCATTTCAGATAAACTTGGTGTTCGTCCGCCGTTTCAGCCCAAAAGACTGAGTTTTACTTAGAAGAAAAAGAGACAAAAAACCAACTCAAAAACTTGTCTTTCTAAAAAACTAAGTACAAGAAGACTTTTTAGGAAGTGCTTAGTTTCTAAGCAAACCTTTTCTAAAACAAGGAGGGGCCCCAAAATCACAAAAAATTTGGGGGGGATGTTGCAGCAACAAGAGGTTCATAAATGTTATACCTAGTATGTGGTGGAAGATAACTCAATACACGATCTTTACTCTTGAACTTTAGGTCTACATTTATTTGGAGAGTGTGTCGTAGACTAATAATGAATACATAAAAGTGTACAATTCAACGGGATCCACATATCTTGTGCTATCAGTCTCTTGAATTACTTTGTACTGGAAAGGTTCTTAACATTTTATCTTAGTGTTCGAGTTGTTTTCTATTTCATTTTGGTTATGGGAGAAGAGAGTAGCTCTGTTACCTTCCCTTCGCTTCTAGGTTGAGGCTCTTTGGGTTTCGCTTGGGTTGTGACTTCACTTTAAAATAGAGAAATCTTGTAGCAACTAGGTTCAATATTCCTAAAGTTAAAACTTGTTGAATAGAGGCTAAAAGGGCATTTCCAGATTCAACGATCTGGCCTTACTCTTCTTCGTTTAATACAAGGTATCTGGTAAAATTGATGTCACAGTTACTCTCCATATTTTTTTGTAATATCATTTCACTTAAAAGGTTTAATACTTACCATAACCTTTCATTTGCAGGTTAGTAACACGTTATGGTTTGTGAGTTCCTAAACTTAAATTGTAATGAAAGCTGTTAGGATTGGTAAGCCCACAATCCCATCTGTGGTCATGCTCTTAGATTTGGAAGGAAAATTTTCCTTAAATGGTTCTATACGTGTACGGGTATGTATGGTTTGGTATAGAATTGAAGCTATTTTTTCAATTGGGGTTGTAATGTATTTAAAATTTTGAGCAAGGTTTTAAAGCCTAGGTTCCACCTATGTAAATTTTCCTTCTTCCTTGATGTTGGCAGGCGGTTCGATGAGGAAATGTCACAGTACTGCCGACGCTGCGACACATCGGATGAGGGTGCGAAATGAGTATTTTGTGTTAAATTATACCACAGTTGGCGGGTTTTGGGTCACTTGGAGCATATGTTATGTAATGTTGAGTCGATTGTACCGCGATATGCAGGTTTTTTGGTCATTTGGACCGAGTCGGTTAAATATTGGGTCATTTGTCCATAGTGTCGGTTAGGAAGTCATTAGTAAGTGGAAAAACATTGTAATGGCAGAGGCCTATAAATAGATGAGAGTTGTAAGTGTTAGAGAGGCAATAGAGAGCAAGCGATAAGAAGGTGGATGTATACGAAGATCTATGTTTTGCTTCTAGTATATGACTGTGACAGTAATACAATGATGATGTTTTGGTATGATCTTTGTGCAATGTTGCGATATATGAATGTTGTTATATTTTCTTGATGCAATGTCTGCTTACTATTGCTGTGATGATAAATGCTGCGATTAAGTAATATGTTATAACTCCATGTTGAATGTTTAAAGTTTATGTTTAAGTACTGCAATAGCACTAGTCCGTGTAGCCACAACTCTCCTCCTCCCTCGACGGAAACATGGTTCCATCTACTCTTCCTAAACGCCTTGGGTGAGACCTCATCCGCTCTACAAGTGTTGTTGGGCGGGTTCAATCCTTCCCGGGCTAGTGCCCAAGGAGACTGCAGTATGTGTCGACAGTGAGGTGAACCCCTGTCGAACGAGGTCGCGTTGGTCAACAAATGGTTCCATTGCCGAGACCGTGTGTAGAGTGAAAGGAGGTCATGTTGTGGCACCCGACGAAGTCGGAGATACAAAGCTAGTTTGATCAGAAGTTGCGGGAGTTTGCTAAAGAAGAAAGTCGGAACACGCGACTGACAGTAGATCACTGGCTGGGAAGGTATATTCATGACGGTCCACACGAATGGTTTTTCTATGAATTCCTATTCATTCTCTACGATTGGTTGTCAAAGCTAACCTTCCAGAAGAGGAATTTCTAGGGTGGTGAGCCGATGGCTTGGACCCCGGAGTTGATTCAGGAGCTGAAGGAATTCGATAATAAGGCATCGCGGGCTATTGAAGTTTGGATCGATATCATCTTGGAGGGATATATCACTGAATTTGTGGTCGACACGAAGAAATCCTATAGTGAAGCTGAAAGATACTTCTTCCAAGGACCAAGGGGAAGGTTTTTGTTGTTGATTAAGATGCTAATTTATGAAAAGGGTATATTAAAGATGCACCTTGATCAGTAGACAGCCTGGTGGGTGGAGGTCATGGGTACCACGACTGCTAGGGAATGGTACATGGAATGGTAATGGGTAGATGGGTGCATACCATGAGGAGACTGTGAGCGAAGCCAAGGAAGAAAGTGGTCTTACAAGAGGAGGAGTGAGGTTTCGACAGGAGAAGAGGCAGAGGACAGGAGAAGGTTCTGCTACGATCGAACCGCGAAGGAAGACAACACAAGACGAAGCAACCTCACAGTCCTGACAGGGATGACCAAGCTACACCCAGGATAGAGGCAGGACCAAACCCTGGCACCAATGTACCCACACCTCCACTCACTGACTCACAAACAACAAGAAATACCACTTCGACACTGCTAATTTCATCAATTCCGCAGAAGTTAATTGGTAGCAGCACAGGGACAGGAGGAAGGAAGCCCAGAATGGCAAGCGATGATGCTAAGTTACCATTGTTCCACGGAAGTGCGACAAACAACCCAGAACAGTATTGGTTTTTGTGTGAAGCGATTTGGACCATGAAACAGGTCACTGATGTCGATGCTAAGAAAGGACGGTTAGCCACGACTCTACGAGGTCGTGCATTAGATTGGTTCATGAAGTTTATTCTAGTCCCTACGGGAGCCCCAGAGAAGTCGCTGGATGAGATTCGGGATGGGCTCATTGCCAAATTTAGAAGGCCTAAGTCGGAGGCTCAATATATTACTGAATTGAAGGAAATTAAGCAGTATCCCAATGAGACGGTATGGGATTTCGACTAGCGATTCAGCTGTTGTTGATGCAGCAAAACATATCGACACCTAGCGAAGCTCTAGAGATTACAATGCAATTGGAGGAATCACCGATTGGAGATCATGCAGATGGGATGTCGTAGATACAGACACAGCTCGCTAACCTGACTATACAGTTGAAATATTTGAAGAAGAACAAGGAACAACGTAATGAAGTATGGTGTACGCGATGCCGAGGAGAAGGGCATACGAAGGATAATTTCCTGGATTTTCGTAATTATTTGGTGTCAGGAGAGCCAAACCCATTGAATGGCGGTAGTATGTCGTGGTGTCGCGTTTGTTAGGTGTTTGGGCACAGTCACAATAATTTCCCATATATGCAGAAAATGGTCACAACCCCGCGAAATCTTTATTGCACATTTTGCAAGTCGGTGGGTCACGATGACAAGGATTTTCGTGCATATGGGTTGCTACAAGAGAGAATGTATGATGCATTCTATGTCAAGGACGATCAACGCGTCGTGCAACAACCACAACTGCAACCATAGGTAGCTCAGCCGCTACCGCAACCGCAGATGCAGTTTGCACCACAGCAACTATAGTAGTTCGTGCCACACTATACTCCGATCCAGATGAGTCCCCCACAGCCATAGTATGTATAGAAACCGCAGTATGCACCACAAGGGCAAGGGATACCACCAGCATCGATGCAGCAATAGTTTAACCAACCTCAATACTAGCAGCAAGGCGGCTACCGAGGAGGATACAGGGGCAGATGCAGTGGCGGATTTGGTCGTGGAGGAGGAGGCCGAGGTGGTCGTGGACTTGTTCAATGTTACCACTGTGTGGTATGGGGGAATTATCAGTGTGACTACCCACTACTACAGAATAACTGTACGTTCTATTTTGGTAATGATCATACAGTTGAGAATTGTCCACAGTTGATTGCACAATGGCAGGCTGGGAACGATCCGCAGCTATAGAATCAGGCCCAGCCACAACAACCAGTATAGAATCAGGTACAGCAACTAGTACAGAACCAACCCCGCGACCACCACCGAACGCCAATCAAAATGTTAATCAATCGGGGAATCTGCAGCAGAACCAGACGCGGGGTGCAAATATTGTGACCATTTCTGCAGAACCGCGACCAAAAGATGCTTCGGTGGTTGTTTTCACTCGTGGAGGCAAGACGATTGGGGAAGATGGTTTGCGACCACTGATTCAGTTGGGTGGTCAGAAGACGGTACCTTTCGATATTGATACAGAGCAGGAGACATTCCTAGAGGCATGTCTCACCTTAGAGAAAGACCGCGGTAAGGCTGTTGTTTGCGATATGCCACCTGTCTTTGATACTACATTAGACGCTGATCGGCCGCCACCACCAGGGAAATTGCAAAAGTTTCTTGAAAGTTGTCTATTATTGGCCCAAGACCCAGCTTCCTTGGTTGAGATTGAGGGATGGTTGCAGCGATTTACAAAAGGATGGCAGGAGTCGACAGTAAACTCCCTACAGCAACGGAAGACTGGCAAGGAGATGCGAATGGATATTTAGATCAGTGAATATGATGTTGACTCTGTTATTCTTGACCTTGGTTAAGATGTTAACATCTTAACCAAGCAGGCGTGGTAGAATATGGGGAGTCCCCCATTGAGCTGGTCTCCAGTGCAGCTTCGGTTGGCTAACCATGCGAAGATAACACCCATTAGACGAGTTCTGTGGCTCACGATCGATTGAGGGCATGAAGACTTATGCTGACTTCGATGTCATTGAAGTGGTCGAGGGAGGAATCTCTTATCCGGTGCTCTTGGGGATTGGATGGGATAACGATAGTGTAGCTATAATCAACTTCAAGAAGCGCATGATGACCTTTGAGAATCGCAATTTCAGAGTCATAGCCCTATTGGATCCGGCTGAAGGACGTCGTTATGTTGAGCCTGTAAAAGATGATGATCCTACTGGATGGGACCATGCATTCAATATTTCTGAAGATTATATTCATCCTACTGTCCACGGTGAGTTGGAGTGGCGCAGCAAGAGCTCTGCATCTTCCGACTCTGATGATGCCTTAGAACATTGGCAGAACAAATTGCATGAGGTACCAGTCTGAAAATGTGGCTTAGTTACACAATCCTTATGTCATGTTGTGACAGAAACGATCACATTTCCTGTCTATGAGGGGTTTCCTGGCCTAACCACCTTTTTGACAGAATTTGAAGACCGCGTCTCAGAACCACAGTAATTGCTGGAATTGGAGGAAGCACTAAAGGCTGCTCCAGCACCTGGTGGGTGACACATAAGAAATCCATTAATGGTTGGTCATAGTGTCGAAGGTTGATGATGGTTCGGTTCGACAATACTAAGGTTTATCACACTGGCAAGTATGATGGCCAGAATAATCCCAGTGATCATGTGATGGAGTTCCAACGATTATGGGTAGCACGACCCAGAGATGAGTGGGCCCATGCTTTTATCCATACTTTGGATGAGATGCAGCGCTCATGGTACACTATAGTCGAGTTGCGGTGAGAAATTACAACATGGGGGGAGTTGACAGTCTGTTTCACTCATATGTTCACTTTTGCGGATGCCAACCTAGATGTCCATACTGCATTACAGCTAATCCGCCACGTGGTACTTCAGGTGTTTCGACGGCCTACCCTATCAACCCGCACACATATTGTCAGATGCAGTCTCTCATGGAGTGCTTCAACATCAGTGGTGTGCCAGAGGATGAGGATGATCCCCGGAATGTTAGCATTCCCGAATCTGAAGGGACTCACCATGTGGTACTGCCTGTCGCGCCAAGTACTTCGTTCGGTCAACCATTACAGCTTCACAAGATGAATATCGGCACAAAGGCTACTCTCAAGTTTTCTAATGTTGGGGATTATTGGGATGATGAGATGATGAGTAAGGTTACTGAGTTACTTCATGAGTTTCAAGACGCGTTTCCCACAAATTTTTTCGAAATGAAGGGCATCCTGGGTGATTTAAGAGAGATGAAGATTCCATTAAAACCAGATGCTAAGCTAGTCCGACAGTGACCTTATCGGCTAAATCCGCAACATAAGGAAAAGGTCAAGGCGGAACTTGATCGCATGTTGGATGTTGGTATTATTGAACCTGTGGAAGAGTCTGAATGGATCAGTCCTATGGTGGTGCAGGACAAGAAAATAGGTGAAGTGCGCATTTGCGTCGACTTGCGGAAGTTGAATGATGCCTGCTTGCATTACCCTTTTCCGACCTCGTTTACTGATGAAGTACTTGAAGGAGTGGGAGGCCAGGAGATGTACTCATTCACTGATGGATTCTCTGGCTACCATCAGATTTGCATTGCCAAGGAAGATCACCATAACACAACTTTCGTTACTGAATGGGGTTGCTTTCAATGGGGTTTGAAGAATGCACCTGCGATATTCTCCCGGGTCATTATTGCCGCATTCAAAGATTTTATTCAGAAGTTTTTGCAGGTATATATGGATGATTGGACCATTTATGGGTTGATTCGTGATCATCTAGCCAATCTGCAGTTAATGCTTGAGCGATGCCGACAGCACCAGATATCGTTGAACTTGAATAAATGTATTTTTTTGTACACCGTTTGGGATATTGCTGGGTCATATTGTGTGCAAACAGGGATTGCTGGTTGATCCAGCCAAAATTGCGCTCATTTTAGGGTTGCAACTGCCAACCACTATTAAGAAGTTGCGAGCGAATTTGGGTCATACGGGATATTATTGCAAGTTTATCAGGGGTTATGCTGCGATTACTGCCCCTATGGAAAAGTTGTTGAAGAAGGACGCGGCATTCCAGTGGAGCCCGAAATGTCAGGATAGCTTCGAAACACTCAAAGCGAAGATGGCGTTGACACTGATCTTGGTCTTTCCAGACTGGAGTAAGGAATTCCATGTCCATGTTGATGCTTCATCGATTGCATTAGGTGTTGTGTTGGCTCAACCTGGAGAAGGCAACCTTGATCATCCTATTGCTTTCGCTAGTCGAAAGTTGTCCTCTGCAGAAAAAAATTACATTACCATGGAATGAGAAGGTCTGGCCATGGTTTACGCGCTACAGAAATTCAGGCATTATTTATTGGGTGGACACTTTAAAATGTTCACTGATCATTTTGCATTGAAATACTTGGTCAATAAGCCTGTGTTGGGGGGGAAGATATGTCGTTGGCTACTTTTGTTTCAGGAGTTTGATTTTGAAATCATTGTGAAACCGGGGCGGTTGAATGCTAGACAAGATCATTTATCATGGATTGACACAGGGGAGGAACTGACTAATATTGAAGATGGGTTGTTGGATGCCCAACTATTTAAAGTTGCCACCGTTGATCAATATTTTGATGACATCCTTAAGTTTCTAGTGACCGGCACCGCGCTCGATGAATTTATCACTACTCAGAAGAAGTAGTTGGTTGTCAAGGCTGTTGACTTTCAGCTAATCGCGGGAGAGTTATATAAATTGGGCACTGATGAGATATTGCGCAGATGTGTCTTGCTGCATGAGCAAGCGCAGATATTGGCTGAGGCACATGGTGGAGTAGCGGTAGAAAACTATGACGGTCGGGTGACTGCTCGGAAGGTGCTGCATGCAGGGCTTTGGTGTCCCACATTACATAATGATGCGACAGACTATGCACGGTCTTGCAATGTTTGTCAGCGAACTAGCAAGCCATCCAGACACGACGCGATGCCGCTTCTACCTCAAGTGACATTACAACTGTTTGAAAAATGGGCTGTGGATTTTGGTGGGCCGATCACTCCACTAGGGAAATGTACAGGTGTGCGATACATTATCACGGCGACAGAGTATTTGACCCAATGGGCCGAGGCGGCACCCATAGTTGATTGTTCCACAGCAATGGCTGCTCTATTTTTGTTTGATCACATTATCACTCGTTTCGGCTATCCTAAGATTTTGTTGAGTGATCAAGGAATCCACTTTCTTAATCACACCATCAGCGCATTGATGAAGGAGTTGTAGATACAGCATAACAAGAGTACACCCTATCACCCACAGGTGAATGGGACGGTGGAGGCGTTTAACAAGGTATTGGAGCATGTGTTGACAAAGGTGTGCAATGCGAACCGCGATGACTGGGATCTGAAAATCCCAGCAGTGTTGTGGGACTATCGCACCACATGTAAAAGGTTGACTGGTCAGACACCTTTTAAGCTAGTATATGGGAAGGAAGCGATTATGCCAATGGAGTACATTGTTTCGAGTCTACAAATTGTGGCTGTTACGGTCATGGATGATGTCACAGCATTAGATGAACGTCTAGTGCAATTGGTGCAGCTGGAAGAGGATCAATTTATTGGTGGATTTTACCAAGGGGTAGAGAAGGATCGCCAGAAGGCATGGCATGATCGCCACATCAAAAGTAAACAGTTTCAGCAAGGCGAATTGGTGCTATTGTATGACAGCAAGTTTATGAAACATCCAGGAAAATTGCAGATGCATTGGTTGGGTCCATATAACATTAGTAGTATTACTTTAGGTGGAGCGGTTCAGTTGTAGTAGTTGGATGGGGCGATGCTCCCCAAGATGGTAAATGGTCACAGGTTGAAGCCCTATCGATCGGGCTTAGAACAGTGTGATGTCTGAGTCAGACCGGAAAAAAAAACAAAAAAAAACCAGAGAGAGAGTGTGTGTTGTAGGTTGCTTGATGGAAGATGGCGCACCAACATAAGAAGGAATGTGCAAGTAGGGAGGCTTGTGCCGCAAGTTTGAAGCAGTCGGAGACACATGACAGTGTTGCGACCAGGATCGACGGTGGATTTGGTTGACTTAATGGAGGATTTTGTGATAATTACGGAGGATTTGGGGGTACGGGGTAGTGTTGTGACTACTGTCCCACTAACATCTTGTGACCCTCTGCCATCATCCCTATACATGATTGCGCCTACCAAATTCAGCCTGGTTACCACATGATGATGGTATGTTTTTCACATGGCATGCTAGGCCAGTACGATCAGAAGGATGTGAGGAGATTGCTCACACGTCGGGACGTGGGATCGGAGATTTCTCACATGTCGGGACGTGGGATCTTAAGTGGCGCCACCCGCTGCGTCAATCGGTGGGTTCACACACACAAATGCAAGGTAGTGGGGCATCATTCCCACCGTCGTGACTCGAGAATGGTTTGGCTATAAGTAGCAGAGGCCGACGATAGTTCATTACAAAGAAGTCTTTTCGAAATAGAGTGGTTATGCTGTTTGATCAGTTTATGAGTTGAGTTGTGAGGAATTCCAAGGATGCTGTGGAAATGCTTCACTTCATTTCGTGTGGCAGCACCCCAAGGGCCCTGCGATCCCGAACGATGAGTGTCCTTGAGCGCCTTGATACGGCGAGTGCACTTACACTGTGTTATGCCCGAGCCGAAGGCCGGTCCAACATGGTTAAGTACGCAGTAGTTGTTCGAAGGATTGTACTCTTCTCAACCAATGAGATGCTTGGGGTGGTAGCTCCCCGCCCACAGTAGGAGCCATTTGCCGGTGCGAAACAGATGTGCCAGAGTCACCTACTGATTTCACACTTTGGTATTGTTCATCCTCTTTTCCTTTTTGTCTATACCATTCACAGAGACTCAAGGATGATTTTGAGACATACATGATAGCAAGTTGGGGGATGCCCACTTTCGGGTAAGACTTACAGAACAACGAGAGGATGATCAATGTAGTCGAAGGTGCAGGACCACACTGTGTGCTCCAGACAGCAACAACAGTTGACATGTACTATGTCCAACAGTTGACATGGCTCGAGGGAGAGCCACAAGATTGTGTTGGGGGCCTGTTGGCAGGCGGTTCGATGAGGAAATGTCACAGTACTGTCGACGCTGAAACACATTGGATGAGGGCGTGGAAGGAGTATTTTGTGTTAAAGTATACCGTAGTTGGCGGGTTTTGGGTCACTTGGACCATATGTTATGTAATGTTGAGTCAATTGTACTGCGGTATGTGTGTTTTTGGGTCATTTGGACCGAGTCAGTTAAATATTGGGTCATTTTTCCATAGTGTCGGTTAGGAAGTCATTAGTAAGTGGGAAAACATTGTAATGGTAGAGGCCTATAAATAGATGAGAGTTGTAAGTGTTAGAGAGACAATTGAGGGAAAGCGATAAGAAGGTGGATGTATACATATATTTATGTTTTGCTTCTGGTATATGACTATGACAGTAATACAATGATGATGTTTTGGTACGATCTTTGTGCAATGTTGCGATATATGAATGTTGTTATATTTTCTTGATGCAATGTCTGCTTACTGTTGTTGTGATGATAAATGCTGCGATTAAGTAATATGTTATAACTCCATGTCGAATGTTTAAAGTTTTTTTTAAGTACTGCAATAGAGCTAGTCCGTGCAGCCACAACTCTCCTCCTCCCTTGGCGGAAACATGGTTCCATCTGCTCTTCCTAGATGCCTCGGGTGAGACCTCATCCTCTCTGCGGGTGTTGCTGGGTGGGCTCAAACCTACCTGGGCCAGTGCCTAGGGAGACTGTGGTATGTGTCGACAGTGAGGTGAACCGCTGTCGACCGAGGTCACGTTGGTCAATAGTTGAACAATTTGGATTAGAAATCCAAACTATAGGGTTGATATTTCTCTCATAGTTTTTAATCTTTAAGGAAAAAATCTCTCATGTTATTGTCTAGGGTAACTGTATTATTTTTTGAAGATAATTGGAATTGTTCTATTTACACCTATTGAGCTCTCAACTGCCCCTTAATGTTTCGATGGATTATTTCCGTGGTTCGATATGCAGTTAATTTTATAGGATATGAAATTTAATTGTTATCAAATAGTCATATTCTTGTTTAATTAAGAATTTATGTCTCGTTTTTTATGCTTGGCTAAAGTGAACATATTCTAAGGAGTAACTCTTTAACTTTTGAAGTGCTTCTTTAGTAAGGAGTTCATTTGCAGGAATTTGATATCCTATCCTGAAAGCCTCTATGTTGTAATTCATACTATATAATTTCTATGTGTTTTTATTAGTTTGTAAAGGATAATAACATGATGGCATTTATTTAAAAACAAAATTGTACTTATTCCCAGGTTTTCTAAAAGACTCCTTAGGTTAAAATGTTGCTACGTTACTCTTTTCATTCTTGTTGATTTCATTGGTTTAAAATGGCATTTACTCTGCCTCAATGAACATTATTGAATCAACTAACTCAATTTTTTCTTTCTCTTTGTAATTCTACAACTGAAAATACCTTAACCACAATTGAAATAACATATTACACATCTTGATTTATATGATAACATAAGTCAACCATAGGGAACCAAAACCATTATACTGAAAATAACATAGAACCATGAGCAAACATTTATATTTTTTTAAACTGCTAGAAAGAATATTTCACAATATTTTTTGTCTTGTATATTACTATCCATCTTAATCAATGAAACACATTAATTGATACTATGTATGGAATGAAATGATATCATATCATCGCTACATACAGAGAAACATTAAATTAAATTAAAAAGAAGCAATAACATACATTCCAAATACTTATTTGTTTCTTTCATACAAGTCATGAGCATCTTCTCCCTATCAACTTAGAAATGGAACACCTTATCGTAGTCTACGAGAAACAGTCTCTTGTTTCTTGCTAGAACACCCCTGATCCAAATAGGATTCCACTAGAGGAGGATGAGAAACCCTTTTTTTAAGAAATTCTAGTTTCTTCAATTATAGATTAATTTATACAGCCAGATGAAGGTTCATATCTGGGAAGACCTTTCGTAATTACACCCTGAATACAATTAGTCGGTACCACACAAGTACCTTTTACTGCTTAAACACTGGAACATTTTTTTGTATTCCGGACTACCTCTCAGTACCATGTACTATATTGTAGCATACTTCTACTGCACTTTCACATCTTGTGAGAAATTAATTATTCATATTTCTGTGTCTTTCCTCTGAACCCCACTGGGATTTTTTTGTGTCTTTTATATTTTTTCCTTTTTTGATTATGTTATAATCACTTATGGGTTGAATTAGTTGTACCCATTTTTAACTTGTGTTATCTTCTTGTTTATTATTACTATTTATTATCATTCTTATATATTTTTATTTATAATTCACCTCCTCCTCCCCTAATGGAATATTGATTGTATCAAAACAATTACTAAAATTTTAAGCACATAAGCTCATAAACCATATGTATTCACAACAGTTAAAACATATTTGTTCAGTTTTCCTACTACTATTGGATAACATATTATCCTTATTACATAAAAGAAATAAGGGTTTGGGCTATTACATTCCCCTTCCCCTTAAAGTAAGTCATCCTCGGCGCATGCTTAATTTAAAAATAAGTATGGGTAGGCCTCCTTGATAGCACCTTCCATTTCCCATGTTACTTCTTCAAGTTCAAAATGTGTCCATTTCACTTTTACCTATGCAATGGTTAAATGTTTCCTAGCTAAATATCCCTCTTGTCTAAAATGCATATAGGATCGAACTAGAAGTTCCCTGATGGTTCCACATGTATGAGATTCCAATCAATAACTTGATTATGATCATGTACATACCTCTTAAGTAAAGAAACATGAAATACATTATGAATTTTAGTAGTAGTTGGGAGTGCTAATTGGTATGACATTGGTCGAAGATGAGCCAATATTTGAAATGGACCGCAAAATATGGGTGCTAATTTTGTGCAGTTACCCAATTTGAGTAAACTCCTTTTTGGTTTGACTTTCAGGTATACATGATCTCCAACTTGAAATTCTCTTGGTGTCCTCTTTAAATATGTGTAGCTTTTCTGTCGATCATGTGCTTCCTTCAAATTCGGCTTTACTGTTGTTACTATTTCTTCCATTTATTTTAAAATTTTGGGCCCAAGCATAATTCTATTTGTAGGCTCATTCCAACTAATAGGTGTACTGTATTTGCGTCCATATAAAACTTCAGTTGGGATCATTTTGGCTGAAGTTTGATAACTATTGTTATACGCAAATTCTACTAAGTGTAAGTAGTTTCCCCATTTAGTTGGTTTTCCCATAACGTACATGTGAAGCATGTATTCTACTACTTGGTTTACCCTTTCTATCTATCTGTTTGTTTGAGGATGATATCTTGTGCTGAAATTTAGTTGTGTCCCTAAACCAACAAATAACCATTTCCAAAAATTAGAAGTGAATTTAGCATCTCTATCTGATATGATGGCTTTTGGTATGCCATGAAGTCAGAAAATTTCTCTTATGAAAATCTCTACTATATTAATGGATTTAAATGTTGAATTTATTGGAATGACATGAGTTTCCTTAGTTTATATATTACTACCATGATTGCATCATGTTTCCTTTGGGTTCTCGGGAAACCTGTTATAAATTCCATTGATATGGTTTCCAATTTCCATATTGGAATGGGTAATGACTATAGAAAACTAGCAGGGTGTTGATGTTCTATCTTTACCTGCTAACACTCCAAACATTTAGCCAAGTATTCAGTAATTATGTGCTTCATTTTTTGCCAATAATATATTTTTTTTACTGTTGTCACCACTTTTTGATACCCTGGATGGCCTGTGTAGGGTCTTTTGTGCATTTCATCCAAAATTATTTTCTTCAATTCTGTTTCATTAGGAATATAATATATTTTTTTGAATATCAGAAACCATTCATTGTTAGAAATTTTCAAGCCATTGTTCTTTAGTTTTTTATTGCAGTTTTCTCATTGTTTCCTTATAAAAATCATCTTTTTGCAAGGTTGTTTTCAATATTTCATTAAAATTTGTTTGTTGTTCGCTTACAAAAACTGAGCATATAGCATGTATTTCCTTCTTAGAGCATCTGCTACCTTATTTTATTTCCCCTTATTACGTTTTATGTCAAACTCGTATTCACTTAAAAGGGCTAACCAACAAGCCTGTCTAGCATTGAGATTGGGATGCTCAAACAGAAATTTCAATCCTACATTATCTGAGTAAAACAAATTGTCTTCCTATTAAGTAGTGACACCACATCTTTAGGGTGTTTATGATCGCTATTAATTCTAAGTCATGAGTAGCATAATTAAACTCATGTGTTTTCAATTTTCTAGATTCGTAACTTATTACATGGCCTTCTTGCAACAATACACCCCCTACCCCTTCCTAATTACAAGTGTCAGTACACACTACAAAGTATTTATAAGGATCAGCAATCTTCAATATTGGGGTTGTTATTAATTACTGTTTCATCTTTTGAAAACTATATTCATAGCTTTGAGTCCAATTAAATCTAACCCCCTTCCTTTGCAAAGAAGTTATAGTATGATCCAACTTAGAAAAACCTTCAATGAACCTTCTATAATACCCAGCTAATCCCATAAACGATCTGACATCCAATACATCCTTAGGTGTTGGCCAGTCATTAATTTCTTTAATTTTATCTGGATCTACTAATATGCCTTCGACTGAAATAATATGGCCCAAATATTGTACCTTGTTTTGAAATAATTCACATTTGCTAAGTTTCGCATACATTTGATTTTCTCTTAAGGTTTTAGAACTATCCTTAAATGTTGCTCATGTTCCTATTCATTCTTAGAGTAAATCAATATATCATCAATAAAAATCAACAAAAACTTATCCAAGAATTTACTAAACACACTATTCATTAAGCACATAAATATAGTTGGTGCATTGGTGAGTCTGAAGGGTGCTACCACAAATTTTTAATGTTTGTATCTAGAATGAAAAGTTGTTTTATGAATATCTTTAGCTTTAATTGTAATCTGATGATAACTTGACTATAGGTTTATTTTAGAAAATACTTTTTCTCCACGAACTTGATCAAATAGGTCAATAATATTGGGTAAGGATACTTATTCTTTATGGCAATTTTATTTAATTGTTGGTAGTTGATACATAGTCTGAACGTACCATCTTTCTTTTTCAAAAAACTAACTGGCGCTCCCCAAGGTGATATGATAGGTCTGATGTAATTCTTAATTAACAGATCTCGCAGCTATATTTTTAGCTCTGTCAATTCTGGTACACTCATCCTATATGGAGATTTTGAAACTAGGGTAGATCCCGGTGCCAAATTAATTGAAAAATCAATATCTCTATTTGGTGGTAACCCGGAGAGTTCTTTAGGAAATACATCCCTAAACTCCCGAAAGACTTCTATATCTTCTATGGAGTTTTTAGATTCATCTACTACATTTAAAAAATGAACATATATCTTGCACCTTTTCTTGCATTTTTCTTTAATTGGTTTGCAGAAATATGTTGTGTGGTTACCTCTCTTGGGATACTGATGATAGTGTTCATATTTCCTCGATCATCCACACAAGTGAAGGTTTTTTCCCAACAATTTAATATTAACTTATGTTCTTCCAACCAATCCATACCAATTAAGATGTCATAATACCCTGAAGGAAGTATATTCAAATTTATTTGTGTCTCCATCGGATTCAATTGCATGCAACAACCTTCCACACTTTCTATAACTTTACGCTTTGTTCCAGTGGCAAAGTGAACTATCCAAGGTTTCTTATGTTTAAATTTAACTATATTACTTTTTTCCGCTATGTTAGGAGACATATAGATTAAAATAGCTCCTTGATCAATTAATACAGAAACTAAACAATTTTGAAATTTACCTTCCACTTCGACCATAGTTGGTTAACAATATGCTTGATTATTATCAAGTGTTGGACTGATTCATGGCATCCTAGCTATGGCATTAATTGATGTGTCTTCTTGAATATTGTGTAGTGCTCTAGCATCATTTTCATTATTTGGACAATATCTAAGATAGCGTGGCCCATTACAGCCCCAACATTTAATTCCACCCTGAATGTTTTCTACTGTCTTCTTTACTGTATAATCTGTGAGTTTAATTCTGCTTCGTCTAGTCACATTCCCTTGATTATTAGACTTGTAACTATTATGTGACATAAAGTCTCTTTGGTTATCAAATTCACTATAATTGTTTCCCTGGTAACCCTTTATATGATTCCTATTATACGGTGGTTTATACCCTTTTTGTCTTTGATAACTATTAACGCCTAAAAACCGCACACATGCGACATTTTGGCAATTCATCCAGTACAACATCATCAACATAAAGAATGCATCTCACCACAGGAATCCTTAACAGATCCAAAACACAGCATGAGTCCACAAGTGCCAAGAAATAGTCAAAACAAAGGGTAGCGTGGGTATTACACAGTTGAACTGCACTATAGTGCAGGTTACCTAAACAATTTTTGTGCTACACCCATGTGGATTTTCCTTTGATAGTCATGCTACTCTCAAAATGATGGAGCCACACATTCATAGCGATGCATTAAAAGCTCAAAATTCCCCAAGGATCATAATTTGGCTCCTCACTGTTGATGTATATGTAACTTCGGAATGTATTTCATCTATGTATTTTATATATATTTATTGTACCCTTATAAGAGATGTGTCATTCCTCTATAAGGAAGTGTCATCATGTGGATTGACAAGTGTCGCAAGTGTGTGTACTTACCGATGGGTTATTAGACCACCATGTGGGGTCGGCCCTGAATTATATATATTATAATGTGGATGTACCTAGCTAGACAAGTCGGCCCCATAAGGTCACTGGGAAAAAAGTTTAGTATAAATAGAGCTCGAAGATCTCTATTTTAGACACTCGGAAAAGTAACTCACTCTCACTCAGAAAGTGGCGCACTAGTGAGGAGGAGGATCATCTGCTACTAGGAGACTATCTCAGTGTATTTTGGTTGTACTTTGGTTGAGCCATTGCTCTCTCTATCTCTGAGGAAGTTGTGGGGTTTTTCACCTTAGGGTTTTCCCCACGAAAACTCGGTGTCTCTTGTCTCTTATGCTTTTGATTCTTGCGATGCTTGTCATATTGTGATTATCATGCATTGATATACTGTATATGTTATTCTCTTAGCAAAGATCCTAGAGTATTTTGAATTAATGCTCAAAATTTAACATGCTATCAGAGCTAACCTGAGAAGAAGACATTTTGCAGTGATGGAAGCTTGAGTTCCTTGTTTATTGGGTTTCTCTCCAAATATTTTTGAAAATCAGTATAGTAGATTGACTCTACTCATCAACGCGCATCTATCTGTCCAATCAGAATTCAATTTCGAGTATTTTCAAATTTGGCCCTAAAAGTTAGGGTTTCCACAAAAATAGGAATTTCTGGAATCTGAAGGCACAGCTGGAAGCTCCTTCCAAAAATTGAAGTTTAGAGCTTTGGATCGAGATTTTTGGCTGGGTAGATCTCCGGGAAACTCAAACCCTAATTTAGGGCTCTCCCAAGTGAACCCGGGAGGACAAAAAGGTAATTTTGAAGGAAAAAAGTTTGTTGATCTCAAATTCTGAATACACCAGGATGATCAGCTCATCGAGGCGCATCTTTCTATCCTTTCAGAAATTTGAAATTCACATTTTGAATTTTTAGGGTTTTTCCGACAAACCCTAATCCAGGACCAGATCCAGTTTTCAGCATTTCAAGTGGTAAGATCTAAATCTTTTCTATTTCCATTTGAATTACTATTTAAGATGTCTCACTACACCAAGCTTGAGGATAAGCTTGAAAGAGTTGATAACTTCCGGGCTTGGAAGTATAGGATTGGGTTAATCCTGGAAGAGAATGAGTTGGACTCATATGTGAAAGAAGACATCCCTATCCTAGGGGATGAAGAGGCCAAGGTATTGCATAAGAATAACTTGGTCAAGGCAAAGAGAATCATTGCTGATTCTATTAAAGATCATCTCATACCCCATGTGTCCTCTCTAAAGACACCCAAGGAGATGTTTGACTCTTTGACCAAGTTATTTGAAGGGAAGAACATAAATCAGAAGATGACCCTGCGGAACCAATTGAAAGGAGTAAAGTTTCAGAATGGAGAAACCATTCAATCTTATTTTTCAAGGGTCTTCGAGATCAAGGAACAACTAGAAGCAATAGATGAAATGGTGGAGAATGGTGAAGTGGTAATGACCACTCTAAATGGCCTACCCAGGTCATGGGATTCCTTTATCCAAGGAATTTGTGCAAGGAAGAAGTTGATCTCCTTCACTAGACTACGGGAAGAATGATCACAAGAAGAAGCAAGGCTTGTGGCACGAGAAGAAAAGATGGGGAATGAAGATCAAGCTCTCACAGCTCACACCAAGAAAGGGAAGTCCAAGAGAGAGCCATCTCACTCCAAGAAATCTTCACATCACTTCACAGAAAGAAGAATATGCTTCACCTGTAATGAGAAAGGACATATTTCCATAAATTGTCCCAAGAACAAGAAGGACAACAACAACTCCAACAAGAAGAAGAAGGGCAGCAAAAGAAGGTTTCATGCTCATGCTGCCGAGGATGATGAACCACCCAAGAAGAAGGCTAGGGCAGAAAGTGATGATGACTCATTAAGTGAAGAAGAGTATGTTCTAATATCTGCTCTCACAGGTACCATCTCCCATGGTTGTAATGATTGGTTGATTGATAGTGGGGCTTCCAAACACATGACTGGGTTTAAGGAATCTTTTGTGAATCTATCTGAACATGAATCACCCCATAAGGTGAAACTTGGGGATGATTATTAATACCCAATCAAAGGAAGTGGTGAAGCCTCCTACAACCTAGATTCTGGAAAATATTTGAAAATGAAAGAAGTTCTTTATGTACCTAGGCTCAAGAAGAACTTAATCTCAATCTCTGCATTGGATGCAAAAGGTATGAGGGTTGCATTTGTGGATGGCCAAGTCCTAATGTGGCCAAAGGGAAAGACCATAGATGATGCAGTAGTAATTGGAGAGCAAGAGGGAGGCTTGTATAAATTGAAGGGACAACATGAACATGCCATGGTGCATGAATCCATGGATCCAAATGAACTTTGGCATAGAAGACTTGCTAATATGCACTATAGGGCACTTTCAATTGCAAGCAAGGATGTATAAGGTCTTCCTGAAATCAAGACCAAACATGAAGGTGTTTGCAAAGGATGTGCAAAAGGTAAGAACATTAAGAAGGCTTTCCCAAGCAGTGAAAGAAAGGCAAAAGACATCCTGGAAATCATCCACTCAGATGTATGTGGTCCTATGTCATCCAGTTCTCTAAGTGGGTATGTTTACTATGTCTCATTTATTGATGAATTTTCCATGAAAACTTGGGTATACTTCTTGAAGAACAAAGATGAGGTGTTTTATAAGTTTAAGGAATTCAAAACCTTGATGGAGAATCAAACTGACAAGAAAATCAAAACATTCAGATCCGACAATGGTGGAGAATTCACCTCAGGTGACATCAAGAAGCTTTGTAGTGATTCAGGGATTAAGAGGGAGTTGACTACTCCTTACAATCCACAACAGAATGGAGTTGCAGAAAGGAAGAACAGAACAATCATGGAAGCAGCAAGAGCAATACTCCATGACCAGGATCTACTTATGCATTTATGGGCAGAAGCAGCTAGAACAGCTGTATATGTGCAGAACAGAACACCCCACAAGATATTGGACAACAAGACACCAAAAGAGGTCTTTTCTGGTAAGAAACCTGAAGTCAACCATCTCAGAATATTTGGTTGTTCAGTATACACTCATGTACCAAAAGAAAAGAGGACTAAACTAGATCCTTCAGGAAAGATGGGTATCTTTGTGGGTTATAGTGAAAGCTCGAAGGATTACAGAATATACTTTCTAGGGTTCAAGAAGATTGATGTCAGCAGGGATGTAACATTTGATGAAAACTCAACATTCATCAAATCAAGGAAGGCACCTATTGAAGTTTATGAAGAACCTAAGGAAAACAGATTTCAAGTCACTACCATGACTGAAGCAGTTCCAGAAGTTGTTCGTGAGTTTGAAGATCCACAAGAACCTGTAGATCCACCCCGTGAGGATAACTCTCACAAGAGGAAACCTGCATGGGCTAGAGAGCTCATTCAAGATGCAGAAAGATTTGGCATTCCAGAAGAAGAACACAGAGCAAAGAAGAGAACCAGAGCACATACCAGCTATGTTGCTTTACTCTGTGACATTATGAACAAAGAACCTTCGAGTTATGAAGAAGCAGCGGAAAAGAAAGAATGGAAGGATGCTATGGTTGAGGAATACCAATCAATAATGAAGAATGATGTTTGGGATGTTGTCCCAAGACCTAAAGAGAAGTCTGTTGTGACTTCTAAATGGATCTTCAAAATCAAGCATGCTGCAGATGGAATTGTAGAGAAATACAAGGCAAGATTCGTAGCTCGTGGATTCTCTCAGAAAGAGGGAATAGATTATGAAGAAACTTTTGCACCTGTATCCAGGTATACTTCCATCAGAACAGTACTTTCCCTGGCTGCAGCAATGAAATGGAAAATACACCAGATGGATGTCAAGACTGCTTTCTTAAATGGTGTAGTTAAAGAGGAAGTATATGTGGAACAGTCACTTGGTTTTGAAATACATGACAAGGAGTCATATGTGTGCAGATTGAAGAAAGCCTTATATGGCTTAAAGCAAGCTCCCAGAACCTGGTATGGTAGGATGGACAGTTTCCTATATAGTTTGGGCTTTACGAAGAGTAAAGCGGATTCCAACCTTTACTACAAGGTTGAGGAAGGGAATCCTGTGATTCTACTCCTGTATGTGGATGACTTATTTGTAACAAGAGATGACAGACTGATTACAGATACTAAGAGGAAGTTTGCTGCTGAATTTGATATGAAATATTTGGGAATGATGCACTATTTCCTAGGTATGGAGGTGTGGCAGAATGCAGGTGGGATCTTCCTTGGTCAAGGGAAGTACACAGTAGATATCCTGAAGAGATTCGGGATGATGGACTACAACGCCATGGCCACACCTATGGCATCGAATCTGAAGCTTCTATGTGATGCTTCATCTGAGCCATTTGATGTCTCTATGTATCGTCAGATGATTGGGTCCTTGATGTACCTGACGAACACGAGACCAGATATTTGCTTTGCTGTGAGCACATTGAGCCAGTTCCTGACGGATCCGAGGAGTGTTCACCTGGTTGCTATAAAGCATGTTCTGAGGTACTTGAAGCGTACAGTGGATTTTGGGCTCAAGTATGAAGCGAATCAAAAGTTTAACCTGCAGGGTTATGTTGATTCAGATTGGGATAGCAATGTTGCAGATAGGAAGAGCACATCTAGGTGCTGCTTCAGTATGGGATCAGGTGTAATCTCATGGTTTAGCAGGAAGAAGTCCTGCGTGGCACTGAGTATAGCTGAGGCAGAGTATGTTGCATCCTGTTCAGCTAGTTGTGAGGCAGTATGGCTACAGAAGCTACTGTCTTAGTTATTTGATCTCCCGTTGGATGCTAGTGGTATCTTCTATGATAACCAGAGTTGTGTGAAGCTGTCTGAGAACCCAGTGTTTCATGACAGGTCGAAACACATAGATATTAAATATCACTATATCAGGGATATGGTGCAAAGAGGAGCTGTGAATCTCCTGTATGTTGTGACGGACGAGCAGATTGCAGATGTGCTGATGAAGCCACTAGGCAGAGTGAAGTTCGAGTACTTCAAAGAGAGAATTGGTGTTCTTCAAATCAAGGACACTTCGAGGAAGAAGTGATGGACACATTTGCTGAAGCCATTCCAAGCATGTTGGAAGGAGGATCCTTCACATGGCTGTGGATGTAAGCGCTGGATGATGAGCATCAGGATGATGTTCTGGTGTCTGCTGGATATGATTAGTTGGATCATTTTGATGTATGTATGTACGCATCATGTTGGATGCTGGATATGATCAGTTGGATCATTTTTATGTATGTATGTACGCATCATGTTGGATGCTGGATATGATCAGTTGGATCATTTTTATGTATGTATGTACGCATCATGTTGGATGCTAGATATGATCAGTTGGATCATTTATATGTATGTACGCATCATGTTGGATGCTGGATATGATCGGTTGGATAATGTGTATGTATTTTGTATATGCATCATGTTGGATGCTTGGACCATGTATCTGTATATGTATCAGGTGGATACACTATGTATGATGATATGTATCAGGTAGATACGTGGTGTGCATAAGATGGATGCATTGTATGATCAGGATGATCGTGGATGATGAGCTTCTCCAGATGACATGCAGCAGGATGTTGCAGTGATGATGATCAGTGTGATCATGTGTACATCAGGATGATGTATGATGAGTACGAGATGATACTTTGTGGTTGTGGATCACGTTGTGTAGGTAAGCATGTAATTTGTGCCCTGGGAGATTTGCAGATGGTCTTTCGAGGTTTTTCCTATGGCATGTAATTCAGTGCCCTGGGACATCTGGCAAATGCTCTTTCGAGGTTTTTCTTGGGAGGACATATAATTTGTGCCCTGGGAGATCTGCAGATAGTCTTTCAAGGTTTTTCCTATGGCATGTAATTCGTTGCCCTGGGATATCTGGCAGATGCTCTTTCGAGGTTTTGTCCTATGGCATGTAATTTGCTCCTGGGAGATCTGGACAGGATGAAAAAGGACTCAGATGCTTTAGCCAGGTTTTGCCATGACCACATGTAATTTGCTCCTGGTAGATCTGGACAGGATGAAAAATGCCTCAGATGCTTTAGCCAGGTTTTGTGGTGAGATCACATGTAATGTGCTCCTGGGAGATCCGACAGGTAGAGCCGTGTGCTCGTAACAGCTTGGGATGCTTCAGCCAGGTTTTGTGATGGGTCACATGTAATGTGCTCCTGGGAGATCCTACAGGTAGAGCTGCGTGCTCGTAATAGCCTGGGATGCTGCAGCCAGGTTTTGTGATGCACGTAATAAGTCTCGAGGTTTCCACAGTATGGCCAGTGATGATGAAGACCTGCAGGTGGTGGGCCTACATCCAGTATGAAAAAGGACTAGCTCTGTAGAACTTCCTATGATGAGTAGAGTCAAAGATTGGTTGAGATAGCAGCAGCAGTTACGATGATGATGATGATGCATCGATGACGATGATCCCAAGAAGAAGACTTGTCTAGCAGAACTGTGTCGAGAAATACCTTCCTAGTTAAGAGGGAGTGTTGATGTATATGTAACTTCGGAATGTATTTCATCTGTGTATTTTATATATATTTATTGTACCCTTATAAGAGATGTGTCATTCCTCTATAAGGAAGTGTCGTCATGTGGATTGGCAAGTGTCGCAAGTGATTGTACTTGCCAATGGGTTATTAGACCACCATGTGGGGTCGGCCCTGAATTATATATATTATAATGTGGATGTACCTAGCTAGACAAGTCGGCCCCATAAGGTCACTGGGCAAAAAGGTTAGTATAAATAGAGATCGGAGATCTCTATTTTAGACACTCGGAAAAGTAACTCACTCTCACTCAGAAAGTGGCGCACTAGTGAGGAGGAGGATCATCTGCTACTAGGAGACTATCTCAGTGTATTTTGGTTGTACTTTGGTTGAGCCATTGCTCTCTCTATCTCTACGGAAGTTGTGGGGTTTTTCACCTTAGGGTTTTCCCCACGGAAACTCTGTGTCTCTTGTCTCTTATGCTTTTGATTCTTGTGATGCTTGTCATATTGTGATTGTCATGCATTGATATACTATATATGTTATTCTCTCAGCAAAGATCCTAGAGTATTGTGAATTAATGCTCAAAATTTAACACTCACAAACTTGGTGGCATTAATAATCCCCCTTGTGTACCTTAGAACTAGTTCATGAAGGAGGAGAGTTCACATTTGGATCTAGTTGTTTGTTGGCCACCTCTTGGCCTATAAAAGGAAATTATCCATTGTCATGCATTTGGTAGATATAAATTAGAGAAAGCTTATGTTGCTCTATTTGAGTTGGATCTTCCTCATAGATCACCATTTCCTACCATTGTGAGTATTTACAAGCTTGCTTGCCACCTGCCATCAAGGGGCAATTGTTGATCTCCATTGTCCTTCCATGTACTTAGAATTTAGTTTGGACATGAAAGGCCTCCCTAAGGGAGATTATTGGCTTCCCTTGAAGCCTTAACCTCCTATGTGTTGTATAGCTTTTCCATTGGGAAATACAAGAGTGGTTTAATGTACCATTGGTTGTTGTTGTAGTTTGCATCTTTCCCCCATCTCTTTCATTTTATTTTCATCAATATTTTCATGTTTGGATGTGAACTACACTAACAATGTATTGCATGATCACTTGGAGGAATACCAACCACTATCAAAAGGGGCTCCAAGGAATAAGGCCTTGCAAAAACCTACAAGACTTAGCCCCTCACCAAGTGGAAGAATGCACTTGTGCAAATTTTTCCATAACAGTTCTAATGGAGACCATACTTATTTTTGTTCATTTCTTTTTAAACTAGGTTTTTTTATGCTAAGTATCTAATTATGGGTATTTTTTACTTGCAAGAGATTAGGTATCCCACCTCTAGCTTTTAGAATTTGGCCCCATCACAACCATAGGACATTTTTTTCCTACATCTGCACAGTTCTCAGCGTCTCTGTCGTGTTGACAATGTGGAATCAACTCTGATAGTTCCGCGTATGCGCAGCTTATTAGTTCACAACTCGCGCTACACCACTCATTGCGACCACGCATAAGGTCATTTCATTACCCGCGCTACCCATGCTTTTGTTTTGTATTTACCCGCGTTGTACATTCGGCAAAGTGTGATTTAGTCTCGCTACTATTGATTATTTGCTTTTTATCTGCATAGTTTAGTTTGGCATCCTGTTGTAGGTACAGTAGATCCCATGATCAAATGATCATGGGAGCCCCATTTTTTGTAAATAAAAAAGTATTTAGGTAAGTTCCTTAATAAAAGACAAGATTCTTAAAACCTTGTTTATATGATCTTGTACCTTTTCCTTTTGGTTTATGTAATTATCATTTTTCCCTTAGAAAATTTCTAAGTTTTTGGTTGTTTTCTTCATTTTCAGAAAGCCTTCATTTATTTCAAAACATAATTTTCTTTCCGAAATCCCGAAACCCGAAATCCCGCAATTGCGGATTGCTGGAATCGTTTTTTCTTGATTTTGAAATTTTGTGAACCCGCAACCCGAAATTGCGGATTGCGAGAAGGATGTGTGATTATTTACGGAAAACTCGATCCCGCAACCCGAAACCCGCAAATTCTGGATTTCTGATTGCGGAAATTCATTATGTTAATAAACCACTTTGTGTGTTCCCGAAACCCACAACCCTCAATTTGCGGATTGCAGGATGTGAGAGAGTTATTTTGATTTTCTAAACATTGTTTTCATACCCGCAACCCGCAACCTGGAACTTCGGATTGCTGATTTCGGAAACATGTTTGTTTGTTGTTTTGCGTTTTACAGACCCGTAACCTGCATCCCGCAATTTTGGATTGTGGATTGCGGGATTTTTGTTTGAAGTTTGAAAATAAAACTTTTGAACCCGATCCCGCATTCCGCAGGGGGTAATCTTCGTCGTTCGTCTCTTTTGACCCTACGGTCCAGATTTGATCCAACCGGAAAATTGATAAATATGCGATTTTTCCTATTTTCCTTTATCATTTTTAGTGTCAGAATTTACTCTGCTACGTGGATTTGTACTGCAATTTTATTACCAAGGTCATTTTCAGCAATTTTCATCCATTTCCAGGTTGGTTTATTGTCGTTTTTTCTTTTACCATTCATGATTTTCTTGTTTTGGGTTTAGTTTTTTATTTTTGTTTTCTTTATTTACCAAAATTTCCAGACCTTGCCAACATGTCACGGAATACTCGTTCTAAAACAACGCACAGGGATTTGCTTACTAACGACCCAAATTTTGGTATCTTCTCTAATACCAGTGAGAGGGTAACTGAAATGTACCAGATGGACTAGTCCAAGATATATTCAATTTTTGACAATGATGACCTTTCCGACATCAAGGAAGACCGACCTGCGTATGAGAATATTAGGGCTTCTCAAATTCATGCCATTGCTGCCCGGCCTACTGTCTTACCTTATACAGACCCAGTAAAATGGATTGTGGAAAATTCCAACACTAAAGACTGGTCATTTAATGATAGTGCAAATCACAATTGACAACTTTCTGTCCTGAGGTTTTTATCAGAGCTTTTGCTCTTAAGTCGATTGTGCAAACCCCTAGCCCCAAGTTCATAACATCATCTAAGACTAGGTACAATTTTGACGAGATGATGAAATCACGGATGATTAAACCCAGTAGTTTTGTGCCAAAGGTTGATAACCTCTACCCAATTGTTTGGTTTAGGGAGCCTTTTTCCTTACTGACAGCCATGCTTTGCAGACTTTTTGGCCTCCCAAATTGCTCAGTCTTCAAGGCTGAGTGGGCTCCAATATCCCATCATGTGTTGACAACCGGTGAGTCTTTCCCTTGGGCATCTATCCTGTCTTCAGAACTTAAGACAATAATCCAATATTATCAAAAGGCACCTGCCCTAAGAAAGCCACACTCAGTCTACATGTCAGCCTTCATTTTGGATGTCTTTTGCTCTGAGATTCAATATCCTAATTTAGGATGGCATTGGACCCCTTCAGATCCACCAGTCCATATTTACCATTCGGCACTGTGGGAAACCAACTTTGTGCCACTACTTTATGACATTTGTGACCATTTTATGGGCACCATTTACTTCAAGATATTCCAGCAGGAGGCACCTTCCTTTTCAGCTGATGCCAAGGCTTTCATTAATACTATTGGTGACTAGTATGTTTATGAGTCTTAATCATATATCAGAGTCTGGGGAAGTGACAATGTTCATCTTATGCCCAGAATAGTTCCTGACGGATTGGTTATCCAATAGGTTTCCTACCAAATTGTTCCTGATGGTGTTTACAGGAAGCTCACTGGTCCTAAAAAGAAAGGATGGCCTAAATTTTCCTTGAATCTTGGGCCATTAGTCATCCCAACTTCAAATTGGGTTGCAGTGCTTGGTGACCAGGTGGCTCCTTTAAATCTAGGAGTTGCTCCCAAAAGAAAACATGATCCTTAGAAGTTCCTTGATGCACACTTCAAGCAATATCATATGAAGATGGACTATGTCCATGAAGAGCATCCAGATGACTCTATCTATCGAGGAGTGGACACATTTTCTCAAGTCCTGGCTAGGGCCAAGAGCTTAGATGAACAACATCAGATCATGCAGTTTCAGAAAGATATCAAAGCTAAAGTCTTGGGCTACAAAATATTTGATATGAATCTACTTGAGCAGGTCAAGAAAGATAGAGCAGAAAAAGAAAACCAGCAGGCAAATGCTCCTTTAATGCTCACTTATCTAGATGGGGATAAAGGTAAAGCCCCCATGGAGAATCCTCCTAAGGTAAAATCAGTTGAGCAGGTCAAAGTATTGCTGGATACTTCTCATCAAATGAAGCAGAAGTTATCACAGATGTCTTCAGTGATGAAAACCCAAACAGTTGAACCTCTTAAGCCTACCGAGGATGTTCAGATGACTACTGCAGTTGCACAAGTATGTGATGATTTAATGATAGTTGAGGTCAACTCACCTAAAAGAAAGAAAATTCAGATACCCACATCACAGGATCCTACTGTTGAGCTCATTGAAAGTGATGTTGATGATGGACCCAATCCTTCAGTATTAATCACTCAAGAAGTAACTCAAGGAGCAACTGAAGGAGTAATTGAAGAAGTGATTGAAAAGGTGACTGAACAGGTAACTGAAGATTCACAGGCAGTCACATATTTTATGGATACTATTGAGATGGATCATTCCTTTTCAGATCAAAAGTTATTGGAGGTGACCACTACCCTTGACATCACAACTTCATCACTGTTGTTATCATATATTCATGATCTGTCTATTTTGTCCCCAGGGGTTATCCCACCATTTTCCATATCTCAACTCTTTCATACTTTGACTTACAGAGTCACCCCACCTTCAGACAACTCAGTTCCTTTTTCCATTTCCCCATCTATTATTACAGAGGTCCAGCCTTCGGTTATACCTTAGCAACTACCCTTATCTACTTTACCACCATACACTACTAATGAAACACCCTCCATTCCTTCCTCATCACTACTTGCTGATGATGAGCAAATTCACTTTCTGAAGCATTCACTTCAATCCTTTCTCCAATCCCTATTCTATCAGTTCCTCAGATTGCCCCTATTCCTCTAAATACTCCTTAGGTTACCTTGCCTATCCCTACTCCCATTGTTACTCAAACCCCTTTAGTGATTTCAATAGAGAATGTTATTTCAATTACTTCTGAAATAATAACTGAATATGAAGATGATGAGGTAGTCCCCCTTGGACGTTACTTTACCGTAAGGATAATAAAGCAGTGGTTGAAAGGGGTAAGAAAAGAAGCAGAGATCAAGATGGATTAGAAGTATCTGTTCCTAATCAGATAGTTTGGGCTCAGCTCTGACACCAATTCGAATTTGGGGAAGGAGAGGGATAGAATTGGAAGGACAAGTGGCATACTTGGGAATCTCTTCCCAACTTGAGTTGGCATGAAGCTATTGGGAAGAATTCGACCCATGGAGGACCTTAGAATTTTATAAAATATAATAACAAAGAATTATGGTAGCTTTTGATCATTTTAGAATTTTCATTTTGCATTTGGGAGATGAGAGCTAGTGGAGTGCTACTCTACTTGCCTTAGCACCAATTTCTGTTGGCACTTTGATTCAGTTGTCATTGATGGTTGGAAAGTAGTGACTAAGTTTTTAAATACAAGAAAAGAATGTTGTTAGACAAACTATGACTCAGACAGCTATGACTCAAACAAGCTGTGACTCATACAAGCTGTGACTCAGACAAGCTATAACTCAAACAGCTCTGACTTAGACAAGCTATGACTCATACAAGCTATAACTCAGACAGTTGCGACTCAGACAAGCTGTGACTCATACAAGTTGTGACTTAGATAAGCTATACCTTAGATAGCTGTGACTTAGACAAGCTGTGACTCAGACAAGCTATAACTTATACAGCTGTGACTCAGACAAGCTGTGACTTAGACGGCTGCAACTCAGACAGCTACAACTCATACAGCTATGACTCAGACGGTCGTGACTCAGATGGCTGTGACTCAGACGGCAGAGACTTAGACGACCGTGACTCAGATAAGAACATAGTGATTCACGTCTCGATTTGCTTGCAGTTGGAGATGAATCTTGAACATCTGGGACATGGGTTTTGAGCGCAATGGTCTCATTTTCCTGATTCGCGAGGAAATCACCAAACAAAGCTAATGTTTGAGCTATACAAGTGGTTCTCTGAACATGTAATTCTTAGATTTACTGTTGCGACCGGTTTTTACAAGTTAGCAATTGGTTGAAACAGCAGTGACTCAAACAGCCGTGACTCAAACAAGTTGCGACTCACAAACATTTATTTATTTTTTTAATTAGCTAATTACAGCGTGTAAAATTTTGGAAGTCAAAGAGACAGTTCAAATATCAGTTACAGTGTGTAAATTCTGGAAGTCAAAGAGACAGTTCAGTTTTCGAATTGGGAGTTAAAACGACAGTTGTTTTAGAATTGGTATATCTGGAAGTTAAAGAGGCTGAGGCATATAACTTTAGCATCTATAAAAAACAATTGATGAGAACAAAAATGTCTGTGAGAATCGAGAGGATGAAGAGGAGTGGTTGATGATGAAGCTGTGATTCGAAGAAAATGAGAACAAAAATGTATGGCTCGATTTAATGAAGAACAAAATGCCGAGAAACTCAAGTTGTAGTAGCACAGAACAAAATAAAAAGGGTATGTACTGAAATATCTGAACCAGTGTGATATAATTGACTAAATTTTTTCGTACATAGGGTGGTAGGGAGGAGCAAGGGAAGACTGTAAAGTCTTCTTTGCAAGTTGGTGCTTGTACATTTGGGAGTTGTAGCTTCCAGTCAGTTGGTGTTGAAGAAACAGAGGTAGCAGCCTCATCTGGGTTGTAGCTCAAATAAAATAGAACGTAAAGAGAAGTTGGAGCTTTCCTTTCATACTAAGAAGAAGAGGTTTTTTCCCTTTATGGGTTTCCTTCGGAAAATCAGTGCCTCTGCATATTTATGTGATTGAACATTGTTTATATGCCTTATATTTAATTTTGTTATAACAATATACCTGCTATAAAGGAATGTGCATAGAACATCTCATATCATATTGATCGTCACAATTCATCAAAGTTAAAAGGGAAAAGGAATGTAAGATTGTTTAAGCACAGTAATAATTGATTCACCCCCCCCCCTCTCAGTTATTTTAATACTTTCAAAAATTGGTGTCATAGCTAGGCCCTTTAGTCTAAGGAAGATCTAATAAGCTTAAACATGGCAAGTCATGATGGTTCAACCAATAAAGCTCCTCTATTTGATGGAACAAATTTTCCTTTTGGAAGGTTAGAATGAGAACATACCTAATGTCTTTAGGTGTTGATGTTTGGGAAGTGGTAGAAACTGGATATACAAAACCTATTGTACTAGCTTCCAAAGATGATAAGCTAGAGTTTAGTTTTAATGCAAAGGCAATGAATGCCATTCTGAGTGGTCTTTCTGAATCTAAATTTGTAAAGGTAATGCATCTTGAATCTGCCAAAGAAATGTGGGATAAACTCATTAGTAGCTATGAAGGAAATGAAAAAGTAAAAGATGCTAAACTTCAAACTTACAGACTGAAATTTGAACAGCTAAAGATGAATGAGGATGAGTCTATTAGTAAATATTTTTTGAGAGTTGAAGAGCTTGTGAATGCCATGAAGGGTCTTGGTGAGAAGATTGGAGAAGCTCCTCTAGTTCAAACGATTTTGAGATCTCTACCTGATAAGTTCAATCCAAAATTCTCTGCAATAGAAGAAATGAGTGATCTGAAAACTTTATCTATTGATCAACTTCTAGGAACTTTAACTGCCTATGAAATGAGAATCAGTAAAGATAAAGCTACCGTTAGAGAAGCATCTTTTAAAGTAGATAAACAGATAGAATCTGAGATGGAAGAGATTGAGGCAAAATTTGTAAGAAGATTGAAAACTAGATTAGGAAAATATAAAGGGAAGTTGCTTTTAAAATGTTTCAATTGTGGTAAGGTAGGGCACTTTGCATCTAAATGTCCTTATAAAGAAAAAGGTCAGAATTCTATTGATGAAGAAAAACATACATTTAAAAGATACAATAAAAATAATAACTACAAAAAGAAAAGTTTATGTGCAAATGATGTTGACCTCTCAGAAGTTTCAGACAATGAGTCATCTTGTGAAAATAAAATGAATTATTTTGTGCTTATGGCCATAGAAGATCTTGAAGATGATGGAAGCGATATGAATGATGAAGATGCTATTGTTGATATGGAAGGTGAGTTGATTAGTGCTTTGGAAGAAATTGATAGATTCAGATTAAAGAAGAGGAAACAAAAAGAGTTGTTAGTGCAGTATGAAAAGAATGCTAAAGAACCGAGTACAGACTGTAGCTTGTTAAAGATAGAACTAGAAGAAACAAAGAAAATAAATGATGTTCTAAAAGAACAGTTATCACAAAAAAAGATGAGATGTGAAGCATTAGAGGAAGAAGTTGTAAAATTCAGAAAAGAATTGGAAAAATTTCAATCTCTCTATCATCAAAACTTGCCAAGTATTAAAGCAACAGAAGAACTAAATAACATTCTGAATAAACAAAGATCTCCTTTGATCAAGACTGGTTTAGGTTATGAAGAAGGAAGTAGCAGTTTGTCAGAAAACAAAGAAACAACTAAGGTAATTAACTTTCAGAACAACAATCAATCAGAATATACAAAGCCAACAAGTTTCATCAAAACTGAAGAAAATAAAGACACAAGTAAAGTTAATCTAATGAGTGGAAAAGATGATATAGCTACTGGTCTGCAGTCAAGAAGACATGAAAAATAATTAAAGAACAGAATGGCATGGCCATCTATTCCAAGAAGGCATTCAAGATTCAGGTATCAATTTTTTTTCAATGGATATTGTTATTATTGTTCTGATTTTGGTCATAAAGCTGCAAATTGTGTTTTTCACTTTAGAAACATACAACGAAGAATGTTTAACAGTAATCAAGTGCTGCAACATAAAGAGAAACAGTCAATGAGAAAACAAGAGTATCATACTACACCTTTTCCAGCAAGAAGAAGAGATTATGCTAGAAATATAAATTCTTTTTAGTCTTTGTACAATCAACCAGAATGTTATATTTGTCAAAATTTTGGACACAAGGCCATAGACTGTCATTTAAAGAATTATGAATCAAATTCAAGAATAGATTTTTCTGTTAAAAAGGCTAAAGTATGGAAGAAGAAAGAAAACAACCAATGTGGATTAGTGCTTTTTGCTCAAAGACAAAAGGACCCCTGGTATATTGGCAGTAGTTGTTCCAAGCACATGACTAGAGATAAAGGTAAATTTCTATCTCTGAGTGAACAAAAATCAGGAGATGTAACTTTTGGAAATGATGCTCCATGAAAAATCAAAGGCAAAGGATTGGTACATCTAAGTAGTAAAGGAAAAGCTGAAGATGTATTATTTGTGGATGGATTGAAGCATAATCTTCTTAGTGTCATTCAGGTATGTGATAGAGGATGTGAAGTTGTATTCAATTCTAAAGAATGCAAAATAAAATCTGTATCTTCAGGACAATTGGTTGCCAAAGGTATAAGAACAGAAAATAATGTCTATGTTTTGAAAGAAGATAAGGAAGAGTGTCATCTAAGCAAGTATGATGAGAGTTGGTTATGGCATAGAAGACTTGGACATTTGAGTTTTGATCATTTAATCAAACTTAGCAACAATGAAGCTGTAAAAGATTTTCCTAATATTTCAAAACCATATGATGTTGTATGTAAACCTTGTCAAATGGAAAAATTGACTCGAACTCAATTTAAATCTAAGAGCTTCACATCAACAGATAAACCTCTTCAATTAGTACATATGGATTTATGTGGACCATCAAGAAAGGAAGGAACAGGTAAAGAAAACTATTTTATGCTAATTATTGATGATTACTCTTGACTAACATGGGTTTCTTTCTTGAAAGAAAAATCTGAAGCATTTGAAAAATTCAAAGTATTTAAAGCTTTGACTGAGAATCAAACAGGAAAAAGATTAAAAGCAGTAAGATCTGATAGAGGGGGAGAGTTTTGTTCAAGGGACTTCAAAGAATTCTGTGATGAACAAGGAATCAAAAGAGAATATACAATTTCAAGCACTCCACAACAAAATGGAGTAGTTTGAGAGACAGAATAGATCAGTTCAGTAGATGGCAAGGTCAATGATGAATGAAAAAAATATTTCTCAGGCATTCTGGGTAGAAGCAATTCACACAGCTGTTCATGTTCTTAATAAAGCTCACTTAATTCCTAACAATGATAAAACTCTTTATGAATTGTGGTCTGGGAAACCTACTTCAATCAAGCATTTTAGAGTTTTTGGAAGTAAATGTTATATCAAAAACAATGATGAACATCTTGGCAAATATGATGATAGGGCTGATGAAGGTATCTTTCTGGGGTATGCTACAAATAGTAAAGGATACATATGTTACAATAAGAGGTCACGTAAAATGGTTGACAGCATTGACATTAAGATTGATGAAGTTATGCCTATAAAAGATATTAAGATAAACAATGTTGAAACAGAAGATGCAGCTGAAGACGAAGAAGAACAGGTCCAAGAATCAGAAAAGGAAGACTCTGAGTCAGAAAATGAAAGTACAGGTACACGGCAAAAACCAGTAAATCCTTCTTCAAGAATTATTCAAAAGAATCATCCTGAAAGTCAAATTATTGGCAACAAGAATGAAGATGTTCAGACAAGAAGTAAGTTAATTAAGAACTCATAACAGTCTCACATTGCATTCTTATCTGTCATAAAACCCAAGAATTTTAATGAAGCCAGTAAAGATGAAGATTGGATAAAAGATATGAATGAAGAGCTTGATCAGATTGAAAAAAATAATATTTGGGAACTTGTTCCTAGGCCAACAGACAAGCATGTGATTGGGTCCAAATGGGTGTTTAAGAATAAACTGAATGACCAAGGACAAATTGTCAGGAATAGAGCTAGATTGGTCTGTAAAGGATATGCTCAAGTTGAAGGACAAGATTTTGATGAAACCTTTGTGCCTGTGGCAAGAATGGAAGCTATTAGAATATTTCTTGCTTATGCCTGTCACAAGAAGTTCAAAATTTATCAGATGGATGTCAAGTCAGCATTTCTCAATGGAGAGTTAGAAGAAGAAGTTTATATGGAACAACCTGAAGGATTCTCTCTAACAGACAATCCTGATCATGTCTGCAAATTGAAGAAAGTTCTATATGGATTGAAACAAGCGCCAAGAGCCTTGTACTATAGATTAGATAAATATTTACAAGAGAAAGGATTCAAGAAAGGCAATGTTGATAGTAATCTGTATATCAAAACAGAAGGTGATGACTTATTAGTTGTTTTGGTTTATGTTGACGATATCATTTTTGGATGTACTAATGCTTCTTCTGTTCAATGGTTTGCTAATGCTATGCAATCTGAGTTTGAAATTTCCATGATTGGAGAACTATCATACTTTATTGGTCTTCAAATTACTTAGAGTTTTGAATGACTATTTATCTCTCAAAAGAAATATCTACAAGAGATGTTGAAGAAATTTCAAATGGAGGATGTTTCACCTGTTAGTACCTCTATGATTGTTGGCTGCAAGCTTAGCAAAGATGATATTTCACCAGATGTTGATCAAAGAACATATAGGTCAATGATAGTAAGTCTTATGTACATTACTGCAACTCGTCCTGATATTATGCATGTTGTTGGAATGTTAGGAATATTTTAGTCTGCTCCCAAACAAAGTCACTTGGTAGTTGTGAAGAGAATTTTCAAATACTTGAAAGGCACAATGACGTATGGCCTCTGGTATCCTAGGAATCAAAACTTTCAGTTGATTGCATATTCAGATGCTGATTGGGAAAACTGTTTGTATGAAAGAAAGAGCACTAGTGGAGGTGCATTCTTCTTAGGCGATTCATTAGTAGCATACATGAGTAAAAAGCAAGGTTCTATCTCTCTATCTACTACTGAGGCTGAATACATAGCTGCTGCAACATGTTGTACTCAGGTATTATGGATGATACAAACTCTTGCTGATTTGGAGGTGAAATATTCTGAACCTATTCCAATTCAATGTGATAACACAAGTGCAATTAGTGTTTCAAAGAACCCTGTTCTTCATTCCAAGACCAAACACATTCCAATCAAGTATCATTTTTTAAGGGAGCAGGTTACAAACAGAGTTGTCCAATTGCATTTCATTCCTTCTAAAGAACAGATTGTTGATATCTTTACTAAACCCTTATCCAAAATCCAGTTTGAATATCTACGCCAAAAGTTGGGTGTCATATCTTATTCGAACTAACTTGTTCACTTTGGCAGGGGGAGTTTGTGCTTATTGCATATCTGATGTAATTCTGAGATGGTTCCAGAATGTTTTATTTGCTGATTTCTGAGTTAATATTGATAGGGGAGATGTATTGTCATGATTGCTTTGACATTGATGTCAAAGGGGGAGAAGTTCAGGTAGTTGCAGACAACAAGTAATCAGTGATTACACTTGCAACATCATAATTTTTAGGTTTCCATCAATGCCAAAGGGGGATATTGTTGGCACTTTGATTCAGTTGTCATTGATGATTGGAAAGCAGCGACTGCGTTTTTAAATACAAGAAAAGAATGTTGTTAGACAAGCTGCGACTCAGACAGTTGCAACTCAGACAAGCTGTGACTCATACAAGTTGTGACTCATACAAGCTGTGACTCAGACAAGCTATAACTCAGACAGCTGTGACTCAGACAAGCTGTGACTCAGACAAGCTATAACTCAGACATCTGCGACTCAGACAAGCTGTGACTCATACAAGCTGTGACTCAGACAAGCTATAACTCAGATAGTTGTGACTCAGACAAGCTATAACTCAGACAATTGTGACTCAGACAAGCTGTGACTCAGACGGCTGCAACTCAGACAACTACAACTCAAATAGCTGTGACTCAGATGACCGTGACTCAGACGGCTGAGACTTAGACAGCCATGGCTCAGATAAGAACACAGTGATTCGCGTCTCCATTTTCGGGCAGCTGGAGATGAATCTCGAAACTCTGGGACATGGGTTTTGTGCGCAACGGCCTCATTTGCCTAATTTGCGAGGAAATCGCCAAACAAAGCTACGGTTTGAGCTATACAAGTGGTTCTTTGAACATGTAATTCTCAAATTTACAGTTGTGGCCGGTTTTTACAAATTAGCAATTGGTTGAAACAGCTGTGACTCAAACAGCCGTGACTCAAACAAGCTGCGACTCACAAACATTTTTTTTTTTTTAATTAGTCAGTTACAACGTGTAAAATTTTGGAATTCAAAGAGACATTTCAAATATCAGTTACAGCGTGTAAATTCTAGAAGTCAAAGAGACAGTTCAGTTTTCGAATTGGGAGTTAAAAAGGCAGTTTCAGTTTTAGAATTGGTATATCTGGAAGTTAAAGAGACCGAGGCATATAACTTCAGCATCTATAAAAAACAATTGATGAGAACAAAAATGTGTGTGAGAATCGAGAGGATGAAGAGGAGTGGTTGCTGATGAAGCTGTGATTCGAAGAAAATGAGAACAAAAATGTATGGCTCGATTTAATGAAGAACATAATGCCTAGAAACTCAAGCTGTAGCAGCACAGAACAAAAATAAAAAGGGTATGTACTGAAATATCTGAACCAGTGTGATATAATTGAATGAATTTTTTCTTACATAGGGTGGTAGGGAGGAGCAAGGGAAGACTGTAAAGTCTTCTTTGCAAGTTGGTGCTTGTACATTTGGGAGTTGTAGCTTCCATTCAGTTGGTGCTGAAGAAACAGAGGTAGCAGCCTCGTCTGGGTTGTAGCTCAGATAAAATAGAATGTAAAGAGAAGTTGGTGCTTTCCTTTCATACTAAGAAGAAGATGTTTTTTCCCTTTATGAGTTTCCTTAGGAAAATCAGTGCCTCTGCATATTTATGTGATTGAACATTGTTTATATTCCTTATATTTAATTCTGTTATAACAATATACCTGCTATAAAGGAATGTGCATATAACATCTCATATCATATTGATCATCACACTTCATCAAAGTTAAAAGGGAAAAGGAATGTAATATTGTTTAAGCACACTAATAACTGATTCACCTCCCCCCCCTCTTAGTTATTTGAATACTTTCAACAATTTCGAGGGTGAAAGATTCCCATCCTAGTTGGTAATTGGAAAGGCCATTCAGACCTTTCATTTGGATCTTTAATGGAATATTTTGTTACAGGTTGAAGCTACAGGGAAGCTCATGGTCACATCTCTTTCAACTTCTTCTACAACCATTCTTCTATTTCTTGGCATATTCTTGCTCCTTGAGGAGAGGCGCACTTGTTGAGGTGATGAAATATTTGGGATAGATCTTGAGGCCCAATATATTTGTAATATGATATATATACTCTTTTATTACTTCTCATGAGACTCTCGGGTCTAAATACTAAGTGGAGTTATGTAAAAATACCAAACAATGCATAAATGATGCCATTTCACCTAGATCTTGTTGTTGGAGTTTTAAGAGACACTATTTAGAGTTATATCAATATTCTATGTGATTTTTTTTATGTATGGAGTGTTATTAAAGTTCTGAAGAAGTTTCATTAACAAAGGATAATCCCTTGGCACCTAAAATTTGAATTTCGTAAGTCATGGTGAAAATAACTAGCTTTCCCCCCTATGTGAAATATTGCATATAAACATATGATTTTAAAGAGTTGAAGAAGGACATAAGAACTAATTAAGGATAAATTGGGTGTTGATGTATATGTAACTTCGGAATGTATTTCACATATATGGTATTATTCTTCTATAAGGAAGTGTCGTCATTTATATTGTAAGTAACGTAACTTATACTTGATGGGTTATTAGACCACCTTATTTGGGGTCGGCCCTGTATAAGTCATGTGGGTCAAAGGGTTATTAGACCACCCTATTGGGGGTCGGCCATGTGGGTCAAAGGGTTATTAGACCACCCTATTGGGGGTCGGCCCACTCAGCATTATGTTATGTGGTAAAGTTCGAGCCTACATGAGTTAGGTAAAAATGCAAGTCAAGTCAAGTATAAATAGAGTGCGGGAGGCACTCTATTTACTCACTCACTTCTCACACATGCACTCAAGGAGAAGTGACGCACTTATGGAGGAGGAGGATCTGCTGCTAGGTTATGGCTATCTCTCTTGGTTGGTTGTATCATTGCTCTATCTATCTCTGAGGAAGTTATTGGGGTTTTTCACCTTTATGGTTTTCCCCAAGTAAATCTTTGTGTCTCTTGTGTGCTTGCATTATTGTCTCCATGTAGATATGTTGTACATTTTGTTCTCTCAGTTAAGATCCTAGATCATATTGAAGTAAATTCTGAAAATTTAACATGGTATCAGAGCTAGCCTGAAAGAAGGCATGATATGGCATATATGACACTTGTTGTACTTACGATGCTAGGGTTTGATATAGCAAAAACCAGTCATCGTAGAACTTTCGCTATAAATCCATTTTGGCGAAGTTTTCAGATCTGAAATTGTTACAGGACGAAGCTAATATCTCCAGGTACCTTGTGTCCAAAGGACAACCTCTAATTCGTTGTACTTTGTGATTTATGATCTGTACAATATAGGGTTTCTGCCTCTTCCAGATCTGAGTCAAAATCAGGTGACCTTGGGAAAAAGGTCATATCTTGGGCTAGGAAGCTCCAAATGAAATTTTGTAAAAAGTGACAGGTATTAAACAGTATTTACTATCTCAGAAAACTTTTTCAGAGGCCGAAGTTGAACCAGTGACACGTGTCACTCCGTACAAGTTCGCTCTCCTGTATTATGTCATAAACAGGTCACGTTGCGACATTTGGCATAACTCTCTCTTAGAGAGTCCAATTGAGGTCATACCTGTCAGGATGGAAAGGTAACAGGCTGGGCTATCTCAAAAAACTTTTTCAGAGGCCGAAGTTAAAATAGTGACACGTGGCACGCCGTACAAGTTTGCTCTCCTGTTTTATCCCAAAACAGGTCACGTTGCGACATTTGGCATAACTCTCTCTCAGAGAATCCAATTGAGGTCAGACCTGTCAGGATGGAAAGATAACAGGTCAGGCTATCTCAGGAAACTTTTTCAGACCCTGTGGATCAAAAATTCCGGAGTTACACCAGAAACAATCAGGTACATATTTCTGTCAAAACAGAATTATTTTTTGGTACCTTCATTCATGGCTTCCGGAATTTAGGGCTTTGGAGAAAGTTGGAATTTTTGTAATCGGAGACCACGGCTGGATGCTACTCATCAAAATAGAAATTTAGAGACCAAGATCAGAATTTTTTGTTGGGCAGAAGGCCGGGCTTGATTAGACCCTAGTTTGGGACTTTGATCAGAAAAGTGGAAAATTAGGGCTTCTGTAAAAATGGGAATTTTTGAAATCTGTGACCACGGCTGGAAGCTCCTCAGAAAAATAGAAGCTTATAGCTTTGGATCAAACATTTTGATTGGGCAGAAGAGTGGGCTTCATCAAACCCCAGTTCAGGGTCACGTCCAGTGAATCCAGAAGTTTCAAAAGCAAAATTGAGGAGTGAAACTTTGCAGTTTTCAATTTCTGAATATACCAACTTGATCAGCTCATCAAGGCACATATTTCTATCCTGTCAGAAGTTTGAATTTTTGGGGTTTCTCTGAAAAACCCATATCCAGCTCAAGGTCCAGTTCTTGCAAATCAAGTGGATTGGTTTAATCCTATAAGAAGATGGATTGGTCACCTCATAAGTGAAGAAGTTCCTGTTTCAGAGGGAGATGAGGCTAAGGCCTTACATAAGAAGATTTCAAGCGATCTCGACAGGTATGAATCATCGAGGTATGTTTTGAGATTTGTTCATGATTAAGTTTATGGTATGTTTGTCTTCATGTTATTACGGTTAGTACAATCTTGATTTTAGATTTGTCGTATCACCTTAACAAAATTATGAATGCATGATAGAAGATATTCATTGGTTAGGGTGTTGACACTTATGATTGTACTAATGCATTATGGTGTTGTATGAGGTTTATGTTGTCTACTAACATGAAAGGTACACCAATAAAGACAAATCATGTTCTGGTCCAAGAACATATGATCATGATGACATGAGGATAAAGACTCATCCATTGTCATGGATCTCATAGAAGATCCATTTACGAGGTATGTATAACTTGGTTTTGTAATAGTTAACCTATGAGATATACAGGTTACTAGCACAAGTCATTGAAGAAGAACAAGAAGACATCATGTGAGTATGTTAGACATAAATAGCTAGCATGCTAATCCAGGTATGTTTTTCCTATATCAAGATAGAATCCTACCTTGTGTTAGGATCTTATACTGTTGTTGATAATGATTATTCATGAAGTCATAGGTTTGAATAATCATGATTGTATGCATATTATGTTTCTTACCATAATTGATGATATGACTAACCAAAAGAATCATGATGGTATAGGTTTGAATAATAACAGGTTTTATGCACATTATATCTCTTATCTTAATTGATTATTCAACTAACGCGAAGAGTCATAGGTTTGAGTATTTATAGGTTTAGACATGTTATGCTTCTTATGATTTGACTCACCATAAGAATCCTACATAAACCTTGAATATTATTTTTGATTGAAATGATCATGAGTATACATGCTTGAGATTATTGTGTTTTAATAGTATACTAATGAATGTATGATTTTATATGAATCATGATACTAATAAGCATGCATAGGGACCAAGGATGAATATGAGTTCAAGAACAGGTAATTCAGGAAGCAAAGATCAAGAGGGAGCACACTCCAGTTGCTCCTGCCAGAAAGCAAAGGAGCACACTCCAGTTGTTCCTGCAATAAAGAAAAGGAGCACACTTCAGTAGTTTCTGCAAGGATGCAGATATTCAAAGGGAGTTGACCATGTTTCTACATTCCACAACATAAAGGTGTAGAAGAAGCTACTTCAGATTAGGACTCCAGCATCTCCTACAAGGAAACGAAGACTCAGAGGGAGTCCACCCAACGAACAAACAAAGATAAGTATTTTAATTATCATTTCTTGCATATTTGTTTGTTTAAGTAAAATTGTTCAATGATGTATATGCTCATGTTCCTAGACTTAGGATATGTCTTGTGCATATTAGAATAGTTGCATTAATGAACAGTATACTACTAATACACATGGGTAAGTGGCCTATGGCACTGTACAACATTCCATTGCTACTTATCTAGAATGAAACCTCTTTGCTGACATGTTGGGAGTTGTGCACACTCTTAACAATGTTCTGGTAGAGATTGGAAGGCATCTAGAAAGTTATGGGATATGGATAAATGTTGTATTGAAGCATTGGCTAAGATAATTGCATGACTGTATGGCATATTTCTTTATGTGTAAGAATTTCTTCTGAAAACTATGAGATGTTTTCTAATCATGCAATTTAATTTGCTGTGTAGGAAAGATCGTATGCCATCTCCTACAAAAGAAGAACTACAACATTTGTTCAGCAACAAATTATCTATTGAAGATATTGAAGTTCCCAGGATACAAGAAGAATTCCATGATCCGTCGATCATGAAGAACGATGTTTGGGATGCGGTCCCAAGATGTGAAGGGAAGTTTGTTATGACTTCCAAATGGAACTATCAGATCAAGCATGTTGCAGATGGCAGCATTAAGAAATATAAAAGTGATGAAATAGAAGATGCACCAGATGGATTTCAAGACAGCATGGTGCAGTCTTATATGTGTGCAGAACTTGGTGAAGATAGATTGATTGCCAACATGCAGCAGAAGCTTGCTGCCAAGTTCGAGATGAAATATTTGGGAATGATGCACTATTTCCTAGGTATGGAGGTGTGGCAGAGTGCAGGTGGGATCTTCCTTGGTCAAGGGAAGTACACAGTAGATATCCTGAAGAGATTTGGGATGATGGATTGGCCACACCGATGGTATTGAATCTGAAGCTTCTTTGTGATGCTTCATCTGAGCCAGTTGATATCACTATGTATCGTCAGATGATTGGGTCCTTGATGTACCTGACGAACATGAGACCAGACATTTGCTTTGTTGTGAACACATTGAGTTAGCTCCTGACAGATCCGAGGAGTGTTCACCTGGTTGCTGTAAAGCATGTTCTGAGGTACCTGAAGGGTACAGTGGATTATGGGCTCAGGTATGAGGCAAATCAAAAGTTTAACCTGCAGGGTTATGTTGATTCAGATTGGGTTGGCAGTGCTACAGATAGGAAGAGCACATCTGGGTGCTGCTTCAGTATGGGATCAGGTGTGATCTCTTGGTTTAGCAGGAAGCAGTCCTGCGTAGCACTGAGTACAGCTGAGGCAGAGTATGTTGCAGCCTGCTCAGCTAGTTGCGAGGCAGTATGGATACGGAAGCTACTGTCTGAGTTATTTGATCTCCCGTTGGAGGCTACTGGTATCTTTTGTGATAACCAGAGTTGTGTGAAGATGTCCGAGAACCCAGTGTTTCATGACAGGTCGAAACACATAGAGATCAAATATCACTATATCAGGGATATGGTGCAGAGAGGAGCTGTTAAGCTCCTGTATGTTGCGACGGACGAGCAGATTGCAGATGTGCTGACGAAGCCACTAGCCAGAGTGAAGTTCGAGTACTTCAGAGAGAGGCTTGGCATTCTTTAGATCGAGGACACTTCGAGGAAGAAGTGATGGACACATTTGCTGAAGCCATTCCAAGCATGTTGGAAGGAGGATCCTTCACATGGCTGTGGATGTAAGCGCTGGATGATGAGCATCAGGATGATGTTCTGGTTTCTGCTTGATATGATCAGTTGGATCATTTATGTATGTATGCATCATGTTGGATGCTTGGACCATGTATCTGTATATGTATCAGGTGGATACATTGTATGATCAGGTGGATCATGTATGATGATATGTATCATGTATTTGTATTTGTATCAGGTGGATACATTGATGATCAGGAGGATCATGTATAATGATATGTATCAGGTAGATACTTGGTATGCATCAGGTAGATGCATTGATGATCAGGAGGATCATGTATGATGATATGTATCAGGTAGATACTTGGTATGCATCAGGTAGATGCATTGAGTATCAGGTGGATACATTGATGATCAGGATGATCATGGATACATCAGGATGATGTATGGTGAGTATCAGGTTGATACTCTGTGGCCGTGGATCAGGTTGTGCAGATAAGCATGTAATTTGTGCCCTGGGACATCTGGCAAATGCTCTTTCAAGGTTTTGCTTGGGAGGACATATAATTTGTGCCCTGGGAGATCTACAGATAGTCTTTCGAGGTTTTGCCTATGGCATGTAATTTGTGCCCTGGGATATCTGGCAGATGCTCTTTCGAGGTTTTGTCCTATGGCATGTAATTTGTGCCCTGGGAGATCCGATAGGTTGAGCTTTGTGCTCGTAATCAGTCCTGGGATGCTCTTGCGAGGTTTTTCCATGACCACATGTAATTTGTGCCCTGGGAGATCCGATAGGTTGAGCTGTGTGCTCGTAATCAGTCCTGGGATGCTCTTGCGAGGTTTTGTGGTGACCACATGTAATTTGTGCCCTGGGAGATCCGATAGGTTGAGCCGTGTGCTCGTAATCAGTCCTGGGATTCTCTTTCGAGGTTTTGTGTTGAGGTCACATATAATTTGTGCCCTGGGAGATTTGCAGATGGTCTTTCGAGGTTTTGCCTATGGCATGTAATATGTGCCCTGGGACATCTGGAAAATGCTCTTTCGAGGTTTTGTGACGCACGTAAAAGTCCTGAGGATTCCACAGTATGGCCAGTGATGATGAAGACCTGCAGGTGGTGGGCCTACATCCAGTATGAAAAAGGACTGGCTCTGTAGAACTTCCTATGACGAGTAGATTCAGAGATTGATTGAGATAGCAGTAGCAGTGACGATGATGATGACTCGATGACGATTATCCAGTGACGATGATCCAGAGAAGATGACTTGTGCTAGAAGAACTGTGCTGAGAAATACCTTCCTAGTTAAGAGGGAGTGTTGATGTATATGTAACTTCGGAATGTATTTCACATATATGGTATTATTCTTCTATAAGGAAGTGTCGTCATTTATATTGTAAGTGTAGTAACTTATACTTGATGGGTTATTAGACCACCTTATTTGGGGTCGGCCCTGTATAAGTCATGTGGGTCAAAGGGTTATTAGACCACCCTATTGGGGGTCGGCCCACTCAGCATTATGTTATGTGGTAAAGTTCGAGCCTACATGAGTTAGGTAAAAATGAAAGTCAAGTCAAGTATAAATAGAGTGCGGGAGGCACTCTATTTACTCACTCACTTCTCACACATGCACTCAAGGAGGAGTGACGCACTTATGGAGGAGGAGGATCTGCTGCTAGGTTATGGCTATCTCTCTTGGTTGGTTGTATCATTGCTCTATCTATCTCTGAGGAAGTTAATGGGGTTTTTCACCTTTATGGTTTTCCCCAAGTAAATCTTTGTGTCTCTTGTGTGCTTGCATTATTGTCTCCATGTAGATATGATGTACATGTTGTTCTCTCAGTTAAGATCCTAGATCATATTGAAGTAAATTCTGAAAATTTAACATTGGGGAGATAATTAAATCCAATTATCAGTACCATACCTATGTTCATAAATTTGGAAGGGTTTAACAGCATTTGGGAAGCCATCTTTGTCCACTACCCTTGGGGGATTTGAAGCTCGAAATTACTAGTAATCTTCCCTACTTTGTCCAGATTGTAAATGAATGTTGCAGAAGTGTTTTAAGGGTTTTTAATTATCCATAAGCCTCTTTTATATGTCTTACTACCTCTCAAATACCTTCAGAACCATTATACAAGCATTTGGAGTCATTTGGAGACCAAGAGACCAATACTAGTCAAAGAGAAATTGATAGTCAAAATCCCTACTTTGGACATAACTTAAAGGAGAATTGAAGAATCCTCTTGAATAATATAAATCATCTATGAACCTAATAATTATGTCCTAATATCATCCATACATCTTCTGTAACAATTTGGGAGCATTTGGAGTCATTTGGAGACCAAGAGACCAATACTAGTCAAAGGTCGGACTAGTGGAAAAAGTTGAAAATTTCACCATTTTAATAAATTTCTAAAAAGGGACATTACAATGGTTTTAGAGCATGATATTGGAACCTAATGTGGCATGATATTCATGAGGAAAATATTTCATGGACCACTATTAGATATTGAAACCAAAAGTGTTTTTGTTGAAGAGGAAAAAGTAGGAAAAGAAGAGCAATTTTTTTAGGAAACTATGACTACGGATGAAAAGGGAACCTCAGATGATAGTGAGAAGCTTAGGAAAATCATGAAACCAATATTTTAATACATGACCAAGCATATTATGAAAGAATTTGAATTGTTGTCTAGCCAAATTGGGAGCAAAGGAGTAATAGGAGGCAACAACAATTCTCATTATGAGGAAGAGAAGCCAATGGGTGAGCATATTTTCTCAAGCACAAGACCCCATAATAGAGCAAATGAATTTCAGAGAATACCAAGGACTAATACACCTAAATTTATTGATTCCAAAGCAAATATTAATACTCCAAAATATGTGGAGTTAGTGAAGAAAGGTTTATGTCATTCTTGTAAAGGACCTTGGAGAGAAAAACATATTTGTGTGAGTGAAAAGATCAATGAAATATCTGAAGCTACAGGGAAGGCATGTATGTTCTACTTGAGGAGATTTTTTGGGATTTCTTCAAAAATAGATTCCAAATATATTTATCTTAAGGAAACCAAAGGTAAAAATGCATCAGATTGCTTGAACGAACAAAAGGAGGAGACCCATGAACCACCTAGGTCTGAAATAGATGAAGTAGAAGAAGTAGTACATGAAGAGGATCGAAAGTCACTCCCAAGTGACTCTGAAAAATATGAAGAGACATCACATGAGCATGAAGAAGGTTCTATTGAAAGTATTGAAGATCATTTTGAGACACATTCTACCTTGGAAATGAAACAAAGAGCATGTCATGTCCCCTTCCCCCCATCAAGTGCCAGGAAGGAAACATGACCAACATACCGGGCTTATTGGCAATCTCAGCCCCATACATTACTAAGAAATTCATGGATAAATAAAAACTTTTGTGTGCAAATACATACTCAATATAAACACAACAAAACTAAAACATATTTACACATACACAAACAGTAATGCCTCAATGTATCTATCACAAGCAGAGGATGATTCAATCATGCAGGGAATCAATCTCATTCCAATGCTATGCACAAATCTCATATCAACCATATTAAGATAATCATTTTGATCCATTAACATGAATAATTGTCATTCAGAATTAACACATTGCAATACATAGAATGCATATAATTTAAACCACAAAGAACACTTATCATTGAGATGAAGTTGTCCAAACAACTTGCTATGTGAGAGCAAAGTTCCACCCAACCATAGATATTTGTCCATCCTATATTCTTTCAGCTGAGAGATCACCCCCGATTTGGGTTGTACATCCACTAAGGAGGAACTAGACAAGCTCACTCACATCCATGGTTTCACTCACACCATTATGCTAAGCTAACATGCAGGAGGGTTTATCAAGCATACAAAAGATGAATGAGGAGGATGCTAAGCTAGTGAGCTCAACCACAAAGCTGCAGGCATCTCAAATGAACTTCAACAGTCATGGAACCCACAATACCTACCACACCCAACACAAGGAAGGTCCCCTTCTCTACTGCACAGTCCTTCAGGCATCCCTTCCCTCCAGTTATCTTCAGGGTGGGCATAGAAAGGTCCAGCTAGAAATTCCTTGAGATTCTAGCCTTCACTGGGTTTATGAAGCAAACCCAACCTCTGCTCAGTCATTCACACTTTGGTTTCTCACAATTCTGTCATCCAATAACTCAATCCAGTCACTGGACTTCTGGGATATAAAAACTGAGTTTTCCATTGGATTTCGGGGTATCTAATACTATCAATTTCGCCCCAAGGTTCATATCTATTGATCACCCATTATATTTCACTGTCAATACTCAATTCCGGGCATTTATGGCTCTTCAAAACGTGGGTTCTTGAAAGACTGCGATTTCTGGTTTTTTTCACTGCTGGGAATTCATAATGGACGGAAACTGATGTTGCATGTTCAACAATGGAATGGGAATGAGGAAGAACCCATTCCCATGAGGTAGAGTGACTTGTGGTACAAGAAAAATGGAGCCCATACCTGCCATACGAATTTATGGGCTACCCATGCTCCATTGAAGCCATGGACTGAATTCTTCAACAACTTCCTTACAACAGAATTAAATGTCAGCAAGGAAGGTCAAATGTGTTCTCACAATGGCATTTGCTGCATATGGTTCATCCCCACAACCCACTCACCACTCCCTAGTGGAATACACATGGCCCCTTCTCATTTGTTGCTTCCATAGCTAGTTTTGGTATTTTATTGAAATATTTAATATTTACATCCATTTACAATATTCCATGGCTTAATAGCACATGGGTAACAAAATATCAAATGCTTGTCCATTCTAAATAAAATATGAACATACACTAGCGGGGCCTTGTCCCTGAGCTCCACACTAGGGAAACATACATCGCATGTATACAATATTTACATTAAAAGCCAATATTTCATAAGGGTCAAAATTGGGGTATTACAGAGCATCTACTGATGGATACTTAAACTATCAAGGAGTACCTACTGGTGGGTGCTCACACATCTATGTTGGTGACATAGAGATCACTTTTGAAAGTGTTGTTGCAAGACCAAGTTCCATTAAGCATGAGAATGAAGACCTTGTAGCAGTTGAATAAGAACCAAGATCAACTTCCCCATCACCACTTGAGCTGCATGAAGTTGGTCCAAGCAAGAAGGAAGAAGATGAGGAGGTTCATTTGCAAGAGCCTCATTTTCTTGAAGGGTCTTTGAATATGAATGAAAAGAAGATCCAAAGAGCAATGTGCAAAATCAAAGTTAATTTCATTTCTTTTCCTTTTGATAGAAACAATTTGGTTGAGTTTAATGAATTATTACATGATGCAGACTTGAAGAATAATGAGGATATTCATAAACTCAAAATTCAAAATGAGAAACTTCTTGAAAGGTTGCAATATACTTGTTCTTCCTCCTATGTTTCAAATTGTCATATGGTAAATTGCATGGAGGATTCTCATGACATGGTAGATCATGAGAAACATGGAAATTTTCATGTGCTTGATGTGTTTGAAGATGAGCTTGATGAGATCCAAGCACTTGATGTGGTGGAAGAGGAACTTGAGTTTCCTCTTGTAAATGGTGACACAATTTTTTAAGAAGTGTATTATTCCACTACCTTGGAACCAACCTATGAGGAAAGTTTTGCACTTTTGAGGGAGTTTCATGATCCTACCATTATGGAGCATTCACATGATGAAACTTCTACACTTTCTGATCATTTGGGTGAGTTGGTTCATTCTCCTACATCCTACACTTCCATATTTTGCAGCATTCATCCTAATGAAGTATGGGTGAAAGGTTTATTTTTGATGGTTCCACATGAGGAGCATGAAACTCCCATCTCTCCTTTATATGATGAAATTATTAGAGCCATGTCTTATTTACATTTGCATCAGCATCCCTTGTTACCTTATGATGAGACACATCCACATGGATGCACTTATGATGTTCACTTGAGTCACTTGAAGACTCATGATTTTCCTTTTTCCTTGCTTAGTTCAATTGGTATTGGAGGAAATTCATCAACTACTTGGGTGAAGAGATATATGATTGGAGCAAATTATTATTGGTAGCAGCATCCTTTGTTATTTCTTAATGATACACATGTTCATTGATGCACAAATTCTACTTATGTGAGCCCCTTGGAGGCTCATTGTTTTCTTTGCTCCCTGCTTGGTTCAGATTTTAGTGGAGGTTCTTCATTAACTTCTTGGATGAAAGAACACATTGATGATTATTTTGATGCATCTTACATCCTTTTGGAGCAGCATTATAGGACATGGGATCCTCACCTATGTCATTGGAGCATATTTGATTGGTCACTTGAAGCTTGTATGCACTTGGAAAATGGTGGTCGACTTACTTGGAGGTATAAGCCCTTTCATGATTCTTTGATGAGGCATCTCCTTGATGTACATTTTTATAATGTTGTTATGTACTTTGATGATATATCTTTTGTACTCATGATTTTTGGAAGAATGCATACAAGAAAATGGGATCCAGGAATCCTCTTCTCTGATGTTATGGGTTCGAGAGCACACTTAATTGTTGGAGTGCAATACAAGCAATGGGATCCTGGGATAATTTTTAGTCCCATTGATTTCAATTTTTTTGGGAAACAAGTAGTATGGGAGATGTATTCCCCACTTAATAAAGTGATTTTAATTAGAGTAGTGCAGCAGCAAACATGGTGGTTCCTCTCTAAAATATTCATGGGATCTCGAAGATTGAAAGTTGGGAAACTCAGTGGCAACTTCAAGAATTACAATGGTATCATAAGGGGTTTCCAAAATATGAAAGAGGTAAAGAGTAATTGTGCAAACATGGTTTTGATGAATTTAATTAACATTTTGGTGTTTAGTGGTGATGTTACAGGGGATATCAAAATGAAGAAGAAACTCCACATCTCCTTGCTTTTGGAAACACACAATTGTAGTGAATGGTGGCTCTACTCAAGGTTCCAGAAGAGAAGTTTTGGGAAGAATTTTTTTGAAAAGAAAGAAGGTTCTTCCACATACATGTGTTGAAATTTCTTGAGGACAAGCAATAATGGGAAGGGAGGATTTGTCATGTCCCAAAAATTTTCATTGGGTCACAATGGCTTAAGCCCCTTGGCCATACTCATGATAGTTTGTCAAATGGATGCTAAGGGTCAAATAAATGCCAAGGATGAAGTTAAAGTTAGTAATAATGTGAAATTAGATCCAAATGGACAAGGTGAGTCACATTAAGAGAAATTCCCAATTCAAAGTTGTAATATACCCATCCAAATGAACTCCCATGGAGGAAAATTACTAGTTCCCTACATTCGAGGGTGGAAGCTTTGGGATTTGAAATAAGGGGGATAATAAATGATGTTTTAAAATTAGAATGGAATAAATATTTAATAAAGGATCTAAATAAATAAATACAAGGGAAAATCAAAGTGGAAATTGATCATGTAGACACATGGAGGATGTGGGACCCACACAAGCTAGATTTTCTATGCCACATGGCATCCTCCTCTTGTCATTTCGAATCCATAAGAATCCCAAAGTTCTTGGGATGAGTTGGAAGGTCAATATACTTGGAATGAATCAATTAAGGTCAAATTGGAGTGGAAGAGTAACTCCCATGGAAGATGAAGAGGCATTTTGGAGCTAGTAGGACACTTGGACTAGATTCCCTAGCTCTATGACAACAATGATGAAGATGCTATGACACCTATGACACAAATCAGACTTGAAGGATGACATATGACATATATGACCTGTCAGGGATAAAAATAACCTCCAAGAGGGTGCTCAAATGATTTAGGGAATCCAAAGAGACACCAATTCTAATTTGGAGAAGGAGAGGGCTAGAATTGGAAGGACAAGTGGCATACTTGGGAATCTCTTCCCAACTTGAGTTGGAATGAAGATCTTGGGAGGAATTCGGCTCATGGAGGACCTTAGAAGTTTATAAAATACAATAACAAAGAAGGAAGGTCTCTTTTGATCATTTTAGAATTTGCATTTTGCATTTGGGAGAGGAGATCTAGTGGAGTGCTACTCTACTTGCCTTAGCACCGATTTCGAGGGTGAAAGATTCCCATCATAGTTCGTAATTGGAAAGGCCATTCATACCTTTCAATTGGAGATTTAATGGAGTATTTTGTTATATTTTGAAGCTACAGGGAAGCTCGTGGTCACATCTCTTTCAGCTTGCTTCTACAACCATTTTTCTATTTCTTGGCATATTCTTGCTCCTTGAGGAGAGGCACACTTTTTGAGGTGATGAACTCTTTGTGATAGCTCTTGAGGTCCCATATATTTGTAATATGATATATATACTCCATTTTTACTGCTCATGAGACTCTCAGGTCGAAATACTAAGTGGATTTATGTAAAAATATCAAACAATGCATAAATGATGCCATTTCCCCTAGATCTTGTTGTTGGAGTTTGAAGAAACACTATTTCGAGTTATATCAATTATTCTATGTGATTTTGTTGATGTATGGAGTTTTATTAAAGTTCTGAATAATTTTCATAAACAGATCATAATCCCTTGGCACCTAAAATTCGAATTTCATAAGTCATGGTGAAAATAACTAGCTTTTCCCCCTATGTGAAATCTTGCATATAAACGTATGATTTTAAGGAGTTGAACAAGGCCATAAGAAATAATTAAGGATACATTGGGGATATCATTAAATCCTCTTATCAGTACCATAACTCTTTTCATAAATTTGGAAGGGTTTAACATCATTTGGGAAGTCATCTTTGTCCACTACCCTTGGGGGATTTGAAGCTCGAAATTACTAGTAATCTTCCCTACTTTGTCCAGATTGTAAATGAATGTTGCAGAAGTGTTTTAATGGTTTTTAAGTATCCATAATCCTCTTTTATATTTATTAATACCTCTCAAATACCTTCATACCCATTATACAATCATTTGGAGTCATTTGGAGACCAAGAGAGCAATACTAGTCAAAGAGAAATTGCTAGTCAAACTCCCTACTTTGGCCAGAAATTAAAGGAGAGTTGAAGATTCCTATTGAAGAATATAAATCATCCTTGAAACTCATAATTATGTCCTAATGTAATCCATATACCTTCTATAACAATTTGGGAGCATTTAGAGTCATTTGGAGACCAAGTGACCAATACTAGTCAAAGGTCAAACTAATGGAAAAAGTTGAAAATTTCACCATTTTAATAAATTTATAAAAAGGGACATTACATATTATAATTCAAGTAACCATTGAGGAACCCCCATTCTTACACCAATAAGTAGAAACCATTAATGTGATCACCACATCAGCGGAACCATTAGTCACCACTGCCATAGAAGTTGCGCCAACTGCAGACAACGTGGAAAACCCTGTAATGTTGCAATACCCATCTAAACTTACAATGACACCATCACACAATGGATGCTCGTCATGTGGTAACTCTACCCATATGCTCCCTACTTACGCTATCGCATGCATAATGGAGAAAATCAACACCCAATAATACCAAGAACGCTTTCGTCCTTGGATACCAAACCCTTGTCGATCTTGTGGAGAAACCACCCATTATTCCTTTCAGTGCCCCATTTTGGGCACCAAACGACAAACTCATCTTGAATTAATGAGAATGCAAGATCAATTACAAACACCTTATGTAACACCACAAGCGTCACTAACCGAGGAGGTAGTACTGACCTTCCTAGACACCATCGATGTTGAATCTACTTTAGTCGATGTCCTCACTTGCAGTGATTCCTCATCTCCTGACGAAGACACAGACCACCTGCAAGCATTCCCAAAAAATTAACAACCAAAACAAAGGGTTTGTACCCCCCAAGGACAAACAAGACACCTGACACCAACTGTTGATATTCTTATTTTGTGCCAATAACTTTAATTTTGTTTCACACTATCTCGAATTAAGAAAGTAAAACACCTACTTCAAATGCAGATGGCTTCACAGACGGGAATCTAAATCGGTTATGCAGATGGTGCCATTCAATGGTCCAAACATCTTGCGTCCACTGCTTGGGTTATATAATCCCCCTCCCATACACTTCACCACACTAGAGGAATATGCTTGGGGGCACTAACAAACAACCAACCACAATACGATGTCGTAATATGTTTTTTAAGAAATGCCCTACACTCGAGAATTCACCATCTACAAGTGCACTTCGACTCCCAACTTGTCGTATAGCAATTGAATAATGTATTGTGTCTGGAACTCGCTCCTCTTCTAAAAGTTTTTGCACGTGATTCTTCTCATCTGATAGTTTGAAACCATAACTTTCACACATATACTGAGAAATGATAATGCATTCGCTGAATCCGTCACCAATGAGGTGTTGAATTGGCACCTAATACATCACCCAGGTGCTACATAACCCTGCATACCAATCATACATAAATATATCTATGTGTCTCACCTACGACTACACATACATGTATTTCATCATTACAAGTCCTAAAAGTCGATAACACATGTCAAAAACAAATATGCCAGTATCACCTATTACATATGCATCACATCAACACATAGGAAACATAAATCAAAATACACATACATCACATACACAAAGACGCATACATCATGTGCCACCAAAAAGGTATATATATATATATATCATTAAAATAATATGTGTGTCGTGTACAAACAATGGCCCTCCTGGGGCGTATACATAGAATCCTTATGGGGGATACATAAAAACCGCATCCCATAAGCTCATAAAAATATATATATATCTACTAAACTGAGTCCTATAGCCCTACATAAAATCAAGCCGCCCCGCCGGCTGCTGGAATATCTCGAGGTCCCAAAATGGCTAGTGGCCACACATCCTCCCCTCATGTCGGATATGGACTCGGCCATGATCGCTGTCGTGGAGGAGGGGTTTCTCCTCCCTGCACCTCCCATGCCACATGGAAAGCAACTGTAACCCATCACATGATCTGCTGCCAAGTTGGCCCACACTCTGTTGGAATATGAAGTGTCAAGGCCACCTGACCATCATCAAGGTTGGCTCAGTATTGCTCACCAACCTCAGGTGTTATCATGCCTAACCTCCTCTCCAAGTCGGCTACCAAAACCGCCATCTAGTCCCCAGCAGCTTCCCCACTTGCCGCAGCTCCGCTAGCTCTAAATCCTCTCGCTCTGGTAGGACCACCCTCAATAACACCTATTCCTCCAATAATAGTCCCAACCCCATTAGTAGGTTGATCTCTCCCCAGTCTCGACCTATGCATCATAGAGGAGAAAACCATCATAAGTGTCAGATAAACATATATACCATGAATGTGCAGAAATAAACAATATGTACAAATATATATGAAAACAATACAAAACCATAAAAAATACCAGTAGCGTCGAATCCACTAGTAGGAATGGGTATCTTAGGATCTCCTCATAAATCCATCCCACTCGAAGGGTACATCGCCCTCCCATACATATAGCACTTGTGGCGTAAAAAAGGCCCCCACAGGCCCACCATCATCATGAGGAATAATATGCCCCCATAACACCATTTGCGGCTCATGTGGCCCCCTCTGGGGAACAACGACCCGTGGCCTCAAATATGGATAGTGTTCGAAGAAGTACGAGCACAAGACTCTTCCCTAGAATAAGGTGTGTCATCCCAGACCCCATCGCAAATCTAACATCTTTTGTGTCATGGACTGCAGCATCACCGAACCCCATGCCACATCATGCCCAACCATCACTCTTTCCACCAACTAGAGCTCACCTCCTATAATCAGGTTGGGGGATGTGACCCCAGCTAACACACACACAACAGTTGTTTCCACAACCTCCACTGATACAGCCTTCAGATGTCTCACCAACACACCACCCGATTTCATATAACTCGGGTCACCACCATAGTAATGATCTCCCCCACCAACTTTGGAAGGAGAGGCTCCCTCATCCCTCGAGGATTCAACCCTATACAAAAATATATATCCTGAGTAGTGATACTCAAGTCCTCACCAACCACATGGAACACTTCGCGGTCAGGATCCCACATGTCCAGCAGCTGCCACAAGAGGTATTCAGACGACCACATCAGAGGGCTCTTGAATAACTTCAAGTGCCCAGTATCTCGTAGAGCATCGGTCGCCCCCTATTCATCCAACACAATGGCTTAGAGGTCATCAAACTCTCTCTCACTCCACTCAACATATCAAATTTAATATACCAAAAGTATATTACCACTACTAAGTTATTATCTATTAGTTTAATTATTATTAATATATGTAAATGTCGGCTTTGGAAGGACACATGGTTTAATGGTGTCTCTTCATGTGTATAAAGCGGCACGAATTCAATGTAATATTCATCAATTCAAATATAAATAAATTTATATTATCAAATATGATAATAATGTAAAGATGATTCTTTACAAGTGGTATAGCCCGTGGTTTTGGGAGGAAAAGGAAGAAGTAAAGGAAAGTAAAAGTAAAAGTAAAGGAAAAAAAAAAGTAAAAGTAAAACCACACTTGTTTTAATAAGTGGGTTTGTTAAAAAGTGAGAAGAAAAGAAAGAAATAGAGAAAAGTAACAGTAAAAGTAAAACCACACTTAGTTTAATAAGTGGGAAGAAAAGAAAGAAGTAAAGAAAAGTAAAAGTAAAAGTAAAACCACACTTAGTTTAATAAGTGGGTTTGGGGTTTATTCTCCAACCTATTTTTTTTAAGTATTAAAACTTTATAATAAATAATATTATATTAGTTTAATATTTTAATTTTACAAAAAAAAACTATATACTAAAATCATAATCATATATATAGTTTAGAGTTAATAATATTATTATTATTAATTCATTAATTAATAATTATTATTATTATTATACAAAATTCAAAATTTCTTTTGGAAGATTTTTTTGAGTTGTAATCATTATGTTTCCCTCATTTAGCAAAATCATGTATGGCCAAAAGCCGAGAAGAAGTATCGAATCTCAACTCAACGAAATCGAAGAAAGATGTCTTAAAGAAGAGGAAACATACACTAAATTGAAAATGATCGTATTGGAATTAAAAGAAGAAATAGAAAGGAAGAAAGGAAAGGAAGAAGCTATTGCTGCTCTCGAGTTCTCCGGTCAGGTAGAGATAGGAACTGCATCATCACTCACGACATAAGAAGAAATTATGACCTTAAAGGAAGAAGTTATTTCAACTATTGAGTTCTCAGGTCAAGAAGAACTGGGATCTACACCCATGACAGAATAAATAACTATGACTCTCGAATTACCAAGTGAAAAGGAACAAGGGACTACTACAACTATAATGGAAGAAGCAGTTGTGACTCCTGAGTTCTTAGGTCAAGTAGAGTTGGTAATTGCATCTACACTCACAGAAGAAGGTATTGTGACCATAATGAAAGAAGCACCTACGTCTCTTGGGTTCCTAAGAAAAGAAGAGACTACGAAAGCTATTGCGAGTATGATCGTTAAGGAAAAATATATCACAACTCCCAAGTTCTCAAGATAAGTAGGATGGGGAAATGCCTCTGCACACATAACAGAAGAAAGGACTACCAAGGAAGAAGCTAAGTACTCTAGTAAGGGGGAATTCAAGGTCGCTACTACCCCCATGAAAGAAGGGAATCTAGGCCAACTGCTTCCTTACATCCCTCCTCACAAAATATCCAAACCACTAGTCACTAAGAAGGATAAGAAAATACATCCCAAAAATAAACCGCAGAATACGATACTCAGTCAAAAATATGCACTTCTTCCAAAATTTCGTTGTGGCTTCTTACAAGGTAGGGAAGTAAGGCACATTAATACACCAGCCGAAAATCCTATAAAATTGTCTAGTGAAACTCTAGAACAAGGACTTGTTAATGAAGACGATAACAAGGACAATGAAACGGAAGAGGTAGAAGACAAATATATGAAAGATCAATATGATATTGACAGTCATAGTTTCAATATCAATTGTAAAGAAAGTGATGACATTGTAGAATTCAATGAAATCAAAAAAGTCAATGTTAACAACAATTATGAGAGAATTGAGGTTGTAGAAGAATGCGAAGTTGAAAATAAAAGAGTCAAAGATTACCTTAATCATGATATCATAGAAGAACGAAACCCAGAAGATGCTGCGACAAATGAAGAGATGAACATTCTACCAATAGGCGTAATTCAAGATGTTATAGAGTTTCAATATCAAAAGGTTCCCACGGAACAACTAAAGACAATTTTGTTAGACAATGAAGTAAGTACACTATTAGTATTTGCCACTATAGATAAGAAAACCATATCAAAGCATGCAAAAATATCAGAAATCTACATCAAATTAGAAGATCAAAAGAACACCATTAGATTAGAATCTCAGAAGAAAACTCCATATAGTTGTTATGTGTTTATCTACAGAATCATATGCATGAATAGATTTGAATGGAAATGCGAGCAAATATTTAAATAATTGCTAAACCGTGGCACTATTATTCGTGACAAGAATTACAGTTGTAGTACGCTCATAAAAAGATTCGTGGACAAATCTTTTCAGAGCCGAATGACTTGTAATATACCAAAAGTATATTACAACTACTAAGTTATTATCTATTAGTTTAATTATTATTAATATATGTAAATGTCGGCATTGGAAGGACACATGGTTTAATGGTGTCTCTTCATATGTATAAAGCCACATGAATTCAATGTAATATTCATCAATTCAAATATAAATAAATATATATTATCAAATATGATAATAATGTAAAGATGATTCTTTACATCAAATGCATGCCAATACTGATAAGAAACCACCTGCACAGGGAAATGATCACCCATTAGCCATATAAAAATAATTACTGCAAACTTTCTTGATAAGGTCCGCGCGTAGAGTGACTCTTTACAACATATATGTGCGTAGAGAGACCAAAACTCTATTCGGCCATGTGGAACCATAGCATGGGAGTTATATAGTTCGATTGCATAGGTAGCGCGATTTTTTGAGGAACAGTTGCGCTACAACCAATGTGCGGTCGAAGTATATACATCCCATGCTACAGCACGTATAATTTTTTAGAATATCTCGCACTAGGCCAATGCAATATTTTCCCAAATTCTCGCGCTACTACGTAGGATTTTCTCAAAATATCATGCAGTAACCCCTAAAACACAAAAAAGGACCCCTGGCCACCCACGCGACTCCTAAACCTAACTCTAACAGATAAAATAAAAAAGGACTAGGTTTAGGCTTACCTGGAACTGGTGGATCGATGAACGGTACGCCGGATATCCTAGAGAAACTCGAAATGCACTCTAGGAGGTCGGTGGAACAAAGTAAAAATGATTTCTAAAAGTGGGCCCCACCCCCCTTTTATACTCATTTGACCCAAACTTCCAACCAATGCCACGAAAAAACCATAACTTTGTTTCCAAAATCGTTCACACCACGATGACCAATGCTTTGAGCTCTTCGATATGGAATTGAATAATCTAAATTCCAAGAAAAGTCATCAGAACACTATTTTCATATCCAAGTACCCCACAAGTATGCGATGTTTTGGTTTCTGCATTGTCAATACCTTGATTATGTCCTTTACTACACTTGGGTATGTGCGTCGTATGTGAAAGACTGCGATCAGGACATTATGTAGCCTCTTGTTATCTAACACTAGGGGTCATGCACCCTACCATAGGTATCATTTCAAAATTGGCATATAGACACTATTTTCCCTCCATTTACAATGCATATCCCAGTATTCCCGTTGATAACCATAGGGCCCCCATTCATGGCCTTGATGTTCCATCAACATCATTTATGTGAATAGCATGTTCCCCCATAGGTGTGTGCACCATTTCCATCCCCTTCATCAATTGACACCCATGATGTCGACCCCCCACAAATCTGAGGAATCTGACCAAACTTGAAAAGACCCCCCCTTAGAGTATCATTGTTGCATTTGGGAATTTACCCCACCTAGAAGACACTCATCATATTCTTCAGCACATGTTACAAGAACAGTTCATAAAGCCTCCTCATACCTCCATGAGCACTTTACCATTCGCAATCCTCGATCGTATCATCACCCCGGCAAAGACACCTATGGGGCACTCACCCTAAAAAATAACCAGTTATATCTAGTTATCTCGCATGACTACACTACATAACATTGTTTCATTGCGCACCCATCTTTCCCCCTGAAATTTCACCCTTACTTCATCATCTGAAAGTGTCCCCCGATCCACTCAAAACCATGGGGACTCCACCCATCATCAAATCGGTCCCTCAACACGTACAAAACTATGGGGACCCCACCAACATCCTTTATGTACAAACAGTTCCTACATCACCTCACATTGCGGGCACACCATATTATTTTGGTAGCAACCCATGGTTTCCTTGAATCGATGTATTTGATTGTCCATATGTTTAGAAGTGTTTTTTTCCCAATCACCATTACCCTCCATTTTGAGTCTCCATCAAAACCCCTTTCATTTACAGTTTGTCTCCATTCGCTTCAACTTGTGTCGTCCTGAAAGAAAAGTTGCCATCCATGCTCCCCATGTTTACATCGATCAAAGGAAGTTATGAGCCCCATGCTTATCAATCAGTCTTCTGTCAATTCTATCCGTCCACCTATTGGTTACAATATGACCCTAGTTCTCAGGGTAGGACTATCGTCCTATCTGGTACTTTAGCTCTCATCGACGTCAATACACTATATTATGAGATTCGTAGTAGTTTTAGTTGTTGCTTGGGATCCCTTTCAATCAGTATAAGGGATCACCTTGCACTTAGTAGGGAGAGTCATTAGTGCTCCCTAACTAGGTGGTTTCCCCTATGCTCAACATTAACACATCATCACATCAGGGGGAGACATACTTTTGAAGGTAGCAGTGTTCACATTTGGAAATCATGACAGCAGTATATTTGGTACGGTACAACCCTCAGGCAGAGTTACATAAAAAGTTTTGTCCCCCACCATAGTGGGTTCAACATGGTCACCAGTCATTCCACTTCTTCAATATGTTGTAGTAGCTCTGGGGGAATTTATTCTAACATGGATTAAAGCCATCTTCATCCATGTCCCAGTAGTATATTAGAGTCAACACATTTGTCCTCTCTCATTGCAATCACTTTGAAAACATTTCACGAGCATGGGTATGCCCGCCTCATTTGTATAAAAACTATTCTTTATTAAAGCTCCAATGGTCATTACTAACACTCTTCCCCCATGGGAGAACCTTATTTTTTCCACATATGCTTCTTCCTACAGAACATAAGAGAAACAGTAGAAAACATGATGCATTATCGGCTCTATAGTACCCTCTTGTTGTAGACACAATAGATCCCATGTTTTATCCAAAATATGGGAGCCCCAATTTCATATCAAAGAGTAACTCAATCAATTTCGGGGTTGTTCACCCTGTTTTCCATTCATTTTTGCTTCCTTTGATTTGATTTAATTAAGTTAGTAAACTTTCCTTATCAAATTTATGCATTTTTAGTGTGTTTTTATGAATTGCGGAAATAAGTTTTTTGGGTTAGAATTTCAATCATTCCGCAACCCACAACCCGCAATTTTGGATTGTAAATTGTGGACGCTTTTGTTTGTACATGAATTTCTTCCTTTCACAACCCGCAAATTGCAGATTGTGGGATGCGGAAAGACATTTTAATAAAGAGTAGTTTATACTTCTCGCAACCCGCAATTGCGGGATGCGAGAAGTACTTTGACCGCGCATTGTGTTTTGTGTTCCGCAACCCTCAACCTGCATTTGAGGATTGCGGATTGTGGAAGGGTGTACATTTTTATGGATAACAAGTGCCCACACTTGGCATCCCGCATCCCACATCTTGCATCCCGACCATTGATATATGATGATCTGACGGCCTTAACTGCATCTGGCAGAATGATTTGAATTTTTGATTTTTTCATTCTTGGTTCATCATTTCCAAGTGTTGATCCTATTTTCTTCTGTGTTATGCTTGATCAGACATGAAGTCTTTGAATCCAATGATTGCTTAATGATTAAAACTCTGATATTTGACTGTTAATCGACTGACATTTCACTGGCAAAAATGATAATTGTGTTGATGTATATGTAACTTCGGAATGTATTTCACTTATATATTTATTGTACTCCTATAGAGATGTATTATTCCTCTATACAGAATTGTCGTCATTTGTATTAACAAGTGTCTCAAGTGTGTTAACTTGCCGATGGGTTATTAGACCACCTTGTAAGGGGTCGGCCTGATATAATGTAATATGAAGTTATTGTACCTAGCTAGACAAGTCGACCCCATAAGGTTATTGGGAAAACAAGACAAGTATAAATAGAGATCGGGAGATCTCTATTTGGATCACTTCAGAACTCACATTTCCTTCACTCAGAAAGTGGCACACATGTGAGGAGGAGGATCAGCTTCTAAGAGGAGTCTATCTCTTGTACTTTGGTTGTGTTATTGCTCTATCTATCTCTAAGGAAGTTGTGGGGTTTTTCACCCTAGGGTTTTCCCCACGGAAACTTTGTGTGTCTATTGTTTCTCATGCTTTTGCTTCTTGTGATGATTGACATGCTTGTTATGATTGATATGCATTGATATACTGTGCATGTTATTTTCTCAGTAAAGATCCTAGATTATTGTGAATTAATGCTCAAAATTTAACATGGTATCAGAGCTAACCTGAGAAGAAGACATTGTGCAATGACGAAAACTAGGGATTCTTGCTTATTGGGTTTCTCTCCACAGATTTTGGAAAAGCAGTATAGTAGATTGACACTACTCGTCAAGGAGAATCTATCTGTCCAATTAGAATTCAATTCTGAGCAGTTTTAGATTTGGCCCTAAAAATTAGGGTTTCCACAAAAATAGGAATTTCTAAAATCGGAAGACATAGCTGGAAGCTCCTTGGAAAAATCAAAGTTTAGAGCTTTGGATCGAGATTTTTGGTTGGGTAAATCTCCAGGAAACTCAAACCCTAAGTTAGGGTCCTCCTTAGTGAACCCAGGAAGACTAAAAGGAATTTCTGAAGGGCGAAGATTTGTAGATCTCAAATTATGAATACACCAAGTTGATGAGATCATCAAGGCGCATCTTTCTATTCTTTCAGAAAGTTGAAATTCACTTTTTGAATTTTTTGGGTTTTTTCGACAAACCCTAGTCCGGGACCAGATCCAATTTTCAGCAAAGCAAGTGGTAAGACCTAAATCTCTTCTATTTCCATTTGAAGTACTCTTTAAGATGTTTCACCACACCAAGCTTGAGGATAAGCTTGAAGGGGCTAATAACTTCCGAGCCTGGAAGTATAGGATTGGGTTAATCCTGGAAGAAAATGAATTGGACTCCTACATCAGCTCTGAGGTCCCTATCGTAGAGGATGAAGAGGCTAAGGTATTGCATAAGAAGAACTTGGTTAAGGCAAAGAGAATCATTGTTGATTCCATCAAAGACCTTCTCATACCACATGTGTCATCTCTAAATACACCCAAGGAGATGTTTGACTCCTTGACCAAGTTATTTGAAGGGAAGAACATAAATCAGAAGATGACTCTGCGGAATCAATTGAAATGGGTCAAGATGTTGAATGGAGAGACCATTCAATCTTACTTCTCCAAGGTCTCTCAGATCAAGGAACAACTTGAAGTTGTGGATGAAATAGTGGACAATGGTGAAGTTGTTTTGACCACTCTGAATGGCCTACTTAGGTCATGGGACTCCTTTATTCAAGGGATTTGTGCAAGAAAGAAATTGATCTCCTTCAATAGACTGTGGGAAGAATGTTCTCAAGAATAAGTAAGGATTGTGGCACGAGAAGAAAATATGGAGAATGAAGATCAAGCTCTCACAGCACACACCAAGAAAGGAAATTTCAAGAGGGATCCATCCCATCACAAGAAGGAATCTTCTCATCCATATCACAAAGAAAAGAAAGATCTGAGGTGCTTCAATTGCAATGACAAAGGATATTTTGCCTCGGAATGTCCCAAGAAAAGGAAAGAAGATACCAACAAATTCAACAAGAAGAAGAAGAACAGCAAAATAAGAAATCATGCTCATGCTGCTGAGGATGATGAACCTCCCAGGAAGAAAGCTAGAACAGAAAGTGATGATGACTCATCAAGCGAAGAAGAGTATGTTCTAATCTCTGCTCTCACAAGTACTATCTCTCATGGTTGTAATGATTGGCTTATTGATAGTGGTGCTTCCAAACACATAACTGAGTTTATGTCATGTCCCAAATTTGGCATTGGGTCACAATGGCCTAATAACATTGGCCCTATTCATTAGAGTTTGTCAAATTGATGCTAAAGGTCAAATAATTGCCAAGGAGGAAAATTACTAGTTTCCTAGGTTTGGGGTGGAAGCTTTGGGATTTGGAATAATGGGGATAATAAATGATGTTTGAAAATTAGAATGGCATAAATATTTAATAAAGGAGATAAATAAATATATACATGTGAAAATCAAAGTGGAATTTGATCATGAAGACAAATGGAGGAAGTGGGACCCACATATGGCTAGATTTCCCCACTACACTTGGCATCATTCTCTCACCAATTCGAATTCAAGTTTACTGGTAACATACTTGGGGGAGTCCAAAAGGTATTATTCATGGCATGACTCATCCAAGGTCGAAATATAGAGGAAGAGTAGCTCCCATGGAAGAGGAAGAGACAATTTGGAGCTAGTGAGACACTTGGGCTAGATTCCCTAGCTCTATGACAACAATGATGAAGATGCTATGACACCTATGACACAAATCAGACCTGAAGGATGACATATGACATATATGACATGTCAAGGCTAAAAATAGACTCCAAGAGGGTTCTCAAGGGTGTTAGGGAAGCTAAGATGCTTCCACATGTGATTTGGTGGAAGTGGGAGACTAGGAATTGGTGTACAAGTGGCGTTCTTTGGAATCTCTTCCCTACTTGAGTTGGAATGAGTCTCTTAGAAGGAATTCGACCCATGGAGGAAATTATAGCTTTATAAATGTCAATAAAAAAGAATGAAACCAGCTTTTGACCATTTGTAGAATTCGCAATTGCATTTGTGAAGAGGGAGAGCTAGTGCATGATTAGTTCCTTGCCTTAGCCAATTTCGAGGGTGAAAGATTCCCATCCAAGTTGGTAATTGGAAAGGCCATTCAGACCTTTCATTTGGAGATTTAATGGAGTCCTTATTTGAAGGTGTAAGCTATAGGGTAGCTCATGGTTTCTTCTATTGCAGCTCACTCCTTTAACCATTTCCAGTTTTGATGGCATATTCTTGATCCTTGAGGGAGGGCGTTTTTGGTGAGCTATTGTACTCTTTGGGGGAGCTTATAATACCCCATTTATTTTGTAATATGAATTAAATACTCCGTTCTTCATCTCCAGAAATTTTCAAGTTGAAATTCCAAGTAGAAATGTATAAATCTCATTTTTAATGAAAGAACAGTGCCATTTCCCCACTACCTTGTTGTGAATCAATGTTATGCTAATGATTTAGAATTAATGGATGATTATATGATATATTTGTGATCAATATATTTCCATGTATGTATTCTCAATACTATCAAAACATTATGATTCTAAAAATATTAAACATGTATGGTCATGATCATTTCATACATAGGTAATTTATCACAAGCGTTAGTATTCAAGGTTTCAGGGAGTACTTCTTTTACTCATGCATATTCTTATTTGACCATAGGACTCTTTTGGTTTTCCATATCATCAATCAAAGTAAGAAATATAATATGCATAAACCTATTATTACTCAAACCTATAACTTCATGAATGATCATTATTAATCATACAAAATATACTTATATGAGATCCTAACACAAAGTATGATTCTAACTCGATATAGGAAAACATACTTGGATTATCATGCTTTCCTAACATACCCAAACAATGTCTTCTTTGTTCTCTTAGAGACCTTGTGCTAGCAACCTGCATATCTCATAAGTTAATAATTGTAGAACCAAGTTATACATACCTCGTAAGTAGCACTTATATGTGATCCATGACTATGGATGAGTCTTTGTCTTCATGTCACCATGGTAATATGTTCTTAATCTAGAACTTGATTTGTCTTTCTTGATGTAACTTTCATGTTAGCAGATAACATCATCCTCATACAACACCACAGTGCATTAGTACAATCATAATTGTCATACCCCTAATCAATGAATGTTTTCTATCATTCTCATGCAAGACAAGTCTAAAATTGATCAAGCTTGTACTAACCTTAATAATATGAAGACAAATATATCATAAACTTACTCATGAACAGATTTCAAAACATAACTGAATCTTCTCAAGTCATACCTGTCGGGATTGCTTGTAGTCTTCTTATGTAAGGCCTTAGCCTCATCTCCCTCTGGAACTGGAAATTCTTCACTTATGTAGGTGTCCAATTCATTCTCTTCTAGGATTAACCCAATCTGCTTTGATTTGCTGAAGCTGGATCTGGAGCTGGCTAGGGTTTGACAGAGAAACCCTAAAAATACAAACTTTGAATTTCAAACTTCTGATTAGATGAAAATATGCGCCTTGCTGAGCTGATCAAGGTGGTATACTTCAATTTTGAAATCTACAAAATTTGACCCCTCAAAATTCACTTTGAAACTTCCGGATCTTCTAGACAAAATCCCAAACTAGGGTTTGATAATGACCGGGGTTCTACCCAACCAAAAATTTTGATCTTGTGCTCTAAAATTTTATTTTTCTGAGGACCATCCAGCTGTGGTCACAGATTCCAAAAAATTTCACTTTTGCAAAAACCCTAATTTTCCACCTTTCCGATCAAAATCCCGATTTAGGTTTTGATGAAGACTGGCCTTCTGCCCAACAAAAAATTTTGATCTTGGTCTCTAAATTTCGATTTTGATGAGGAGCATCGAGCCGTGGTCTTGGATTCCAAAAATTCCAACTTTCTTCGAAACCCTAATTTCACGTAGCAGAGACGATCCAAAAATGAAAGTGCTCAGAATCCAATTCTGTTTGGACAAAAATATATGCCATATTGTTTCTGATGTATCTCTAAAATTTTTGGATCCTCAGGGTATGAAACTTCGGCTTGTGATAGAATGACCTGTCATCTTTCCAACCCCACAGATTTGAGCTCAAATGGATTCTCTGAGAGAGAGATATGCCAAGTGTCGCAACGTGACCTATTTATGGGATGAAACAGTATAGCGAACTTATACGGCATGCCACGTGTCACTGTTTAAACTTCGGCCTCTAAAACCCAGACCTGTGAAACTAAATTCCGTGATATAACTTTCAATTTTTACGGAATTCCATTTGGATATTCCTAGCCCGAGATATGACCTTTTTTCCTAGGTCACCTGTTTAGGACTACATTTTGGAAGAGTCAAAAACCCTAACTTGTACAGATCATATCTCACAAAGTACAATGAATCTGAGGCTTTCCTTTGGACACAAGGTACATGGAGATTTCATCTTCGACCTGTAGAAGTTTCAGATCCTGAACTTTCGCCAAAATGGATTTATAGCGAAAGTTCCACGATGACTGGTTTTTACTATACCAATCCCTAGCTTCCAATTTGCATCAAGTGTCATAAATGCCATACCATGCCTTCCTTCAGGCTAGCTCTGATACCATGTTAGTTTTTCAGCATTTAATTCAAATTGATCTAGTATCTTAACTGAGAGAACAACATGTACAGCATAACAAACACAAGAGACGAGACACAAAGCATTTCACCAAGGAAAACCAAGAAGGTGAAAAACCCCGCAACTTCCTCAGAGATAGAATGAGCATCAATACAAAGATCACAAAGATCAAACCCCACAATAAGAGATATTCTCGTAGTAGCTGCTCCTCCTCCACTTGTTCGCACTCCTCCTCTCTCTCACTAATACAAAGTGAGTGAATGAGAGAATGAACAAATGAGAGAGTCACACTCTCTATTTATACTTTACTTTCACTTGAACTTTACTCAACTAGGTCGGCCCCAACTTAACCACTTAACATAATGCTAACTGGGTCGACCCCACTAGGGTGGTATAATAACCCTTTAACCCATATGACTCATACAGGGCCGACCCCACCAAGGTGGTCTAATAACCCATCAAGTATAAGTTACGACACTTACAATATAACTTGCGACACTTGCAAATACAAATGACGACACTTCCAATTGGAAGAATAATACATCTCCATTGGGGATACAATAAAGTACAAATGTAATACATACAATATACAAGTGAATATATTCCGAAGTTACAAATACATCAACAATTAAAACAATGCACACTAGGTAGGTAGGAGGGATATTGATGGCTAGAAACAGTCAAATGAGGTAGGACTAAGTCTACCTGAACCATGTGAGCACTAAAATAGCGAAGGAGACTCCAAAGGGGCATGACAGACTGTCAGTAGTCAAGTGGCACTCTGATATAGTCAACTGGGAGCTACAGTCAGTTAATTGAGCAATCAATGCATGAACTGACCGATGAGGTCCTATAAGTGTGTAGTAGGGCACATTAGTAATCCAAGTGATGAAAACAATGTGCACTAAGTAGGTAGGGGGGATATTGATGGCTAGAAACAAGCTCCAGGGGGTCTAAACTAGGGACTATCTGCTAGGATACTCCATTGTTGCTGATTGGATGCATGGAATGCATGCAAATCCAACATGTGATGGTGATAATATTCCAACACCCCCCCATATGCCGAACTATGAGAAAATATAACTGAAAAAATAGGGCCCTAGTTACTAAGACCAAAGGTCACCCCATACAACAATCTAATTAAAATGTGAGGAAAGAGGGAAAACCGAGTGGGAAGAAATCCCCCACTAAAGATAGACTGTAGAAAAATCTAATCGCCCAAGGTATCACTCACTCCAATAAGAGATCGAAGGTAAGTTAACTTCTTCACTTTAAAAGACTTGGTGAAAATATCTGCAATCTGCTCTTCTATAGGACAATAGAGCAGTGTGATGGTATGATCATGCACCAATCCTCGGATGTAATGCATGTGTATATCAATATGTTTGGTTCTTTGTCTCAGAACTAGATTTGTAGAAATCTTGATAGCACTCTGATTGTCACAATGGATGACTGGTGGAGTACTGTAGTGAATCCCAAACTCTGACAAGACTCCCCACAACCAAATGCACTGTGTGGATGCATTCACTGAACCTATGTACTCGGCCTCAGCTGAATAAAGAGCTAAAGCAGACTACTTTTTTCTCAACCAACAGATAGGTCCAGATCCAATCATGAAAACAAAACTTGATGTAGACTTCTGATCTGAGCTATCTCTAGCCCAATCTGAATCTGTATACCCAACTAGGTTCAAAGGAGACCCAGCTACATAGTGAAGACCATAGGCCTTCGTCCCTTACATATAATGCAAGATCCTCTTTGTTGCCTTCCAGTGAAGCTCATGAGGCTCCTGCGTGTATCTAGAGACAGCATTGACTGCATAGGATAGATCAAGGCGAGTATGTGTAAGAAACAAAAGACTCCCCATCAACTGCCGATACAAAGTACTATCCACCAAAGGTGTAGAAGAACCATCCTCAAGGATGATCCCTGAAAGAAAAGTAAATGATGTTGATTTGCATTCCTTCATATGAAACCTGTCAAGTAGATCCGATGCATACTTGGACTGTGCAATCTTGATTCCTAAGTCACTCTAAGAGATCTCAAGACCAAGAAACTGCTTTAGTAGTCCTAGATATGACATAGAGAAGGAGTTGTGCAAAGCTGTTTTGATAGATCTAAGACATAAAGAGAGACTCCCTGTAATCAACAAATCATCAACATAAAGTACAATAAGGAGTAGAGAGTTACCATCATGTCTCATGTAGACATTTGAATCAGATTTGCATCTCTGAAAACATTGTGATAGTAAGAAGGAGTCTATCTTACCATACCATGATCGGGGAGCCTGCTTGAGCCCATATAAGGACTTCCTCAATCTATACACTAGTGAAGGATCTTCAATGTATCCTTCAAGTTACTTCATGTAGATATCCTCCTCTAGATCTCCATGAATAAAGGCACTCTTGACATCCATGTGATGCACTTCCCAGTGCTTGGATGCAGCAAGAGCTATAACAAATCAAATGGAATCCATCCTTGCAACAGGAGCGAATGTCTCTGAATAGTCAAACCCATGAACTTGGGAGAAACCTTTAGAAACCAAGCGAGCCTTGTACTTGCTTGTGATTCCAGATAAATCCATCTTTTTCTGTATACCCACTTGCACTGTACAAGATTCCTACCAATGGGAAGAGAAACAAGCTCCCAAGTCTCATTTCTTTGAAGAGATTGATACTCTGCATCCATATCTGCTATCCATCTCGAATCTTGGGAGGCCTCAAAGAAAGTTTTTGTATATGATCCAATCATAAGAAAACATTTGTCAGCAAGAAATGGATCTGTGTGAGAAAGTGAAAACCTTTCATTTTGAAAATCAGATCTAGTTCTCCTTGGATCTTGTGGATATCCAACAAGATCACCAGCATAATCAAGAGTCATGGCATCCCATCTTGGAATAGGAGGTGGATCTTCAAGTGCTACATATTCAGGTTCTTGTGGATCTAGATCTAGCATTCGCTCATCTTCACTTCCATGGTCATAATATGAACTTTCTTGAGAAGAGACTTCTTTATCTTGTTCAATAAGCTGTGTAGGTGTCATTGGTAATTTGTTTTCATCAATATGATGATCATCATGCAGTGTTCACTCCTCAAACTGTACACTTCTCTCAAGAAATTTATGCATGGTGGATAGATCTAGAAGTTTGTAGGCCTTTGCACTGAGTGCATAACCAACAAGTATACACTCTCTACTCCATGGCTCCAAGGTTCTCCTTTTCTCTGTTGGAATCCTTGCCCAAGCTTTGGATCCAAATACTGTTATATGAGACACATCATGTTTGTATCCCATCCATTCTTCGAAAGGAGTTTTACCTTGTATTCCTTTGTGAGGAACTCTATTCTGAAGGTAAGCAGCACAGTTAACAACTTCTTCCCAAACTCTAGGAGACAATCCTTTCGACTCTAGCATGCAAGTTTCCATTTCCTTCAAGGTTATGTTCTTTCGCTCTGCTACACCATTTTGTTGTGGTGTGTAGGGAACAATGTGCTGCATGGATATACCCTCATCTGCACAAAAATACTGAAACTCATTCTTTATATACTCTCCTCCATTTTCAGTTCGGAGGAGCTTGATCTTCTTTTCAGAGAAATTTTCTACATAAGATTTAAAGAAATTGAAGTACCCAAAAACTTTTGATTTCAACTTAAGAAAATACACCCAGCTGAATCTAGAATAATCATCAATGAAATTTAATATGTATCTTGCATTATTCAAAGATAGTTTAGGAAGAGGTCCCGAAATGTCACTTGGATCAACTCAAGAGGTGATGAGGCTCTCTTAGCCTTTCCTTTCTCAAACTTATGCTCTGGATGCTTACCAATCAAGCAACCTTTACAGGTTCCTTTAGCAAATTTGATGTTCGGAAGCCCTTCAACCATATTTTGATTGTGAAGTTCTTGCAAGTACTTGTAGTTGAGGTGCCCAAACCTCTCATTCCAAAGTCTGCTTTCTTCATTCGCATGAGTAAGGAGAGCACTATGTTTTGAGTAAGGTAGGAAGTGAGAAAAATCATAGAGTTTCGAATGGTGGTCTGCATTACCTTGTGCAATTGTATTCCCAGATGAGCTCTTTAAGATTTAAACCTCATTAGGAGTAAAGGTGACCTTCTTTGAAACTCCTGTATGAGTCATTTGGTAAACAGAAAGGAGGTTAGCTGCAAGAGTAGGAACATAGAGTACATCATTGAAGTACCCATGATACAGATTGATCCTTCCAATCCCTTTAGAAGAGACTTCAGAATCATTTCCCATCATAATAGAAGGCCCCATAGCATTAGAGAGATTTTGAGGTCAAAAAAGGGCCTCCTAAGAGATGTACTACAAAAATATGAGATATATTAAAATATTATGAATTGGGGGTTTTATGGGGTAGGTATATATGACAAGTCACCTCCCACACTATTTTCTATGCACAATATAAATAACCATGGTTGAGTTACTTTTCAAAATTCACTAGAAATAAAATTAATAAAATAAGACTACATTGATGTGACTAAGATTCATTGTAAATTCCCAAAAATGTATTGTCCTTTAACATTTATTTGTCTTGAACTTGCAAATGAAATTAAATAATAAAAAACATTTTTAAGAGTTTTTTTTAAATTTTATGTTGACTTTTTATATTTAGTACTTTTCTCATGAATTTAATAATGTAATTTAATTGAGAATTTATTTACATGTAAAATGTCAATAATATTATTATAATCCACATTGCATTATTATTATTATTATTATTATTTATTAAATCTATTATTATTCTTTATTAGTTTGACATTATGTTATTAAATAGAATGGAGTGAATATATAATTTAAAATTAAAAACATAAAAATGATAATATATTAATTTATAAAAAAATGTGAAAGGACTTTCTTTATGAATTAAGAGTACTTCACTTGAAAATGACAATAATATTATTTTATGTGAAAGTGTGAAAAGACATTCATTATGAGTACTTTACTTGAAAATGACAATAATATTATTTTATGAAAAGACTATCATTATGAGTACTTTACTTTATGACTTAAAAGTACTTACACCACTACCTTGGTTAACTATGTGTTTTCATCCACCATAGAAAATTTGACAAATAAGCATTCTTAACTCATGCAATGCCACCTCACCAAGGGGGATGATGTCATCTACTAGAATGTGATTGGTTGTATTTTATAGTACATTTTCTTTGTTTTGAGGCCCTTTTTTGACCTCAAAATTTCTCTAATGTAAGTTTGAATTCAGATAATAGATCCTTATAGGAATCTATGTTCCTGGATGCTCCAGAATCTATGATGAAGGAGGAGTCATTTGAAGTGCCTTCCATGAGTGCATGGAACCTCTATTTGTCCTCATCTTTTGGATTAGATTCTCTTATTCTAGCATTCACTGGTACTGGAAGATTGTTCTTCTCAAGAAGTTGAGCCATTAGATCAATTGTCTTCTTCATACAAGCACTTTCATGATGGAAGCCTCTGTTGCAATATGGGAATTTGGTCTTCTCCTTCTGTTTTTGATTGCCTCTCTTAGGATTCGAAGTCCCTTCAGACTGTCTGGGGTTGTCTCTTGGCTTATGCTCATAAGATTTATTTTCTTTGCCCTTTTGCTTCCCTTTTCCATTTGCATTCTTCCCTTCTCCTGCAGCAAGGGATTGATCACTCCCATTTGCACCAACTTGTCTTGCTCTTTGGAGAGAAAATGGATGAAGGCATCTAGGGAGGGAATCTTCCAGTTTGGAATGGAGATTTTTGTCCTACTTATATTCTTTCTCAATTCCATATTGCTTCAATTGCACAACCAGGTTCTTGAACTTTGTGGAGAACTCATTTATAGAGTCGAAACTATTGGGGCTCCGAGAGATTAAATCATTTTCCAGTTGATGTCCTCTCAAATCATCTTTTTTCCCAAATAGTGATTCGAGCTTAGTCCAAACCTCCTTGGGAGTTGTCAGACCAATGACATGAAAGTGTAGATCATCGAAAATACTAAGGAGTAGCACTCCAAATGCTTCATCAAGTTTTTCAAGATATTTGGCTTTCTCAGTAGCAACATTACGTTCGATTGTTGTCCCATGTAACAGTCTATTGAAACCTCTGTTGAGCATGAATATATCAACTTTTCCTTTCCATTCAAAATAGTTGAAGGAGGTGAGTTTTGGAATCAAGGAGAAATCCATAGTAGCTATTGAATGCACTTCTAATGATGGAATAACCTGCAATAAACAAAGAAATTTATCTAGGGGAATGTTGCAGAATCTACTAAACACTGCTTTAGGACAATGAGAACTTTTATCCGGATCCTTCACACCTAGCTAGACCTCACTAGATTGCTCCAGTGAATTCAATGCAATTGAACCAGGATTTGTTGTGGAAATCCAGAGGGTTCTAGTGCTCTACTGAAAAATAGTTGTTCAATAAACTGCTGCAATTTTTGCAACTTCTGCTACTGCTGCAATTGATGCACTAGCTCTCACAAGCTCTGATACCATGTGAAATTCCACAGGGGTAGATCACTAAGCTTGAACACACCTCACAATTTCACTCAGTTAATTGCAGAGAAGAATTAGGAGAAGGGATGAACAAATTCACTCATGAAACTCGAAAAATATGAGAAAATAATGATAATACATTCATCGGCTATAAGTTGGAAAAAATATGTCAATACAATAGAATGAATTCAATATCTCCAAAGGTGATTCGAATTCTCCTCAAGTCAAGGCTTAGTCAACATTGTAACCATCTCCCAATCAACACTCAATGACCACCGATGGTGAATAAATAGTCAACTGAGTTAGGAATAAGTCTAACTAAACCATGTGAGCACTGAAATAGGGAAGGATACTCCAAAGGGAGCATGAAAGGATATCAGTACTCAAGTGGCACTCTGATATAGTCAACTGGTAGCTACATTCAGTTAACTGAGCAATCAATTCATGAACTGACTTATTAGGTCATAGAAGTGTGTATTAGGGCACATTAGTAATCGAAGTGATTAAAACAATGTGCACTAGGTAGGTAGGAGGGATACTTATGTCTAGAAACAAGCTCCAGGGGTGCTAAACTAGGGACTAGGTGCTAGGATACTCCATTGCTGCTAATTGGATGCATGCAGTGTTGCATGGAATGCATGCATGCATGCAATGCATGCAAATCCAACATGTGATGGTGAGAATATTCCAACACTGTCAGTCTCCTTCATTACTCTGTACTAGAAAGGTTCTTAACATTTTCTCTTAAGGTTCGAGTTGCTTTATGTTTCATTTTGGCAGTGGGAGCAGAGCGTAGCTCTACTACCTTCCCTTCACTTCGAGGTTGAGGCTCTTTGGGTTTTGCTCGAGTTGTGACTTTATTTTAAAATAGAGAAATCTTGTAGCAGCTAGGTTCAATATTCCTAAATTTAAAATTTGTTGAACAGAGGCTAAAATGGCATTTCCAAATTCGGTGATTTGGCCTTAATCTTCTTCCTGTAATACAAGGTCCCTGGTAAAATTTCTTTCACAGTTACTCTGCATATTTTTTTGTAATCCAATTTCACTTAAAAGGTTTAATACTTACCATAACTTTTCATTTGCAGGTTAGGTAACACATTGTGGTTGGTGAGCTTGTGAACTTAAACTATAATGAAGATTGCTAGGCTTGGTAAACCCACAATCCCAACTGTGGCCATGCTCTTCGATCTGGAAGGAAAATTTTTCTTAAATGGATCTATAGGTGTACAGGTATGTATGGTTTGGCATAGAATTAAAGCTAGTTTTTTCAGTTGGAATTGTATTGCATTTAATGTTTTGAAGAGGGTTTTAAACCCTATGTTCCACCTATGTAAATTTTTCTTCTTCGTTGAATAATTTGGATTAGAAATCTAGACTATGGGGTTTATGTTCCCCTCTAGGTTTTTAATCTTTAAGGAAAAATTATCTCCTATTATTGTCTAGGGTAACTGTATTATTTTTTGAAGATAATCGGAATTGTTCTATTTACACATATTGAGCTCTCGATTGCCCCTTAATTTTTTGATGGATTATTTTCCTGGTTCGATATACAGTTACTTTTATAGGGTATGACATTTAATTGTTATCAAACAGTCATATTCTCGTTTAATTGAGAATTTATGTCTCAGTTTTTATGCTTGGCCAAGGTGAATATATTCTAAGGAGTAAACCTTTAACTTTTGAATTCCTTCTTTAGTGAGGAGTTCATTTGCAAGAATTCGACATCCTGAAAACCTCTATGTTTTAATTCATACTAAAGAATTTCTATGCATTTTTCTTAGTTTGTAAAGGATAATAACACGACAACGTTTATTTAATCACAAAATTGTACTTATTCCTAGTTTTGCTAAAAGACTCCTTAGGTTAAAATGTTGTTGTTGTACTCTTTTCATTCTTGTTGATTTCAATGGTTTAAAATGACATTTACTCTGCCTCAAGGAACATTATCAAATCAACTAAATCAAGGGTTTCTTTCTCTTTGTAACCATCGACTGAAAATAACTTAACCACAATTGAAACAACATATTATATGTTTGTATTTATATGATAACATAAGTCAACCACAAGGTACCAAAACCCTTAGACAAAAAATAACATAGAACCATGAGCAAACATTTATATTTTTTTTTAACTGATAGAAAGAATATTTCATGATATTTGTTGTATTGTGTATTACTATCCATCTTAATCAATGAAACACATTAACTCATACTCTGTCTGAAATGAAATGATATCATATCATGGCTACATACAAACAAACTTTAAATTAAATTAAAAAGAAACTATAACATACATTCCAAATACTTATATGTTTCTTTCGTACGATTCATGAGCCTCTGTGCCCAATCAACATAGAAATGGACCACCCTACCTTAGTCTATGGGAAACAGTCTCTTGTTCCTCACTAGAACACCCTTGAGCCAAACAAGGTTCCACTAAAGGAGGTTGGAAAACACCTTTTTTAAGAAATTCCAGTTTCTTCAATTATAGATTTATTTATACAGCTGGTCGCAAGTTCGAAGACCTTTTCTAACTGTACCCTGGCTACAGTTAGTCGGTACTACACAAGTACCTTTCAATGCTTAAACACTAGAATGTTTTCAGTATTCCAGACTACCTCTCAGTACCATGTACTAGACTGCAACTTACTTCTAGTGCACTCTCACATCTTGTGAGAAATTAATTATTCATATTTTTGTGTTTTCCCTCTGAACCCAACTAGGCTTTTCTTTTGTATCTTTTGTCTTTTATATATTTTTCTTTCTTGAATTTGTTATAATTAGTTATGAGTTGAATTAGTTTTACCCATTTTTAATTTGTGTTATCTTCTTATTTATTATTCTTGTGATATATTTTTATTTATAATTCACCTCCTCCTCCTCTAATGGAATCCTGATTGTATCAAAACCATTGCTAAATTTTTAAACACAAGCTAATAACCATATGTATTCACAACAGTTAAAACATATTTGTTCAGTTTTCCTACTACTATTGGATAACATCTTATCCTTTTTTTTTAACCATGGGAACAGCAACCTCCCAAGGGTACATCCAATAGCCCGCAAGCTAGATATACCAGAAACTTGTGATTCAGCAGGAGTCGAGACGTCCCGAAGCCCACGGGGTGAGCCTCTATCCCAAGGGTCGCCTACCCTTCGAGCCTTGTCACAGTGGGCCAATGAGAAACCCTACCCCACTGTATCCTTATTACATAAAAGAAACAACAGTTTGGGGTATTACAATCCAAAAAATTTAAAATCTGAATTTTATCCTTCCAATAGGAAGGACATAATTTATATCAACATTTCAAAAGAAGGGAAACATTTGAAATTACCCATCCATATAAATTTCAATTTCTATGTTGAAATTTCTATGCTATAAAATTCATTCAAAATATTGGAAATATCATAAATTATAATCATTCACTCACTCATGTCATGCACTCACTACTTAGCTTTGCAAGGTGACAAGTGATGACTGACAACTATGGGGTACTAGCCACTGTGATTTGACTCTGAATCCCAAGTCACTTCGGGTTGAGATCTAAGGTGTGATAATGTGTCGATGACTATGGCTGTAACAATAGAGAACCACTACTAGGCCCAAAACAAGGCCGAAACATTGTGCCTACTACCTATGTAAACCTGGATACCAATGTCCACTCGTTTTTCGTCAAAATGAAATTCAAATTGCCGCTTTGATGAGTCTTCCTCTATAAGAATTCATTTATTGCATGAATGTCACAGACTCACAACAACTCTAAACAACACTCAATGGCATGCAACTACAAATAATGGCATGCAGCTAGAACCACAGAGCAAGTAGAGGTTGATTTATGCATTGATATAGAGAGGTGGCACTAGGCACACAATATGGAGAAATAATGAGTTAGAAAAAAAATTTGGACCAAAGTACCACAATGGTTATTAATAAAATTTAAAAAAGCAATTTTTGACTTAGGAATTTTCTTCAATTTGATGGGTGGCATGATCATGATCATGTAATCTCCCTTCGTCCTTCCAAACATATGTGGTTTCTCACTACGTTTGTCTTCGACACTCGCCACCAAAATACATATAAAAATTACATGTCTTTACATCCTCTTCCATTTAAATCTTCATCGCATAGTCACAACTAAGGATTATTATGCATGCACACCCTCACCTTATAATATCAATTGGGTCAAGGGGCAAAGACAACCATAAATGATCAAATGTGTCAAGACGCAAAGAGTAAGAGACAACTATAAGTAAGTCTTACATTAAATTTACCATATAAGTCTTTAATTAGCACTATCATCTGAGATTTGACACGTTGGATTGTTGTGATCTTCTTATCACTCCTTACCAATGTGATCATAAGGATTCTTTGATGGTGAATTCCATAATTTTAAGTCTTCTTCCTCATTCTCATGCCTTTTGGTAAGACAATAAGGAGGGCAGTGGCCCGCATCAGCATGGAAAACGGTTTCGACATAGAGGTAGATACATTAATTCTTTCATTAAATAACTTAAATTTCATGCTAGTGACTACGAATTCACCGAATCGTGGATTGGTGAAAAACACATCAAATTTTAGAGCCTCGAGCTCTTAATTACTCATGCATCTAGAATTTTCGCAAATCAAGCCATTAACAAACTTGTTTTGTTGTTCTGGTTCAATTTAAAAGGTAGATTGTCGAGACTCAAACATGCAACGAGTCGCAAGGATCCAGTTGACTTAGGCTTGATTCCATTTCCCCTCCATCCCATACCTGTTTGTTGTTGCTACAAGTGTTGAACAACAAAATTTGATGCCTAGGCCCCTATGATGCTAGCGTTGCTAACTTGCTTGGTATGGAGGATTTTTTTTTAATGTTTTTTTGAGCTATGTATTATTTTTTCTTAGGCTCCTAATGTCCATCATTCTTACATCTCTCAAGCTTTGATGGTTTCCCTCTCTATGGTTTGAATTAAGGTTTTGGTTGGTTTTATATGTATATTTTGGTTGTAGGCTTATTATAGCCTCGTTTTGCTTAGTGGCTTCTTTTTGTACATAGTTAACAGTAAGTAATTTTCTCATGGTTCTAGTTTTATTTTAAGACTATATCTAGTTACAATGTCTTGCACTATGCATAAGATCATGCAGATGCCCCAATATGGTTATTGCATAGTCTAAGTAGTTTTTTTGTATAATGAAGTGTGGTCTAACTCAGCAAAATACAACAAAATAGTTGTTATTTTAATTAACTGTAAAATTAATGTTACATATATGTCAAATTAATGTGTTCAAATTCGATTTTATTGAAAATATACCATTTTATCATGTAGATATTAAGGAGTGCTCAATTATTTTATCATGTAGATATTAAGGAGTGCTCAATTATTTAAGATTGTAAAAATTTGGATAGGCAATATTTGTTTTTTGCATTTTTTAGGAAGAAGGATTTAGTTAATTTATGCTTATCAATTGAAGTACAATTATTTAAATTGCCTTTCATCTTTGAAGAGCTCCAGGATCAAATGCCCTTCCAATAAAAATTAAGACCCACCCTTCAAATTTGATCATTGCCGGGTGCTCAGAATTATCGCGGATACACAGCTGGTCAATTAGTTTCTATTCGAAGAACGGAACGTTCAACTGACCGCATGACCGCTCGTAATAAAGGTGGCAGTTTCTTGCTGTGAAAGCAGGCTTCTTCTACAAGTTGGAAAATATATTCTCTGCACAAAAATTCATAGTGGGCATTTAGTGTTCCATGTTTGGCGGCCGCAATGGTGCCAATGCAGAGCGGTTTTCCCGTTGTAGTTTGAAGGAGAGGGCGGCTATTCCCTCCCTTTATTCTCCGTTGGATAGAAGAACCACTATCATTATATGCTCCCCCGGTTTACTCATAAATAATAATAACAAAATCTCTTAAGAGATCATATGATCCTTCTGAGTTTTCCCGCTCTTTGACTACGAGAATATGGAAACAACAGGGTGGAGAATAATTTGTTACAGCATGAGTGACACCCAGCAAAGTTCATGATTCAAAGTTAGAGAAGAATCTGTAAACATGTCGCTTCATTATTCCAAGATATACATCCCAATAAAATAGATATTTGTACGAGGAAGCTATTTATACAAGGATACAACGTGCATAAATATTTATGATAAGTTAATATAAAACGATTCACATAACTAAATGCACTTAATTTGTTTGTTAACCTATCTTCATTTTAACGTGCACCATAGGGTATGAAATCTTATGGGCCGAGGATGGTGTTAGCCCTATGTACACTTGGAAGTTGAGTTTGCAAGGTGCATCTTTTAACGTACTTGTATATTGTAGCGGGTATATAGCTTGATAGGGGATTTACAGTTATTTCTTGAATTTGAATTTCTATGGTCTATAGAGTCACTCTTCAAGTGGGAAAAAATCCTAAACCTGGACAAGGTGGTTACTTTGCCAATGATTCAACAGCTAATGATTCCATGGCTAATGATTTCATAGAAAATTATAGCTTGTATAGTAGCTTGTTCGTTAGACCTTGATGAGGGCGTAGGGATCAATAATTTGCTATTAAGTCCAGGTGGGAATTAAATTTGATGGTAAGCTAGGGGGATGCAATACTTTTGAGAGTCCATGTGTCTGGGGGTGAAAAATACAACCAATATAAATCAATCTTAAACTTGAATCTATTAAGTACAAACACTATCAAACTTCTTGAAATGTAAACTTTTTTATCTTAAACATTTTATATATCAAGAAGAAGAAAAAAATTTAAGAAATTTTATCCCTATCAATGCTTGTAATTACCCTCACATATATTACCAAATAACTTTATTTAAGTTTCTTTTTATCAACTAAGTGATATCATTTGATGCATAAGACATGTCAAGAATACTAAAAAAATTGACTATCAAGATTAAATCTAATTTATAATTAAGAATTTTGAAAAACTTTTATGGTTTTACAACTTTCACTTCCATGTATAAAATATATATTTCCTTTTTAAAGATTATAAATATTATAGTTTTTGCATTGGAGAAGGTAGAGTATGTACACTTTTATAAATAGGAATATCTCATTTTTCTAAAATAAGAAAAAAATTATAATATTTCTTACCACCTAAGATGTGGGCCTTGGCCACTAACATGTTTCTTTCCCTATAAAATGAATAATTTAAAGGTCATATTCCAAGACCAAATGACATTTTCAACCTAGATCCTGTATAGAAGAAAGTCACTATCATGTACTCTCATTGTTGAAAGACTGGAATCATGTGCTTTCATGAGGGAAGAAAGGAATCTGATCTCATATATCTACCTCTACTACTAGCACAGTCACTTAACTTGTGGTAGGTGAACACCAATAGGTCACAAGTTATGTTCCATAAATGCGTTCTTTGTTACTTGTTCTCTCTGGGTTGATCAACCATTGTCCTCGCCTACATGTTATCACTCGTCTTCTTCTAGTTAAACGGGTTGTCTGCCACGAAGCCCATTATCCATGCATCAACTAAGAGTTGTCCATGCATTAGCTACCAGTTGATTTTTGATATTATTTTTTCTTGTATGATTGTTTATTTTGAATTTGGAACGACTATCATAAAATCAATCTGGATAGTACACTTGTCTCATCCTCGTGCTTTCTAGAAAAAACATAGATACTAGTCCACCACAAATTATATGATATAAACACCTATTGGTGTAATGACCTTAAATTAAATTATCACCACCATAGATACATCTTAGGTGCAAACCCTTTTTAGAGTGCTAAACTTGAAGGGTTTTATGTACAAATTATTTTAGATGAGTCTTCTTTTGTTTTAAGATTATATTTACTTTATTAATATATAGATATGTAAAGTGTTTTGTTGTGAATTGTCCATTACCAATATAAATAAAAATTGAAATTGAAATTTGATATATATTTATATAAATGTGTTTTATAATTTAGTTAATTTAAATTTGAATTCCACATACACTAATTTTTAATTTTATATTTAGAATCAAATAAACACAATTATTATTATATATAAAACAAGACAAATATACAAATACATCAAACCACCAGATTAAACTAAAAACCACCATATTAAATGAAACAAAATAAATGTGAGTGAAGATGAACCGCATGTACCATAGAATGCACATTGCACACATAATAGATACTCATAGAATGCACATTGCACATTTAAAAAATAAAAATTCAAGTTGATTGGAGTGTAATAAATTGACATGCACTGCTGCTTAGACTTCAATAAAACCAGTTTAAACAAATTGTAAAACATTTTCAGTAGAGAGAAGTTTCACTTTGGGGTTAATCGTAGTATTAAAAAAGGGTTTAACACATAAAACATTATGCCACTAAGTGATTGCACAAACAAAAACCCTCCCTGTAAGAAGTCAGCCAAAGCAGTCATAACTATTTGCAATGTAATCTCTCTGGAGAAGCAAAAACAAAATCTCCTCACCCTGTTAACTTTAAACGTTTAAATACATATCTTAAACTTAAAAGACAAAACATACAGAAAACATTATACCACTTAATGATTACACAAAACCCCTCACTGTAACACCCCTCACTGTAACAATTCAGTTAAAGAAGTCTTAACCATTTGCCCTGCAATCAGCGAAAAGGGCAAAGCAAAACAAAATCTCCTCCTAAACCCAGCCACCTTTAAACATTTAAATACATATGTTAAGCTAAAAAGACAAAACAAAACGAGGGAGCTCTAATGGCTTCAATTGTTTATACCAAAAAAAAAAATTAAGAAAAGAAGATAGAATTTTATTAACAGCGAAAGAGGTTTACATAATAGCAGTAGAGCTATACTGCTTCAAAGTCATTAAGCGCAAAGAATTAAGTGCAAGCATTGTAAAAAAGAGATGGAGAAATTTATCTTTCTCTGCATTTACATCTCTTGGATTAAGTGCCTCACTATCTACTTTATCTGAGTTATCCGGCTCAAGATTGACAACTGGAGGATTGCCTCACGAACTATTTTGAGGCATATTTCTGCAGGTTTCTCCAATCTGAAGTGTTGGGCTCATTATTCTCCCACCTCTAACTAGCAGCGAATTGCCTTAGACAGCCAACTTCAGCTTTATAAAGAATATCCTCTTCCTGGCTTCCTGGTTATAGAAAATAAGATATGCAACCACTATACATATGTATGCACTGAAGTTCTCCTGGATAAGAGGTGATCATGGAATTCATTAATTCAGATGCACAAGAAACAGTACAAATTAATACATTAGAAAACTAATGAATACAGTGCCACTGTATACCTTGAAACGAAAAATGGAGAATATTCACTTTTACAGGTTTTCTGATTGATCTTCATCCTCCAAAAGGTTAGACAGGCCCACATTTTTGCATGGAGTTAGATGATAGTACCTACAATAAAGATTGTTAAACAGCCAAGAACTGGTCAGTAAACAAAAGATACAAAAGCCAAAGAACCCAGGTTGGCATGTACAAGTTACCTTCTATGCAAACCACGTTTATAACCTCTGAAAGATAGCATGGCCTGCACTCCCAGAAATAAGCCTGAAAGCAAACACTGCAAAAACACACAATGCACAGTTAAATAAATTATTAATATGGAAAGAAATCCAACGTAGTGATGACACTGTGGTAATACCCATTCTCCACTTACATTTGAACATATGCAAAACAACAAATGCACATACCTTTGTGAGTGAAGCCACTGTCAGACCTCTTACTAGTAGACTTGGCATTCTCAGAATCTTTTGGCCCTTGCCAACTTCTTCCCATTTATGAAAGTTCTGAGCATACTCCTTAAAAGATTTGACATTGAATGAGTCAATTGCAAGTTTTAAGGAGCTGCTGTTGTCCTCCAACGCATTTGTTGTCATAATCACAGATTTCACTGGACTAGGCCTTATCTTATAAGTTTCCAAACTGCCATTCTCTCCAATGCATACACTGCTAGAATCATCTTCTTCGTATCTCTGTGATAATGGGTCAGTATATATCTTCTTTATCATAGAATCCAATGGCGGAGCCCTTATCTTGTAAGGCTCCAAACTGCCATTCTTTTCAATAGATACACTGCTAAATCCATTTTCCTCACATCTCTTTGATAATGGGTCAGTTTTCTGAGACAAATCTATAATCTGTTCGGTATCCACGTGCACTTCTAGAATTCCATCACTTTCCTCTTCTTCTGCCTCCAATGGTTCAAAAAATGCTGGCATCCTCTGACGAGCATTTGAGCGCTGCCTCAAGCTATTGATATAAGCTGTCAATGCACTTTGTAGCTCCTCGCCAGAGGATCTCAATTCATTCTCAGAGTCAGAGTTCATTTCCTTCTTCTCTGACAACAGATTCAGCCTCTTCTGCAATGCTTCTATTGCTTCGCACAGCTGACTCCAACCAGAATGGTTATAAGCCTCAGACGAAATTGCAGGCCTTTCACATGTTTTGCCTGGACTAAATTCGGATTTAGCATGACCGTCTCCACCATGAACCACACGGTTTGTTTCTACATAATTAGAGAATCCCACTGTGGCAGAGACTTCTCCATGACAAGAACCTATAGAGCTATTACACTTAGACAATATGTTTTCATATTTATCCCCATTTTGGGCTGTAAAACCAGCAGAATCATGGCTACCAATCCTTTCTACATCCAATGATACAGCCGAGTATTCTAGGAAACCCTCATTACAAGAAGCCCCATCACTCCGGGCATCCACATCTACAGAACGGGTTGCAGGTAACCCAATCTCATCAATCTCAGAGTCATAGATACCATAAGTCAAAAACTTGTGTCTGTAGGCTTCAAGCTGCCACTGTAGGGCCTGAATCTCCTCATTTTTTTGGAAGAGTAGATCCTCGTAAGAATTATATGTCTCATGTACATGTGCCAATTTCTCCTCAGCCTCCCTTCGGTACTGGGTGTGTTGCATTTCCAACTTGAATTTTTCTTTCTGTAGGCGAGAAATCATGAGCAAGGCATCATCAATTGAATCGGCCGAAGCATTCCTCTCCATTTCAAGCTCGGAATTAGCGTCCTCTAATGCCTGGTGCTGAGCGCACAGTGCATCTAACAATTTATGGAGAACAGACTCAGCCCATATACCATTCAGAGACAATTCTCTCTTTCCTACAGTGGTTGGCATCTTGGTTTTACTGCTCTTTATCTTGCTTTGAGTATGTTGCTTGCATTTCTGTTGGGGTTCAATATCATGCGCCCTTAAGTCTCTATTGCTTTGCTGCTCTGTTGTAAGAACATTGGATACAAAATCTACAGCTCCGAGCTCCATTTCAATAAAAGCCCTGAATTCTTTGAAGCTTCAAAGCGCAAGCCTGCTTAAGGAAATTGAAAACTAGATAATTAGCTGCAACTATAAGCGTATATGAATCGTGAATTGTCAGGGTATGGAAATTTTCCCAGCATCACATAAAGATGATGAAGAACTATTACCACTGGCACAGTGATTGCGTTTGTTCTATATCACGAACAAATTTAAATTTGAAGAACGAGAACGAGAAGGGAGGGAGAACAAAAACAGCACATACACCGAGGTTTAATTTAAATTTTAAAAACGAGAACGGGAAGGGAGGGAGAGAAAAAAATTAAAAAACACATACACAGGTTTATATTGCTTTGTGAGCCAAATCAACCAAATCTAACACCGAGTGCTCATTGTAGAACTCTTAAAGCCTACAGTGAAAACATGGTATATTTGGAGCCTGCAGTGACCATTCGATTCAATGAGAATATGGGTATTTAATGAGGGTAAATCTATGTCTGAATTCTGAACTTACATAAAAAGTTTGTTAAAAAAAATTCATATCTTGAAAATCTGTCATATTTTATAGTAGATAAGAGTCAAGAGTAAAAAGTCAAATATCAATACATATGTTCAAGGAGTACATACCCTATAGGGCCATCCCTACACTCATAATATGCCCTCAGCGTTCTTAGGAAACATTCTTATTATTACTTGGTAACCTTATCCTCAGACCTCCTTTGGACTAGCCTTCGGAACCTCTATGAGACCCTTACCCTAGAAAGCGCATATTCTTAACTGTTAATAAAAACAGATTTTACCTTTATATTAATATAGCTATTCTTGCCTCGGATGCGGGTGGCATAACTCCAAATGCAGGTGGCATAACTCTAGACATGATAGGAGGTAGGGTGGCACATGGCGAGGAGGGGGAGCCGCATGTTTGAGAGGACGACTCACCCTTCATGGGGGCATGTGATAATTGGCACTCAAATCGCCCCAGTATTCCGGCGACCGGCGACGGAAAAGTTTCCGGTGAGGCACAATTCCAGTCCTTTTGGTTATTTTTTCGGAATTTCGATGATCTGGGTCGTTTTAAAATGGACCAAAACCCCTAGGGTCATAGTTCCACAGAAAATGAGGTGGAACTACGATTCCACCATTTTTTATAACCGGATCTAGGGAACAAATCGCCGGAAACGCGAGGCAATTTGAGTGGCAGTTATCCCACGCCCTTCATGGGTGGCACATAAAAGCTTCAGTTAAGTAAGTTGTGTCGGAGGATGGAATGAGAGGTACCTAGTATGGGGATTCGAGTTCACTTCAATGCGCTTGTAATGGTGAGAGGAGGTGGTTAGTACGTGATACAGGTGGATATCGGTGGCGGCCCACCTCTTCCAACTGGCTCAAAACAGTCTTTTGGCGATTTTGGTAAATTACTATTTTTAGCAGTTTTTCAGGTCCTGAACTTCCGAAGCCGTTTTGAGGCCCTAAACAACGTTTTTTGGCGATTTGGGAGTCCAAATGGTTTCCTTCGACATACATTTACTCTTATTGAAAGTTGTAAATCTTAGATAGCCCTTTCCAATGGGCTACCGAGCGCCCCAAACGGAGATTGTATGCAAAAGTTATGACCCCGAGAGGTTGACTATTCAACTAACCACCTTGGGGCCGCAAACTTTATGACGGTTCATCTTCTAGGGTTAGATTTTTGGATGCTTGGGATTCTTTCCCTCATGCTTATGATAAATAGACCCTTTCAGCCTCTCTTTGTATTCATCTTGGCACGAATGAGCATAGCGGCCACATCTCTTCTCCGAGATAGCTACCACCATTCCAGCTATTGTATTTTACAGTCTATTCTATTTCCGCTATTTAATAGAATGTGTGTTTATTGTATCACTGTGTTCTTTGCAATATATCTCTGTATATGCTATCTTATTTCGTTCCTGCATAAATCCGGATCAATGGTATCAAAGCGGTTTGCTCTTTGATTGTTTCTCGGTGCATGTCCCTGACGAGGTCAGGATACAGAGAGTTGGGTCTCGAACTAGTTTCACTTGGGGAAGACCACTCTTGCCGCCCCAAACAGCCTCCCATGGCGGAAGAAAAGAGAGACGACGGAGCAATAGATCCTATCAAGTTGTTGCTCGAGGAAGCCCTCGCGGGACAGAGGAACGAGATGATGGCAATAGTGGCAAATGTACCTTCAACGAGCAGCCATTTCGGAGATATGACCCCCTTCAAGGTACAAGTTAATTTTTATATCTGTTTATTTGAAGGCCAAATCAATGCCAATGCCCTAGATAAATGGTTGAATCTACTAGAAGGGTATTTCTCTGTCCACAATTTTTCCGATAGGGAAAAGATCGTCTTTGCACTCGTCAAGGCCGTCCCCCATGTCAAAAATTGGTGGAAAATGTATTGTGAGCAAAACTCATCAGACGAGTCTGGATTGTTTGAATATTCCAATCCCACTTAGGCCTCTTTTATAAATCCCGTCAAGGAACAATATTACCCTGTTGAAACTATGATGACCAGTACACAAAATGGACCATTCTGCACCAAGAGAGGGACCAAACAGTGTCGGAGTACACCAACAAATTTCATACCTTGCGCACAAAGCTAGGTATCAAGGACTCCGAGCGGAACCTAGTACTGAAATATCGCAGTGGCCTACACCAGTACATACGAACAGAGATGGATTTATTGGAAATCTCTTTACTTGGATCTGCCTATCGATATGTTGTCAAAATTGAGCAGAAATTTCAGCAAAAGAAGAGGCGTGACTTTGGACCTGCACAGAAGTAGGGCAAGGGAAACTCTGGCTCGCAGAACATAGGGAAGGGAAAGGACAACCAGTCCCAACCACAAGCGAAGAAGGGTAACGAAAAGATAAAGAAGGACACCAGGAAGTGGTGCGAGTTCCAAAAAATCCCCTGGCACAACACTGATGAATGTCGCTCAAAATAGTCATTGGTGGCTGAGATCAAAGCTTCGGAATCAGATCCTAGTTCCGATTCTGACTCAGAACCTAATTTCACAGCCGGGCAGAAAGGGAAGCAGATCGTTGATGTAGAACCCAGTGTCGTTGTTGCCACCACACAGATTCAACCAGAGGAACTTGAAGAGTCGGAGGCAGAGGAGCGCCTTTTCCACTCACAGATGTGGGTGAAAGAAATTCCCCTACACTTTGTTGTGGACAGCGACAACCAGAAGAACCTGATCTCAACAGAAGTCATCAAGAGACTAGAGCTACCAATAACACCACATCCACAACCATACACCATTGGATGGCTAAGACAAGGACGAGGGATCCGTGTCAGTCACCAATGCCGCCTACCATACAACATCAAGCCCTTCAAAGATGAGGTATTGTGTGATGTGGCCCCACTTGAAGTATGTGATGTTCTTTTAAGACAACCATACATGTGGAAGCGTCATGCTGTATATGAATCACGACCTCGCAGTGTCATTGTCACTTTGGGAGGACAACTCTACCGGATACCAGAGATAGTTGCACCTTACCCAACCAAGCAGGGAAGGAAGATAATCTCCCACACTGGGAAATTTTCCATACTCGCAATTGCCACTAAAGGTGAACATCAGATCACAGATACATCCACAACCTCTGCACATTATCCCTCTACTTAGAAAAAACAAGAAGAACAAAAATTCAGTGGATCATCACCTATTTGAGTGCATCTACAGTGCAAGGCCACGCATTCAAGGTGCTCCTCCAAAAAGAAGCCATCCACACCAGTGCAGACCAAGGATACCACAACAACCAAAACTGTTGAACAGCTCCAACACATCCAACAACAACAATTACAACCCTCTAAAGATTTCAAAGAAAGACAACCTTTTCGCCTGAGCAAACGTTGCACCAGGAGCTCAACTCAACACACAGTTCGACAGATAAGGGATATGACGCAATGGAGACCATTGTTTCCTAAGGAGGGAGGATTGATCCAGGTGGATATCGGTGGCGTCCCACCTCTTCTAATTGGCTCAAAATAGTCTTCTGGCGATTTTGGTAAATTACTATTTTTAGCAGTTTTTCAGGTCTTTAACTTCCGGATCCGTTTTGAGGCCCTAAACGACGTTTTTTGGCGATTTGGGCGGTCAAATGTTTTTCTTTGGCATGAATTTGGCCCTAGTTGAAAGTTGTAAATATCGGATAGCCCTTTCCAACGAGCTACCGAGCGCCCCAAACGGAGATCGTATGCAAACGTTATGACCCCGGGAAGTTGACTATTCAACTAACCACCTTGGGGGCGCAAACTTTATGACAGTTCATCTTCTAGGGCTAGGTTTTTGGATGCTTGGGATTCTTTCCCTCGTGCTTATGATAAATAGGCCCTTTCATCCTCTCTTTGTATTCATCTTGGCACGAATGAGCATAGCGGCCACATCTCTTCTCAGAGATAGCTACCACCATTCCTGCTGTTGTATTTTACAGTCTGTTCTATTTCCGTTGTTTAATAGAATGTGTGTTTACTGTATCACTGTGTTCTTTGCAATATATTTTTGTATATGATTCTGTATATGCTATCTTATTTCGTTCCTACATAAATCCGAATCAGTACGAGAGTCAGGTAAATATGGGAGACGATGACTCTGAGTTAGGGGGCAATCATTATCTGGCGAGGCTGGAAGGAAGTTCCATTAACACAGTTGCTGGTGTAATTACCATGAAGCTTGTGACGGGCTATAAATCCCTGGACCAAGCTGGTTGGAAGCCACATCCATGGGGTTTCATTGCTTCAAATATGATAATTTGGTGGTTGCAAGAGTATCTAGTGCCGAGAGGGGGGAACGATATGGAGACACCGAAGGAGACTAAGGGAGGGGTCGATCGGAAACGTGCTAAACATGAGCAACTTCATGCTGCTCATGTGGCCTAGATGTATAAGGCCATTGTTCCGCCCTAAATTTGGGAAGAGATAGAAGCTATCGACTGAGCCCTCTGGACGTACTTGGAAGTGGAGAACCATGTGGAAGAATTTAAGGCCTTGGAGTCATGGATTAGTGACCCAGGTACAACTCAAGCTCGCATCTCGCTATACCGTAGGAGTGTAAATTTGTCATGGGTGTTCAAAGGTCTATTGGGTCATATGATGGCAGAGTGGGATGTGAAGATGCAAGGGGACAAGGTTCCAATTCCCTTATGGAAGGAACAATGGATTTATTTATGGTTGATGCACAAGAAGGTGGATGTTACACCTCACCACCTTAGCATTTCTTTTCTGCTTCGGCCTAGTCCTGTGCATACTGGCAAGGCTAATCTGGTTCCTGGGATGCATGGTGAAGCTGGTCGGGTGGGTGATGTGGTTTTTGGGACCATTCGGGATCGCGACTAAAACACTACAATTGGAATGTCTATGGGTGATATTTTTGGCCCGTCTATCGAACGTAATGATTCTTAGTTGTTCTATCAGTCTATTAACTAGTTTTTGTTCCTTTTTGTAATGTGAATTATGGCTCAGCCAAGCTATGCGACAACCTGTCGGAATTGGGATATGGTGGTGATATGTAATTTGGACTTCTGCCTTATTTTTGGGAAAGGGAAACTTAGTCGATGTGGTCTTGTATGAAGGTTATGAATCTTGGGCTCTCTTCAACTCCTTAAGGAAGGGGGCATGTGATTATTGGTTTCTGTCCTGCAAAGGTAGTTGGTTGAGTTGTTTGAAAATTAGACTGGCAATAGTACTTTATTGCTATGTTTTAACAACTAATGATAAAAAATTCCAACTAAATTTTACAATACTAATAAATAACAAAAAGTTTTATACAAGGTTCTATATATTTGGAAATTATTATTTCACTGAGGGTTCATATGTTTTGAAATTAAGATTGATTTTTTTCTCACTCTATGGATTTATATTTACATAAATAAAATTTTGAAGATGTTTAAAAGGGTCAAACATTTTTTTGGGACATGTTTGATTGAGACTTTTAAGAAATGCACTCATGTTAAGATTAGATTTATTTAGCTTTATATGAACATATGTGTAAAATAAGTAAAACTTTTTTGGGAGAATTTTTCAAAAAGATTGAAAAATATTTTAAAATGAAATAATATTTATGATTATAGTGTATGAAGAGAGTTTTATTTTAGAGGAGTTTGATTTTCTATGAGACGAGATGATCTTAAATAACTCCTAAGTGTATAAATATCCTAACACCCCCCCTTAAGAACAACTTGGGATAGGATTGAAGGATTTACAAAGGTGACACAATAGGAGTAGGAATGAAGCAATGATGAATTCCTAAACTCTTGACTACGATTGAAGTTTAGAAAAATTCACTTGTGTAAGAGACTTTGTGAAGATGTCTACAACTTGATCATCGGTAGGGAAAAAGAGCACTTTGAGAACACAATCCTGAATATTTTTCTAATGAAGTTCATTTATAGCTCTTGATGTGTTTGACACGTTGATGTTGAACTAGATCTTTGGCGAGTTTGATGGCACTCTTATTGTCACATCAAAGGGTAGTCGAATGTTTTTTCTCGAATCCAATCTATGAAAGGATTTGTTGAAGCCACAAGGCTTCTTGACTTGCATTGCCTATGGCTTGACACTCTACTTTTGCTGAAGAAAGATCAAGAGTGTGTTGTTTCTTCCAAGCCCAAGTAACAAGTCTGGAACCAAGACCGAAAAAATAATTTGTAGTAGACTTTTGATTATTAGGGTCACCATCCCAATATGAATCAATGAAACTAACCAACAAAGGAGTCCCCCCTTGAATTGTAATGAATCCCAAACTGAATACCCCAGATATACCAAAGTATCCCTTTTTCTTTTCTTTCCAATGATTGTCATGGGGCATTTGCATATATCAGGAAATAAGACCAACATCAAAGGAAATATTAGGATAGGTATGAATCAAGTACAAAAGACTGCAAACTAACTAACGATACAAGGTGGCATCTACTTCCGGGTGTAGTGCTTGTGGTAGTAAGCTTGAGTCTAGACTAGAAGGGAGATGGAGTTGGTTTACAATCATCTATGTGAAATGGAAAAAGGTCACAAGCATACTTGGATTGAGAAATAAAATTTTATTCTTTGATTTGCAAAACTTGGAAGCCAAGAAAATAATGCAAACGTCCTAACTCAGTCATTTCAATGTTCTTCTTAAGGTTGGATTTCACATGGGTTAAAAGTTTAGGGTCACTACTAGCAAGAATAAGGTCATCAACACAAAGAACAAGGATTATGAGATGAGTCCCTACTTTCTTGGTATAGGCGTTAGGCTAAGAATGACATCTAGAAAAATCAATGTTAAGGAGAAAGATATCCTCTTTGGCATACCAAGCTCAAGGTGCTTGTTTAAGGCCATAAAGAGATTTCATAAGGTGAGTGACAAAAAAGGATGGAATTATTTTGAATATATCCAAGAGGTTATGCAAATTTATTCATGTAAATCCATTTGCAAGAAGGTGGACTGAACATCCATTTGATGAACCTTCCATTTATGTGAAGTTGCAAGAGCTAGAATAAGGAAGATGGAGTTCATTTTAGCGACAACGGCAAAGTTTTCATTGTAGTCAATTCCTTCAATTTGGGAAAATCCTTTGGCAACTAACATTTCCTTGATTCTTTCAACACTTCCATTGGATGCATACTTACTTGTATATAGCCATTTACATATGACAAGTTTTCTTCCTTTGGTAAGAGGTACAAGATCCCAAGTATTGTTCATCATTAAGGAACAACATTCTTCATTCATTGTTGCATCCCAATTTGGATGGCTAGAAACTTCTGCAAATGTTGTTGGATCACAAGTCTATAAAACTTGAGCCAAAAGAGAAGAGGCTATAAATGTGAATGTGTTTGGCGTTAATCTCTAGGATCGCCAATAAGATCACCAACTACTTTGCATGTTGTACAAACCCATCTAAGAAGTAGTTGTGATAGTGCAAGTTCATGTTCAAGGGACACAACTAGAGGAATGTGAGCAGGTGGAGGTGGATTTTACTCCTCATTGTCATGATATGAAGAAGAAACTAAAGTATGATCACTAGAAAATAAGTTGGGAATAGAAAGTGGCACAAATCCCAAAGATGGTTCATAAGCCAAAGATGGCACAAACACCGAATTAGGCTTGCAGGCCAAGATATTTTCATCAAATTTAACATCATTTTTAATAATAATGTTATTGAAGCTAAGTTAAAGAATCCTATAACCTTTTTCATCTTCAAAATATCCAACAAAAAATCACTTCTCACTCTTAGGTGGTAAGGTTTTATGTTTTTCATCGGGAATGTGAGCCCATGCTTCACTACCAAACACACAAAAGTGGCTTACATTTGGTTTAATGTTACTACATGCTTCTTTAGGTTTTATATCCTTCTAGAGACATTGTGGGAGTGTGATTGACTATGTAATTAGCACATATAATGGATTCAACCCAAAAATGAAGTCTTAATCCTTAGCTTGTATCATACAATTAACCATTTCCCTTAACGTGTGATTCTTTCTCAAAGCAACACCTTTTGTTGTGGTGTATATGGAACAATATCTTGCATCTTAACTCCTTATGAAGTGCAGTAATTTGTAAATTTATTGTTTACATATTTGCCTCCATTATTTGTTCTTAACTTTTGTATTTATGTCCAAATTGTTTTTATACAAGGACCATGTAGGCCAAAAAACATGTCAAAAAAAACACTCTTAATTTTTAATAAGTAAACCCAAGTGCATCTAAAGAAGTCATCAATGAATGTTAAGAAGTACTTGAAGCCAAAGAAAGACGTAGAATGAAGCATACTACACAAACCACTGTGAATAAACTACAAGGGGGATGAGGCATGCAAAGAGGAAAGTTTGTCAAAACTATCATGATAAAGTTTTCCAAGAACACACTCAAAAGAATCACCATCTATACAAGAGATGAGAGGAAGAAAAGTCTCCATCTGTTGATTACATAGTTGATTCAATGAGTGATAGTTTAGATTACCAAATAGCTAATGTCAAAGTTTGTTCAAGTCATCGCTATGAGCAATAAAAACTAATGGAAAAGGTGATGAACCAAAGTTATTAAATCTATACAACCTGATAATATCATTACCAATTATAATTCCAACTAGGACATGCTTAGTATATTTTAAATCCTTCATTACAATTTGGTAAGGTGTAAACTCTACAGTCTTACATTCACCAAAATAAGTGATATGATAGTCTAACAACAGATTGCATGAAAGACTTGGAACACATAATGTATCTTTGAAATAACCATCATCTAGTTGAATTGTTTTAGATCCTACAATACTAAGAGATATTTCATCACCAATAAATATTTGTTTGGTTTTACATTCATTTAATGAAGAAAAAATGGATTTATCCTTATCCATATGACAATATGTTCTAAATCATTGAGCCATTCATTAGGAGAAGAAGAAGAAAAAGAAAACGCATTGGAATGCAAATCAGAAGTAGAAAGTGCATGTTCGTGAGAAGTAGAGTTAGAAGAAGAATCAAGGTTGATGTTGTGGTCCTTCATTGTTTCTTAAGGCTTCCATATTCTTGAAACCCTTAGATTACACATGACCATCTTTCCCACAAAAAATTCAATGGTGCTGACTCTTCTTACCTTTTTATTTGGTTCCCTTTGCACCATTGGAAGGATGAGTTGACTGAGAGTGTTTAGGACCCATGTTTCACTTATTGTTGTGAGGATTTTTCTTCTTTGGATGCTTGGATTTATTATTTTGTTATGCCACTAAGGCTTTGCTAGATGTATCAGAAATGTTGATCACTCCAAGATGTTAGAGATTATATTTCTCTCTAATTATCACATCACAAAAAACTTCAAGAATGGGTTCTTTATAAGTAGCCCCTAGAGATTCTTTGATGGAGTAAAAAGTAAATACAAAAATAGAATAAGGAGGACCAAGCTTAGAAATAATATAAGTAATACATTTATTTTCTAGCTTAGATATATTACATTCTTCAACTAAGAGTCTAAGGGTTTTTCACTGATATAGATAGTCTTGAGCGCAAGAGAAAACACTCATATTTAACACAACCAATTAATTTTCATCATGTTGAACTCGAATCTCATTGTGTTTACCAAAAATAGTTTTCAACTTTTCCCAAGCCACATCTAGTGTGTCAATTCCTTGAACATGGAATATTAACTCATCAGTGATAGATAACCCGATTAATCCATAGGATCTAACTTTTTTACTATCCCATTTTATTTTGTTATCGGCATCTGTGGGGGTAGTTTCTTTTCCCAAGGTAATCTTGTAAAGTCCCTACTTTGTAGGACATATTTTATATGGGATCTCATTGAGAAGTAGTTGGTACTAGTAAGAAGAATATCACTTGGACTAGCCATATTAATGAGTTCAAAAAATGAAACTAATGGTTTCCATGCAAATATTTTGAAAAAGTAGGCAGTTGAAAAAACTAATAAAAATGGACTACATATGTCAAAGTTATTCATTTTTAAGAAAATCATAAAAAGGAACTAGGGGGCACATGGTAGGTTGAGGTTGAACCACATTGTTATGGGTGCAAACAATGCAATAAAGACTTCCCCCATGTGTAGAGAAAATATGTTTTTCAGCTGAAGAGTGTAATCTCAGCAATAACTCATCCAAGGTCAACCTAGCTCTTCCATCCATAGTGTCCTTTTGTGTGATTGACAGAGCAATGTGATCACGGACGAAGAAGTGCAGATTTGACCTATAACAAGGGTTGTGATAGTTATGTCAACTGCCAGGAGTCCTTTCTTCTATGGTCAAAATCTATGTCAGTTGTCTTTTCACCCTTACCTCATATCCTTGGAGTCAACACTCTTTTGATCATTCTCTCATTCATGTTTCTACACTATGTAGAGTTTTTCTATTGATGCCATATCCATTACGAGACTGTGTTTAACCCAAAAAATCGAATTTGGAGACATGGATGCATTTTTGGAAGGGAAAATAGATGGTTGTAGGTGAGCATGGAGGTTGGGAAACCTATGAACCTTTAACCATTGGCTTCTTCTACTTTTGGATGCTTGAGAATCCATGTATTAATGTTACAGGAGGCACTCCAATAGCATACAACAGGTTGGACTCTTATTGCACACACTAGTATGCATTGTAAGGGTTGGATTTCCTGAATGGAAATACCTTCCTTTTGTTGTGTGGGGAAGTTGGAAGGATTTCCATGAATGTGATGGATTAGTGAGACCCCTGTAGAGTTATGTTGGAGCTTTTGGCTAATCATAGAGACCAGAGTGGGTTGTGTGCTGAGAGAGAGAATCCTGTAGGTGTATCCTTTGTCCCGGTGGCCTCATAGCCCAGCTTGGGAGTGGCCTCTCAGCAGAAAGAGTATATGTCGGAAAGAGTGCCTATGGATGGGAGGAAAATTTCTCATACACAACCAATTACTTGGATGTTCTTTGTTTAAAGATAAGTATTCCGATGTATCTGATGTACAATGATTTTTAATTGTATTCATGTGATAATTATTCCTATAAATTGCATGATGTGTGCGTGGATTGTGTTATTTATGATTTATGTTTGTATTTCCATATATGCACACACATTTTACTTGTTATAAATTTGTAATTATGGTTATGGGGCGAAACTAAGAGGTCCTGAGTTAGTTAATTTCCCTTCTACTAACCGGATTGAGAGATGGGGATGTGACATTATGACAATCACAACATTATTTTATGTACAGCAAACTTGAAAACATAGATTCATCGAAGTAAAAGTACTTACTAATATATTTGATTACAATCACCAATATCTGACTTAGTATCCATGAGTGTTATTAACAATATCGTTTTAAGTGATTATAATATTGTAGATGGTAGTAGGTGGATCGATGACATGGAAGAACATGTGATTCTATTTGAATCTTAATCCATGGGGAATTTATATTTAGGTATGACGATATTTAAATTTATTTTATTAAGATCCATTTGAACTCTGAATTTATCATCTGTCGATAGGTATCAAATCCCTTGATGTGCAAACCATTTTTAGTTCAAAAACTTGAGAAAAAGTTTGCACGTCAAGGGATTTGATCTCTATCGACGCATGCTAGATTTAGATTTAAGATTGGATCTACGCTTGTGATAAAACTATATTAGATGAAATCATAAAATATGAATGTCACAATGATTATAAAAATACATGTAAATTGTAAATATGTATAGATAAAGTCCCTACTTGGTTTTGCAAGGCCCTAGCAGCAGAGGGTGCTTGGAGGATTCTAAAATCCGACAATTTGTGGGTCAAAGTCATTTATTAGAAGTAAATTCATCATTTATATATAGAAGAGTGGCATAGGTATAGGGAAAAATATATTTGGAATGTTTCAAAAATGTGGAAATCTATCATTTCATCCTTCGAGGTTATTGGAGAGTGGCTTGTTTGGAGTGTGGGGAACAAAAGAAGTGTTATAGTGGGTTTGTATCCTTGGGTTGGAAGCATCAATTCACATAGGTTTCTAGATGGTATGATTGCTACACTTGATGAAAAGGGATACCTTTTTTTGAGCTAGATTGAAGACGACCAACTTACAATGCCCATGAGACATGATTGGAAATAGGAAGATGCTCTACGTTTCATGGAGGGGGGAACCTTATTTGGGATAGTTAGATGAAGTCTCTTCATGATTTTCATATCTAGATTATAGACATAGAGAATAATTTCCTATGCAGTAGGAATCCAATTGAATGCCTTTACTCTCCAAATATGGGATATAGGGTCATCTGCAAGGAAGAGGATCCTCCCAATCCCCTATGGTAGAATTAAGCCATTTATCATTTCAATTTTCCTTTAAATTCCAAGCTGTTCTTATGGTTGGATCTTTCCAACAGAGTCCCTATGTGGGACTTCATGATTAAAAAATTTGGTGCAGGATCAGGTAGATTCCCTTTATGCAAATCAAACAATGAGTCCATGAATCACCTGTTCATCCATTGCTCCTATATAACCAAAATATGGTCATTCACTTCCCAGGTGAAATAAATGTAATTTGTGTGGAATGGTGGGGGATTCAAGAATATTTACAGGAATGGATCAATAATGCCTCCTTTAATTATTACAGATATCTTCTTGCTCCTTTTATTTGGGGCACATGGATAGAAACAAACAAGGCCATTTTACATGATGCCACAATTCCTTCATAGGTATATGCCACTAAAATTTTGTCCATACTTGATATTTTTCCTCAAGGTACATGCTATAAACAAGTAAGGAGGATCACTATATATATAATTGATAAATTGGGTTGTTGGTGTTAGTTTGAAAACACTTCATTAGAGGCATTATATATTTTTCTGACTCCCTATGGATAAAGTTTTTTGTCGGTCTTGGGAGGAGTACAGACAACCATGTGGAGATGATGGCCTTAAATATGGTTCTGATCAAGGCTCTTTCCAAGTGTGTACAAAAGTTACAAGTTTTTGGTGATTCAAAACTAGCGATAGATTGAATGTGCTATAAGAGAGCACGAAGTAACATTGTGTTGAGGCCATTATTCGAGGACTTGTCTAGGATTGCAAATTCTTTCTAGAATATATCATATAAACACATTTTTAGAGAAAGAAGCCACTTGGAAGATCATCTATTCAAGGAAGGGATTCTGATTAGAGAGGGTTATGGAAAAAATGGTAAAAGACCAATGTTTCAGTCCTTAAGCATGATCCCAGACCACATCTGAGTTGATTCAGGCTCGACTCAATATGAAGCATACTGGGATTTTATGGAAGTAATGGATATAATGATAAATCAGTCTTTTGGAGCATTCATATTATTTTTTCATACATATAATTTCTAAAAATATCTTTCCAAATCAAAAGTTTATTTTTCTGCAAAGATATGTTTTTTTTAATGATGTTTATGGACTATTTTGATACACATATAGATAGACTGTACTTAATTTCTCTTGATGGAACACTGTGGTTATGACTGCTATTCATGTTTTGATGCTCGTTGTAAAAAATAGAGCAAATTTTCTGTAATGGCCTCATAGGACCATGAAAAATGTGGTTCATTTCAAATATAATGAATTGCAAACTTTTTTTCTGTGGAAAAAAAACAAATTCCATAAATCCAAACCAAGTAATTAATTGGACAAAGCCAAACTTAACTTGTGTTGGTTGAAAACCATATCAATTGGTAAATTAGATAATATATGACCTCTATTAGAAGCACATTAGAAGCACCAAGAAGTTGTTATAGAATAACTTGTGAGCGTTTTAGTCACTTCCTATAGAAAGACAATACGTTCCATATTTTTCTATTAATTTGTGAAGTACACTGAATATATTTCAAATTTATAATGTTGAATAAAATAAAATTTTAACCATAATTTTTTAATAAAATATATTAATATATGTTCAATTATTATTGGTTCAAAGTATTTGATTAGACTAATATTATCATTGACGTGACATGCACCTGTTTTTTGTTTCTACACTCACTTTGGCTACATTTACATTCTCACTTTTGCTTCCACCCATTGCAAATGGTCTTTTTAAATTCAAAATACTCTTGTTTGCTTGTTGTAGCACTTGAGAAATTTTGGTTTGCATGCATTACAGTTTACTTGGTGCATTATTATCATGTGCATTAGCATTGGTTCTCCATTTCATATTTCCTGACTGCGGATTTCATCACCCTGCAGGGGATACGATTTGCATGAGCTTCCATCTTTTAGATTAGGTGTTTTCATGCTCCTATACCCCCAAGGTTAGTGAGTCTTTTTATTTTTTAGGAGTGCTTCCTGTTGGTATTCTGACCATTTTATTATCGCTGCCCTATTGTAGCACACTGTTGCAATAGGTGTTTTGAGCTTGTTGTTTTCATGAGTGTCATTTTTATTGAGAGCTCTCCTCTTGCACGCACAGTTGAATTAGGATTTTTGAGCATATTTTTAGACCACAACCCTTTCTCACTTACACACCTGTCACCATTGATTCCCCGATACACTCCTGTCATCTACGGGGAAATCCCCAAAGTACATTCCATTGGACCCCACTCTTCGCGCTCCCCTGTGATGCACATATTCATCTCTTGAGCTTCATCTCGATGCCCCTTGCTTCACATTCGACCTCTATGATTTAGAGTCACCCATACACATAGCTCCATCTAGTCACATGACTGACATGAATCCTAACCCATTTTACGGAGGGATAATCGGCGGTGGACATGAAAGCGACATAGTAGCCACTTCAACCTCCATTCTAGCTGAGACATATATGGGACCCACCATCCCCGTTGCCACTAGACCTACCCCCACCACTACAATACATCCATTCATTAGTTCCATACCAACAAGTAGGGGTCCCATCCTGACCACCACAGTTCCTCTGGTTACTGGAGGTACCCATGGGGGAAAAAGTCCCTCCTTAAAAGCCCCTCTACCACATGTGGGTTGTTCCTTAGTTCCCCTTATGACGACCAATACCCCTCCACTCGTTGGTGGAGATAGCCCCACAATCACCACCATGGATAACACGTAGGTTGGTCCTACCATGTGACATCCTCCTGCAAGTTTTCCATTCATGGCTAGTCTCAACCTCCATGACCTGGTTATATTGACCAAGGAACTGATCCAACATGATCCTACGTGGCCTCCCATGCCCACCAAACTCCCTTCGAGCATCCACAACTTCGAGGGGAAAGGTGGTGAGGACCCCCATAACCATATCATGTCCTTCCACTTGTGGTGTTCCTCTAAATCCATAGTAGATGAGTTTATTTGACTACACTTATTACAACGAACCTTCCCTGGCACTTCAGCCAAGTGGTATAATGACCAGCCCCATGGGATGCATTCCACCTTTGCATCCCTTGCTTCAACTTTCTTAAAGTTCTTCCAGCTCCCAATTCATTACGATGTTGGTGTTGAGATTCTCCTTTCTTGTAGATAGAATACTACCACCCATATCACAGACCATATCCATGAGTGGCATAGACGTCGAATTTAATGCAAGGTCAAATTAGAGGACTACATATTTTTATATTGGTTCTTGAAATCTCTTATACTAGCCATTTCCAAGGATGTGGTATCCGAATGACCCCAATCCGAAGAAGAGGCCATACTAAAAACTTAAAAGTTAGACCTTATTTATGCCCAATTTGGTTACCTCTACACGATACTACCTAATTCCTCTCGCGGTGATTCATATTGGAAGGATGTGCTAAGGGAATATCATGTGGTCGATGGAATCATAGGCCCTATTGCGTCCATCAGTCAACCCTATGTCCCTATGAATCCAACACCAGCCCCCGTATACCACCCTACACCTAGTCCTTTGCAGTCTACCATGAGTTTTTCCCATGATATTTCACGTGCAATGAATCACTCTGGAGAGACACCTTGATATGTTCCACCATCCCAGAATCCCCACACACATGGACCCACGTATGTGACACCTAGCTATGCTCATACCCCACAAGTGTACGCCCCCCCTTCCACACCTCTTGCTTACTACCCATCGCCGTCGCCACCCGCTCCTTCCCAAACTCAAACTCCTCCTGTTGCACAAGGGTAGGTTTATGCCCAAAAAAAATAGACTCCAAACCAACCCACCCAATGGAACCAGCAAGGGAAACCTAATAGGAGACGAGGTGGGAACCATGGCAATTATCAACAACCCGATGGAGGTGGACAACCTCCAAAACCCCCAGATAATAATGGTGCCACGTCGGCTAATCATAACACCAATCAACAACCACAGAAATGTAAGAACCCTTAGTTATGCACAAAAAACCCATGCTCTTTCTATGGGGTTTATGGTCATTACATGGACAATTTCCCCATTTGGCTAGAGCCAAACAATTTTGGAATGAGAACAACCAATGTCAAGGGACTGTTGCACCTCTGGCACCACTAAACTCGCCCCAACCCACCACACAATACTTCGTGTTACAAAAACCCTTACTCACGTAAGGGGTAGTTACTACCTAACCCATGTCATTGCAAAAAACCGTATCCATGCAAGGGATTTCCACTACAAAACTACTAGTCACCTATGCTGCCTCTTCTAGTTAAGTCCCTGAATCGGGAGTCCACCATCTGTTATCGATGTCCTCTTCCGAAGTGAACTTGCAAACACATCGTAATCAGTATGGATCGGCTACCGAGACCATTCCAACATATAAGGCTATAGAATCCACTCCTATAGACTAGCCATTATGCTTCCCACCCCCACCGAATGAAGGGGTCTCTAAAGCCCAAAATTTCCCATTACGTTGAATCACTAATAATCCCAATGCTTGCGCTACCCCCAATTATAAAATCATGGATGACTTGGACTAGTCCCCTACTGCTATGTAAGCCTTAGAAGTTTTGAAGAACTACCCAGCACAACGCAAAGCATTGTTTTCTGCCTTAGGTGTGATCGACCCTTCTCACTCACAATTGATGGAATTTGACTTAGATCAGTCTAAACCACACATTCCTTCATCCATTGCATTTTAGATCTCAATTTTGATTTGAAACCTATTTATACATCGTTGCATAGTCAATGAGGACACCTCTATATGCATCATGTCCACATTCGTGTGGTAGAAACTCGGATCCCCTCCTTTGCAAGCATCTATGACATCCCTACAAGCTTATGATGGCCATGCAACACAACTGTCCCGATTGACATTGAAGTCGTAAATGCACAACTCAAATAAAAAATTCTATTAGGATGAAGCTACATGTACACGATGAAGGTCATTTCCTCCTTGATTTGATGTCTTATGATGTTCCACCATGAGGGACACGTCGTCAAAATCAACCAACTTACTTAATATGACCCTAATGCACTAGCTACGCCAGAGAATTTCCTCCCCATGGTCAACAACCTATAATTGGTGTGTCCACTCCTTTGATTTCTACTGTGGGGTCGGGTCTTTATTCAGAGGCCCCAATGACCTTCACGTTTATCGTCCTACCCCCACCCTCATCAGACATTGAAGTATCGGAATGTTGCACCATTTCATCAAGTAAAATGATACCGAAAGCATATCCCATTGTCCAACCAACATCTCAACCATAACCTCAGCGACCACCTCAACCCCAGTCGCCATTAGTACCCATCCACGTGGGATCCATACTGATCAACATGATTCCCATTTTTCTCCCACCATCAGGAGTCATAAGAATTCCTATAATGGAAACACTAAACCTCATGGGACTGACATTAGGTCTTCCCATCTGGTACTTACCTACACCTAGTCCCACTTCGACCCCAAAGTTTGTACTTTAACCGCTCCAACAAATCAACACCGCCAATCATCCTCCCCCTGGTATGCTGCCGACAACCTCCTCCAACTCCACTCCTCCTCCTTCTAGGAAGGCTAGGGGAAAAGCCACAAAAACCAACACTTCGGTAACTTCAAATAGAGACGTGAACCCCCCTTTCCCAGCCTCAGTATGAGCACCCATGCCTTGCACTTTGTGTGATGTTTTGGGTCACGCTACCCATAATTGTACGCACTTTCCTACCCTTTGTACTCATATGTAGTCACTCAAGGATGACAAGAACATTTTGGTTGTTCAACTAACCTCCCCTCCTCATCGGCGTAACAAATCGTTGTGCACCAACCAATCGTGTGCGATTTGTGGCATATATGGCCATTATTCCCATTGATGCCCTGACCTACCAAAATATCAGTTAGTGTTGGATGAGTTGTGTCATTCATCCTTGGATTCCTTGATCACTGTTATATAGGAAATCCACCCCCTGGAATGCTCGTTGACCAAGGTTAACACCATTTATGTTATTTCAACTGGCAACCACTTGATCCCACCATCCCCCTTACCTAGTTCTCTCGATATCTCCACTCGATGTTTTCGTAGTGATGAAGAAATCCTTGAAGCACTAACTGAACCAGATGTTCCTTGGGATGACATGCATCTTCGAGCCTATTTTATTCTCAAGGAGTTCACCATAGTTTCGGTCAATCAATTCTTGGTTGAGTCAAAATATTTCATCCACGACAATGTGGATTGGTTTCAAAATCCCATCCCTTCCCCCGATGCCTTCGAGGAAGGTAACATGACTAACATATCACCCACCATCCAAGTATATATATCCATCAAACCCGATGTTGTTGAGATCATCATTTTAGGCGCATATTGCACCCCTGAAGAAGTTGCTTCCTACAAGAAGCTCTTTCAAGAATTTTGGGACTTTTTTTCTTGGTCATACAGTGATATGCTTGGCATCGACCCTGCCATCATTGAGAACCACATTCCATTAGAGAAATTTTGAGGTCTAAAATGGGCCTCCTAAGGAAAATTATAAAATAATAGTGGAAATAATAAAATAATATTATCATACCTCATCAAATTTTGGAGGAAAAAATAAAAACTACTTCTTCAATTCGTATTTTCAACTTATCTCCCCGTATATTCACTCAAATTTCGATCACGAGGAACTGTTGGATGTAGGGTCCATCAAAAGTATGCCGAGTGGGTATTCGTTGGATGCGGAATTGAATTCCCCATCCAACAGTTCCTCGTGATCGAAATTTGAGTGAATATACGGGGAGATAAGTTGAAAATATGAATTGAAGAAGTAGTTTTTTCACTTTGACCTTTTTACCTTTTTACTTTTTTACCCAAAAATGGTAATTCACCCCCCATGGTTGATATCACCTTGAATCCTATTGATTGATTTTTATAGTACATTTCTTTTGTTTTGAGGACTAATTTTTACCTCAAAATTTCTCTAATGACTCTTAGCCTGACGTCACCCCCCGTTTGCCAAAATCAATGACAGATTCACCCAACCAAAATTCTAGCGGTTAAGGATGAGACTGAAAAACTATGCCAAGTTGGGTTCGTTTACCCCATCACATACACCATGTGGGTGTCCAATCCTGTCCTCATCAACAAGAAACAAGGCACCATTCATGTCTACACCGATTTTCAATATTTTAATCTAGCATGGACCAAAGATAATTTACCTATTCCTTTCATTGATCAACTCATCGATGCATTTGTAGGACACGAGGTTCTTCCCTTTATGGATGGTTTCTCCAGCTACAATCAGATTCAGATCCGCAAAGAGGATCAGTACAAGACCACATTCACCACCTCGTGGGGCACTTTCTCCTATCGTGTTATGCCGTTTGCTATTAAAAATGCTAGAGCCTCTTTCGAGTGGGACATGACCTTCTTTTTTCATGACTTGGTTCACATCATCCTTGTATACTTGGATGATCTCACCACTTGATCCAATAAATGTTCATAGCACCTAGAAGACCTCCAGCAAGTCTTTCTTCGATGTAGAAAATACAACATTCGTTTCAGCCCACTCAAGTGTGTGAATTGGTTTCCTACCAGTCAGTTATTAGGATTCATCAATTCCCAAAAAGGGATCACTGTTGATCCCTTCAAGGTTCAATCCATTCTTTACCTCCCATCCCCTCGCACCTTGTACCAATTGCAAAGCCTTCAAGGAAAGGCCAATTTTCTTTGCCACTTCGTTCCAGACTATGCTATAAAACTCCATGGTTTTTTTACACTTGCTTCGGACTAACGTCCCCTTTGTTTGGGATGAACAAGCCCAAGCGGATTTCAACGCATTGAAACAAGCATTGAATTACACTCCCATTATTTAACCACCTGATTTATCAAAGGATTTTATCCTTTATGTTTTGGCATCTGAACATGCCATTTTAGGAGTTTTAATCCAGGAAGATAGTTCTTTTCAAGAACACATCATATACTATGTGAGTCAGACATTGTCCATCCCACCACTACGCTACCCCCATGAGGAAAAAATGGCCCTTATCATCGTATTCTCGATTCATAAATTACGTCATTACAATCTTATGGGCCAAACTACAGTAGCGGAAGAATCCAACCCGATGGTTTATCTCTTGAGTTATCGCCTCATTCAAGGACAAGTGGCCAAATGGATCATCCTCCTCCAAGAGTACGACCTCAAATTCGTCACCCCCAAAAGCACGAAGGGTATCGCGTTGGAACAACGTATGATTGACCTACCTTCTTCCTTAGTGTCACCTCCGATCACGATTAACCTACCAGACAGAAACTTGTTCACCATTTTTTCGGATGACCCGTCGTACAGAGACATCCTCGTGTATCTACGCACGCATAAATTTTGATCCCACCTTAGTCTCTATGATCGACGACACATCCACCATCAATATTCTTGATACCTCCTTATCAGTGATGTCCTTTATTGACACGACGTCGACACCATTTTACGTCGATGCCTCACACATCACAAGACTAAGCAGGTTTTGAATGACTTTCATAGTGTAACCTATGACGACCATTTTTCCGGAATGGCTACTTCCAAAAAGGTAATTCATGCCAACTATTTATAGCCTTCTCTTTTTACTGATTGCACCACGACGGTCAAACACTTCCGCAATTGCCAAGTATTTTCCCCCAAAGCAAGGACCCCTAGTGCACCGCTCCATCCCATTATCACTATCAGTCCTTTCTGCAAATGGACCATCAAATTCATGGAGTGTAATCCAACATTGGCCAATGGCTATAAGTACATGATTGTGTCTGTCGATTACTTCACCAAGTAGGTCGATGCCATGCCCACATTTAACGGCCAAACCAAGGGTGTAGCACGTTTTTTTCTTTAATCACATCATTACGCATTTTAGGGTCCCCAATTCAACTTATATTGGACCATGAAAAGCATTTCGAAGATGTCGTCTAGAAAGAATTGTTCACTCTCTTGAAATTTGAACACCACTATGCCACCTCATATTACCCTAAGGGAAATGGACAAGTTGAGACTGCCAACAAGATTTTGAAAACCATGCTTCAACGTATGGTGGATAAGCATAAGTCTTATTGGAATCATATGCTATTTCCAGCAAAATGGTCCTTCCGCACATCTACCAAGACCACAATGGGTTTTACCCCATTTCACTTGGTCCACAGAGTGGAGTCTGTTCTCCCCATTGAGTTTCAAATCCCAACCTTGCACATTGTTGTCAGACCCCTCCCAGATACTTCACCCCTAGAGGAACACTTACTCCTTTTGGAGGAGGTGGACAAAGATCGTTGGGAGGCTCTCTAGATGATCGAGGTCACCAAACATCGGTCCAAAACTCATTATGATACTCGTGCCCATCCCCACACCTTCAAAGAGGGAAACCCAGTGCTCGTTTATGACCAAGCCCATGACAAGCATGGAAAATGCAAGTTAGAATCTCTGTGGAAAGGCCCATATGTTGTCAAAACCTACCTCAAAAGGGGGCATATGTCCTCACCTATTCCAAAGGAATCCTCTTAACCAACCCTCGTAAGGGTTTGTACCTCAAGATATTCTACCCCTAACCCCCACCAGGCACATTGGTTTCATTTGTACAATTTTCTTTCTTTTTGTTTTCCACTTTTTACATTTTGAGTCTTACGGTTTGCTTCCATGATTGATACCATATGGATCCCGCTCCCTCGATTTACATCGATTTTTTCGATGGTGCAAATATATGGTATCCTAACATCGCCTCATCATCTTGGGCATTGTATTTCCCCTCACATGAGTTGATCCACCTCGTTGGAATGTGTATTGGTGCTACCACCAACAACCAGGTTGAGTACGATGTTGTGACCGATCTCTTGACCGCTTCCCTCCAAATGGTTTTTAGTCACCTTCATGTGTTTTTAGACTCCCAACTCCTTGTATCACAACTCAACAACCATTTCTAGGTACACAATCCTTTCCTTAGAAAGTTCCTACACATTAAACAATTGATTAGGAATTTTGAGTTCATCACATTCACAGATGTCCCACGAAGTCAAAATAATGTTGCAAACCAAATGTCTAATGACATTCTAGAATGACATATCAATCACCACATATAGGAAGTAAATCATAAACATGCATCATCATATAATTTTGCATTCACATGTACATACACATCATATAACCATCATCATGACATAACAGGCTCATCAACATCAAAAAATACATAAAAAGTGCATCCACGTGCATATATATATATATATATCTCAAAATGTCATCTTGTCTACATCATCACATAGGCATAACTGCATACAAGATCCCCAATAGCTTCCTCATCATAAAAAACACAAGCCAAGTACAACAAAATTCCCCATGCTCATAGTATTGCGAGGTAGTTCCACAAACTTCCTACTAATCATCTAATTCCTCTGCCTCGTCATCCTCCTCCTCCTCCTCCTCCTACTCCTCCTTTATATCCTCGTTTGTGGACTCCTCCTCATCATCGTCGGGTGTGTCACCCTAGGCCATGGATCTCATAGTCTCGGCCACCACCGCGATCTGCCGTATAATCAACCTCCACTCCCACATAGCCTCGTAACATATGGTGATCAAGTCCTCTTCTAAACTCTGGCACCCATCATCCACAACACCATCAAGCAACCGATTGATCACCATTCGCAGTGACTCCAAATTCATCGAGGCACCCCGCTAATGCTGATGTCCAGGACCGGGAGGGTCAAGGCCCTCTAATATACCCCTACGCCTCTGATATCCCGTAGGGGGAACTGGTTCCACACCTGTACACACATATTCAAGTCATCAATATCATCGTTATATCAAAAAATATATCTACCATGTATGCTATGAAGTACAAAATATGGTATTGTAAAAGTATGTGAATACATACCATCCGGTCCCCAGGCTTGACTAGGAGGATGTGGTAGCTCTGCTCCCCTGTAATCCATACCTACATAGGGTTAATCCTCAATGACTACAGGTAACTTCCACCACTATGTTAAAATATCTTGAGTGAAGAACCTCCCTACAATTCCTCCGCCCCCGCAAGTCATCATCTCCCCCAACCACCGCATCTTCGGCTAAGTGGGACCACCATCATACACTGCAAAATGCAGCCGCAATGTTGGTACCCACTCAAATAAGAAGGAGCACACAAACAAGGGGAAACATAAATTCCCTCCCCCATGGTTCGCCTTGTTTTGTTTCACCGAACAGTCATTAAATACATCTACCCCCATCCAAAGTATGTCCCTGCCAGTACCTGCTCCACTAATACTAGTTGGCCACCGGACACCCTGTGGGGCGCCTTTAACCCCTGTAACCGCACCACCACAACCGCTATCGCTCATGTCTCTAAGCTCTCTATATCATAGATCAATATGGCATTATCATGCACATTTGCGGTCGCATAAAAATGTTGTTCCAGCATGTCCTCCATCGAGATGTCGATTGGCCACCTCGACTACTTGTCTGTGATGACCCCCAAATCCAGAAGCCCCGTCAATAAGTACACATCCACCAGGGTAAGCTCTATACGCTCCCCCTTTATCACGAAATCCCCCATGTTGTTGTCCAAAACTCGATCAGTTTGTTCAGTAGTATCTTGGTTTCATGCATGATGGGCTTTCTCACAAAATTCAGCAGCACGCATGAGGCCAGTGTATCCTACACAGCCTGATCACCATTTATCTCCCCCAAGAGTGGTCCCAATTCCCGTTCACACCAGTTAACTGTAATGTCCCTCCTAACCTACAAGGCTATGGAGAGGACACTAACAATAATACTGGACATCTAGTCCCATACTTAATCAAATAAGTGTTTCATAAAAATTGTAGATGGAGATATGCAAATGCATAAACATTTGAAAACACATCATAATTTAATTCCATTACACATCCATCATACATTCCATATTTTCATGTCATTCATCAATTAAGCAATATCAAATTAGCAAATGAGAATACTTATCTTAAACCAAGTAGTTCCCGAGCAACCAGCTACGCTTCTACAACGTTCCAACCAACCATAGGCCAGTGTGCTCCTCAATCTCTCAGCACCACTGCCACCCCCCGAGCTGGGCATGATCTCCACAAGGAAAAGGGGAAAGCAGGCTCTCACATAGCCAAAGATACACCAGAATCAGCCAAGCCAATCAACAGTTGGGTTTCTCAGGCTGCTAAGAGATGGACAGAAGTGAATTACTAGGCTAGTGGCTCAACCATTGAGCTATGGATACTTCATTGGGCTCATCAAGCCAAATATATCCTCTTCCACTCCTGAATCTCCTGCTCACAGGTTCAAACTAAAGAGGGAGGGACATAACAACCAGAAATGCAAGTGCTGGGCGTTTTTGCAGTAGGATGCCCAACGATGGGATTTCAACTAGTTCAGAAAAATGTGGGAAAGCCCAAAACGAAAATTGGAAAATGGGAAAACAACCCCAGGAGCATAATCGTTTTCAGAAAAACGTCCATGGGCATTTCATGGGCAGAAACGACCTCTATAACCCCAGAAAATCGTGGTTCTCTTCTCCCAGCCACTGTGCTAACCAAAAACGAGTTCCCAGGCATGGAAGAATGCAGAGAAATGGTGAAAACATGAAGGAAAAACCCCAGTTCGCCCGAGTATATGTGAGAGAGGAGAGACCGTGGTTCAGAAAATGGCTTGGGAAGGCAAAACATGGGTGATTTCTTGCCTTCCAAGCAAAAAATCGAATTCCCAGATTGATGGCTTGCCCATACCCGAAATTGGCTTCCATACCTCATCATTCCCAAGGCATTAACTGCCTCAACCAACTCTTGGAAGAATTTAATGATTGGGGCATAAGCCAAAATGGGTAGTTGGGATCTCATGGGTTTTCTCATTGACACATGGATTGACTCCATGGCTCAAGGGTTTGGTTATTTTTCCTCCCTATTCCTTGTAAGATCATGCCCCATCTCTTTGTTGCATTGCATAGCTGGTTGTGGGTTTTTCATTAAAATTGCATATTTACATGATGTCCGAATTTACATTGTGCACAGCTAGCACAAGAACCATATGCATCTATTCTAATTGTCGATACATAGAATGATAAATCAATGGCGAGGCCTTGGGCTTGAGCTCCTCACCATGACTAAATAACAATATTTACATCATTTACAATATTAATACAATAGGGTCAAGATGGGGACATTAGATTCCCCTCCCCTTGAAATAACACCGTCCTCGGTGTTCCAACACTTCGGAAAGTAAATACCCACTTTACATATGTCCAAAATTCACAAAATGTGGTAGGCTTGTCCTGCATTTCACCCTTTCCTTGGGTTTTTTAGGACTAAGTCCTTTGGTTTTTACAAACTGCTCTTGCTGGCTGGGACCTTCTAGCTCTACATGAGGACATAGTTCCAAAACAATTCCTTCCTTTTCTTTTCCTTCCAACTGGTCCACGAACCTGGGGAATTTACGGTTTCTACCCTCTTGATATTCTCTTGTTGGGAAGTCACGGAGGCAATGATTTCCTCCACATCCCCAACATTTCATTGGTGGCTTTGCTTTTTCCTAGTCCATTTCCTTTGAGTCTTCCCACCTGGAACGTTTCTTAATCGGACGATTAGATGAATGCTTCTTCATTGATCCACTTTCCTTTCCCTTGCTGATTGCTCCCAAAATTATTTTTACCTCTTTTTGTAGACGAATAGAGTCCTATAAATCCTCATGGTTTATCTCATTCTGTTGCCTCTGTAACTTGAGCATCTCCCCAAGATTTTCTTGGGTCCTAGAAATTGTTTGAAGAAGACTTTCAGCCAACTCTAATAGCCCTCGGTCTGCTGCCATGGTCAATGGGCACAACTGAACACACTTTGCTTACTAGAAACACTTTCTTGTGCCGTCTGCAACCAATTGTTTCACTTTCTTACCTGTGAAATTCATCATGGGAATTCTTTCTTAGGACAAGCATAACATAAACATTAAGATTAGTCAATTATTTTCCCAATTGACATGGAATGTCCATGCTTTATTCATGGGACTTCCACACTTTTCATGCTTTCCCAACATACACACGAACTCATTCATGTTCATCCTTTCACAGGAAATTTACTATTTCAGCATTCACAATTCATCACAAGCAATTAAACACAATATATTTTCAGCCATGATATGCCCTCAACAATCTTTTGTTTTATAAATGCATCAATCAAAAGGAAAGAGAAGAGTAGGGGTTTCTCCCTCTTAGTCTTGTTCTATATGGAGCTACACCATCACTGTGGTTTCATGCTCCTTAGTCTCTTTCACTTCAATGTGAATGCTTTGAATTTCCTTTCTTGGCTATGACACTTAGTGTCTAAGGTCTGTATATGGATTTTCAACTAGGGCACCCTTCCCATTATTGCCTACAGAATCTTTGGCTGCTAGGATCCACTTGTATCCACTAGCACCATCTTTCATTACTGCTCATACTGAGCTCTTTAGGATGGTCACATGTCCACATGCATCTCTAGGATGCCTTCATAATCCTTGCTTCCAACAATACCTACACTCAAACATTGAATCAATTCACATGTTTAGTTCATTTTCATAGGGTTTATCTCTAAACCAGAGTTTAGGAAATCATAACCAAATCATATACACACATGTATTCATAAGCAAGAAGCTGCAAGGTAACTGAATACTTATCTGTATTGGATGTCTTCACTTTATTCCATGGGATCCTTTTTTGCTTTACGAGCCTTGGATTTCCCGTGAACACAATAACGAATGTTGGGCCAGCATGTAGGCTACTCCATAATCATTCAAATAGGCAATTCCAGGCCAGTACACCAACTAGGTTTATCAATCATTTCCTTTAGCAATATGCTAGGCCAATGCTCCGAATGGTTTTATCAATTGTTTAAGGGGTGTTGGGCCAGCGTACACGCTGCTTTACCATATCAAGTAGTTAATGCCCAACTATTCACTCTCTGGACTTATCAAGAACTCTATAGCATTCAACCAGCTACTCGCTGGATTTCTTAATAATTTATATTGCCCACTCATTTACTCTCTAGATTTACCAGCAATTTATATTTCCCACTCATTTACTCCCTGGATTTACCAGCAATTTATATTGCCCACTCATTTACTCTCTGGATTTACCATCAATTTATATCGCCCACTCATTTACTCTCTGGATTTACCAACAATTTATATCACCCACTCATTTACTCTCTGGATTTACCAGCAATTTATAGTCTTTCAGGGTCTTGCCTTCCTGCAATGACCAAGGTTTCCAACAAAGAAACAATAGTGTATTAGCTTAGCTGTTAGAAGACTTATACCTGAAATCTTCATTATTCCAAACAAGACATAAATGAAAACGAATACTTATCTGTATTGTGCGTTTCCCCTCTAGTCCACAGGATCCTGCTTCGCTTTGCAAACCTTGGGATCGCCTATGGACTTGGATATAGTTAATGCTTAACCAGTACGCCTCCCCATCGGCTGGATTTACCAAGCATTTGGTGGTGCCCAACCAGTCCCATACCTGGTTGGCCCTCTCCAGTGCCGAGCCAGCACATTCGTCTGGGTCATCAACCAATGGAAGGAAATTGCGCCACCGACCATTATAGGTCAAGGCTCTACTATGGATCCATAGGAATCTCAGGGTTTTCAGTCAGTCCTCGGCGCTCACCCTCCCACTGCTGTCCCAGTAGAGATTTTATGCCTTTACCAATGCCACCACACCTTCTTGTACCATCTGACCATTATAGGTCAAGGCTCTACTATGGACCCATAGGAATCTCAGCGTTTTCAGTCAGTCCTCGGCGCCCTCCCTCCCACTGCTGTCCCAGTAGATATTTTATTCCTTTATCAATGTCACCACACCTTCTTGCACTGTAACCCTTCACACACATCAACTCTTCATTTATACAAGGATGCCACTCCTTCTCTTGTGCAAATCGGTGGTTCCTTTTAGGAACTTTATAGGTGACTTTCTTGACTGCAGGTTAACAAGACCCCTACTCACACAAGGGTGATACCTTCTCTTATTACACAGCTCTTCGGGCCTGTCCATCCCTTCTGGTAATATTTCACGTGAGCATAGAAAGGTTGCCAATTCCCATATAGTCCCTTTGCGTACCCTTCTTCACTTTTCCCTTTAATGTGCAGTATCAATCTGCATCTGTATAGGCTGACAATACAAGAAGGATAAGCAAGCTCAACAGTATTGCTATTCAATTCTTAACCACATTCCATATAATTCACCACCAAGTATTGAAACACCAGGAATGTGTCCATTCCCTTAGGGTGTAGTCAATATTGAAAACCCTATCATGACCCAGCACCAGAAAAGGTGTGCACCCCCTTTCTGATGTGTGCCATGTAGGCCCTAATCATACTCAAGCAGTTTGCAATGATATAAATAAGATAGAGCATGCTCTGCATATTAACCCTAATAATTTAGACATGCATGTTCTTGTCTAGGGTCACAGAATACTCATTTATTTTGCAGATGTGTCTCACATGCCTTCTGGGCATAGCTTTACCATCTCACTTTCATGGTTTACCGACATGCGGTTTGGATGAGACATTATCAATGGCATTTCACCCGAAACCCATTTCCAAAGCATGGGGTCTTTCCCATCTGGTTTGGCTTTGGCAGACCATCACTCCTGGTCTTCCTGCAACGTGTCTTCAGAAATTGATTCGCTTAGCCATGAGCCTGTTCTTATATCGTTTGGATCTTGTTCACGGTAGATTCCAATCTTCATCATGGACTTATCCATATTTTTCATGCCCAAAACAATCTACCTGAAATCTGAAACTTTAATCAGTCAAATGCTTTGTAAGTTTTTATGCATATAATATTTCATTGCTGCCATAGTCACTGAAGCATTTTAATATCACCAAAACAATCTACTTCCTATGAATTATTACCATACTGGAGTTGCATGGTTCGATTTCATCATTTTATGCAATTATTCTCTTGCTCTTAAGATTGATAATAGTTCACCATTCCATCTATTATCTAATTGCAATGAAACCTACATCACAATCATGCATTCTCACAATGCATCTCATCATGTGCACCTATACCTATGTATGCACATTTACATCACTCACATAATCTTTTAATGTGCATTCACTCAATGCATAACCACAATATTGTGCATAATATCTTAATGCACATTTCCTCAATGCTACCTTGCATTAAGTTATGAGTACTATGCATTCAACATAATTCAAACATAGTTGAAGGGATCTTACCAAATCCTCTTTCAACATTCATGCAATTTATGCACCAATAACCATTACCTGCATTGCTGTCATTTACATCACTTGATGTTACCTGATCAGTTGGCCTCTTACCAAGGCTACACAGTCCTTTTTCCAACCTCGTGATCATAGATTTGTTGCACCATCCCTTCCTCATACGGTTGTTGGTCGTATGCAATAATCATCATCCACATCTTCAGCCATGCTTCGGTTGTATTTGATCCTATGACCAATGCGAACATAAATACTTATTAGTAGCCACAATGACTATCTTAAGTGGCTCATTGCATATGTAAAACCTCACTATTTTACCAAGATGTAATATCATATACATGCACAAACATTTTCACATGCACCGTGCAATATTTATTTTTAATCTATTACTCTCTTGCATTTCCAACATCCTTATGCCATAATTTTCGAGTATATAAATACGATAGCGAGAGAGGAGTTAAGGAATTCTTCCCAATTCCTCATTCTGTCATGGAGTTCCTCATCCACATCATAGCTAATCCTTTCCTTGGCTTCCCTACCAAACATACAAGCAATCATTAGCTATGATATTATCATGAATTAGCAATTCAACATATACATATGTGCAATCATTCATTCTTGTTGTTTTCCAATATGCAATTCTTATGCTATAAACAAAATTAGTTTTAAGGTGAGGAATTTCCCCTTTCATCTTCCATAATGGATATCACAACCAATTTCTCTTGCTGAGAATTCCACCACCCTTTATGCAATCAGTGCTCCTCATCCCAAGAGGACATTTCACACTTTCAATGACTGTCTCCGGGGGACGACGGGGGTTAAGGGGGCTTGCCCCCTTGAAAACCTTCAATTTCGTGCAATCTGGCACACAAGTTCCATGGCATTTTTCAACTTTCGGTGTATGAAAAATCTCTTTGAAAAATGGCTGAAATTCCTTGTTTCGGAGCAACTCAGCAAGTTCTTACGACCTGTTTCAGGCCAACTTGCCGAGTTCTTCCGGTCAAAGACTCAGTTTTCCATTCCGATCCGTTGCGGACCAACTTGCCGAGTCCTTCCGCCGTTGCAGGCCAACGTTCCGAGTTCTTCCAAAATTTTCTCTTGGACACTGAAAAATACTTAGAAAAACCTTCTGCCGTTTCGGACCATCTTGCTGAGTTCTCCCGCTGTTTCGGAGCAACTCGCTGAGTTCTCCCGCTATTTCAGAGCAACTCGCCAAGTTCTCCTGCTGTTTCGGAGCAACTCGCCGAGTTCTCCCACTATTTCGAAGCAACTCACCGAGTTCTCCCACTGTTTCGGAGCAACTCGCCAAGTTCTTCCGAAATTTCTCTCCATCTTTCCGCCGAACTTATTGATTTGTTTTTCCACGTTGCGGAACAACTTGCCGAGTCCTTCCATAGTTTCGGGCCAACTCGCTGATTCCAGCCGCTGAAAACACTTAGAAATTTTTTTGAAATTTTTCTTCCCTTCCCCGGGCACTTCCGCAACTTCGGGCCAGCTTGCCGAGTTCTTTCACCGTTGCGGAACAACTCGCTAAGTTCTTCTGCAGTTTTGGGCCAACTCGCCGAGTCCGACCGCCAAAAACACATAGAATTTTTTTTTAAAATTTTTCTTCCCTTCCCCGGACACTTCTGCAACTTCGGGCCAGCTTGTCGAGTTCTTCCGTTGTTGCGGAACAACTCGCTAAGTTCTTCCGCAGTTTCGGGCCAACTCACCGAGTTCGGCCGCCGAAAACACTTAGAATTTTTTTTTTGAAAATTTTCTTCCCTTCCCCAGGCACTTCCACAACTTCGGGCCAACTTGCCGAGTTCTTCCGCTGTTGCGGAACAACTTGCTAAGTTCTTCCGTAGTTTCGGCGAACTTATTGATTTCCTGTCGCATTGCGGAACAACTTGCTGAGTCCTCCCGCCGTTGCAGACGAACTCACCGAGTTTTTCCGCTGACTCAGTTTTTTGGTAGAAAACTCATAGATACATAGAAAATTTTTTGATAAATTTTGAAAATTTGAAATTTTTCTTAACAGTCTATGCTGGGCAGGAAGCATACTTACCTCTGCAAGTTGTGATAGGTAGCCCATGAAGGTCCAATGCTGCAACCAGCAGCTCTGATACCAAAATGTAATGTCCCTCCTAACCTACAAGGCTATGGAGAGGACACTAACAATAATACTGGACATCTAGTCCCATACTTAATCAAATAAGTGTTTCACAAAAATTGTAGATGGAGATATGCAAATGCATAAACATTTGAAAACACAATAGAATTTAATTCCATTACACATCCATCATACATTCCAGATTTTCATGTCATTCATCAATTAAGCAATATCAAATTAGCAAATGAGAATACTTGTCTTAAACCAAGTAGTCCCTGAGAAACCAGCTACGCTTTTGCAACGTTCCACCCAACCATAGGCCAGTGTGCTCCTCAATCTCTCAACACCACTGCCACCCCCCGAGCTGGGCATGATCTCCACAAGGAAAAGGGGAAAGCAGGCTCTCACATTGCCAAAGATACACCAGAATCAACCAAGCCAATCAGCAGTCGGGTTTCTCAGGCTGCTAAGAGATGGACAGAGTTGAATTACTAGGCTAGTGGCTCAACCATTGAGCTATGGATACTTCATTGGGCTCATCAAGCCAAATCTATCCTCTTCCACTCCTGAATCTCCTGCTCATAGGTTAAAACTAAACAGGGAGGGACATAATAGCCCGAAATGCAAGTGCTGGGCGTTTTTGCAGTAGGATTCCCAACGATGGGATTTCAACCAGTTCAGAAAAACGTGGGAAAGCCCAAAACGAAAATTGGAAAATGGGAAAACAACCCCAGGAGCATAATCGTTTTGAGAAAAACGTCCATGGGCATTTCAAGGGCAGAAATGGCCTCTATAACCCCAGAAAATCATGGTTCTCTTCTCCCAGCCACTGTGCTAACCAAAAACGAGTTCCCAGGCATGGAAGAATGCAGAGAAATGGTGAAAACGTGAAGGAAAAACCCCAGTTCGCCCCAGTCTGCGTGAGAGAGGAGAGACGATGGTTCCAAAAATGGATTGGGAAGGCAAAACGTGGGTGATTTCTTGCCTTGCAAGAAAAAAATTGAATTCCCAGATTGATGGCTTGCCCATACCCGAAATTGGTTGCCATAACTCATCATTCCCTAGGCATTAACTCCCTCAACCAACTCTTGGAAGAATTTAATGATTGGGGCATAATCCAAAATGGGTAGTTGGGATCTCATCGGTTTTCTCATTGACACATGGCTCAAGGATTTGGTTATTTTTCCTCCCTATTCCTTGTAATATCATGCCCCATCTCTTTGTTGCATTGCATAGCTGGTTGTGGGTTTTTCATTAAAATTGCATATTTACATGATGTCCGAATTTACATTGTGCATGGCTAGCACAAGAATCATGTGCATCTATTCTAATTGTTGATACATAGAACGATAAATCAATGGCGGGGCCTTGGCCTTGAGCTCCTCACCATGACTAAATAACAATAATTACATCATTTACAATATTAATGCAATAGGGTCAAGATGGGGACATTACATTAACCCATGACATCCTGCAATCCCACACCAAAACCCAAGTCAATACCACGCGCAAATAATTCCTCACCCAAGGGCCAAAGCGCACCCTGGAGCACAACTTTCTTCCTGACAAGAGCACTCTAGAGCACGCCTTTCGAGGGAAAATCCACGCTCCAGAGCACCTGTTTGGCCCACAGGAACGCCCTATATCGTGCTTTCCCCCTCAAAAATCACACTTCGGATTTTGAATCCCTATCCCACCTCATAGAATCCCCTTAGAGGTCAAAAACCCAAAAATAAACTATCAAAATTGGCAAGAATGGCATCAAGTCTTACCTAGAAGTTGTAGAAGTCAATTCCGTTGGTGCAATCAGGAGAAATTAACAGTTGTTTCTTTGGCCCCTTCCACACACCTCCAACTCTCAACAGTGAAAATGACATGTGGAAGGTGGGATACCCCTAATTTATGGCCCCTTATGGCCTCTTTTTCTCCTTACAACCATGCCAGAGTCCTCCGTCCTCCATTTTTTGCGGCGTTCACACCGCCGAATTCAGAATTCCATGCCCGTTGTGATGATGCTTGAGACCATTTCTCACTCTCAGTTAATTTGTTATAAGCCATGTTTTAAGTGCCCCCACCTATATTTGTGTGTCGTAAGGTATGTCGGTGGTTCCATGCATCTTTTTCACGTTTTATCTCTCGCGGCATGTTCACGAGCCCTCCTCTCCCTCCATACTGCAATAATTGCATTGCTTTTCCGCCATTCATATACCCACAAGAAGGCATCATCTGTGTTCCTCCTATCCTTCCAATCGTCCACTCATACCTATCCCCTGCTTCAAACACTTCCTCCTTGCTTGAATTTTTCGTCCATCCGATACACTTTTACCCCATTTTCGGGTCACACAGACCATTTATGAAAAAGGCACTTAGGGAATTTCTGTTAAGCTCTCTTTTTACTCCTTAAAGAATGAAAAGATCGTCGAGCAATCTTGCTTCCTTTCATGCTCATCAAAGTATCGTAAAGGGAATCTCTCTGGTATAATTTTACCCCTTTTCTAGCCCAGATGGAATAATTACAAAAAAGGAATACTCCGGTCCGTGCGGCTAAAAGAGTTCTCCATTGCATACTTTTATGATTTTTCGGGCTTTGGGCGTTTACATACGTAAAAGAACACCCTTGGAGTCTTCTTCCTGATTTTAGATTCTCTAAAATTGAGAGCATCAATGAGCATTCACCATCTTGGGCTCGTCACAATACACACAACGGTTTCATATCGAGCACAATTCTATCCCTTTTTTGAGCTCATTAAACCATGAAGAAGGCCCAAATAGTGCCTATCGGTACCCCTGCCGATCACATATAGTCCCATATTATGGAAAAATTCCCTAGTACGGTCTCCTTTGTTCATATTTTTCTACGAGATATCCTCCTTGGAGTTCCAGCTAATATCACCTATCAATTTCCCCCTTTGAATATCCCCCATTGCAGTCATAGTCCCTGATCCCCTAAGTTATGATCCCCCTCCTTGAGATCAGTTTCATATGCTGCTCGGTCAGCCCTGCCATCACACTTTGAACAAAGGAAATTTGAGTCCCATTCCTCACCATCCCTCGTATCCTTACACAATGTCTCAGTATCATGTCCCTCTCTATCACATCTTGGTTGTAACCCTCGTGCTCCTATCAAGGAAACCTCATTTCCTTGGTATTTGCAGGTCTCCCTCTATCGACGTCAGCACATCTATTCCTGAGGATAGACCCAGAGGTTCCTTATACCTTGGCCTCATCATCATTAGTGGTGATTTCCCATGACCATCTGAGGGGAGTCCTTAGTGCCCCTTAACATGGTTGTTTCTCACTTGCTCGACTTCAACTCCATATTCTCTCCTATGAGAATCGTATGGGGTGTTGGTTTTTTCAGTTATTGGTCGAAGACCTTGGATATCCCTTGACTCTAGCACATTGGTGAGTGTCTTTGGAACCTCTATAGTTGTATGTTCATGTGGATATCCAAGTTGCATTGGCGATAGTGTTTGGAATCCCTTCAGTTGTATTCTTCCTATAGTATCCTGTTCAGATGCAGTCCAGTGCACCTCCGAGATTCTGACTCTTAGCCGTTGAGTCCTTACAATTGTTGGACCCCTTCATATCTAGCAAAGAATCAGTTGTTGAGATACCGCATTCAAGATTAATGCCATTGTTTGCATGTATCAATTCTTCATATCACTCATGGTTGGACCATGAGCACATTCTGGATTTGATTCCCCTTTGGACCATTATGATGTACACAACAATTATCTATGTATAGTTCATGTCCCCTTTTGTCCTCACCATTATTATTTGTATATCTTGAGACATTGATATGAGCATGGGTATGCCCACCTCATCCATATATTTGAGAATATATGTCTCTCATCCATTACAAAGGAGTTGTATTTGCAGTTATAGCCCTTGCAGTTTGCATGAAGCACTCGTCTGCTCTGAGAATCGGTCTCTGTTCTCCACCACCACAATGCTCACTACCTTGAAAAAATTCAGAATCTATGATGTCTATCGGCTATACGATGAGCTCCTTCCCTCACACATCAGGGGGCAATCTGTTAACAAAAAAAAATGGATCACCTGGATGATCCCCCTAGTCACATAACTCATTCATCCATTTTTTCTAACATTTGGCCTCCATCAACCCAAAATCCCTAATTTTACAACCCTATGGGAAATAAATTATTATTTCACTCAAGAAATTAATTAAATTCCTCCAAAATAGTCAAAATCCCCAAAAAATAAAATAAAAGAAAAAGAAAGAGGAGGGAAAAGATAAAAAAACACTTACCAATATTAGTGGCTTCCCAAAACCAAGGGAAAAGAAGCCACCACCCAAAATTGTTATAAAAAGGTGGTGGAGGCCCCCATTTCACACAACTTCACTCTCCCCTACCGAAACTCTGCCAAAATTCCTACAGAAACCCTAGACTCCATTTGAGTTTGAGTTTCCCACGCGAGTTGAGTCTTGGATACCTGTGAGCATTCGGTGCAGAGCAAGAGACATTGGAGACCCGGAGCACCACCATTTCTATGGATGCAAGGTCCCATGCATTCTCACCATATTGAGTCAACTCCACACTATAAATTTATTTTTATATCAATATACAAAATCATTCTTTGATTCATGGTTTATGTGTTCTGAATATCTAATCTATGTATGCTTGAATTTTAGTTTAGATTTCATTTACCGCAGTAATTCTAAGCATTTTCATTTTATATAATGTTTTTATTTGAAACCAAACTCACACCTTGACAATTTAGCATAAAAATACTGTTCTGCAAGGAGTGTTAAGCCATTGTCCAAATGGTGCAAGTGCTCTTCCCATGTCCTACTATAAATCAGAATATCATCAAAAACTACAAGGACATACTTACATAGCTACTTACTAAAAAACATTTCATGCAATATTGGAAAGTTGTTGGTGCATTGGTCAAGCCAAAAGGCATGACAAGGAACTCAAAATGCCCATAATGGCAGCGAAAAGCAGTTTTATGAATGTCTTCATTTTTCATTCTTATTTGTTGGTATCCAAAATGAAGATCAATCTTAGAAAAATATTTGGCTCCATGCAACTCATCTATCAGTTCATCAATCCTTGGGATAGGATATCTGTTCTTGATGGTCTTCTTGTTCAAAGCCCTATAATCAATGCACATGTGCATTGTTCCATCCTTCCTTTTTACTAGAACCACCGATGAAGAAAAGGGAATTGAGCTTGGTCTTATGAACCCCATCTCAAGCATCTCTTTGATGGTTTTATCAATATCATCCTTGAATCTCTTGGGGTGTTTTTAAGGATGGATTTTGATAGGAAAAGTATCAGGTTCCAGCTCAATCCAATGCTCAGTACCCCTGTCAGGAGGCCTTCGATGTGGCATATCTTCAAACACTTTCTTTTGTTTGTGGAGCAATCTTTGGATGTATTCCAGATGATGTGATACATCAATGGAAGTCCCTTGAGTGGTGATAAAAAATTCAGCATCCCACTCAATATCACCATGCCTCAAGATTGACCTCATACTATGTGCAGAAATTACCTGTTTTGGATAGGTGTTGACACCTATCAAAATTACTTGTTTTCCTTCAGTATCTTTGAAGCACATCTGTAGTAGAAAGAGCTGTAAATTCATGTTGAATTAATTATTAATGCCATTGATTGGTTATTAAAAAATTAGATTTGAATTTGATGGTAAAACAATGCCAACAGGGCATATGTTGTCTATGGAACGTGAGAGGGTTTGGGGTGGAAAACTGAGGGACTGTTAACTCAAAGAAGGGAGCTCCCATTCCTCGTGAAGGAAGAGAAAGATACATATTCAAAATGAATGAGTATTCTATAACCCTAGCTAAGAATATACATGCCTGATTATCTGAATTAATGTCCAGGGCATGTTTTATTTCAGATTGTTGGGGTGTGAATGTATATCTTTATTTCAGACTGCTGGAATGTGATGTTGTGTTTCTATTCCATACTATGTGAATGTGATTGTGTGTTCTTATTTTAGACATCTTGAGTGTGTTTAGGGCCTACGTGAATCACATCGAAAAGGGTTGCACACCTTTCGAGTGTTGGGCTATGTTAGGGTTGTCAATATTGACTACACCCTAAAGGAATGGACGCATTCCTCATGTTTCAATATTAGAGAGTGAATTTGTATGAAGAATGTTACAATTTTATATTAGCAATACTGACAAGCTTACCTACCCATTTTGTGTTTTCAAGTATTACACCTGCAATTGGTAATGCATTCTAAGGAGAAAAGTGAAATGGATGCCGAGACTGGATGGAGCACGAGGAGATGTTTATGGCTCCATAGTAGAGCCTTAACTTGGAAATGGTCATGGTGTAGTTTCCTTCCATTGGCCTATTGACCGAGATGGATGTGTTGGTTTGGAAATGGAGAGGGAAAACCAGGTATGGGACTGGTTTGGAACTATAATTCTTGGTAAATCTAGTTGGTTGATCCAAATGGATCTAGGTGACCACCCACCTATTCCACTGGCTCAAAACAATTTTTCATTCTCGCAGTTTTCTTGTAATTTTTCTATAGTTTTTCGAGTCCCAAACATCGGGGCCGTTTTGAGGCCCTAAATGACGTCTTTTGGGAAATCTCAGTCCAATGGAGCACATCTATTTTATGGTCCTCAGCATAGTCCTCAGAGAGATCTTTCCAATGGGCTACCGAGCGCCCCAAATAGAGATCGTATGCAAAAGTTATGACCCCGGGCAGGGATAATTTTAAGGACCCATACTTATTTAAAAGTGTATAAACCTTAGCGAATCTTACCAATTCCTAAAATGTCAACTATAAAATATTTGGCGATATTTTTCTAAAATTATTTCAATTTCTAAGGATTTTATATAGTTTATATAATAATTTGGCGACTTTTAGAGTGAAAAAAGTTTACCTTAGCAAAATTGGGCGAAACGGGGCTTCAAAAAATGCAAATTGGCGAATCTTTTTTGGAAAAAAAACATGGAAAAATAGCCCATGGGATAAATTTCACCCTTAAAATTATCCTTGACCCCGGGAAGTTGACTATTCAACTAACCACCTTGGGGCCGCAAAATTTATGACGGTTCATCTTCTAGGGTTAGGTTTTTGGATGTTTGGGATTCTTTCCCTCATGATTATGATAAATAGGCCCTTTCATCCTCTCTTTGTATTCACCTTGTCATGAATGAGCATAGCCGCCACATCTCTTCTCAGAGATATAGCTACCACCATTCTAGCTACTTTTATTTTACAATTTGTTCTGTTAAGTCATTTAATAGAATCCGAGTTTACTGTATCGCTATGTTTCTTGCCATATATATGTGTATTTGAATATATATATGCTTTTTCATTTTGTTCTCACCTAAATCCAGATCAGTGGTATCAGAGCCTTCTACTCTTGTGATTTCTCAGTGCATGTCCCCGACGAGATCCAAATATCGAGAGTTGGGACATATAAGAAGTGATCTCCTATCTCTTCATTAGACCACTAGATGTTGCAAATCAGAATGATATGTGGTTGAGTAATTGCATTGTGGGTGAAGTAATGTGCATCCACAATATACATCGAAAGAAGCAAGGTGCATTGTAGAATGCATGTGGGGTCATAAGAGGGGTATCATATCAATATACTAGGTAGAAATATAAAGGGGTATAAAAAATGTTAATGAAAACAAAAATACATACAATATCTAGTGAAAATAGGGTTTTTTTTAAATTGTGAAGGCATATTGGGAGGGGGTTAAAAAAAACAATTTTGGAAGGTATTTTCCAATATTTAGTGAAATTAGGGGTATTGTTTCATATGCCACGAACGGACGTGCTATGATAGTGGTTTATTGAGTGAAGCCCCCATGCCCATATTAAAGACTGGTGGGACGGGTACTGTGAGAGGCATGAAAGAGACGATTTTGAACTATTCAGGATAGACCCCACTTGGGTGGATTTTGTCGATGTCATCAAGGAAGAATTCTACCCTGTCGAAAACTATGATGACCAGTACACCAAATGGATGACTTTGCGCCATGAGAGGGACCAAAAAGTCCCAGAGTTTACCAACATGTTCCATACCCTGCATGCCAAGCTGGGTATTCAAGATGGATTTCCTGGACATATCCTCACTAGGAGCAGCTTATAGATATGCCATCAAGATCGAACAAAATTTTAAGCAAAGGAATAAGCGTGATTTCAGGTTTGCAAATCAGCAGCAGAAGTTTAGCAAAGGTGGCCCCAATTCACAAGGAAAAGGACAAAGCAAGGATGGCCAAAGCATCGACAACCATCCCAAGCCGCAGGAAAAGAAGGGTAATGGGAAATCAAAGAAGGACACTAGCAACTGGTGTGAATTCCACAAGATCCCTTGGCACAACACTGATGAGTACGCTCAAAACAATCCTTGTTGGCCGAGACAAAATCCCCAGATCCAAAATATGACTAAGAACCTGATGGAGAGAAAGAAAAGGGAAAGCAAACCATTGATGCAGAACCTAGTGCCACCATCGCAACTGAAAATATTCAACCAGAAGAGTCAGAGGAGCCAGAGGAAGGGGAGCGCCACTTCCATTCACAATTATGGGTGCAAGGAACTCCGTTGCACTTCATTATTGATAGTGGTAGCCAGAAAAACCTCATCTCGACTGAGTTCGTCCAAATATTGAAGCTTTCGATGGTTCCACATCCCCAACCATACAACATCGATTGGCTGGTCCAGGGACGTGACATCCGCATTAGTCAACAGTGCCTCCTTTCCTACAGGATCAAGCCCTTCAAAGATGAGGTAATGTGTGATGTTTCCCTACTTGAAGTTTGTGATGTTCTTTTAGGACAACCATACATATGGAAACGTCATGCTTTGCATGAGTCTAGACCTTGTAGTTTCATTATTACTTTGGGAAAGAAGCTCTACAGGATACCAGAGACGCTTCCCACCACTGCAGTGTCCCTCATCACAGCTAAGCAGTGTAGGAAGGTAATCTCCCAGACAAGGAAATTTGTCCTCTTCATGGTTCGTTTTGAAGGTGAACAAAATATTGCAGCAACATCCACCACTTCCATGGAGAACCCCTCCACACAGCAGAAACAGGTGGAAAAGATAATGGAATCATACAAAGACATCTTCACCACACCCACCGGGGTGCCAATACATTTCCTGGTCAAGCATCCCATTGATTTTGTACCTGGTGCGCCTTTACTTAACGGGACAATATACAGGCATTCCATCATGGAAAATGAAGAAATCAAATGCCAGATTCAAGAATTAATCCAAAAAGGCCACATTCGACCTAGCTCCTCACCATGTGGGAGCCCAATTGTGTTTATATGGAAGAAAGACGGGACATGGTGACTCTGCATTGATTACCGAGCTCTAAATAAGATCACAGTCTGGAATCGGTATCCCATTCCCCATATCGATGACCTTCTTGACCAGCTCAAGGGTGCCAAATATTTCAGTAAGATTGATTTGAAGTCTGGCTATCATCGAGTGCCAATCGAGCAGACCGGTGTTTGGAAGACTGCCTTCAAGTCTCGGGAAGGCCTTTTCGAGTGGTTGGTCATGCCTTTCGGCTTGACTAATGCTCCAACAACTTTCATGAGGATGATGGATGATATCCTATGGCCATTCACTAACTCTTTTGTGGTCGTATATTTGGATGATATTCTCATCTACAACAGAACATGGGAAGAGCATCTGCAGCATATCCACCAAGTCCTTAGCACCTTGCGCCAGCACAAGTTATATGCTAATTTAGAGAAGTGCTCATTTGGCATGAAGAGGGTTCAATATCTGGGATACATCGTGGACGAACATGGTGTTCATGTGGATCCATCCAAGATCCAAGCCATCCATGATTTCCCAACCCTGAAAACTCTCACAAAGCTTCGCAACTTCCTAGGCCTTACCAACTTCTATCGCAGATTTGTGTTGGACTTCTCCAATATTGCTTGGTCCCTTAGCCAGGTGACCAAAGGGGGATCTAAGACCCAGTTTAGCTAGTCCAAGCCACAACAACAAGCATTTGAGGAGATAAAGCAACGATTATGTTCGGCACCTATCCTTGCCTTACCAGATCTATAACAACCCTTTGAGATTGAAACAGATGCTTCAGACTATGCTGTTGGTGCAGTCCTCACTCAGCATGGATGTTATTTTTTCATCATTTAATTCAATAGATCTAGGATCTTAACTGAAAGAACAACATGTACAACATATCAAGCATAAGAGACAAGAGACAAGAGACAAGAGACACAAAACATTTCACCGGGGAAAACCAAGAAGGTGAAAAACCCCGCAACTTCCTCAGAGATAGAATAAGCATCAATACAAGGATCACAATGATCAAACCCAAGAGATAGATATCTTCAGCAGCATACTCCTCCTCCACTTGTGCGCACCCTCCTCTTCTCTCACTAATGTGAAGTGAGTGAATAATAGAATGTGTAAAATTAGAGAGACACACTCTCTATCTATGCACTAACTTGACTTGACCTTCACTCAACTAGGTCGGCCTCAACTTAACCACTTAACATAATGCTGACTGGGATGACCCCTACTAGGGTGGTCTAATAACCCTTTAACCCACATGAATCATACAGGGCCGACCCCATCAAGGTGGTCTAATAACCCATCAAGTATAAGTTACGACATTTACAATATAATTTGTGACACTTGCAAGTACACATGACGACACTTCTAATTGGAGGAATAATACATTTTCGTTGGGGATACAATAAAGTACAGATACAATATACAAGTAAATATCTTCCAAATTTACAAATACATCAACACTCCCTTTTAACTAGGAAGGTATTCTCTTGACACAAGTCACCAAGTCATCATCACTGCTGCTGTACTCGACATCTCGATCACTGGGCTATCTCGTCATAGGAAGTTCTACAGAGCCATCCCTTTTTCATGATGGATGTAGGCCTAGCCTAGTGTAGGTATTCATCATCTCTGGCCATCCTATGGAATCCTCAGGACTGATTACGTGCGTCAACAAAACCTCGAAAGAGCATCCCAGGACTTTTACGAGGACACATCTCAACCTATTGGATCTCCCAAGATATTTTACATGTGACCTTCATAAACTGTCCATGGCCATGGAGTATCATCCTGATACTCATGATAATACTGATCATATCATCTCATCGTCCACGAAGCACAACCTAGATGAACATACACATCACTTACACCACCGACATGGGAGAACACATCTACCACCATTCGAGGAAGGCTCCAGCCCTTACTTTTTCACCATGGGAGAACACATCTACACCTTTGTGAAAAATGGCTTCATCCCTTTTACATCTTCACCGTGGGAGAACACATCTACACCTTGTGAAGAATGGCTCCAGCCCTTACATCTTTACTGTGGGAGAACACATCTACACCTTGTAAAGAATGGCTCCAGCCCTTACATCTTCACCCTGGGAGAACACATCTACACCTTGTGAAGAATGGCTCAGCAATTACATCACGACCTTGGGAGAACAAATCTACACCTTTGTCAGAAACGCTTTAGCAATTACATCACAACCTTAGGAGAACACATCTACACCTTTGTCGGAAAAGCTCAGCAATTACATCACGACCATGGGAGAAAACATCTACACCATGTCTGAAAATCCCATGTGCATTTGCGTCTTTGAGACTCATCACAAATGATCCAACTGATCATGCCAAACATCTACCTGATGCATATCATCACATATGATCAACCTGATCATCATCATAGCATTGTCCTGATGCATATCATCATCGCATGATAATCCTGATCATCATGATAGCATCGTCCTGATGCATATCATCACATAGCACTTACATCCATAGACATGGGAAGGATCGTCCTACCACCATGCTTGGAATGGATTTTGCAAATGTGTCCCATCACTTCTTCCTCAAAGTATCTTCTATCTGAAGAACACCAAGCCTCTCCCTAAAGTACTCGAACTTCACTCTAGCTAGTGGTTTGGTCAACACATATGCAATCTGCTCATCTTTTGCAACATCCAGGAGCTTCATTGCTCCTCTCTACACCATATCCCTGATATAGTGATATTTGGTCTCGATGTGCTTCAACCTATCATTGAAATTCAGGTTCTCAGACAATTTCACACAACTCTGGTTGTCACAGAAGATACAGGTAGCATCCAACGAGAGATCAAATAACTCAGACAGTATCTTCCTAAGCCATACTGCCTCACAATTGGACGAACAAGTTGCGACATACTCTGCTTCGATTGTACTCAGTGCTACGCAGGATGGATTCCTGCTAAACTAGGAGATCACACCTGATCCCGTACTGAAGTAGCACCCCAAAGTGATCTTCCTATTTGCAGCATTGCCTTCCCAATCTGAATCAACATAATGCTACAGGTTAAACTTTCGATTCGCATCATACTTGAGCCCATAATCAACCGTACCCTTCAGGTACCTCAGAATATGCTTTATAGATGAGGTGAACATGTATAGGATCCGTTAGGAACTAGCTCAATGTGTTCCCCGCAAAGCAAATATCTGGTCTTGTGTTTTCCAGGTACATCAAGGACCCAATCATCTGACGATACACCATGACATCAACCGGCTCAAATGAAGCATCACACAAAAGCTTCAGGTTCGATGCCATAGGTGTCGCCATGGTCTTGCAGTCCATCATCCTGAACTACTTTAGGATCTCCACTACATACTTCCCTTGTCCAAGGAAGTGTTAGGATATCTCATCATTCAGTATGTACTTTTCATGCATGCATGCATCTGCATCCTTCCCAGTCACCGGTTTGATGCCTCCAGCACCTAGTCCCTAGTCTGCCAGCACCCAGAAGCTACTTTTCACTCAACTTTATCCCTCCTAGTCAGGGAGGCACCCATTTCTCACCTTCCACTTGAGAAGGGCGCCTTTTCTCACCTACCACTCCAGTTCACTTCAGATAGCCACTAGTATTTCCTTGATTTGAGGTTAGAGTGAATCCTAACTGCTATTTTCACTCTAATTGACCTCCGATGAGACTTGACTACCTATTCTGAGTGCAACTAACTCCTCATGCGCCCTCCACTAAGCCTCCTTCCCTACATTAGTGGCATTACCATCAGTTGCACTCATTACACTTAGTTAGACTTAGTTTGACACTTGTATTACAGTTACTTGGGCATTGATGACCACCACCGATTGATGATGAGGACTCCTAGTTGGAGCCAAGCTACATCATGAAGTATATCCGAATGACCTCCTGGGCTAATTCAAATTTCTCACTCATTGTGACAGTATTGTATTGTTATTCTATCATTCTGGATTATAGAGCACTAATGCATCTCTCTTGCACAGTTTTTACTCCAAATTGTTTTACATCTTTGTGATTGATATTCTTGTTCAATAGATTTGTTGTGACTAATTTCACATGGTATCAGAGCCATTGCAGGGACAAGATCTCTCTCCTACATGTGTTCTACATGAAGAATTGAGCGAATTTGTTCAAAATTACTGAAGTTTTGGCATGCAAAATCTCATGTGCATGCAAGGCTGAAAATTACACTCCAATCCACTCCAGAAGCCCGAGTTTCCCACAGAATTCCTGGATTTGATACATTGGATCATTCCAGCTTGCTTGATCTCCAATCCCATGTGTGATGCAACTCTAAAAGGGTGGATTGTTCAACCTTATTGTTCTTGTTTTGATTGTGATTTGCAGGTTTATCATCTCCATCAAGTTCATTCACTATCATTGAAATGGATTTTTCTTCTTCTAAGCTACTCACTCCAATTATTTTGAATGGAAGAATGACATGGAGATTATGTTGCGCTCAAGAGGGTACTACAAAGTCACCATGGGCCTCGAAGTTGAGCCCAATACACTCATTGAAAAATCAAAGCACTTCAACAAGTTGGATGAAGCATATGGTCTTCTTTGCCTCAATATTTCCAAGTATCTTCACTTTCACCTTAGTGGATTGAATACTCCAAAGGCAGTATGGGAGCAACTCGAGAAGCTTTTTGGGAAGCAAGATGACATGTGGTCTTTTCAATTGGAAAATGAAATGATTCCCTTGAATCCTGAGACTTTCGAGACCATCAATGATTTTTTCACAAGATTCAAGCATTTGTATTTGCAATTGAAGAACAATGGAGCTATCAAAGAGGATAAAAAATTGATCCTCTCCATTCTTTCAAAACTTGGTAAATATTTCTTGGTATTTGTCTCTACTTTCAATTCCGTTCGGCTAACTACCCCGAATTGGAAGATGCATACCTTGAATGCCTTCATTGAGTCCGTTACCAAAGAGCATGATAAGCTATTCAAATGGGGTCATAAGCTCCAAAGATTCAGCCCTCTTTGTTCAAGGATCCATGAATTCGAATGGAAAAGGAAATCAAAAGAAAGAGAATCCCAAATTCGATCCTACCAAGAAAAGAGAGAAAAGCAAACCATCGGATGCACCATCCAGTTCAAGGAACAAGCAAAAGGGTAAAGAGGGTAAGGAAAAATCTAAGTGTTCATATTGCAACCATGGATTTCATCCTGAAATTTCATGCATGAAGAAAACAATAGATCAAATGGCCCTCCTTTTGTAAAAGAATAACATAACTCTTCCCGACGGTGTGCAGAAGAAGGATAGAAATGATGATCATGAAAGAGGTCAAGCACTCATGGAAACTGTTTCGAAACCCACCACTCTACTGATAGATTCCGGTGCCTCGAATCATATGGCTACAAATATTGACTCCTTCTCTTCATTTGATCCAAGTAGCTCCATTCCCATCTATTTGGGAGATGACTCAAAAATTTCTTTAAAGGGTAAAGGTACTATCCATTTAGAGCATGGAATTTTTTAGAATGTTCTTTATGTGCCTTCCTTGGCTTCAAATCTACTTTATGTGTATCAAATGACACACACTGGTGAACCGAAGCAAGTAACATTCAGCCCTAACAAATTTGAAATTTCTGATATTGAAGGTGGAAGACTTATTGCAGTCGGAAAGGAAAATCATACTGCAAAATACTATGAGTTTTCACACTTTGTGCTGCTTGAAAATCCCACTGCTCTTCTCACACATGGCAATGAGGTTAATAGGATTTGGCATGAAAGGTTTGGAAACCTTAATTACAAGTATTTGCTGCTGTTAAAAAAAAAATCCATGGTTGATGGTCTTCCGCACCTCCGTTCCTTGAAGGGAATCTGCCCAGGTTGCATCATTGGGAAGCACCCCAAGCACAAGTTCGATCGCGGAAAAGCGAGCAGCGCTTCTACTATTTTGGGTCTCATACATTCTGATATTAGTGGTCCACTGCCAAATATGTCCATGAATGGTTCAAGGTATGTTTTGACATTCATCGATGACTTCTCCCGCTTTACTTGGGTATTTTTTCTCAAAAACAAGTCAGAAGTGCTTGGAAAATTCAAGGACTTTAAGGATTCTGTTGAGACCACCACTGAGATCAAGATCAAAGCTCTTATATTTGATAATGGCAGAGAATATATGAAGACTCATTTTCTACAACTTTGTGCCGAAAGCAGAATTCAGATCCAACATACAGTTTCCTACACACCCCAGCAGAACGGTGTAGCAGAAAGGAAGAATCGGTCACTGAAAGAGATGGCTACCTATATGCTTGAGTCAAAATGTTTGGCTGTAAATATTTGGGCTGAAGCCATGAATGTTGCTGCATACATTCAGAACCAAGTTCCACATTCATCTATGAAAGGTAAAACTCCTTTCGAAGCATTCACTGGTCACAAACCGGATGTGTCCAATTTGAGGGTATTTGGCTCCATTGCATGGGCTAGAATTCCCTCTGATAAGAGAAAAGCTTTGGATCCACAAAGTATTGAATGAATCCTAATAAGATATGGAGAAGAATCAAAATCATATAAACTCATGAATATCAGATCCAAAAAGATATTCATAGAGCGAAGTGTGAAGTTTGAAGAATCGCTTCCAGATCTGAAACTAGTCGAGGAAAACACTGCCGATCCGCAGTCTTTACAAGAAGACGTTTTGAGAGAAGATGAAGAAAGAATTGGATCTGATATTTTATCAGACTTTGATGGACATGAAATATCAAGTTCAGAATCTGACCACAATGATCCTCCTCAGTTACCAAAGTGGGCCCAAAACACTCTACAATTTGCTGGTCCAAACATTGGAAATCCTGTTGATCCAAGGAGAACAAGAGCAGGTATGGCTCTTTCATTTTCTGATCCATTATTATTTGAGAAATTTTATTTGATGATTGGTTCAGATCTCAAATCATACTATCATGCCCACCGAGATCCACGATGGAAAACTGCCATGGATGAAGAGTACAGTTCTCTTCAAAAGAACAATACATGGGAGCTAGTTTCTCTTCCACCAGGAAGAAAATTGGTTCAATGTAAGTGGATCTACCACATGAAGGTTTCTGCTGATGGCTCTATCAACAAATACAAATCTAGGATAGTGGAAAAAGGTTTCTCCCAAGTCCAAGGAGTTGACTACACTGAGACTTTTGCATCGGTTGAAAAGATGGATTCCATCCACCTAGTTTTGGCCATTTCCGCATCCAAGCATTGGGAAGTGCACCATATGGATGTGAAGAGTGCTTTTCTACATGGAGACCTTTATGAAGAATTATATATGAAGAATCCAAAAGGATACATATCAGATCCATCATTAGTTTGCAAATTGAAGAAATCTTTGTATAGATTGAAATAGGCCCCAAGAGATTGGTAGCAAAGATGGACTCCTTCCTTCTTTCTCATAATTTCAAAAGATGCAAATCTGATATGAATGTGTACATAAAACAAGTTAAAGGTAATTTTCTGATTGTTATTCTTTATGTTGATGATCTTCTCATTACTGGTAGCACTCTCCTTACAATCAACAAGATGAAAGCCGCTTTAAATCTAGCTTTTGATATGAGCGATTTGGGCTTGCTTAAGCAATTTTGGGCTTGGAGATAGCTCAAAAATTTGATAGGATCACATTATCTCAACAAAAGTATGCTTCATACCTACTATTAAAGTTTAATATGGCAGAATGTAAGGCTTCTCTGTTTCCATTCCTCTCAGGAATCAACCTTGAGGAAGGAAATTCCACACCACTTGCAGATTGCACTATGTATCGACAGTTGATTGGTTCACTACTCTACTTGACACAATCAAGGCCTGATATTTCATATGCCATGAGTCCTGTATCAAGGTATATGCAGCAGCCCCATGAGCTTCATTGGTGGGCAACCAAGTGGATCTTGCACTATGTGCAAGGTACGAGACATTTTGGCATACATTATGTTGCAGATTCTGAGCTAGATTTCATTTGTTTTACTGATTTAGATTGGGTGGGTGATAGCATAGATCGGAAGTCCACTTCCGGATATGTTTTCATGATTGGACATGGCCCTATTTTCTGGTCAAGCAAAAAGTAGGCAGCCATTGCACTTTCTTCAGCAGAGGCAGAGTATCGAGGGGTAGTCAATGCATGCATTCAGGCAGTTTGGTTGCAGGGTATTCTTTCTCAGTTTGATTTTGGTAGCACTTCTTCGAATGTCATATTTTGTGACAGTCAAAGTGATATTAAGATCTCCATAGATCCAGTTCAGCGACAGAGGACCAAGCACATTGAGATTCATATGCACTACATCCGAGAGTTGGTGCATGATCACACCATCATTCTGCAATATTTCCCTACTGATGAGAAAATTGCAGACATCTTCACCAAGAGCTTCACTGAGAAGAATTTCTCTTACCTCCGTTCACTGTTGGGGGTGAGTTCCATCATGGTGGAGATAGATTAGATCCATTTTTACGTTTGGCTTGGAGGGGGGCTTTCTTCCCACTGGATTTTCCCTCTTTCCTCACTTAGCTTATTTTAAACATTTTTTGGATTATTGTATTGGGGTGACCTTTGGTCTCAATAACCAGGGCCCTACATTTTATTTTTTTTACATCATAGTATAGCTTGAGGGGGGGTGTTAGGATATCTCATCATTCATTATGTACTTTGCATGCATCTGAATGCATGCCTGCATCCGCATGCTTCCCAGCCACCAGTTTGATGCCTCCAACACCTAGTCCCTAGTCTTCTAGCACCCAGGAGCTACTTTTCACTCAGCTTTATCCTTCCTAGTCAAGGAGGTGCCCACTTCTCACCTTCCACTTGAGAATGGCGCCGTTTCTCACCTACCACTCTAGTTCACTTCAGTTAGCCACTATTATTTCCTTGATTTGAGGCTAGACTAAATCCTAACTGCTGATTTCACTCTGATTGACCTCCAATGAGACTTGACTACCTATTATGAGTGCAGTTAAATCCTCATGTGCCCTCCACTGAGCTTCATTCCCTACATTAGTGGCATTAAGATCAGTTACACTCATTATACTCAGTTAGACTCAGTTTGACACCTGGATGACAGTTACTTGGGCATTGATGACCACCACTGATTGATGATGAGGACTCCTAGTTGGAGCCAGGATACACCATGCAGTATATTTGAATGACCTCCTGGGCTAATTTGAATTGCTCACTCATTGTGACAGTATTGTATTGTAATTCTATCATTCTGGATTATAGAGCACTGATGCATCTCTCTTGCACAGTTTTTACTCCAAATTATTTTACATCTTTGTGATTGATATTCTTGTTCAATAGATCTGCTATGACTAATTTCATAGGAAGATTCCATCTGCACTTTGCCACACCTCCATGCTTAGAAAGTAATGCATCATTCCCAAGTCCTTCATCTCGAACTCGGCAGGAAGATTCCTCTTTGTGTCGGCAATCAATCTATCATCACCTGTCACAAACAGGTCATCCACATACAATAGGAGTATCAAAGGATTGAATTCCTCAACCTTGTAGTAAAGGTTGGAATCTACTTTACTCTTAGTAAAGTCCAAGCTGGATAGAAATCTGTCTATCCTACCATACCAAGTCCTAGAAACTTGCTTCAAGCCATACAATGATTTCTTCAATCTGCACACATATGAATCTCTGTCATGCGTCTCAAAACCAAGTGGTTGATCCACATACATTTCCTACTTGACTACACCATATCCATCTGGTGTATCTTCCACTTCAGCCAGAGCAAGTATTGTTCTGATGGAAGTGTATCTGGCTACAGGAGAAAAATTCTCTTCATAATATATCCCCTCTTTCTGGGAGAAGCCACGAGCTACAAATCTCACATTGTATTCCTCTCTGCTACCATCTGCAACATGCTTTATCTTATAGATCCACTTGGAAGTCACAACAAACTTCCCTTCAGGTCTTGGGACCACATCCCAAACATGATTCTTCATGATTGACTGGTATTCCTCGATCATGGCATTCTTCCATTACTGCATCGCGAATCCTGGGAACTTCAGATTCTTCAATATATTCAATAGATAGTTTTCTTTGAATTTAGTTTGCTGGACCAAATGTTGTAGTCCTTCTTTTGTAGGTGATTGTACATGATATTTCCTACAAGTCAAATTCAATTGCATGATTAGAAACTTCTCATAGTTTTTCAAAACAAGTTCTTATGCATAAAGACATATGTCATACAGTCATGCAATTATCTTAGCCAATGCTTCAATACAACATTTATCCATATCCCGTATTCACACGATAACTTTCTAGATGCCTTCCATCTCTACCAGAACATTGTTAAGAGTGTGCACAACTCCCAACATGTCAACAAAGAGGTTTCATTCTAGATAAGTAGCAATGGAATGTTGTATAGTAGCATAGGCCACTTACCCATTACTTGCATATTAGTAGTATCTTGTTCATTAATGAAACTTTTCTAAAAAGCAAAATGCACATTCTAAATCTAGGAACATAAGTATGTACATGAATGAACAACATCATTTCAGTAATAGGAAATGATAATTCAAATACTTATCTTTGTTTAGTTGTTGGGTGGACTCCCTCTCAATCTTTGCTTCCTTGCAAGAACTACTGGAGTGTGCTCCCTCTTGATCTTTGCTTCCTGGATTATCTGTCCTTGAACTAATATCCATCCTGGACCACTATGCATGCTTAAGAGTGCACTAGTGTCATCATTGTGTCATCCTCAAGATCTCATACATAACCATACAGATATTAGTATAATCTCAATACTTGTAACATCTCGAAATTTCATGAAAATTTAAAATTTTTGATAACAGTACTAAATATGATGAATTATAATTGCCGAAGAATTAGTTGCGATTACGACAGCATTAGTTGTACAATTGTTAATACTAAGCATGTTTTATTTTCTGTTTTGACTGCAATAAGATATTGACCGTTGTTAACACATAACTAGTAACATGATTATGATGACAATGAAATAAACAGGTTAGGAAAAAATGATACGACACTTTCTCTTTTGCAATGAAATTGACAGTTTGACTTTGCTGCGTAAGGGTGTCCTACGAGGTACCCTGGAGCTTACTTAGCTGCAACGCTAAAGCTTATTGAATGTCCTATGTGTAGATGACAAGTAAGAATGAAGAACGTGTAGTTCAGTTTTTAGTGTCATAAATAAATAGAATATTATAATTTCTATTGCGACTCTCCGGAAATGAGTAGGTATGGTTTTTAATGCTACAATTACTGTTTAAGATGTTGTCTGACAACTCTATGATGTTTTAAAATAGAATTATCTATGTACGTCATTCTGCTGGTGGTTTTGTCAATGTACTAGCTGGCTTAAATGTCATCTCTAACTTTCCATCATTGATGTAATACAAGTATTGCAAGTCATTAAATGTTTATATGAGAGCGTATGGTAAGAACTCATAGCATCGATCAGTCTTCAAGCTAATTCTAAAAATTATTGTATCTGTTTGAAAGACTACTATACCAAACTATTTATTTTTATAGTTTCAATAACAGAGTTTGTATAATCACAACCAAAGATTAGAATGGTCACAATATAATTTGTTAAGTAAGGGCTATTCCCTTCGTAACCCTAGTGGTACTTATAACCTTGTTTAAAGGTTTGTATCTCACTTGTAAAAATGGAAAAGATGAGATTATGTCAAAAGGTGACTATAGCTATCTCCTTAACTAATATCTAAGTCATAGCTCTTTATTCTTTAAGTCCACAATTAAAAACTTAGGACTATATAAACTTTGAATTATTATTCTATATAATATTATCAATCTAGTGTTATGACATAAACTTTGGGTTATGAGATTATATGTTTTATGAAATCATTACGTGGAACCATATAAAATTTAAGTTTGAAGAACCATATCCTATAATGTTATAACATAGTGTAACAGTTTGTATTCATAATGATGGAAACGAAATCTGACAGTATTAAATGATTGACAAGTTGAGGGATACACCAGTGATACGAATCTGTGTTGGTGATTGTGAACTCGGTCTACAATAATGCCCTTCCAGACTGTATGTAAAAATATGAATTCAATGATCCTCCACGTAAGTGCAAATCCAGCATACAGTGAATGTAGTAGTGTCATGTAATACACCTTTGTCGCAAATTATCTGAGCTGGTTGTCATTACACCCATCGTAAATTAAATGCGGTAATGACAATGAATGAGCAATTAATAGGTTAGTTGTTCGCTCCAATGCATGGAGTTTTGGCATACTTTCGATCATTGATCAACATTGATACTGTCCGTTGGATAAAACCCTAGCTTTGGGCTGATGTATTGGTTGGCAAAGAGTATTTGCTATTTATTGTTGCGTTGGGTCTTGGCGATGTGGCAGATAGGCTGCCAAGTTTTTGGTTTAGAAACTGTATGAGGTTTTGATCTCAAAACCTCTGGTTCGGGAACGTTACAGGTCCCTACCTTCTTCAATGGCATCGTCTTGAAAGTCTGTGTCACAAGTTTAAGGTGTCAAGGGTGGATAGTTTTAGAACTCATCTTTTTAGTCTGAGTCAAGATTCACCCTAGTGTAATGGACCAAGGGTTCCTCGTCTCGTTTTCAGCATGGAGTCAATGTACAAATGATGAAAGTAGAAATATTTGGTATTGTTCAACGAGGTAGCTTTCCCGTGATGAAATAGTGAATCATTTAAAATATTTTATCTTTTATTTTGAGAAAATACCAGTCATCTAAGCCAACGTTTTTGTGTCATTTGTAGGTTATGAAAGTGTGTTTTCAAGTGATGTTTTGGTAGAGTTGGAAATCTTTCCAATGGTAAGCTCCGAGTATTTCCATGAACCCTCATAGGTGCTCTGTAACTGGGGTTGATGGGGTTTCATGAATGGAGTTACAGGTCCTGTCGTGACTCGTTGTAGTTGTTTATTCAAAGCAATGTTTAAAAACAAATTTTGCTTGTTGTCGAGACTCTCGTTTGATTTTGTAACACCTTAATATAAATCTCCTTAAATCTGAAAGTTTGTGAAACTTATTTGTATGGTGGGTTTTTATGAACTCATTTTAAAAATACCGGTCTTGGGAAAATAACCATGTAATTTTAAGTTTTGGCAATTGTGTTGTGATTTTCAAATCTGAGTATATCATCTTCATTTTGTTTCTTGAGTTTGGGACTTTGAAATGATTTGGCCATGAGCCAAGACCTGCTTGCTTAAGTTATGAAGAGTGATTCAAAGAGACGAGGCTCGTTTATAGTGAATCACGATACTTCCCTATCGTCAATGAACAAGTATGATAAATCTATAATGTATGTTGTTTGAAACCAGTGTTAATGGTTTGGTTTCTAGTAAAATGTTATATCTGTTATGTTTATTTCAAGATTTTTGAAACTGTAATTTTTATGTCAACCATATATTAGATCTTGTTTTTGATGGGTGAAGAGAGGTATCGGGCTATGCCCAGAATGGCGAATCCAAAAGCTAGTTACAAGTTAAAAATTTAATGAAACTAAAAGTATGAAAAATAGGTCGAGTCTGTATTCACAACTTAAAGTTGTAAGTAGAAAATGTTATACTGTAGGTTGTGTGTTTTGAATGTAAAAATAAAATAAAGGAATCGAAAGCCTAATTAGGTTTTGATATGAGTCCTAACTTGGAAATCGATACTTTCATTTAGAATACCTAATGTGAAATAAATGAATGAAAGCAATGAATTGTTTAAAGCAATTTCATTCTCTGTTTGAACTGTAAAGTTTTAGGAGGAAGATAAAGTAAGAAATAGACACAGTGTGTGTATGTGTAATAAGAAATGCTGTGTGATGATCGCATATATCCGTTTGTGGTTATATTTTAAAATACAGACATAGTATGATATGTAAGAAGTATAATTTTTATCTACTACTATATACATACGATATTAAAATAATGTAATGCTACTGTACAAATATTATGTATTGTTTGTTTTTCATCTAACTCAGGAAACATGTATAATATATATTTATATAGAACTTTCTACTATATTTAACTGTAATGCAGAAAACTTAAATAACATAAATATATAGAGAAAGAATAATACTTATACTCCATGAAATAATACAGTAATTTACGATCTTCTAGATTTTATAAAATAAATTCTATTACTGTTTAGTATAGGGAAGAATGATGACAACAAAATCAATCACTATACAATTTATCGAATCAATGGCATTTTCCTATCTTCTAATCTATTTTAATTTGTGTATCTATACTAGAGTACAATGATTCAAAACAACATGTGGAAAAATATAGATATTGGTTTATCAATTCAAAATTATCATTCAAACTTAAACATTCAGACTTTAACAAATCTAGGATTAAGTTCTTTTTCAAAGCAGAAAACAAAAATAAAACTAATTAAATAGAACATAATTATTTAACTGAGAATAAGTAGAAAACTTGTAGAACCTGAGAAAATATGTAGGGCAACAAACAACCCAAGAAGACTGTTCCACCCAACCAATTCCTGAAAATAGTCAAGTATTGTCTTAGGACCCCCGAGCCTGTTCATTGAACCACCAGGACGAAGAAACTCAGGAAAGAAGACTTCTTCTTGTTGTAGCAATTAATTTCTGAATCTTTAATAACTGACAGTCCAATATACTTGCACCAGTATCTCTGGTTCTGCTCAGCAATATTGCAGACTTAAGCTTACAGTCACCACTAGCCTCCCTATTCGAATCTCTTAGTGATCACCTGATACACATGAGGAAAATATTCTACAGAAATATTGATTAAGAGCTGCCTGCTCAATTCGAATTTGCCTTTATAGGCCACCTAGGCCTTTTCAGATGTTACTGGGTCATTAAATGATCTTCTTGCTCACTCCCTCCACATGAGGGATAATGCCCTATTTTTAGGGGTAGTTGTCCCATAACCAATAGCTAGTGGTGAAGTGAATTTGTTGCCATCTGTCCCATACCTTCCAATAGCTTCCGTTCCTCCTAGTGGGTCAGTGAATACTCATTTAACAATCCTCTTGGGTGTTTGTCTCCTAATTAATTTATTTAAATAATAATATTCAGTAATTACATTCATCCATGATCAAAACTGATCATAATTACAAAACTTTGTAATTAAATTTAACATAAAGTATTTTGCAAATAAAATAGTAATTTTCAGAAATTTGGGTAGCTGACATACACCCCCCCTTAAGTCTTAACATCGTCCTTGATGTTGGTTAATCACTCCTCGAGTGTTCCTGAAACAGAGTTGGGTATGCTGCCCGCATACTACTCTCCAACTCCCAGGTTGCCTCTTCTGGGCTAAGGTGCTTCCATTGCACCTTCACTTTCCCAATGTTGCGATTCTGGAGAATAGTTTCCCTCCTTCCGAGGATACAATCCGGTTCCACCGAAAAATCTCTATCTTGTCCCACCTGTACATCATTCCAATTTACAACATGAGTAGTATCGTGAACATATTTCTTTAAAAATGATATATGAAAAAAATTATGTATTTTTAAGTTAGGTTGCAAAGCCAATTGGTATGCCACTGCTCCAACCTTAGACAATATTTCAAAAGGACCGCAATACCTGGGTGCCAACTTGGCATAGCTTCCCAATTTCAGTGAACTCTTTTCCAGTGTTACCTTGAGGAATACATGTTCACCAACCTATAACTCTTTATGAGTTATTTTTGAATCTGCTTGACTTTTTTGCCTATCTTGGACAGCTTTTAAATGTCCTTGCACCTGTTTCACAATTAGTTCTAACTCCTGCAATAATTCAGGTCCTAAAACAACTCTATTTACTGGATCATTCCATGAAACAGGTGTATTACATTTCCTACCAAAAAGAATTTCAAAAGGACTAAGTCTAGCCGATGTATGATAGTGATTATTATAAGCAAATTCTGCTAAGTGCAAGTAGTCTTCCCACTTACCAGGTTGATCCTTAACATACAGTCTTAATAAATCTTCTAAAACTTGGTTTACTCTTTCTGTCTGACCATCCGTCTATAGATTAAATGCTGTACTGAAATTTAAAGTTGTGTTCAACCCTTTAAACAGTGACCTCTAGAAGTTACATGCAAACTTTGAGTCACGATCTGAAATTATTACCTTCGGTATTCCATGTAGTCTAAAAATTTGTTTCATAAAGATCTCTGCAATATCTGGAGCTTTATGAGTAGTCTTTACGGGTATGAAATGTGTTGCCTTGCTGAGTTTGTCCACTACCACCATGATTGAATCATGTTGCTTTTTTATTTTTAGGTAACCCAGTAATAAAATCTATGCTGATCACTTCCCATTTCCAACTTGGTATTGGTAATGGTTGCAACAACCCAGCAGGATGTTGGTGTTCAACCTTCACCTTCTGACAATCCAAACATTTTGCTATGTACTCTACTACTTCATCCTTCATTCTGGGCCAATAGTATTCTTTTCTTAGCATAGTAATGGTCTTTTGATAACCTAGATGACCAGAATAGTGACTTTTATGCATCTCATTTAATATCAGAAATTTTATTTATGGTATGTCTGGTACATACAATTTGTTTTTATACAGTAAAAGTTTGTTTTCTTTCATTCTGTAATCTGCCATATAATTTTCAGAATTGTTGTTTGTTGTATTTTCTTTAATTTTTCTGTATTCTTCATCTGTTTCACTCTTTTATAGAATATGATTTTCCAAATCAGTTGAATATGTACTGATTGCTGAAATGAAATTTAGTTTTGCCTTACGACTTAAGGCATATACAACCTTGTTCTCTCTCCCTTTAATATGCTAAATTTCAAAATCATACTCACTTAAGAACGTCAACCATATAGCTTGTCTAGCGTTTAGGTTTGTCTGATCTAATAAATATTTCAAACCCATTCTATCTTTCAATAATGTAAACTTTCTGCCAATAAGGTGGTGATGCCACATTTCTAAGGCATGAATAACTACTAATAAATCTAAATCATAGGTAGAGTAATTCTTTTCATGTACTTTCAGCTTTCTAGATTCATATGCCACCGCATGCCCTTCCTGTGTCAGGACTCCACCGAGTCCGTTATTGCATGCGACTGTACAAACTACAAAATCCTTGTTGGGGTCTGCTATCCTTAAGATGGGTGCTGTAGTCAACAATTCCTTCAATTTCTTGAGACTATCAGAACATTTCTGATCCCAAACAAATTTCTTCCCTTTCTTCTGCAAGGAAGTTATGGGGTTGGCAATTTTTGAAAATGTTTCTATAAACTTTCTGTAATATCTAGTAATTCCCATAAATGATCTTACATCTGACACATCTTTAGGAACCGACCAATCGTTAATGGCCCTTATCTTGTTGGGGTCAGCCGAGATTCCTTCTGCTGAAATTATGTGTCCCAAATACTGAATTTTGTCTTTGTGGAAGTCACGCTTACTAAATTTGGCGTATAATTGATGATCTCTTAATACTTGTAAGATAATTCGTAAATGTTCATCATGCTCTTCTTTTCTTTTTGAGTACACTAAAACGTCGTCTATAAACACAACAACAAACCTGTCTAAGTATTTATGCAAAATCTTATTCATCAGAAACATAAATACAGCTGGGGCATTAGTCAAGCAAAACGGCATGACTACAAACTCGTAATGTCCATACCGAGTTCGGAAAGCTATCCTGAAAATATCTTCATCCTTAACCCTTACTTGGTGATATCCTGATCTTAGATCAATCTTTGAAAATACTGTTGCTCCATGAAACTGATCAAATAGATCATCTATGCGGGGCAATGGATACCTATTCTTGATCGTCATCTTATTAAGTTGGCGATAATCTATGCACATTATTAAGGTTCCGTCTTTTTTATTAACAAAGATGACAGGTGCTCCCCAAGGAGACACACTGGGTCTAATATACTTTTTGTCAATAAGCTCCTTCAACTGTGATTTTAATTCGTTTAACTCCAGTATATTCATTCTGTACGGAGCTTTAGAGTTTGGTACTGCTCCTGGTATCAACTCTATGGTAAAATCTAAATCTCATTTGGGTGGTAATCCTGGAATCTCCTCAGGAAAGACATCTTTAAAATCCTTTAGGATAAGTATGTCTTCTAGTTTCAGTTTGTTATCTTTATCCATAAACTCACCATTTACCACATTCACTGCAAACATTTGGCATCGTTTCCTAACTGCCCTCTTAATTTGCATGGCTGAAATCTGTCTAAGGGTTACTTTCCTTGGAACATCTTTTATTTCTACAGTTTTCCCTTCGTCATTAAAACATGTAAAATTTTTTCCATAATAGTCCAGGATGACGTGATGGGCTTCTAACCAGTCCATCCCAACTATAATATCATAAGAACCTGAAGGTAGAATATTCAACTTGATTTGTGTTTGCAAGTGATTCATGGATAAAACCCAGTTTTCTATAAAATCTGAAACTTTTCTCTTTGTTCCAGTTGCTAGTCTAACTAACCAAGATTTACTAAACTTTTCAGTTTTTAATTTAAGACTTTCCACAATGTCTGCTGATATATAACTTAAACTAGCACCTGGATCAATTAAAACAATAATGGGATGATTTTGTATCATACCTTCAATCTCTACGATAGAGATTTGATGATCTGCTTGTCTGTTGTCGAGTGCTGCATTAATTCTTGGCATCTCCCTTGCCACGTCTCCAACAGTAGGTTCCGTTTGAATAGAATTGATGTTGTTTTCCTTTCGCTTCCTCAAGGGACATTCTGATGCGTAATGGGGGCCTTGACATTCAAAACATTTGATATGTGTCTTTGGCTCACTGGTCTTGGAATTATTAGGTGTAGTCCTGGGTGCTGTAGAATTTTGCTGTGAATTATTTCTGGAATTGTTCCCTTGATAGTTTTGGTTCTGAAAATTTTTCCTTTGAAATCCAGAATTTCCACTGAATCTGAAATTTTTCTTTTTTTGCTCAAAATTGTTGGGCTTATAATTTTTACAATTTGGCATTCCCTCTCTTTTCCGATTTGTATCATAACAGAAAACTTCCTTCCTCATAGCCTCCTCCAATGTTTTAGGACTGTTGTACTCAATTCTGTCTTTAATGTTGAAAGGTAAACAGCTTAAGTACCTTTGAATTTTTGGTTTCTCTTCTATGAGGTATGGTACATATCTTAGTAAGTTAAGAAACTTACTGTTCATTTCCTTCATGTTCATACCTCCCAGCTTCAAATCGTAGAACTCTTCATATTTTTCTTCATAGTACTATTCAGATAGATACTTCTTCTTTAAATATCGTTTAAAAGCACTCCAGCTTACATCTTTATCTTTGATGCCTTTTACCTTTTTGATGTCCTGCCACCAGATATCTTCTTTTTCGGTCAAGTTATATATAGCCATTTTTGCCTTTAAGAACTCTGAATAGTTGTAGATTTGGAAGTATTTCTTCATCCGTGACAGCCAAGCTTCAGCTGTCTCACCTTTATCAGTTTCTCCATTGAAAGTTGGAGGTCTTATCTTCTTGAATTCTCCAAAAATCTGCTCATATTCCTTATGATTTTTCCTTCTTGGTTTGGAATCTCCTTCAATGCTGTCATTGGTATAATTATGTTTCCTTTTGCGTACTTCAATAGCATCTCCTGATGAATTTGAGGTATATTTTACTTCACTGGTTTTTATGTTCTGATTTTTATCAGTGTGAGGCATATCCTCAACCTTGGAAATATATTCATTGTTTCTCTCTTGTCCCTCTGTTTGGCTGTGTTCAAACAACACTTGATTGAGTTGTTCTTGTGCTTGCAAAATCCTTTCATTATCTTGTTTCACCAATCTGATTTTTGCCCTCAATTCATGGAAAGCACATAACAGTTCTGACGAACTGTTATTCAATTCCCCATGACCTTCCTCTACATAATGCTATCCCAAACTGTGACTGTTTGGCTGCAATCTATCGCTTAAATGTTCAGTTGAGTTCTCCATACCTGTAGCTAAAAATAATTTCTGAATAACATAATAATTAAATTTTCAAGTTAGTACAATTTTCTATTGTATCAAAATTTTCTACTACGTGTTTTGGATCTCATTCAGGCCTAGAGTTCGAATCTGAGCTTTGATACCAAATGTAACATCTCAAAATTCCATAAAAAATTAAATTTTTTTATAATAGTACTAAATATGACGAATTATAATTGCGGAAATACTAATTGCGATTACGACAACATTAGTTGTATAATTGTTAATACTAAGCATGTTTTATTTTATGTTTTTACTGCAATAAGATATTGACAGTTGTTAACACATAACTAGTAACATGATTATGATGACAATGAAATAAACAGGTTGGAAAAAAATGATACGACACTTTCTCTTTTGCAATAAAATTGACAGTTTGACTTTGCTGCATAAGGGTGTCCTACGAGGTACCCTGGAGCTTACTTAGATGCAATGCTAAATCTTATTGAATGTCCTATGTGCAGATGACAGGTAATAATGAAGTACGTGTGGTTTAGTTTTCAGCGTCATAAATAAATAGAATATTATAATTTCTGTTGCGACTCTCCGGAAATGAGTAGGTATGGTTTTTAATGCTACAATTACTGTTTAAGATGTTGTCTGACAACTCTATGGTGTTTTAAAATAGAATTATCTATGTATGTCATTCTGCTGTTGGTTTTGTCAATGTACTAGCTGGCTTAAATGTCATCTCTAACTTTCCATCATTGATGTAATACAAGTATTGCAAGTCATTAAATGTTTATATGAGAGCGTATGGTAAGAACTCATAGCATCAATCAGTCTTCAAGCTATTTCTAAAAATTATTGTATCCATTTGAAAGACTACTTTACCAAACTATTTATTTTATTGTTTCGATAACAAAGTTTGTATAATCACAACCAAAGATTACAAGGGTCACAATATAATCTGTTAAGAAACGGCTATTCCCTTCGTAACCCTAGTGATACTTATAACCTTGTTTAAAGGTTTGTATCTAACTTGTAAAAATGGCAAAGATGACATTATGTCAAAAGGTGACTATAGCTATCTCCTTAACTAATATCCAAGTCATAGCTCTTTATTATTTAAGTCCACAATTAAAAACTTAGGACTATATAAACTTTGAATTATTGTTCTATATAATATTATCAATCTAGTGTTACGACATAAACTTTGGGTTATGAGAATATATGTTTTATGAAATCGTTACTTTGAACCATATGAACTTTAAGTTCGAAGAACCATATCCTATAATGTTATAACATAGTGTAACAGCTTGTATTCATAACGATGGAAACGAAATATGACAGTATTAAATGATTGATGGGTTGATGGATACGCTAGTGATAGAAATCTGTGTTGGTGATTGTGAATTCAGTCTGCAATAATGGTCGTCCAGACTGTATGTAAAAATATGAATTCAATGAGCCTCCATGTAAGTGCAAATCCAGCATACGGTGAATGTAGTAGTGTCATGTAATACACCTTTGTTGCAAATTATCCGAGTTGCAAATTATTTGAGCTGGTTGTCGTTACACTCATCGTAAATTAAACGTGGTAATGGCAATGAATGAGCAATTAATAGGTTAGTTGTTCACTCCAGTGCATGGAGTGTTGGCATACTTTCGATCATTGATCAACATTGATACTGTCTGTTGGATCAAACCCTAGCTTTGGGCTGATGTCTTGGTTGACAAAGAGTATTTGTTGTTTATTGTTGCATTTGGTCTTGGCGGTGTGGCGGACATGATGCCAAATTTTTGGTTTAGAAACTGTATGAGGTTTCGAACTCAAAACCTTTGGTTCAGGAACGTTATAGGTCCCTACCTTCTTCATTGGCGTCGTCTTGAAAGTCTGTATCACAAGTTTAAGGTGTCAAGGGTGGATATTTCTAGAACTCGTCCTTTTAGTCCGAGTCAAGAATTTCCCTGGTGTAATGGACCGACGGTTCATCGTCTCATTTTCAGTGTGGAGCCAACGTAGAACTGATGAAATTGGAAAGCTTTAGTATTGTTCAACGAGGTAATCTTTTCCGTGATAAAATAGTGAATCATTTAAAATATTTTATATTTTATTTTGAGAAAATATCAGTCATCTAAGCCAACGTTTTTGTGTCAGTTACAGGTTATGAAAGTGTGTTTTCGAGTGATGGTTTGGTAGAGTTGGCAATATTTCCAACGGTAAGCTCCGGGTCTTTCCATGAACCCTCGTAGGTGCTTTGTAACTGGGGTTGATGGGGTTTCATGAATGGAGTTGCAGGTCCTGTCATGACTCCTCGTGGTTGTTTATTCAAAGTAATTTTTAAAACATATTTTGCTTGTTGCCGAGACTCTCGTTTGATTTTGTAACACCTTAATATAAATCTCCTTAAATCTGAAAGTTTGTGAAACTTATCTGTACAGTGGGTTTTTATGAACTCATTTTAAAAATATTGGTCTTGGGAAAATAACCCTGTAATTTTAAGTTTTGGCAATTGTGTTGTGATTTTCAAATCTGAGTATATCATCTTCATTTTGTTTCTTGAGTTTGGGACTCTGAAATGATTTGGACATGAGCCAAGACCTGCTTGTTTAAGTTATGAAGAGTGATTCAAAGAGTCGAGGCTCGTTTATAGTGAATCACGATACTTCCCTATCGTCAATGAACGAGTATGATAAATCTATAATCTATGTTGTTTGAAACCAGTGTTAATGGTTTGGTTTCTAGTAAAATGTTATATCTATTACGTTTATTTCAAGATTTTTGAAACTGTAATGTTTATGTCAACCATATAATAGATCTTGTTTTTGATGGGTGAAGAGAGGTATCGGGCTATGCCCAGAATGGCGAATCCAAAATCTAGTTACAAGTTAAAAATCGAATGAAACTAAAAGTATGAAAAAAGGGTCGAGTTTGTATTCACGACTTAAAGTTGTAAGTAGAAAATGCAATACTGTAGGTTGTGTTTTTTGAATGTAAAAAGAAAATAAAGGAATCGAAAGCCTAATTAGGTTTTGATATGAGTCCTAACTTGGAAATCGATACTTTCAGTTAGAATACCTAATGTGAAATAAATGACTGAAAGCAATGAATTGTTTGAAGCAATTTCATTCTCTGTTTGAACTGTAAAGTTTTAGGAGGAAGATAAAGTAAGAAATAGACACAGTGTGTGTATGTGCAATAAGAAATGCTGTGTGATGATCGCATATATCCGTTTGTGGTTATATTTTAAAATACAGACATAGTATGATATGTAAGAAGTATAATTTTTATCTACTTCTATATACATATGATATTAAAATATCAATTTTATAAATTCTCTAAGGTTATCAACAACTCAAGAAATTTGATCTCTCTTGATTTATAGATCCATGTTTGGAAAAAGAAGGACAGTAGAAGATTTTTCAATAGGGGGATGATGTGATGGAATGGAGGCGGAGCCGTACAGCTAGGGTTTCAAGGTTTGGGCTGGGTAGCTGGGAGCTACCAGCCACGGCAGGCGTGAGGTCATGACCAAACCTTACCCTGTCACTTTCAACGATGCATAAAATGGTATACGACGGAGGGTGGAAGATACCGGGGTTTGGTTATTTGTTTTTAATATTGTCTCAAGGATCCTTGTCTTTGCTTGTCAGGTGCTCTGGTGCTATTGTGTCGGTGACTTGGGATTCTTGTTAGGGTTTGCACCTGTTTTCTGTGGTTATGGCTTCTTTGGAGGATATGGTGATGGCAGGTTTTTCTGGGGACCAGCTGGAGGCACAGGAAGTATGGGGGATGCCAGGTGGAGGGCAGAGGGAGGGTTTGGAGGAGATCCCAATGATGGGGCCTGTTGGAACTAACTCTACCGCTGTGGGGCAGGGGAGGCCGGTAAATGGTTTCTCACCATTGGAATACCTGTCCTTCTCACCACATAACCTGTTGCCGGAATTTTTGGAATTTGATGGAACGTCTGTGGACATATTGGGTAGCTCGCGCTGGAGGGAGGATGGAGATCTCTTTGCTCAGAATTTAGGGTTTTCGGCATCTGGTGTGCAGGAGGGTTTTGAAGCGGTGGCCGGTTTTGGACAGATTGCGGATGAGGGTGTGGCTCGTCAGGTTCAGCAGCTTTGTGGGTCGGAATGTGGTGGAACTGCAGTGGATGCACGTGTGCCTTTGGAGATTTTTGAACACCGTGGTTTTGATAGCCCTCCTGTGGCTGTTGGGTCTTTGAAGCTTAAGGAAGGGGATGCATCTGGGGTCGGGGCTTTACAGAAGGGATCGAGCAGGTGACGGAAACGGAGTTGGATTAAAACTCGCATTGTGGGCAGTTATGCTGTAGGCGAGGATATCGCCTGGGAACGAGTCTTGGAAATGTCTAAGCTGACGCTGGTGGGAAGGGTCATGGGCAGAAATTTTGCCCGACCTACTGTGATGGATTGGGTGGAAACACACTGGCACGAGGTGTTAGGCTACACACTTGAGGTGGAAATGCTGCTACGAGGATGGTTTGCGGTGGTACTTCAATCTGAGGTGGATTTACACAAAATTCTCGACAAGAATTGGCACTTGAATCATTCGTCGGTTCTGCTGAAACCCTGGCATCCTCTCTTTGATGCCAGTCGAGAGAGGGTTGATTTGATTCCGGTATGGGTAAGATTACTGGGACTTCCATTGCAATTTTGGGATATTAGCCACTTTCGAAAGATTGGGGATATATTGGGAAATTTTCTGGAGGCTGATCTCTCCTTTCTGGAGACCCATTACAAACAAGTTGCTAGAATTTTGGTCAATTTAAATCTTCGTGAAGGATTACCGGAGGCCATTAATTTGGAATGGGGGCCTGTTTGTATACCTCAGTTGCTGGATTATGAGAATGTGCCTTTTAGGTGCCGGCGGTGTCACGTTTATGGACACCCAGCGTCTGCTTGTCGGCTTTCAGTTCGCACCCTCAATGGGGGTCTTAGAAATCACACTGCTCTGGTAGGTTTGGATGAACCTTTGGACCCAATGAACTTCAAGTCGCCGCCGGTGGAGGAGGCCTCGGGCGGTGACCGGATAGTGGAGGATTTGGATATATGTGGCCAAAGTTCGGAAGCGCTGCGAGACATTCTAGCTGAAGAAAACAGTGCACCTGCTGAAGAAGTACCTTGTTCTACTACATTGGATGTGACTGAAGTGCCGAAACCTTCTTTCACGAGTATTCCTTCTTTCTCTTTAACGTCCTCTGTTAATTTATTTTTTAATCAGTGCACTGTGGATGGTATTGATTGGGTAGAGGGGCTGAAGAATTTATCCTTGTCGGGTCACTCTGCGACTCTCCCCTTTACACTTTCCTCGGGCCCTTGTGGGGATTTTATTCTCCGGTGGACGAATCCTCTGTTCATATCTCTAATTTGCCTCCTCTCCTTATGGAGGAAAACATGATTAATATTGAACCTGATCCTAGGAAGGTGGTTGAATTTTCTGAAACCTCCTCACCTGAGTCTTCTACTTCGGGATATAATCTTCGTTCTTGCACTAAGTTATCTGGGGGGCGATTAGGAAAAGAGAAGGCGCCGGCGCGGAGAGGCAGAGGCCGCAGGTCTCATTTATCTAAGGCTCAGAACAGGGCCAGATTAGATCTTCGGGCTAGGAAACAGGTTTCGATTGAGAGGGCACTTAGAGCAGTGAAAGCCCGGATGCATGTTCGGATATGAAGATCATGTCCTTTAACTACCGGGGCCTGGCTGGGCCTAAAAAGAAATTAGCCTTCATGAGGGTGCTTACTCTTGAACACCCTGATGTGATTCTGCTACAAGAGACTTTAGGAATTGGTGTTATTGTCAAGGAGAAACTGGAACTTTGGATGGCTGGCTGGACCTTTGTGACTTTGGACGTTAGGGGATGCTTTGGGGGTCTGGCTGTGGGATGGAAGAATTGTGCGTTAAAACTCATCAATGCTTGGGGGATGGCTTCAGTGTTGGGAGCTGATTTTCTCTCTGTCGATTTGGGTACTTGTTTCACAGTGGTTAATGTTTATGGGCCCTATGAAAATAGGGTCCCCTTTTTTGATACACTTCTGCAGGATCAACTCTTGGATGGTGAATCGGTTGTAGTGGGGGGAGATCTAAATTTTACTTTAGGGCATACTGAAATTTGGGGCCCTCGAGCGCATGTGGATCCATTGGCTGGATACTTTCAACAGATGCTGGTTCGTAAAAACCTTTTGGATATTGAACCTATCAAGCTGAAACCCACCTGGAGGAATAATAGGAGTGGAGAGGCTCGGGTGGCTAAACGATTGGACCGGTTCCAGGTGGCTGAGAGGCTGGTGGACAGGTTTTATCAACTCAGACAGTGGGTAGGGAGCGGTGGGGATTCTGATCATTTCCCTATCTTTCTAGAGATTAGGAGAGGACCTATCAATCCTCCTAGCTCACTTAAATTTAATAAGAACTGGTTAAGTGATGGATCCTTTAAAAGTCTCTTTATGGACCTTTGGAGGTCGTATGATATGGATCATGAACGCACTGCGGCTTTTCAATTTGCTGAGAACATTCAACGTTTAAAAGGAGCTGTTAAAGTGTGGGCTATTGATAAGAGAAGGAGGGAGGATACTGCATTGCAACTGATTGAGGTTGAGCTACTACAGATCTATGAAGGGGAAGGAGGAGGTCTATCGTCTCAGGTAACTATGGCTGCTATGGTCAGGTTGGAAGGTACTAGAAATAAACTTTTGATGGAAAAGGAGGAAACCTGGCGACTCAAGAGTAGGGCGATTTGGCTGGAATGTGGCGATGAGAATACTAAATTCTTTCATGCATATGCCAGGGGGAGGAAGTCGGCCAATACTATCTAGAGCTTGAAAGATGAAAATGGCATTGAACATTTTGACTTTGAAGATAAGGCTAGATGCGGGGTGGGACATTTCCAAAATTTATTTAAGGCACCTGCCCAGGCCTCTATTGCTGAAGTTATCAGAGTAGCTCAATTATTTCTGAAGTTTGCTAAGGAGGAGGACAATAGGAGACTGATGCGTGCTATAACTGAGGAGGAGTTAAAGGAGGTCCTTGGTAGCTTCCAGAAAGACAAGAGTCCTGGGCCGGATGGTTGGACAGTGGAATTTTTTCTGGATCTTTATGATGTTCTGGGGTTGGATCTTCTATAGGTGGTTGAAGATACTCGTTTAAATGGGAAGATACCGGCTTGCTTCAATTCTACTTTTATAGCTCTCATTCCTAAGACTGATAATCCGGCCACTTTATCTGAATTCAGGCCTATTTCATTATGCAATTGTATCTACAAGATTGTTTCGAAGGTCATTGCTCGGAGACTTAAGGTCACATTATCAGAACATATTTCTGATGTACAATTTGGCTTTCTTGAAGGACGTCAGAAACATGAGGCTATAGGGGTGGCACAGGAGGGACTTCACAGTTTAAAGACTCAGCATATCAAAGGAGCTATTCTCAAAATTGACTTGTCCAAGGCCTACGACAAGGTGAGTTGGATATATATCCGGCTTCTTCTTACTCATTTGGGTTTTGGTATCAATTTTATTAGGTGGATCATGTCTTGTATAACTACTGTATCTTTCTCTGTTTTATTGAATGGAGTGGCTACCCCCTTTTTTCATGCGGAAAGAGGCCTTAGGCAAGGCTGTCCACTTTCCCCCCTCCTTTTTCTTCTGGTAGCAGAAGGTCTGAGCAGGGCTATACTCGATGCTAAATTACAGGGGAGATTTAGTGGCATTGTCATTGGTGAGCAGATATCTGTTACACATCTTTTATTTGTGGATGACATTATCATCTTCTGCTCTGGTGATCGTAGAGATACCAGGACTCTGAAGGAAATCTTGGATCTATTTTCTAAAGCTACGGGGATGGAAATTAATGTCGAAAAATCCACTATTACTACCCATTTGCTGAGACCGGATGAGGAACGGGCTCTTCTTGATTTTTTTCCATTTATGTTATCTGGCCTGGATGATGGTATGAAATATCTGGGATTCTCCCTTAAATCCAACGTATATTTTAAGACGGATTGGCGATGGCTTATTGGTAAGGTGGAGAAAAGATTGAAAGTTTGGAGTCATAAGTGGATGTCACGAGCTGGCAGGCTGGTGCTGGTTAAGTCCGTGTTGGAAGCCATTCCAGTCTACTGGATGTCTTTGTCTTGGATACCCAAAGGAATCCTTGAATCTATCAGGCGTTTATGCTTTAGATTCCTGTGGAGTGGAATGAAGGAGGGTTAGGTTACCCCGTGGGTCAACTGGAAGAAAATTGCTGTACCAAAAGGTCTTGGGGGATGGGGTTTAAAAAACATCTTTCTTTTTGCACAAGCTTTGGCAGCCAAGGGAGGATGGAGACTTATCAAAACTAACAGTTTATGGACCAGGGTTATTAAAGGAAAGTACCTATCATATATGAGTCTGGAAGAATGGATTAGGAGCCCTCGGAAGTCTCATATTGGGGGATCCGTGATTTGGAAAGATGTGGTTAAATCCTTCACTCTGGTGGAGAATAATCTGGCTTGGGATGTGGGTAATGGAGAAAAGGTGAGAGTTGGCAGAGATCCTTGGATTGGGAGTGAACGTTTGCATTTGTTACCTGATAATGTTGTAGAAGAATTGGAAAATAGGGGCATTTACACTCTTAATAATCTGGCTGTACAGAGACCCGAAGACCCGTGGATACAACACTGGAAAAACGAAGAACTGCTGGGATTGGAGGAACCTGTAGCTGATTATCTGAATAATTATATCAATGGTTTGAATAGGGCACATATTCACCTGTCGGATCAGGAGGATGAGCTGACCTGGGAACTTGATCCAGCTGGGGTCTACACACCAAAGATGGGTTACTTAGTGCTCAGTACAGGTGATGCGATCGGGGATGAGGTCTGGTGGTGGAGATCACTGTGGAAACTCAAATGCCCATCCAAAAATAGACTTTTTATGTGTTGTGCACTTGTGAATCGGGTTCCGACCTGGGATATTCTGCAGAAGAGAAATTTCCAGGCACCGGGTTGGTGTGTTTTGTGCAAGAATGAACTGGAAACGATCACACACCTTCTCATCAATTGTCAGTTTACGAAAGCTGTGTGGATAGAATGCTCTAAATTGGTGGGTTTTGACTGTCCATGGGAAGGTAACTCTGTGGAAAAAGCCTGGGAGAACTGGTGGAGACGGACAACAGATAAAAAACAGAAGATTTTACCATTGCTGATTATACGGGGGATCTGGCTAGCAAGGAACGGGGCTATATTTCAGGATAAATCTTGCCTTCTGAAAATTCTTTGTGCTAATTCTGTGGGCATATATCAAGCTAGCCCCGAATATGTTAGAGCTGCTAAACAGAGACGGAACATGGCGTTTGATATTGATAAAACTTCTCCATGGGATTTTTTTGATGGAGCCGCCAGCTATGAGATTTGTGGTGGGGGAGCAATTTTATATATTTCTGATTCTCATTTCTTTACTCTCACGATGGGTCTTGGAGTGGGATCCAATAACTATGCAGAAGTCATGAGCTTAAAATTATTACTCATATTTGCTACTGAGAGGGGTATCACTAGGTTGGCGGTTTTTGGAGACTCGATGAATGCTATAAATTGGACCAATCAAACCCAAGCCTGTAGAGTTCTTAGACTTACAAATGTTATCAACACTATTCAGCTGGTCAAACAATCCTTTGACTCATTCACATGCCGGCATGTTTACAGGGAAAATAACCAAAAAGCGGACCAGGCATCCAAAGAAGGGCAACTCATGGTTTTCGGCACTTGGAAAGTAACTGAAGAAATTGATGGACATCGAACTGAATATTACCACAGACCTTTCATTGATTGATGCGTATGATGGTAGTTAAATATTTGACAAGAATGTAATCTCTTGAAAATTATGTATAATCTGTAGTTTCTTATTTTCGAAAATGAAGTATTTTTGTATTTATTATGAAGATGTAAAAGCAAAATAGTCCAGTGGGACAGAACTATCTCTTATTTTGGATAAAACTAGAAAAGTACCATATTCTGCAGTTTTGAAAGTAGACATAACAGTCTCATTAAGTGAACCCTTTTTTTTGGGCATGGATAATTCACTATACAGTGAATACTGAATGTAATTCGGATCTCTAAGGATGAATGGAATTACGCTTTTTTCTTTTGGAAAAAAAAAAACATATGATATTAAAATAATGTAATGCTACTGTACAGATATTATGTATTGTTTGTTTTTCATCTAACTCAGAAAACATGTATAATATATATTTATATAGAACTTTCTGCTATATTTAACTGTAATGCAGAAAAATTAAATAACATAAATATACAGAGAAAGAATAATACTTATACTCTATGAAATAATACAGTAATTTAGGATCTTATAGATTTTATAAAATAAATTCTATTACTACTTAGTATAGGGTAGAATGATGAAAACAAAATCAATCACTGTACATTTTATCGAATCAATGGAATTTGCCTATCTTCTAATCTATTTTAATTTGTGTATCTATACTAGAGTACGATGCTTCAAAACAGCATGTGAAAAAATATAGATATTGGTTTATCAATTCAAAATTATCATTCAAAGTTAAACATTCAGACTTTAACAAATCTAGGATTAAGTTCTTTTTCAAAGCAGAAAACAAAAATAAAACTAATTAAACAGAACATAATTATTTAACTGAGAATAAGTAGAAAACCTGTAGAACCTGAGAAAATCTGTAGGGAAACAAACAAACCAAGAAGACTGTTCCACCCAACCAATTCCTGGAAACAATCCAGTATTGTCTTAGGACCCCCGAGCCTGTTCACTGAACCACCAGGAGGAAGAAACTCAAGAAAAAAGACTTCTGCTTGTTGTATCAATTAATGTCTGAATCTTTAATAGCTGGCAGTCCAATAGACCTGCACCAGTATCTCTTGTTCTTCTCAGCAATATTGCAGACGTAAGCTTACATTCATCACTAGCCTCCCTATTCGAATCTCTCAGTGATCACCTAATACACATGAGGAAAATATTTTGTAGAAATATTGATTAAGAGCTGCCTGCTCAATTCAAATTTTCCTTTATAGGCTGCTTAGGCCTTTTCAGATGTTACTGGTCATTAAATGAGCTGCCTGCTCACTCCCTCCACCTAAGGGATAATGCCCTATTTTTAGGGGTAGTTGTCCCATAACCAACAGCTAGTGCTGAAGTGAATTTACTGCCATCTGTCCCATACCTTCCAACAACTTCCATTCCTCCTAATGGGTCAGTGAATACTCATTTAACAGTCCTCTTGGGTGTTTGTCTTCTAATTAATTTATTTAAATAATAACATTCAGTAATTACATTCATCCATGATCAAAACTGATCATAATTACAAAACTTTTTAATTAAATTTAATATAAAGTATTTTGCAAATAAAATAGTAATTTTCAGAAATTTGGGTAGGTGACAATACTATCAAAACATTATGATCCTAAATACTCTTAACATCTATGGTCATGATCATTTCACGCACACAGGTAATAAGCGTTAGTATTCAAGGTTTCAGGGAATACTTCTCATGCATATTCTTATTTAACCATAGGACTCTTCTGGTTAGTCATATCATCAATCAAGGTAAGAAACATAATATGCATAAACCCTTGATTACTTAAACTTCTAACTTCAATAATAATCATTATCATTCATACAAAAGTATAAGATCCTAGCACAAGGTAGGATTCTAACTTGATATAGGAAAAACATACCTGGATTATCATGCTTGCTAGTTATGTCTAACATACCCAAACACTGTCCTTTTGTTCTTCTTCAAAGACTTGTGCTTAGTAACTTGCATAACTCATAAGTTAACCATTGCAGAACCAAAATATACATACCTCCTAAGTAGAGCTTCTATAAGGGATATGGATGAGTATTTGTCCTCATGTCACCATGGTCATATGTTCTTGATCTAGAACTTGATTTGTCTTTCTTGATGTACCTTTCATGTTAGCGGACAACATCAACCTCATACAACACCACAGTGCATTAGTACAATCATATAACCCTAATCAATGAATGTCTTCTATCATTCACATGCGTTCATGCTTTTACTAGGATGATAAGACAAGTCTAATATTAATCAAGATTGTACTAACCTAAATAATATGAAGGAAAACATATCATAAACTTAATCATGAACATATTTCAAAACATACCTATATCTCCTCAAGTCATACCTGTCGAGATTTCTTGTAGTCTTCTTATGTAAGGCCTTAGCCTCATCTCCCTCTGGAATTGGAACTTCTTCACTTATGCAGGTGTCCAATTCATTCTCTTCTAGGATTAACCCAATCCACTTTGATTTGCTGAGACTGGATCTCGAGTTGGATTAGGGTTTGTAAGAGAAACCCTAAAAATTCCAATTTTAAATTTCAAACTTCTGAATGGATGGAAAGATGTGCCTTGCCGAGTTGATTAAGCTGGTATACTTCAATTTTGAAAACCAAAAAATTTGACCCCTCAAAATTGCCCTTGAAACTTTCGGATCTTCTAGACAGGATCCTGAACTAGGGTTTGATAAAGCCCGGTATTCTGCCCATCCAAAAGGTTCGATCTTTTGTTCTAAACTTCGATTTTTCTAAGGAGCTTCTAGTCGTGGCCACAAATTTAAAAAATTCCAACTTTGCAGAAGCCCTAATTTTACACCTTTCTGATCAAAATCCCGAACTAGGGTTTGATCAAGCCTGACCTTCTTCCCAACCAAAAAATTCAATCTTGGTCTCTAAATTTTGATTTTGATGAGGAGCATCCAGCCGTGGTCTCCGATTCTAAGAATTTCATCTTTTTACGAAACCCTAATTTCCCACAGCAATGACGATCCAAAAATGAAGGTGCTCAAAATCCAATTTTGTTTGGACAGAAATATGCACCTGATTGTTTCTAGTGCATCTCTGAAACTATGAATTCACAGGGTCTGAAACTTCGGCCTATGGTAGCGCTCCCTATCATCTTTCCAACCCCATAGGTCTTACCTCAATTGGATTCTCTGAGAGAGAGTTATATCAAGTGTCGCAACATGACCTGTTTATGGGATAAAACAAGAGAGCAAACTTGTACGGTGTGCCACGTGTCACTGGTTCAATTTCGGCCTCTGAAAAACATACCTGAGAAAATAGAGTCCATTCTCTTACTATCACTTTTTACTAAATTTCATTTAGAGCTTCCTAGCCCAAGTTGTGACCTTTTTTCCTAGGTCATTTGTTTATGACTAAGATCTAGAAGAGCCAGAAACCCTAGATTGTACTGATCATAAAACACAAAGTGCAATGAATCAGATGTTGTTCTTTGGACACAAGGTACATGGGGACGTTATTTACAACCTTAAAAAGTTTCAGATCCTGAATATTCTCCAAAATGGATTTATAGCGAAAGTTCTATGATGGCTGGTTTTTGCTATATCAAGCCTTAGCTTCCGATTTGTCGCAAGTGCAACAAGTCTCATAAATGCCATAGCATGCCTTCCTTCAGGATAGCTCTGATACCATGTTAGTTTTTCATAATTTAATTCAATAGATCTAGGATCTTAACTGAAATAACAACATGTACACCATATCAAGCATAAGAGACAAGAGACACAAAACATTTCACCGGGGAAAACCAAGAAGGTGAAGAACCTTGCAACTTCCTCAGAGATAGAATAAGAATCAATACAAGGATCACAATGATCAAACCCAAGAGATATATATCTTCAGCAACATACTCCTCCTCCACTTGTGCACACCCTCCTCTTCTCTCACTAAAGCAAAGTGAGTAAATAATAGAATGTGTAAAATGAGAGAGACACACTCTCTATTTATACACTAACTTGACTTGACCTTTACTCAACTAGGTCGGCCTCAACTTAACCACTTAAAATAATGCTGACTGGGTCGACCCCTACTAGGGTGGTCTAATAACCCTTTGACCCACATGACTCATACAGGGCAGACCCCATCAAGGTGGTCTAATAACCCATCAAGTATAAGTTACAACACTTACAATATAACTTGCGACACTTGCAAGTACACATGACGACACTTCCAATCAGAGGAATAATACATCTCCGTTGGGGATAAAATAAAGTACAAATACAATATACAAGTGAATATCTTTCGAAGTTACAAATACATCAACAATGGCCATCCAGTGGCATATCATAGTGAGACACTTTTAGATACAGTCTGCAAGTACCCAACCTATGATAAGGAAATGTATTACATTGTCCAAGTCTGTCGCCAATGGAAGCATTACATCCTTGGAAAAGAGACAGTCATCCACACTGATCACAAGCCCTTCCAGTTCATGCAAACCCAAGGGAAGCTACAGAATGACCGCCACCAGAATTGGTCCACTTACCTACAGCAATTCCACCTAAATATTAAATATAAGAAGGGCAGCACCAACCGAGTCGTCAATTGCCTCAATTGGCCTCTAGTAGCTGCACTTACCATAGTGCTCCACTCTTTTGGCCATGAAACCTTGGGGTGGCTCAACTATATAGCAGTGATCTTGATTTTTCTGCCATTTATAGAGCCCTATGTGTAGAAACATCCGTAGCAGACTTTCATCTTCAATAAGGCTTGCTATGCCCCTGGGCCATCTCTGTGTTCCTTCAAGCGAGCGTGCGAAGATGATTTGGGAAGCTCACTACATTCGGGTGGAAGAGAAATTCAACAATGAAAAGATTGTGGCCATATTGCAGAAGTATTTTTATTGGCCTAAGCTCCGAGAATACATAAGCCGATACATAAGATCCTGCACTACCTGTGCCATCACAAAACCTGCCATTAAAAAATAGGGGTTGTACACCCCTCTGCCAACTCCTATGTGAAAATACTCACAGCAGATCTAAGAGCTGATGTATACCTCACAATGAAAGAATTTAGGAATAAGATTAAGAGTGGTCAATGCAGTAAAATGAGCAACAGAATAATAATATAGTAGAACTCGGATAGAAGCAAAAATACTTCACACACACTAATTAATTAATCACAATATGGACAAATAAGTAGTACAATGCATGAGGATTTGAATGCCAAGGTGGAAATTTGAATTAGCCTTCATGGAGTGATCAAATATCACTGGAGTGTCATCAAAGCATAACTAGAAGTCTATCTCATCATCGGTGGAGTCATCAATGCACAAGTAATTGTCAACCATCAATCAAAATGAGTCTAACTGAGTGTGGTAGGTGTAACTGAGTGTAACTAGCACATGGAGACACTAACTGAATGAAGGAGGATCCCTCGAGGGAACATGAGGAGCTAACTGAAGTAAGAATGAGAAGTCTTGTCACACTGGAGGTCCATCGGAGTCGTAAGGTCAGTTAAGAGTGAGTCAAGCCTAAAATAAAGGAGAGAACTCAATTAACTGAAGAAAACTAGACTGGTAGGTGAATAAGGGCACCTTTGTCAAGTGGATGGTGAGATGTGGGCTCATCAATGGCTAGGAGGGCTCAATATGAGTGGAAATAAGCTCCCGAGTGATGGAAGACTAGGGACTAGGTGCTGGAGGTATCATCCTGATGACTAGGAAGCATGTGGATACATGCAATGCATGCTGCATGCAAGACTAAGAATGCAAAGGATGAAAATGTTGGTAGGACTAGGATGGAGTATAGGAATATCCTAACATCCTAATGGGCCATGGGAATCCATCTCCATGGATTACATGTCTCAACTACCTTCAACCAAGCATGGAAATGACTGTGTGTTTGTGGTCGTGGATCGTTTCTCTAAGATGGCCATTCTAATAGATTGCAAGAAGAACGTCTCTGTTGAAGCCACTGCTAAGCTTTTCTTCGAGCGTGTTTGGGTTCATTTCGGGCTGCCACAAACTATCATTTCAGATCGGGACAACAAGTTCCTAAGCACTTTCTGGTCCAGCCTATGTTCATTGATGGATACCAGGCTCACCCATTCAACTTCCTTCCACCCCCAGACCGATGGACAAACATAGGTAGTCAATAGGATGATTGTGCATATTCTGAGAATGTACAATTCTAAACATCCCCACACATGGGATGAGAGCCTTCCTTATGTTCAAAATAGCTATAACAGATCCCTCCATAACTCTACCAGCCATAGCCCTTCAAGTGTGTCTTGGGTTCCAACCACTCGCACCAATTGATGTAGCTCTTCCCATTGCATCCACACATGAGGAATATTCCCATGCTCAAACAAAGGTTGATAAGGCCACCAGATTTGTTGAACGAATCCAGCACATCTACCAACAGGTCCATGAAATTTTGGAAAAGGCCAACACTAAGTACAAGTAGCGACATGACTAGCATCGGGTCCCACACAAGTTCCAGGTGTGAGATAAGGTTTGGTTGCATTTGCAGAAAGAGAGGCTCACAGGACCCCATCACAAGCATCGTCCACTTCGATATGGGTCGTACACCATCACCAAGGAAGTTGGTTACAATTCCTTCGAGCTAAGCATCCCTCCATTCCTTGGCCTACACCCAGTATTCAATGTGGAGCTCCTTCGCCCATATTTTCCACCATTGTTGGACACCTTGGAGGTGGCAGAGCAATTGACACCTACAAAGCTTAATCCTGAATGCATGGAATAGGAAACCATTGATCAGATCATGGACACGCAGGTTAAGGGAACCCGCCAGTAGAAGATCCAGCTATATCGGGTTGTCAAAGCAGGGAAACTACTTCACCAAGGCAAGTGGCTCACCAAGAGTCAAGTTAAACAAACATTTCCCCACCTGATGGGGGCACTTAATGCAATGGAGACCATTTCTTCCTAAGTGGGGAGGACTGATCCAGATGAATATAGGTGGCCACCCACCTATTCCATTGGCTCATAACAGTTTTTCATTCTGGCAGTTTTCTTGTAATTTTTCTACAGTTTTTCGAGTCCAAAACTTCTGGGGTCATTTTGAGGCCCTAAACGATGTCTTTTGGGAAATATCAATCCGACGAAGCACATCTATTTTATGTTCCTCTGCGTTTTCCTCGAATATATATTTCCAACGGGCTACAGAGTGCCCCAAACGGAGATTGTATGCAAAAGTTATGACCCCGAGAAGTTGACTATTCAACTAACCACCTTGGGGCCGCAAACTTTATGATGGTTCATCTTATAGGGTTAGGGTTTTGGATGTTTGAGATTCTTTCCCTCATGCTTATGATACATAGGCCCTTTTGACCTCTCTTTGTATTCAGATTGTCATGAATGAGCATAGCCGCCACATCTATTCTCAGAGATATAGCTACCACCATTCTAGCTGCTTTTATTTTACAGTTTGTTCTATTTCAGTCATTTAATAGAATCCGAGTTTACTGTATCGCTATGTTTCTTGCCATATATCTGTGTATTTGAATATATATATTCTCTTTCATTTCGTTCTCACCTAAATTCGGATCATCAGTGCACTGGTTGGGCATTGAATGTTGTGGAGAAGCCTGTGTGCTGGCCAAACATTCCTTAAATTCCTGATAAAACAAGTCGGTGTACTGGCTTGGAAATAACTACTTGATGTTGTGGATCAGCATGTGTGTTGGCCAAGCATCCGTCACATTGGATATCCAAGGCTTGTAAAGCAGAGAAGGAACCTATGGAGTAGCGAGGAAATGTCCAGTATAGATAAGTATTTAATTATCATCTATTCCTTATTCCGAATAATGAAATATTTCATGAACAAGTCTTATAAAAACCAAGCTGATACACTGTTGTTTCTTGTTGGAAACCTAGGTCATTGAAGGAAGCAAGAACTTGGAAGGAATCCTAAGGATGCATTTGCACATGTGACTGTTATAGAGAGATCAGTATGAGAAGCAATGGATGTGGTGCTAGTGGACTTGTGTGGGTCCTAGAAGCCAAATTTTTTGTAGGTAACAATGGGGAAGAGTTCTCTGGTTGAAAATCCTTAGACAGACCTTAGACACTAAGTTCCATCGCCAAAACAATGAAAGATGAGTCAAGCATTCACATTGAAGAGAAAGAGGTTAAGGAGCATGGAACCACAGTGGTGGCGTGGCTCCGAATTGGAACAAGACTAAGAGGGGGAAACTATTACTCTTCTCTTTCCTTTTTGATTGTTGCATTTAGAAAAACAGAAAATTGTTGAATGCATGATATGGCTGAGAGTTAATTGTGTTATTTGATTGCAATAAATTGTGAATGCTGAAATAGTAAATTCCCCATGAAAAGATGAGCATGAATGAGTTCATGTGTATGTTGGGAAAGCATGAAATGTATGGACGTCTGATGATAAAGCATGAACCTTCCATTTCAATTGGGAAAATAATTGATTGATTTTAATTTTTACGTTATGCTTGGCCTAACAAGATTTGCAATGATGAATTTCATAGGTGAGAAATTGAAATCAATTGGTTGCAATTGTTACAAGAAAAGTGTTGCTAGCAAGAAAAGTGTGGATAGCTTTGCACATTGACCATGACAGCAAATTGAAAGCTATTGGAGATGGATGAAAATATTCTTCAAAAAATTGCCAAGACCCAAGCAAATATTGGAGAAATGCTCAAGATACAAAAGTAGCAGAATGAGATGAACCACAGGGCTTTGCAGGACTCTATTTGTATGCAAATGGAGGTGAAAATCATTCTGGAAGAAACCAACAATGGAAAGGGCAGTGGATCAATGAAGAGGCATTCATCCAATCAGTCCACTAAGAAACGTTCCAAATGGGAATACTCCAAGGAAATTGAGCAGGTAAAGAAAAAGCAGCCACTGAAATGTTGGAAATGTGGAGGAAATCATTGCCTCCACAACTTCCCAACAAAGGACATCAAGAAAGCTAACATCCATAAATATTAAAAGACTTGTGGATCAGATGGAAGGTAAAGAGAAGGAAAGGATTGAATGGAGCAATGCCCACCTGCAGAGCTGGAATATCAAAGCCAACAAGAGAATCTTGTGGAAGCCAAAGGAGTTGGTCCTGGAATTTCAAAGTAAAGGGTAAAATGCAGGGTAGACCTGCAACATTTTTGTAAATTTTGAACATGTGTAAACTGTATAGGTATTCCTAATTATTGGAACACCGAGGACGGTTTTATTCTAAGGGGATGGGAATTGTAATATCCCTCATTTTGACCCTTAGGATATTTTGGTTGTAATGTAAATATTGTATGCATGTGATGCATGATTCCTAGCGTGGATCTTAAGGCCAAGGCCCTGCTAGGGAATGCTCGGCCTTGAATAGGAAAGTATTTGGTATTATGGTAACCATGTGCTAAAAAGCCATGGAAAATGTAAATGATGTAAATACTACCATGTAAATAAAAATTACCAAGGGTTGGCTATGGATGCAACTAAATGAGGGGGCTATGTGTATCCACTAGGGACTGGTGAGGGGGTTCGGGAATGGAATCCTAGGCTGCCATATGTCACCTTGAGAACCCCTTTGAATTTCCTAGTTTCCATTGAATGCTGCTATAAGGTAAGTACTATAGAGAATTGTTCATGAGGTCGATGGAGTATGGGACTGCCCTGAAATCCATAAGGAAGGGTATGGGGCTCTGTCTTGCTTGTCCCATAAGCCACCCTACCTTGTGGAGGACATATTCCTCATACCCAAACCTTGGTTGATCATACAAGCATCAATTGAGCCCTTAGGAAACCCACAGATTATTTAGAGAGTAAGAAAACCAAAAATCACAATCCCAAGTAAGGCCACGAATTACAGAGCTAAGATCATCCAGAAATTACCGTGGAAAGGAATATCGATGAGAAATCCATAGATTCAAATCCTTGGGTGTATTTGAGTGGGTGAGACACCCAGAAAATCAGTGGGAAGAGACCAGGAAGGTTTAGTGTTGCATGTTTGAACTAGTGAGGGCTCAATTATCTTGATTTAATAGTCAGGACAAACCACACTTGTCAGGTCACTGCTAAGGGAAGGGGTGCCCTAGGGACTGCGCAGCAGTGAAGGAAAACTTACTTAGGCTGAGAGTGGAGGTGATGGGGTTTCTTGAACTGGCTAAGGTCATTGGGATATACCCATATCCCTATGGAGGATTCTATTGTCCCAAAAAACCTTACCTTCTTTCCCCACTCGGTTGACAAAGCTAGCTATGTGTTGATGACCCTGGGAACCAAGTTGTGAGTGAACCTGAGTGAGAATCCTTAGTGTATACATAGCCCTAGCTCGGGGTGGTCTTTGAGTGATGAAATAATATAGACTGGGCATAGACCTATGGTTGGGTTGGAACGTTATAGTCCATAGCTAGTTTGCTTGGAAGTTTCAATAAAGAGATAAGTGTTCATTGTTCCTTGAATGATTTTTATTCTACATCTGTGCATGTGTGTTTATTTATGTCAGAATGTATTATTTGATCCAAATGAGTGATAGGGATGAATTCCTATGCATTATGTTTTCATTCTGTTGTGCCTACCATTTCCATACTTCTGCACCTTTGCATTTTTATATCATGTTAGCACTCATGTGAATTTAGGATTGAGTAAGTCTAAGTCTCTACATGTTAGATCACCAATATACCTAGGAGAAATAGGTTGATGTATTCCATTCTATTTGTTTGGATAATGTTTCATCCTCCTGTGTTCATTGGTGTATGAATCTGCATACAAGAAGTGACTTATTATACTTCTGCACATTTTCATTTCCATGGGTGTAATGTCTTTAAATTTTCCATTGATGAATTAGGGCTAATTATGGTAAGTGTGCAGGATAATCCAGCCAGGACTTGGGAGAGGAATAAACACCCTCGTGGTGTTCATGACCCCTGTGGACTAGAAGAAGGGGAGAGGACAGGGCAGAATGGAGCATAGCTTCTTCATAGAGTGATAAAGAGGCATAGATGGGGATTAAGGTCATCTTTTGGAGTGGAATAAGGGAAGATACAAAGTCTTCAGGTGTGGATGAATACCTTGCATCTGCATAGTGATCTCCAAGAGCTTTCCAATGGTATCGAAATTTCCTAAATTGGACTTAGGATGAAGAAGTTGTGGGATGGAGAAGTTGTGTAGTGGGGCTTCTGACTTTCCGAACCCGCATGCGGATTGCAGATTGTGGAGGTCGGAAGGGAAATTTCTATGGGGTTGCAAATTGGTTTTTCTGACTTCCACGTCCCGCATGCGGACTGTAGACTGTGGAAGTCGGGGAGGTAATTTTATTGGGTTGGCAAAGTTGGAGTTCTGACTTCCGAGTTCTGCATTGCAAACTGTGGAATTCAGAAAGGTAATTAGTCAAGTTTGAGAAATTGAGGTTTCTGATTTTTGAAATTCCTCAATGTGGGTTGCGGATTGCAGAATTCAGGTGAGTAATTCGGTGAGGTGGGTAATTTGAATATTGATTTCCAATTTCCACACGGTGTATTATGGAATTGCGGAAGTCGAAGACCCGGGTTTCAGTGTTGTGTAATTGGGTGCTTAGATTTCTGATTTCCGCACTGCGGATTGTGGTTTGCGGATCTCAAAGGCGAATTTCTTTGGCGTTGTGAAATTGTTTTTCGAGTTCCAAATTCTAACTTGTAACTTGCAAATTGATGCTTAAGGACTTGCGGGTTGCGGACTGAAGGTTAATGCGGGTGCAAAGTTGCAGAACCTTTGGACTGCTTGGAAAAAGAAGACAAAAATTAGCAGGTGGATCCAAGGGTCGTCTCCCATCGCCTCTGAAAGATACCAAGGTGACCGAGGACATGGAAATTGATTTTTTAATGCGCTGTTGGGAGTGATTGGTCCCATCGTTTTGAAATTTGCACGACTATCGAAGGAAAAGTTGCATGGTATAGCATGAAAATTGTTCAGGTAACCTGCGCTATAGCGTGGGTCAACTGTGTAATACCCATGCTACCCTTTGTTTTGACTATTTATTAGCACTGTGGACTCATATTGTGTTTTGTATCTGTTAAGGATGCCTGTGGTGAGATGCATTCTTTATGTTGATGATGTTGTATTGGACAAATCGCCGAAATGTCACATGTGTGAAATTTTTAGGCGTTAATAATTATCAAAGAAAAAAAGGGTATAAACCACCGTATAATAGGAATCAGGCGAAGGGTTACCATGGAAAAAATTATACGGAATTTGATAACCAAAGAGACTTTATGTCACATAATAGTTACAAGTCTAATAATCAAGGGAATGTGACTAGACAAAGCGGAATTAAACTCATTGATTACACAGTAAAGAAGATAGTAGAAAACATTCAGGGTGGAATTAAATGTTGGGGATGTAATGGGCCACACTATCTTAGAGATTGTCCAAATAAGTAAAAGGATGCTAGAGCACTACACAATATTCAAGAAGACACATCAGTTAATTCCATAGCTAGGATGCCATGAATCAGTGCAACACTTGATAATCATCAAGCATATCATCAACCAACTATGGTCAAAGTGGAAGGTAAAGTTCAAAACTATTTAGTTTCTGTATCAATTGATCCAGGAGCTATTTTAAGCTATATGTATCCTAACATAGTAGAAAAAAGTAAAATATAGTTAAATTTAAACATAAGAAACCTAGGATGGTTCACTTAGCCATCAGAACAAAGCGTAAATTTATAGAAATTCTGGAAGGTTGTTGCTTAAAATTGAATCAGATGGAGACACAAATAAATTTGAATATACTTCCTTTAGGGTCTTATGACATCTTAATTGGTATGGATTGATTGGAAGAACATAAGGTTGTGAAGAACCTGCAACAATTAATTGATGAAATACACGATATATCAGATCACATAATATTTTTATTGATCACAGGCCACTTCGTGGGGGAAACCTCCTTTGAGCAAGCTCAATACAAAATAACTTTATGGTACCTTCATTGGTCTCAACAAAAACTTATATACTAAGTCTAGGTTCCAATACCATGGGTCAATACCACGTGCCAATACAAACCATGGGCCAATACAAACTATGGATCAACAATTACTACTGGACGACTTACAAAGCAAATGCATCCAACAACAATAATACAAAGTATGGATCAAAAAATACTACAGGACGACTTACAAAGCATATGCGTCCAAAAACAATATACTAAAAAAGTAAATAGAAGGGTTGAAATGGGTTCCTAACATCCCCTCCCTCTTAGAAAAATCTTTGTCCCCAAAGCTTGAGATGTGGAAATTGTTGCTGAATCTGAAGGAGTGGTTCCCATGTAGCATCTTCTGGTTGCATGTTGTGCCACTGAATTAAGACCTCTGAGATAGAGTGAGAGTGAAGCTGATGAGTGCACTTATTGAGGACGACCTCCAGCTCCAAAAGGATGGATCCTTGATTATCCAGTTCGGGTAAAATAGTTTGTCCTCTGATGTTGGTGCCAAGTACTTTCTTCAGACAAGAGACATGAAATACTGGATGAATGTGGGAAGGAGGAAGTTCCAATTTATAAGAAATGGACCCAATATTTTGAAGAATCTTATATGGCCCATAGAAATTTGGAGCGATCTTATGACACCCTTTGAGTTTCAGGGAGGATTGCTTGTAAGGATGGAGACGAAGAAAAACCATATCACTTGCTTGAAAAGTGCTCTCAGAATGGTGTTGATCGGCTTGTTGCCTCATGCAATTTATTGCCATGTGAAGATTGTCCCGCAAAATGCGAAGAATCTGATCGCGGTTCCGAAGGACCGTGTCAACTGCCTGAATTGGTGAACTGCGGGGGGTGTATGGAAGAAGAACGGGTGGTTCCTGAACATAGACTGCTTCATATGGAGTCATTTTATAGGTAGTGTGGCAAGAGGTATTGTACCACCATTCAATTAGAGGGAGCCACTTTTCCCATTGATGTTGTTGTTCAGAGGTGAAGCAACGAAGATAAGTTTCCAAGCATTTATTGATAATTTCATTCTGACCATCTGTTTGTGGGTGATACACTAAACTCATATTCAGTTTGGAGCCAATTTGGAGAAATAATTTTTGCCAAAAATGACTGGTGAAAATCGCATCACGATCCGAGACAATGGAAGAAGGGATTCAATGAAGGCGAAATATTTGGTCTAGGAAAATTTGAGTGACTAAGGAGGCTGTATAGGGATGGATGAGAGCACAAAAATGACTATATTTGGAGATGCAATCAACCACAACCAAAAACACTGTCTTCCCCCCTGATTTAGGGATCCCTTGAATGCAATCCATAGAAATATCTATCCAAATCCATGTAGGTATGGGAAAGTGTTCGAGCAATCCCGGAGGGAGTGTCATTTCACCCTTATTATGCTAGCAGGTATCAAATTCAGCCAGCATCTGTTGAATTGTCCTTTTCATTCCCTTCCAAAAGAAGTTACGCCGTGCCCACTCATATGTTTTGAGGAACCTAGAGTGCCCTACCGATGGAGAAGCATGGAGTTCATAGAAGACATCTTGTTGAAGATATGGGCTCTAGGGAAGCACCAGACGACCCTTGTATCTCAGGGAAGCACCATCCCAAGAGTAATGTGGTAGAACATAAGGGTTGTTGGCCAAGCATTGGATGATTTGAGATAGTGAAGAGTCATTGACATAGCCCTGTTGAATAGATTGCAACCAATTTGGAATAGGCATAGAAATAGCTGAAAGAGAAATGTGGTCATCAAATGTGCGAGAAAGAGCATCTGCCACAATATTGTCCTTACCCTTATTGTAAGTGATCTCATAGTCATAACCCATGAGTTTGCTAACCCATTTATGTTTTGTTGGGGATGATACACACTGTTCCAGGAAATATTTCAGACTATGGTGATCAATTTTGATGCATAAATGATTCCCTAATAGGTAGGGTCTCCACTTCTGGACTGCATGCAAAATAGCCATCATTTCCTTCTCATATGTAGAGGCAGCTAAATTCTTACCTGAAAGGGATTTGTTGGTGAACGCAATGGGGTTTTCATCTTGAAGAAGAACAACACCAAGTCCATTTCCGCAAGCATCACTCTCAATATTGAAGGGCTTGGAAAAATCGGGCATAGCTAGAACAGGTGTAGTACACATAGCTTGTTTCAGTTTGGAAAATGCACACTCAGTAGCAGGTGTCCATGTAAAAGCATTCTTTTTCAATAAATTAGTTAATGGAGTTGCAATCTTCCCATAATCCTTGACAAACTTGTGGTAGTAACTAGTCAACCCCAAAAAACCACGAAGGTTCTTAAGTGTCCAAGGATGCGGCCAATTGTTCATGGAAGCGATTTTGGCAGGATCCACGCGAACCCCTTGTGTTGAAATAATGTGCTCAAGATACTCTACTTCCTTCTGTCAAAAACACATTTAGATTGTTTGGCATGGAGATGATGGTCAGAGAAAAGTTGCATTACAAGATCCAAATGTTGGAGATGTTCAGCCCATGTTTTACTGTAGATGATGATATCATAAAAGAAGACTAGAATGAATTTCCGCAAGTAGGGCCGAAATATTTTATTCATCAAGGACTGGAATGTGGAAGTAGCATTAGTGAAGCCAAAGGGCATGACCAAAAACTCATAGTGGTCATCATGTGTGCGAAAAGTTGTTTTAGGGATATCATCCTCATGAACCTGAATTTGATGATACCCAGAACAAAGATCCAACTTGGAGAAAAATTAAGCACCATGAAGCTCATCAATAGCAGGAATTGGAAACTTGCCCTTGATTGTGAGGTGATTAAGTGTTCGGAAGTCAATGCAGAGGTGCCATGACCCATAGTTTTTGTGGACAAGAAGAACTAGTGAAGAAAAGGAACTAGTGCTTCGACGAATAATACCTTGCTTCAGTAAGTCCCGAATGATCATTTCGATCTTTGTTTTTTGGTGAAATGGGTAGAGATATTGCCTCATGTTGGGAGGAACGCTTCCAAGAAGGAGTGGAATACGATGGTCCTCTGGCCTTGAAGGTGGCAATACCACTTGTTCAGCAAAGACACATGGATATCGATCCATAATTTGTTGTAGATCCAAATGAGTAGTGGAGACCTCTAAAGGTTGCATCTGAATGGAATGGAGTTGAGCGATGACACCATGTGAATTATTCTTAAGGAGTTTTTCCATGCAATGTGAACTGATGATGATGAGAGACCCTAGTTGTAAGCCTGTCAATGTGTGTGTTTTTTCCATTGGGTGAAAACTACATCCAAAGTTCAGCAAAATCCCATAGGATGGGGCCAAGTGTGTGTAGCCATTGAGCACCCAAAACCACATCACATCTGCCTAAGGTCAAGGAAAACATGTCATAGCACAAGTTATAATCTCCCATAGAGATACGCACATTGAGACACTTCCCTTTGCAAGGTAAGGTGCCCCCATTGACAACCATGAATTCAAAGTTGGAGCAAGGATGGACAAAACAATCAGCCTGTTTGGCAATTCGAGGGTCAATGAAGTTATGAGTGCTACCGGAATCAATGAGTATTGTAAGAGGAAGCTTCTTGAAGTAACCCCTGACCCGCATTGTTTGGGGGGTGGTGATTTCGTCTAAAGCATGGAGAGATATCTTTGGGTGGTATTCCTGAGACGAAGGGTCAATAGGTGGCTCCTGAATGTCGACATGATCATCTATTGTATTTGGTGCTTCTTCACAAATTTCAGAGGCAGGTGAAGAATCCACATCCCTGAGATAGAGCTTTTACTGAATAGATCTATGTCCCCAAGTGAATTTCTCATCACAATTATAACAAAGCCCTTTTTCTTTGCACGTTTGCATCTCTGTTTCAGACAAATGCTTGATAGGAGTTGGTCGAGGAGCTGGCGGGATGGGAGGTCGTTGAGAACTCATATTTTGGAAGGGAACAAAAGTGGGTTTGGAGTGTTGTTGGGATGCAATATTGTCTTCTGCCAACTTAGCCAATCCTAGGGCTTCCATAATTGTGTTGGGACAAAACATTTTGACCTCGGATCGGATTGCATCCTTTAGACCACTGATAAAACAACTCCGGTAGAAGTCATCAGGAAATCCTTCGGTGTGGTTGGCTAGTTTCTCAAATTCGGTTTGATACTCTCTCACGGTGCCAATTTGGAGAAGTTTAGTGAGGGCTCCTGTGAAGTCATCAAAAGCAATAGGACCAAATCGTTGCAAAAGGAGCTAGAAAAAAGATGGCCATTTTGGCTCTTCATGAGCCTTGATGTACCAACGGTACCATTGAAGAGCTTCCTGTTCCAAATGAAAGGATGCACGTGAAACTTTGTTGACATCAAAAGTATTATGCAAACTGATATACTGTTCTGCACGATAGATCCATCCAATCGAATCAGTACCATTGAAGTGAGGAAAATAAAGCTTCGGACCACGAAAATTGTTGGAAGAAGAGAACCCATTGTCTTATGAAGACTTGGACTGTCATTTATTGTTCATGGCTGAATGCTCAAGATCAAGGCCGATAAATTTTTCACCTAGATCCTGGATTTTGGTTTGGATGGATGCAAGTGCTTCCTCCATGGTTTTTTCCCCTACGTGGGTGACAAGCATAACCAAGAGTTTTTTTTGTTTTTTTTAGTGCGTAGAAAAAAAAACAGAAACTGTTTCAGTAAAGGAAAATATGGATTTGAGAAAAAATCTTATGGGTAATTTGGGTTTGACTAGGTTTTGGAAACATTCGAATGGATAGGGAAGCATAAAAGGAGGTTTTCATAAGCGGGGTGAAAGAACAAGAAAATTTGGTAGAGAGGGACAAAGAAGCAGAAATAACAAAGGAACTATGTGGTAAAATTTGAAGGCGATTGGGTGAAAGTCGAAGAAGTTATGGCAAACCCTAAAAATAGACAAATGTGGGATTTCTAGCTTTGGAAAGTGGAATTTGGGATAGGGTCCTCAGGAATGAAATATGCAGAATGGGATTACAGGGGTGTCAGGGAAATTGCAAGGGAAACGCAGTGAAAACAAGGGAGATATGGAAAAAAACATATTTTTTTCTTTTCAGAATGGATCTGTTACAGCGCAGAAGGGATCAGAAACAGATGGATCTACAATGGTGTGGAAGTGATAAGCAACAGACGTATCTGCAACAATACGGAAGTGATCGACAACAGTTCTGGACAGAGGAAATTTGTGATTTATCAGTTGAAAATAGATATGGGCCCTAGGTATGCTCGGCTTCCTAATGGTTGAGGGGATTCACCCGACCACCAATGTTGTCTGATGGCTTGCGTATTGGGGCAGTACCCCTCACTCCACAGCTCAGGTAAAACTGATAACCGCTTTGCCACAAATGAAAGCTCTTGGTTTACATCACGGGTGGGAACTAGTCAATAAGGTAGGGGTCATTTCCCTTTTCGCTGGGAGGTCCTCTCAATGGGCCAGCTACTTCGGGGTTCCTGTGGTACTCCTCACAATGAGTTTTAGGTCTTATGCCCAAGTACTTCCCACAGTTAAGCGGATAGGGATTATTCCCAGGTCTGAACCTGCAACATATGAGAAAAAAAGAAATTTGGCAGAAATTTCACCCAACGAGCCCAAGAAAGTGCTCTGATACCAGATGGGAAGAACCTGCAATAATTAATTGATGAAATACATGATATATCAGATCAAAACATATTTTTATTGATCACAGGCCACTTCTAGGGCGCAACCTCCTTTGAGCAAGCTCAATACAAAATAACTTCACAGTACCTTCATTGGTCTCAACAAAAACTTATATACTAAGTGTAGGCGCCAATACCATGGGTCAATACCATGTGCCAATACAAACCATAGGCCAATACAAACTATGGATCAACAATTACTACGGGACGACTAACAAAGCATATGCATCCAGCAACAATAATACAAACTATGGATTAACAAATACTACGGGACAACTTAAAAAGCATATGCGTCCAACAACAATATACTAACAAAGTAAATAGAAGGGTTGACATGGGTTCCTAACAAAGGTAATATTAAATTGTTGGGAAAAAAACTTCACTTGTGTGGATGATTGAAGAAATAAGAACATTATCATCGTTATCCCAAGAGAAGTAACCACACAACATATTTCTGCAAACCAATTAAAGAAAAATGCAAGAAAAGGTGAAAGACCTATGTTGTTCATGTTTTAAATGTAGTAAATGAATCTAAAAACTCTATAGAAGATATAGAAGTCCTTAAGGAGTTTAGGGATGTATTTCCAGAAGAAATATTAGGGTTACCACCAAAGAGAGATATTGTTTTTTCAATTAATTTGGCACCAGGATCTACCCCAGTTTCAAAATCTCCATATAGGATAAGTTACCAAAATTGACAGAGCTAAAAATGTAGTTGCGGGATCTCTTAAGTAAGAATTACATCAGACCTAGCATATCACTTTGGGGAGCACCAGTTATTTTTGTGAAAAATAAAGATGGTACGTTCAAACTATGCATCGACTACCAACAATTAAATAAAATGGCCATCAAGAATAAGTATCCTTTACCCAATGTTGATGACCTGTTTGATCAAGTTCGTGGAGCAAAAGTATTTTCTAAAATAAACCTACAGTCAAGTTATCATCAGACAAAAATTAAAGATGAAGATATTCATAAAACAACTTTTCATTCTAGATGCAGACATTATGAATTTGTGGTATCACCCTTCAGACTAACCAATGCACCAACTGTATTTATGTGCTTAATGAATGGTGTGTTTAGTAAATTCTTGGATAAGTTTGTGTTGATTTTTATTGATGATATATTGAATTACTCTAAGAATGAATATGAACATGAGAAACATTTAACGATAGTTCTAACACCTTAAGATAAAATTAGATGTATGTGAAACTTAGCAAATGTGAATTCTTTCAAAACAAGGTACAATATTTGGGCCATATTATTTTAGCCGAAGGGATTTTAGTAGATCCATATAAAATTAAAGAAATTAATGACTGGCCAACACCTAAGGATGTATTGGATGTTAGATCATTTATGGGATTATTTGGGTATTATAGAAGGTTCATTGAAGTTTTTTCTAAGTTGGCTCATACTATAACTTCTTTGCAGAGGAAGGGAGTTAGATTTAATTGGACTCAAATCTATGAAGATAGTTTTCAAAAGATGAAACAATAATTAATAAAAGGCCCAATATTGAAGATTTTTTATCCTTATAAAGATTTTGTAGTGTGTACTGACACTTGTAAGGAAGGGGTAGGGGGTGTATTGTTGCTGTTACATCATAATCTTCCACCCTGTGAGCATCAACATTGTTTGGCCTGTAGGATCGATTTCAGTGACTCAGATCCATTTTTATCCTTCAGTGATGCCAGTTTTCCCTAGTTTTATTCCTACCAGCATGTTGCATCATTATAGCATGCGCACCCACGAGTTACATCACTATATCTTGCAGGTATCAAGTAAAATGGTAAAAACCACTATTAATTACTTTTTACTCCCAAAAGCGGTCATTGGGTGACCTTTGGATCTCCATCTGCCCAAGTAACGTCTCGATGTGTCCTTTCACCTACCTTTGAGAGGACTATATATTGAGCACATATGGCTTATGGACAGGAGGAAGAAGAGAATAGTAAAGGAACTCTAGTGGATTTTTTCCCTATCTTGAGTCTGCACTCATTGATCCTTGTAGTTGTGGACCATTTATGTTCACCTTCCAAACTCCTTTCTAGTTTGAGTTTGCCATTCATGGAGGATTGAAGTGGTGGAGGCACAAGTGGATTGATCTAGATCTTGGTTCAGATTGGTTGTCGGCAAGAGGTCGTATCACTTTGTACTTCTTCTTGTTCATTAATAGAAATGCTCATATTCTCGTCCATTCATGGTGTGAATGTTGTTTATTATACATAGGGGTACATTTTCTTATGATATTATGGACCATTGTTATTGATAATGTTAATGTCAATTATATATTATATGTACTTGTTGGATATTGGCTGTCAAGACTAATTTGCAGATTACAAGTGTGTGGATTGAAAGCTCCAACGGGGATCTACATCAAATGTTTGGATAGAGGATGGTTACATTTCTCCATTATTTTAACATTGTCATTTATAATAGCATTGCTTTGAGAATTGAGTAGATTTATGGTAGTCATCTGTCTGTTGTGGTATTCCTAATCCATAGTGAGTTTTCTCCAATACAGTCACAAGAAGGCCATATAATAAGTTATGAATCTAGAAAATTGAACACATATGAGTTTAATTATGCTACTCATGACTTAGAATTAATAGCGATCATACATTCCCTGAAGATGTGTTGTCATTACTTAATAGGAAGAAAAATTATTTTACTCAGATAGTGTAGGATTGAAATTTTTGTTTGAGCAGCCCAATCTCAATGCTAGACAGGCTCAATGGTTAGCCTTTTTAAGTGAATATGAGTTTGACATAAAACATATTAAGGGGAAAGAACATAAGGTAGAAAACTCTCTAAGGCGTAAAATACATGCTATATGCTATGTTTTTGTAAGCGAACAACAAATAGATTTTAAGGATATATTGAAAACAACCATGCAAAAAGATGATTTTTATAAGGAAACAATGAGAAAACTGGAATAAAAACTCAAAAACAGTGGCTTGAAAATTTCTATATTAACAATGAAGGGTTTTTGATGTTAAAAAACATATATTATAATCCTAACGAAACGGAATTGAAGAAAATAATTTTGGATGAAATGCACAAAAGACCCTACTCAGGCCATCCAGGGTATCAGAAAGTGGTGACAGCAGTAAAAAAATTATATTATTGGCCAAAAACGAAAAGCGGAATTGCTGAACACTTGGATAAATGTTTGGAGTGTGAGAAGGTAAAATTAGAACATCAACACCCTGCTAGTTCGCTATAGTCGTTACCCATTCCAAGATGGAAATGGGAAACCATATCAATGGACTTTATAACAGGTTTGCCAAGAACCCAAAGGAAACATGATGCAATCATGGTAGTAATATATAAACTAAGTAAGGAAACTCATTTCATTCCAATAAAGTCAACATTTAAATCCATTAATAAAGTAGATATTTTCATGAGAGAATTTTTTCGACTTCATGGCATACCAAAAGCCATGATATCAGATAGAGATGAAAAATTCACTTCTAATTTTTGGAAATGGTTATTTGCTAGTTTAGGGACACAACTAAATTTCAGCACAACATATCATCCTCAAACAGGTGGATAGACAAAAAGGGTAAAACAAGTAGTAGAAGACATGATTCATATGTACGCTATGGGAAAACTAACTAAATGGCCCAAAACTACTTACACTTAGTAGAATTTGTGTATAACAATAGTTATCAAACTTCATCCAAAATGAGCCCATTTGAAGTTTTATATGGACGCAAATGCAATACACCTATTAGTTGGAATCAACCTACAAATAGAATTATGCTTGGGCCCGAAATTTTAAATGAAATGGAAGAAATAGTAACAATAGTAAGGCCGAATTTAAAGGAAGCACATGATCGACAAAAAAGATACACATATTTAAAGAGGACACCAAGAGAATTTCAAGTTGGAGATCATGTATACCTAGAAGTCAAACCAGAAAGGAGTTCACTCAAATTGGGTAACTACACAAAATTAGCCCCCAGATTTTGCGGTCCATTTCAAATATTGGCTCATGTTGGACCAATGGCATACCAATTAGCACTCCCAAGTACTACTAAAATTCATAATGTATTTCATATTTCTTTACTTATGTACATGATCCTAAGCACATTATTGATTGGAATCTCATACATGTGGAACCAGCACGGAACTTCTAGTTCGATCCTATGCGCATTTTAGACAAGAGGGAGATTTAGGTAAGAAATAGAACCATTGCATAGGTAAAAGTGAAATGGACATATTTTGAACTTGAAAAAGCAACATGGGAAATGGAAGGTGCTATGAGGGAGGCCTACCCATACTTATTTTTAAATTAAACATGCGTCGAGGATGACTTGCTTTAAGGGGAAGGGGAATGTGATACCCTAAACCCCTATTTATTTTATTAATAAGGATAAGATGTTATCCAATAGTAGTAGGAAACTGAACAAATATGTTTTAACTGTTGTGAATACATATGGTTATGAGATTATGTGCTTAAAAATTTAATAATGGCTTTGATACAATCATGATTCCATCAGTGGAGGAGGAGGTGAATTATAAATAAAAATATATAAGAATTATAATAAATAGTAATAATAAACAAGAAGATACACAAGTTAAAAATGGGTAAAACTAATTCAACCCATAAGTGATTATAACATAATCAAGAAAAGAAAAAATATAAAAGACAAAAAAAAAATCCCAGTGGGGTTCAGAGGGAAGACACATAAATATGAATAATTAATTTCTCACAAGATGTGAAAGTGAAGTAGAAATACGCTGCAATCTAGTACATGGTACTGAGAGGTAGTCCAGAATATAGAAAATGTTGCAGTGTTTAAGCATTTAAAGATACTTGTGTAGTACCGACTAATTGTAGTCGGGGTATAGTTAGGAAAGGTCTTCCCAGATATGAACTTTCATTTGGCTGTATAAATTAATCTATAATTGAAGAAACTGTAATTTCTTAAAAATAGGGGTTTCTCAGCCTCCTCTAGTGGAATCCTATTTGGGTCAGGGGTGTTCTAGCAAGAAACATGAAACTGTTTCCCGTAGACTATGATAGGTTGGTCCATTTCTAAGTTGATAGGGTGTAGTTGCTCATGACCTTTACAAAAGAAACATATAAGTATTTGGAATGTATGTTATTGTTTCTTTTTAATTTAATTTAAAGTTTCTATGTATTTAGCCATGATATGATATCATTTCATTTCATACATAGTATCAATTAATGTGTTTCATTGATTAAGCTGTATAGTAATATACAAGACAACAAGTATCGTGAAATATTCTTTCTACTAGTTTAAAAAAAATATAAATGTTTGCTCATGGTTCTATGTTGTTTTCTATATAAGGGTTTTGGTACCCTATGGTTGACTTATGTTATCATATAAATACATATGTGTAATATGCTATTTCAATTGTGGTTAAGGTATTTTCAGTTGTAATTTTTAGTTGCAGGGTTATAGAGAGAAATAAAACCTTGATTTATTTGATTCGATAATTTTTCTTGAGGCAGAGTAAATGCCATTTTAAACCAATGAAATCAACAAGAATGAAAAGAGTAGCATAGCAACATTTAACCTAAGGATTCTTTTAGCAAAATTGGGAATAAGTACAATTTTGTTGTTAAATAAATGACATCATGTTATTATCCTTTAAAAACTAAGAAAAACACATAGAAATTCTATAGTATGAATTAAAACACGGAGGCTTTCATGATGTCGAATTCCTTCAAATGAACTCCTCACTAAAGAAGCACTTCAAAAGTTAAATATTTACTCCTTATAATATGTTCACTTTGTCCAAGCATAAAAACCGAGACATAAATTCTCAATTAAATGAGAATAATGATTGTTTGATAACAATTAAATTTCATACCCTATAAAATTAACTACATGTCGAACTAGGAAAATAATCCATCAAAAGGTGTTGCTTATGCTAGAGCTGCTAGGTTCAGCTCCATTTGGACTACTATGAGATATTGGGATATCTTCTTGGCCATCTCTTACTAGAGCAACTCGCATAGAGACGTCTACACGAGTGAGTAACTCTTCGGATTCATTTACAAAACACCTTTGACGGGAGCCTCAGTGTTCGTGTAAGAGGAAATATTTCACCTTTGTAGCACTTGATTTATAAAGGTGCGCTTTATTGGATCAAGTACTTGATTGGGCGGGGTTGATCATTAAGGGGCAGTGGAGAGCTCAATAGATGTAAATAGAACAATTCCAATTATCTTCAAAAAATAATACAGTTACCCTAGACAATCATGAGAGAGTTTTTCCTTAAATATTAAAAAATATGAGAGAAACATAAACCCTACAGTCTAGATTTATAATCCAAATTGTTCAACAAAGAAGGAAAATTTACATAGGTGGAACCTAGGCTTTAAAACCCTGTTCAAAACTTTAAATGCATTACAACCCCAATTGAAAGACTAGCTTCAATTCTATGCCAAACCATACATACCTGTACACCTATAGAACCATTTAAGGAAAAAATTTCCTTCCAAATCTAAGAGCATGACCACAATTCGTATTGTGGGCTTACCAATCCTAACAGTCTTCATTACAATTTATGTTCAGGAAATCACCAACCATAATGCGTTACCTAGATTGCAAATGAAAGGTTATGGTAAGTATTAAACCTTTTAAGTGAAATGATATTACAAAAAAAATATGCAGAGTAACTGTGAAAATAAATTTTACTAGAGACCTTGTATTACACGAAGAAGAGTAAGGCCATATCGTTGAATCTGGAAATGCCCTTTTAGCCTCTATTCAACAAGTTTTAACTTTAGGAATATTGAACCTAGTTGCTACAAGATTTCTCTATTTTAAAGTGAATTCGCAACCCAAGTGAAACCCAAAGAGCCTCAACCTGGAATCGAAGGGAAGGGAAGGTAACATAGTTACTCTATGCTCCCACAACCAAAATGAAACATAAAATGACTCGAACACTAAGATAAAATGTTAAGAACCTTTCCAGTACGAAGTAATGAAGGAGACTGATATTGCAAGATAAGTGGATCCCTTTTAACTGTACAATTTTATATATTCATTATCAATCTATGACACACTCTCCAAATAAATGGAGTAGACCCGAAGTTCCAGAATAAAGATCATGTCTTGAGCTATCTTTTACCACATACTAGGTATAACATTTATGAACCTTAGAACCAACTATTAATGTTGATACAACCTCGGGTTCCCTGCACATATAAGTAGAAGGATGTTAGCATATAGATACATGTTGAGTAAGCCCCCAAAACCCCAAAATTATTCATGTAAATTTGAGCTTCAGAAAAGACAAGCTTTATTAAGATTTTAAGACACTATGAGCCAACATTTGTAGTATGATATAGCTTTATGTCAATTGATATAAGTTATGTTATTGTTCTAAAAAAAGACAACACAAACGATAGTAACAATTTTTTTATGGGAACATTACACTAAATCCGAGTTGGGCCTGCTTGTGGGTTGTTGGATTACAGTGTAAGAAAATATAAAACAAGCCAAAATGCTTTAAATTGGATAGATTGATATGATATCATTAAAAATTTAGAAAAAAAGAGAGTATACTTGTTATTATACCTCTTGATAGGAGGTTTATCATTGTAATCGATTCACCTTTGACAGCCTAATACTTTCATTGACCAACTATTATTTGCATTGATTTTAACCAAACTTTCATAGTGCATGATTTTATATGCTTCTGCTATCCTAAGTTTTCCCATATTTCGGTTCCATGTGGTTGGTTAAGTCTTTTGAGGTATTATTGATGATCTAGATTTGGGATGATAAATGTCCATGCCCACTATTGAATGAACATGTAGATAATTAAGTGGCATGCACCACCACCTGCACCATGGCTGCTGCCACTACACTGCCTCGTCCATATTGTTTCCTTACCTCTGCACTGCCTCATCCATATCATCGCCTTACCTCTGCACCACCTCATCCATACTGTCGCATGTATCACCTCATTCATATTCCTTTCTCTTACATTGTAAAAACACTCTCCCATCATCACTCCCCCTTTCTTAAAGCAACAATATTCCATTGTTGTGAAACAAGAGAACAAAGCAACTCTTCTTCCCCTAGTTAGCACTTCCATTGCTTGTTGCTCATTCTGTATATGCATAAGTCAAAGTTGACCTTGAACATATCTATAATGAGTCATTGACTTTGCATATCTACACACATTCAAATACAACATTCATATACCATATTCAGTCTCTACTAAGGTATATTTTTGTGCCCTCATTTACAATAATCGTCTGCTTCAAATATGCATACATAGCTTAGATATATTCGACATTGTTTCATTCTCTGCAACAACAAATCGTTTGATTGAATGCGGAAAAATAAAAACATGAAAACATTTTGTGATTATATTTTTACAAAACAATTACTAGCAATAACATAAAACTATGTTAATTCATTTTCCAAATCCCATAATCCTGATGAAAACCTTTCAATCAACTTGAAAAATATAGATAGATCTAAGGCAGCTACAAATCACTCGAAAAAACAATAGATAAAAATAAAACAACCATGTTTATGTCTCAAGAAAAAAACCTTCTCCAACCATTTCATGGTGAGAAATGTTGTTAAATAACCATTTCTTATATCAAAACTATTTTATCCCATGAACATTCTGCAAGTTATATATTATTTGTTGTTGTTTTAAATATAGATTTTAGGGTCACCTGAATGGCATCATCATCTATGGACACTCTGGGAAACCATGCTTTGGTTTTTTCTTTCAAAATATCTATAACAGACTCCAATTTTGCACAACCCAACCCCTCCTTAGGACCATCATATTCAAGTGATTTAATCCAAGATCCATTCTTATGAAGGAGCTTGATTTTCTTAACGTCCTTCTTCAATTTCCAGTAATTAACAAAGGTTCCTTTCCACTTTGGTACCAATAGGGCCTCAAGTTGCTTTGAAAAATTCACCATTTTTTCTCCTCCAACGATTCAAGTAGTCTCCAAGCTATCATAAGAGATCCATCATAAGTGAACAAAGAGAGAAGATAACTGGAACCCAAAGGAAAAAAACTCATAAACCCAAATTTATGTGCGACCCCACCATGCACAGTAACAAAATTTGTTTGACACAAAATGTTGTTTATGTGTATTATTAAATAGGCCTTGATAGTGTGCCAAATGTAAACTAAAATTTCGTGAAGTATGCCTCTAATTTATTCATTTATAATACCCCAACATCCAATGGCCTGTGAGATTCATAATAGTATTTAATTACTGCTTTTTCTAAAGGAATCCTTTCATTGGCTTGATTTTCACATCATATTTTTCCAACAGTAAACATGGGACATCAACATTTGTGATTATTTAATACACGACACAATTGCATGGGTTAAAATATGAGATTTCTACTTCCTTGACTTTGTGAAAGGTACATTGATGCCATTAAACTATATTGAAAGTCAATTTTAAGTTAAGTATGAGCAATGATAGGTAAATATATAATATGTGACAAATACTAGTGTTCTGCAATGGAATTACTCTTAAGCTTACCTCCATTAAAAACCTCATTTCAATGCTAATTCATGGCCAAAATGCAATGAATACCAACATTCTACAATGGCATTGTTCCTAAGCTTACCTCCATTAACAACTCATTTCAATGCTAATTCATGGCCAAACTGCAACAAATACCAATGTTCTATATTCATAGATTATCCATTGTTGGAAACCAAGTATAACTCTATGTTCATACCCAACATAATTTCAAGCATCCACAACTTCAATGTAATTGTAGCCATGGGATTCAAAAGCAATTTCATACTCCCAGGGTGCATGTCTTAAAGATGGAGGAATTAAAATAGTTGGAGTAGTGAAAGGGTAATCGTGGCCAACCATCAATCAACTTAGACATAAATGTGGATAAACAAGGTATGATTTGAAACAACCTCCATTGGAGTTGATTATTTTGATAAGAGATCACCACTTTCACAGAATTCATATTTTTTTATTAATGTGATGTGATTATTGCATGCAATTTCCTAATTCCAATATTTGCAAGAATGCCACATGCCAATGTAAACCTTGTACATCAGTAAGTTTATATAATTGGTGAATGCTAGTGAGAAATACACTTCAATAGGATTGTGAGATTAGCTCGAACCAAAAGAACTGAAATGGAGGTTTCCACATGATGTCAACACAATGTTGAGTCCCATGATTAAATTATTTATTTAATGTTTAATGTGATTCAAATAGACTTATATCTTGATATCTTCCTCATAAGTTTGGTGATGCACATATCAAAATCTTGTAGGTGTATAGATTAAATAAAAAACACCACCTAGTATGCTTCGATTCATATGGTATTTAAGGAGGAGCCATTGAATTAATGGTGTTGTACCTCAAAGTGTCACCTTTGACTTGATCTGCTTCATCAACATGAGAAGCATGGGTTTTGATGTTCCCTAGGTTTGTTAGGATCCACCATCTAGTGCTTTACCTAGTACCTAGTCATGTTTGGGAAGGTCCCTTGATATTTGGAGGTAAAAAAACTACCTTACCAAACCTCAATTTGAGCCTTGATGGAGAGTGTTTCTCCCTCTTAGTATCCCAAGGAGTGCAAATTACAAATATGTTGCTCCTTGCATGCCTTCCAAGGAGCGGAAATTTCATCTTATTTTCTATGTACTCAAGTTTAGGGGAGCGACAAACTTTTTTTAGCCATCTTGCCTTGATTTTTTGGTCAAGATCTGAGCACGATTTTAGGTGGATCATCCTATCCTTCAAATATCTCTTCAATTTCCATTCAAGCTAACCTAATATTCCCTAATCCACCTTATCCTCCCTTGATCCAAATATTTCTCTCAAGTGGTTTAGCCTCTCCATCCTAGAAATGGGACTTCATGTCTTGGCTCACATAATGGAAAAATCTTAGAGAGGTGGTCCTTATGATCTTGTGGTGCTAAAAGTGATTTGGAAGGAGATCCCGAAGGACATGCTGTTGCAGAGTCAGGTATACCTTTGTAAATGTCATTCATGCCTTTATTTCTAATATAAAACTTGTCCCATTTTCCCATTCCATGTCTCTTTTGATGGATGCATGAATATGTATAGTAATTGGTAGTTAGATCTTGTTTACTACACTTATTGCATTGTAAGGTGTTGTATTGTGTGTTTGTGTGTAGGCTCACAAGTTTGGATATGCAAGCTAGGATCTGGATCAAGAAGGAATAACTAGGACAACCTTCAGGGCATAGGTAGGACATCTACTCTCTTCAATATTTCTTATGATTTTGTTTTCTTGTGTATGAACTAGATGTAGGAGATGTTGGGTATCGTTTGTTTTGATTCTATTTTGGATTAGGTGTCTAGGGAGCCTTACTATGTCCAAGAGAAGTCTGACTATCCATAGGGAATATTTTCTAACATAGAAACTCGTGACTCTGTTGGGAACTTTCCCTAGTTTTTCAAACCTTTGATATTTTTTTTGGATCATTAAGGCCTCTTTGAGTATGATTTTATTTTGATTTCTTGCCTTCTTTGATCATTAATGAGAAGTATATTGAACCTAAGCCCTGATCCATTTTTTTGAACTACAAGAATTATTCGCTCCCCTAGAGATATCCTCATAGCATAATTACCAAATTATCACACCCCCATAGCTTGTTAGGGAGAGAAAATATCAGGTTGTCGCCATGTCCGTAGGCTTAGAGGAGCGAAAATCCCATGTTTGGAGTAGTTTCCATCCCTGTCTTGCATGGTTTTTCTTAGATTTTGCACCCAAATTTTTGTGTGGTATTTTTCTACTTATTTGAAGTTGTGTGGGCTCTTCATCAAAGCATTTTATTGCTTTTAGGACCTTTTTTTAAACCCATTTTTTGTTCCTATCAATTTTGGAAGGATGAAACCAACATAGGCCAACTTGATCTTTTGTTGGGTCTACGCTTTTTGTGGACTATTTCCTCTTGTCCAACAACATATGAGTCTCAATAAAATTTGTTTGGAAACTCCCAAATCCTTTTTGGGAAAATTTGGGACCAACTAGACCTGTTTGGGAATTGAAGTGTGATTAGGGATTTTTGCATCCAAATTTTTGTTTGTTCTTGTTTCTGATGAAATTTTCAACTTTTTTCAAGCCCATAAGTTTGTACCCCTGTCCTGGTCTCTTCCTTACCAACTGATTGTGCTTAGATTGAGTAATTGAGGTTTCTAAATTTCTCTTTAGTTTGTTTTTTTTGGTTCTCAAGTGACGAAATTGAAAGTGATTGGGTGATCCAATTATTTCTGAAATTTTGTTTCCTTGAGCACATTTTTGTTTTCTTTGGCTTCTTTTTGTCTCAGATAAGCCTAATTGACTTCTTTTATTTCAATTAAAATCAAATAACAACTTGTATTTTAGTCGCTTACGCTATCTCAAAGATATTGAAAATTGAAGTTTGGTTCTCTTCTTTGCCATTGAATCTTTCTCAATCTTTATTGGAACTTCAAATTGAAAGCAAAGAAGTAGTTTTTTCAAGTCTTTTATGCATCTTAAGTGTTTAAAGGAAACAAATTGTCTTTATTTTTTTATCTACGATCTTCATTATTGAAGTCTCTCTTAGTTTTACAAAGAAGTTGTTTCGCTTCTTTATGAAATTTAAGAGTATTTGAAAGAAAGAAAACAAGAAAATAAAAATAGTGTTGTTTTTTGGTGTTTGCTTGAAGGATTTATTTTCATTTGAATTCAAAATTGGTGAATATTTCAAGAGTATGGTGTGGCATTATTGTTCATTGAAGGAAAATTAAAAATTGCATTGGCATAGGGTGATTGTTGCATTGGAAATGGAAACTCTCTTTTTCTCATAGATAGAGTTAATTGAATTCAAGAATTTGCATTTCAAGATTTTCAGGGGTTTGAGTCAGGCCTTCACATCATCAGTTTCATGTCCGTTTAACCTTTGAGTAAAGAATATATACCTAAAATGAACCATTCCCTAATAAAATAAACTAGAAATTTTTGTTTTGTTAGCAAACCAACAGCAGTACAAGAATTAGGACTTTTGGACTATGAAAGTGAGTAAATTGTCCAAGGGACACTAAAATAAAACTAGTAACACTAATGAGTGAAAATAAATTAGTAGCATGAAGTGCTTGTTGGGAAAGATCCACTAACACTAGATTCAAGCTGTAGGAGAAGTCGAGAAGAGCGCTCAGACCGATCCTCGACATTCTCTTTCGGTTGGGTTATGCAAGTTAGGGAGTGATATTAGTAATGGAAAGTCCTTGGGGTCAACGCTATATGAGTTACTTTGGATCTAAGATAGTTTTCTTACATTTCCTTCCCATTCGTAGAAGCACTCTCTCACGACCATTCCTCCCAAACACCAAACATGAAGTGGTAGTCTTAGATGCTTTTCCTAGGTTATCTCCTAGGTCACTATAGTCGTGGTGATGTCGGTACCTGAGACAGATGTGAAACACATGATTTTGAATCCTTAGGAAGGTATTTGGTTGTGACCGATACTTGCACCTTTGGATGTCCATTACGAAGTAGTTGTGGGTAATTGTTTCTCATTTCTTCATTGACGGCTTGCTATCCTGTCCTCGGAATATCCTTTATCTATTGTTTGCATGGTTGATTACCTTTATAATTTTTATAGGAGTGTTATCTTTATTTGCTCGTATTTGGCCTTAAGAATCACTATAATTGTTGTTATTTTATCTTTACACTAGCTAATTGAGGTGTAAGGAGGTCCCGTAGAATGCAAGGTTTAGAACCTAAATATAACAAATATTTTCCACAATCAAACTCACCAAGCCATTCTAACGAAGCAAACATAAACGAATAAATTGATTCAGAATAAGGAAGTGTTGATCCATAAAACGACGAACTTGAGGGGGCAGTTGAAACTATAGAATATCCATGCTTCCTCCCCACCCCAAAAAAACTTTAACTAAATGTTTTTATTGTCTGATTGTTCAATTAACACCATTTAATTACTTGGATTATATTCTTAATCACCTCCATCGACCCAAACCATCCTACATAAGAACTTTAGGCATGCATATACCTGGACCCTCACTTGAATTCCAAGGAATTTCCTTGTCATCTACATCCGTTTTCATGGATCTTGCCATACTTACAACTTTTACTTTTCCTGTTTGGATTACTCTTATGACCCAATCACCCATCCTTTCGCAAGCATATGCAAGTGTCTTTACTAGAATAGCATATGAATTGTTACCAAGTGATTTGCTTGGTCGTCAAGTACTTCCCCCTTCTAGCCAAGTGGTTAATAGTGCCACTGCATCAGGAATTATGTCAAGTAGTTTTTTCGTCCCAAATGACACCCAAATGGGTAACATGATTATACCCTCAATGCCAAATCCCTCTATACCCTTTGTTGGAAGGAAAGTATCAACTGGGAGCAAGTTTAGTGTGGATACATTAGGAATTATGTCAATTGGTTTTGTTGTCCCAATTCACACCCAAATGGGTAACATGATTATACCCTCAATGCCAAATCCCTACATACCCTTTGTTGGAGGGAAATTCTCAAATGGGGGTAAGTTTCAATTGGAGGGAAACCCTCAGCCACTAGGAAATTACCCAATTGGGTGGTTTATCTGTCGTGGGGTCCATATGGTTATCAACCCATCCCTTCAGCGGCTGGTACCGCACCCCTAAATACCATATTACCTTACCCGAGGGCTAAAAATGTTTCTTTGGGTCAGGCTAACTCGATGGTGCACCTATACAAGGGTTCCTACCCAATTAACAAATTAACCCCATGACCTCCCAACCCCCTCAACCTAAGTATATGGGAGGACCACTTATGGTCACACTGGTATATTGATGCCTCATCAATACTACCAGTACCCGCAGCCAAACCGACAATTACCATTCCTGGCCACTTTAAATTTGTCACATTTGTCAAATGACCCCATTCAGCATGCCCAACATTCCCCCCCTATCCCCTTAAAAATCCCGTCAGATATTCCAAACTTTGATGGAAGCCCAATGAAGATCCAAACAACCACATAATGAATTATCACTTATGTTGTTCCTCAAACTCATTGATGTATGATTCCATTCGCTTGAGGCTCTTTCAAAGAACCCTCATTGGTACTGCATCCAAGTGGTACATCGAGCTACCATGACACTTCTTCATTGACTTCAGCTCCCTTGCTATGGCATTTTTAATGCACTTCCAGTTACCGATTTGATATAAAACTGGTACTAAAATTTTAACCTCACTTAGGCTATCCACCTCCACCCATATTTATGATCACATTCATGAGTGGAGGAGACAATGTAGGTTAATCCAAGCTACCATTCTAGAACAATTATTGGTCGATTGGTTTACCAAGTCATTAATCCCACCTATATCCAGGGATGTTTCCATGGGAGGAGTTGTCACTAAGGAGTAGGCGATTAACTACGCTTAATATTTGGATTTAGTTTATTCTCAATCCAACACACTATATGATTTGATCCTGAATTATCCTCTCCCTACCAATTATCCTTCAAGACCCTCCACAGAACCTATAGCCAATGGTATAGTAGGTTCTATGAATACACGGTCTGCATCCCAACTAATTGGATAGCAAGGTCATTCGACTTCCACTCCAGTCTAAAATAAAACTAGTAATAACAATGAATTTGTTCCTTCTCCTATTAAAATTTCTAATGTGAATCAGGTTCAATCCTCTTCATCACCATGTGGTAAGAAGAAAAATAAGGGAAAATCCAAAAATTCTTCTAACTAGTAGGAGAATCCTCAAACCCAAGAAACCAACAATGAAACAAAAGCTAAGAGGAAGGGAAAGTTTACATGCCTAATTTGTGGAGGTGACCATTACACCAAATACTATCCTCATCATGAGGAAGTTAATAAATTTTTGAAAGGAACCCCCCCTGGTAGTGTTAACTGACCCCTTCACCCCACAACAACAAAAAATTATTTCACACAACCCAACCCCCTAGCAGGGGGGAAACATAATCCATCCATACCAAGAAGAGGCTCAAGTCCTCATGTGTAACGATACGATTGACTTAAACACTAGATCACAAACATACAAGTCTACTCCAGATAAGAACACAAATGGAAGCCCCGTGGATTAAAAATCTACTTCTTGTTTTATCTTGTTTTTTAATTATAACATGTCGGTTTTTAGTTTATTTAGGGTTTTGAGTAATTTAATGTTTAAAATATTATTAAAGACATTTAATACTTTAATTTTATATAAAAATTTTGAGTAATTTAATGTTTAACAAATTTAATATGTAACTAAATTTCTATTACTTTTTCAATGAAATTCTTAATTTTATAATGTATTGTAATGTTTCAAAATGAATTCTAATTAGTTTATTTATTTATGTTTAAATTTTTTTTAGGGTTTTAGCTTTTTAATCAAGTTATGAAAAGTTCTTATTTTAATAATGTTTGATAATATTTAAAAAAACAAAATTTTCTTTTCTATAAAGTTTATTAAAAAAATTTATATATTTAAAAAAATAAAATTTAAAATATTATTATATATTTAAACTTTTTAATTTTTTAAAATGTGTTATAGTATACTTTGATTAATGAAAACTTTACATTAAAATAAAAAAGTGTAATGGCTATTAGGGTTTTTATTAAAGAAAGGGGTTGTTTGAAGATTTTATGTGTTATAGTATACTTTGATTTATGAAAAGTTTACGTTAAAATAAAAAAGTGTAATGGCTATTAGGGTCCTTAAAATCTTCAAACAACCCCTTTCTTTAAAGAAAGGGGTTGTTTGAAGATTTTAAGGACCCTAATAGCCATTACACTTTTTTATTTTAACGTAAACTTTTCATAAATCAAAGTATACTATAACACATTTTAAAAGATTAAAAATTTTAAATTTTAAATATATAATAATATTTTAATTTTTTTTTTTTAAATATATAAATTTTTTTAATAAACTTTATAGAAAAGAAAATTTGGTTTTTTTAAATATTATCAAACATTATTAAAATAAGAACTTTTCATAACTTGATTAAAAAGATAAAATCCTAAAAAAAATTTAAACATAAATAAATAAACTAATTAGAATTCATTTTGAAACATTACAATACATTATAAAATTAAGAATTTCATTGAAAAAGTAATAGAAATTTAGTTACATATTAAATTTGTTAAACATTAAATTACTCAAATTTTTTATATAAAATTAAAGTATTAAATGTCTTTAATAATATTTTAAACATTAAATTACTCAAAACCCTAAATAAACTAAAAACCGACATGTTATAATTAAAAAACAAGATAAAACATTAAATTGCTCAAAAACCCTAAATAAACTAATAACCAACATGTTCCAAATAAAAATAAAAAAATAAAAATAAAAACAAGATAAACATTATTTATTCTTTCTCACCCGTGCTAAAAAAGAGCGAGATTTGCTTCTCCTGATGATGAACCTACTTGAAAGGTTCGAAACTGTCAAGTTTGAAAACTTCTTCCGCAGTCTTCCTTCCTTCACTAACTATAAAACTGTGGGTAATTATGAACAACCAAATTCCAATACTATTATGTTCAACTTACAGTACTTTAGTTCAAGGCTTTCCAACCAACTAGATTTTCAAAATCATACAAATATCTGTGGGAAGAACATACATCATACCATTTTGGACGAAGGAGCCTTTCCTTCCATCATGTCTATGACTTGCTTGAGGGATATTGGCTCTCCTAGAATCAACCAATATCCTACCACATTGATGGCATTCAAATTCTGTGGATTTCAACCTTATGAACTCTTACAATCCTTATGTTGTTAGGGAAACATTCCTATGGATGGGGTGATCCCACCAACATACTCGGGTTAGAAAGAATAGATGTTTAAGATTCTGCAATAATCAAAATAAGAAAAAGTTTTGAGTTAAGAAGGAATGTACCTTACTAATGGCTCCCAACATTAGGTAATAAATGGCATTTGAATAATTTGTTAATCAATCATTTCTGTCCAAAAAGGAGATACTATGGCATCAAGTCGATGAATGATGAGTGCATCCTAGTTAGGATTTTAGAAGGTTTCAATTTATATATTCTAGATGATGTATTCTTCCCTTTTCTAGCTTAAATGCACATATAACATTGATATGGTTGGTTGTTAGCAGTATATTTTTTACATGGGTCTTGAACTAAAAGCATCAGGCCAATTTTGATCAAAAGAAAAGATGGTAGGAATAATTTACTTGCAGTTTGTTGGTAAAGCTAGAGGTAAAGCGAAAGAACTCCAAGACCGCAACATTTTGTAGGAACCAATGTGCAGGATGATGAGAGTCTAAGAGAAGAACTGTACTCAATAAGCACCAGTATCAGTATTCGATGATCTCTGAAGATGTATCTGACTGAGTCCTAGTCCCCAAATATTGGAGTGAGATCAATAAACTACCACTATACACAGTGTCGTCCATAGCGCACCTCATGCAGCTGTAGATTAGACACTAGCAATTTATTTTCATAGTTTTAGAAAATAGATATTTAAGCAGTGTATCCTGGCTTACAGAGGAGACCTATTTTTTGTATGAACGCAATTATTTCCATATTTTTTGAGAAGCATACATTTGAGACTTATTATGTTAACACAACGATTTTAAAGTAAACGAAGAACTCCATTTTCACAGCTTATTGAGTGAACTTGTGTTCCTATATTGCCACGGATAAGCACCCATCCATAGGTGACTACAGGGGCATGTGTGTTAAATTATACTTTATTTCTTTCGTGTGAATGAGATAGATAAAAATAGAACATAGTAGATTTATGTCAATTTGTAGACAATTACAGTATGTTGACAAAAGTAGCTTTGATAGATTATTTCTGCATCTTTGATTTAGTTTGAATGCTTCTTTACTATTTCTGCAATTTCCAACTGAGTATTTATTTTATAACATGGTATCTTATCATCTGAACTTGGTTAAACATTGTAGTTCTGAGTTTGTTTCATTACATGCTTATAATTCAGTGTAATCAGACACCTAGACTTGGTGTGTGAATGGTAAGGTAGATCAGGGTTTTTTCCTTAAAAGGTTTTCCTAAAACTCAAGAGGAATGTCCTAAAACTAGTCAATGATCCATTGACAAAGGAATAGGTTTCTAGCCAGATGATGGGATCCATGTCCCTTGCAACCCTTAGATAATAAATGAAGATTTCCTTTTCTTTTTATCAACCAGTCCATCTTTACTTGCTTTAGGATACTAATAGGCTTCATTAGAAGTTTCTTTGTAGGTTGCACATATTGTGCAGGACCATCAAAAGTTTGTGCGAATCCCTATGTTGATGATTAAAGGGAAGGTTTAGATACAACACCCTTGATGGTGTCTTGTCCCAAACATGATACACTGTTGTTGTTGATTGATTGAGCTCGTCAATAAATTTTGAAGGTTGATCCTATCCTTTTCCTTGAGCTTCCATCTTTCCCTCCAATCACAATATCTGCAAAACCAAATCAAACACCCTTCTCAAACATATTTGGCTACAAATATATTGTTGAAATTCAAATGAAGGATAAATAAATATTACAACGAACAACAAGATGCGACCAAATATGAGATAAACACATACACATTTGTTTGGAAAAGGAAGAATCTCTATTATTTCATTAAATAATGAATCAAGTACATAATGTTACCTTCATTCAATCAAGTCACTTCATGAAACCAAGATTCAATATCTCCTACTTCTCTCCTCCAAGGATCCCAACCTCTAATCAAATGTACTAGGGTTTAGGATCAACTAGGGCACAAGTGATTGGGAATGGAAGTAAAAGTTTCTCCAACATACATTACATTGTCTAAGAGTCCCATTCATGGCCCCTCTTCCTCTCTTTTATAGTGAAAGAAGAATATAGGATCAAGGAGGGGGCAGTTAAATCGAGGAGGCAGTTCCAAAACCACCCAAACCACCCATTTTTGAGAACTTTTAAATGTTTTAGATTTTACTAAGGCACACACTAGTGATCTATATAGAAAGGTGCACACAACACGTAGGTGAGCCATGTGCAACTTGTGCGTGGGTGAAAAAATAAGGTAAAACTACCATTTTTAGGGTTTTTCAGGAGGTTGTTTTGGTCTCCAGATGTAATTCATAGCTCCCTAAATGTTGAATGAACCATGAATGATTTAAGTACATCCAATTGAGGTTCCAAATATGGCCCTTCCATCCATAGTATCCTTTTGTGTGACCCACAACTATTAGCACCCAAAAAGTGCTCACTACTCATCTACCCCTTTACATGACTCATTTGTCCATATTTCTCACCATATTTACCTCCAGAACCTTAAAATCCCATTAAAAAGCCTCCAAAAGGCCAATAAAACCATCAAAAAAGCCTCCAAAGGGCTAAAAAAATCCATTTTCCCCCAAAAATTATCCAAAATTCCTCCAAAATAGCAAAAACCCTCTAAAAAGGGAATAAAAAATGTAAAAAAAGAGGAAAAAGAGGAAAAAAAGGAGGAAAAAACCCTATACAGCTGACCTAAACCATATGGTTCCCAAAACCATGGGCCAGCACTCCACCACTAAAAACCTATAAATAGGTGATGGAGGCCCCTCATTTCATATCCACAGTAAAATACACCTTACTCTCCCAAAATCACTCTTGAAACCCTAGCTCACCCTTGAGCTACTTTCACCCTTGAGTGCCCCTTCTGGCCATTTCCAACCCTTTGGAGAAAGAGAAGGAGCAAAGCTGGAGTTTGGAGCAACCCTCTTGGACTATTGCAAGAATTTCACCAACCTCTACACTTGAGGTAAAATTTTAATACAAAAAAGAAAGATCTTCACGATATTTCCATGTTTTGTTATGTTTATTAATGCTCATGCTAGTTTAGAATTCGTATTGTTTTATTACTTTAATTATATCCACATCATCTTTTTCAGGATCTTGCATGCAATTAGGGTTTGCATGCAAATTCTAGGGTTTGCATGCACTTTGCATGCATCCCAGTCACCAGGTTGATGCCTCCAGCACCTTAGCCACCTCTTTCTAGCACCCGGGAGCCACTTACTTCAGTTCTTTAGCCCTCCTAGTCTGAAAGGCACCCACTTCTCACCTACTGCCAGGAGAAGGGCGCATCTTTCTCACCTACCACTGCAGTTCCACTTCAGTTACATTCAGTTAGCTCCGATTCTCCGTGATTTGAGGCTAGTTTCACTCCCGACTGACTGTTTCACTTCCGTTGGACCTCCATATTGACTAGATGACTTGTTCTGACTTCAGTTAGCCTCCCATGCGCCCCCACTGAGCCTCCTTCCCTTAATCAGTGCTACACACTTCAGTTACACTTGTTACACTCAGTTAGACTCAGATTGACACCTGGATGACTGGTTCTTGTGCATTGATGAGCACCACCGATTGATGATGAGGACTCCTAGTTGGAGTCAAGCTACTCCATTCAGTGATTCGAATGTCCTACTTATTCAATTCGAATTGCTCACTCACATTGTCAGATTGTATTGTAATTATTCACCCTTATTAGGATAATGAGCACTGCTGCATGTTTTGCACAGTTTTACACCATATTTTCTATGTTCATCTGTTGTGATTGATTTACTTGTTCATTAGATCTGCTGTGACTAATTTTACATGGTATCAGAGCCATTGCAGGGACAAGATCTCTTTTCTACAGGTGGTTCTACAAGAAGATTTGAGTGAATTGCTCAAAAATTGCAAAAAGTTTTGGCATGAAATATCTATAGGGAATTCGCTCCTGTGCATGCAAAGCTTGAAAATACTTCCAATACCACTCCAGAAGCTTGAGTTTCCACATAATTCCTGGATCTGATACATTGGACCCATTCAAAATTGTTTTGATCTCCAATCCCAGGTGTGATGCAACTCTAAAAGGGTGGATTGTTCGACCTCATTGTTCTTGGTTTATTGTGATTTTCAGGTTTATTGTCTCCATCAATTGCATTCGCTACACTGTGCATGCAAGCTCCTCTACATTAGTGTGCACTCGCTCCTAGCAATGGAATACTCTTCTTCAAAGCCTATCCTCGCCCCATTCAATTATTTTGATTGGAAAGATAATATGGATATCATATTACGTTCAAAAGGTTACTACCGAGTCACTGTTGGTCTTGAATTGGAGCCAAACAATCTGTCAGACAGAACCAAACACTACAACAAGCTTGATGAAGCTTATGGTCTTCTTTGTCTCTCCATATCCAAATATCTTCACTTCCATCTCAGCGGATTGAAGACTCCAAAAGCTATATGGGAGCAACTTGAAACACTATTTGGCAAGCAGGATGAGCTTAGGGCTTTTCAATTAGAGAATGAATTGATTGCCCTTAGTCCTGAGAATTTCGAGACCATCAATGAATTCTTCACAAAATTCAAGAACTTGAACTTGCAGTTGAAGAATAGTGGAGTTATCAAAGAGGATAAACAATCGATCCTCTCCATTCTAAGCAAGCTTGGTAAAGATTATTCGGTATTTGTCTCTACGTTCAATTCCGGTCGGCTAACTACCCCGAATTGGAAGATGCCTACCTTGAATGCCTTCATTGAGTCCATCACAAAAGAGCATGACAAGTTGATTCAAATGGGGTCCATAAGCTCCAAAGATTCATCCCTATATGTTCAAGGACCCAAGATCCCGAATGGTAAAGGAAAGCAAAAGAAGGAGAAGCCCAAATTCGAGCCTCACAAGCAAAGAGAGAAAGGCAAACAAACGGATGCACCATCCAGTTCAAAGTTCAAGCAAAAGGGAAAAACCAAAAATCTAAATGTACTTATTGTAACCGTGGCTTTCATCCTGAAATTTCATGTATGAAGAAGACTATAGATCAAATGGCCCTCCTTTTGGAAAAGAACAACATAACCCTTCCTAACGGTGCAAGGAAGAAGGATAGGAATAATGATCATGAAAGAGGACAAGCACTCATGGCAACTGTTTCGAAGCGCACTACTCTCTTGATAGATTCGGGTGCATCGAATCATATGGCTGCAAATATTGATTATTTTTCTTCATTCGATCCAAAAAGCTCCATCCCCATCCATTTGGGTGATGACTCAAAAATTTCTTCAAAGGGAAAAGGTACAATTCATGTAGATCATGGAAGCTTTCAGAATGTTCTCTATGTGCCTTCCTTGGCTTCAAATCTTCTTTCTGTGTATCAAATGACACACATTGGTGAACCGAAGCAAGTTACATTCAGCCCTAATACAGTTGAAATTTCTAATATCAAAAGTGGAATACTTGTTGCAGTCGGAAAGGTAAACCACACTGCAAAATGCTATGAGTTTTCACACTTTATTCCGCTTGCAAAGCCCATTGCTCTTCGCACACATGGTAATGAGGTTAGTAGGATTTGGCATGAAAGATTTGGACATCTTAATTATAAGTATTTGCTTCTGCTATCAAACAAATCCATGGTAGATGGTCTTCCACAACTCCGTTCCTCGAAGGGAGTATGCACTGGTTGCATTATTGGGAAGCACCTCGAGCACAGATTCGACCGTGGCAAAGCTAGCAGAGCTTCTATAGTTTTGGGTTGATACATTCTGATATCAGTGGTCCACTGCCCCATATGTCATTAAATGGTTCAAGGTATGTTTTGACATTTATTGATGATTTTTCCCGCTTTACATGGGTATTCTTTCTCAAAAACAAGTCAGAAGTGCTTGGAAAATTCAAGGATTTTAAGGCTTCTGTTGAGACCACCACTGAGAGAAAGATCAAAGCTCTTATATATGATAATGGTGGAGAATATATTAAGTCCGAGTTTCTACAACTTTGTGCCCAAAGCGGAATTCAGATCCAACATACAGTTCCCTACACACCCCAGCAGAACGGTGTAGCGGAAAGGAAAAACCGATCACTGAAAGAGATGGCTACATGCATGGTTGAATCAAAAGGTTTGGCTGCAAATCTTTGGGCTGAAGCAATCAATGTTGCTACATACATACAGAACCGTGTTCCACATTCATCCATGAAACGTATGACTCCTTTCGAAGCATTCTTTGGTCACAAACCGGATGTGTCAAATTTGAGAGTTTTTGGCTCTACTGCATGGGCTAGAATTCCTTCCAAGAAGAGACAAGCTTTGGATCCACAAAGCATCGAGTGCATACTGATAGGATATGGGGAAGAATCAAAAGCATATAAAATCATGGATATCAGATCTAAAAAGATATTCATAGAGCGCAGTGTGCAATTTGAAGAACCGCTTCAAGAATTGCAACTAGTCGAGGAAGCGACTGCCGATTCACCGCCTTCACCAAAAGAAGATCCGTGCAGCGATAATGAAGGTATGAGTTCTGATATTTCTGATATTTCAGCAACATATGATGATCATGACATATCAGGTTTGGAATCCGACCATTATGATCCTCCTCAGTTACCAAAGTGGTCCCAAAACACTCTCCAATCTGCTGGTTCGAACCTTGGAAATCTTGTTGATCCGAGATGAACAAGAGCAGACTTTCAAAGAGCAGGTATGGCACTTTCTATTGCTGATCCATTACTTCCTGAGATTTTTTATTTGATGGCTGGTTCATATCCCACATCATACTATTCTGCCCACCGAGATCCGAGATGGCAAAGTGCCATGGATGAAGAGTACAGTTCTCTTCAAAAGAACAACACATGGGAGCTAGTTTCTCTTCTACCTGGAAGAAAATTAGTGAAGTGTAAATGGGTCTACCACACGAAAGTTGCTGCTGATGGATCTATCAGTAAATACAAAGCAATTTTGGTGGAAAAAGGTTTCTCCCAAGTCCAAGGAGTGGACTACACTGAGACCTTTGCACCGGTTGCAAAGATGGATTCCATCCGCCTTGTTTTGGCTATTTCCGCATCCAAGCACTGGGAAGTGCACCACATGGATGTGAAGAGTGCATTTCTACATGGATACCTTGATGAAGAGGTATATATGCAGCAGCCATAGGGCTACACATCAGATCCATCATTAGTTTGCAGATTGAAGAAATCTTTGTACGGGTTAAAACAGGCCCCAAGAGCTTGGTACACAAAGATGGACTCCTTCCTTCTTTCTCAGAATTTCCAAAGGTGCAAATCTGATCCGAATGTGTATCTTCAGCGAGTTAAAGGTAATTTGTTGGTTATTGTACTTTATGTTGATGATCTTCTCATTACTGGTAGCACTCTTACTTCAATAAACAAGCAAAAAACTGCCTTAAATCTAGCTTTTGACATGAGCGATTTGGGCTTGCTGAGTCATTTTTTGGGCTTGGAGATAGCTGAAAATTTTGATGGGATCACTATATCTCAGCAAAAATATGCTTCCAATCTATTATTGAAGTTTAATATGGCTGAATGTAAGGCAGCCCCATTCCCATTCCTCTCAGGAATCAGTCTTGAGGAGGGAGATTCTACACCGCTTGCAGATTGCAATATGTATCGACAGTTGATTGGTTCACTACTTTATTTGACACACTCAAGGCCTGATATTTCATATGCCGTGAGTGTCGTGTCAAGATATATGCAGCAGGCCACATGAGCTTCATTGGCGAGCAGCCAAGTGGATCTTGCAGTATGTGCAAGGTACGAGACAGTTTGGCATACATTATGCTGCAGATTCTGAGCTTGATTTCATTGGTTTTACTGATTCAGATTGGGAAGGTGATAGAATTGATCGGAAGTCCACTTCTAGTTATGTTTTCATGATTGGTCATGGTGCTATTTGCTGGTCCAGCAAAAAGCAAGCAGCCATTGCACTTTCTTCAGTAGAGGCAGAGTATCGAGGGGCAGTCAATGCCTGCATTCAGGCAGTTTGGTTGCAGGGTATTCTTTCCGAGTTTGGTTTTGGTGGCACTACTTCGACTGTCCTATTTTGTGACAATAAAAGTGCTATCAAGATCTCCACAGATCCAGTTCAGCGGCAGAGGACCAAACACATTGAGATTCGTATGCATTACATTCGACAGTTGGTGCATGACTGCACCATCATTCTGCAATATTTCCCTACTGATGAGCAAATTGCAGACATCTTCACCAAGAGCTTCACTGAGAACTTCTCTCCTCCAAGGATCCCAACCTCAAATCAAATGTACTAGGGTTTAGGATCAACTAGGGCACAAGTGATTGGGAATGGAAGTAAAATTTTCTCCAGCATAACATTACATTGTCTAAGAGTCCCATTCATGGCCCCTCTTCCTCTCTTTTATAGTGAAAGAAGAATATAGGATCAAGGAGGGGGCAGTTAAAATCCAGGAGGAAGTTCCAAAACCACCCAAAACACCCATTTTTGAGAACTTTTAAATGTTTTAGATTTTACTAAGGCACACACTAGTGATCTATATAGAAAGGTGCACACAACACGTAGGTGAGCCATGTGCAACTTGTGCGTGGGTGAAAAAATGAGGTAAAACTACCATTTTTAGGGTTTTTTCAGGAGGTGTTTTGGTCTCCAAATGTATTCATAGCTCCCTAAATGTTGAATGAACCATGAATGATTTAAGTACATCCAATTGAGGTTCCAAATATGGCCCTTCCATCCATAGTGTCCTTTTGTGTGACCCACAACTATTAACACCCAAAAAGTGCTCATTACCTCATCTACCCCTTTACATGACTCATTTGTCCATATTTTTCACCATATTTACCTCCAGAACCTTAAAATCCCATTCAAAAGCCTCCAAAAGGCCAAAAAAGCCTCCAAAAGGCCACAAAACCATCAAAAAAGCCTCCAAAGGCCTAAAAAACCCATTTCCCCCCCAAAATTATCCAAAATTCCTCAAAAATAGCAAAAACCCTCTAAAAAGGGAATAAAAAATGTAAAAAAAGAGGAAAAAGAGGGAAAAGGGAGGAAAAAACCCTATACAGCTGACCTAAACCATATGGTTCCCAATACCATGGGTCAGCACTCCACCACTAAAAACCTATAAATATGTGATGGAGGCCCCTCATTTCATATCCACGGTAAAATACACCCTTACTCTCCCAAAATCACTCTTGAAACCCTAGCTCACCCTTGAGCTACTTTCACCCTTGAGTGCCCCTTCTGGCCCATTTCCAACCCTTTGGAGAAAGAGAAGGAGCAAAGCTAGAGTTTGGAGCAACCATCTTGTACTATTGCAAGAACTTCACCAACCTCTACACTTGAGGTAAAATTTTAATACAAAAAAGAAAGATCTTCACCATATTTCCATGTTTTGTTATGTTTATTAATGCTCATGCTAGTTTAGAATTCGTATTGTGTTATTACTTTAATTTACTGTTTATTGAACTGCTACTAAGGAGTCCATTCTCCTTAGTAGGTGCTCATTTGCACAAGATAGGGTGAAAACCGTAGCTACAGTTTTGGCGACTCCCCTTGTGTTTCTTTGAATTTCTGGTTCTAGTTTTAAATATTTTTAATTTTCTGCAATATTTTTCTATTTTTTTCCTTTCGGCTATCCCTTTCGGCTGTCGTAAACCGCATCTTTTACCCCCTGCAGTTGCGTTCCGACCGCGTCTTTCAGGCATTTACCTGCGATCCGACCGCGGCTCTCAGACTATTTTCGACGACCTACTGGCGGTTTTCAGTCTGTTACCTGCGATCCAACCGTGGCTATTAGCTTGTTTGGGGTGATCCGACTGCGCCTGTTAACCCTTTTTCCATGGCCCGCTTGCGGCTTTCAGCCATTTTCCTGCAACCCGCCTGCGCCTATCGGCCTTTTTCTCGCGTCCTGACTGCAGCTTTCGGCCATTTTCCTGCAACTCGCCTGCGCCTGTCGGCCTTTTTCCCGTGTCCTGACTGCGGCTTTCGGCCATTTTCCTGCAACCCGCCTGTGACTTTCGACCTGTTTCCCGCAGTCCGAATGCATCTTTCAGCCAAAATCCCGCAACCTGTCCGTGACTGTTGAGTTGTTTCCTGCGGTACGACCGTCCAGATTTTCCATAGAACCGCGGTCTGTTTTCTGCATTTTTTCCTGTTTTGAACCCAGCACTTTGCCGCAATATTTTCTGCTCTTACACAACCATCTGTCCTACCTGCAGCCATCCTTCCCTACAACCTTTTCTGCAGTATTATTTCTGTTCCATTTACAAAATATTTTTAAATTTCAGCATTTTAATTGAAAAAGAGAAAATTTTGCATTTCAATGTTTTAATTCAGTATTGTTATTTTTAGTTAGCAAGTTTCCCACCCCGTGGCACTTTTTATTTGGGTTCATCATCTCACATGCACACACTCTGTCACCTAATTCAAGTGAGCCTTAAAAAACTACTTAACACAACCAAAATTCTAACCCCACTTGGGGAACACATAAGAATTTTTGTAGTTAGGTAGGATCGGGGGGATAGGCATCCAAATAACACCCCTCGGTTTCTTACACTTGAGACATAGTTGTTGTCCATTAGGGCACCAAAATCCCCTAGTATTTTTTGGCATGGTCACAACCAGTTTATCAGAGGGCCTCTCCCCTAGGAGGGTTGAAGTCGCCAGACTGGTTCCGAAGGCCTGAGTGGAATACCGCACTCCATTCAGTAACCGAAGGCTACCTTTCGCAGTTCTGAGGGTATCACTCGTATGGGGATACCGCGGCGATAGAACCAAACGGAAGATTCACCTTTTCTGGACGTGTCATGAACGGGGTATCTTAGTTGCCTTTCTTCTAGGATTGACTACCTAATGTCCCTCCCGGTAGGGGGATATCTTTAGCCACTTGGCTCTACTATCCATATTGTTTGACTTGGATTTCATCACCTTCCAAAGGATATGTCTAGTTGAGTCAGAATACTATTTAGCTAGGTGTTTGCATGCTCCCTTACCTTCTTTTGGTCTAGCGAGTCCACTATTTTTATTTTTTAGGAAACCTTCTACTTGTTGGTATTCTGACCATTTTTGTTGATACTCCACTTATTGTAGCACAGCTGTTACAGTAAGTGTTTTGAGTTGGTTGTTGTCCTGAGTGCCATATTTTTTTAGCTCTCCTTCTGCACACTCGGTTTCATTAGGGTTTTTGAGTTGTTTTTCACTCAACACAACCCCAGATATTTGACACCATCTGTCATCATTGAGTCCCCGAGACATTCTCGGCGCCTCTGGGGCGAGCCCCCACAGCACGGTTCACTTGAAACCACCCATCACAGACATAGATATTCATCACTTGATACCACTCATCATAGATCTCGAGCCTTGTCACTTGACTCCACTCGTCAACGACATAGAACTCCGTCACCCGAGCTAGACACCCCTTAATTTACGTCTGATTCTGAGGCAGAGTCTGAGAACCCCATTTACACTGCACCATCCAGCCCCATGGATGGCGTGAATTCCACCCCTTTCTTTGTAGGGACCATTGGTGGAGCATCCACCACCACACCACCCATTCCAGTAGCTGGCATACCCATTCCCACTCCATCAGTGACTCACACTACCCTTGGCGGTGCAGGACCGTCCTATACCACTTTCGTTCCTCCACTTGGGGGTAACATCCCGAACCCAGCCCCTCCACTTGGGGGCATTGGCCCCACCATGGTCCAACCCACTAGTATGTCACATCCTTCTACTAGTTTTCCATTCATGGCTAGCCTCAACCTTCCTGACATAGCTAGACTGACTAACGATCCCATCAGACACGACCCTGCGTGGCCTCACATGCCCACTAAACTTCCCTTCGACATCCCTAAGTTTGAGGGCAAGGCAGGTGAGGACCCCCAGAACCATATTATGTCCTTCCATCTAAGGTGTTCCTCCAACTCCATAGTGGACGACTCTGTCCGCCTTCGTCTGTTACAGCACACCCTCACTGGCTCTGCAACTAAGTGGTACATCGAGCAACCCCATGGGACCCATGCCACCTTTACTTCCCTTGCCTCGACCTTCCTGCAGTTCTTTCAGTTTTTAGTCCGCTATGACGTGGGAGTTGAGATCCTACTGTCTTGCAGACAAAACACGGCTACCCACATCACTGACCACATTCACGAGTGGCGTTGACGCCGCAGCCTCTGCAAAATCAAGTTAGATGACCGTATCTTCTTAGATTGGTTTCTAAAATCCCTCCTTCCTGTCATTGCCAAAGATGTGGCATCTGAACGACCCCAGTCGGAAGAAGAGGCCATCCTCAAAGCCCACCAATTTGACCTCATTTACGCCCAATCGGGTTATCTATATACCATCATACCCGACGCTCCTCGTGGCGATTCCTCCCAACACGATGCGCCAGGGGCATCCCATTCCGCAGACGGCATCATTTGCCATATTGCCTCACATCCCCAACCCTTTTCCATAGCACGTCCTAGCCATGGCCCCGACCTTTCGCGGGCTACATCACAGTCCGGAGCAACCAATTCGTATGCTCCCATGGCACATCACCACCATTTCCATGGACCCTCATGTCCACCTCAGTGCTTTGGTCATGCATCCCCCATTTACGCCCGCCGGGTCGCACCTCAGCCCTATTACCACCCGGAGGCTGCACCTGCTCCTGTGTCCTCTCAAGCCCAACATGCTTATTACCCACCACAGGCATCACCTACGGCAAACCCACAACCCACTCCGCAGACATATCAACAACTCCCACAAGTTTTATCACCTACGCATCCTCCCCCTACTTATTATCCACCGTAGCCTGCTCCCTCACCTGCACAACCCCAGAACCCACCTGCTGCCCAAGGGCAAGTATACGCCCAACAGAATCCGTAGCAAAACCAAAACAACTAGAGCCAACAAGGCCAACAAAACCGTGGCAGAGGCCGTAACCGTGGGAACAACCCCCCTCCATACCAAGGTGGTCAACCTCCCAATCCCCCAAACAACAATAACGCGACACCTACCAACCAGAACCCTGATCAGCCACCCAAGCAGGCCAAAAATCCTAATTTACGAACAAACCATCCCTGTTCTATTTGCGGGGTCTATGGCCACTACACACATGCTTTCCCACATTTGGAGCGAGCTCGGCAACTCTAGACTGATGATGCCCATCTCCAAGGGAAAGAAGCTCCTCAGGCGCCACCCCACCCCCCACCACCTCAGCATCAACCTCTGGTGCTACAAAACCCTTTACCAACCCAAGGCATAGTGAACACTTAGCCGTTGGCTCCACCTCAAGGCAACGCGCCACCACAACAACAGATCACTTATGCCGCTCCTGATCAACCCATGTTAGACTCAGGTACCCACCACTTGTTAATGATGTCATCCGTTGATTTCAACCTCCAAACCCGTCGGAACCACTATGGCTCCACCCCTGAAGCCTCTCCCGCCGACAAAAACACTAACGCACATCCCACTGATCAGAGGTTACGTATACCTCCAGCTCCACTTGATGGTGCCTCCACAGCACCCCGCTTCCCACTTCGTTGCATCAACAATAATCCCAATGCTCACGCTGCGTCAAATTACAACATTGTAGATGACTTAGCCCAATCTCTCACAGCCATGTCTGTGTTAGAAGTCTTAAAAAACTATCCTTCGTAGCGCAATACTTTTCTCTCCGCCATTGGTGATATTGACCCAAATGATTCACAACTGATGGCCTTCGATTTGGACCAGTCCGAACCACACTTGCCTTCCACTTTAGCGTTCCAAGTTTTTGTTTCCATTCGTAATCTTGTCATCCATCGATGCTTCATCGATGAAGGTGCCTCTACATGCATTATGTCCACATTCGTTTGGCAGAAGTTGGGATCCCCTACCCTCCAACAGTCCACCACTACGTTGCGAGCCTACGACGACCGTTCGGCTCAACCTCAAGGTCTCTTAGCTAATGTCCCCGTCCAGCTGGCTGGTAAAACCGTGCTCATTGACATAGAGGTCATCAATGCCCAACTTTATTATAAGCTCTTACTTGGCCGCAGCTACATGTATGCCATGCGGGCGGTTTCCTCATCCGTTTTTCATACCATGATGTTCCCCTATGATGGACACGTGGTCAAGGTTGACCAACTCACCTATTACGATCCAAATGCCCCAGCTGCACCCGAAAATGTTCTCCTCATGGTTGAACAACCTGTTTGTGATGCAACTACCTCATTTGTTTCCTCCGTGGGACCCCGACTTTACTCAGACACGCTGATGACTTCCACATTCCAATCCATTCCACCCCCGTCACCCGCGACCGAAGTCTCTAACCTCTGTACTCTTTCCCACAATACACAAACCCCCAACAATCAACCACCCTTGTTACCCAAACCACCATTAGTACCTAGTCACATTGGTGTTACACCCACCCACACAATCCCCTTCCTATTCCCTCCCTCGGGAGTAGTAAGCACCCTGGTTATGTCTACTCTCATCCTCCCCGGGTTAACCTTAGGATTACCCATGTGGTATATTTCGCCTCTCGTTCCTCCACCGACACCAAATGTCGTCCTTCAACCGGTGCAACCCATTGCCACTACTAGTCACCCACCTCCCGGTGTCACTACCCCTTTGTCATCGATGAATCCCCCTCCTCTTATCAAGCCCACTAGGGTCAGAGGCCCACAACCATACACTGTTGTACCCCCTCCCAAGGCAGTTAACCCCCCCGTGTTTTGTGCTCCCCCCAAATGCTCGTTGTGTGATGAGTTAGGCCATCCGACTCATCAATGTCCACAATTACCTACATTACAGGAACACATGCAAATTCTTGACGATGATCCCAACATCCCGGTTGTCGAACTAAATCCAACCCCTAACCCTCGTGATAAATCACTGCGTACCAACCACCCTTGTGCAATATGTAGTGTTTACGACCATTACTCACATCACTGTCCTGATCTCCCAGATTACAGAGCAGCTCTCTACGAGATGAATAATTTTGACCTTGAGACAACACCCCCCACAATTGAGGAGATCCACCCTCCGGTATCATCCCCATCCGAAGAGATTAATACCATTTATATGATCTCTTTGACTACCACTCCCTCATCAACCGATTTGACAACTCAAAGTTTCCGCAATGATGAGGAGATTCTAGAGGCTCTCAATGCCCCAGATTATCCCTGGGATGATATGCACCATCGTTCCTATTTCCTCCCAGAAGACTCCTCGACCACAACCACCCAATTTGCGGTTGAGTCCAAAGATTTCCTTCCCACCAAAGTTGACTGGTTTAAGGATCCTATTCCCTCTCCTGATGCTTTTGAGGAAGGTAACATGGCCAACATCTCACCCGTCATCCACATAGACATCTCTGACCCACCTGGTGCTCTTAAAATCATTACCTTAGGAGCCTCCTGCAGTGAGTATGAGATTAGAGAGTACAAAAAACTTTTCCAAGAGTTCTGTGACGTCTTTGCTTGGTCCTATACCGAAATAACTGGTCTTGACCCCACTATCATAGAACACCACATTGACACCTCTGAGTTAGGGAGCATAATAGATTACCTAGACCCTAGGATAAGGGGCATAATCAATCATTTTGAACCTTCCCCATCACATCTGTCTCAGCACGTCAATGAACCCATCGTTCAAACCAACACATATGTGATCCACAATCACAAACCCCATGCACATAGCATGGGGGCAGGTCATTAACCCTGCTCACTTTTTCACATTTGTGATCTCAACCATTTTTGAGGTCACATGTCACTTGTATATATGATTTGATTCGATACACCTAGTATTATGCCCCCGTGGGTCATCATTTCTCCCCACCACTGCATCCTTGGCTTGGTGGGCTCACCTTTATTTGCAACCATTTTTTAACCTAGTTCTTTCCTTTGACCATTTTGGAGTCCTTATGACCTTCGTTTTTCACACCATTTGCACTGCTGGATTCATATTTCCATGCCCGTGATGATGCTTGAGATCATTTCTTGCTCTCACCCCCAGATTTTTCAGGTGTTTTTCCAAAACACCCCCCGTCACCTCAGTTTATGTGCCACATCGGCCGTTATCCATTTTTGACACTTTTTATATCACCGGATTCCTTTTTCTGAGCTCGTGATGATGCTTGAGATCATTTCTCGCTCTCACCTGGTACAGTTTTAACATTGTGTCCTGACACCTTGCTGCCTCAGTTTGCGCTCCACATCGGCCGCCATCGGATTGTTCCACATTTTTACATGAGCCATTCACTCCTGTCATACTGCAATTATTTCGTTATTTTTTCACCATTCATTATCCCGCAAGGAGGCCCACCAGCGTTCCCCCCTACCCTCGTTCTTGGTCATCGTCAATCTTCCTTGATTGAACACTTCCTCCTTGCCTGACCATTCCTTTTGTTCGGTATAATTTTATCCCTTTTTCGGGTCGGACAAGTCCTTTACGAAAAAGGCACTTAGGGAGTTTCTGTTAAGCTCTTTTCTGACTCCTAAAACAATGAAAAGATTGCCGAGCAATCTTGCTTCCTTTCTTGCTCGTTAAAGTAACTGAAAGGGCGTCTATCTGGTATAAGTTTAAACCTTTTTCGGACCTGGTAGATTAATTATGAAAAAGGAATACTCTAGTCACATCAGCTAGAAGAGTTCTTCATTGCATCCTTTTATGCTTCTTCAGGCCTTGGAGACTAACACACGAAAAAGCAACCCCCTGGAGTCTTCTTATCGCTTTCAGACTCTCTAAAATTGAAAGCAACTATGAGCATGAACTGTCCTGGGCTCGTACCAATCCACACGATAGCACCATTCCATTATTTCAGAGTCTTCTTATCGCTTTCAGGCTCCTTAAAATTGAAAGCAATCACAAGCATGAACTGTCCTGGGCTCGTATAAATCCACACGACAGTACCATTTTACACACACTTCTTCTAGTTCCTTAACCCGTGAAGAAGTCCCCCCGTGCCTCTTGGAACTATGATAGATCATCTTGGCAACACCCCCAATTCGGTCGCCTTTGTTCAGAGTAGTCTGCAATCTCCTACCATTTTGCACCAGCTTGAGTATCACTCATCCCAGTCACTATCCTTGATCCATTACAGCTATGATCCCTTTCCCATCAGTCAGTTTCATATGCTGCCCGATCGTCCCCGCCATCATACTCTGAACAAAGGAAGTTTGAGTCCACCCACTCTACTTGCCCATTTATCCCCCACAGTATGTCAGTCCTACCATCAGTACTCTCACACTTCGGTTCTTCACTTCGCGCTCCTATCAAGGAAACGTCATTTCCTTGCTAGTTGCAGGTCTACCTCTGTCGACGACAACCCCTTTATTCTAGAGGATAGACCCAGAGGTCCCTGTGCCTTGGACCCATCACCATCTGTGGTGAGTGCCTACGGACCATTTTGAGAGGAGTCATCATTACCTCTCCACGTGGTTGTTTCTCACATGCTCGACTTCAACACCTTGATCGCATCGTTGAGAATCGCGCAGGGTTTATATCCCTTCAGTTATTGATCGAAGACCCCAGATTTCTCCCGACTCTAGCACATTGGTGAGTCCCTTCGAAACGCCCAGTTATATCTTCCCGTGGATGTCCAGGTTGCATTGGCGATTGTATTCAGAAGCCATCCAGTTATATGCTTCCTTGAGTACCTAGTTCAGTTCTAGTTCAGTGTACCATTGAGGACATGACTCCCCGTCACTATGGTCCAGCAGCTCATCAGTTACTCTAGTACCACACTCAGTAGCACTGTTGTTATTCCAGTGTATCATTTCTTCAGCTCAAACATGGTCAGCCCAGCAGTATGTCCCAGATTTGTGTCCCCTCTAGACCCTTATGATGTACATAGTGGTTCTCTATGTATCCTACAGGTCCCCCTTTTTGGGCCTCACAATTATTTTTATGTATCTTGATACGAGCATGGGTATGCCCGCCTCATCCATATATTGATATTCTTCCTCATTCATTATTTGAGGCGATGTATATGTCAGGTCCCCATATTTTGGACCCTATTGTTATTATTGTTCTATATCTTGATACGAGCATGGGAATGCCCGCCTCGTCCATATGTTCAGATTATTCCTCATTCATTATTGAGGTCATGTACTTTCAGTTTTTGCAGTTTGTTCAGGACCGTTGTTCTGGGATCCAGTTTGTTTCTTCTCTTCTCCACACCCCAGGAAAACCATAAACGACTTATGATGTTTATCGGCCATACGATGAGTTCCTGCCCTCACACATCAGGGGGCAATCTGTTAACACCCCAAAAGTGCTCACTACCTCATCTACCCCTTTACATGAATCATTTGTCCATATTTCCTACAATATTTACCTCCAAAACCTTAAAATCCCATTCAAAAGCCTCCAAAAGGCCAAAAAAAACCTCCAAAAGGCCACAAAACCATCAAAAAAGCCTCCAAAGGGCTCAAAAACGCCTTTTCCCCCCAAAATTATCCAAAATTCCTCCAAAATAGCAAAAACCCTCTAAAAAGGGAATAAAAAATGTAAAAAAAGAGGAAAAAGAGGGAAAAAGGAGGAAAACCCCTATACAACTGACCTAAACCATATGGTGCCCAAAACCATGGGCCAACACTCCACCACTAAAAACCTATAAATAGGTGATGGAGGCCCCTCATTTCATATCCACAGTAAAATACACCCTTACTCTGCCAAAATCACTCTTGAAACCCTAGCTCACCCTTGAGCTACTTTCACCCTTGGGTACCCCTTTTGGCCCATTTCCAACCGTTTGAAGAAAGAGAAGGAGAAAAGTTGGAGTTTGGAGCAACCCTCTTGGACTATTGCAAGAACTTCACCAACCTCTACACTTGAGGTAAAATTTTAATACAAAAAAGAAAGATCTTCACCATATTTCCATGTTTTGTAATGTTTAGTAATGCTCATGCTAGTTTAGAATTCATATTGTTTTATTACTTTAATTTACTGTTTATTGAACTGCTACTAAGGAGTCCATTCTCCTTAGTAGGTGCTCATTTGCACAAGCTCGGGTCAAAACCCTAGCTACAACAACAGCTTCATGAAGTGTCGTTCTAGAAGTGTCATCATGGAATCACAACATGCAAGTGTCGTCACAAACGGAAAAGTGCCAAATTTGGTTATAACAGATGCCCCCTAATGTATGAGGTCATAGGGGAACACAATGGCCGAAATGCATTATAAAAAATGAGAATTTGGACTATGGAATTGAGTAAATCGAAGAAACCAAGAATCATAGGCTCAAATGAAGTACTGGAAATAGAGGAAAGTGTCAGACAATCTCATCCCTAGGATAAATGCCCATGTTCAAATACCGGATCATGACCTCCAGGAGGTTACTATGATGATCCAATAGATGTGTATAACTAATGCATATATCATGGACACAAAAGTACAAGTGTGGATACATGAGAAACATAAGTCTGAATATAGCCACAAAAATACAAAGGTGGATCTATGTCAAAACTGGAGATCATAGCTGTAGCTAGGGTTTTCACCCTAGCTTCTGCAAATGAATACCTACTAAGGAGAATGGACTCCTTAGTAGCAGTTCAATAAACAGTAATTAAAAGACAATGCATTAAAATGAAAATTATTCTAAACATGTGCATGAAACATAAGAGAAAAGAAATAATAAATGGTTTTTTTTGTATTAAAATTTTACCTCAAGTGTAGAGGTTGGTGAAGTTCTTGCAATGATCCAAGAGAGTTGCTCCAAACTCCAACTTTGCTCCTTCTCTTTCTCCAATGGTGGAAATGGGCCAAGAAGGGCACTCAATGGTGAAAGTAGCTCAAGGGTGAGCTAGGGTTTCAAGAGTGATTTTGGCAGAGTAAGGGTATACTTGATTGTGGATATGAAATGAGGGATCTCCATCACCTATTTATAGGTTTTTAGTGGTGGAGTGTTGGCCCATGGTTTTGGGAACCATATGGTTTAGGTCAGCTGTATAGGGTTTTTTTCCTCATTTTTCGTCTTTTTCTTCATTTTTTAATATTTTTTTTATTCCCTTTTTAGAGGGTTTTTGCTATTTTGGAGGAATTTTGGATAATTTTTTGGGGGAAAAGGGGTTTTTTTTAGCCTTTTGGAGGCTTTTTGGGCCTTTTGGAGGCTTTTTAATGGGATTTTAGGGTTTTGAATGTAAATATGGTAGGAAATATGGACAAATGAGTCATGTAATGGGGTAGATGAGGTAGTGAGCACTTTTTGGGTGTTAACAGATTGCCCCCTGATGTGTGAGGGCAGGAGCTCATCGTATGGCCGATAGACATCATAAGTCTTGTATGGTTTTCCTGGGGTGTGGAGAAGAGAGGAAACAAACTGCAAAAACTAAAAGTACATAACCTCAATAATGGATGAGGAATAATCTGATCATATGGACGAGGCGGGCATTCCCATGCTCGTATCAAGATATAGAAAAATAATAACAATGGGGTCCAAAATATGGGGACCTGAAGTATACATGTCCTCAAATAATGAATGAGGAAGAATCTCAATATATGGAAGAGGCGGGCATACCGATGCTCGTATCAAGATACATAAAAAATAACAATGAGGCCCGAAAAAGGGGACCTGTAGGATACATAGAGAACCACTGTGTACATCATAAGAGTCCAAAGGGGACACAAATCCAGGACATACTGCTGGGCTGACCATGTCTAAGCTGAAGGAATGATACACTGGAATGACAACAGTGCTACTCAGTGTGGTACCAAAGGAACTGATGAGCTGCTGGATCATAGCGACAAGGGGTCACACTCTCAATGGTACACTGAACTGGAACGGAACTGAGTACTCAAGGAAGCATATAACTGGATGGCTTCCGAATACAATCGCCAACGCAACCCAGACATCCACAGGAACATATAACTGGGCATTCTGAAGTGACTCACCAATGTGCTAGAGTCGGGGGAGTCCAGGGTCTTGGACTAATAACTGAAGGGATATAAACCCTGCGCGATTCTCAACGATGCGATCAAGGTGTTGAAGTCGAGCATGTGAGAAAAAACCACTTGGAGAGGCACTGATGACTGCTCTCAAAATGGTCCGTAGGCACTCACCACAGATGGTGATGGGTCCAAGGCGCAGGGACCTCTGGGTCTATCCTCTGGAATAGAGGGAGACCTGCAACTAGCAAGGCAATGATGTTTCCTTGATAGGAGCATGAGGTGGAGAACCAAAGTGTGAGAGTATTGATGGTAGGACTGATAAACTGTGGGGGATAACTGGGAAAGCAGAGTGGGTGGACTCAAACTTCCTTTTTTCAGAGTATGATGGTGGGGATGATCGGTAAGCATATGAAACGGACTGATGGGAAAGGGATCATAGCTGTAATGGATCAAGGATAGTGACTGGGATGAGGGATACTCAAGCTGGTGTAAAATGGCAGGAGACTGCAGACTACTCTGAACAAAGGAAACCTGATTGGGGGTGCTGCCGAGATGATCGAACATAGTTCCAAGAGGCACGGGGGGACTTCTTCATGGGTTAAGGAACTAGAAGAAGTGGGTGAAAAATGGTACTATCGTGTGGATTTATACGAGCCCAGGACAGTTCATGCTCGTGATTTCTTTCATTTTTAAGGAGTCTGAAAGCAATAAGAAGACTCTGAAATAATGGAATGGTACTGTCGTGTGGATTTGGACGAGCCCAGGACAGTTCATGCTCGAGGTTGCTTTCAATTTTAGAGAGTCTGAAAGAGATAAGAAGACTCTAGGGGGTTGCTTTTTCGTGTGTTAGTCTCTGTTAAATTTTCTGAATTTACTTCAATATGATCTAGGATCTTAACTGAGAGAACAACATGTACAGCATATCTACAGCATATCAATCATGGAGACAATAATGCAAGCACACAAGAGACACAAATATTTACTTGGGGAAAACCATAAAGGTGAAAAACCCCAATAACTTCCTCAGAGATAGATAGAGCAATGATACAACCAACCAAGAGAGATAGCCATAACCTAGCAGCAGATCCTCCTCCTCCATAAGTGCGCCACTCCTCCTTGAGTGCATGTGTGAGAAGTGAGAGTGAAAATAGAGTGCCTCCCGCACTCTATTTATACTTGACTTGACTTGCCTTTTTACCTAACTCATGTAGGCTCGAACTTAACCACATAACATAATGCTGAGTGGGCCGACCCCCAATAGGGTGGTATAATAACCCTTTGACCCACATGACTTATACAGGGCCGACCCCAAATAAGGTGGTCTAATAACCCATCAAGTATAAGTTATGACACTTACAATATAAATGACGACACTTCCTTATAGAGGAATAATACCATCTCTATAGGAATACAATATACATATATGTGAAATACATTCCGAAGTTACATATACATCAACACTCCCTCTTAACTAGGAAGGTATTTCTCAGCACAGTTCTTCTAGCACAAGTCATCTTCTCTAGATCATCGTCACTAGATAATCGTCATCGAGTCATCATCATCGTCACTGCTACTGCTATCTCAATCAATCTCTGAATCTACTCGTCATAGGAAGTTCTACAAAGCCAGTCCTTTTTCATACTGGATGTAGGCCCACCACCTGCAGGTCTTCATCATCACTGGCCATACTGTGGAATCCTCAGGACATATTACGTGCGTCACAAAACCTCGAAAGAGCATCCCAGGATGTTACGGGTACACAACTCCAACCTGTAGGATCTCCCAGGGCGCTATTACATGTGACCCCACCACAAAACCTCGAAAGAGCATCTCAGGATGTTACGGGTACACAACTCTGACCTGAAATCTCCCAGGGCACAAATTACATGTGGTCCACCACAAAACCTAGCAAGAGCATCTCAGGATGTTACGGGTACACAACTCCGACCTGAAATCTCCCAGGGCACAAATTACATGTGGTCATGGCAAAACCTCGAAAGAGCATCTCAGGATGTTACGGGTACACAACTCCGACCTGAAATCTCCCAGGGCCCAAATTACATGCCACAGGACAAAACCTCGAAAGAGCATCTGCCAGATATCCCAGGGAACCGAATTACATGCCATAGGCAAAACCTCGAAAGACTATCTGCAGATCTCCTAGGGCACCGAATTACATGTCCTCCCAGAGCAAAACCTCGAAAGAGCATTTGCTAGATGTCCCAGGGCACCGAATTACATGCCCATCTGCACAACCTGATCCACGGCCATAGAGTATCAACCTGATACTCACCATACATCATCCTGATGTATCCATGATCATCCTGATCATCATCACTGCAACGTCCTGCTGCATGTCATCTAGAGCAACATCCTGAAGCTCGTCATCTATGATCATCCTGATCATCACTGCAACATCCTGCTGCATGTCATCTGGAGCAACATCCTGAAGCTCGTCATCTATGATAATCCTGATCATCAATGCAACATCCTGCTGCATACCAAGTATCTATCTGATGCATATCATCATACATGATCCTCCTGATCATCAATGTATCCGCCTGATACAAATACAAATACATGATCCACCTGATCATACAATGTATCCACCTGATACATATACAGATACATGGTCCAAGCATCCAACATGATGCATACATACATACATAAAATGATCCAACTGATCATATCCAGCATCCACATGATGCATATATAAAATGATCCAACTGATCATATCCAGCATCCACATGATGCGTACATACATACATAAAATGATCCAACTGATCATATCCAGCATCCACATGATGCGTACATACATACATAAAATGATCCAACTGATCATATCCATCATCCAACATGATGCGTACATACACACATAAAAAATGATCCAACTGATCATATCCAAGCAGAAACCAGAACATCATCCTGATGCTCATCATCTAGCGCTTACATCCACAACCATCTGAAGGATCCTCCTTCCAACATGCTTGGAATGGCTTCAGCACATGTGTCCATCACTTCTTCCTCGAAGTGTCCTCGATCTGAAGAACGCCAAGCCTCTCTCTGAAGTACTCGAACTTCACCCTGGCTAGTGGCTTCGTCAGCACATCTGCAATCTGCTCGTCCGTCACAACATACAGGAGCTTCACAGCTCCTCTCTCCACCATATCCCTGATATAGTGATATTTGATCTCTATGTGTTTCGACTTGTCATGAAACACCGGGTTCTCGGACAGCTTCACACAACTCTGGTTATCACAGAAGATACCAGTAGCCTCCAACGGGAGATCAAATAACTCAGACAGTAGCTTATGTAGCCATACTGCCTCACAACTAGCTGAACAGGCTGCAACATACTCTGCCTCAGCTATACCCAGTGCTACGCAGGACTGCTTCCTACTAAACCAAGAGATCACACCTAATCCCATACTGAAGCAGCACCCAGATGTGCTCTTCCTGTCTGCAGCACTGCCAGCCCAATCTGAATCAACATAACCCTGCAGGTTAAACTTTTGATTCACCTCATACCTGAGCCCATAATCCACTGTACCCTTCAGGTACCTCAGAATATGCTTTACAGCAACCAAGTGAACACTCCTCGGATCCATCAGGAACTGGCTCAATGTGTTCGTAGCAAAGCAAATGTCTGGTCTCGTGTTCGTCAGGTACATCAAGGACCCAATCATCTAGCGATACATAGAGACATCAATCGGCTCAGATGAAGCATCACATAGAAGCTTCAGATTTGATGCCATAGGTGTGGCCATGGCCTTGCAATCCATCATCCCGAACCTCTTTGGTATCTCTATTGCATACTTCCCTTGTCCAAGGAAGATTCTATCTGCACTCTGCCACACCTCCATGCCAAAAACAAATAGTGCATCATCCCCAAGTTCTTCATCTCGAACTCGGTAGTAAGCTTCCGCTGCGTGTCGGCAATCAATCTATCTTCACCATACCAAGTTCTGCACATATATGATTTCCTATCATGTGTCTCAGAACCAAGTGGCTGCTCTACATACACTTCTTCTTCAACTACACCATTCAAGGAAGCTGTCTTGAATCCATCTGGTGTATCTTCTATTTCATCACTTTTATATTTCTCAATGCTGCCATCTGCAACATGCTTGATCTGATAGTTCCATTTGGAAGTCATAGCAAACTTCCCTTCATGTCTTGAGATTACATCCCAAACATCATTCTTCATGATCGACGGATCATGGCATTTCATTTCTTCATCCCAGATCCTGGGAACTTCAATATCTTCAATATCTTCAATAGATATCTTTGTTGCTAGAACAAATGTTGTAGTTCTTCTTTTGTAGGAGATGGCATACGATCTTTCCTACACAACAAGTTAAATTGCATGATTAGAAAACATCTCATAGTTTTCAGAACAAATTCTTACACATAAAGAAATATGCCATGCAGTCATGCAATTATCTTAGCCAACGCTTCAATACAACATTTATCCATATTCCGTAACTTTCTAGATGCCTTCCAATCTCTACCAGAACATTGTTAAGAGTGTGCACAACTCCCAACATGTCAGCAAAGAGGTTTCATTCTAGATAAGTAGCAATGGAATGTTGTACAGTGCCATAGGCCACTTACCCATGCATATTAGGAGTATACTGTTCATCAATGCAATTATTCTAATATGCATAATACACAACCTAATTCTAGGAACATCAGTATATACATTATTGAACAGTATTATTTAAGAGATGACAATTCAAATACTTATCTTTGTTTGTTCGTTGGGTGGACTCCCTCTGAGTCTTCGCTTCCTTGCAGGAGCTGCTGGAGTCCTAATCTGAAGTAGCTTCTTCTACACCTTTCTGTTGTGGGATGTAGAGAGATGGTCAACTCCCTCTGAATATCTACATCCTTTCATAAACCACTGGAGTGTACTCCCTCTTGATATTTGCTTCCTGGATTACCTGTCCTTGAACTTACATTCATCCTTGGTTCCTATGCATGCTTATTAGTATCATGATTGTGTTATCCTTGTGATCTCATATAAAATCATACATTCATTAGTATACTATTAAAACACAATAATCTCAAGCATGTATAGTCATGATCATTTCAAACAGAAAATAATAAGCATTAGCATTCAAGGTTTATGTAGAATTCTTAAGGTTAGTCAAATCATAAGAAACATAACATGTCTAAACCTGTAATTACTCAAACCTATGACTCTTCAGGTTAGTTGAATCATCAATCAAGATAAGAGATATATTATGCATAAAACCTGTGATTATTCAAACCTATACCTTCATGATTCTTCTGGTTAGTCATATCATCAATTAAGGTAAGAAACATAATATGCATACAACCATGATTATTCAAACCTATGACTTCATGAATAATCATTATCAACAACAGTATAAGATCCTAACACAAGGTAGGATTCTAACTTGATATAGGAAAAACATACCTGGATTAGCATGCTAGCTATTTATGTCTAACATACTCACATGATGTCTTCTTGTTCTTCTTCAATGACTTGTGCTAGTAACCTGTATATATCATAGGTTAACTATTACAAAACCAAGTTATACATACCTCGTAAATGGATCTTCTATGAGATCCATGACAATGGATGAATCTTTGTCCTCATGTTATCATGATCATATGTTCTTGGACCAGAACATGATTTGTCTTTCTTGGTGTACCTTTCATGTTAGTAGACAACATAAACCTCATACAACACCATAATGAATTAGTACAATCATAAGTGTCAACACCCTAACCAATGAATATCTTCTATCATGCATTCATAATTTTGTTAAGGTGATACAACAAATCTAAAATCAAAATTGTACTAACCGTAATAACATGAAGACAAACATACCATAAACTTAATCATGGACAAATATCGAAACATACCTCAATGAGTCATACCTGTCGAGATCGCTTGTAATATTCTTATGTAAGGCCTTAGCCTCATCTCCCTCTGAAACAGGAACTTCTTCACTCATGCAGGTGACCAATCCATCTTCTTCTAGGATTAACCCAATCCACTTGATTTGCAAGAACTGGACCTTGAGCTGGATATGGGTTTGTCAGAGAGACCCCAAAAATTCTAACTTTGAATTTCAACCTTCTGACAGGATAGAAATATGTGTCTTGATGAGCTGATCAAGATGGTATATTCAAAATTTGAAAACTGCAAAGTTTCACTCCTCAATTTTGCCTTTGAAACTTCCGGATTCACTGGATGTGACCCTGAACTAGGGTTTGATGAAGCCCACTCTTCTTCCCAATCAAAATGTTTTATCCAAAGCTCTAAGCTTCTATTTTTCTGAGGAGCTTCCAGCCGTGGTCACAGATTTCAAAAATTCCAACCTTCTCCAAAGCCCTAAATTCCGGAAGCCATGAATGAAGGTACCAAAAAATAATTCTGTTTTGACAGAAATATGTACCTGATTGTTTCTGGTGTAACTCTGAAATTTTTGATCCACAGGGTCTGAAAAAGTTTTCTGAGATATCCTGACTTGTTATCTTTCCATCCTGACATGTCTGACCTCAATTGGATTCTCTGAGAGAGAGTTATGCCAAATGTCACAACGTGACCTGTTTTGGGATAAAACAGGAGATCGAAATTGTACGGCGTGCCACGTGTCACTGGTTGAACTTCGGCCTCTGGAAAAGTTTTCTGAGATAGTACAAACTGTGTACTACCAGTCACTTTTCACGAAATTTCATTTGGAGCTTCCTAGCCCAAGTTATGACCTTTTTCCCAAGGTCACCTGATTTTGACTCAGATCTGGAAGAGGCAGAAACCCTATATTGTACAGATCATAAATCACAAAGTACAATGAATTAGAGGTTTTCCTTTGGACACAAGGTACCTGGAGATTTTATCTTCGTCTTGTAACAATTTCAGATCCAAAAAATTCTCCAAAACGGATTTATAGCGAAAGTTCTACGATGACTGGTTTTTTCTATATCAAGCCCTAGCATCGTAAGTGCAACAAGTGTCATACATGCCATATCATGCCTTCTTTCAGGCTAGCTCTGATACCATGTTAAATTTTCTGAATTTACTTAAATATGATCTAGGATCTTAACTGAGAGAACAACATGTACAACATATCTACAGCATATCAATCATGGAGACAATAATGCAAGCACACAAGAGACACAAAGATTTACTTGGGGAAAACCATAAAGGTGAAAAACCCCAATAACTTCCTCAGAGATAGATAGAGCAATGATACAACCAACCAAGAGAGATAGCCATAACCTAGCAGCAGATCCTCCTCCTCCATAAGTGCGCCACTCCTCCTTGAGTGCATGTGTGAGAAGTGAGAGTGAAAATAGAGTGCCTCCCGCACTCTATTTATACTTGACTTGACTTGCCTTTTTACCTAACTCATGTAGGCTCGAACTTAACCACATAACATAATGCTGAGTGGGCCGACCCCCAATAGGGTGGTCTAATAACCCTTTGATCCACATGACTTATACAGGGCCGACCCCAAATAAGGTGGTCTAATAACCCATCAAGTATAAGTTATGACACTTACAATATAAATGACGACACTTCCTTATAGAGGAATAATACCATCTCTATAGGAATACAATATACATATATGTGAAATACATTCCGAAGTTACATATACATCAACAGTCTCCAAGGCCCAAAGAAGCATAAAAGGATGCAATGAAAAACTCTTTTAGCCGGTGTGACTAGAGTATTCCTTTTTCGTAATTATTCTACCAGGTCCGGAAAAGGGTTAAACTTATACCAAATAGACGTCCTTTCAGGTACTTTAACGAGCATGAAAGGAAGCAAGATTGCTCGGAGATCTTTTCATTGTTTTAGGAGTCAGAAAAGAGCTTAGCAGAAACCCCCTAAGTGCCTTTTTCGTAAAGGACTTGTCCGGCCCGAAAAAGGGATAAAATTATACTGAACAAAAGGAAAGGTCAGGCAAGGAGGAAGTGCTCAATCAAGGAACATTAATGATGACCAAGAACGAGGGTAGGGGGGAACACTAGTTCTCCTCCTTGCGGGATAATGAATGGTGGCAAAATAACGGAATAATTGTAGTATGACAGGAGTGAATGGCTCATGTAAAAATGTGGAACAATCCGATGTGGTGTGCAAACCGAGGCAACAAGGTGTCAGGAGACAATGTTGAAACTGTATCAAGTGAGAGCGAGAAATTATCTTAAGCATCATCACGAGCTCGGAAAAATGAATCCGACGATATAAAGAGTGGCAAAAACGGATAACGGTCGATGTGGCATGAAAACTGAGGTGACAGGGGGTGTTTTGGAAAAAATACCCAAAAAATATGGGGGTGAGAGCGAGAAATGATCTCAAGCATCATCACTGGCTCGGAAAAATGAATCCGATGATATAAAATATGCTAAAAATGGAGAGCAGCCGAAGTGGCACGCAAACCGAGGCGACTAATGGCGTCTAAAAAATGTGCAAAAAAAGACGTGGAAAAAATAAGACAATGAGTTGACCATCATGACGGTCTCGTCGTGCTGATTCCAGTGGTGGAAACGGTTCGAAAAAAGGACTCTGTATGGGTTCAGAATGGCCAAAACAAGAAAATGTCAATGGACTATAAATAGTGAGTGGGTCCAACATGACAAGTGTGATTTGTACTTGTTGACTTTGACTAGTGATCAGAGTTGACCAGAGCTGAGTTGGTGTTTCTGGATGATCCGACCGACCGATTTCAGATCTGGAAGATACAGGTATTCCGTCAAACTCATACCTACATGTGTTTTAGGTTTGGGGGGTGGGTAGTGGGTCCTGGGGGGTATTTGTACGATCCACGTGGGGTGGACCACGGGTTTATAGGAGGGAGCCGCGCTCAGAGACCGTGGGTTCCACGGTGGATGACGCGCGTGGAGACCACGAGGTTTGGGTCGGAACACACGGTCTGGGACCGCATGTTTCGAGGCTGGACATGCAATTTGGTACTGCGTTTTCGACCCCGATAGGCGCGGTTTCGGATCGCGACTGTATCTCAAATAGCCGCGGTCAGAAAACGCGACAAGGGGCCCTAAAGCTGCGATTGGGATTGAACGGTTAGGGTTCCCGGGGGGGAGCAGGTTTTATTTCTTGGACATGAGTCTGATGAGTTTGCCTTGCATGTTTGACAGGATGCTGCTGGTACTATGGAGAGAGCGAGAGGTCCCAGATGAGATAGTGACTGTCATCCGGGAGGAGCGTCATGTGCGGTCAGTGTTGGGATTGTGCGGACTGCTGAAGTTCACGCAGGTACCGATGATGCGGTCAGCAGGGTTGCTGCTGAACAAGCTAGTGAGTTTCTAGGAGCTAGACATACAGGCATTCAGGGTGCAGGGTGAGAGGGTGGACCTCACCCTGACAGATGTATATTTCTCGATGAGGTTTCCTTGTCTGGGTAGGGTGGTGGATACGCAGTCATGAGTATCCGCGGATGTAGAAATGGAGGACATGTTGGAGCGGTATTGGGTTTCCAAAGGCTAGGGTGCATAGGAATGCACTCCGGGTGGTGGACCTATAGGAGCCGACAGTACAGGATATTGCAGCATGCGTGGTTCGTGTGTTGGGGTCCCAGTCACCTGAGAAGGTGTCCAGGGGCCAGATGCAGCTAGTGGAGCACATACGAGATGGTGTCTACTATGTGTGGGGCCAGATGTTCCTCACTTGTGTTCAGCGGCAGCTGACATCGGCGAAGGAATCTGGCAAGGGATTCTGTTACGGATCCTTTCTATGTGCTTTCTTCATGGAGCGGGTACCTACACTGTGGCCGTGGGTGCCGGTCAGGGCAGGAGGATTGAGGGAGCCGTGCATGGTGCGGTGGGGAGAGATGATGCGCCGCCGGGGTGGCGGTGAGGTGGGAAGATATTTTACCGAGGATTTTTACCTGCAGTGGCTACAGATGCCACTGCCATTGGATGACTACCCATATAGGGATATGGACTACACCGGGGACCCAAAGGCACCACGGGCACCAGGACAGGCATGGGGACTAGATGGTACGTATTGATGTACTTGCATGTTATGGATGTCAAGATTTATGTATGATGTGTGTTATGATATATACTGTTACTAACTGATGTGTGATCTACAGATGTTGGTCCGAGACCACCGCCAGGGCATGTAGCGCGCAGGGGTCATGTGGCGGTACCAGCCCTGCCAGGCCAAGGGAGGTGCGTCGACGGGAGGCGGAGGGGACTTTGGAGTCCGTACGGATGCTTCTGGATTGGTTGCTAGTTGGAGTGACCGATGAGGGGTGGCGGGACGTGGATCCTGAGGTGATTCAGGATTGCATGAGGGCGCCACGGGAGTTCTAGTCGATCACAATCCGGGTGGCTATCCTGGTGGACAGGGGGCGGGCACAAGAGCCCGCAGGGGATGAGGAGCTTCCGGAGGAGGAGCAAGGGGAGGACTTGGAGGCAGCTGATGCAGGCAGTGATGTGGGGTATGACTCTCATTAGGGAGTGCAGGGGACTCCCCCTCGATTTTTGTAGCTCCGGCATGTATCTTATGAGATGTATAGATGTTGTTTGTGTATAGCTGAGTACGGGGGTACTCAGGACATGTGTATCATATGGACATGTATTTTTTGATATATATATATGCACGTGGATGCACCTTTTTGCAATGATGTTTTAGTTGTACACACGTGGATGCGGTTATGGTTTGTTGTATGTTTGTACTGCACGTGGATCCAAGTATCATAGGGAGATGGGCACATGGATGCCCCTTGTGTATTATATGTGATGCATTGCACATGGATGCAACAATAGGATTAGGCATGTGGATGCCCCTATATATGAATGTGTTTTTAGTTTTTATTGGACGTGGATGCAAATGTTGATGTGATGATAGGCACGTGGATGCCCCTTGCAATCTTTTTTGGGTTTTTATATATTTTTTATGAGATGTTATGTAATGATGATGCATGATGGAGGTTTTACATGGTGTGATTGATGTGCCAATCTAGGATGTTGTTAGCCATTTGATCTGCGACACTATTTTGAGCTCTTGGGACATGGGTGAATGTTATGGATTCAAATTGTCGGCAGAGGTGTTTTGTCCGCAGGAATTTCCCAAAGAGACATGGATCACGCACCTGGTAGCAATTGTTGAGCTGGGAGACAAGTAACTGGGAGACAAGTAACTGGGAGTCAAGGAACACATGAAGGTGACAAATGCCCATCTGGAGGGAAGCAGTCAGGAGACCGGTCACAGCATCATACTCCGCCTGGTTATTGGTAGCAGCGCCTATACATATTCCGTCATGTTGAATCAAGTCATGTGAAGGGGAATATAAGACCCATGTTGCAGAAGCCAGGTTTGGAGACCAGTGGCTTGCTCCATCAGTAAATCCAATGTAATGAGGTGGAAGAAGGTCCATCTGTGATCATGCAAAAATGATGAATGTAAGTTCGTGGTAAAAAAGGTGAAAAACAAAAAGAGAGAAAATTGTACAATGCGGACCAATGGGGCCGCAAGTTATTCTAAGGATAGAAACGCTTAAGATACAACCCATTACTGGGGTTGCGCAAAGGGTGACCTTCTGAGTCAGTTAAAATGTATGCCCCTTTTCGAGACAGGTCTGCACGATGTAAGGGCCTTGCCACATGGATTCAAACTTTCCTTTACCAGTTTTGTCATGGGCCTGGTCATAGGCAAGGACGAGGTCCCCTTCATGAAAAATTTGAGGGTGCACATGTTTGTCGTACCCAGCTTTGGAACGGTTCTTGGTGGCTTCAATGGTATAGAGAGTGGCACGACGATCTTCATCAGCTTGTTCTAGTGATAGAAGACGTTGCTCGAGTGGGGAGGTGTCGGGGAGAAGCTCGACGACGATGTGTAAGGCAGGTATCTGACACTCAATGGGGAGGACAGACTCTACACCTTGAACTAAATTAAATGGGGTAAAACCGGTGGCGGTCTTGGTGGACGTACGGTAAGCCCATAAGGCAGGGAACAACATGTGGTGCCAATTACACTTATGCCGGTCAATAGTGCGTTGGAGGATGGTTTTTAATATTTTGTTAATGAACTCTACTTGGTTGTTCCCTCGGGGGTACTAAGTAGAGGAATATTGATGTTCAAACTTGAGAAGGGTGGATAACTCATGCCAAATGGAATCTTCAAAGTGGGAACCATGGTCTGAGACCAACTGTTTAGGGACCCCAAATCTAGTAATAACGTGGTTGAAAAAGAAATGGGCAGCGGTGTCAGATGTACAATTGAAGGTGGGCATGGTTTACGCCTATTTGGTGAAGTAATCAACGGTGACAATGATGTACTTATGGCCGTTGGCGGATGGGGGTTTACATTCCATGAAGTCAATGGCCCACTTACAAAAGGGACCAACGGTGACGACGAGATGTAATGGAGCAGGTGGTGTCCGGGCCTTGGGGGAAAAAAGTTGGCAATTGTGGCAATGTTTGACCGCGGTGATGCAGTTGGTAAAGAGTGTGGGCCAGAAGTATCCAGCGCGGACGACCTTTTGGGTGGTGTCCATCCCTGAGAAATGGCCGCCACAGGCACCGCTATGACAGTCATTGAGGACATGTTCGGCTTCCTCGTGTGTAAGGCAACGGTGGAGAATCGTGTCAACCCCCCGCCGGTAAAGGACATCACCTAAGAGGAGATATCGAGAGGCCTGGTGATGGATACGATGTCGTCGATTACGATTGATGTTGGGTGTGAAATTTTGCGTGCGAAGGTATAACAAAATATCACCGTTCCATGGGTCATCAGACGAGATGGTGAACAAGTGATTGTCGGGTAACTCATCGGAGATTTGTGGGGACGGTAGAAGGGAGGGGAGATCGGTGATGAGCTGGGCAAGCGCAAGGTCTTTAGTGCTCTTAGGGGTTCTGAAAGTGAGGTCATATTCTTAGAGGATAATGACCCATTTAGAAACGCGACCTTGCAGGAGCCACCGGTTTAAGAGATAAACCATAGGGTTGGAGTCGGCAACAACTGTGGTATGACTGAGCAGAATGTAGTGTCACAATTTTTGGATGGAAAAGACCATAGCTAGGGCTAGTCTCTCCGCGTATGGGTAACGTAGGGGTGGTCCAGACAAGGTCTGGTTGACGTAATAAATGACATCCTCTTGGTGAGAGGCATCTTCTTGAACCAAGACTCCGGACATGGCATGTTCGGATGTCGAGACGTAAAGGATGAAGTCCTGAGAGAAATCCGGAGGGGAGATCAAGGGGGCTTGTGTGAGAGATTTCTTGAGGGCTTCGAATGCCGCTTTTGCTTGCTCATCCCAAACAAAGGGTATGTGGGTATGAAGCAGGCATAAGAATCCATGAACTTTGGTTGCGTAATCAGGAACGAAGCGATGAAGGAAATTGGACCACCCCTTCAGACTCTGGAGTTGCAGAAGCGTGCGAGGAGAGGGAAGGTCTAAGATGGCTTGGAGTTTCAGGGGATCAATAGTAATTCCTTTCTGGGAAACAATGAAACCCAACAACTGGCCTACCGGAATGCAAAAGACACACTTGTGTGCATTCAAGCGGATTTTATATTTGCGACAACGCAGGAAAACGTGTCGGAGGTCTTTAAGGTGGTTTGATCGTTTCTGGGAACGAGTTGTAAGTTCATCAAGATAGACTAGCAGGATATGGACCAAGTCATGAAATGAATAGGTCATGGCCCACTGGAAGGTGGCACCAACATTTTTGAGGCCGAAAGGCATGACGCGATAGGAAAAGGTGCCCCATGGGGTGGTAAAGGCATTCTTGTACTGGTCTTCCTTACAGATCTAAATCTGGTTGTATCCGGAAAAATCGTCCATGAAAGATAGGACTTCATGTCCTGCACACGCATCGATGAGTTGGTCAATAAATGGCGTGGGGAATTTGTCTTTGGGACAGGCGCAGTTTAAATCACGGAAGTCAGTACATACTCTAATGGTGCCTTGTTTTTTGTTAACTGGAATGGGGTTTGAAGCCCAGGTGGTATATGCAATAGGATAAATGAATCCTGCCTTACGAAGTTTCTCGACCTCTGCTTTAACAGCGGGGAGCTTTGAAGGATGAATGAGGCGTTGTTTCTGAAGAACGGGGGGTACATCAGGCCATGTGTCAGTGTGGTGCTCTATAATAGCGGGGTCGAGACTAGGCATTTCGGTATAGGACCAGGAAAAGACATCACAAAACTCTTGGAAAAGTTTTTTGTGCTCTCCAATCTCAGACTCACTGCAGGAGGCTCCTAATGTAATGATTTCAAGAGTGCCAGGTGGGTCAGAGATATCTATGTGGATGACGGGTGATATGTTGGCCATGTTGCCTTCCTTAAATTCCCTAGGAGCAAGAATAGGATCCTTAAACCAGTCGACTTTGGTGGGAAGGAAATATTTGGACTCAACCGCGAATTGGGTAGCTGTGGTGGAGGAGGAGTCTGCTGGGAGTAAATACGAACGATGGTGCATGTCGTCCCAGGGATAATCCGGGGCAGTTAGAGCCTCTAGGATCTCCTCATCATTGCGGAAACTTTGAGTTGTCAAATCGGTTGACGAGGGAGTGGTAGTCGAAGAGATCATATAAATGGTATTGATCTCGCTAGATGGGGAGGAGACCGGTGGGTGGATCTCCTCAATTGTGGGGGGTTCCGTCTCAAGGTCCAAATTATTCATCTCGTAGAGAGATGCTCTGTAATCTAGGAGATTAGGACAGTGATGTGAGTAGTGGCCGTAAATACCGCATATGGCACAAGGGTGGTTGGTGCGCAGTGATTTATCACGAGGCTTGGGGGTTAGGTCGAGTTCGACAACCAGGATGTTGGGGTCATCGTCAAGCATTTGCATGTGTTCCTGTAATGCAGGTAACTGTGGACATTGATGAGTCGGATGGCCTAACTCATCACACAATGAGCATTTGGGGGGAGCACGAAACACGGGGGGGGGGGGGGGGGTTTAACTGCCTTGGGAGGAGGTACAACAGTGTATGGTTGTGGGCCTCTACCCCCAGTGTGCTTGATAAGAGGGGGGGGATTCGTAGAGGATGAAGGGGTAGTGACACTGGGAAGTGGTTGACTAGTAGTAGCCATGGGTTGCACCGGTTGTAGGATGACGTTTGGTGTCGGTGGGGGAACGGGAGGTGAAAGATACCACACGGGTAATCCCAAGGTTAACCCAGGGAGGCTAAGGGTATCCATAACGGGGGCACTTACTACTCCCGAGGGAGGGACTAGGAAGGGGATTGTGTGGATGGGTGTAACACCAATGTGACTAGGTACCAATGGTGGTTTTGGAAACAAGGGCGGTTGATTGTTAGGTGTTTGTGTATTGTGGGAAAGGGTACATAGGTCAGATACTTCGGGTGCAGATGACGGGGGAGGAATGGATTAGAATATTGATGTCATCGGCGGATCTGAGTAAACTCCAGGTCCCACGGAGGAAACAAACGAGGTAGTGGCACCACTAACAGGTTGTTCAACCATGGGGAGAACATTTTTGGGTCCAGTGGGGGCATTTAGATCGTAGTAGGTGAGTTGGTCGACCTTGACCACGCGTCCGTCATGGGGGAATATTATGGTATGAAAAACGGAGGAGGCAATCGCCCGCATGGCATACATGTAGCTGCGGCCAAGTAAGAGGTTATAATCAAGTTGGGCATTGATGACCTCTATGTCAATGAGAACGGTTTTACCAGCCAGCTGGATGGGGACGTTAGCTAATAGGCCTTGGGGTTGAGCCGAACAGCCGTTGTAGGATCGCAATGCAGTAGTGGACTGCTGAAGAGTAGGGGATCCCAACTTCTGCCAAACGAATGTGGACATGATGCATGTAGAGGCACCTTCATCGATAATGCACCGATGGATGACAAGATTCCGAACGGAAACAGAAACTTGGAACGCTAAAGTGGAAGGCAGACGTGGTTCAGATTGGTCCAAATCGAACGCCATCAGTTGTGAATCATTTGGGTCAATAGCATGTGATGCACCTGCAACAATTAATTGATACGAATATGCGAAATAACAGAAATGACAGAACTCAGAATTACTTTTATATTGATCATAGGCCACTTCGAGGGGGAAACCTCCTATGAGCAAACTCAATACAAATAACTTCACGGTGCCTTCATAGGTCTCAACACACACTTATATACTAAGTCTAGGTTCCAATATTATGGGTCAAAACCATGGGCCGCTACAAACTATGGATCAACAATACTACGGGCGACTTACAAAGCATATGCTCCAACAACAATAACACAAACTATTGATCAACAAATACTACGGGACGACTTACAAAGCATATGCGTCCAATAACAACATACTAGCAAAGTAAATACATGGGTTCCTAACATCCCCTCCCCCTTAAAAAAAGCTTTGTCCTCAAAGTTTTAGATGTGGAAATTGTTGTTGAATCTGAAGGAGTGGTTCCCATGTAGCATCCTCTGGTTGGATGCCATGCCACTGAATTAAGACCTCTGTGATAGAGCGAGAGTGAAGCTGATGTGTGCGCCGATTGAGGATGGCCTCTGGCTCCAAAAGGATGGATCCTTCATTATCCAGTTCGGGTAAAATCGTTTGTCCACTGATGTTGGTGCCAAGAACTTTCTTCAGACAAGAGACATGAAACACTGGATGAATGCGGGAAGAAGGAGGAAGTTCTAATTTATAAGCAATGGACCCAATCTTCTGAAGAATCCGATATGGACAATAGAACTTTGGAGCGAGCTTATGACGCCCTTTGAGTTTCAAGGAGGATTTTTTGTATGGATGGAGATGAAGAAAAACCATATCACCGACTTGAAAAGTGCACTCAGAACGGTGCTGATCAGCTTGTTGCTTCATGTGATTTCTTGCCATGTGAATATTGTCCCGCAAAATGCGAAGAATTTGATCGCGGTTTCGAAGGACCATGTCAACTTCCTGAACTGGTGAACTGGTGGGGGTGTATGGAAGAAGAGATGGAGGTGCCTGACCATAGACTGCTTCATATGGGGTCATTTTAGAGGCAGTGTGGTAAGAGGTATTGTACCACCATTCAGCGAGAGGGAGCCACTTTTCCCACTGATGTTGTTGTTCCGAGGTGAAGCAACGAATATAAGTTTCCAAGCATTTATTGATAATTTTAGTCTGACCATCTATTTGTGGGTGATACCCTGAACTCATCTTTAGTTTAGTGCCAGTGTGGAGAAATAGTTCTGTCCAAAAATGACTGGTGAAAGTCGCATCACGATCCGAGACAATGGAAGAAGGGATGCCATGAAGACGAAAGATCTGGTCCAGGAAAATTTGAGCGACGGAGGAAGCTGTATAGGGATGGCTGAGAGCACAAAAATGGCTATATTTGGAGAGGCGATCAACCACAACGAGAATCACTGTCTTCCTGCCAGATTTAGGGAGCCCTTCAATGAAATCCATAGAAATATCTGTCCAAATCCATCTAGGTATGGACAAGGGTTCAAGCAATCCTAGAAGGAGTGTTGTTTCACCCTTATTGAGCTGGTAGGTATCACATTCAGCCACCATCTGTTGAATTGTCCTTTTCATGCCCTGCCAAAAGAAGTTACGCCATGCTCGTTCATACATTTTGAGGAACCTGGAGTGCCCTGCCGATGGAGAAGCATGGAGTTCATAGAAGACATCCTGTTGAAGATCTGTGCTCTGGGGAAGCACCAGATGACCCTTGTATCGCAGAGAAGCACCATCCCAAGATTAATGTCGTACATCAGAAGGGTTGTTGGTCAAGCATTGGATGATTTGAGATAAGGAAGAGTCATTGACATAACCCTGTTGAACAGATTGCAACCAATTTGGAACATGCATAGAAATAGCTGAAAGAGAACCTTGGGCATCAAATGTGCGAGAAAGAGCATCTGCCACAATATTGTCTTTACCCTTCTTGTAAGTGATCTCATAGTCATAACCCATGAGTTTGCTAACCCATTTTTGTTGTGCCGGGGAGGAGACATGCTGGTCCAAGAAATATTTCAGACTCTGGTGATCAGTCTTGAAGCAAAAATGATTCCCTAATAGGTATGGGCGCCACTTCTGTACTGCATGCAAAATAGCCATCATTTCCTTCTAATAGGTAGAGGAAGCTAAATTCTTACCTGAAAGGGCTTTGCTGGTGAACGCAATGGGGTATTCATCTTGAAGGAGAACAGCACCAAGTCCATTGATGCAAGCATCACTCTCAATAGTGAAGGGATTGAAAAAATCGGGCATAGCTAGCACAGGTGTAGTACACATAGCTTGTTTAAGTTTGTCAAATGCACACTGAGCAGCAGGTGTCCATGTAAAATGATCCTTTTTCAATAGAGTAGTTAATGGAGCTGCAATATTCCCATAATCCTTGACAAACTTGCGGTAGTAGCCAGTCAACCCCAAAAAACCACGAAGGCTCTTGAGTGTCTGAGGATGTGGCCAATTGTTCATGGCATCAATTTTGGCAGGATCCATGTGAACCCATTTTGCTGATATAATGTGCCCAAGATACTCAACTTCCTTCTGTCCAAAAACACATTTAGACTGCTTGGCATGGAGATGATGGTCAGAGAAAAGTTGCATGACAAGCTCCCGATGCTGGAGATGTTCATCCCATGTTTTACTGTAGATGAGGATATCATCAAAGAATACCAGAATGAATTTCCGCAAGTAGGGTCGAAATATTTTATTGATTAAGGCCTGGAATGTGGAAGGAGCATTAGTGAGGCCAAAGGGCATGACCAAAAACTCATAATGGCCATCATGTGTGCAGAAAGTTGTTTTAGGGATAGCATCCTCATGAACCCGAATTTGATGATACCCAGAACGAAGATCCAACTTGGAGAAAAAGTGATCCCCATGAAGCTCATCAACAACAGGAATTGGAAACTTATCCTTGATGGTGAGGTGATTAAGTGCTCGGAAGTCAATGTAGAGGCATCATGACCCATCTTTTTTGTGGACAAGAATAACTAGAGAAGAAAAGGAACTAGTGCTTGGGCGAATAATACCTTGCTTCAATAAGTCCCGAACGAGCATTTCAATCTCCGTTTTTTGGTGAAATGGGTAGCGATAGGGCCTGGTGTTAGGAGGAATGCTGCCAGGAAGGAGCTGAATACGATGGTCTTCTGGCATGGAAGGTGGCAATCCCACTGGTTCAGCAAAGACACCTGTATATCGATCCAGAATTTGTTGTAGATCCGAAGGAGTAGTGGAGACCACTGATGGTTGCATCTGAATGGAATGGATCTGAGCGATGACACCATGTGAATTCTTCTTGAGGAATTTTTCCATGCGATGTGAACTGATGATGCTGAGAGAACCTGGTTGTAATCCTGTCAATGTGTTTTTTTGTCCATTGAGGGAAAACTGCATCCAAAGTTCAGCAAAATCCCATAAGATAGGGCCAAGTGTGCGTAGCCATTGAGCGCCCAAAACCACATCACAACCGCCTAAGGGCAAGGAAAACATGTCAGAGTGCAAGGTATAATCTCCCATAGAGATGTGCACATTTCGACACTTCCCTTTGCAAGGTAAGGTGCCCCCATTGGCAACCATGAATTCAAAGTTGGAGCAAGGATGGATAAAACAATCAGCTTGTTTTGCGATCCGAGGGTCAATGAAATTATGAGTGCTACCAGAATCAATGAGTATTGTAAGAGGAAGCTTCTTGAAGTAACCCCTGACCCGCATTGTTTGGGGGGTGGTGATTCCAGCTAAAGCATGGAGAGATATATCTAGCTGGTCATCTTGAGACGGAGGGTCAATAGGCGGTTCCTGAATGTCGACCGAAGCATCCAGTGTTTCTAGATCTTCGTCACCAATTTCAGAGGCAGGTGGAGACTCCACATCCAAGAGATAGAGCTTTTGATGAACACATCTATGTCCCCGAGTGAATTTCTCATCACATCTATAGCAAAGCCCCTTTTCTCTGCATGCTTGCATCTTTGTTTCGGACAAATGCTTGATAGGAGTCGGTCGAGGAGCCTGCAGTATGGGTGGTCGCTGAGAACCCATATTTAGGAAGGGAACAAAAGTGGGCTTGGAGCATTGTTGGGCTGCAATCTTGTCTTCTGCCAACTTAGCCAACCCTAGGGCTTCCATCATTGTGGTGGGACAGAACATTTTGACCTCAGAGTGGATGGCATCCTTTATATCACTAATAAAACAACTCCGGTAAAAGTCATCAGACAATCCTTCGGTGTGGTTGGCTAGGTTCTCAAATTTGGTTTGATACTCTCTCACAGTGCCAATTTGGAGAAGTTTAGTGAGGGCTTCGGTGAAGTCATCAAAAGCACTAGGACCAAATTGTTGCAAAAGGAGCTGGCAAAAGTCTGACCATTTGGGCTCTGGATGAGCCTTGATGTACCAACGGTACCATTGAAGAGCTTCCTGTTCCAAGTGAAATGATGCCAGCGGAACTTTGTTGACATCAAAAGTATTATGCACACTGAAATATTGTTCAACACGATAGATCCATCCAGTTGGATCAGTACCATTGAAGCGAGTAAAATCAAGCTTCGGACCACGGAAATTGCTGGAAGAAGAGAACCCATTGTCAGACGAAGACTCGGACTGTCGTTTGTTGTTCATAGCTGAATGTTCAAGATGGAGGCCGAGAAATTTTTCATCCAGATCCTGGAGTTTGGCTTGGATGGCTGCAAGTGCTTCTTCCATGATTTTGTGTCCTCCACGGGTGACAACCATAACCAGGAGTTTTTTTTTTTTTTTTTTTGATTGGGTAGGAAAACAAAAACAGAAACTCCTTCAGTAAGGGAAAATCTGGACTTGGGAAAAAATCTGAAGGGTAATTGGGGTTTGACTAGGTGTTGGACACTGTCGACTAGACAGGGAAGCCAAAAATGAGGATTTCAGAAGCGGGGTGAAAGAATGGAAAAATTTGGCAGAGGGGGACAAAGAAGCAGGATTCAGAAAGGAACTCTGTGGTAAAATTTGAAGGTGATTGGGTGAAATCTGAGGAAGTTATGGCAAACCCTAAAAATAGAAAAATGTGGGCTTTCGGGCTTTGGGAAGGGGAATTGGGGATCGGGTCCTCAGGAATGAAATATGCAGAATGGGATGATAGGGGTTCACCGAAAATTTCAAGGGAAACAGAGTGAAAACAAGGGAGATATGGACAAAAAACCCTTTTTTTTTCCAGACGAGCGGCTACGGCTCAGAAGGGATCTGGAATAGCGCCGAATGGATTGAAAATGGCTGGATCTGGAATGGCTTGCAAAATGGATCTGAAACGAAGCAGTAGTGATCGACAATAGTTCAGCTGAAAGTAGATATGGACCCAAGGTATGTGCGGCTTCCTAATAGTTCAGGGGTTTCACTCGGCCACCAATGCTGTCTGACGGCTTGCGTATTGGGGTAGTACCCCTTACTCCACGGATCAGGTAAAACTAATAACCGCTTTGCCACAAACGACAGCTCTTGGTTTACCTCACGGGTGGGAAATAGTCAATCAGGTAGGGGTTGTTTCCCTTTTCGCTAGCAGGTCCTCTCAATGGGCCAACTACTTCGAGGTTCCTGTGGTACTCCTCACAATGAGTTTTAGGGCTTATGCCCAAGTACTTCCCATAGTTAAGCGGATAGGGATTATTCCCAAATCTGAACCTGCAACAGATGCGAAAAAAAAATTGGCAGAAATTTCACCCAGCAAGACCAAGAAAGTGCTCTAATACCAGATGTGATGCACCTACAACAATTAATTGATACAAATATGCAAAATAGAAGAAATGACAGAACTCAGAATCACTTTTATATTGACCACAGGCCACTTCGAGGGGGCAACCTCCTATGAGCAAGCTCAATACAAATAAATTCACAGTGCCTTCATAGGTCTCAACACACACTTATATACTAAGTCTATGCACCAATACTATGGGTCAAAACCATGGGCCGCTACAAACTATGGATCAACAATACTACGGGCGACTTACAAAGCATATGCGCCAACAACAATAACACAAACTATTGATCAACAAATACTATGGGACGACTTAAAAAGCATATGCGTCCAATAACAACATACTAACAAAGTAAAGACATGGGTTCCTAACATAGCACCAATTGCGGAGAGCAAAGTCTTGCGCTGTGAAGGATAGTTTTTTAAGACTTCTAACGCAGACATGGCTGCGGGAGATTGGGCTAAGTTATCTACAATGTTGTAATTTGATGCAGCACGAGCATTGGGGTTATTGTTAAGACGACGAAGTGGAAAGTGAGGTGTTTTGGAGGCGCCATCGAGGGGAGCCGGAGGTATACATAACGTCTGATCGGTGGGATGAGTGTTAGTGTTTTTTTCGGAGGGACGGGCTTCAGGGGTGGAGCCATATTGTTCCGACGGGTTTGGAGGTTGACATCAGCGGATGACATCATCAACAAGTGGTGAGTACCTGAGTCGAACATGGGTTGGTCAGGAGCGGCATAAGGGATTTGTTGTTGTGGTGGCGCGTTGCCTTGAGGGGGAGCCAACGGCTGAGTGTTCACTACGCCTTGGGTTGGTAAGGGATTTTGCAGCACTAAAGGTTGATGCTGAGGTGGTGGGGGGTTGGGTGGTGCCTGAGGAGCCGCGTGCCCTTGGAGATGGGCATCATCAGTCCAGAGTTTCTGAGCTCGCTCCAAATGTGGGAAAGCATGTGTATAGTGGCCATAGACCCCGCAAATAGAACAAGGATGATTTGTTCGTAGATTAGTATTTTTGGCTTGCTTGGGCGGCCGATCAGGGTGCTGGTTGGTAGGTGCCGCGTTATTGTTGTTTGGGGGATTTGGAGGTTGACCGCCTTGGTCTAGAGGTTGGTTGTTCTCACAGTTACGACCTTTGCCACGGTTTTGCTGGCCCTGTTGGCGCTGGTTGTTTTGGTTCTGCTGCGGATTTTGTTGGGCGTATACTTTCCCTTGGGCAGTAAGTGGGTTCTGGGGTTGTGCAGGTGCGGGAGCAGGCTGCGGTGGATAATATGTAGGGGGAGGCTGCGCAGGTGCAGATCCTTGTGGGAGTTGCTGGTATGTCTGCGGAGCGGGTTGTGAGTTTGCTGCAGGGGCTGCCTATGGTGGGTAATAAGCATGTTGGGCTTGAGAGGACACAGGAGCTGGTGCATCTTGTGGGTGGTAATATGGCTGAGGTGCGACTGGGGGGGCGTAAGCGGGGGGTGCATGACCAAAGCACTGAGGTGGACATGAGGGTCTGTGGGTATGGTGGTGATGTGCCATGGAAGCATATGAATTGGTTGCTCCGGATTGAGATGTAGCCCACGAAAGGTTGGGGCCATGGCTAGGACATGCTATGGAATAGGGTTGGGGATGCGAGGCAATATGACCAATGATGCCATCTACGGCATGGGATTCCCTGAGCGCATCATGTTGGGAGGAATCACCCCGAGGGGCGTCAGGTATAATGGTATATAGATAACCCGACTGGGCGTAAATGAGGTCAAATTGCTGGTCTTTGAGGATTGCCTCTTCTTCGGACTGGGGTCGTTCGGATGCCACATCCTTGGCAATGACAGGAAGGAGGGATTTTAGAAACCAATCTAAGAAGATACGGTCGTCTAACTTGATTTTGCAGAGGCTACGGTGTCGACGCCACTCATGAATGTGGTCAGTGATGTGGGTAGCCGTGTTCTGTCTGCAAGACAGTAGGATCTCAACTCCCGCGTCATAGCAGACATGTAACTGAAAGAATTGCAGGAAGGTCGAGGCAAGGGAAGTAAAGGTGGCATGGGTCCCATGGGGCTGCTCGATGTACCGCTTAGCTGTAGAGCCAGTGAAGGTGCGCTGTAACAGATGGAGGTGGACAGAGTCGTCCACTATGGATTTGGAGGAACACCATAGATGGAAGGACATAATATGGTTATGGGGGTCCTCACCTGCCTTTCCCTCAAACTTAGGAATGTAGGAAGGAAGCTTAGTGGGCATGTCAGGCCACGCAGGGTCGTGTCTGATGGGATCGTTAGTCAGTCTAGCTAGGTTAGGAAGGTTGAGGCTAGCCATGAATGGAAAACTAGTAGAAGGATGTGACATACTAGTGGGTGTGACCATGTTGGGGCCAATGCCCCCAAGTGGAGGGGAAAAGTTTGGGATGTTGCCCCCAAGTGGAGGAACGAAAGTGGTATTGGACGGTCCTGCACCGCCAAGCGTAGTGTGAGTCACTAATGGAGTGGCTAGTGGTATGCCAGCTGCTGGAATGGGTACAGTGATCGTAATGGTAGATGTGGGCCCCATCGAGGGCATACCCAAAGGAGTTGTAGTAGCTGGCGTAGTGGTGGATGCTCCACCAATGGTCTCTACAACAAAAGGGGTGGAAGTCATGCCAGCCATGGGGCTGGTTGGTGCAGTGTAGATGGGGTTCTCTGACTCTACCTCAGAATCAGAGGTAAAATAGGGGGCTTCAAGATCAGGTGACGGATTTCTATGCCGTTGACGAGTGGAGTCAAGGGACAAAGCTCGAGATCTATGATACGTGGTATCAAGTGATGAAGATCTATGTCTATGATGGGTGGTGTCAAGTGAACCGTGTTGCGGGGGCTCGCCCTGGAGGTGCCGAGAATGTCTCGGGGACTCAATGGTGACAAATGGTGTCAAATATCTGGGGGTTGTGTTGAGTGAAAAACAGCTCAAAAAACCTAATGCAACTGAGTGTGCAGAAGGAGAGCTCAAAAAATATGGCACTCAGGCCAACAACCAACTCAAAACACTTACTGCAACAACTGTGCTACAATAAGTGGAGTATCAACAGAAATGGTCAGAATACCAACAAGCAGCAGGTTTCCTAAAAAATAAAAATAGTGGACTTGCTAGACCAAAAGGAGGTAAGGGAGCATGCAAACACCTAGCTAAATAGTATTCTGACTCAACTAGACATATCCTCTACAGGGTGATGAAATCCAGGTTAGACAATATGGATAGGAGAGCCAAGTGGCTAAAGATATCCCCCTACCGGGAGAGACACTAGGTAGTCAATCCTAGAAGAAGGGCAACTAAGATACCCCGTTCATGACACGTCCATAAAAGGTGAATCTGTCATTTGGTCCTTTTACCACAGTACCCCCATACAGGGATATCCCAAGAACTGGAAAAGGTATCCTTCGGTTACTGAATTGATTGCGGTATTCCACTCAGGCCTATGGAACCAGTTTGGCGACTTCAACCCTCCTAGGGGAGAGGCCCTCTCATAAACTAGTTGTGACTGTGCCAAAAAATACTAGGGGATTTTGGTTCCCTAATGGACAACAACTATGTCTCAAGTGTAAGCAACCGAGGGGTGTTATTTGGATGCCTATCCCCCCGATCCTACCTAACTACAAAAATTCTTATGTGTTCCCCAATGGGGTTAGAATGTTGGTTGTGTTAAGTACATTTTAGGGATCACTTGAATTAGGTGACAGAGTGTGTGCGTGTGAGATGATGATGAACCCAAGTAAAAAGTGCCACGAGGGTGGGAAACTTTCTAACTAGCAAATAACAAGACAGAAATTAAACTTTGAAATGTAAAATTTTCTCTTTTCAATTTAAAAACTTATTCTGTAAATGGAACAGAAATAAAACTATAGAAAAAGGCTATAAGAAAGTGTGGATGCAGGTAGGACAGATGGCTGTGCTGGTGCAGAAAATAGTGCAGCAAAGTGTTGGGTTCAAAACAGGGAAAAATGCAGAAAACAAACCATGTTTTTTTGGAAAATCTGGGCGGTCGGACCGCGGAAAACAGCTAAATAGTTGCAGTCGGGTTGTGGGATTTAGGCTGAAAAACACAGTCGGGATACAGGAAAAGCGCCGAAAGTCGCCGGCGGGTTGTGGGAAAATGGCCGAAATCTGCAAGCGGGACGCAGGAAAAACGCCGAAAGGCGCTGACGGGTTGCGAGAAAATGGCCGAAAGCCACAAGCGGGACGCAGGAAGAACGTTGAAGGGCGCCGGCGGGTTGCGGGAAAATGGCCAAAAGCCGCCGGCGGGTTGCGGGAAAATGGCTGAAAGCCGTAGGCGGGACGCAAGAAAAACACCGAAAGGCGTCGGCAGGTTGCGGGAAAATGGCCGAAAGTCGCAGGCGGGACGTAGAAAAAGGGCTAATAGCCACAGTCAGACTGTCCCAAACAGGCTAATAGCCCCGGTCGGATCGTAGGTAACATACTGAAAACGGTCGGCAGGTCGCCGGAAATTGTCTGAGAGCCGCGGTCGGATCGCACATAAACGCCTGAAAGACGCGGTCGGAACGCAACTGCAGGGGGTAAAAGATGCGATTTACAGGGGGTCGAAAGGGACAACCGAACATAAAAATATTGCAGAAAATTAAAACGTCTAAAACTTAAAAAATTATAACTAGAAATTCTTAAAAACACCAGTGGAGTCGCCAAAACTGTAGTTAGGGTTTTCACCCTAGCTTGTGCAAATGAGCACCTACTAAGGAGAATGGACTCCTTAGTAGCAGTTCAATAAACAGTAATTAAAAGACAATGCATTAAAATGGAAATTATTCTAAACATGTGCATGAAACATAAGAGACAAGAAATAATAAATGGTTTTTTTTGTATTAAAATTTACCTCAAGTGTAGAGGTTGGTGAAGTTCTTGCAATGATCCAAGAGAGTTGCTCCAAACTCCAACTTTTCTCCTTCTCTTTCTCCAATGGTGGAAATGGGCCAAAAGGGGCACTCAATGGTGAAAGTAGCTCAAGGGTGAGCTAGGGTTTCAAGAGTGATTTTGGTAGAGTAAGGGTATACTTGATTGTGGATATGAAATGAGGGATCTCCATCACCTATTTATAGGTTTTTAGTGGTGGAGTGTTGGCCCATGCTTTTGGGAACCATATGGTTTAGGTCAACTGTATAGGGTTTTTTCCTCATTTTTCCTCTTTTTCTTCATTTTTTTATATTTTTTTTATTCCCTTTTTAGAGGGTTTTTGCTATTTTGGAGGAATTTTGGATAATTTTGGGGGGGAAAAAGGGGTTTTTTAGCTTTTTGGAGGCTTTTTGGGCCTTTTAGAGGCTTTTTAATGGGATTTTAGGGTTCTGAAGGTAAATATAGTAGGAAATATGGACAAATGAGTCATGTAATGGGGTAGATGAGGTAGTGAGCACTTTTTGGGTGTTAACAATAGCCATACTGAAAAATCTGGATCTATGTCTCATTAAGAGCCAAAATGACTAACGTTCAATCTTGCATAGTTTAGGAAATAAAAAAATATGATGATGCTGTTAGGATATTCCTATACTCCATCCTAGTCCTAGCAACATTTTCATTATTTGCATTTTCAGTCATGCATGCACTTTTAGGGTTTGCATGCATCCCAGTCATCAGTCCAGCACCTAGCCCTCAGTTAGCCAGCCCCCAGAAGCTTCTCTCAGATCAATTTTAGCCCTCTTAGTGCTTAGTGCACCTCTTAATGCAATTGCATGCATCTCATGCGCCCTCTCTCACCTACCATTCAGTTGCACTTCAGTTAATTGAGTTATCGTCAGTTCTTTCCTTGATTTAAGTCTAGACTGAATCTCAACTAATTGTATCACTCCGATGGATCTGCAGTGAGACTAGACCACCCATTCTGACTCTAGTTAGCACCTCATCCTCCCTCCACTGAGCCTCCTTCATTCAGTTAGTGCCAGTTACACTCAGTTACACCTACCACACTCAGTTAGACTCAGTTTGATTGATGGTTTACAGTTACTTGAGCATTGATGATTCCACTGATGATGAGATAGACTACTAGTTGTGCTTTGATGACACTCCATTGATCTTTTGATCACTCCATGAAGGCTAATTCGAATTGCCACCTTAGGCATTCGAGTCCTCATGCATTGTACTATTTATTTGTCCATATTGTGATTAATTAATTAGTGTGTGTGAATTATTTTTGTTTCTATCCGAGTTCTACTGTATTATTATTCTGTTGCTCATTATACTGCATTGACCACTCTTCTTCTATTTTCCTGCTTAATCATAATTCTTCTCTTGTGAGGTATACATCATCTCTTAGATCTGTTGTGAGGATTTTCACATGGTATCAAAGCATGTTGAGAGTATTTTTTATCTCCATTCTTGAGATTTTTTTGCAGGTTATTATCAAGATTTCGAGTGCAGCAGTTTCTGCATTTTTACAGCAGTAGAACTTGTAGATATTATCTATTGTTTTTGCAGGTCTTCTACACCTTCAATGTATTCAGAATAAATCCGTCCTCTTTCTCCATTCAACTATGATCTTCTTTATCCACTCAACTATGGTGAATGGAAACCACTGATGATAGCACATTTGAATAAAAATGGTCTTTTTATCATTGTTTTGAAAGAGAGTTCGAATCCTCTAAAGAAGTGAATGACTGGTTAGATGAAGGTGGAAGAGCTATTACAGCCATGATGTTTTCTATGCCTGAATGGATGTTATATGACCTCCCTTATTTTTCATCACCAAAAGAGCTATGGGCTCACCTGGATGTAATATTTGACAGACGGAATGAAGGAATTGGTCCTAACCCTTTCGAGAACAAGCAAAGTGATGCATTCGCCCTCCTTGATGATCTCATTGATCATGAACCAGTATCAAACACATCTCATATTGAAGTTGTCCACAAAGAAGAAGAACATGTATATTCTACACTCATGCTCCAAATTTCTTCTCTTTCTGTGCCAGCTCACACTCTAGATATTGCAAAAGGTCCTAAATCCTCTCTTGCACCAGATTTTGTTGGTCTGCATCATGATCTATTGAATGTTTTGGAGGTCAAATCAGTTGTTGGAGGTAATGCATTCGCTCTCCTCAAGAAATCACCTCTTATTTACTACTATATGATCATTATTCCATGCTTTCAGAAGGTTATTGAAGAATATGGCCATTGCCATTCACTTGGGATAATTTCTCATGCATTTACTGGTTTTGATCTCACCTCTTATGGTTCAAAGGAGATCTCAAGAAACCATGATTCAAGTCTTGGATCCAATTTGGATTCTAAGCAATTACTACTTGGGATAATTTCTCATGCATATGATAGTTTTGATCTCACCCCTGCTGGTTCAAAGGAGATCTCAAGAAACTATTCTTCAAGTCTTAAATATGATTTGGATTTCAAGCAATTATTTGATGGTTCTTTTGAGCATAATCTCACCCATGATAGTTTGAAGGAGAAGACAAAAGACTATCTGCACATTCATGTTTTTGATCCTACCTCAGCTGATTCGAATCACAGGTTCAAAGATCATCCTCATACTTTTGGATTTGTTCTCATCACATTCGATCTGATGAGCAAGTACAAGCACATGCTTTCTGAGCATGATCCACTTCTTCCCAAGAAGAAGATTCCTCCATACATATGACCAAGTATCACACCTGCTTGAGTTTGGAGCATTTATTTTTGTGTGTGCCTTACAGTTTATTTTGAGGGGGGGTATTTTTCCCATGAGGTTTTCCCCATTTCCTCGGTTTATTGACTGTTATTATTCATTGTATTGGGTGACCTTTGGTCTTAGTTACCAAGGTCCGGGATGGATTAAGGGAGGGTGTTAGGATATTCCTATACTCCATCCTAGTCCTAGCAGCATTTTCATTATTTGCATTTTCAGTCATGCATGCACTTTTAGGGTTTGCATGCATTATTTAGGGTTTGCATGCATCCTAGTCATCAGTCTAGCACCTAGCCCTCAGTTAGCCAGCCCTGGGGAGCTTCTCTCAGATCATTTTTAGCCCTCCTAGTGCTTAGTGCGCCCCTTCATGCAATTACATGCATCTCATGCACCCTCTCTAACCTACCACTCAGTTGCACTTGAGTTAATTGAGTTATCATCAATTATTTCCTTGATTTAAGGCTAGACTAACTCTCAACTGACTGTATCACTCCGATGGATCTCCAGTGATACTAGACTATCCATTTCGACTCCAGTTAGCTCTTCATGCGCCCTCCGCTGAGCTTCCTTCATTCAGTTAGTGCCAGTTACACTTAGTTACACCTACCACACTCAGTTAGACTCAGTTTGACTGATGGTTGACAGTTACTTGAGCATTGATGACTCCACTGATGATGAGATAGACTACTAGTTGTGCTCCGATGACACTCCAGTGATCTTTTGATACTCCATGAAGGCTAATTCGAATTTCCACCTTAGGCATTCAAATCCTCATGCATTGTACTATTTATTTGTCCATATTGTGATTAATTAATTAGTGTGTGTGAAGTATTTTTGCTTCTATCCAAGTTCTATTGTATTATTATTATGTTGCTCATTATACTGCATTGACCACTCTTATTCTATTTTCTTGCTTAATCATAATTATTCTCTTGTGAGGTATACATCATCTCTTAGATCTGCTGTGAGGATTTTCACAGATGCTACTATATGCCCAAGGTCTTTAATCCAAACCGCCTAAAGGTACGAATCCTAAACATGTGAATACATGATCTGAAGTCGAACATGGAGGATACTCTTTGATTAGCAGTCATTGATGTAAACCATTAACAAACATGAGGAAACCCACCAATAATGAAAATCGACCCCAAGGTACTGTCACATACCCGAATTTCATAAAAATTTAAAATCCTAAAAAAAGTCTATTTACTCATAACTACTATGTGGAAGTATAAATTTTGGCATTTTAAATTACTATTAAAAATGAAAACGACATTTAAACAACTCGCAATTATTTAATTGCCTAAATAATTACAACATAGAAAATATCGTAGTACTAGAATTGCGATCGTCAATCCCTACATGTCGTAATGACGTAACTTTATATTCGATGATGTATCTTCACCTATTTGTGCAACCCCTTTTTCACCTTTTAACCATTTATAAAATAATAGAGCAACATCTTAGAATTTAATTATTTTCTTGACAACGTATAACCAAACAATTTCTTGACATCATGCGATATTTTAGATGGATAGCATGACTATGATTATACTTTCACTGAAGCGTTTTCCATATTTAGCTATCATTATCAATCTCATAAAGCAACTAATGACGCAAAATAAAGGTACATTAGGAGTTATCAATTGCCGAAACATTCTCTTGCATAAGGAAAGTCAACACAGACAGAATAGATGAAATGCACATGTACATATTTTATCAGTTAATCGAACCAGGAGAACATCATAAGTGATAACAACAATAACATAATCATAAAGTGAACATATTGGCATTAGCATAAATATTTAAGAAAGAATTTAAGTACTCATACGCATAGACACAATGAGGAACACCATAAGAAACATAAGGAGACCAAGAGTAACGTGGTTCACCTGTACATGGGCTAGTCCACAAAAGTGTGTGCATCTTTTATTATTGGAGAAGAAGTGGTAGGATTACAAGAGCAACTTAATTACTACAACAAGACTCAAGGTTTACAAACAACAACCAAGAAGTTGCATTAACCTCTCTCACCGAGAGTAGCTTCAAGACATCTTAGCGTTATATCTTGGAATATAATGTACATATAACAAGTCCACTTTTAATAACCTTAGAAAAAGTATTGTATTCTTCATTCTCATAGTCTAAGGGTTATACCCTTCATCTTCAAAGTGTACACAAGGGTAGTGTAACAACTAGGGAAACATCTTTATGCATTCTTTACTCTTATAGCGACTTTTATGAAGTATAACTCCTACAATGGTTTAAAGCTTTCCCATAACATTAGACGATAATTAACAAGCTCTTGAAACACATTATTAACCGTTTCATATGAAAAGTGTTAATGATGATTCAATACTCTCCCTAGAGAGGGGTTACTCGGTAAAACATTTAATCATCTCACAAAAAACACATATATACTGTCCTGTCTATCTACCAGTATAGAGATAGTTATTACACGAATTTATATAAACTTTTCTATCTTGAAGTAATATCGTAATCGAATAGATACCTACCTAAGTATTTAACGGTCGTCAACGAAATCTTATCAAGAAGGGCTGAAATACGACTCCAACACATTTATATATTTATATATGCCTAATATCTTATAAGCAGGGCAATAAATAGTAGATTGAAACTATTAAAATAAGAACCATAGAATGTTTAAGATAATGATCTGGATAGGATTGATATTGAGCTTAGTACACCATAAATATACATATGTATCTATTGGTAGCAAATCTTTAATTGAGCTACAGGGTTTTACTTTGTTTCCAGCGATCCTCCTATCGGGGATAACACTTGTTTAAACTACTCTTAAAGTAGACCCACAGAGATATTTCATTCTTTGGTATAACTATAAAACTTATATAAATCATAACAAGAAATTCTATCCATGGCTATGCTCTTCAACACTACAACCAATATTTTAAAGATCTATTCTCTGCTAAGGAATATCACTTAACATTGTCCTTCCAAGTATTTTACTCTATACTAAAATGATAATAGGGATCCTTTATAGCTTAACATAACCCGGTGTATATATATAAATGAACTAAACGGATTTCTCCAAGAGTCCATATCTTACCGAGATCTCAAACATACCATCCGCGTCTCTGCTACGGATCAGATAATATAATTTTGTGCAAAAACTACATAGGTAGGCCGGGATTCAACGAATTAATGGCATGGTAATGACGTGACAACATAAGTATAGGACCCGAGATTCCAACAGTCTCTTATACATCTAAACTCGACAAACATGAATCTTACAATAATTTCTATAAGGCATAGTAATAATGGAAATTTAGTCATATTCAATATAAACTGAACTCGTTTACATATTTAAATCCTCACGAAAAAACTTTCAACTCCCTACCCAGCATACGGAAGAGACCGAATACCATAACAGAAACAATGTATATATGCCCAGAATTTGAGATTTAACAAAAATAACGTATCTATACACAGATTCTAGATGACATAAATAGATAAAATCAGACCAACAGAACAAGCATTTAAAACTTGGCAAAACAGGTGTTAGATCAATGTTAGTATACCATAGAGCCATCAACGCCGGCATACTCGATGTATATCAAACAGAAGCACGCTGGGATACCTCAGCGATTTGCATAATTGGCGACATAGAAACACATAGACAGATCAGGGATCAAGCAAACAATCGGGGATCTCACTATTGAGACCATCATCTTACCTGCGCAGTATAGATGAAAGTAGTAACTCAACTAGATCATAAAAGAATTGATCAGTAGCTTGGATCGGTCGAGTCCGGATCTACTTCCAAAGAACAGTCCCCATACTAGAGGCTCAATCTACAACGGTTGCCAATGATTTGCCCTAACAAGATGCTGCACTCAACTAGGGAATGGAGGGGCGGATTGCTTAGTAGAGGTCTTCTAGTTTTCCATAATCACTGATAGGATTGTAAGACAGAGTACTCTGGTATATAGATTAGATACTAAAAAGTTAATGCTGAGGTTGCTTCTCCTAAACCGCAACTCTGTCAGTTAACCGTAGAAAGAAATAAAACAGAGATCCTGTCAAATAGTATAAGTGAGGATCACATGAAGCATATAGATCAAATTATAATTTGTTAATCCTTATGAGCAAAGCCTATATTATGTAGAGATCGTTTATAGGGACAAATCTATAATGATTTTAAAGAATAATGTATATTTCTTAATAAGGATGGTCATCGAGCTACCGCATTCAACACACATAAATAACTAACCAAAACCAGAGCTTTCCATGGCTCACGCCGAGATCTAGCCAGAGTCTCATGACTTCTACATAGGTCAGATCTGAAACAAAAAAACATAGAGACCCCAATCTATACCAATATATAAAAACAAGAGAAACAGAGTTTTCTTGATTTCTACCGGAATTACTTTTGAAAGCAAAACTAGAATTTCAACTTGGTATAACCTTCCACAAAGTTTGATATAAAAAAAAACAGTAAAAATAAAAATTGGGGATCCAGTTCTTAAACTTTCCCTTCCCCATGGGTTATAATCACATAACCTATATCCCGAAGTCTAGTTAGACAACAAGTATAAGGAAAAAACCCTCACGGCAGCATAACATGTCGGTAGAGATCCCCTATCCAATTCCTGATATCAGTTACCAAGCTCCCCTTCTAATTGTGATCGTCCCTTCATTTATCTCTGAAAGTTTTTGCTTTGGGGAATCCATCCGTTGCAAAACAATCTCTTCCTCTTTATGAAGAAGGGTCTTACATCCAGTAAAGTGACATCTAGTGGTAGCCGAGGAACAAGTGACAACTAAAGAGATTTTCGATACTCCAATCCAGTAACCAGCTCCCACTAAAATATCCACTGTCTCCCCATCGTGGGGTACCTCATGTGATGAGGAACACATGTTCTCCACGTAATTCGCCACTCTTACCATTCATTCCCATTTCCGAGCTCCTTTATCAAACACTAATATATTCAAATACTTGGGATGTAATTAAAACGTAACCCTCGTGAAAATGGGTATACACATAATATTTATTTAAGTATAAAATTCCATTTCTTTTATGCGTTTAATAGCACCTACGACATAGATAGGATTTCATCATTTAATGATTTTAGTCAACAATTTTCTCATGGATAAATTATCTATTTCTAGATATATATTAAGATCTTGTACCATCCTTCATCCTCTATATTTATTCAAGACACACACATATATATAATATGTATTTAATAGTTATTATAACTATTATTTGCCTTTCTTAAGGCTATAAAACACACTCATTTTAATCATAATAATTTAATAATGACCTCAACTATAATCTTATATAATTGTAAATATATATATGATATCTTCCGCTACACACACACACACACACATATATATAAGGTCCATTTTCATGGCTTAATCATAATAGGATTAGGATAATTAGGTCAAAGTATCTTAATGTCATATGGCTTCATCATTTATCATAAGACTTGTTACTTAGATCTTTGTCGTAATTCACCCAGTTTTTATAACATCCGTTAGATTTTCCCTTTACGATGGTAGGTTAATGCGTGGAATTAGGTCGAAGCTGTATAAGTTTACTATTTAACTATAGTAGTTTAGGTCTTCTACTTAGGGCTAAACTCTATTTGTATGGCGCCCTAAGATTCTCATGACTTGTCTGCCATTTCATCTTTTCCTTTGGATGGGTTCGGTTGTTTATCATTTATTTGCGCTTACTTTTCTTAATTTGTAGTCTTAACTAAGACTTATAATCATGATATTGACTCGAGGTCCACTAGTGGGGCCTTGGCCTTGAGCTCCTCACCATGGCCTAATTACATAATTATAATTATTTTACAAAAATAATAATAATAATTAGGGTCAAATTGGAGGGATATTACACACTCCACCCCTTAAGGATAACACCATCCTCGGTGTTCAACTGTTTGTATTTTGCATTCACCATCTTTCGCTTTGCTTCTGTTCTTATTCTTTGGACATCTTCACATTTTTGCAATTTCTGCAAGCTCTTATCACTTATATCCTACGCATTACACAGATCATACAATATCTTCCAACTTTCTTTAGTACTACATGAGTATACAAAATTTCAAAACAGTAATTGTTCATCATTCTTCCTCATCCTTTGAGGAAATAATTTTGCTTATTCTAGGCTTCATAGCAATTCACACATAAATACTTTTGATAGTCTAGATACAAGACAAATCATTACCATCGTTTAAACCATTTAAACCTTGCGATCATCATACCTCTTTGTACTTCAGCAATCGTGGAGACTTGCATACAAAATTTTTATGTATTTCCGCAATCGTGGAGACTTGCCATACATATCCTGCTCATGTACTTTTGCAATCATGTAGACTTGCATACATAGCACTCTTTGTATTTCAGCAATCATTGAGAATTGCATACAAAAACACGAGTCCTTTGCCAACACCTGGCAAGAATACCATCTGCATACAACAAAAATATGATATTGTTACTCTGAAACTCATTACATAGCCTCCCTATTTGAATCTCTCAGTCATCACCTGATGAACATGAGGAAATTACTTCTACAGAAAGTAATGTGGAGCTGCCTGCTCAATTCAAATTGCCTTATATAGGCTACCTATGTCTTTTAGTAGTTAACTGGTCATTAGTGAGATACCTTCTCACCTCCCTCCACCTGGAGGGGGAAATGCCACAAATATAGGGGTTGTTGTCCCATAACCAACAGCTAGTAAGTGAGTGCAAGATGTTGTCGGCTCTACCTGAGCCCGGAGATAATTTCCCTTCCTCTCAAACCTTCTCGTTTGAGTCCAGGAAACACCTCTTTATGACAACCATTTATTAATTCCTGTATGCCACAAAATAGAAACCCAAAATTAGATTCGCTCATCATATTCTTTTTATTTTGATGATTACACATCATCAATCATAAACCTCATCACTACTCGTGATAAAATAAAAAGTAAATCATTACTTACTTTTGAGTGATTTAGCTCAACTTATGTGCACAAGTGCCTTTATACTAAACGTTCTTCTGGGTCATGCCATCAATCAAAGTTAATATCACTTCTTCATCTTGACGTGAAACTCTTCAATATCCTTAAAGTGAGTCTGAGGTCAAATATGCTGAAAACATGCTAGCATCAAAGCTTAAACACATATAGATTTATTGAGACTTACCATCTAAAGATTTTTAAAAGACCCCATGCCTAATCAATCACAACAAGGTCAAAATTCTTCTTATCAAACTATCAACAAGATCTTGATGCTCGTTAGTCTTTGTTAGAAACTGTAACTTACCTCACAGAGGTCTATCATAATGTATTTCTAAAATAAGGCTAGTTTAACCCCTAGGAATATTGCTTCCAAACTCATACAATAACACACCTTTATCCTGGAAATTTTAAACACCATAAGATGTTTTGTTTTTTTTGGAATAGAGTACAATTGATATCAAGTAATGAAAATCTTTAATCATTTAACAAAATGACGATTTTCATAAGCAAGAATAATGTTTTAATCATCCGAGCACAATAATTAGTTCACTACTTACACATGACTTGTAACCTAGAACATGTGAGATTCATTTTGATGCAAAATCTTTTGCTAACATATAAACATGTTAGTTTCATAATTTAAAACGGCTAATTGTACATAGATTCATCTCAATAGTTTTAGATGTTTTAAAATATCTCATGCTCAATCATCAAAAAGATTAGGATTCTCCTTTCCTACTATTTACAAGATCCATTAACTTGGTGCACAATAACCTTTATTCGAAAATATAACAACCCTTACAATCATTTGCATAATAAAAGTATAAATAAATAAATTCTGAAATGAAATACAATTTTTGTTAAGCAATAACATTCGAATTTTTAACAAGATGACAATACTTATCAACAATGTATTCAAGTAGCCTCTAAACTTCGCTTTCTAATTCTCCATATTCCTTTTAACATGTTTAGTCCTAAACATGACACATTTTATTGAAAACACATTATGATCTATAGGAGTATAAACTGTCACAAAGGATGACCATATTATGCATTCTACGGTGATGAATGCCTTTATTTACAATACCTCAACATTTATAATCTAGCCTATATTTTGGGACATCCTATCACTTCATATGGATATAAAAATAACTTCACATTGATATAAGAGTAACTTCACATATACATAAATGTAACTTCACATATATAAGGATATATATATACTGCACTTTTAGTTAGGGCCAAAGTATTATCATTAACATCCAACATCAAAACAATTCTCATTAACAAGGGTCAGCCAAATCTCATTGACAAGGATCAACCAAATCTTATCAAATTGAAGATACACAATACTCACATATCAACTTAGATTTGCGCATCAACTACTTTGTTTTAATAACTGAAATACTTATCTTAACTCCTTTTGGAGAGTTTGCGGCTGCATGCTTAAATGACTTCACTCCTCGTCCATTCAAATCCCATGCATCCGAAAATGAAACCAAACAATTTGATTAGTCAACTTTAACACCCACTTATTTCATGTTGAGCCCATCAAGCCCGAGTGTTGTAACCTACAACTTTGATACCACATGTCACATACCTGAATTTCATAAAAATTTAAAATCCTAAAAAAAAGTCTATTTACTCATAACTACTACGCGGAAGTATAAATTTTGGCATTTTAAATTACTATTAAAAATGAAAACGGCATTTAAACAACTTACAATTATTTAATTGCCTAAATAATTACAACATAGAAAATATCGTAGTACTAGAATTGCGATCGTCAATCCCTACATGTCGTAATGACGTAAATTTATATTGGATGATGTATCTTTACTTTGTGCAGCCCCTATTTCACCTTTTAAACATTTATAAAATAATAGAGCAACATCTTAGAATTTAATTATTTTCTTGACAACGTATAACCAAACAATTTATTGACATCATGCGACATTTTAGCTGGATAGCATGACTATGATTATACTTTCACTGAACCGTTTTCCATATTTAGCTGTCATTATCAATATCATAAAGCAACTAATGACACAAAATAAAGGTACAATAGGAGTTATCAATTGTTGAAACATTCGCTTGCATAAGGAAAGTCAACACAGACAGAATAGATGAAATGCACATGTACATATTTTATCAGTTAATCGAACCAGGAGAACATCATAAGTGATAACAACAATAACATAATCATAAAGTGAACATATTGGCATTAGCATAAATATTTAAGAAAGAATTTAAGTACTCATACGCATAGACACAATGAGGAACACCATAAGAAACATAAGGAGACCAAGAGTAACGTGGTTCACCCGTACACGGGCTAGTCCACAAAAGTGTGTGCATATTTTATTATTAGAGAAGAAGTGGTAGGATTACAAGAGAAACTTAATTGATACAACAAGACTCAAGGTTTACAAACAACAACCAAGAAGTTGCATTAACCTCTCTCACCGAGAGTAGCTTCAAGACATCTTATAGTTCTATCTCGGAATATAACATACATATAACAAGTCCACTTTTAATAACCTTAGAACAAGTATTGGATTCTTCATTCTCATAGTCTAAGGGTTATACCCTTCATCTTCAAAGTGTACACAAGGGTAGTGTAACAACTAGGGAAACATCTTTATGCATTCTTTACTCTGATAGCGACTTTTATGAAGCATAACTCCTACAATGGTTTAAAGCTTTCCCATAACATTAGATGATAATTAACAAGCTCTTGAAACACATTATTAACCGTTTCATATGAAAAGTGTTAATGATGATTCAATACTCTCCCTAGAGAGGAGTTACTCGGGAAATCATTTAATCATCTCACAAAAAACACATATATATTGTCCTGTCTATCTACTAGCATAGAGATAGTTATTACATGAATTTATATAAACTTTTCTATCTTGAAGTAATATAGTAATCGAATAGATATCTACCTAAGTATTTAATGGTCGCCAATGAAATCTTATCAAGAAGGGTTGAAATACAACTCCAACACATTTATATATTTATATATGTCTAATATCTTATAAGCAGGGAAATAAATAGTAGATTACAGCTGTTAAAATAAGAACCATAGAATGTTTAAGATAATGATCCGGCTAGGATTGATATCGAGCTTAGTACACCATAAATATACATATGTATCTATCGGCAGCAAATCTATAACTGAGCTAGAAGGTTTTACTTTGTTTCCAGCGATCCTCCTATCGGGGATAACACTTGTTTAAACTACTCTTAAAGTAGACCCACAAGATATTTCATTCTTTGGTATAACTATAAAACTTGTAAATCATAACAAGAAATTCTATCCACGGCTATGCTCTTCAACACTACGACCAATATTTTAAAGATCTATTCTCTGCTAAGGAATATCACTTAACATAGTCCTTCCAAGTATTTTACTCTATACTAAAATGATGACATAGATCCTTTATATCTTAACATAACCCGGTATATATATATATATATAAATGAACTAAATGGATTTCTCCAAGAGTCCATATCTTACCGAGATCTCAAACATATCATCTGCGTCTCTGCTACGGATCAGATAATATAATTTCATGCAACAACTACATAGGTAGGCCAGGATTCAATGAATTCATGGCATGGTAATGACGTGACAGCATAAGTATAGGACCCGAGATTCCAACAGGCTCTTATACATCTAAACTCGACAGACATGAATCTTACTATAATTTCTATAAGGCATAGTAATAATGACAATTTAGTCATATTCAATATATTCTGAACTTGTTTACATATTTAAATCCTCACGAAAAAAATTTCAACTCCCTACCCAACATACGGTAGAGACCGAATACCATAACAGAAACAATGTATATATGCCCATAATCTGAGATTCAAAAAAAAAACATATCTATACACAGGTTCTAGACGACATAAATAGATAAAATCAAACCAACAGAACAAGCATTTAAAACTTGGAAAAACAGGCGTTAGATCAACGTTGGTATACCGTAGAGCCATCAACGCCGGCATACTCGATGTATAACAAACAGAAGCACGCTGGGATACCTTTGCGATCTACATACTTGGCAGCATATAAACACATAGACAAATCAAGGATCAAGCAAACAATCGGGGATCTCACTATTGAGACCGTCCTCTTACCTACGCAGTATAGATGAAAGTACTAACTCAACTAGATCACAAAAGAATTGATCAGTAGCTTGGATCGGTTGAGTCTGGATCTGCTTCCAAAGAACAGTCCCCATACTAGAGGCTCGATCTACAACGGTGTCCAATGATTGACCCTAACAAGACGTTGCCCTCAACTAGGGAATGGAGGGGTGGATTGCTTAGTAGAGGTCTTCCAGTTTTCCATAATCACCGATAGGATTGTAAGACAGAGTACTCTGGTATATAGATTAGATACTAAAAAGTTAAACCTGAGGTTGCTTCTCCTAAACCACAACTCTGTCAGTTAACCATAGAGAGACATAAAACGGAGATCCTGTCAAATAGTATAAGTGAGGATCGCATGAAGCATATAGATCAAATGATAATTTGTTAATCCTTATGAGCAAATCCTGTATTATGTAGAGATCGTTTATAGTGACAAATATATAACGATTTTAAAGAATAATGTATATTGCTTAACAAGGATGGTCATCGAGCTACCGCATTCAACACACATAAATAATTAACCAAAACCAGAGCTTTCAATGGCTCATGCCGAGATCTAGCCTGAGTCTCACAACTTCTATATAGATCAGATCTGAAACAAAACAACATAGAGACCCCAACCTATACTGATCAATAAAAACAAGAGAAACAAAGTTTTCTTGATTTCTACTGGAATTAGTTTTTAAAGCAAAACTAGAATTTCAACCTGGCATAACCTTCCACAGAGTTTGATATCAAAACAAACCAACAGAAATAGAAATCGGGGATCCAATTCTTAAACTTTCCCCTCCCCATGGGTTATAATCACATAACCTGTATCCCGAATTCTAGTTAGATAGCAAGTATAAGGAAAAAACTCTCAGGGCAACATAACATGTCGGCAGAGATCCCCTCTCCAATTCCCGATATCAGTTACCAAGCTCCGCTTCTAATTGTGATCATCCCTTCATTTATCTCTGGCGTTTTTTTGCTTTGGGGAATCCGTCTATTGCAAAACGATCTCTTCCTCTTTATGAATAAGGGTCTTACATCCATGAAAGTGACATCTGGTGGTAGCCAAGGAACAAGTGGCAGCTCAAGATATTTTCGATACTCCACTCCAGAAACTGGCTCCCACTAACATATTCACTGTCTCCCCATCATGGGGTATCTCATGTGACGAGGAGCACATGTTCTTCACGTAATTCGCCACTATTACATTCGTTCCCATTTCCAAGCTCCTTTATCAAACGATAATATATTCAGATACGTGGGATGTAATTAAAACGTAACCCTCATGAAAATGGGTATACACATAATATTTATTTAAGTATAAAATTTCATTTCTTTTATGCGTTTAATAGCACCTATGACATAGATAGGACTTTATCATTTAATGATTTTAGTCAACAATTTTCTCATATATAAATTATGTATTTCTAGATATATATTAAGATCTTGTACCATCCTTCAGCCTCTGTATTTGTTCAAGACACACATATATATATAATATGTATTTAATAGCTATTATAACTATTATTTGCCTTTCTTAAGGCTATAAAACACACTCATTTTAATCATAATAATTTAATAATGACCTCAAATATAATCTTATATAATTGTAAATATATATATGATATCTTCCGCTACACACACACACACACACACACACACACACATATATATATAAGGTCCATTTTGATGGCTTACTCATAATAGGATTAGGATAATTAGGTCAAAGTATCTTAATGTCATATGGCTTCATCATTTATCATAAGACTTGTTACTTAGATCTTTGTCGTAAGTCACCCAGTTGTTATAACAGTCGTTAGATTTTTCCTTTAGGATGGTAGGTTAGTGCATGGAATTAGGTCGAAGCCGCATAAGTTTACTATTTAACTATAGTAGTTTAGGTCTTCTACTTAAGGATAAATTCTATTCGTATGGTGCCCTAAGATTCTCATGGCTTGTTTGCCATCTCATCTTTTCTTTTGGATGGGTTCGGTCGTTTATCGTTTAGTCACGCTTACTTTTCTTAATTTTTAGTCTTAACTAAGACTTATAATCATGATACTGACTCAAGGTCCACTGGTGGGGCCTTGGCCTTGAGCTCCTCACCATGGCCTAATTACATAATTATAATTATTTTACAAAAATAATAATAATAAATAGGGTCAAATTGGAGGGATGTTATAGGTACCTAGTACATTCTAACATGTATGAATAAATGTTCTTGAAGTCAAACACCTGAAGAATCCATCCAGTAGGATACATTGATGTATTCCCACTACCCAATAGCAAGGTAAATTGCCACTAATGACTGCAATCCCCAAGGTACTATCGAAACTCTAAAATTCATTCCCAGAGAAAAATGTGTTGAAGTTGATGGGAAGAATTCCACTAGAAGGGAGGCCTCAAGGAATCCCCCATCATCCAACACAAGGTACACTCAAGGATCGATCTGATTTGGAGCGGGATTGAGTACATGATGAAACATATTGACACCAGGGAATAGAAGAAATATGAGGTCAAGGAAACTGTAGAATGGCTGACACAGGTTTTATCCTGAACAATGAGCACTACACAATAGTTTCTTAGGCATCTTTGAACGCAAAGGGCCCATGATATAAATCTGCAATGTAGGAGACATTGAAAAATTCTCCATATGATTGGAAGAGTAACCAACTGGAGGAGTAATAACTCTGAGATTAGGTTTATCTGAAGGCCAAAACTAGAACCCAACTTTTTTTATATACTAAAAAGTAGGTGCTTTTTTCAAGGACATGTTTGACTTGCTTCCATTATACTGAAAGACAGTTTGAGATCCTTCCCTTCCCTTTTCTATTTTTAAGTACCTTCTTCATTTTTTAATGAGCTTGAAAAAGAAATAAAACATGAAAGATAAGGGTCCATCCATGTGTATTTTTATAAGTCCGTGGAAGGGAAACTCAACACTTTCTTTATTGTTTAATGAGTTTGAAGACATGAAGACAAGAGAGAATATTACTCAATAAAATACTGCTCTGTGGATTTTAATATCGAGCTCGCATTTGTTCATGCTCGCCAGTGTTTTCAATTTTAAAGAGTCTGAAAAACCTCAACAATAAATCTATACACCATATCGTATATTTTATATGGATCTCGAGTTGGTAGATTTTCACAGGTGTTTTCATGTTTAGAGAGTCTGAAAATCCTAAAGAAGACTCCAAGGTGGAATTTTTTGTACAGTTAGTCTCCTTGCTCGAAAAAGGATAAAACAATGTGAGAGAGTACTCTTCTAGCCACAAATGAGTAGAGTATTCCTTTTTCATACATAGTCTATATAGTCCGGAAAAGGGTTAAAATTATTCCATAGAGATGAACTTTCAAGTACTTTAATGAGTATGAAAGAGACAATCTAGCTCGATAATATTTTCCTAATTAAGGAGTCTGAAAAGAGCTTAAATAGGACTCCGTAAAATTCCTTTCCATGAAATTTTAATGAGCACAAAAAAGTAAACTCATGGAATCCTTTTGTTTTTAACGAGATCGAAGGAAGGATGGAAGAATGGTCGTAATGGGAGGAAAAGAATGTCATAGATATGTAGAACTAGTTCCAAGCGCATGGAACAGACATATGCATAGTGCAAGGAACATAAGCAATACAAGGACACTCAGGCTATGTTTCCTCTAGGTAAAGGGTGTCAAGTTGCAAAGTCCGAATGATACATAGCTTAATGGAAACTAGATAAGAGATGGAGGCATATAAAAAAATATGAAAGAATGAAAGCTGGCATTAGGATCATAAGCGCAAGTGGGATCGATGGAAATGCATATGTAACTTAAACACAAAAATGGGATCCTTACAAGGAATGGCTAGAAATGTATGAGAAAGGAAGATATGATGATTCTTTTCAAATTCATGGTAAAACTAGAAAGGATCCCAAGCCTATGATAAAAACGCATCATGGGCACCAAAATGGAATAGGGGTGTTGACTAGGGTGGCCCGTGTTAGTTAGGCTCTATTGTCGGACTAGTGCACAATGCATATAGAGATGGCTAACACACCAATATCCAACATGTTTGACCCTATGGCTAATTTGGATGGCAAAAGGTTTAAATGCATCGTTATAGTGGGGAATCCTAATCCTATATTCAAGGTTATGATTATACCTGACATGATCGAACAATATGTTGAAAAGGATCAGTAGGAGACCATGAGTCCAGCTAAGAATCCTGTCTCCAAGAAACAATAGTACCAAGATCATATCCAAAAAATATGTAAGAAAATATATGATATAGGCCACTGTGGTAGAAATACTTTCAACTTTACTGTCTTCAACAATAGGCATAATGAAGGCATATCTAACCAATGAAGACTCTATAATACCAAATCCTAAAGAGTTACAGTTAATAAGATCAAAATTGGGATGAAGATAAAAGTTGAAGGAAATGAAGGAAACTGTAAGAGCAAATTCATCATCACAGGAGTTGAAAATTCTAGAAGGAGAATCAAACTCAGTAGGAACAACGATTTTCATCTCTTCGGAGGATTCTATAGAATCAACAATAGTAATGTTTGAGGAATAATCATTAATATCAAACTCCAGAGGAAAACTAGGGTTGGACTGAATTGCAACTGGATTCACATCCAAATGAATGGCAGACCGTATTATAGATTCAAGGAAAAATTCATCAGAAGGAAGTATGTCATCCAGATAGAACACATGTACAAGCATTCAATTGGATCAACAGGGTGGAGGGTAAGCTCCAATGACCCTATTGGATGGATCACTTCGTCAAATGTTGGGACCAAGACCCAAGAAGGTAAGAATGAACTCAAAGGCTTAGTCTCAGTAGAAATTTTACTCAAGGGATATAATGGTTGGTTGATATGACTACATTCAATTTTAGAGGCTGAACATTTCCAAGGTTTGTTAAAGTATGAAGACTTAAATTGAGATATCTTGTCCGTGGAAAGTGTGACAACTGTTTAAATTGCGTGTACCAGTGATGCATCAATATTAATATTAGGTGGAGGAAGATTAAAGGTTCCAATTAATGAATGATACATCGCCACACCAATATTTTCCACATCTCCTTGTGACATGGTATACTAAAGGAATATTGGATCCATGATCTTGATTGAACTCAATACTATTTAAGACTAGTTGGTCAATTCTTATAATCGTTCCTTCATGTGGAAACTTGATGATGCTAAATATCAAAGAGACCACTGCAATCATAGCCCGAGTACAATTTTTCCCTAGTAATAGATTATAGTCAAGTGAGGAATGAACCACTTCCACATCCACTTTGACTACTTTTCCCCCTAGCTCTATACGAAAAGTTGGGATAATTCTAGGTACAGTATTGTTGGAAGGATTCTCTATGTGCAAAGAATTGTCATTATCATTGTTAAGGGGTTCCTTACCTTTATATCCAAACGAATTAGTTTCATAATTCTTGTTTTTAGTCTGAAGATACAAATCCCGTTCACACATGAAAAATTCACCCGAGCCTAAACTGCCCCCTTGAGAGCGGGTTCCCTGGTTTCCCTCTTGGGAGGCTACAAGGTTTTTTTGAGCACCAACAATTATCTATTGCTAATGTTGAGGAAATGGATTAGTTAATATAGCAATTTGGGAGGAACCTTCCCATTGAGCGAACAGTTTCTGTGCCATTTCCATCTTAGGGAATTAATAAGTTAGATGATCTTCCTTGCATAACAATCAAGGGAATTTTGTCTTATCTTTTTCATTATTTTCCCCACCATCATTAGTGTTATTGTTTACATTGTTGTTCCCCTTATTCCCATTTTTCTTATTCTTTTTTTTCTTCATGCTAGGCTATTGTTTTCCCTGAGAGTTATGAACTGACAAAACATCAAAATAAGGATTGGGTTCAAGGTTCTATGTGTTAATTTGACCAGTTGCTGGTGAATTTTGACTTGGAAATTTATTACCAAAGATAAATGGATTGTTCTCAACTGCACTAATCACACCATCAACATGAGGTGTAGGGATGGGTTTCATTGGGTCATAGTGGGAAGAATGTAATACAACATCATGGGTTGGGAATAAACCGAATCCAATTGTTGGGATTTAATAATAGCCTTCTATTCGGTCTAAACCTGAGAAAGAGCCACATCTTTTGCAATAACAGGTTGCAATGACTTAATGAACCAATCGGTAAGGAATCTATAAGGGATAAGAGCCTTGATTAAGCTACATCTCCTCTGCCACTCATGGATGTGGTCAGATATATGATTTGATTTATCCTGAAGAAAATATGTTAACAATTCAGTTCCAATTTCATAACAAACTGGAAGTTGAAAGTGGTTCAAAAATACCATGACAACTGCATTAAAAGTTTAAAAAGATGCTTGTGGTAACTCAACGTACCACTTTTCCGCTACAACGGTCAAAGTCCTTTGGAAAAGACGCAATTGAATAAAATCGTCCATAAAAGGATTGGATGAAAACCATATATGAAAAGTCATCACATGGTTAGCTGGGTCTTCCTTGGGTTTACCTTAAAAATTTGGGATGTATGAAGGAATTGTTTCGGATAGGGGTGGCCGTCTTGGGTCATGTAACACTAGATAATTAGTCAAATTTGAAATAACAAGCAAATTCAAAGTAGAAAAAAATGGCAACTTCGTCTGAGCCATGGTGTTCCAGGTTTAGGGAGCGTTAGCTTCCCATTGGTTGGTGTTGGCATATGGTTGTCCCAAAATATATGGATTTCCAGGATTGGTGAAAAGTGGATTGGGTTGTCGAAATTTATGACCATAGTGGTGTTGCAAAAATGGATAAGTTGTTCCAACATTCCATCCCCTCCCTCCTAAAGTTTGGATACCTTGTAAGACAGTTTTCATAATAGGGTTAGCCATATTGGAACCCCCCACCCCGGTAAAAGGGACATTTACTTGAGTGGCATTTCCCCCCCATGGAAATATGGTGTTGGTTCCCCCTTGTACGACTGGAATACCTTACGATACATGAATTCCAAAGGTATTACCATAACTCATACCTCCAACAAATTGGATAGGTAAGCTTAACTGGGTTAGATTGGAATTAGAAACAATTCTAGTGAAGGGTGGGTTTGACATAAACATTTTTCTAGTGAAGGGTGGGATATTATGGAAAGGCACATATGGGATACTACCTAAAGAAATGGTCAACGTTGAACAAGGAGGAATGGTACCAATCATAGTTTGACAAACTGAAAAATGGAATCCAAAAGGGAAAGGGTTCAAACTCACCTGAATTAATGAACTAGTACCATTAAGTATCATCGAGGATGGGGGAAACTATCACGATCCTATTATGGATGGAGTATTCAAAGTAACTCATCCTACATGGAAAGTACGAAATTGAGTAGATATGTCCCCTGAAGTCAAGACTTGCTCTCTTTTTTCCATATTAAACTTCCTAGCCAATGGATTAGGAACGTGGATACCAGCTAATTGGGAAAAACTAGGACATTGTGGTGGGTTGTAAACTCCAAACGGATCTGATAGGTCCTCATTTTCAATGGGATCTAAATTCACTTCAAGCTGAGGAGAGTGGAATCTAGGAGAGTTATGTAATTGTTCCTAATTATCTCTAAAGTGTCTTTCATCAGAAGAACTCTCATACTCACTTGAACTAGAACTATTTTCTTCTCTTGGTTTTTGTTTGATGTTCATGGTTTTCCTCTTCTGCCCCCTGAAGGGGTGGATCAATATAGTCCAGTATTTGCCTAAGTGTTGGGACTTCTATCTGTTCAGTAGATTTACCTTGAATCCTTCGGGATATGCATAGAGGTTAATCGACCACAGTGGCTTGTAGAATATACTAAGAAGAAATTCTACAAAAAATAAAATAAAATAGCACACACTAAAAATTCCCTGAAAGAGATCAAGCAATCAAACAACTCTCACAATGAAAGAGTAATTGGCTACAAGAACAATACAATGAAGATTAAGGTATGATATCCCAAATATCATCATAGGATGATGATGGCCCAAGTCTAATAAGTGAAGATATAAGAGAAGTTACCAAGGTTGGGTGTGTTTCCCTTCTTGGTGAAAGTGTTTTACCAAATAAATCTGTAAAACACCCTCCAACGGTACTAATGCTCCAATCACAAAGTCCAATCAAGATGGTCGCATAAAATCATCCACTAACACTTGTGTATGATCCTAAATATAGGATATTATGGCTACCAAACCACAAATAACATCCAGGGGAAGAGTCGCGGGTCGAGATCATGCATATGGGCCGGGTAACTAAGCCCGAAACTCTACAACAACACTCTGTACTATTGAAAGTCCCCGCACATGCAAACTCCCTAGTTGATTATTACTTGAGTATTGAATGGATATCTCTACAAATCAACCTCACACGGCCTCGTGCTTGACTCATGCAGTAGAGGATCTTCCCAGACACACCATTATGACATTGTATTTCCTCCCTTATGAAATACATGTAAGTTTTAATAGTTTTACTGATCGTGGAGGAGTTAACTCAAAAATCCCTACCTCCACAATCCTAACTTAGCTATTAGGTGTGTTTCTAAACTAGAAGAAAACCTAAGATCCAATATCAAGTTATTGATTTCTTTCTTAAAATGTGCTTTCAAAACTTTTCAAGAGAAGTAAAACAAGTGCAACTAAAGAAATATCTTATTTAACTAGAATATGAAGCACTTCAACTGCCACAAACATGCACTTTTCACTCTAAACATCCTTCCAATTCAATTTCTAAAGATTAGATTCGGAATGCATATGCAATTTTTCATTATCAAATGAAACTTTTTGGTCTTTTCAAATGAAAAAAGAGACTAAAATTTATGACCTAAATTCAAAATCAATCCTAGAATATAAGCATGCAAGTACCAAAACAACTAACTATGAAAAATAAATTTTTGTTTTTTGTTTTCAATATTAAGCAATTCAAAATCCTTTAAGAAACTTTTCAAAGTATTCAAATAATTCCAAATCAATGCTAAACGAACTTGTTATCCTTTTTCAATATGAGAAACAAAAATCTAATTAAAAAAAACACAACCAAAACAAATGCAAAAACTTTCTGATCTCCTTATCAAATAGTGAAAGCAACCACAAACCCTAGACTTCCTAGCATGCCAAAATTGGGAAAGCATACCATAAAGGATTTTAGACCCAAGAAAAGCAAGAGATATACTAAGAAATATGGTTTGGTAAATCCAGGTCTACATACAATAAATGCAATCAAGGTCCTAAACAACAGAAAGAACACTTGAGATTTCACTTCAATTGAAAGACCAAAAACATAAGAAAACAAAAGAACCCTACCAAAAGGGGAATTTTCACTCAAATACGTATAAATTGACTCAAATACCCTCAAAAGGTTCTAAATCCAATCAAACAAGAGCAAATAGGTTCAGACAGATCGAAATTGGGTCAAAAAACACCAAATTGGTTCAAAGATCTCCAACTTGGGTCTAGAGGCTCCAATGTTTTCCAAACAAGCCCAAATTAACTCCAAAATATCCCTCAAATCAATTCAAGAGACATGAAAATACAAAGCACACACTTCTAAGGGGTCCTACACAGAAAAAGGATCAACAAACACTCCAAAAAATCCACCCAAAACCTCCCAAACATACCTAAAAGTGAAAAAGTTGCCTACATGAGGGACATGCTAATGAACAACAGGAAGAATAGGGTGTAACATGCATGTGAGAAGACCATCACCAGTGTGTATGAAGAAAACATGCACCTGTAAGTACTGTCACCTGCACATGGGTACCAGAAATGTACAAAAATGCAAATCTAACTCACAAATTGACAGTGGAAGGGTCTGCTAAAGCCCAAAGACTGTTCCTAAATTGAAATTAGACTCAAACCTTCAATATAAGTAAAAAAAAACCTTGGAGACCCAAAATCAAACAGGATTCTCCCCAGGGAGTCACCAATCCTATTGTTAGGGAAAATTTCCCATGGCTGGGGTGAGGCCACCAACATACTGGGGTTGGACAGAATATACATTTAAGGTTATGCAATAATCAAAATAAGCAAAAGTTCTGAGTTAAGAAGGTATGTACCTTACTTTTGAAGGTTGATCCTATCCTTCTCCTTGCGATTTCCTCTTGCTCTCCAATCGCAAGATCTACAAAACCAAATCAAACACCCTTCTCAAACATATTTGGCTACAAATATATTGTTGAAAATCAAATGAAGCATAAAAAAACTATTACAATGAACAACAAGATGCAACCAAATCTAAGGTAAATGCATACACAAATGTTTGGAAAGGGAATAATATCTATTCTTTCATTAAATAATGAAGAAAGTACATAATGTTACCTTCCTTGAATCGAGGTACTTCATGAAACCAAGATTTAGGATCTCCTAGTGGCCGGCCCTGATGAAGGGACTTGTTAAAGGGACCACATGTGCAATGGTTGAATAGGTATATATATACGTAATGTATTCATTGTTGACAACATGTGAATAGATTATGTCAATGTCTTGGGGTAAAAGAAGAGGGAGATCCTATTATTTAAGAATTTATTATGTAACTTAACTTTATTATCTATATTGGAGTTGCTCTCCACTCTCACATTGTTGTACATGGTGTGTACTTCATGTCTCTTATGATAAATTTAAGAATTTGGAGCATAACAAAGTGGGCCTATGAGATAAAACGAAATATGGAATAGCTTATCCATCTCCTTCTCTTTCTTTCGATGGATGATACTAATACCCACCTCCTTATACACTATATTGCATAAAATATTTTCATCTACTACATCATTATTTACCCAACCCAATGGATGTGGGTGAGAAAGTTGATGAAATTCCAATCTAAGTTTTTTTACCATATATTTTTCTATGAAGAGAGTATATAAACTAAAATCGAATATGGAGAGTCATCTTCTCTTCCTTCGGATCGAGGCTACAAATATCCACCTCCTTTTGAACTATATTGCATAAAATATTTTCATCTATATTTGATATGCTCTCTACCTGGTTCCTTAAATCCATGTCTAGAATGTTCTTCTTCTTGGCATCATTTTGTTTCCACTTTAAAAAGAGATTGAGAAGAAGTGATAGTGTTGGAACTTGGTCTCTCTTTCTCTATATACTTTTTGGGGTCTTCAATGTCTCAATAGTTACTGTCTGATCTAGATTCTAAGTTAGAGATACCTAAATCCCCAAAATCTCCAAACTTGTTATGTAGTGTTTCCATGAGAATGGACATGTTGCTAGAGATGTCATTCAATTTTTCTTCCAACTTTGAAAATACCCCCCTTCAATCATCATGTGGATTATTGTACTCACTCACCATGTTTAGGGTCTTAAGACTTCTTCCTTACACCAATTATTGTATCCTACAACTTCCCACAAAAAACCTAAAGAAAACTTTTCTCATACCAAAATTATCTATAAACTACCATGGGTATTAAAATAGAACAATTTGTCACAATAGATCTTACAATACTCTAAAATATCATATTATTTAGTGTATTACTTTAGATTTTAAATTTACTATTGCTAGTGTAGAACACAAAATGATGAAATAACCTAAAACTAAAATGATAGAAATAAGTAGCAAATAATACAACACAATGAACACAAGGTACCTAGGAAATCCCTAATAAAGTAAAAATGTAGATAGAAGGTGAGGCCTATGCTATTTCTCCTTTATTCTCAAACGTGAAATGCAAGTACAAAGTAAGTGCACTTACTATGGAGTCACATGGACATTGTGACCTAAATGCACTATAAGGAAAAGGTCTTGTAGGAGAGGTCATATTGGATGTTTTTAATGTTACAAGATTGGAAAAAATTGTCAAAAAAACCTCTGCTACGACCTCCACCAATGGTAGCGGATGTTTTTATGGAGGTCATAACAGATACATTTTATAACTAAAAAATACTCAAAGGCCGGATTTTTTAGCGGAGGTTAGTTTACTCGGTGTGCACTACATAAATGAAGTGCATTGGTAGGTTTCTCACTATGACGCACCAATGATGTATGATTTGAACTAATGCACCGGTGCACTCAACCAGAAAAAGCACCAGAAATAATCAAATTTCAATGCTGCACCAGTGCTTGAGTATAGTATATACACGCGGGTGCACCTGTATAACATAAACGCAGCAGTGTGATATTGTATATCATACGCACTATACATTTTTCCATTATTTTTAGATTTAACAGTGCAATACATTTATTCAGTTGCACCGGTGCATTTCATACATAAATGCATCAGTGCATTTAATGTTAGAATGCACAGGCGCTTACAAAATATCAACATGGCCTGGTGCAGTTTAACACATGAAACGCACTACCAGGCCAAAAAACTAAAAATCAGTGGGCATAAGATTAGATCATTCTCGGTGCGCATAAGCAATCTAAATGCACTAGTGCGATTGATAAAATCAAACGCACCAATGCTTGATGTTATAAACGCACCGGTGTGCAATTGTAGTATAGGAGCCCCGATAGGACATATATTAATAAACACACCGAATATGATTCTTTGAAGAATGACTATTGATATTTCATTCAAATATATATATATATAAATATATATATATATATATATATATATATATATATTTTATTTTTTTAATTCCATTATTCATCTTAAATTGAAATATTTGTTTATAGTAAAATTCATGTCAATTATAATTATTGAAATTGTTTGTTTGGATTAATTTCTTATATCATAGATGCAAGAATCTATTGTAATATTTAATCATCCATACATTTAATTACCAATGTACCATTTGCGACTACTGTATGGAACTGAATAATTTATTTTTGCTCCATCTTGAATGAAAATACACATTTTTTCTTGGAAAAAAATACCAATGTACCATTTCACATGTGACATTTGACAATAATATTGAAGAATGCAATATAATAAAAAAAATATTTTATTATCTCAATAAGAGTTCCTTTGTCATACAAAATGCGTCAACATAGAGACAACAATAATCAAAATATCAACATGCATGTAATTATTGTTACACTTATGGGTAACTCGTCTTTGAATTCAGACACTATGTCTAGTACATTATTATACAAAATGTATGATTTTCACAGACAATTATTTCAAAATATACAACAAGCTACAACAGCTTGCATTAACATTAAAATTATATACAAAGTATCATTCTTCACTAGAACTATTATCAGTGCTCGAGCCACTTGCATCAATTGGGTTATTTGGACAAATGTTTTGTTGATTGGATCGATTGTTTTCCTCTTCTTTAGCTTCTATCTGCAAACATAAAAATAAATTACAATGAGTGTATCTACATTTCCAGTGGGAATAATGAAAAATAAATAGATAGTATACATTAATGTAAATTGAAAAGGGACATACCATAGAAATAATCGACTGATGAATGATTAATATTCTCTCAAAACCAAATCTCATGCCTTCTATAAACAAGTCTTCTATTGGCTCCACTCCATACTTTGTTTCCTACAAGTGTTATGCCCCGTCACAAATCATAGATTTAATATAAAAGTTTTTTGTTGTTTTATTAATTATAAAATGAGAGAAGTAAAACAACATATAGACTTACAAAATCCACAATTAATTTTTGATACGCCAACATATAATCACAACCCTTGCTTAAGCCAATGCTAATCAATTATTCTGATGGATCCTCTTGGTATGTTAACGCCTGTTTGAAGGCATGCAAGGATTTCTAGTGAAAAAAAATAAAAAAAAATAAATATACCAATCACAACCACTACGAAATCTTTATTTCTTACAACGAAATAAAAAATACTCACAAAATTTGCTATCAACCCCTTTCCTTGTCGTATTGCCTTGTGTGCTGAGTGGGTTCCATTTTCTTTTCTTTTCTGCAACAAAACAATTGAAAATTAATATTTAATGTCGAATCAATTAATGAAATGTATAACATAAACCTAAAAACCAATGATTTCATACATTTGAAACACGTTTTTGTTGAGATGGCTCTTCCTGCGATGCAATTATGTCCATTTCCTTAACCATTGTTAATTTTTGAGCATTAATTCATCATAATCTAGGATCTTAACTGAGAGAATAACATGTACATCATATCAATCACAAGAGACAATAGACAATAGACACACAGAGTTTCCTTGGGGAAAACCATAAAGGTGAAAAACCCCAATAACTTCCTCAGAGATAGATAGAGCAATGATACAAAACCCAAGCATAAGAGATAGTCTCCTAGTAGCAGCTTCTCCTCCTCCACTAGTGTGCCACTCTCCAATGAGTGTATAAGTGAGAAAGTGAATGATTCAAATAGAGTGCCTTCCGCACTCTATTTATACTTGACTTGACTTGCCTAATAACCTTACAAGGTCGGCCTCAACTTAACCACATAACATAATGCTGACAGGGCCGACCCCTACTAGGGTGGTCTAAAAACCCTTTAACCCACATGACTTATATAGGGCCGACCCCATCAAGGTGGTCTAATAACCCATCAAGTATAAGTTACGACACTTACAATATAAATGACGACACTTGCGTATAGAGGAATAATACCATCTCTATAGGAGTACAATATACATATGTGAAATACATTCCAAAGTTACAAATACATCAACACTCCCTCTTAACTAGGAAGGTATTTCTTGACATAGATCTGCTAGCACAAGTCTTCTTCTTTGGATCATCGTCACTAGATCATCGTCATCGGATCATTGTCATCGTCACTGCTGCTTCTATCTCAATCAATATCCAATCTACTCGTCATAGGAAGTTCTACAGAGCGAGTCCTTTTTCATACTGGATGTATGCCCACCACCTGTAGGTCTTCATCATCACTGGCCATACTGTGAAATCCTCAGGACTTATTACGTGCATCACAAACCCTCACAAGAGCATCCCAGGACTTATTTCGGGCACACATCCCAACCTATTGGATATCCTAGGTATTACATGTGACCTCCATCACAAAACCTCGTAAGAGAATCCCAAGACTTATTACGGGCACACAGCCCAACCTATCGGATCTACCAGGTCTTACATGTAGTCCACCACAAACCCTCGTAAGAGCATCCCAGGACTTATTACGGGAACACATTCCAACCTATCGGATCTCCCAGGTCACAAAGCATGCCATAGGACAAACCCTCGAAAGAGCATCACATGACTTATTACGGTCACACATCCCAACCTATCGGATCTCCCAGGTCTTACATGTCCTCCCAAGCACAACCTATCCACAGCCATAAAGTATCAACCTGATACTCACCATATATCATCCTGATGTACATGATCATCCTAATCATCATCATAGCATCATCCTGATGCATATCATCTGGAGAAACATCCTGAAGCTCATCATCCATGATCATCTTGATCATACAATGCATCCACCTGATGCATACATAGTATCTACCTGATCATACAATGTATTCACCTGATACATAACCAAATACATGATCACCTGATCACATAATGTATCCACTTGATACATATCAACATACATGATCTACATAATCATACAATGTATCTACCTGATACATAAACAAATACATGATCCAACTGATCATACGGAGCATCCAACATGATGCATACATAAATACATGATCCAACTGATCATAACAAGCATCCAACATGATGCATACATAAAGCAGTAACTGGAGCATCATCCTGATGCTCATCATCCAGCGCTTACATCCACAGCCATGGGAAGGATCCTCCTCTCACCATGCTTGGAATGGATCCTACAAATGTGTCCATCACTTCTTCCTCGAAGTGTCGTCAATCTGAAGAACACCAAGCCTCTCTTTAAAGTACTCAAACTTCACTCTGGCTAGTGGTTTCGTCAACACATCTGCAACCTGCTCATCCGTCGCAACATACATGAGATTCACTGCTCCTCTCTACACCATATCCCTGATATAGTGATATTTGATCTCAATGTGCTTTGACCTATCGTGGAACACCAGATTCTCATACAGCTTCACATAACTCTGGTTGTCACAAAAGATACCAGTAGCATCCAATGGGAGATCAAATAGCTCAGATAGTAGCTTATGGAACCATACTACCTCACAACTAGCCGAACAAGCTGTAACATACTCTGTCTCGGTTGTACTCAGTGCTACGCAAAACTGCTTCCTGCTAAACCAAGAGATCACACCTGATCCCATACTGAAGCAGCACCCAAAAGTGCTCTTCCTATCTGCATCACTACCTGCCCAGTCCAAATCAAAATAACCCTATAGGTTAAAATTTGTATTCGCATCATACTTGAGCCCATAATCAACCATACCCTTCAGGTACCTCAAAATATGCTTTACCGCAACCAGGTGAACACCTCTGGGATCTGTCAGGAATTGGCTCAATGTGTTCACCACAAAGCAAATATCTGGTCTCGTGTTCATCAGGTACATAAAGGACCCAATCATCTGATGATACACAGTTACATCAACTGGATCAGATGAAGCATATCATAGAAGCTTCAGGTTCGATGCCATAGGTGTGGCCATGGCCTTCTAGTCCATCATCCCGAACCTCTTCAGGATCTCTACTGCATACTTCCCTTGTCGAAGAAAGATTCCATATGTGCTTTGCCACACCTCCATACCTAGAAAATAGTGCATCATCCCCAAGTCCTTCATCTTGAACTTGGCAGCAAGCTTGCCCTTAGTATCGGCAATCAATCCATCCTCACTTGTAACAAACAGGTCATCCACATACATAAGTAATATCACAGGATTTCCTTCCTCAACCTTGTAGTAAAGGTTGGAATCCACTTTAATCTTGGTAAATCCCAAACTGGATAGAAGGATATCTATCCTACCATACCAAGTCCTAGGATCTTGCTTCAAGCCATACAAGGATTTTTTCAACCTGCACACGTATGACCCCCTGTCATGTGTCTCAAAACAGAGTGGCTTCTCCACATACACTTCCTCCTCGACTACACCATTAAAGAAAGTTGTCTTGACATCCATATGGTGTATCTTCCATTTCATCACTGTAGCCAGAGAAAGTATTGATCTGATGGAAGTGTACCTGGCTAGAGGAGCAAAAGTCTCTTCATAGTCTATCCCCTCTTTCTAGGAGAAGCCACGAGCTACAAATCTCGCTTTGTATTTATCTATGCTGCTACCTACAACATGCTTGATATTGTAGATCTATTTGGAAGTCACTACCAACTTTCCTTCAGGTCTTGGGACTACATCCCAAACATCATTCTTCATGATTGAAAAATCATAGCATCCTTCCATTACTTCATCCCGGATCCTGGAAACTTCAGATTTCTTCAATAGATAACTTTGTTGCCGGAACAAATGTTGTATTCATTCTTTTGTAGGTGATGGTATACGATCTTTCCTACAAGACGAGTTAAATTGCATGATTAGAAACATCTCATAGTTTTCAGAACAAGTTCTTACACATAAAGAAATATGTCATACATTCATGCAATTATTTTAGCCAATGCTTCAATACAACATTTATCCATATCCCATAACTTTCTAGATGCCTTCCAATCTCTACCGAAACATTGTTAAGAGTGTGCACATCTCCCAACATGTAAGCAAAGAGGTTTCATTCTAGATAAGTAGAAATGGAATGTTGTATAGTTCCATAGCCCACTTACCCATTACATGTGTATTAGTAGTATACTATTCATTAATGCAATTATTCTAATATGCATAATACACAACCTAAGTCTAGGAACATAGGTATATACATCTTTGAACAATATTATTTAAACAATCAAATATACAATAAATGACCATTCAAATACTTATCTTTGTTTGTTTGTTTATTACGAACCATTACACCAAAACCCCGAGGTGTTAGTGAAGGCCGCCCACTAGGATCTTAATATCCCACCAGGGTCCACAGTCCAGACTCTGGGCTAGATGTGCGCCCATATGGTGGTGTCCCCTTTGAGCCGTATGAGCCCCTGACGAACACTGCAATGCCGACGTTGCCACCCGCTCTGTGACTTGAACCTAGGTGGAGTCTCTGATACCAAATGTTACGAACCATTACACCAAAACCCCAACATGTTAGTGAAGGCCTCCCACTAGGATCTTAACATTGTTGGGTGTACTTCCTCTCAATCTTTGTTTCCTTGCAGGAACTACTGGAGTGTGCTCCCTCTTGATCTTTGCTTCAAGGATTACCTGTCCTTGAACTTATATCCATCCTCGATCACTAAGCATGCTTACTAGTATCATCATTGTGTTATCCTCGAGATCTCATACATAATCACACATTTATCAGTGTAATCTTAATACCATCAAAACACAATAATATTAAGCATGTATAGTCATGATCATTTCAAACATAGATAATAAGCATTAGTATTCAAGGTTTATATAGTACTTTTCTGGTTAGTCATATCATTAATCAAAGTAAGGAACATAATATGCATAAACCCTAGATTACTCAAACTTGTAACTTCATGAGTAATCATTATCAATCATACAAAAGTATAAGATCCTTACATAGGGTAGGATTCTAACTTGATATAGGAAAAACATACCTGGTCATCATATTTGCTAGTTATGTATAGCAATGTTTTCTTGTTCTCTTCAATGACCTGCATAACTCATAAGTTAACCATTGTAGAACCAATATATACATACCTCGTAAGTAGAGCTTCTTATGTGATCCATGACTATGGATGAGTCTCTGTCTTCATGTCACCATGGTATTGATCTTGGAATTTAATTTGTACCTTCATGTTAGTGGATAACATTCTCCTCATACAACACCACAGTGCATTAGTACAATCATGATACAATCATAAGTGTCATAACCCTAATCAATGAATGTCTTCTATCATGCATTCATACTTCTACTAGGGTGATAAGACAAGTCTAAAATTAAACAAGATTGTTACTAAACTCAATAACATGAAGACAATCATATTATAAACTTAATCATGAACAAATTTCAAAACATACTTGTAAATCATACTTGTCAGATTGCTTGTAGTAGTAGTTGTTGTTGTTCCTTTTGTTCTTAGGACAATCAGAGGAAAAGTGTCCTCTTCTTGGTATGTGTTGTGAGATCTTGATCTTCATTCCCCATCTTTTCTTCTCAAGATACAATCCGAGCTTCTTCCTGTGAGCATTCTTCTCACAGCATACTAAATGAGATAAGTTTCTTCCTAGCACAAATTCCTTGGATGAAGGAATCCCATGACCTAGGAAGGCCATTAAGAGTGGTCATTACCACTTCTCCATTCTCTATATCTTCTCCCACAGCTTCAAGTTGTTCTTTTATTTGGGAGACCCTTGAAAAGTAATACTGCATGGTCTCTGCATTCTAGATCTGGATGTTCTTTAGTTGATTCCTCAATGTCATCTTCCAATTTATGTTCTTCCCTTCAAATAGCTTGGTCAAGGAATCAAACATCTCCTTAGGTGTCCTTAGGGAAAACACATGGGGTATGAGATAGTCCTTAATAGAATAAGCAATGATTCTCTTGGATTTGACCAAGTTCTTCTTGTGTGAAGCCTTAGTCTCATCTCCCTCGATAACTAGAAACTTTTCACTTACATAAGTGTCCAACTCATTTTCTTCTAGGATTAGCCCAATCCTATACTTCCATGCTCGGAAGTTATCAGCCCCTTCAAGCTTATCCTCAATCTTGGTGTGGTGAGACATCTTAAGGAGTAGTTCAAATGGAAATAGAAAAGATTTAGGTCTTACCACTTGATTTGCAGAAATCTAGATCTGGAGCTGGATTAGGGTTTGTCACAGAAACCCTAAAAATTCAAACTTTTGAATTTCAAACTTCTTAAAGGATATAAAGATGCGCCTTGATGAGCTGATCAAGCTGGTATACTCAGAATTTAAAAACTGCAAAGTTTCACCCCTCAAATTTGCTTTTCAAACTTCTGGATTCACTGGAGAGGACCCTGAATTAGGGTTTGATTTTTCCGGAGCTTCACCCATCCAAAAAGTTCAATCTTGGTCTCTAAACTTTGATGTTTTAGAGGAGCTTCCAGCCATGGTCTCAGATTTCAGAAATTCCAACTTTTTCTGAAACCCTAATTTCTGGCTTCACTGGACAGGACCCCAAACTAGGGTATGATTTTCTCGGAGCTTCACCTGACCAAAAAGTTCGATCCAAAGCTCTAAAATTCGATTTTTTTAGGAGCATCCAGCCATGGTCTCAGATTTCAGAAATCCCACTTTTTGTGGAAACCCTAATTTTTAGGGCCAAAACTGAAAGTGCTCAGAATTGCATTCTAATTGGACAGAATGATGCGCCTTGCTGAGGAGATTCAATCGACCCTACTGCCTTTCCAAAATTTGTGGAGAGAAACCCAAAAACAAGAATCCCTAGCTTCCGCAACTGCACAATGTCTTCTTCTCAGGTTAGCTCTGATACCATGTTAATTTTTGAGCATTAATTCAACATACTATAGGATCTTAACTGAGAGAATAACATGTACAACATATTAATCACAAGAAGCAATCACAAGATACAATAGACACACGAAGTTTCCTTGGGGAAAACCATAAAGGTGAAAAACCCCAATAATTTCTCAGATATAGATAGAGCAATGATACAAACCCAAGCATAAGAGATAGTCTCCTAGCAGCAGCTTCTCCTCCTCCACTAGTGCGCCACTCTCCAATGAGTGTATAAGTGAGAAAGTGAATTATTCAAATAGAGTGCCTCTCGCACTCTATTTATACTTGACTTGACTTGCCTAATAACCTTACAAGGTTGGCCTCAACTTAACCACAAAACATAATGGATGGGGGCTTCACTCAATAAATCACTATCATAGCACGTTCGTTCGTGGCATATGAAACAATACCCCTAATTTCACTAAATATTGGAAAATGCCTTCCAAAATCGTATTTTTAAACCCCCTCCCAATATGCCTTCCCAAATTAAAAAAACCCCTATTTTCACTAGACATTGTATGTATCAATTTTTTCATTGACATTTTTTATACCCATTTATATTTCTACCTAGTATATTGATATGATACCCCTGTTATGACCCCACATTCATTCTATAATGCACCTTGCTTCTTTCGATGTATATTGTGGATGCATATTACATCACCCAAAATGCAATTACTCAACCAGATATCATTATGATTTGCAACATCTAATGATCTAATGAAGAGATAGGAGATCAATTCTTGTATATCAGTAGAGCCAATGCACATAGTACAACATTTAGATTGCATGTTGTGGTTCCCCAATCGCTGACTAATCCTTTTGTGGGCTGGGTATCCAAACCCCCAGGGCCTGCAACAAGCTCTAGGATACTGACTAAATCTCCCAAGGAATGTAATAGGCATGAGTGGTTGGGTATTCAAGCCCCCAAGGCCTATCGAGGGCCTATAACAGGCCCTGGAGGCTTAGAGCCTCCCAAGGCTATTGGTAACAACTAGATGAGTGCTATTAGTAATAATTGGCTGTCAATGACCACTGTTTCTCAACTATGATCGACTAGAAACCCACTTCATCACGAAACCCCTCACCTCAAGCATGCCTCAAGACGCGATTTCCCTGCGTACTGGTAAGCCCGAGCCTTGCCTCAACCCGATTTCTCATATGGTCGTGATCCCACCATCTTCATTTGGAGGATATTTGTCAGCCTACCCATATAAAAAATACCCCAAATTATTTTTATATTGTTACATTACATAAAAAAACCATTTTCCCCTTAATATATAAGCAATATAATTTTTAGGTTTACATGAATATTTAATACCGCAATATGAATGAATGTGGTATTATATTTCCTTCTAGTGAAGCCCCCATGACATAATGCTGACAGGGCCGACCTCCATTAGGGTGGTCTAATAACCCTTTAACCCACATGACTTATATAGGGCTGACCCCATCAAGGTGGTCTAATAACCCATCAAGTATAAGTTACACCACTTACAATATAAATGACGACACTTCCGTATAGAAGAATAATACCATCTCTATAAGAGTACAATATACATATGTGAAATACATTTCGAAGTTACAAATACATCAACAAACCATGTCCTTGTACACTTTCTTGGACATCCCTACTAGCACATTTCGCATATCACCTTGTTCATCCTTTGGGATTCTCATAATCTTCCTGAAAATGTAAAATGGCATTAAAATATTTCTCTGTTGATATGAAAAATAAATATGATAGAATTAAAATTATTGAATGAATGACGCTTTGTAATAGTTTTAGATACATAATCTACATAGACATGTTTAGGAATATTACCTTTTGAATGATTTTTTGTTGCTATTGTATGTTTTTTTCTATCACCAGCCTGACAGGTCTCATTGACAATTTCTCTAGGAACGCCTATTGTAGTTTACATATGACCCAATTCTTCGAATCATTTGACTGGTTTCTGTATTGTAAGCGAAAAGTACGTTTGTACGTTCTTTCCACTAAATCCCTCATAGTATTATAAAATTATTTTCCCCTTGTATTAACTTCTAACACCACTCTAGATGAGCTAAGGACAAACTGATCATCATTTGCATCTTCCAATTTTTTTTCTTATGATGACATTGACTTTTGTTTCTATTATTCCCTGCATACATTTCAACATATTTTAATTACATTATTTGAAACATTGTGAATATTCTTAATTAAGTAGATTATTACTCGAATTTCAATAAATAATTCATATTTACTTATTTTTTATTCACCTGATTCATCCCTCTACAAATTTTCATCAAGGTTTTATGCTCTTCTGGACTTAATTTGGTAAGAATATTATCGAGATTCCTCATTTTTTGGCTCTACATATCACACATTAACCAATACATATTAGTTAACTTTACAAATAATTCAAAAAGATAATTTAAATACAATTAATTAAAAGCACTTTCCTTTTTCATAATTCTCGATGTGCTCCCATCATGTTGATTAAATTTGTTGTTCATTGAACTCATAGCATGCATTTTCTATCAATAAAAAACCTATACCATTAAATACAAAAACTATCTATATATTATACAAACAAATTACAGACCTTCAAAATACGATAAAAAAAATTATTAAAAAGAATAAATCTGAACTCAGTGCACTTGTATACCTGACACACCCCGATGTCTTAGTAACAACACCGCACTAGTGCATTAAAGTAAATAGGTCGAACCGGGAATAGAGAATCGAGATATGAAAATCGACTTTTTTGTTTTTGTAAAATAATAAAAAAACAATGCGACACATGTCATATCTGGTGTGTTATAGTAAATGTGACGCACCCAGAACAGAGAACTGAGACACGAAAAAATGAATTTTTCATTTTTATAAAATAATTAAAAATGATGCGATGCGGGTCATACCTGGTGCATTATGTCGATGGACGTACCGGCAAGTTTCGGTAATACAAACGCACTGATTTTGATGCATGGATTTTTTAATAAAAAAAAAAAACTTAACAACGTTAACATGGTTACGAATTCGACCAAGAAAGTGGACCCATATCACCCTACATTTTCTATATATAATCACAAGATCAGTAAATCCAAAATCCCTAAAAGGTGAAATCGTAATTTTGTATAACAATAGAGGGATTTAAACCCTAATGAATAATTTTTCATCCACATAAAATGAAAAGAAGCAGTGAGAAAATAATGGTAGCAACATTGAAGGTAGGTATGAATCTTTTTTTCTTCTAAATCTAGTTAAACTCTAAATAAGTTTATAATACCTATAGTAATAATTACATGGTTGAAATTTATATCATGCAGGGTTTGGTTTGATTCACCATACCTAACAAATTTTGACCCTTATAACTCCTTCCAGTTGCTCCAAACTCCTTCCATGTAAGTCTCTCTTCTAGAACTCTCCCCTAAAAATTTCAGCAAAATAATGAGTTAATGTTTAGGTTTTGGCTTTTAAACACTATTTAGATTTACTTTTCGAACTTAGAATTTTTAACCTTTTTTAATTTAGGGTAAAAAGGATTTGTGTGATTTTTAAAATTTTGATTTTTGGCATTTTTGGTGCACCTGTTGTCAAGTCGCACCGGTGCATACATATGTAAAATACATCGTAGTTCAAATAATTTAAAAACTCATACGACAATGCGTGTAATGTTAGGACGCACCAGTGCGCTTATATGTATGAAACAGCTTGGAATGAATTATTTTGTGAAAATGCATGTATAAATATCTGCTACCAAATACAACGGATCTATTTTCCACCGCAAGGGTTTTTGCGAATATTCTTTAATGGTGCGTTTACATTCATTATGCACTGGTGTATTTGGGTTATCTTAGCGCATCAGTACATTTATTTGTGAATAAACAAACCAATTTATTTTGTAAATTATTTCTTTTTATGTCTCGACTTAAAATTATATATTCATACCAAATGTCCTTTTACTATTTAACCACACCAATTACAATATTTCATAGTATATATATGTTGATGGTTGATTTGGATCAAATGCAGAAAGAAACATTTGTAGTATCAAATGGACAATTCTTTAGATTCCAACTCATACCATGTTGTTCAAAGTTCGATGAGTTTTCCCATTTCACCCCTGGTAGGTTCAGGTTTTATTTATTTTTTGACTACTTCTTTGAATTTATGTTACTTATCCATGTGAATTTGAATATCGATTTATTCTATAATGCAAGATCACGATTCAAGTTTGAGTTTGGATGCACAATACATTCCACCAGTTTCAAAACATCGTAATATCTTATCATGAGCAAGATACCGCAATCAGTTCATGGATGAAAATGGGAAGCCGCTTTACCCCTCCAATTGTAACATTCCATTTTCAAGCCACCATCCTCTTTCATCAATGGTAATTCGTCGTGAGCTGGAAATCTTTTATGACACCCCAATAGTTTGTGGTTGTTCAAAATTTCAAGGGTTGAAGGATAACCATCGGTGTGCCACACTCACCCATTACACCAATGATAGATTACCTAATGTCAATGGTCTAATACCCCCTACTGCAGTAAAAAATCCAATATGTGATATAGAACAGACATGCAGGAACACTCCCTATGCTCATTTTTTAAAAAATCGGAAGCCAAAACATCTATGTCTCATCCTAAATTGATGATCCCCTTGGATTATGTTCAGTCATCTAAAATTTAAAGTGATCCAAAGTATGATATGAATGCCACCCAACCCATCTCTACTAGAAGATCCAAAAAGTTGCATGATTTGAGAGAAAAATTGTCCAAGTACACACTGAGGTCTATCTAATTGTTGGAGGTAGCAATGATTTCTCCCTTCCTGTGAATTTGCAAAGTAAATATCAAACTTATTGCAACCATGCTTTATATGGCACTTGTCCATCCTCTCTACCCATGCTTGATGTTGGAACCAAATTCTCCTTTTTTGGTAACATTTTTATGATTACCAAGTCTAATATAGATTCTACATATCTTGGTTTGTTTATCCTTTCGCATGTACTTGTTCCTCTCAAACAGTTAGTAGCATTTATGTCACTTTGTGGTCCTATCTATTGTTGGTCTGATTACTTGAATATTGTTAAATAAAAACACAACATTTCCATGTATAGTGTGTGTATGAATGGTTATGTTTCTGGAAACTTTAATAAAAATAACCTATTGTATATAGATGGTCTTCCACGCACTCATGGGAGCATTGCATGGTTCATAAATAGTTCTAGGTGCTCTTTATTTTCTTCAAATTGTTCATTTGAGGAACACTTCAATGAATAGGATTTCTTTATGAAAATGAAAGCATCCAGATTTGTTGTTGTACATGCAATACGTAGTTTGTCTCCTGGTGACGAGTTTTTAATAAACTACAACCTTCGTAGACCACCAACTGCTCTCCAAAGACACCTTGCATTGGGATTACCTTTAGACGTTCCCTTGGGGCATAAGACAAAAAAACATTGAGTAGTTGTATTTGTTAATTTTCAATGAATTTATATTAATGTATTGCTTAGTTTGAAATTATGTTTTTATAAATTGTTAATTTAATTTATAAATTCAATTTGAAAATGTGTTTCTCAATTTTAAATTTTCATATTTAATGTGGAATTGATGTTTTAATGTATCGCTCAATCTGAATGTCTGCTTTATAAATTGTTTTTAGCTTAACATTTTATATTGGGAGTGATTCTCATGCTTCTGTAATAATTATTTTCTATAGTGAGAGATCAAACCAATTGCATTGTGCTTACTAACATCATTGATTTAGTGTTCAATATTTTTGAAATCAAGATTCTGATGATGAGAAACCTGCCTACCATGTTCTGTTGCACCCCAACACAATGTCAAATCGAGATAAGGTTGAAAAGAGAGCACAACTTGGAGAGGAAGCATACCAAGCATGGTTGAATCAACCACCTATTCAATTTCCACTGCGTCCTTCCTCACCAATAAATAATTCCTATAGTGATAGTAGGTCTTCATATGTTGGAAATGGAGGAAATGAAGTAGAGGTTGGTATGGACGAGTTATTACGACAAAAGAGCGCCATGGATGCAATTTTGTTCCATACATTCTAGGACAATGAGTTAGGGGATGATGCTCATATTACTGAAGCCTTCTTCGAAAGCCTTAAATCGGCTTCCACCAAACCTCTATTTGGATCTTCTTGGTCAAATTCTACATAGTTGGGGACAAGAATGATACTATACAAATTGAAAGTAAAGTATAACATGTCAGATGCATGTTTCTCGGCAATGTTGAGGTAACTGACTATCAACTACATTATATTTTGAGTAATCTTGTGACACAATCATCATTGAACATGTTCGATTTTATGAATGTTAAATGACATTGTACATTTGTATTTCCCATTATCTGTAGGTTATTCAACGATAAGGTACTTCCAAATGATAATATCTTTCTCGGAAGTTGCGCAGAGGCAAAACAAATGTTGAAAATGTTGAGTGTAGAGTACATATCTTATCATGCATTCCCTAATGATTGCATTCTATATAGAGGCATAAATGAAGACAAAGCGAGATGTCCAAAATGTGGGCACGATAGATACAAAGAATCAAATAATAAGGCTAAAGAAAATGGTCCTCCTCATAAGATATTTAAGCACATGCCTATAATCCCAAGGATTCAAATGATCTTTCGTTGCAAACAATTAGTTATGTTGTAGGGATGGCATGCATTGAACCAAGGTGAGGAAGGAGTTATGCGAATCCCAACTAATTCAATAGCCATGAAGCATATACAAGATACATGGCCTGATAAATTCAAGGATGAAGTACGTAGCCTCCTATTGATCATAGCCATTGATGGCATCAACCCACATTCCCAACTGAAAAACATCTATACTGTTTGTCTTGTAGTAATGATCAATAATGAACTCAAGATGGAATGGGAGATGTATGGAGCGTGGAGGTAGGGTTTTCTGATCTTTCTGCAGGTGGGAGGATTGATGGAGAATCATGGATGCTTCTACGGGGGGGAGCCTCTCAGCCCCCCAAGGCTCTTCTCATTCAAATTTCCATGTAGGCAGGATTCTGTTCCCGGTAGATGGATTGCGTGGTGTTGGAAAAAAGGTACAGGAGACAAGATCTGTTTCTCCTTCGACGGGTGGAAAGATGGGTCAATGCATACCCAAAGCTTCGATTATCCCCTCGATGGTCATTAGATCCAATACATTGAGAGACGAGATTCAGAAGATGAAGGACCATGCTCTCATTGAGAAGTTCGTTGGGGTTTTACCCTCTGAAAAGTCTTTGATCTGGTGGATTAACTCCACCTGGAAACCTAAAGGTCAATATGACCTTCAATTAGGTTCCAAGGTTTTTTTCACGATCACATTCATAAATATGGATGACAGAAATAGGGTTCTTGATGGGAGCCCTTGTTTCTTCTATTCTGCTGGCTTATTTCTGAGGCCATGGAAAGAAAATTTCTGCCCGAAAAAAGAATACATGAAGGTCACCCCTGTTTGGATAATACTATACTCTCTCCCAACTGAATATTGGGAAGCCGAGATCCTAGAGGATATTGGGAACAATCTAGGCAGCTTTGTCAAAATATCAGAATATACAAAATCCTAGCATTACACGGCCTATGCCCAGATCTACGTTTATATGGATCTATCGAGGGAGCTGCCTGAAGCTATCAAGCTAATGTGGGAGGATGAGGAATGGGTCCAAACCCTTGATTATGAACATATCCCATTCCGATGTCGCAGATGCCATGAGCATGGCCACTTATTTAGGGATTTTCGTATGAACAACCTTAAGCCCTCCCCCAAGAAGGTCGAGGTGAGTGAGGATCTGAGCTTCACCAACATGCAGACACGAAAACGGGGCGGGAGGAAACAAGAAGCCATGGAAGGAGCCAAGAATATCATGACGTCTATCTCTTTTGATGTGCTAAAAGAATAGGAGGAGGACAGTAACTCTGATCCTCCCTAGGAACCACCAGTTAGTCAAAACCAAGAGATTTAGGTCACCCCCCCAGTCCTAACTCACAGCCATCAGTCGATACAATTATGGCTGTCATCGGGGATGATGCTAATGAGGAGACTGAAGAAATTAATATAGGAGACTTGGATCTAGATGGGATTGAACAAGCATGTGGAGACCCTATAAAAGGTTATGTCCCTCAAGAACAGGTGATCCTCTTGAAGGAAGCCATTCTAAAATTCAGAGAACCTAATCAGCTAGGGATCATCCCTATATCACAAAAGGGATGTAAGAGAAAGCACGAGGAAAGTACCAAGAACCTGGGTCATAAGTCTAATCGGCCAAGGATCATTGCTGCAGGTCTGAAATTGGTGGAATCTGGCCAGTACCCTACTATTAGGGCTGCCCTAGGTTTGTAATATTTTCCTTTCTTTAATGAATATTGTTTCTTGGATTGTAAGAGGGCTTAACAGCCAGCAAAAATCTAAAACTCTTAGGAAGAATATTAAGAAGACAAATCTCGCAGTCATGTTTCTTCAAGAAATTAAGTGCATGGCTCTTAAGTTGTAGGAGAAGTGTAAAAAGATCTGGAGAAACTATGAAGTAATGGGGCCTAATGTGAAGGGTTTCACTGGAGGGCTAGGCATTCTCTGTGAGCCTGAAAAAATTATCCTATCAGGATTTTTTGGGAATCAGTGCTTCCTTTCCACTAAGTTCTAGGTCATTGGGTATAGGGTTTCTAGTATCATCACTAATGTCTATGTTCCCCACACCCAGGGAGCTAAGTCCTCCTTTTTAGACTCTCTCTGATGGCTAGGGTAATTGGTAGAGGGAAGGCATTGGATTGTGGGAGGGGACTTCAACCTCATTTATTCATTAGAAGAAAAGAAATGGGGAAGGAGACGTCTGGATGATGAATGTGTCCGCTTTAGGGACACTATTGAGCAGCTGAAACTGGTAGATGTGGTCCCAGGTGATGGTCAATTCACCTGGGACAATAAGAGGAAGGGAGACCACCATATTGCTTCTCGTCTGGACCATTTTCTGGTATCGGAATCAGTGATGGAGTCTAGGAGTGAAATTGCTTCATCCATTCTCCCGGCTCCAGGTTCTGATCATTGGTCCATTGAACTGTGGTGGAGTGGTCTGGGATAACAATTTAAAAAACCCCTTCGCTTTGAGTAGTTTTGGTTGAGTCACCAGAGTTCAAAGAGAAATATCTCAATGGTGGGGGGAGTTGGACACCAGTGAGGGCCAAAGCATGTACAAATTCCAACAAAAACTGAAATCACTTAAATCTAAAATCAAGAAGTGGAACAAAGAGGAATTTGGGAATATCTTTGAGGATAAATAATCCCTTGAGGCCCGAAGGAAGGAAATCCAAAATATAGGAACGCTCTTGGGATATACCCCAGAGTTGCAGAGGGAGGAAAACTCTATGCATAATAAGATTATGGAAAGAGAAAAACAAGAGGAGGTCCTATGGCGTCAAAAGGAGAGAGTGAATTGCTTAGAGGATGGTGAACGAAATACAAAATTCTTCCACCACTCTGCAATTCAGCATTGTCAACAAAACAGGATTCTCAAGCTCAAGAATGGGGAAGGGGTCATATTGGAGACCAAGGAGGAGATTGAAGGTGAATTGCATCAGTTCTTCCAGGACATCATGACTAAAAATGTGGTGGACAGATGAAGACATATTGAGTTAATAACTCGCAACATCCCTTCCCTGGTGACCTAGGATCAAAATGCCCTCCTTTTAAAACCTATCTCTATGATAGAAGTTGAGGAAGCTGTTCTTCAAATGGTGGATGGAAAAGCCCCTGGTCCTGATGGTTTTACTACCAATTTCCTCCATTATTTTTGGGATCTGGTGAAGGTGGAGATATGGCAGATTGTGGAGTCCTCAAGATGCTCTGGGAAAATCCTTCCAGCTTTTAACGCTACTTTCCTTGCCCTTATTCCCAAGACTAATGATGCTGATACCCTAGACAAGTTCAGACTGATTGCCCTGTGCAATGTGATCTACAAGATTGTCACAAAACTTATTGGTAATATCCTAAAACCAATCTTGCCCTTCATCATTTCCCCTGAACAATCTGGGTTTTTCGTAGGTAGGAAGATTATGGATGGTATTATACTAGTTCACGAGGTCTTGCACTCTCTCAAAAAAGAAAATATCCCAGGAATGACGCTAAAGGTATACATAGTCAAGGCTTATGATAAATTAAACTGGCAATTTATGAAATAAATGTTGCATGCTTTTGTTTTTTCTGAATGATGGATCAGATGGATTATGAATTTGGTTTCCTCATAATTCTCCTCCATTCTTCTCAATGGTGTCCCTATAGGTCTCTTAAAACACTCCTAAGGGATTTGTCAAGGAGATCCCCTCTCCCCTTTTATTTTTTTTTTTATGGCAGAAGGACTGGGAAGAACTATCAAAGCTATGAAGGAAATCATGAGCTTCAGGGTTTGGTCATTCACCCCAAAGCGGACTGTTAAACTCACCACCAAGTTGTGGATGATACCATGCTTATGGGTCATCCCTCTATCGAGGAGGCGAGGGCAATTCGCCTGGGTCTTGATAACTTCGGGAAGGCCTCAGGTCTTGAAGTTAATGATCAGAAATCTTAGGTTTTCTTCTTCAATACTCCCAAAATTACCAGGAGAAACATCTGCAGGATATTGGGTTTTTCGGAAAGCTCCCTTCTGTCCAAATATCTGGGGGCTCCTCTAGTGGACTCCTAGGTCTGGCATGGGTCATGGAGGGAATTAGTGGATAGAATGAAGAAACCACTTTCAAACTGGACCTTCCACCCCCTGCATTTTTCCAGTCGTTTAGTTCTTCTTAAAGCGGTTCTTCAGGCGATACCCACTTATCTTTTTTCGGCTATGCTGGCCCTCAAAGCTATTCTTAAAGAGCTTCAAAAAATTCAGCGGCACTTTCTTTGGAGCGGCCTTGGAGACAACAAGAAATGGGCTTTGGTTAAATGGGATTAGTAGTGCTCTCCAAAAAATCAAGGCGGCCTAAATCTTCGGGACCCACAGCAGATTAACATCATCTCTAGAGAAAAGACTTGGTGGAAGTGGGTGACCCATAGGGAGGAGCCTTGGGATAGACTTTGGAACTCCAAATATGCTGTAAAATGGGGAAAAGAGAATCTAATCCAATTTTTAGAAACTATCATAGGATCTCAGATATGGAAATCGGCCTCCCAAGGGAGGAGCTTGGTCCAAGACCACAGTTTTTGGGAAGTTCGTGATGGAAGTCGGGATTTGGCCTGGGTCAATTCGTGGTAGCAGTTACCCCCAATTGTTGATTCCATTGACGCTCCTCATGTTATTCAAGGCTGCGTTAATAATAACATTGTACAGGTAAGGGATTTGTGGGATGCAAACTCTCCTGAATGAGATTTCAGGGTATGGCGTGATCATGAATGGTGGAATCATTTTGGCCCAGATGAAGAGTTTAACCAGGTTGAGGAGGCTTTGAACAATCGCAAATTAAAAAAACAAAATGGGGAAGATAGGCTTCGCTAGGGTCACAAACTAAGAGGGTGTTTCACCATTAAAGAATCCTATGATATTCGGATGGGCTTCAACTATCTCTAGCCCATTCCCAAATGGAAACAACTATGGTATGCTAAGATTTGGCCTAAAATATCAATCTTTATTTGGAAAACATTGAAAAAATGTATTGTGACTGGGGAAAATTTGCAGAGAAGGGGGTTTTTGGGCCCATACTTGTGTGTTATGTGCAATGGGGAAGATGAAACCATGCCGCATATCCTTGATTCGTGCTCATTTGCATCGGGGCTGTGGGATCGTGGAGCAATGATCTTCAGGAACATGGATAGAAGATGAAATGACCCAATGTTATCCATTACTGACTGGTCTAAGGACCCATTCCAGAGCCGAGTGGTTAACCGACTATGGCAAGTTTTTTCGTATTTCCTTTTGTGGGAAATTTGGACGGAGCGAAACTCTAGAGTCTTTAGGGACAAAGCAAATGACTCTAACAGAACTTGGAATTCCATGCAGAATAAGGTCATGGAGACCATCAAGCTTCAGTATTGGGAGAATTCGGATTGGCAGACTAACTAAACTGAGACCAGAATTCTTCGAGACTGGGGTATTATGGGTCCTCTCCCCTTCTACAGAAAACTTATTCGAACTCCCCAGATGGTGCTGAGCCTGGTAATTTGGTCCCCTCCCCATGACGGTTTCGTCAAAATGAATTTTTATGGTGCCTCTAAGGGAAACCCCAGCCTGACCGGGTATGGCTTTGTCTTTCGTGACTCTGAAGGCTTTATGATGAGTTTTACAGCTGGTTTTTTGGGAATTGAATCTACTAATGTTGCGGAACTGGAAGGGCTGCTTCAGGGCATCCGGATAGCTCGTCTTAACTCTTGGAACCCTCTAATTGTGGAGGGTGACTCCAAGATCATCCTCCAAATGGATGTTGATATGCACCGTGGAAAATCTGGTTCCAAGGTGGCATTTTGTTGGTGGCTGGAAGGAAAATTGGAAGATCTGACATTTGTTCTTGCTCATGGTATGGTGTTTTCATTCTCACATGTCAAATGCAGTGGCAATAAATTAGCTGATGTGCTGGCCAACTTTGGGATAGCTGTTCACATGACAATATGTGGGAGGATCTGACGGACTTGGTTGTTCGGGATAGCTGCAGAGCTACCCGGGACAATGATATGATGATTTTTTGTGCCGAACATGCGAGGTTACACTAGGAGGAATTTTTTTGGGACACGTAACCCTCGTCTCCTACCATGGTTCATGTCGTTCTTTAATAGTTGGGGTTGGATTTGTCTTTTCATTCTCTTAAGTGGATCAAGTGCAGTCTTCTCCAAGCCCGGTGGGAATAATTTGGGTGGGAGAATGATGAAAGGAAATTTAAGAGCAGTTAGTTCCCATCAGTCCGAGCGTCACATGCTACACCTCCTTCAGTTAATCGACAGTACTAGGTTCATCATGACAGGAGGTGGAAAATGTGTTTATATGGAGGAGCAGGGTGACACCTAGGATCATCATCGTTATTCCTCTGCATGCATGCAAGTGTTGTGTGTTTGTTTAATTATGGAGCAAGACCCTGGTAAGAAGATGGAGGAACTAGCGGATACCAATTTTCAAGTGGAGATTGATGAAGATACTGGTCACAATAAGAAGCGAAGCTGCGGGGAGTCTTCGGGGGAGCCAGGGTGTGGCTTATCTCAGGCATGTAAGCGTGCTCATCGATAGGCTAATGCTTTTGCTCTTAATGTCCCTAGGGATATTCATAGAGATATCCGTGATTATGAGAATCAATGGTGGCTGAGATTGAACAGGGAGACGCTACTTGGGGAGCGTAAACAGCTAGAAAACTAGATTATGGATCCAGTCAACATGGTTGGGTGGGTTAGTTTATATGAGCGCTCGGAGGACATATATTGGATGATGAAGAACCTTGTGGGTTACGCCATTCGTGGCACAGAGATGATTCGACTCTGCAACTTATGATGTAACGTCACTTGGAGGAGTCTCGTGCGATGAATTGGAAGTTGGATTTTCTGTTGCAAGCAATGGAGCTATGGCCTCCCCCATGTCCTCCTTCATCTTCCAGCTTTTCCCATCCGGGAAAATCTCTTGAAGATCACTACATTATCCGCTGACACTTGGTCAGGAGTCTATTTTTCAAATTTCAAGTCTTTGTATTCATGCTAGGTCGGGTGTTAAGCTAGTTATCTTTTACCTTGTGTATATCTTGCATGTTGGGTGCAGCGGCAATATGTTGTGTCTTTTGATTTCGGTCCTGCGCGCCTATGCTAGGAATATCTTTGGTTTAGCTACTTTTTGCGTGGGTAGTGATTTCTGTTGTTTCAATTTTTTTGAGGATAGGGCTGGTCAGTGGTATGGAAGCATATTGTCTTCTTTTGTGATAATTGTCTACTGCACTGTTAAGGATGCATGGGTCTGTATGTTAGTAGCTCGATGGTTTGTTTTGATGAATAAGTCTGTGCCTCAGGAAGCTTGTTCCTTTTGTAACTCTTCTTTGATATAATACAAAAACTTCTTACTTACAAAAAAAAAGGTAGTGATCAATAACAATACCCCCCATGTTTTTCGTGAAAAATGATCTTATGTTGGCTCTTATAGTCCCTAGTAAAATACAAGTGAAGAATATGGATGTTTACCTAAAACCATTAATCAATGAATTCAAGGAATTATGAGAAGGGATACATGTATATGATGTGTCAAGACCCATCCAATCATAGAGGAGTTTTACACTGTATGGCATATGTGCGTACACCAAATATGATTATCTGGGGTTAGGAATTTTTTCAGTTAAATATGTTGTTTTATTTATTTTTATATTCAAAGCAATAAATTTTGACATATTTAATTCATTGTGACTGTCTTCATGCTCAACACTAATGTGATCTCTTTACTATAACATCACAGGTCTTGTAACAAAAGGTTATTATGGATGTAAATGTTTTGGACCTTCTATGAAGGCTAGGTGGTCCAAATACCTACGAAAGTCAGTGTATGAATTCTCTAGGGTATTCCTCCCAGAAAACCACTCTTATAGAAGAGAAAAACCTACTTTCAATGGTAAATGAGAGAGAACCCAAAGGCCTGAAATAATGACATCGGTTGACTGGATTAGGGCATATGACAAAGATAAGGAGAAGGAATACACAGAGATGTTCAATTGAAATGTGCAACCTGTGATCGATGATCCTGATTTATTCGATGCCTATGTTGAGAAAATTCCCACAGGGTTGAAAAGGAAATCGATATTTCATGAGCTTCCATATTGGGAGCATCTTAAGATTTCCCACTTACTAGATCCCATGCATATATTTAAAAATATTTCATATTCTTTGTGGCATCACATATCATCCAAAAATAGTGACAAGATGAAAGTCAGGAAATAACTTATTTCTTCAAATACTAAAACTAAGCATTGGTCAAGACAAGAAAATAGAGGAGAGGTTGGCCCCTGTTTTCATTTAAAAAAGGTGATGTCCCATGGATTTTTAAGAAAGATGATCTTAACTTGGAAAAAGAAGTTATATTGGGAATGAAGGAACCTTATTTTTATGAGTCTACTCTACGATGTTGCTTCAATACGTCAAACAAAAAGTTGTGGGGTTTGAAATCACATGACTATCTCAACCTTCTAAGGGTACACATAATGCCAAAAAATTGTTATTACTATTTATTTATATATTTTTCCACAAAAGTTAAAATGCACTTATTAACCTTTTGTGTTAACTTTGTAGTGTCATTATTTGTTGTTCGTGCGTGGGTGTGTGAACCATGACTTTCTTGCTGACCTGTAGTGTGCCATATCTAAACTATCTGCATTTGTACTGTGGATCACATCAATGGATATTTACATCGCTAGAATTCCATGGTGGCGTGAAGAGATAACTGATATTGTTTGTATGTTTGAAAAGGAATTGTTGTCGAGTTTCATGGACTTGCAGGTTCATCTTTTGATTCACCTAGTCGATGAGGTTGAATTAGTCGAGGTGGTCTCATGTCGTTGGATGTTCTTCTTAGAGAGGTTCATGAAAAAAGTGAAGGTATTTGTTAGACAAAGGGAAAAACCTGAGGGTTATATGGAAAAGGAGTACATAGTATATGAGTCGTTCTATTATTCCAGTGAGTACATCAAGCAAGTTGATGGCACACCAGGAACAGTGATTTGGGATGATGAACATGATGAGGATAGAAGGGAATGGGAGGTACTGGAAACGAATGGAAAAAGGCACATGATAAAGAGTAAGTCACTTATCTTTCGAGCTTCAATTTTCGACATAGTAACTTTTATTCAAAACAAATGTCAAAATCTATATTTGATCCCATACGTATCGAATGTGGTTTTGTTTCCATGAATACAACAACAAATTCAGAAATTGATGCAATCAATAAATTCATTCTTTACAACGTGGAGGAAACACAGTCGTGGGTCGCATTGTATGAAGAGAAGAGGAGGAAATGGGACATTGACAGAAAATAATTTAGATGGTTGCACGGTAGAAGCATGCCTTTTCCAGATCATTTAAAAGAAAATATGCCAATGATCTGTCCCAACAATTGGGTTGTAGAGCAAGTTAGAGATAAATATGGTGCATCCTGTCATTACCCTCTTGAAGAGGACAATGCACTAAACATTGGGATCGGGTGCATCAACATGGTAGTAAAATATTTATGCACATAATTTCTAACTTTATAATGAAACTTTGAATTATCACATTTATGTTTAATATATTAATGGTTGGGTTAATAGACATATGACATCATCATTTGTTAAATTTTCTTACATATGCATTTTTTCCTGTCTATGTGGGCTTATGGACATCATCTTCACACCAAGGATGCTGATAATGGGATTGTTACACAAGACTATGGAGTGGAAGTCGAGTTCCACCAATCTAGTCATGCTAGCCACCGAGATTAAAATTTGGTAGGAGGGATGTTTGGTTATGTCAGAAATATACAAGATATCATTCGAGTGGAATTTTCATCTTTCCAATGTATTATTTTTTGGTGCAAGTGGTGGGACACATTCGACAAGAATAATGTAAAGGAAGGTAGTGATAGTGTTTTGATATGTATCAACTCTAGAAAGATGTGGGATGAAAGTAAGGATCCTTATGTTTTCCCAGAACACTACAACCATGTGTTCTTTCACCCGGATGTCTTCGATAGAGATTGGTTGTTCATATTAAGAAATGACCCTAGATCTAAACATGTTTCTATGAACAACAATGTTATCGTGCCAACTGAGAAGTATAATGAGGGTGATGGTAGAGAGTGATATGTACATGTTTTATTTTGTCATTTACGGATTGAGATATCATTTTTTTACTGTTATCTTTTATTGTCTAATTATATTGTTTATTTTTCATTTTATGACGATGGAAATGGAAAGTTGATTACTGGATGTAGTGTTTAAACAATTTCATTTGATTAAGAACCAATTATATGATGCGAAATATGGTTTATGTCTATGAAGTAATTTATGATTGTATACAATGATTATATGTCATTGTCCAAATTACTCATGTTATGTCTTATGTATACATATATATACACCATGAAAAACAACTTACATGATTCAATTTTATTTTTGTGAATGTAAATGCCAACATATTTATTAATTCCTGACTTGAAGGTGGTCTGAAATTTCTATATTGATATTTCAGTGCTTATATTTTATGATGTTTTGTTATAAATAATGTTAAGAATTTTAATTGCATTAATTTATGGCATTTCTGTTAGAATGTAATGGTTTTTTATTATATGATTCCGTTAAATTGATTTTTTGTTATAATGTAATGTTTTTCGATTTTTTTATTGTATTTATAATGTTCCAACATAGAAAATGACATGTTTGCAACCTCGATGGAGAATGAAGATCCAAGATTTTTATTAACTAATGTTGAGCTCTACAATGACTTCATTTATGGCCTTGATAACAATGAAATGTACAACAAATTTTAAGGTGGTGTCTGATTTCTCCATCAATATTTGAATGCTTGTGTTTCTTGATTTTTTTGTTATAAATAATGCTAAGAAATATAATTGCATTAATCTATGACATTTTTGTTAGTATGTAATTTTTTATTATTATACTGTCACTTCCCCTCCCATCATCATAGTGATATGGAGAGAACATGATGCTAAAACTCGGCATCTAGCCCCATGTGAATTAAGTAAACTCATTGATAATAAAAAGACATGTACATATGCATATTGTAAGAAACACAACGGAATTAAAATAATCTACATATCTAACATACATTCAAACATTTTCATGACAGATATTAAATAAAGACATTGTATAATTTATACAAGAGAGTACTTATCTTAAAACAAGGTAGTCCCGAGCAACTGGCTATGCAACTGCAATGTTCCACCCAACCATAGGCCAATTGTGCTCATCAATCTCTCAACACAACTTCCACCCTCGAGCTGGGCATGATTTCTACAAGGAAAAGGGAACAATAGACTCACACATAGCCAAAATACACCAAAATTAGCCAAGCCAATCCACAGTTGGGTTTATCAGGCTGCTAAGGCAAAGGGGAGGGAATGAAGTGCTAAGCTAGTGAGCTCAAACATAGATCCAAGGATACCTCTACAAGATCTATCTAGCTTGGCACCCACAATGCCTACAAACCCCACACAAGGAAGTATTCCCTTCACTAATACACAGTTCCTCAGGCCATACCTTCCATTCTAGTGTTGTTCAAGGTGTGCATAGAAGAGTAGCCAGCCCTTTTGATCTTTCTGAGAGGTTACTCTCTTCAATAGGTTTATCAAGCCAAATATGGTCCTCTTCCACTCCCAATTTATTGCTCACAAGTTCAAACTAAAACAGGGATGCACATAACAGAAAAATCACAAGTGTTTGGTATAAAGAAAAACGTGGGCAACCAAAAACGAAATGATAAATGGGGATTCACCCCTGGGAAGGAAAATTCGTTTTCAGAAAACGTTTATGGACATTCCAAGAGCAAAAACGACCCCCATCACACCCCAAATTGTGGTTCTCCTCTCCCAGCCACTGTACCAACCAAAAACGAGTTCCCAGCCATGGAAAAATGCAGGAAAATGATGCAAAACATGAAGGAGAAAGCCCATCTAGCTCAGACTGTGTGAGAGTGCAAAGGACATGGGTGAAGAATGGCTTTGGGCACAATTTCGTGGGTGTTTTCTTGCCCAAGAAGCAAAAATACGATTTCCCAGATTGATGGATTTCCCATACACGAAATTGGTTGCCATACCTCTCCATTCCCAAGGCATTAACTACCTCAGCCAACTCTTGGAAGAATTAAATGATTGGGTGCATAAGTCAAAATAGGTAGTTGGGATTTATGGGTTCTCTCAATTAAATTTGGCTTAACACTATTGGATCAAGGGTTTGAATATTTTCCCTCCCTATACCTTATAAAAATCATGCCCCCATCTCTTTGTTGCATTGCAAATCTAGTTGTGGGTATTTCATTAAAATTTGTATTTACATGATGTCTTAATTTACATTGTGCCTGTCTAGCTCAAGAACCATATGCACCGATTTTTAATTGCCGATACATAAAACGATAAAGCGATGGCGAAGCCTTGGACTTGAGCTCCTCACCATGATTTAATAATGATATTTACATCATTTACAATTTTAATGCAATAGGGTCAAAATTAGAATATTACATATATGATTCGATTAAATTGAATTTTTGTTATAATTTAATTTTTTTGGATTTTTTTATTGTATTTATAATGTTAACTCCAACATAGAAAAATGACACGTTTGAAACCTTGGTGAAGATTGTAAATCCAACAATATTTTTATTGATGTACTTGATCTCTACAATGACTTAATTTATGTCCTTGATAACAATGAAATTTATAACAACGGATTAAATTTAATGTGCTCTCTAATTTCTACATGATCAATATTTGAATGTTTGTATTTCATGATGTTTTTGTCCTAAATAATGCTAAGCATTATAATTGCAAATGTTTGGATATGTTTTTTGAATGAGAATAAGAGATAAAAAATGGCTTGACGATCATCAAATCAACTTAATGATTAATAATAATATTATATATGGAGAATGCAAGTTGTGGATTTACATTAGTTGAGAGAAAAATGGTGTTCTTTTAATTAACTATTTGTTATTCTTCCTATTAAAGATTTGATATTTATCATTGTAAAGTGAGCTATTGTCAACAAATTAAAATCTTGAATGATACATTGATAGGACATATTCATGTCCATATAATTTAGATTTTTTTTTGTGATGTTCATAAACATTATACTATGAAAAATTATACAACCAACATAAATTATATAGCTAGTTATCACAACTTCATCCATTATCAATACAAAATTCATAAAAATATTTAATTTGATGATATTTTTTATTCAATTATATTATGTAAACATAAACATATCATCATTAATATCATTGTCACCATCTAAAAAACATAAAAATAAACACCATCATACTATCATTAACATAAAACTAATAACAATAAGCATGAACGTACCATCATAAACATTATTTTACTGCGTATTCATCTAACATATACATCTTATAGATTTAAACATCATCTAACACACATATAATCTAACAATAACAAGTAACAAAACACAAGTTTCAGTTTCTAACATAATGAACATCATCGAACCTGATCTAACATACACATCATGACCATCGAGATATAAATAAACATCAACATCTGCAAAATGGAAAATGACATATATATATATATAAACAATTGCATCAAAATGATGATAAATCTCATATATACATGTCTAGTCCACCCTCGAAACCATATCATAATCACTATCTATCAACCCACAAGATGTATCAGCACCTCCAGTGGTAGAGTTAGAGGCATGATCAGTACCTCTTCTAGGAAATAATATATCATGTAGATCAGTAGGAAAGACATCTCTAGGAATCTGGATCATCCCACCCGATCTAAGCATCATCTCCAAAGCTGAGGGGACTAGTGGATGAGGATCATGGGGAGTTGATGGATTAATATAGGTTGGTCGGTCACATAGGTATAAAGTATTAGATGTTGGATCTGTTGAAGGAGGGGGAGGTGGAGGAGACGATGGAGGAGGTGATGTAGGTGTAGGAGGGGGTGGATGAGATTTCGAAGGTGGAGGAGTAGGAGGTGGAGTCCAAGGAGGATGTGCAGTGGATGTGGAGGCCACCCCATCAGTCGAAGTAGTTGATGGAGAAGGAGATGGAATAGGAGGTCGAGTATCTCCACTCTCATTAGACGATGAACTACCATGAGGGATGGAATCCAAAAGAATGCAATAACCAACAATGTGTTGTATCAAGCTCCTGATATCAAGAGGAATCATCCTCCATATATCAATGTATCGGTCCTACATCTGAATATCCCTGACAAAAATAGGTTGAACCCGTTGATCCACTAAAATATGGCCAACCTATTTGCAATATCTGGTCTGAACCTCTTCTTTGGCATCCGTCGAAGGCCAAGCATGGCTATATGAGGCACCTATGGTTGATCCCACATCTCTATGTCATCATCCTCATCAGCCTGCGATGGAGGAGGCCCTACATCACCATTAAATGTGCCAATATCTGTAAAATATATAGTACACAATAATAATTAGACAATTTCATTAAACATGAATTTAATATAACAATTTAAAACATATTTCATTTGCATTAAGTATAACGAGAATAAAATGAAAATAGCTTAAATTAAAAAGAATGCTAAATTTACCTCTATGATCAGGTGGCTCGTCTTGGGTGAAGAAGATGTAGGTACACCCTCTCCAATCCAACCCCGCATATGTATATGCAACCATATCTACTTGAGGATGGTCCTCATCTCCTAACATGTCAAGCACATCTATGGTAATCCTCACAGGAAACTCTGGATGCCCCCTCTTCGGCATCATCTTCCCACACATTCCCATACACACACATGTCATCAACCTAGGAGGGTGTTGGTCAAAATATGGCCTAGCTATCGAAAATCTCTCAAAAAATAGACAAAATAAATCTGATCCAAAGGGGAATTTCCCCCTCCCACCAATACATGCACGACTTCAACCGAGAGCATAAAAAACTTGTCGTAAAAAATAGAAGACCACCTAATGCATCTATGTGCTTGCACTAAAGAATCAACATAATATAATAAAGGGTGTCATGTCCCCACAAAATTGAGCATTGGAATAAGTTCCTAACCCAACCAATCCCTTGGGTTGAGGAGGTAATTGCATAACCATGGGGTTAAATTTTGTATTCCAGGCAATTAATTAATTAGGAGTGTGCATTTTATTTTATCCATAGTTTTCTATCCACTTGGAATAAATACTTATGGTGCATTTAATATTATTGGTGCAATTAATATTTTTACTATTATTTTGAATAAATGGATAAAATACTCCACTAAGGTGCATTAGTGGATAAGGTTGGAGAGTGACTTGAGGAGAAAGTCAAGTAAAGCACATGAGTCCAAAAATGATGCCAAAAATGAGAAAAGATGAATATTTTAGGAAAATCTGCATAAAACAGAAACCAGGATAAAACAGTAAAAGCAAGAAAGTCTGAAAAGCAGGAAAGTTCAGAAAACAAGGAAAGTCAGAAAAAGAGGAAAAAGAAGGAAAGCGAAAGCAAAGAAAAGAAAAAGGAAAGGAAGGAAAGCAATCTTTCCTAATACACTCAAGGAAGGCACATTCCTCATGGAGACCTTCTCTCCAAGTCATGAAATATCTATAAATAATTCCATTAGCACCAGATTCACATATTTGTTTGTATGAGAAATTTTATGAATGCATTTGTGCATCTGAGACGTGAGAGATGTGCCCCTAGCCAAGCATGGGAGATGTGCTCCAAATTTCTGTGAGAGGATGATGGAATTCAACCATTTTCAATTAGTTTAATTGCAGGTACTTAATATTATAAATTTGAATTTAAATTTCAGAAGGCATCATCATCTAGTTCACATATCAAATCTTCAAGCCTTCTTGAGCTTCTGCAACTAGTTTCTTATATACAAGAAGAGATATATTTATATCACTTTCTAAGAGGAATATTGGTAAATTTATTATGTAATAATAGAGGATGTAATTTTTGGATATCATTCCATTCAATACAAAATACATAAATCTGATTTCTTCTCCAATTTCTCTACCCCTTCTAGATTTAGCTAGAATTTGACTAGCTTTCAGTGTATGATTTATAAGTCAATGAGTATAAGTCCAAATGAAGTCATTCTTGTTTATGGAGTTATATAATATGGCATATGTCATGATAAATTCCTTGTTTCATAAATTCATTAGCCTTTGAGTACTATTTGGGAATCCATAATTCGAACTAGTTTAGTTGTCCTAAAATGCAATTTTACTAGGTTTATTGTAAGACTTGTCCATATATTCATATAAATTTATGAGATGATATTTTATGATTAAATTATTGTAAATTAATTTTAATGAACCTATATGATGTCTTCAAAAATCTCCCCCATCCTTCAGTCAAGTTTCCTACCCATACTAGTCTGCATATGCTGAGAACCCCAAGAGGATTGGAGTAGAGTTCATCCAGGATGTTATTGAAACATAAATGGTATCCATACCTTTTTCAAAGGTATCATTCCATAACAGAGTTTCCTATCCATCCCAATCCTTTGAACTAATCCATTCTCAGTCCATTTAGCTTCCACAATCATTGTTTTAGTCAATTTTGAGAAGTCGAGAGTTTTTGTGCCACAATCCTAATTTGGTGCATTACAGTGGTATCAGAGCATGGTCCTATGAACCTTCTCTTTATTTTATCCTATGATTCCAAGAAGATACTCAGAATACAAGAATAAAGATACTTTGGCAGAAGATGAAGAACAAATTAGTTCTACAGAAGGGAAAATACAAGAGGAATCAAATATGTTTCCCAATGATGACAATGATATCAAACACTTGGTTCAGACCATGATGAAGGGGATGCAAGATATCTCACTTAATATAGATCAGAGTGGAAAGGAGACTAGAGAGTTCTTATCTTAGCAGCTAGGAAGCAAGTTGGGAGAAGGGAGCAACAATGGAACCCCACATGGTGAGAGGAGGAGAAGTGGTGGCCATATTTTCTCAAAGAATGGGCCTTACATTCGCCCTAATGACTTCAACATGGAATCACTGTGACAATCTGCAGGAAGATCTCACAGCTAGAACAAATCTCACTAATATCACTTAAGAATTGTAGAGAAGAAAGAAGAATAGATGAATCAATAATCACTCATGAACACAGAAAATGGAGAATAGCAGTATAATCATACATCAGTTGTAAGCTGGCACTCTGAATAGTGAATAATAACTGAATACAATCAAATGAATTTGAATTCCTCCTAAGGTCATTCAAATTCTCCTCAATGTGTGGCTTGGATGACATTGGAGACATCATCCAATTAGTAATAGTGTTCACAAGTGGTCAAACATCAGTCAAATGAGTCTAATTGAGTCTAACTGGTGCATGTGGAAAAAATGTAGGGAAGGAGACTACAATGTGGGTGCATGAGGAGCTGTCAGTAGTCAATATAGCTGATATAGTCTCTCTGGAGGTCTATCTAAGTGGTTCAATCAATTAAACTAGTAATCAATCCCCAAATCAAGGAACAAATCCACTAATCACGGAACTAACTGAAGAATCTCCTAAATAGGTGGAAGAGGGTGCACGTGTACTCCAATGATGAAAAAAAGGGCGCATATGTGGCTAGGAGGTATAGAATTGAGCAAAAACAGGCTCCTAGGGCTGAAAAACTAAGGACTAGATGTTGGGAGGCTACGATACTGAGGAATGGATGCATGCATGATGACTGGATGCATACAGAATGCATGAAGGCATGCAAAATATAAAAATATGGTGATAATATTCCAACACCCCCCCGCAAGCCAAAATATGAGGAACAATTGAAATGGTAGAGCCCTGGTAACTGAGACCAAAGGTCACCTCGTACAAAAATCTAAAATAAATAAAGTGAGGAAAGAGGGAAAAACCAGTGGGAAGAAATCCCCCCCCTCAAGATAGACTGTGGTAGGATGATCAATCATGTACATCACTCACGCCAAATGGTAAGTGCACTTCTCCACCAAATAAAGATCTATCGACAAGAAATGGATCTATAATGTGAGAAGTATGAAAACTTCCATTCTGAAAATCAAATCTGGTTCTCCTCAGATGAAGTGGATCTCCAACCAAATCTCTAATAGATCGAAGAGTAGTGGCTTCCCATCTAGGAAGAGCAGGATCATCAAGTGTAAGATCATCAGGTTCTTGTGGATCTAGATCTTCCATTCACTCATCTTCACTAATAGGTGCTAGATCTTTAGTTTCTTGTGGATCTAGATCTAGCATTCGTTCTTTATCATCTTCACTCTCATACTCTGAATCTGAATTGTCATGTGATGAATATTCTTTCTCTTTCTCATCAACGCTTCCAAACTCTGAATCTCAAGGTGGATCATGCTCCAAAGATATGTGCTTGAATTCTCCTTCAGTGGAAGCAAGTGAATCTGGCTGAGACTTCTTGAACTTGCTCTTTTGACCAAACATGGTAGGAACACATCAAAAAATGTGAATATCATTCTGAAACATGTGATCCACACCAACTGAGGTAGGATTAGATCCATGAATGTGCATGTAGTTCTTTGATATCTCCTTTGAACCAACATGGGTAATATTTTTACCAAATGAGCTATGACATGATGATGGTGGATCTTCAACAAGATCATTGGTGTATGCAATAGTGGTGGTGGCCCACTTTGCAATAGGATTTGAACCAATAGGTTCTATATCTTCAGGTTCGTGTGGATCTGGATCTAGCTTTCGCTCTACTCCCTGAGTCTTCATTTCCTCAACCTTTCTTGTTTTATTTTTTCCATTCAAGCAACCTTTACAGATACCTTGGGAAAATATGAGATTGGGTAGATCTTTTTTGATTTTGCATGCTCTGCAAATGTTTGTAGTCAAGATGCCCAAATATTTCATGCCATAATCTACTCTATTCATTTGCATGAATGTGAAGACAATACTTCTTTGAGATAGGTAAGAAGTGTGAGAACTCATAGAGTTTCAACTTATGATTTGCAACTCCTTTTGCAATGGTATATCCTGATACCATGTCTTGAATTTAGAACTCATTGGGAGAGAATATCACCCTCTTGGGCTCTCCAGTGTGGGTCATCTGATATACTGAAATTATATTTGCAGTGAGTGTGGGGACATGGAGCACATCTGAGAAGTACCCATGATCAAGTTTGATTCTTCCAATCCCTTCAGAAGAGACCTCAGAATCATTGCCCAACATGATGGATTGGTCCAACAGTAGATTCAAAACCAGTTAAGAGATCCTTGGAGGAAGACATGTGTCTTGATGCTCCAAAATCTATGATGAAGGAGGATTGTGATGATGCTCCTATCATGAGAGCATGGAATCTCTCTTTGTCCTCAGATCCAGATGGTTCATTCTCTTTCTTTATAGCACATGCAGGTACTGGAAGATTATTTTTTTCAAGAAGTGAAGCCATGAGATCTATGGTCTTATTCATACATGAAATCTCAGGATGATCATATCCTCTATTGCAGTATGTGCATTTGGATTTACCCTTTTGAGTTTGCTTGTCTTTCTTTAGATTCGAAATTCCATTTGACTATTTTGGACTCTGCTTCTACTTTTGGTCATTCGACCTCGTTTCATAAAAAAAAATTTCCCTTTACCATTCACTCTTCTCATCTTAGTGGCTGCAAGAGCTTAATCCAATTTGGTTTTTATCATTCCCATATGCACTAGCTTCTCCTCCTCAAGTGTGAGGAATTGGATGAAGTCTTCAAGTGAAGGGAACTTCCATTTTGAAATGGACAACTTTGTTGACTGGAAGGTTGAAATAAACACTGAATAATCAGGTCCTAGCTTCGACATTATGGAAAGGATGAGTTGTTTTTCTTCCTTCCCAATCCCATACCTCTTCAATTGTGAAATCAAGTTCTTGAATTTGTTGAGAAACTCAGTGATAGTTTCAAAACTGCTTGGGCTCATGGAGATGAGCTCATTTTATAACTTATGACCCTTCAAGTCATCCTTCTGTCCAAGAAGAGATTCAAGCTTGTCCCAAACCTCCTTTGGAGTCTTCAGATCAATAACATGAAAGTGTAGGTATTCAGAAAAGCTAAGTAGAAACAGTCCTACTGCTTCATCAAGCTTGTCTAATTACTTGGATTTCTCTACTACACGAGTGGGCTCAACTACAAAGTCATTCACCAATCTAGAAAGGCTCTTCGAATTCAAGAAGATCTCCATATTTCCCTTCCATTCGAATTAGTTGAATGAATTCAACTTGATATCCATGATACTGAAGAATTCAAAGTTGAAGAGGGGATAGTCTTGCAAAACAAATGAGAATTATGAAATGGAGATATGCTGCAATTTGAAATGAACACTACCTTAGGACACTAATAACATGTGATTGGGTCCTTCACACCTGGATAGACCTCACTGGATTGCTCCAGTGAATTCAAGGAAATAGCACCAGGATTTGCTGTAAAAACCCAGAGGCTTCTGGTGCTCAATGAAATACAATTTCTCAAAGAATTGCTGCAACTGATACTGCTACAATTAGAATAGATGTTGTCAGCTCTGATACCATGTGACAATATCTCACAGCTAGAACAAATCTCACTAATATCACTCAAGAATTGCAGAGAATAAAGAAGAATAGATGAATGAATAATCACTCATGAACACAAAAAATGGAGAATAGCAGTATAATCATACATCAACTATAAGCTGACACTCTGAATAATGAATAATAACTGAATACAATCAAATGAATTTGAATGCCTCCTAAGGTCATTCGAATTCTCCTCAATGTGTGTCTTGGATGACATTGGAGACATCATCCAATCAATAATAGTGGTCGCAAGTGGTCAAACATCAGTCAAATGAGTCTAACTGAGTCTAACTTGTGCATGTGGCACAAATGTAGGGAAGGAGACTCCAATGTGGGCACATGAGGATCTATCAATAGTCAGTATAGCTGATCTAGTCTCTCTGGAGGTATATCTAATTGGTTCAGACAGTTACACTAGTAATCAATCCCCAAATCAAGGAACAGATCCACTAATCATGGAACTAACTGAAGAATCTCCTAAATAGGTGGAAGAGAGTGCACTTGTACTCCAGTGATGAAAACAAGGGTTCATATGTGGCTAGGAGGGATAGAACTGAGCATAAACAGGCTCATGGGGCTAAAACACTGAGGACTAGGTGCTGCGAGACTACCATACTGATGACTGGATGCATGCAGGCATGAAAAATATAAAAATGATCGTGAGGATATTCCAACAATCACCATCATACTCCAAACCTACGATGTCCAAGTTTACTGAAGAACAAAGAGAAGAACCTGAGGTTCGAAAAGGAGGACTTGCTTCATTGGAGGACAAGTATGTTGAGTACTTTACATTGAATGATGAATGAAGATGAGAGTTACCTTTCAAAGACTTCTGTGATCTGCAATATAAGTCCAACCCAAGAGGAGGCTTCAAAATGAAAAATCAGAACTATGAACTCATAAATTTCATTGGTAATATTTCTTTACCCTATTTTGATGGTTCGTAGAAATGCACTGCTAACTCTTGGATTCAGAAACTTGACACATATTTTTAGATGAATCTAATGGTTGAAAGAGATGCCATCAAGATGCATACTCTACACTTAGATGGAGAAGCAAATGACTGGTGGTTTCATGACCTAAAGACTCTTGGGCATGACCAAGTGACCGCCTATGAATATTTCACAAGAAGGTTGGCCGAAAGGTTTGGGAGAAGAGATCCCGAGATCACCTTCAAAGAACTAGCACATGTGAAGCAAACTGGAACTCCTAAAGACTACATCTCTTAGTTCTAAAAATTAGTTGTGATGGTCTTTGATATTTCAGAAGCAATGTTGATCTTATTGTTCATTGAAGGCTTATCAAAACCTTTGAAAATATTGATGAAATCCTACATATTCCCTACCTTGCAGTATGCATTAAGTCGAACCAGAGACTTGCAAGATTCTCTTCCAAAAACCAGATTTCCTCCAAGGAATTTTGGTCCTACTTAGTTCAAGAATCAAAGGCCACCAATGAAGAGTCCTATTGGAAATTTCAGAAAGGATAACTATGCTAAGGACCGAGATGAGCTTAGAAGAAATAAACTGTGCTTCACCTGTAAAGAGACTTGGGTTCCAATACATAGATGTGCCAAACGAAAGGCACACTAAATTGAGGTCCACTCAGAGAGAGAACCTGATGAGGAAGAAGGAGAAGGCCCAATAGACAGAGAAGTGGCCTATGAGTCTGTGTTGATGTATTTTTAACTTCGGAAGATATTCACTTGTATATTACATTTGTACCTTATTGTATATCCAACAGAGATGTATTATTCCTCTGATTGGAAGTGTTGTCATTTGTATTTGCAAGTGTCGCAAGTTACATTGTAAGTGTTGTCATTTGTATTGATGGGTTATTAGACCACCAGTGTGGGGTCGGCCCTAGTTAGGTCACGTGGTTGGGTTATTAGGCTTCCTTAGGAAGTCGTCCCTATTGGTTTATTGGTAGGTCAACTCAATGTATAAATAGAGGGTGTGCCTCTCTCATTTTATTCATTCACTCACTTCTCAAGCTCGCATAGCTAAGAGAGAAAGTGGCGCACAAGTGGAGGAGGAGGAGTATCTGCTAGAGACATCGCTTTGGGTTTGATCATTGTGATCTTGGTTTGTGGCTTATCTTATCTCTGAGGAAGTTGCGAGGTTTTTCACCTTCTTGGTTTTCCCCGAGGAAACTCTGTGTCTCTTGTGTGCTTGTGTTATTGTGTCTATGATTGATATGTTATAGTTTTGTTGTACATGTTATTCTCTTAGTGATCATGAATGATAATGGAATGAAATTATTGAAAAATTAACATGGTATTAGAGTTGACCTAAGAAGAAGGCATTGTGCAGCTGTGGAAGCTATGGCTTCTTAATTTTTGGGTTTCTCTCCACATATCATCAAAGGAAGGAGGCTATATTGACTCTCCTAGTAAGGGCGCATCTTTCGGTCGAGACAGAATTCAATTCTAAGCATTTTCAGTTTTGACCTAATCTCTTCTACAGGAAATTAGGGTTTCGGAGAAAGTTGGAATTTTTGAAATATGAGACCACATCTGGAAGCTCCTTTGAAAAATCAAAGTTTAGAGCATTGGATCGAACTTTTTGGCTGGGTGAAGCTCCGGGAAAATCAAACCCTAGTTCAAGGTCCTGTCTAGTGAATCCGGAAGTTTCAAAGGCAATTTTGAGGGGTCAAATTTTGCAGTTTTCAAATTTGGAGTATACTAGCTTGACCAGCTCAGCAAGGCGCATCTTTCTATCCTATCATAATTTTGAAATTCAAATTTTGAATTTTTAGGGTTTCTATGACAAACCGTAATCCAGCTCCAGATCCAGTTTTCAGCAAATCAAGTGGTAAGACCTAATAACTTTTTTATTTCTATTTGAAGTACTCTTTAAGATGTCTCACTACACCAAGCTTGAGGATAAGTTTGAAGGGGATGATAATTTCCAAGCCTGGAAGTATAGGATTGGGTTAATCCTAGAAGAGAATGAGTTGGACACTTACATAAGTGAAGAGGTTCCAGTTCCAAAGGGAGAAGAGGCTAAGGCCTTGCACAAGAAGAACTTGGTAAAAGCCAAGAGAATCATTGTTGATTCTATTAAGGACCATCTCATACCCCATGTGTCTTCCCTAAATACACCTAAGGATGTGTTTGACTCTTTGACTAAGTTGTTTGAAGGAAAGAACATAAATCGGAAGATGACTCTGCAGAACCAATTGATAGGGGTAAAGATACAGAATGGAGAGACCATTCAATCCTACTTTTCTAAGGTCTCTCAAATCAAGGAACAACTTGAAGCTGTGGATGAAATAGTGGAAAATGGAGAAATTGTAATGACCACATTGAATGGCCTACCTAGATCATGGGACTCCTTCATCCAAGGAATCTGTGCAAGAAAGAAATTGATCTCTTTTAGTAGACTGTGGGAGGAATGATCACAAGAAGAATCTAGGCTTGTGGCCCGAGAAGACAAGATGGGAAATGAATATCAAGCTCTCACAACAAACACAAACAAAGGTAAGTTCAAGAGGGAGCAATCTTATCACAAGATAACTCCACACCACCATCAAAGAGATAAGAAATATTTGAGGTGCTTTACTTGTAATAAGAAGGGACACTTTTCTTCAGATTGTCCCAAGAATAACAAGAACAAAAACAACAACAACTACAACAAGAAGAGGAAGAGAAACAAGAAGAGATATCATGCTCATGCTGTTGAGGATGATGAACCTCCCAAGAAGAATACTAGGGTAGAAAGTGAAGACTCTTCAAGTGAGGAAAAATATGTGTTGATCTTTGCTCTCATAGGTACTATCTCTCATGGATGTGATGATTGGCTTATTTATACTGGGGCTTCCAAACACATGACTAGGTTTAAAGAATCCTTTATAGTTCTATATGAACATGAGCCACCTCATAAGGTGAAACTTGGTGATGACTATGAATATCCCATAAAAGGAAGTGGTGAAGCCTCCTACAAACTAGACTCTGGGAAGTCTTTGAAGATGAAAGATGTTCTATATGTACCTGGACTCAAGAAGAATCTTCTCTCCATATCATCTTTGGATGCAAAAGGAATGAGAATTGCATTTGTGGATGGCCAAGTACTCATGTGGCCAAAGGGTAAGACCATAGATGATGCAGTAGTGATTGGAGAGAAAGAGGGAGTATTGTACAAATTGAAGGGACAAACTGAACATGCCATGGTACATGAATCCATGGAGCCAAGTGAAATTTGGCATAGAAGGCTTACACACATGCACTACAGAGCACTACCAATTGCAAGAAAAGTTGTGGAAGGTCTTCCTGAAATCCAGTCAAAGCATGAAGGCATTTGCAAAGGATGTGCAAAAGGGAAGAACACTAAGAAGGCATTTCAAAGTAGTGAAAGAAAAGCAAAAAGAATCTTGGAGATTATCCACTCCAATGTATGCGGACCAATGTCATCTAGTTCTCTGAGTGGGTATGCATATTATGTTTCCTTCATTGATGATTTCTCTAGGAAGACTTGGGTTTATTTCTTGAAGAATAAAGATGAAGTGTTTGATAAGTTCAAGGAATTCAAAGCCTTGTTAGAAAATAAAACTGATAAGAAGATCAAGACCTTCAGATCCGACAATGGCGGAGAATTCACTTCAGGAGATTTCAAGAAGTTATGCAGTTATTCAGGGATTAAGAGGGAGTTGACCACTTCTTACAATCCACAACAGAATGGGGTTGCAGAAAGGAAGAAAAAAACTATCATGGAAATAGCACAGGAAAATCTTCATGACAAAGATCTACCCACAGGGGCTTCACTAGAAGGAAATATGATATCACATTCATTCATATTGCGGTATTTAATATTCATGAAAAACTAAAAATTATATTGCTTATATATTAAGGGGAAAAGGGTTTTTTTATTTAATGTAATAATACAAAAATACATTGGGGTATTTTTTATATGGGAAGGCTGGCAAATATCCGCAAAATGGAGATGGAGGGATCACGATCGGATGAGAAATCGGTTTGAGGCAAGGCTCGGGCTTACCAATACGCAGGGAAATCGCATCTTGAGGCATGCTTGAGGCCAGGGGTTTTGTGGTGAAGTGGGTTTCCAGTCGATCATAGTCAAGAGACAATGGTCATTGACAGCCAATTGTTACCAATAGCACTCATCCAGTTGTTACCAATAGCCTTGGGAGGCTCTAATCCTCTAGGGCCTGTTATAGGCCCTCGATAGACCTTGGGGGCTTGGATACATAGCCCACAATAGGCTTAGTCAGCGATTGCGGAACTGCAACATGTAATCTAAATGTTGTACTATGTGCATTGGCTCTATTGACATACAAGAAGTGATCTCGTATCTCTTCATTAGACCATTAGATGTTGCAAATCATAATGATATGTGGTTGAGTAATTTCATTGTGGGTGAAGTAATGTGCATCCAAAATATACATCGAAAGAAGCAAGGTGCATTGTAGAATGCATGCGGGGTCATAATAGGGGTATCATATCAATATACTAGGTAGAAATATAAAGGGGTATAAAAAATGTTAATGAAAAAATTGATACAAACCATATCTAGTGAAAATAGGAATTTTTTTAAATTGGGAAGCCATATTGGGAGGGGGTTAAAAAAAAACGATTTTGGAAGGCATTTTCAAATATTTAGTGAAATTAAGGGTATTGTTTCATATGCCACGAACGAACGTGCTATGATAGCGGTTTATTGAGTGAATCCTCCATGGATCTGCCTATGCATCTATGGGAAGAAGCAGCTAGGACATCTATATATGTGCATAACAGAATACCCCACAAGATACTTGAAAAAAAACACCAAAAGAATTTTTCTCAGGTAAGAAACCTGAAGTTAGGAATCCAAGGATATTTGGTTGTCCAGTATACACACACATTCCAAAAGAAAAGAGGACAAAGCTAGATCCTTCGGGAAAGAAGGGCATCTTTGTGGGTTACAGTGAAAGCTCGAAGGCATACAAAATCTACTTTCCAAGGTTCAAGAAGATTGACATCAGCAGGGATGTACCATTTGATGAAGAATTAGCATACATCAAATAAAGGAAGACACCTGTTGAAGACAATGAAGAACCAAAGGTAACTAGATTTCAAGACACCACTATAAATGAAGCAATTCTAGAAGAAGTTTGTGAAATTGAAGATCCACAAGAACCTGTAGATCCACCCCATGAGAAGAACTCTCACAAGAGGAAACCTGCATGGGCTAGAGAGCTCATCCAAGATGCAAAAAGGTATGGTATTCCTTAAGAGGAACACAGAGAAAGGAAAAGGAAAAGGTCACACACTAGCTATGTTGCCTTTCTCTGTGATATTATGAACAAAGAACCTTCCAGTTATGAAGAGGCAATGGAAAAGAAAGAATGGAAGGATGCCATGGTTAAGGAATACCAATCGATCATGAAGAATGTTGTTTGGGATGTGGTCCGAAGACCAGAAGGGAAGTCTATTGTGACTTCCAAGATGATCTATAAGATCAAGCATACTGCAGATGGTAGCATAGAGAAATACAAGGCGAGGTTTCTAGCTCGTGGCTTCTCCCAGAAAGAGGGGATAGACTATGAAGAGACTTTTGCACCTGTAGCCAGATACACTTCTATTAGAACAGTACTTTCTCTGGCTACAGTGATGAAGTGGAAGATACACCAGATGGATGTCAAGACAACTTTCTTGAATGGTGTAGTCGAAGAGGAAGTGTATGTAGAGTAGCCACTTGGTTTTGAGACACATGACAAGGATTCATATGTGTGCAGGTTCAAGAATGCCTTGTATGGCTTGAATCAATCTCCTAGGACTTGGTATGGTAGGATAGACAGCTTTCTATCCAGTTTGGGATTTACCAAGAATAAAGCGGATTCCAACCTTTACTACAAGGTTGAGGAAGGAAATCCTGTGATACTACTATTGTATGTGGATGACCTGTTTGTTACAGGAGAGGATAGGTTGTTGTCGACACCAAGAGGAAGCTTGCTTCCGAGTTTGAGATGAAGGACTTGGGAATGATGCACTACTTTCTAGGCATGGAGGTGTGGCAGAGTGCAGATGGAATCTTCCTTGGAAAAGGGAAGTATGTAGTAGATATCCTGAAGCGGTTCAGGATGATGGGCTGCAAGGACATGGCCACACCTATGGCATCAAACCTGAAGCTTCTGTGTGATCCTTCATCTAAGCCAATTGATGTCACGGTGTATCGTTAGATGATTGGATCTTTGATGTACCTGATGAACACGAGACCAGATATTTGCTTTGCGGTGAACACATTGAGCCAGTTCCTAATGGATCCGAGAGGTGTTCACCTGGTTGCTATAAAGAATATTCTGAGGTACTTGAAGTGTACAATTGATTATGAGATCAAGTATCATGTGAATCAAAAGTTTAACCTGGAGGATTATGTTGATTTAAATTGGGTAGGCAGTGGTACGGATAGGAAGAGCACTTCGGGGTGTTGCTTTAGTATGGGATCAGGTGTGATCTCTTGGTTTAGCAGGAAGTAGTCTTACATAGCACTGAGTACAGCCGAAGCAGAGTATGTCACCGCTTGTTCGGCTAGTTGTGAGGCAGTATGGCTGAGGAAGCCACTGTCTGAGTTATTTGATCACCCGTTGGATTCTACCTGTATCTATTGTGACAACCAAATTTGTGTGAAGTTGTCTGAGAACCTGGTGTTCCATGATAGGTCGAAGCACATCGAGATCAAATATCACTATATCAGGGATATGGTGCAGAGAGGAGCAATTAATCTCCTCTATGTTGCGTCGGATGAGCAGGTTGCAGATGTGTTGACGAAACCACTAGCTAGAGTGAAGTTTGAATACTTCAGAGAAAGGCTTGGTGTTCTTCAAATTGAAGATACTTCAAGGAAGAAGTGATGGGACACATTTGGAGGAGCCATTCCAAGCATAGTGATATGAGGATCCTTTCCATGGCTGTGGATGTAAGCGCTATGTGATGAGCATCAGGACAATGCTCCAGTTACTTCTATGTATGATGATTAGGATGATCATGTATGATGATATGCATCAGGTGGATTTTTTGTATGATCGGTTTGATTATACGGTGATGATGAGTATCAGGACGATTCTCCAGATGATATGCATCAGGACGATGTTATGACGATGATCATGATGATCATGTGATGATGATATGCATCAGGACGATGCTATGATGATCATCATGCGATGATGATATGCATTAGGACGATGCTATGACGATGATCAGGATGATCATGTGATGATGTGCATTAGGACGATGTACAGTATGATGATGATCAGTATGATGATGATCAGTATGATCATGAGTATCAGGATGATACTCCGTGGCCATGGACAGGTTGTGCAGATAAGCATATAATCTTGCCCTGGGATATTTGCAGATACTCTTGCGAGGTTTTTCCTATGGCATGTAATAGTTCCCTGAGAGATCTGGAAAATGCTCTTTCGAGGTTTGCTTTGGGATGACATACAATATTGCATTGGGAGATTTGATAGGTTGAGCAGTACGCTCGTAATCAATCCTGGGATGCTCTTTCAAGGTTTTGTCCTATGGCATATAATATTTCCCTAGGAGATCTGATAGGTTGAGCAGTACGCTCATAATTAGTCCTGGGATGCTCTTTCAAGGTTTTTCCATGACCACATGTAATATTTCCTCGAGAGATCCGATAGGTTGAGAAGTACGCTTGTAATCAGTCCTGAGATGCTCTTTTGAGGTTTTGTGGTGACCACATGTAATATTTCCTTGGGAGATCCGATAGGTTGAGCAGTATGCTTGTAATCAGTCATGGGATGCTCTTTCAAGGTTTTGTGGTGGTCACATATAATATTGCCCTGGGAGATCCGATAGGTTGAGCAGTAAGCTCGTAATCAATCCTGAGATGCTCTTTCGTGGTTTTGTGATGCACATAATAAGTCATGAGGATTCCATAGTATGGCCAGTGATGATGAAGACCTACAGGAGGCTATGCCTACATCCAGCATGAAAAAGGGATAGCTTTGTAGAAATTCCTATGACGAGAAGAATTCAAAGATATCCCAGTGATCGATATGTCGAGTACAGCAGCATTGATGATGATGATGCTATGTGATCCAGTGATGATGATCCAGCTCCAAAATTGAAGACTTGCGCCAGTATGTATTGATGACCTGTGTCTCGAGAATACCTTCCTAGTTAAGAGGGAGTGTTGATGTATTTGTAACTTCAGAAGATATTCACTTTTATATTACATTTGTACTTTATTGTATATCCAACAGAGATGTATTATTCCTATGATTGGAAGTTTCATCATTTGTATTAGCAACTGTCGCAAGTTACATTGTAAGTGTCGTCATTTGTATTGATGGGTTATTAGACCACCAATGTGAAGTCGGCCCTAGTTAGGTCATGTGGTTGGATTATTAGGCTTCCTTAGGAAGTCGACCATGTTGGTTTATTGGCACGTCAAGTTAATGTATAAATAGAGGGTGTGCCTCTCTCATTCTATTCATTCACTCACTTATCAAGCTCGCATAGCTAAGAGAGAAAGTGGTGCACAAGTGGAGGAGGAGGAGTATCTGCTAGAGACATCTCTTTGGGTTTCATCATTGTGATCTTGGTTTGTGGCTTATCTTATCTTTGAGTAAGTTGTGGGGTTTTTCACCTTCTTGGTTTTCCCTAAGGAAACTCTGTGTCTCTTGTGTGATTGTGTTATTGTGTCTATGATTGATATGTTGTAGTTATGTTGTACATGTTATTCTCTTAGTGATCTTGAATGATAATGGAATGAAATTATAAAAAAATTAATAGTCTGCAGAAGAAGGACCTCATCCTGAGGTGGTAAAGATTGCAGTTCTCTAAGGAGTACCTCTCACTACAACAAAATAGCCCTTTAGGGGCGGTTTTGTCTTGCGGGGGTGTTAGTAAACCCCCCCCTAAAAGTTTTTTCAGACATTTGGAGGCGGTCTTCTAAAACCGCCCTTAAAAGTCATGGAAATTGGACTTTTGGGGGCAGTTTTTTAAAACCGCCCCCAAAAGTCCTGAAATTTGACTTTTGGGGGCGGTTTTGGGAAAACCCCCCCTAAAAGACCAATTCTCATAACTTTTGGGGGTGGTTTGTCAAACCCCCCCTAAAAGTCATGAGAATTGAAGTTTTGGAGGCGGTTTTTTTGGAACCCCCCTTAAAAGTCCTTAAATTTGACTTTTGGGGGCGGTTTTGGGAAACCCCCTATAAAATCCCAATTTTCATAACTTTTGGGGGCGGTTTGTCAAAACCCCCTCTAAAAGTCATGAGAATTGAACTTTTGAAGGTGGTTTTTTTGGAACCCCCCTTAAAAGTCATGAGAATTGAACTTTTGGAGGCGGTTTTTTTGGAACCCCCCATAAAAGCCCAATTCTCATAACGTTTGGGGGTGGTTTGTCAAAACCCCCCCTAAAAGTCATGGGAATTGAAATTTGGGAGGCGGTTTTTTTGTAACCCCCCTTAAAAGTCATGATTGAATTGAACTCTTGAGTGATGATTAAGGCCTTGTGACATCACATAATCTCTAAATAGTGAATCTAATTTCAACTACAAGTGGGATATGTTGGTAATTTTTAGATTTGTAACACCAAAAATGAAAATTTTCTTGTCAATTTCAACATGCTAGTAATTTTCATTCTGCCATTACCCTTTCTTCTCATTGTTTTCCCCTTTTTGTGAAGGGTGACTCAAGTGGATTCCAATGGATAACAATGGCAACAAGAGAGCATAACATAACATAGACATGCGCATATCCAAGGCCTAGAATATATTTCAAACTAATGAGTTGAGTGAATTCAAGATTCAATTACAATAATTATTAGCCAAAGCGTTCATATGACCAAGTGCATCACCTTGGATAGAACACATATTGGTAGTCAATAACAAGGATGGAACCTTTATGATGTGCATTGGTTATTCAATGTTAAATAAGGTGACAATTAATTAAGTACAAGTACCTCCTACCCAAATTGATGATCCTCTTTATTAACTTAGATGGGAAAAGGTTTTTCCAAAGTTGGAGTCAAGTTTTGGGTATCATCATATGAGAGAAAAGACTCGCGATTTGCATTATTTAAGATGTGCCACCACCTGTCACCTTGTTGTAGACACATGCCACCTTTCTGTAGACACATGTTAGTGCATACTGGTACTGACTCAATTAACTGCGTGAAGAATGAGCTCTCCACCATCGTCATCGGTGCCTATGACCAGAGACGGTCAAGGAAGAACTTTAGGTTAAACATGCACGATAATGGCATGGTTCTGAACTTTACATGTATTGTTCCTGAGGAGTTGTTGTTAACACGAAGCTTTGGACCCAGTCTAATAAAATACGAGGAGACATAATTTTAAAGTTAACCAAAATTTAAATACATTGGTCAGGGTCGATGCTATATATTCAACTTCATCAGTTTCGTTTCATCAGTTGCCATGTGTGCCTTAAAACAATGAGTGGAGGTGTCTTTCACCAAATTCCCAATTCCACTTTGATCCTTATTTGTTGCACCATCGAAGAATCCCATGGGTGAATTACCAAATAAAATTGGTCGATTTATCAAAAATTTTACTTTGTCTGCACCTAGATCTATGATGAATTCTGCTGATGCTTTAATAATCCTTCTCCCAACCTCCTCTAGGTTTTATCTGTATCCTTAAAAAAGAATGGAATTCATTAAAATCCATAAGCCCCATGTGACGATAAAGGGAATTGATTTTACCTTGGGATTTGTTAAAAACCAGAGCTTTAAATTTTCTTAAAGGGGCTGCAGATGCCAATTATTTTTGACTTGAAGAATGTTACAAATCAAAGTCCAAAGCTCCTGAGTAATGCTGCAATCTATTGCAAGATGTTGTATGGTCTCCTCACTGCTCAAACATTATGGATAGGATGAAGGTCCAATTCCACTCCTTTCTCTGTAAATCTCCCCTGTTAAGACTTTATTTCGTAAGCATAACCACATAAATAGAATTGATTTTGGAGGATCTTTGATTTTCCATATTACTGCATACCACCACTTCAAATCATCATTCTCATAAAGATATATAAATGCATTATAGGCCTCTTTTACTGTCTGCACAATCCCTTCTATTTTGTTCCAAGTCCAAGCCAACCTATTTGGTTCTGTAGACAGAGTGATCCCATTTTGGTAAACTCCCTGTATGTATGTGTTCCATTCACTGGCTAGAGTTCTTGTGAGTCTGAGATCTTATGCAGAGAGCCAAATACTAGAACCTGTCAAGTTGGAGATATTTGTCTTATGTATATATGCAATATAATAAAGCCTCTAACTGTGTAGGTGTGGTAGCAGTTCTTTTGATAGTATAAAGCCATATCCTCCCCCCATAAAAGGATCCAAGCCTAAAAGAACTCTCATACCTGTACCAACCTTCCAAGCAATCCACCACTTAACCACAAGTAGTGTAGTCAATATATTTTTCCAGATAATGGAGGCTATTGGGAAAGCAAAGTGTTTCTTCCTCAACCATGATACAACATCAACTCCTTTCAAATATTTCCTTCTCATAGTGACACTCCAAATACAATCATGAAAAAGTTCCCTCCACAGTGATTTGGAAGCTAGGGCTTTGTTAAAGAGATTGAGATCTCTTATTCCCCAACCTACCTTATTTTTTGTCTTTTCTATTAGACTCCATCTTTCCAAATTGTAACCCCCCTAAAAGTCCAGCTGGTTGTCACAACACAGTTCCATGCATGTCAGACAAAATTTTAGAAAAAAATCTTTAGCTCTAATATGATCCAGCATAGTCTCTTGAAGAAACACAACATCAGGTTTAACTGTAGACAAAAGCTCCTTGAGGGATAGCATCTTGGACTAGGCACCCACAATCCCCCTAATGTTAAGAGAGATCAAGACTAGCATTAAGGAACCCTCATATCAGGGTTCAATGCTCTAAGTTGCCCAGAAGGAGAACAAACAGAAACAGGGTAATTTGAAGAAACCATTATGGGGTATGTTGCCAACCCTCCCTCAACAACCCCCATGTCTTCTTTCTTGTTAGTGTAATTGTTTTTAGTCTTCTTCCTTATGGTGACATTTGTAATATCCACAAGGCCAACTCCGTCTACAAACGATTTATAGGTCCGAAGAGGCGCTTTATTAACAATAACTTCTTTGTATGAGGGTTTCGAGGGCTTGGTAAACAAATTGTATCCAATGGAGGGGGAGAAGCCAAGGTGCATTCACTGTGTAAATGAGGGGTAGTGTGAGGTCCCTGAGGAGAGGTCTCAGTTAAAATAGGGCTTTTGGGATCTGTAACAACCAATAGTCCTGTCAATGAGGGGGGAATCAAAGGAGGGTTTTATGAGGTGACAAGGTTCAAATGAGAAGTAAAGGGATGGGAATTGTTAAAATTTTCCAAGAAAACTTCCCATAAACCCTCAAAAATATCGACCAGCCAAAAGGACAACTTGGATGGAGGAGCATGTTGACCCTAGATGAGACTTTGACTTACTCCACTTCCTGACAACACTGAAAAAACCCTAAAAATGTTATTCTGAGATATGAGCGCTACCCTACTTCAATAGACTAGCGCATGTACCCTACTCCAGTGTGTAATAGTAGCGCTCAAGCCTTATGAGCGCTACTCCTCTTCAGTATAGTAGCGCTCAACATTCAAAAAGTGATGAGCGCTAGTTTACAAGCACTATAGTAGTGCCCTGAACGCTACTTCACTGAACAATAGTAGCGTACATCTCAAAAGATGATTAAAAAATAATTAATTTCACGAAGAGGATTAGTTGCAGTTGGTTTCCCAACTTCCTCAACTTCCTCCATAACCATCTCTCAACCAAAATTGCTTCTCTTGTCCTATAAATACAAAGAAGAATAAAGAGAGGGGTTAGAGACATGAATGTTATTAAGAGACTTTTAAAGAGAAGCTTGCATTGGAGGAGTTTATGCTGGAAGATATCCAAGCCAAAGAAGAGCAAGAACCCAGGATCAAGTTGCAGGAGCATGTCACAAAGTCAGGTATATTTTGTAACATCAATTTGCATTTGACAATAAAAGGTTGAAGCGTCTTTCTTGTCCCAAATTAAGTGTTCATTGAAGCAATATACTTATTTGGATCTGTTTTGGTTAATATTGAATGTTTAAATTGCTTTGTCTTTTTCCATCATTATATATTATCCAAGATACGCTGAGAAAGGTACTTGTATTGCAGGTTTGGTGAACAGGAAGTGGACTTGAGGATCGAGCCCAAAATTGAGTAAGAGCTAGGATCGAACGTCATTTGAAAGGTATGTTCTCAGGGCCCATAACTTATTTCCTTTCACGAACATTTATGTAATGCAGTTATTATGCTTACGTGTCATCCCCTTTTAGTTGATAGTATTAGTTTCCTTACTATAGGGTAGTTTTTCCCGCCAACAGACTGGTGAATCCGCGAGGGATAGTTGTTTTTTTGCTCTAGGAAACCTTTTCTTGTTTGTCTTCCCGGAATTATTTCAACTCCTTTTATGTGTTGAGAAACCCTGTAGGTACCCCCTGCTTGTTTTTCTCTACTTCAATCAGTCTTTTTGCATCTTTTCAAAGTCAGTTTTTAAACTTTTAAGACCTGAGCGCTACTTTGTTGTACATACAGTAGCGCCCATACGCTACTGTACTATACATACAGTAGCGCCCATCTCTTCAAGAGCACGATTTTCCCTACTGCACAGTAGGGTATATTTCCTATAGCCTTCTGTTAGTGGTCTATTTGAGTTTTAGCCTTTTTGGTGGTCTTCTGACTTTGTTTTTAGATCTCCTTGACTGGTGTTTGAGGTTTTAAATTTTTTTTAAGTCATAGAACCTTTCTTTGAGTCTTTTTACCATCTTTAGATCACTTGCTTACATGTGAAATGTTTGGACTATTTATAACTCTTTTGGAAGACTAGGTTGTGTTCTTTGGTGAACACTTCCACTTATTCTTACCCGGACTGTATGTTGTTGGTTTACAAACCTGCATACTTTTGCATTCGCTGTTTGTAGCAACATTTGTTTGCTCTTCACCTATCCTATCCTTTGCTTTAGGGTTTGGTCTGTTTTAGAGCCTTTAGGGTGTCTTCCGAACTTGTTGATTTCCAACCTTCTGTGACTTGTTGTCTTTTCTGGTTTCGAGTGTGTTTAAAGTGTTTTAGGCTGATTCATTTCTCAGTCCTTGCATTAGTAGGGTGGTTGGTAGCTTGCTTGCCTACCTTTTTCTTGGCATAGTGGTCTTGCTAGGGTTGGATGCTCTGGGTCAGTCCTCTTGTATCTTTCTCCTTTGTTTTCTCCCCACTTTGTTTCCGAGTATAGAGGCTTTTTCTTTGCAAAAAACCTATAGGACAAGTCTTTGTTAAGCTAGTGCCTTGACAGTTGTAAGCTTAAGAACCATTTTTAGCCATACTTACACATTGCACACAAGTCTTATTTGCTTTCCATGTTTAAAGTTCTTTTTCGTTTATAATAAAAGAAAAAGCAAAAATTTGGTAGCTTAAGATTAAGAAGGCTTATTTTTGTTACAAGATAGCATAGGTTATTTTGTGTACAATTTCAAAAGAAAACAAAAAAAGAGATTTAAGTAGATTTGCTTAGATTTTTAGTTTGGAAAATAATTTTAAATGAAAAAATAAAATAAAAAAGAGTTTTGTTGTCAAAAGTTAGAATTTATGCACTTTTGCTTTTCTGTTGCAACCAACCACACAAACGCACTACCTTTTGATTAATAACACCCCTATTTTTTTTTTAATAAAATGAAATAGAAACAATTTTTCTTTTTTAGGGATACACTACACCAACTAGTCTTGGTTAGGATCTTGAGTTTAAATCACCTTAAACCACTCAAGATCACACATTACGCAAAAATCATAGTTCGACTATCACAGGTAAATCCATTTCACTCAAATCTTGCTTGGGATCTATGCAGTAGGTCTTGTGAGATCAGATTGTTGGGAATACTCCTCCTACTTTCTGTTTCGAGCATATACCAGGATTGGATCACCTATGGGGACTCTTTTGAGTTTCGGGCTTATTACCCTGCCCACGCCTTCTGATTCGACCAGCGACTGTTCCCCCAGGATTTTTTGGTGTTGTGGTAAACCCCAGTGTTTCTTCAGAAACCATTCCTGAAACAAAACTTCCTGAGGAATTTTTTACAACAAAAAATCCTGAAATAGGAATTCCTGAGGAATTACAACTTGAAATTGAGTTTCCTGAAGAACAACAAACAGCAATAGAAAACCCTGAAATAGAGGTTCCTGAGGAACCACAACTGGGTACACCAGATCAACGACATTTTAGTTTAGTTGAGATTGAAGATCTTACTTCTGCGGAGTATAGCACTCCCTTTAATCCTCCTCTGACCAACCCTATAAATCTGCTTCTGTTACCCATTGGTTTCCAGAAGGCCGATTATAGTGCATATAATTTCTTGCCTTGTGTAGCTAGGGTTTTCACCCTAGCTTGTGCAAATGAGCACCTACTAAGGAGAAGGGACTCCTTAGTAGCAGTTCAGAAAAACATTAAACGAAAAACAATACAGTAAAATGGTAATTGTTCTAAACATGTGCATAAAACAGAAAAGACAAGATAATAAAAAGGGTTTTTGTATTGATTATACCTCCAATGTGAAGGTTGGTGAAGCTCTTGCAACAATCCAGGAGGGTTGCTTCCAAGCTTCCAGCTTTTCTCCTTTCTCTTTCTCCAAAGGGTTGGAAATGGGCCAAAGGGGCACTCAAGTGTGAAAGTAGCTCAAGGGTGAGCTAGGGTTTCAAGAGTGATTTTGGCCGAGTAAGGGTGTATTTTACTGTGGATACGAAATGAGGGGCCTCCATCACCTATTTATAGGTTTTTAGTGGTGGAGTGTTGGCCCATGGTTTTGGGAACCATATGGTTTAGGTTAGCTGTATAGGGTTTTTTCCTCCTTTTTCCCTCTTTTTCCTCTTTTTTTTATATTTTTTATTCCCTTTTTAGAGGGTTTTTGCTATTTTGGAGGAATTTTGGATTATTTTGGGGGAAAAAGGGGTTTTTGTCCTTTTGGAGGCTTTTTTGGTGGGAAATATGGACAAATGAGTCATGTAATGGGGTAGATGAGGTAGTGAGCACTTTTTGGGTGTTAACAGATTGCCCCCTGATGTGTGAGGGCAGGAGCTCATCGTATGGCCGATAGACATCATAAGTCTTTTATGGTTTTCCTGGGGTGTGGAGAAGAGAAGAAACGAACTAGAGCTCGGAACAATGGTCCCGAACAAACTACAAAAACTAAAAGTACATGACCTCAATAATGAATGAGGAATAATCTAAACATATGGATGAGGCACGCATTCCCATGATCGTATCAATAATAACAATGGGGTCCAAAATATGGGGACCTGAAATATACATGGCCTCAAATAATGAATGAGGAAGAATCTCAATATGGATGAGGCGGGCATACCCATGCTCGTATCAAGAGACATAAAAAATAACAGTGAGGCCCGAAAAAGGGGGACCTGTAGGATACATAGAGAACCACTGTGTACATCATAAGGGTCCAGAGGGGACACAAATCTGGGACATACTGCTGGGCTGATCATGTCTAAGTTGAAGGACTGATACACTAGAATAACAATAGTGTTGCTGAGTGGGGTACCAGAGGAACTAATGAGCTGCTGGATCATAGTGACGGGGAGTCATACCCTCAATGGTACACTGAACTGGAACTAAACTGGGTACTCAAGGAAGCATATAACTGGATGGCTTTCGAATACAATTGCCAACGCAACCCGGACATCCACAGGAACATATAACTGGGCATTTCGAAGTGACTCACCAATGTGCTAGAGTCAGGGGAAATCCAGGGTCTTCAACCAATAACTGAAGGGATATAAACCTTGCACGATTCTCAACGATGCGATCAAGGTGTTGAAGTCGAGCATGTGAGAAACATCCACTTGGAGAGGCTATGATGACTCCTCTCAAAATGGTCCGTAGTCACTCACCACAGATGGTGATGGGTCCAAGGCGTAGGGACCTCTAGGTCTATCCTCTAGAATAGAGGGGTTGTCATCGACAGAGGGAGACCTACAACTAGCAAGGTAATGATGCTTCCTTGATAGGAGCGCGAGGTGGAGAACCGAAGTGTGAGAGTACTGATGGTAGGACTGACATGCGGTGGGGGATAACTGGGCAAGTAGTGTGGGTCGACTGAAACTTCCTTTGTTTAGAGTATGATGGCGGGGATGATCGGGCAGCGTATTAAATTGACTGGTGGGAAAGGGATCATAGCTGTAATGGATCAAGGATAGTGACTGGGATGAGTGATACTCAAGCTGGTGTAAAATGGCAAGAGACTGCAGAATACTCTGAACAAAGGCGACCTGATTGGGGGTGCTGCCGAGATGATCGATCATAGTGCCAAGAGACATGGGGGTACTTCTTCATGGGTTAAGGAACTAGAAGAAGTGTGTGTAAAATGGTACTGTCGTGTGGATTTATACGAGACTAGGACAGTTCATGCTTGTGATTGCTTTCAATTTTTAGGAGTCTAAAAGTGATAAGAAGACTCTGAAACAATGGAATGGTACTGTCGTGTGGATTTGTACGAGCCCAGGACAGTTCATGCTCATGGTTTCTTTCAAATTTAGAGAGTCTGAAAGCGATAAGAAGATTCCAGGGGGTTTCTTTTTCGTGTGTTAGTCTCCAAGGCCCGAAGAAGCATAAAAGTATGCAATGAAGAACTCTTCTAGCCGGTGTGACTAGAGTATTCCTTTTTCATAATTAGTCTACCAGGTCCGGAAAAGGGTTAAACTTATACCAGATAGACGCCCTTTTAGGTACTTTAACGAGCATGGAAGGAAGCAAGATTTCTTGGCAATCTTTTCATTGTTTTAAGAGTCAGAAAAGAGCTTAACAGAAACTCCCTAAGTTCCTTTTTCGTAAAGGACTTGTCCAGCCCGAAAAAGGGATAAAATTATACTGAACAAAAGGAATGGCCAGGCAAGGAGGAAGTGCTCAATCAAGGAATATTGATGATGACCAAGAATTAGGGAAGGGGGGAGCACTAGTGGGCCTCCTTGTGGGATAATGAATGGTGGCAAAATAACGAAATAATTGCAGTATGACAGGAGTGAATGGCTTATGCAAAAATGTGGAACAATCCGATGGCGGCCATTGTGGCACGCAAACCAAGGAAGCAAGGTGTTGGGACACAATGTTGAAACTGTACCAGGTAAGAGCAAGAAATGATCTCAAGCATCATCACAAGCTCGGAAAAATGAATCCGGCGTTAAAAAGTGTCAAAAATGGATAACGACCGATGTGGCACGTAAACTGAGGCGACGGGGGTGTTTTGGAAAAAATACCCAAAAAGTATGGGGGTGAGAGCGAGAAATTATCTCAAGCATCATCACGGGCTCAGAAAAATGAATCCGATGGTATCAAATATATCAAAAATGGAGAGCAACCGAAGTGGCATGCAAATCGAGGTGACTAGTGGTGTCTAAAAAATCTCAAAAAATGATGTGGAAAAAATAAGAGAACAAGTTGACCATCATGACGGTCTCGTTGTGCTGATTCCAGTGGTGGAAACGGTGTGAAAAATGGACTCCGTATGGGTTCAAAATGGCCAAAATAAGAAAAAGTCAATGGACTATAAATAGTAAGTGGGCCCAATATGACAAGTGTCATTTGGACTTGTTGACTTTGACTAGTGATTAGAGTGGACCAGAGCTGAGTTGGCGTTTCTGGATGATCCGACCAGCCGTTTTCAGATCCAGGAGTTACAGGTATTCCGACAAACTCATACCTACATTTTCATTGGGTTCAGGGGGGGTAGTGGGTCCCAGGGGAGTATTTGTATGGTCCACGTGGGGTGGACTACGGGTTTGTGGGATGGAACCGCGGTCGCGGACCGCAGGTTCCAGGGTGGATCACGCGGTTGGGGACCGCGAGGTTCAGGTCGGAATACGCGGTCTGGTACCGCGCGTTCCGAGGCTGGACACGCGGTTCGGGACCGCGAGTTCGACTCCTACAGGTGCGGTTTTGGACCGCGACTGTAGCCCTGAGAGCCGCGGTCGGAAACCGTGGCAAGGGGCCCTAAAGCCGCGATTGGGATTGAGCTGTTAGGGTTTCCCGGGGGGGGCTGAAGGGTTACTTCTTTGACATGAGTCTGATGAGTTTTCCTTGTGTGATTGACAGGATGTCGTTGGTGCTTTGGTGAGAGCGGGATGTCCCGGATGAGATAGTGGATGTCATCCGAAGGGATCGACATGTGCGGTCGATGTTGGGATTGTGCAGACTGCGGAAGTTCGCACAAGTGCCTATTAGTGAGCTTTTGGAAGCCATACATTCATGCATTCAGGGTGCAGGGGGAGAGGGTGTATCTCACCCTCGTAGATGTATACTTCCTGACGGGGTTGCCATGTCTGGGTAGAGTGGCAGATACGCAGCCACGAGTATCCACAGATGTGGATATGGAGGATATGTTGGAGCGGTACTGTGTTCCAGAAGCTAGGGTGCAGAGGAATGCACTCCGGGTGGTGGACCTGCAGGAGCCAGTAGTACAGGCTATTTCGGTGTGCGTGGTTCAAGTTTTGGGGTCCCAACCACCTGAGAAGGTGTCCAGGGGCCAGATGCAGCTAGTGGAGCGGGTGCTGGATGGTGTCTATTATGCGTGGGGCCAGATGTTCCTCACTTGTGTTCAACGACAGCTGACATCAGTGAAGGAATCTGGCAAGGGATTCTGTTATGGATCCTTTCTGTGTGCCTTCTTCATGGAGCGGGGACCTACAATGCGGCCGCAGGTGCTGGTCAGGGCAGGAGGACTGAGGGAGCCACGCATGGTGCGGTGGGGAGAGATGACGTGCTGCTGAGGTGGCGGTGAGGTGGGTAGATACTTTACTCAAGAGCTCTACCTTCAGTGGATGCAGATGCCGCTGACACTGGATGATTATCCATACAGAGATATGGATTACACTGGGGATACATAGGAACCACGGCCGCAGGGGCAAGCATGGGGACCAGATGGTACGTATTGATTTGCTTGCATGTTATGGATGTCAATATTTGTGTATGATAGGTTTTTGATATACTGTTACTGACTGATGTGTGATCTACATATGTTGGCCCGAGACCACCACCAGGACATGTAGTGCGCAGGGGGCATGTGGCGGTACCATCCCTACTAGGCAGAGGGGGGGTGCATTGACGGGACGCTGAGGGGACTCTGGAGTCCGTACGGATGCTTCTAGATCGGTTGTTGGTTGGAGTGACTGATGACGGGTGGCAGGACGTGGATCCGGAGGTGATTCAGGATTGTCTGAGGGCGCCACGGGAGTTCCGGTTGATCGTGATCTGGGTGGCTATCTTGGCGGATAGGGGCCGAGAACAAGAGCCCGTAGGGGATGAGGAGTTGTCGAAGGAGGAGCGAGGTGAGGAATCGGAGGCAGCTGATGCAGGGTATGACTCTCATTAGGGAGTGTAGGGGACTCTCTCTGATTTTGTAGTTATGGCATGTATTCTATGAGGCATATGGATGTATAGACATTTTTTTGTATAGCTGAGTACAGGGGTACTCAAGACATGTGTGGCGTATGGACATGTATTTGCTGATATATATATATATATATATGCACATGGATGCACCTTTTTGCGATGATGATTTAGTGTACGCACGTGGATGCGCTTATGGTTTGTTGTATGATTGTATTGCACATAGATGCAAGTAGTGTAGGATGATGGGCACGTGGATGCCCCTTGCAATGTTTTTGGGGTTTTATATATTTTTGATGAGATGTTATGGGAGGATGATGCATGATGGATGTTTTACATGGTGTGATTGATGTGCCAATCTAGGATGTTGTTAGCCATTTGATCTGCGACACTATTTTGAGCTCTTGGGACATGGATGAATATTATGGATTCAAATTTTTGGCTGAGTTGTTTTGTGCGCAGGAATTTTCTAAAGAGGCAGGGATCACGCACCTGATAGAAGTTGTTGAGATGGGATACAAGTAGCTGGGAGTCAAGGAACACATGAAGGTGACATATGCCCATCTGGAGGGTAGTAGTCAGGATACTGGTCACAACATCATACTCCGCCTGGTTATTGGTAGCAGCGCCTATACATATTCTGACAAGGTGAAGCAATTCATGTGAAGGGGAATATAAGACCCATGCTACAGAAGACAGGTCTGGAGACTAACGGCTTGATCCATCGGCGAAGCCAATGTAATGAGGTGGAAGATGGTCCATCTGTGGTCATGCAAAAATGATGAATGTAAGATTGCGGTAAAAAAGGTGAAAAAAAGGAGAGCAAAATGTACAATACAGACCAATGGGGCCGCGGGTTTATTCATGGATAAAAGCGCTTAAGATACAACCCATTACGGGGGTTGTGCAAAGGGTGACCTTTTGAGTCGGTTAAAATGAATGCCCCATTGCCAAGGCAGGTTTGCACGATGTAAGGGCCTTGCCACATAGATTCAAACTTTCCTTTACTAGTTTTGTCGGGGACTTGGTCATAGGTGAGGACGAGGTCCCCTTCATGGAAAGTTTGAGGGTGTACATGTTTGTCGTAACCAGCTTTGGAGCGGTTCTTGGCGGCTTCAATGGTCTGGAGAGTGGCACGATGGTCTTCATCAATTTGTTCTAGTGATAGCAGACGTTGCTCGAGTGGGGAGGTTTCTGGGAGAAGCTCGACGGCAATGTGTAAGGCAAGTATCTGACACTCAATGGGGAGGACAGACTCTACACCGTGAACTAAATGAAACAGGGTAAAACCGGTGGCGGTTTTTGTGGATGTACAGTAAGCCAATAAGGTAGGGAATAACATGTGGTGCCAATTGGACTTATGCCAGTCAACAGTGCATTGGAGGATGATTTTTAGAATTTTGTTAATGGCCTCTACTTGGTCGTTCCCTTGGGGGTAGTAATCAGAGGAATACTGATGTTCGAACTTCAGTAGGGTGGATAACTCGCGCCAAAGGGAATCTTCAAAGTGTGAACCATGGTTTGAGACTAACTATTTGGGGACCCTGAATCGAGTGATAACGTGGTTGAAAAAGAAACGGGCAGCGGTGTCAGCTGTACAATTGAAGGTGGGCATGGCTTTAGCCCATTTGGTGAAGTAATCGACGGCGACAATGATGTACTTATGGCCATTGGAGGATGGGGGTTTACATTCCATGAAGTCGATGGCCCACTTACAAAAGGGACCAATGGTGACGACTGGGTGTAACGGAGCGGGTGGTGTCCAAGCCTTGGGGGAAAAAAGTTGGCAATTATGGCAATGTTTGACTGCTGTGATGCAGTCGGTAAAGAGTGTGGGCCAAAAGTATCCGGCGCGGATGACCTTTTGGGAGGTGGCCATTCCAGAGAAATGTCCACCGTAGGCACCGCTATGACAGTCATTGAGGACATGTTCGGCTTCCTCGTGTGTAAGGCAACGACGGAGAATCGTGTCAACCCCTCGTCGGTAAAGGACATCGCCTAAGAGGAGATATCGAGAGGCCTAGTGACGGATATGATGGTGTCCATCACGACTGATGTTGGGTCTGAAATTCTGTGTGCGAAGGTATAACAAAATATCACCGTACTAGGGGTCATCAGACGAGATGATGAACAAGTGATTGGTAACTCATCGGAGATTTGTGGGGACGGAAGAAGGGAGGGGAGATCGGTGATGAGCTGGGAAAGTGCGAGGGCTTTAGTGCTCTTAGGGGTTCTGAAAGTGAGGTCATATTCCTGGAGGATAATTACCCATTTAGCAACGCAACCTTGTAGGAGCCTCCAGTTTAAGAGATAGACCATGGGGTTGGAGTCGGCGACAACTGTGGTATGACTGAGTAAAATGTAGTGTCGCAATTTTTGGACGGAAAAGACCATAGCAAGGGCTAGTATTTCCTCATATGGGTAACGTAGGGGGGGTCCAGACAAGGTCTGGATGACGTAATAAATTACATGCTCTTGGAGAGCGGCATCTTCCTGAACAAGGACTCCGAACATAGCATAACCGGATGCCGAGACATAAAGGATGAAGTCCTGAGAGAAATCTGGAGGGGAGATCAAAGGGGCTTATGTGAGAGCTTTCTTGAGGGCTTCGAATGTAGCTTCTGCTTTCTCATCCCAAACAAAGGGTATGTGGGTACGAAGCATTCGTAAGAAACCATGAATGGTAGTGGCGTAATTAGGAACGAAGCGACGAAGGAAATTGGATTTCCCCTGCAGACTCTGGAGCTGCCGGAGCGTGAGAGGAGAGGGAAGGTCTAAGATGGCTTGTACTTTCAGGGGATCAACAGCAATTCCTTTCTAGGAAACAATGAAACCCAACAACTGGACTGTCGGAACACAAAAGACACACTTGTGTGGGTTCAAGCGGATTTAATATTTGTGACAACATAGAAAAACTTGCCGGAGGTCGTTAAGGTGGTCTAATCGTTTCCGGGAACGAGTTGTAAGGTCGTCAAGATAGATTAGCAGGATATGGACCAAGTCATGAAAACAATAGGTCATGGCCCGCTGGAAGGTGGCACCAGCATTTTTGAGGCCGAAAGGCATGACGCGATAGGAAACGGTGCCCCATGGGGTGGTAAAGCCAGTCTTGTACTGATCCTCCTTACGGATCTGAATTTGGTTGTATCTGGAAAAACCGTCCATGATAGATAGGACTTCATGCCCCACACACGCATCGATGAGTTGGTCAATAAATGGCATGGGGAATTTGTCCTTTGGACATGCTCAGTTTAAATCGTGAAAGTTAGTGCATACTCTGATGGTGCCTTGTTTTTTGTTAATAGGAACGGGGTTTGAAACCTAGGTGGTATATGCAATAGGATAAATGAATCCTGCTTTGCAAAGTTTCTCAATCTTTGCTTTAACAACGGGGAGCTTTGAGGGGTGAATGAGGCGTTGTTTCTGGCGAATGGGGGGTACATATGACCATGTGTCAATGTGGTGCTCTATAATAGAAGGGTCGAGACCAGGAATTTCGGTATAGGACCAGGCAAAGACATCACAGAACTCTTGGAAAAGTTTTGTGTACTCTCCAATCTCGTACTCGCTGCAAGAGGCTCCTAAGGTAATGATTTCAAGAGCACCAGGTGGGTCAGAGATATCTATGTGGATGACGGGTGAGATGTTGGCCATGTTACCTTCCTAAAAGGCATCAAGAGCAGGAATAGGATCCTTAAACTAGTTGACTTTGGTGGGAAGGAAATCTTTGGACTCAACCGCGAATTGGGTAGCTGTGGTAGAGGAGGATGCTTCGGGGAGGAAATAGGAACGATGGTGCATGTCGTCCTAGGGATAATCTGGGGCAATGAGAGCCTCTAGAATCTCCTCATCATTATGGAAACTTTGAGTTGTCAAATCGGTGGACGAGGGAGTGGTAGTCAAAGAGATCATATAAATGGTGTGAATCTCTCCGGATGAGGGTGATACTGGGGGGTGGATCTCCTCAATTGTGGGCGGTGCCATCTCAAAGTCCAAATTATTCATCTCGTAGAGAGCTGCTCGATAATATGGGATATTAAGACAGTGATGTGAGTAATGGCCGTAAATACTGCATATTGCACAAGCGTGGTTAGTACGCAGTGATTTATCACGAGGCTTAGGGGTTGGATCTAGTTCAACAACCGGGATGTTTGGGTCATCGTCAAGCATTTGCATGTGTTCCTGTAATGTAGGTAATTGTGGAAATTGATGAGTCGGATGGCCCAACTCATCACACAACGAGCAATTAGAAGGAGCATGAAACATGGGGTGGGGGGGTTTAACTGCCTTGGGAGGGGGTACAGCAGTGTATGGTTGTGGGCCTCTGCCCCCAGTGGGCTTGATAAGAGGAGGGGGATTCGTAGATGATGAAGGGTTAGTGACACCGGGAGGTGGTTGACTAGTAGTGGCAATGGGTTGCACCGATTGTAGGATGACATTTGGTGTTGACGGGGGAACATGAGGCGAAATATACCACACGGGTAATCCCAAGGTTAACCCAGGGAGGCTAAGAGTAGCCATAATCGGGGTGCTTACTACGCTCGAGGGAGGGAATAGGAAGGGGATTGTGTGGATGGGTGTAACACCAATGTGACTAGGTACAAATGGTGGTTGGGGAACAAGGGTGCTTGATTGTTGGGTGTTTGTGTATTGTGGGAAAGGGTACATAGGTCAGATACTTCGGGCACAAGTGACGGGGGAGGAATGGATTGGAATGTTGAGGTCATTGGCGTATCTGAGTAAACTCTGGGTCCCACGGAGGAAACAAACGAGGTAGTTGCGCCACAAACAGGTTGTTCAACCATGGGGAGAACATTTTCGGGTGCAGTGGGGGCATTGGGATCGTAATAGGTGAGTTGGTTGACCTTGACCATGAGTCCGTCATGGGGGAACATCATGGTACAAAAAACAGATGAGGCAACCGCTCGCATGGCATACATGTAGCTGCAGCCAAGTAAGAGGTTATAATCAAGTTGGGCATTGATGAACTCTATGTCAATGAGCATGGTTTTACCAGCCAACTGGATGGGGACATTAGCTAAGAGACCTTGGGGTTGAGCCGAACGACCGTCATAGGCTCGCAACACAGTGGTGGACTGATGGAGAGTAGGGGATCCCAACTTCTGCCAAACGAATGTGGACATAACGCATGTAGAGGAACCTTCATCGATAATGCACCGATGGATGACAAGATTCCGAACAAAAATAGAAACTTGGAATGCTAAAGTGGAAGGCAGCCATGGTTCGGACTAGTCCCAATCGAAGGCCATCAGTCATGAATCATTTGGGTCAATAGCACCAATGGCGGAGAGCAAAGTATTGCGCTATGAAGGACAGTTTTATAAGACTTCTAACGCAGACATGGCTACAGGAGATTAGGCTAAGTCATCTACAATGTTGTAATTTGACGCGACACACTCATTGGGGTTATTATTGATACGACCAAGTGGGAAACGAGGTGCTTTAGAGGCACCATCTAGTGGAGCCGGAGGTATACGTAACCTCTAATTAGTGGGATGAGCATTAGTGCTTTTGTCGGTGGGAGAGGCTTCAGGGGTGGAGCCATATTGGTTCCGACGGGTTTGGAGATTGACATCAGTGGATGACATCATTAACAAGTGGTGGGTACCTAAGTCTAACATGGGTTGATCAGGAGCGGCATAAGTGATCTGTTGTTGTGTTGGCGTGTTGCCTTGAGGGGGAGCCAACGGCTGAGTGTTCACTACGCCTTGGATTGGTAAGGGGTTTTGCAGCACCAAAGGTTGATGCTGAGGGGGTGGGGGCTTGGGTGGTGCCTGAGGAGCCACATGCCCTTGGTAATGGGCATCATCAGTACAGAGTTTCCGAGCTCACTCCAAATGTGGGAAAGCATGTGTGTAGTGGCCATAGACCCCGCAAATAGAACAAGGATGGTTTGTTCACTGATTAGGATTTTTGGCCTGCTTGGGAGGTCGATCAAGTTTTTGGTTGGCAGGTGCTGCATTATTGTTGTTTGGGGGATTGGGAGGTTGACCGCCTTGGTCGGGAGGGGGGTTGTTCTCACGGTTACGGCCTTTGCCACGGTTTTGATGGCCCTGTTAGCGCTAGTTATTTTGGTTCTGCTGCGGATTCTGTTGGGCGTATACTTGCCCTTGGGAAGTAGGTGGGTTCTATTGTTGTGCAAGTGCGGGAGCAAGCTGTGGTGGATAATAAGTAGGGGGAGGCTGCGCAGGTGGTGAACCTTGTGGGGGTTGCTGATATGTCTACGGAACGACTTGTGGGTTTGCCGCAGGGGCTTCCTGTGGCAGGTAATAAGCAGGTTGGGCTTGAGAGGACACAGGAGCTAGTGCAACCTGTGGGTGGTAATATGGCTGAGGTGTGACCGGAGGGGTGTAAGCGGGGGCTGCATGACCAAAGCACTGAGGTGGACAGAAGGGTCTGTGGGAATGGTGGTGATGTGTCATGGGAGCATACAAATTGGTTTCTCCGGATTGAGATGTAGCCCGCGAAAGGTCGGGGCCATGGCTAGGACATGCTATGTAAAAGGGTTGGGGATGCGAGGCAACATGGCCAATGATGCCGTCTACGGCATGGGATGCCCTCGACGCATCATGTTGGGAGGAATCGTCGCGAGGGGCGTCAGGTATGATGGTATACAGATAACCTGACTCGGTGTAAATAAGGTCAAATTGTTGGGCTTTAAGGATGGCCTCTTCTTCGGACTCGGGTCGTTCGGATGCCACATCCTTGGCAATGATAGGAAAGAGGGATTTTAGAAACCAATCTAAGAAGATACGATCGTCTAACTTAATTTTGTAGAGGCTGTGGTGTCGACGCCACTCATGAATGTGGTCAGTGATTTGGGTAGCCGTGTTCTGTCTGCAAGACAGTAGGATCCCAACTCCTGCGTCATAGCGGACAGGTAACTGGAAGAACTGCAGGAAAGTCGAGGCAAGGGAAGTAAAGGTGGCATGGGTTCCATGGGGTTGCTCGATGTACCACTTAGCTGCAGAACCAATGAGGGTGCATTGTAACAGACGGAGGTAGACAGAGTCGTCCACTATGGAGTTGGAGGAACACCATAGATGGAAGGACATAATATGGTTCTGGGGGTCCTCACCTTCCTTGCCCTCAAACTTAGGGATGTCAGAGGGAAGCTTGGTGGGAATGTGAGGCCACACAGGGTCGTGTCTGATGGGATCATTAGTCAGTCTAGCTAGGTCAGGAAGGTTGAGGCTAGCCATGAATGGAAAACTAGTAGAAGGATGTGACATACTAGTGGGTGTGACCATGTTGGGGCCAATGCCCCCAAGTGGAGGGGTTGGGTTTGGGATGTTTCCCCCAACTGTAGGGACGAAAGTGGTATGGGATGGTCCTACACTGCCAAGGGTAGTGTGAGTCACTGATGGAGTGGCGATAGGTATGCCAACTACTGGAAGGGGTACAATGATTGGAATGGTAGATGGGGGCCCCATCGAGGGCATACCCAAGGTAGGTGTGGTAACTGGTGTTGTGGTGGATGCTCCACCAATGGTCCCTACAAAGAAAGGGGTGGAAGTCACGCCAGCCATGGGGTTGGTTGGTGCATTCTAAATGGGGTTCTCGGACTCTGCCTCAGAATCAGAGGTAAAATAAGGGGTGTCTAGCTCGGGTGACGGAGTTCTATGCCATTGACGAGTGGAGTCAAGTGATAAGGCTTGAGATCTATGATGAGTGGTATCAAGTGATGAAGATCTATGTCTATGACGAGTGGTGTCATGTGAACCGTGTTGTGGGGGCTCGCCCCGGAGGTGCCGAGAATGTCTCGGGGACTCAATGGTGACAGATGGTGTCAAATATCTGGGGGTTGTGTTGAGTGAAAAACAGCTCAAAAACCCTAATGCAACCAAGTGTACAGCAGGAGAGCTCAAAAAATATGGCACTCAGGCCAACAACCAACTCAAAACACTTACTGTAACAGCTGTGCTACAATAAGTGGAGTATAAACAGAAATGGTCAGAATACCAACAAGCAACAGGTTTCCTAAAAAATAAAAATAGTGGACTCGCTAGACCAAAAGGAGGTAAGGGAGCTTGCAAACACCTAGCTAAATAGTATTCTGACTCAACTAGACATATCCTCTGCAAGGTGATGAAATCCAAGTCAGACAATATGGATAGTAGAGCCAAGTGGCTAAAGATATCCCCCTACTTGGAGGGACACCGGGTAGTCAATCCTAGAAGAAAGGAAACTAAGATACCCCGTTCATGACACATCCAGAAAAGGTGAATCTATCGTTTGGTTCTATCGCCGCGGTATCCCCATACGGGTGATACCCCGATAACTGCGAAAGGTAGCCTTCAGTTACTGAATGGATTGCGGTATTCCACTCAGGCCTCCAGAACCAGTCTGGCGACTTCAACCCTCCTAGGGGAAAGGCCCTCTGATAAAATGGTTGTGACCGTGCCAAAACATACTAGGGGACTTTGGTTCCCTGATGGACAACAGTTATGTCTCAAGTGTAAGCAACCGAGGGGTGTTATTTGGATGCCTATCCCCCTGATCCTACCTAAGTACAAAACTTCTTATGTGTTCCCCAAGTGGGGTTAGAATGTTGGTTGTGTTAAGTAGTATTTTAGGGCTCACTTGAATTAGGTGACAGAGTGTGTGCATGTGAGATGATGAACCCAAGTAAAAGTGCCACAGGGTGGGAAACTTTCTAAATACAGAATTTAAACTTTGAAATGCAAAATTTTCTCTTTTTCAATTAAAATGCTGAAATTTAAAAAATATTCTATAAATGGAACAGAAATAATACTGCAGAAAAGGCTGTAGGGAAGGATGGTTGTTGGTAGGACAGATGGTTGTGCACGTGTAGAAAATATTGCAGCAAAGCGCTGGGTTCAAAACAGGGAAAAAAGTGCAAAAAACAGACCGCGGGTCTGTGGCAAATCTGGGTGGTCGGACCGTCGGAAACAGCTCAATAGTCGCGGATGGGTTGCGGGATTTTGGCCAAAAGACGCAGTCAGACCGCGGGAAATAGGTCAAAAGTCGCAGGCAGGTTGCAGGAAAATGGCTGAAAGCCGCAAGTGGGACGCGGGAAAATGGCCGAAAGAGGTAGGCGGGTTGCAGAAAAATGGTTGAAAGCCACAAGCGGGACGCGGAAAAATGCGTTAACAGCCGCTGTCGAACCGCATGAAACAAGCTAATAGCTATGGTCAGATCGCAGGTAACGGACTAGAAACCGCCAGTAGATTGCCGGAAACAGGCTGAGAGCCGTAAACTCCCACAAACTCCCACCATAGGTATGAACACTAACACTGTAAATCCTCCTTTTACTACTGCACTGAGTTCAACACAGACAACCTCTGTGTCTACTCCGTCTTTCAATTTTAATACTGGTACGTTAGGTATGCCGAGTTCAACAACTATGGCATCTACCTCTACACCTACTATTGGACCTAGCAGTACAACCAATTTAGTGCCACCTCCTGCATTTCAACCGCTATATCATATACCCAGTACTTGGATTTCCACACCTGCTGTAGGGCCAAGTACTTCTGCAACCGTGCCTGTCATGAGTACCATGACCGCACCGTCTACGCCAGCTACCACTGGTTTCAATACCTTTGCAGGTCCCAACATGAATCAATGTAATATGCCTGCAGGTAATGTCCTTTTTTCCTTATTTTTAGGGGGAGGGGGTAATATTTTTAACCAGCAACATGGCGGGGCTAACACCCAGCCACAGTGGACGAATCCACAGAGCACTAACCCACTTTCATATGGGTGGGGAAATTTAAATAATACTTTCATACAACAACAGATGGCAGGGGGAAACCCCTACCAACAAGTAGCTGGGGGCAACCCCTATCAATATATGGTAGGTGGAAACCCCTATCAGCAGATGGCCAGGGGAAACCCTTACCAACAAATGGTTGGGGGAAACCCCTACCAGCAGACGGCTGGGAGAAACCCCTACGAGCAGTTCACGGGTCAAACTATGGGTGGTTCCCCTTTTTCGACCCCATCTTATCAAGTACTGTATTACCGGCCTCGTTTACCATTTCTAGAAACCTTAAATTTGCCATATCTTTCGAAACTGACCAACGATCCAGTGTATCATAACACTACATGGCCACCAGTTCCTACCAAGTTACCTTCGGACATTCCAAAGTTCGAAGGCGAAATAGGTGAAGACCCTGGTGACCATGTCACTACTTTCCATTTATGGTGTTCCTCGAACTCATTAAATGAAGATTCCATTAGATTGAGACTGTTCCAAAGGACTTTAATCGGTGCTACAGCCAAATGGTACATTGAGTTACCTGCAACTACATTCTCTAATTTTGGGGATCTCGCGACTGTGTTTTTGAATCACTTCCAGCTTCCTGTTCGGTATGATGCTGGAACAGACCTTTTGTCTACATTTAGGCAAAATAAAGCCACTCATTTATCTAACCACATTTAGGAGTGGCGAAGACGGAAGAGGCTCATTAAATCCAACATACCTCCAGAATTCCTTCTTGAGTGGTATTTGAAATCACTCCTTCCTTACATTCCTAAGGAAGTAGCTACGTCTGGAGTGTCTAATGAGGAAGAAGCCATCCTACGGACCCAGCAGTTAGATCTCGTTTACGCACAATCTGGGTTATTGTATGAGATCATACCTGATGCACTGCGATCAAATACCGATCTGAGTAGACCTAAACCTGGAACACATGCTGACGGCATAATGGGTTCAGTTGACTCTGCAGCTTTCGAAGCATTGACCAAACAGGTTCATGCCTTATCATTCAAACAATCGACTGTAGAAGTTTCTTCCATCACAACCTCTCCTTCTACTTCTGATCCTGTCAACCAGGTTCAGAACAATCAAAAGGGCCCTCGGTAGCCCAATAAAAAAAAGAAGGGCAAGAAAGTAGAGGGGAACCATCAGAAGCCCAAAAACGAGAATGTCGAAGAGGGTAACAAAGAGAAAAAGAAGGTTAAGTTCCCTTGTAAACTTTGCAAGCAGGACCACCTTACTCACCAATTCCCTCTGCTTGAAGAAACCCAAAAACTATTAAGAGAAAAGCATCTTGTCGTACTGAAAGATCCATTCCCTAAAGGGTAGAGCTCAACTTTTGGCACCTCCAACACTGGGGGCACTACACATGCTATGGTTGATCAAACTTTTATTAACATGGTTAATTCGGATGCACTCTTACAAACGAGAGCCAGTAATTATACCCCGGGCGTACAGAAAAAGGATAAAGAGATTCCAGAATCCTCCACTCCACTCCACATACCTATGGACCCAATGCCCAAGATCCCAAAAGGTGTCTTGAAACGGGCATCGCACAATCCCAACACTCGGGCCAGCTCCAACTACAACGTGGTTGAAGATTTAGCCTAGACGCCTTGTGCCATGTCTACCTTAGAAGTCTTGCAAAGTTGTCCTTTACAATGGAATGCACTTCTGGAATCTATTGGAAGTATGGAATCCTCTAACATGTCTACGCGATTTGATATGACTGATATCAAATACCGGTTTCCCTACCACGTTACTCTTCAGATTGAAGTCATCCATGGCCCAATGACCATCAAACAAGTTGTCGTAGATGAGGGCGCATCGACCTGCGTAATGTCAATTTCCTGTTGGAAAGCTTTGGGTTCCCCCGAGTTAGCCCCTCCTAACACACTACTTACTGCATTTGATGGCAGGACTTTCCGTCCACATGGGGTTTTGCCATCATTTGATGTAACATTGGCCGGTAAGACAGTTGTTGTAGAAGTAGAAGTTCTGGACGCTCCGCTTGATTACAATATGTTATTAGGCAGGAGCTGGATGTATGCCATGCGAGCTATTGCATCGACAGTTTTTCGAGCTATTATGTTCCCGTTTGAAGCTAAGGTCATTACAGTCAATCAACTTTATTTCACTCATAGAAACAATGAGACTTCTTCAGAGACCACAATTCCCTTAGTTGATCAAACCTCCCCGGTTAATGAGATTTTAGGAGCAGGGATGTACGAGTTGTTAATAGGCACTTTCGACCTCCCCTCCCCTGTTCTTTTTATGCGTTCTGATGTGGGTACTGCTACCAAAACATTCACGGTTGGTTTAAGAACTGATCCTTGGATCCCTCCCACTATGTCAGAACCTTTTGTGCCTCCATCCATTGCAGAAGTGGCCTATATGGAAACACAACATGCTGCAATGGAACATATCATGACTCCACTAGTCTCTGTTAAGTCAAATATGGACTATGCTCTGGCATGGTCACTGAATTCCACTCACTCGTTCGATTGTTTAGACACGGTTTTTCCATCTGATGAAGCCATCTTAGAAGTCATGATGGGCCTATACCAACCATGGGAACATATGCACCATAGGTCCTACATGCTTCCAGATCTAGACATGATTGAGAGAGGCGAATTCCCTGTGAGACCCGGTGGATTGGTTGATTTGTCATATTCTCCTTCTACTTCGAGAGTTGTGTATGCTCAGGGAAATATGGCTAATATATCAAGAACAATTTCGATCAGCATTTCCACCAAACCCGGGGTCATGGAAAACATTTTTATTGGTGCAAACTGTTCTCCAGAAGAGATCTCTCTATATACAAAACTTTTTAAAGAATTCCACGACGTTTTTGCTTGGTCATATGAGGAGATGCCAGGTATAGACCCAACCATCATGAAGCATGTCATCACGACATATCCTAACGCAAAACCTGTGAGACAAAAGCTCCATCCTGTGAACCCTAGAAAAGCGACCTCCATCAAGGTGGAGGTTGAAAAGTTGCTTAAAGCCGGTTTCATCTATCTGATTGACATGATGGAATGGGTTTCAAACCCCATTCTGGTTGATAAGAAGCAAGGTACCATTAGAGTCTATACTGAATTCCGGGACTTGAACAAAGCTTGTCCGAAAGATAACTATCCTACACCGTTTATCGATCAAATCATAGATGCTTGTGCGGGACATGAGATGTTCTCTTTCATGGATGGTTTTTCGGGATACAATCAAATACAAATTAAACCCGAATACCAACATAAAACAGTTTTCATTTTCCCATGGGGGACCTTCACTTACCGGAAGATGCCATTTGGCTTGAATAATGTTGGAGCTACCTTCCAGCATGCGATGAATTTTTCTTTTCATGATATCAAACACATAGTAGAACCTTACTTGGATGATCTCCCGGCGTGATCTCGAAAGAGACAGGATCATCCAGCTTATATTAGACAAGTGTTTGAAAGATGCAGACAATATAAAATTTGTTTGAATACTAATAAGTGTGTGTTTTGTGTCGAATCGGGATGTCTACTGGGCTTCATTGTCTACAATCGTGGCATAATGGTCGACCCGCTGAAAGTAGAGGCGATATTGTAAATTTGCCTCCTCCTCGCACCTTGCGACAACTCCAAAGTCTGCAAGGCATGTCTAATTTCTTACGGAGATTCATCATAAACTATGCTAAAATTACTAAAGTTTTTATGAGGCTACTCAAACAAGACTCGTACTTTGTGTGGGACGAGGCTGCTCAAGCATCCTTTGAAGCCTTAAAAAAGGCACTCCTTTCAGCACCCTTGTTGAGCCCGCCAGACTACTCAAAAGATTTTCTTTTATATCTGGCAGCGTCTCTGAATACAATTGGTATAGTTTTAGTTCAGGAAGATGATACGCTCCAAGAGCATGTTTTCTACTATCTTTCTCGCGCATTGATAGCCCCTGAGGTTAAATATTCGCACGTTGAGAAGTTAGCACTTGCCGCGGTCTATGCGGTACGGAGACTTCGTCACTATATACTCTTATGAACTACTACTATGATAGCAGAAGTAAATTGTTTCCAGTACGTTCTCACCCGATGAATCATCGGTGGGAAATATAATAAATGGATTGTAATCCTACAGGAGTTCTATTTGGTCTTCCAATCAGCTAAGTCAAAGAAATCACTAGTGTTCGCTGAGTTAATCTCAGAATTTCCAAGTGACCTAGAATGCGTTGAGGAAGAATTACCATTCCCAGATGAACATATCTTCCTCATTGCTTCCTATGACCCATGGTACGGGGATATCTTAGTATATCTCCAGACTTTGAGGTGTCCTACTACTTTTTCTCGAGAAGAGCGACGCAAGCTCAAAAGCCATGCGAAGAATTACCTTATCATCTTAGATACTTTATATCGACGTGGGGTAGATTCCATTTTACGACATTACTTAACCCGAGAAGAAGCCGAAGCAATATTAAATGATGCCCACAGTGGAGCTTGTGGGGGACATCTTTCTGGGTTGGAAACATCTCAGAAGATACTGCGTGCCAGATATTTTTGTCCCACGATCTTTAAAGATTGTGTGGAAGCGGTGAAACACTTTTGTCCATGTCAGTTTTTCACTAAGAAAATGAGGGCACACCCAGCTCCTCTTCATCCTGTGATTACAGCAGGTCCCTTCACAAAATGGGGGGTTGATTACATGACGTGCAATCCAGTTTCAGCTGGAGGACATCATTACATCATCGTTTTCGTTGACTACTTTACTAAGTGGGCGGAGGCAATGCCTACTGTTAAGGCAGATGGAGAAACTGCCGCTTATTTCGTGTTTAATCAGATTATTGCACGGTTTGGCATACCTAAAGAGATAGTGACTGATCATGGCAGTCATTTCCAAAATAGCATGATGACCGTGTTGCATACAATGCTTGGTTTTCGACAAGAACATTCGTCTTCATACTATCCACAGGAAAATGGACAAGTCAAAGCAGTGAACAAAACTTTAAAGGTTATACTGCAGAGAACTGTTAATGCCATTCGAAATAAAGGTCACATCATGTTGTACCCGGCTCTTTGGGCTTACCGAGCCAACGTTAAGACTGCTACCAGATTCTCTCCCTTCCAACTTGTGCATGGGATAGAAGCAGTCGTATCAATTGAATGCGAGATTCCTTCACTAAAAATAGCAGTTCATTTACTACCAGATACTTCAATACTAGAAGAACGTTTGTTACACTTAGAACATCTAGATGAACAATGCTGCGACGCGCTCACAATAAACGAGGTCCACAAAAAATGACTCAAAGGATAGTATGACAAATCCGTCAAACCTAGGGTTTTCATTGAAGGAGACTTGGTCCTACTTTGAGATCAAGAAAAAGAACCCTTAGGACCTGGAAAATTCAAATCCAGGTGGCTCGGAACTTTTATCATTTCCAAAGTACTGAAGAAAGGTTCCTATGAACTGATAGATTACGAAGGTAATAAGTTGGCCGAGCCTAGAAATGGGCTCTACCTGAAGAAGTACTACGCTTAGGCTAAAGTACTTTTTATTGTAACATAGCTGTATATTTTTGTAAAGCTATTTTTCGTTATGCTTGTTAGTTAATCTTATGTGTGCTTTTCGTTTCGTGTACCAGATCTCAACCGAACATTTATTAGGATTTGTTGATGGTTCCAGTCACCACACCTGTCAGTTGGCTGCAGCAACTTAAGTCATTTACTCACCCGCTGGCCAACTTGTCTCTTCGAGGGGGATTTTTTTGGGTCCTACCACGAATAATGTGGCTAAATACAGTGCAATTATAGAACTTCTCTGAGATGCTCTCAGTCATGGCATTTCACATTTGGAGGTAAGACTTGACTCACAACTAATTGTATTTTAGTTAACAAGTGTCTATCAGATTAGAGATCCTCGATTGCTACATCAGTTTCTACGAGTTAGACTATTGGAAAGACAGTTTGATTCTATTATATATGAACACATTCCAAGAAGTTTAAACACATTAGCTGATTCATTAGAAAACTATGTGTTAGACTAGCATTTGTATCATACACTTTCATAAACAACATTGCACACATAAATTTCAAACACATACATATGTAAATAACCGATACTGTATATAGCCGATACTGTATCAAAAAATATATGAGTTTTGGATCACAAGTCTAACAAGTCATGTCATAAAATTACAAAACTAGGCATAGTAGCCTGAAAAATATATACATAGAATGTATCCCTCTCCTATGGAGAAGCAGGCACCTCATCATCATCTACTGCATTGCGATAGCATATGACTAGCCTAGCTATCTTCCGCAACACCCTAAGCCATGTTGGGGGCACCCCAACTACATCTTCTTGCATATCAATAGGTATCTAATCCATACAGCATGCGGGAACTTCATGAGTCAACCAACTCACTTTTCTCTCTATGGTCCCCAACATAGCATCTGCTGCAGTAATATCAGCTGACCTCACAAAGATGGTAGGATGTCCCTCGGGATGGACAGGCCCAAGATCTGCATATGACACTTGTTTAGCACTTCAAAATTCATTTATAAAAATCAGATACTTGAAAAGTTTGAAAAAATTAAATAATTCTCAAAAATTAAACATACCAATATCTCCCCAGGCTCCACCTGGAGGAAGCACCAGTTCTGGATCATGACGGAAATCCAATCCAGCATATGGAAACTGATCGAAAGAGGGCACTTGCCTCTCCCACCACCCCCAGAAATCATCAGTATGATAACAGTAGTGACTTTCCCCACCACCCTGGCGGAGGAATATGTCACCCCAATGGCCTAGTCTGGGCTCACAGGGGTTAACCTGAGGTAGAGGCATCCCCAAACTGATAGAAGGCATCCTCTAAAAGAAGGAAGTACACAAAATTCTACCATACCCAAAATTCTTCCTTGTGCTGGATTTACATCCTGTCAATTGAGATTTCATGCTCGCCATTAAAACTAGTACACCAATCATATACATGACCGTGTAAGCATTGTACACCAACATGAATAGAGTGCCTGGAAGCTAGGTGTAGTGAGGCACTACCTGCCACTCGGTTGATCATACTCACTATCACCTTCAAGGGGAGGCCTTCAATGGTTGAAATCAAGACTTGGCTTCATGATTTCTCAGCTCCAACCACACAATATGAATTCACGTACTCTTGCACAGACCTTATTCCCACACGAGAAGACCCTTTCAGATTGATTACATCTCCTCTCCATGAGAGACCAGTAATGAAATATATGTCATCAACTGTAAGCTCCAAAGTTTTCCCATGGATGACAAAAGTATTGGTATCCACATCCCAATACTGAATAAGTCTTCGAAATAGTTTATTTAGGGCCCTCATGTTTACGGTTCGGTAAAAATTCAATAAACCGCATCTTCGGAGAGTGTGGAGAGTGGCCGGATCTTGCATGGCCAACCTATCCATGTCCTCATGTTCTCTCTCCCTCAATTGAAGAACCATCCTGCACAAAAAATGACATTCTTTTTAGTCTCGGTGCTTGTTTTCAGGTTTTCAGGCTTGAGCACTACTGTGTATACTACACAGTCATGTATGGGTGCTACTCTGTTTGAGCATAGTAGCACTCATCCCCTTTACATGCTACTGTTATTGTTACACAGTAGCGCTCGCGCAGTAAGAGTTGTGAGCATCGCGCTGCAAGCATTTTTTGGCTCAAAAAATGAAAACTAAACCATGAAAATGCAAGTAGGGAGGATTCTAACTCACTTGGTGGAAGAAGAATGACGTTTGGATGCTTGATTTGATCGCCACGGAGATTTGAAAATGCCAAAGGTTGCCCCAAATCTTTTCCCTACAAAAACAAATTGGAAATTGACTTTTTAAAATGAAATTCTATATATGAATTGGAGTTTAATTTTTACCCACCATTGTTTAGTTTTCTATAGTTTCAAAAATTTTATCAAAATCACCTAATTAATCAATTGAAACATACATATGGTGTAATACTAATCTAGCTCGCATTTTTCCTTAAGTTTTTGTAGGATCGATCTCCTAAGTTTGAAAATTCTCGATGTTAGACCTTGTCAACCAGTTGATAGTTCAAATTCATATATCATTCGAGATTTTTTACCGCATTAACTAACATTTTCTTGAAGACCTAGTTTTGGCAGAGTATGAAGCTATGATCCTAGAAGCTGACCTTTAAGTCATTTTAATCTCTTGTTTGGACTATTTAAACCCAAACAAGATTGCTGAGCAAACTTGTCCTCTTCAAAATCGTTAAAGTAATTGAAGGCTCATCCATTCAGGTATAGAATTATCCCTTTTCCGGGCCTAGGTGGATTAATTACGGAAAAGGTATACTCTAGGTATACTTTTGTATGTGCTAGAAGAGTTCTTTTCCCTTTGTTTTATACTTTTTCGGGGGAGGAGACTAATTGCACGAAAAATGACCTTTTGGAGCCTTTCTTTAGGGTTTTCAGGCTCTCTAAACATGAAAATACAAAGCGAGCATTCACCTACTCGGGCTCGATGTGAAATCCACGAGAGGGTAAATAGCGGACTATTTAAGTTTTTCAACTCTATAAACAAGAAAAAACCGCCAAGCACAGATCAATCCGGGCTCGATATAAAATCCACGGATAGGTGAAAAGAGGATTGTTTAAGTTTTTCAGACTCTATAAACAGGAAAAAATCGGCAAACATTAATCTGCTTGGGCTCGATACTAAAATCCACGACCAGATATATGGATTTATTGTTTAAGTTTTTCAGACTCCTTAAAATTGAAAACACCGGCAAGCAAGAACAAATCTCGGCTTGATATTAAAATCCATAGATCAGTAATATAGAGTAATCTTCTATCTCTTCTTCGAACTCTGTAAATAATGAAGAAGGTCCTGAGTCTTCCTCCCATAGGCTTGTTAAAATTTTTACATGGTTGGATCTATTGAGTTTTCATTTTTTCTTCGACTCATTAAAACAACAAGAAATGTATTATTTTATCTAAAAAGAATAAGAGATGGGAAAGATGTGTCATATCTTCAATGTCTAAGGCAATTCAGTCAGTTCTATCCTTCAACACAACACGTACTTGAATATATCTTGTCGGTTGGGTTTAGTTTTTGAACTTAGGGTGAACCTAATCTCCGAGTTGTTTACTCCCCCGGTTGGTTATTCTTCCAACAATATGGAGGGTCTAATAATATCTCTTACATTTCAGGCTTATCATTTACCCCACTATGTCAGAAACTGCCTAAGTCACTTTGTGTCGTGCTCATTGTTCAAGGATATACCCTATGTCGGCCATTCTGCAGTTTACATTGACCTCATGTGTTAGCCATCCTAGTGTCAGTCTTGTTACATATTCCATATCATCTCATACCAGTTGAGTGTTCCTCGAGTTGGATGATGGAGGATTCCTTAAGGCCTCCCTTCCAATGAACTTCTTCCCATCGACATCAACTCATTTTACTCTGGGAATAGAGTTTAGAGTTTCGGTTAGTACCTTGGAAATTGCAGTCACTAGTGGCAATTTTCCTCGCTGTTGAATGTAGAGAATACATCAATGTCTCTTCTTCGACAGGATCCCCAAGTGTTCGACTCCAAGTCCATCTATTCACACTTGGCGGACCATACTTGGTACCTTAGGCCCCATCATCATTATTGGTGGAATTCTTCGCGTTTGTTAACAGTATACATCAATGATCGGTAATCAAACGATACCCCCAATGTTCGACTACAAGCTCATCTATTCACATGGTTAGGGTTTGTACCTAGAGTTGTTTTGGATGAATACCTTGGGATTTTGGATGACATTACCTCATTCTGTTATCACCAAAGTTGCGCAAGACTGAGCCTCACTTATATTCAGCTCTCCATGAGACATAGATCCAGTTTGTTGTTATGGCTATGATCTCTCAGTTTGACATGGATCCACGCTTGTATTCCAAGTGGCCATGCTCTATATACATCTCCTTGTTATGTATCGGAGATCATGTTGTACCACACTGCACATCTATATGATGTCAAAGATGTAATTGCTTGCTGACCTTGATCTTTGTTTCAGGTGTTCTTATGACTTGTTTCTGCGGTTCTTTGCTCCTCCTCCGGATTTGGATTATAATGTATTTCGACCATCGTTTCCCTCTGACCTCACACAATAGAGGGCATCTGTTATAGGTCAAACCTGTACCTCTCCGTCCGTGATCACCTTGAGCTGTTGATCACACAAAATGACAACTTGGATGGAGGAGCATGTTGACCCTATATGAGACTTTGACTTACTGCACTTCCTGACAACACTGAAAAAACCCTAAAAATGTCATTATGAGATATGAGCGCTACCCTACTTCAATAGACTAGCGCCTATGCCCTACTCTAGTGTGTAATAGTAGTGCTCAATCCTTATGAGCGCTACTCCTCTTCAACATAGTAGTGCTCAACATTCAAAAAGTGATGAGCGCTAGTTTACAAGCACTATATTAGCTCCTTGAATGCTACTTCACTGAACAATAGTAGCGTACATCTGAAAAATGATTAAAAAATAATTAATTTCACGAAGAGGATTAGTTGCAGTTGGTTTCCCAACTTCCTCAACTTCCTCCATAACCATCTCTCGACCAGAACTGCTTCTCTTGTCCTATAAATACAGAGAATAATAAAGAGAGGGGTTAGAGACATGAATGTTATTAAGAGACTTTTAAAAAGAAGCTTGCATTGGAGGAGTTTATGCTGGAAGATATCCAAGCCATAGAAGAGCAAGAACCCAGGATCAAGTTGCAAGAGCATGTCACAAAGTCAGGTATATTTTGTAACATCAATTTGCATTTGACAATAAAAGGTTGAAGCGTTTTTCTTGTCCCAAATTAAGTGTTCATTGAAGCAATATACTTGTTTGGATATGTTTTGGTTAATATTGAATGTTTAAATTGCTTTGTCTTTTTCCATCATTATATATTATCCAAGATACGCTAAGAAAGGTACTTGTATTGCAGGTTTGGTGAACGGGAAGTGGACTTGAGGATCGAGCGCAAAATCAAGTAAGATCTAGGATCGAACGTCATTCGAAAGGTATGTTCTCAGGGCCCATAACTTATTTCCTTTCACGAACATTTTTGTAATGCAGTTAATACGCTTACCTGTCATCCCCTTTCAGTTGATAGTACAGTTTCCTTACTATAGGGTAGTTTTTCCCGCCAACAAGTACTAAATAAATTTGGAAATAAAATATTTAACTTAGCAATGAATGATTCAGTATAGGGGAATTGACTGGGAACCTCCCTCTAAGCATTCTGAGTCGACCTCCCATTTAAGTCTTATTCTCCCACTTCTGAAACCAACTCCAATGACTGAGCCTCTCCAACCACTGAAGGACAATTTGTTTTTATATGGCCAGTGGATCTTCATACATGACACCGAAAGGGTTCTCTCCAATACTCTAGGGTTTGAATGAAGGACCCCAAATTTCCTTTGAATGATTGTAATAGTCCCAATAATGAAAGAAATGATGTTGAAGAGATACTTCCTTCTTTTCAAGAAGAGGGCCAACAAGAAGAACTCGGTATGCGCATTAATTATTAGATTTTTAACTTTGTGATAACTTTAAATTTTTCTATTAATCATTGCTTAACACCTTTACAATTCCTTATTCTATAGATGATGTTCATGAACAATCATTCCAAGAAGATATGAACATAGAAGGGGATGATCCCTCTACACATGCATCGGCTGAGACAGTCAAGAAGAAGTGTAGAGGACCAACAAGATGTGCAGACGTCAATAACTTGGAGGCTTTGCTTGGAATTGAAATTGATGAAAGGAACCAACCAATTGGTCCAAACTTTGTGAAGCTATCGTCATTACTAGGTGTACTTGCTAGGGAGATGGTTCCAATCACATATTTTGATTGGTGAAAGGTTCCAATTCCACTAAAGGATGACTTATGGAACTTCATCAATGTGAGTATTAGAACTTTGTATATTTGTTCTCTACATTTGTATTTTTGCATGATTTCAATGTTTATTTTCAAACAATGGATGACATATAGTAATTCACTTCTTATATGTTGCAGTCCAACTTCATAATCCCTATATGGAAGGGATAAGCCTCCAAGAGGGTCTCCTTTGAGAGACTGATCGAAACTTCTCGTTTTTCTCTTCGTACGGGTACCGACGCACCCTATAGACTAGAAACATGCATCGGTGACGTGCTTTGTAGTGGAGAAAGGTAAGTCGATAAGGAAAAGATGTGCTTTACTAGAAGGCAAGGTGCACCAAGCTCTCTAAACAAGGTTTTTATAGGGAAAAAACCTCATGACTCATCTTCTAACGATTTTGGTCAAGTACTTCAAGTATTTAGGCAAGGATAAAGTGTACTTGGTCCGTAATCATGAAGAGTACAAAATTTCTTTGTAACAATGAATGAACTATAACTTCATCTCTCGAATACATAGAGTTAAAACCCAAAAACGTTACTGTAAAACATAATTACGAAGAAACCAAGGTGCCTTCACATTGTAAACGCCATTGGACTTATCACATTTATCCTAATAGATTTTAACTTGTTCAAGCCTCTACCTAAAGTGTCTAGTCCCTTTTGATCCACTACACATGCATTAAAACCCTCTATAGGGTTGTTAAAGGTGACCTCATACTCCACTCCTGACCCACAACCTAAGTTTTTTTACAATGGCACCAAAGGTCTTCCACACCACCCCTTGTGTTGTTTGACAACATGCACACTAGGTATTCGGTATTCGGAGATGAGATGAAGATTTGATCCTCTATCAAAGAGTCCTTTAGATAATCCACAAGTAGAAATTTTTCCTCCATCCTCTCATTCATTCGAACAATTAGGCAGGCCAACCTCTGAAATGGTATTCATACTTTTTTTCTATATTTTGCATAAATTTTGTATTAATGACCCCTTTTGCTTACTAATTTTCTATGCTTCAGAGCCTCTACTCAACTTCTTCTTTGTTCAACAAGTCTTATTTCTTACCCTCTAGTAGTTTTAAAGCCTGGATTTCCTCACATGAAAATAATCCATTAATATTTTGCTAAAAAAATACTACGAACTTTAACCTCAACCTCCTTTAGATCCCTTTGATTGTCTTGAGACTTCTTTTTTGTCCAATCAATTGCCATTGTTTTCACCTACCTCATATTATCAACAAATTGTTTCATCGTTGTATCCCCTTAGGTTACATCATATTTTTTCTAGTTTCAAATAATTAGTTACCTAAATCTTTCTCATTAAACTAGTCATGGTTAAATTTGAATGGGGTTGGGGGCTTCTTGTCCTCATTCTCATTTTGAAACAAGATAAGTAGGTGATTAGAAGACCCACCAGAACCAACCCAATATTTCAATTTTGCAGCCTCTTCCACAACATTTTTTGCCACCATAAATATATATAGCCTTTTGAAAATCCCAAGAATGACCCTTATATAATTTCTCCATGTTGGAACTAACTAAACAGTTTCAACATATACCAACTTTAACTCCTCAAACATATGAGAGAAAACATATGCTAAGAGGTTTGGTCTAGCCACTTCCCTCCATATTTCCCTCAAATTTAGGATTATATTTAAATTCCCTAAACAATAATTTTCTCCCTTGCTAGGGAACCTTAATCCCTTCACATCTCCCATAAGACATTCCTATCTCCATAAAAAATTAACAATATTGAAAACTTTATCTAAATATTTAGCTTTAAAATCAAGAGAGGATTAATAGTTGAGTTCCACCCTAAAACTCTTTCAAAGGCCCTCAACATCAATTGAACAAAAATTCCATCCCTTGAATTTTTTCGAGAGAATTTTGACAGCTTTCTTTCCCAAACACATGGCTTCTTGAAGGAAAACTATGTCTAGTTTGTAAACTAAAAATAATATCTTTAGGACTTCTTGTTTGAGGGTACCCTTGACCCCCTTTACATTAAGTGAGAGTACAATAATTAAGGACATTTATTTTGGGTCTTCTTGGCTCTAAGGACACCACTTATAGTCATTTGCTTTCCCTCGAATTATTTTGAGGATTTTGACTTTGTTATGGCCATATATGATTTTCTTCCCATCCTCGATGACTGTATTGTATCCAAGGCTAGTCCTCCCTTAACGACTCTTTTTCCTCTAGGAATTATGATTTCCTAGTTTTCAATGAATGGTTAGATTTGTGCGAATTTTTGGGACTTTAAAACTTGGTTGACTTCACCATTAGAGTTTTTAGGGCATAGTCTTGAATTCTCGCTTCCCCTAAAGAGGAAGCTTATCAAAGAAGCCTTTGAGAGAGAAAAATGATATATGGGTTATTGGTTAAAATCCCTCTTCTGGATTGGTGTTTTCATGCCCAAAAGATTTGAATAGCATTCTTAAAACCTACTTTCTTAGATAAAATTGGAGCAAGGGCGCACTTAACTTATAGGATTGATGAGTGGTTCTTCAATTTTTCCACTTATGAGCCATTCAAAGTCACCATGGCTCACTAAATTTCTCTAGATATTTTAGTTGTTTCAATATTGATGTCTCCCCCTCTATTTGGAATTGTTACTTCCACTTTTGAAACTATTTTCTTGTGTCTCCATAACTTTCAAGCCATGATCATTTTTACCTTGAATCTCAACATTCTCTTATGGGGATTTGTAGGTTATGTACAGGAACAGGGTGTTCCCTGAAGGACTCTGTATCAATAGTTCGAAGTTCTACACAAAATTCTAATGCTGATGGAACTGCCTCTGGCCCATGTGGGTCTAGCTCTTTCCCAGTTTTGTGTTCACAAACTGAGCATGCCCCAGATGGGTTGCCCCGCCAGTCAGCTTGGGCTTCGGGAAGACTAAATTTCTTAGTTGGAGGTCATAACATTGATGTGCCCATGGAAGGAAACTTGACAAGCGGTGCACCATCCACAGCACTAGGAAGCCAAGAAAGAGAATCCATGGAAGTTCAAGAGAACCCTCATCGTGTGCGAGAAAGCAAATGGATATCAGGCGGTGCAATTCAAGGTGTAGAGGTATGTTCAAAAAAATCACCAGAAGAGGCATCTAGGTCTGTAAGCTTAAAGCCCTCTCATCTCAGTAACCAACAGAAACAGAGGGTTGGAACCAGAGAATCCATGGAAGTCCACGAGAACCCTCATGGTGCACGAGAAAGCAAAGGGATAGCAGGCGATGCAATTCAAGGTGTAGAGGTATGTTCAGGAAAATCGCCAGAAGAGCCATCTGGTTCTGTAAGCTTAAAGCCCTCCCGTCTCAGTAACCAACAGAAACATAGGGTTGACGGTTCCAACCTGGTCGTGATGAATAAGGGTTTACCGACAAGTTCATATTATCAGGGTTACGGAGGGAACAAAGAAGAAAGTTTTGATATAAGCAGAGGAGGCAGAGGAGGAAGCAGGGGAGGCTATGGATATCAAAGAGGAGAAAATGATAGGAGATCAGGGAATGAAGCGGAGGGTGGAATAGAAGCATAGGAGGAACAGGAGGCAGAGGAGTATATGGCTCTCAAAGAGGATAAAGTGATCGCATTGATGCTCTGGGTCGACTGCTGTAAGGATTTTTCTTTCTTAAATAAACCCTTTTTTTCTTGGTTCATGTTTAATATCTGTGTTTTGTGCTTTTATGGTCTTTTGTTTTGAATTCAGCACCAAATCTTATTTAGACAAGCTTCCCAATTTTGGGATGTCGGATTCAGATTCTCCAAGGTATGACTATATCTTTTGTGTCCACAAGATATGGGGGAGGTCGGCACTTGAGGAACATTTAGTAAACAAGTATCATAAACAATTTTGGCACAAACTTACATAATTGGTGTGAAGTGTTCCCAAGTGTTGATGCTGTCATTGGCCTTTTGTTTGGTATTTTTTATGCCACAAAGATCAACAGTAATGGAATCTTTATAAGAAGTGGGTGATTTCAAAAACTGAGTAATGGTGTGTTTGGTCTTCAAAAGCAGAAGTTCATTGTCATTCAAGAGTTTCTCAGGGTCTTCAATTGGCTGAGCAAGAACATGGCCTTCATAGATCCCTTCCTTTTCCTATATAAGATGTTTCTTAAGTTGTGTGATGAATATCCAAGGTTTGTTGAAGAAATGCCTTGTGTCCATTGGTCTTTTTCAAAAAATCATCAAAGTATTCTCCATATATTTTTTTTCAATTTTAGCCGTCCTTAATCTATGTACGACAATTTTCTTTACAAGTACTAGAACAAGGGTAACATTTTCTGCTATAATTCTCTGCTGTTGGAAAAATGGATTGAAATGACTGAGATACTCATGCTCCTCTTGTAGATGTTGTTCTACATTTGATCCGGATCTTGGGAGCTGAGAACCGGAAGGATTGAATGCCGAGAGAAGAGGAGATTAAGCATGCAAATCTGTCATAAAATCCACATGAAAACCCTAATATTGCATACGAATAAGCATGAACAAAAACACATGAAGTGAATGGGAGGTGAGGCTCAAAGAGGAGCCCCACCTCTAAAACTAATTACCAATAACTCACTCAGATCTAAATAATCTCACAATGAACAATAGAAAATAGGAGAGAAACCAAATGAGTAACTTGATATCATGAGAAGGCTTGCTAGGCCTTTATATAGCATCATTACAATGTGTTTTGAGGCTATACCATGGGCCAAAACTATGTGCTACTAAATACCATGGATGAGAGAGGGTGGCCTCTCTATTTAATACTTTTATGGCTTATACATCCGAATTTAGACCATATGTCCCCTAAAATTTGGATCATTCCTCCCCCCTTAGAAAATGATGGTCCCCATCATTTCATGCTAAAAAGAGACCCATGATTACAATGTGCTAGCTACCAATGAAGAGAAGGGTTTTGTGTGGTTGACCCATAACTATGGGTTTTGTGAGGTTGACCCATAACCGTGTGTTTTGCAAGGGTGACCCATAACCATGATGGCAATGACAAGCTTGATTCCAATGAAGAGAAGAGTTTTGTGTGGTTGACTCAAAACCATGGGTTTTGTGTGGTTGACCCATAACCGTGGGTTTTATGTGGTTGACCCATAACCATGGTGGCAATGATAAGCTTGTTTCCACTGAAGAGAAGGGTTTTGTGTGGTTAACCCATAACCGTGGGTTTTGTGTGGTTGACCCACAACCATAATTACAATACATAACTATGGGTTTTGTGTGGTTGACCCATAACCATGGGTTTTGTGTGGTTGACCCATAACCATGATTACATTAAGATTTTTTTTTAAAATCGAAAATTCATGATCTTTGGTGCAGTTGATGTCTTGCTGCAAATCCATTCATAGCTTCTAATGCATGTATTGAAATTGAATTCCATTGAAGACCCATTTGAGATATCGAAGAGACCTTTCCATCCATATAACATACTTGCTCTAGGGTGGCCCACGGATTGAGAAAATGTTTGTTGAATCTCAAGAGACGCGCACACACTATTTTGCAGACATCTGTTGCTTCAATCAATGATATCTCTCAAACCAGAAAGCCAAATAAAATACCGTGAAATACCCATTTTAGCTGACAGAAAGAGATTTCCAATGAGCTATGGTAGAGCCTCTGAAACGTTATATGGAGTCTGTATCACTTGTTTAAAGTGTTTGTATGTCCGGCCGCATTGTGTACAAACATGTGTTACTTCAAACAAGCATATCTCACAAATCAGGAAACGAAATTAAATTCCGTAAAATACCCATTTTAGAAGACAAAAATAGCTTTCTAATGAGATATGGTAGAGCCTCTGAGACATTCTATGGAGTTAGTAGTACTTGTTTAAAGTTGTTGTACGTCCGGCCGCATTATGCACAAACATATGCTACTTCAAACAAGCATATCTCACAAACCGGGAAACAAAATGAAATTCCGTGAAATACCCATTTGACCTGACAGAAATACCTTTCCGATGAGCTATGGTAGCGCCTATGAAACCTCCTGTGCAGTCCATGGAACCTGTTCAAAGTTTGCTGAATGTGAGACTGTTGAGTATAGAGATGCCAAGGGTTTGTAGAGAAGCATGGGTTGTTGTAGAGGTTGTGGAACCTCCGTTGAACCTGCATAATCCTTCAAAATATTGTCCCAATGGAAAGCATACCCGCTCTGATACCACTGATCCAGATCTTGGGAGCTGAGAACCGGAAGGCTTGAATGCCAAGAGAGGAGGAGATTAAGCATGCAAATCTGTCATAAAATCCACATGAAAACCCTAATATTGCATACGAATAAGCATGAACAAAAACACATGAAGTAAATGGGAGGTGAGGCTCAAAGAGGAGCCCCACCTCTAAAACTAATTACCAATAACTCACTCAGATCTAAATAATCTCACAATGAACAATAGAAAATAGGAGAGAAACCAAATGAGTAACTTGATATCATGAGAAGGCTTGCTAGGCCTTTATATAGCATTATTACAATGTGTTTTGAGGCTATACCATGGGCCAAAACTATGTGCTACTAAATACCATGGATGAGAGAGGGTGGCCTCTCTATTTAATACTTTTATGGCTTATACATCCGAATTTAGACCATATGTCCCCTAAAATTCGGATCAACATTACTAACTGGCAAATATTGTTGACAAAGAATTGTCATTGTGAATCAAAGAGTCCACAATAATAGAAAGTTGTATGATAGGATTGAGGCACTTGTATGATAGTTGTATGATAGGATTGAGGCTATGCCTATTCTTGAGCTGTATGTTGATTTGCTTTGTGTGTTATGTTTTCCATATGTAGTTACCTTCTGCATTTTGGTGTTTGGTTGAAGCAAATCTTCTCCATCTGGAATGGTTGATGGGATAAATGTATATGAACTGTAAACAATTTGACTTGAGTCAAGTAGAATGGCATGGCTTGGCAAACTAATTGCATGAGTTGACTAAGGGTTGAAAATAGTGTTTGACATGATTTCCTTGAAATGCTGAAGCTCCTGTCAAAGAGTTTGTGAGTTCCCAACATTGGTCTTGACTAACCTAGACTTAGGTCGACTAACAAGTTTGTGGAGCCAAAGGGTATTACCATGAAGTTTGAACACTTGAGAGCGACATTTTGACAGCTTCATCCCTTTTTCAACGGAGTGCATGAATTTTTGTTGTGCTTAAGATTTTAGATATTCATGTCTTCACTAAATTAACAACTTCATCACTCCAGTGCTATTTTTCATCTTCTGTGCTTGCCTATCTAAGATTTCAACATACAGAGTCAATTAATTGACTTCACCTATTTTAACTCTTAATGATGCTGATTTGTTTATGGAGGTTCATGTAGCCATATGTTATGTCATGCAATATTGATGTTCTTGGTAAAATGTGATTTTCCTGGCACATTAAAAAAATTATACTATTATCATGTACTGAAATTGAAAGGGGGATCTTGTTGTCATTATCAAACATAAATCCTTTGTTTCTACAGTCAGACACTATCGCTACCCTCATGTTTTTCTATATCGAGCTTCATTCCCTCAATCAACAGACTTGCTTTGACTTGACTAAACCATGTGAAGACTTGGGTTACCTATAACTAGTTTCATTGTGAGACTGTCTTCTTCAAGGGAGACGTCTTTAGACCAAGCCATGTCATACTGCAAAAATGAAATGAAAACATAGCTCTAGTCTTATGAGATCATAAAGGAGCATCTTGGCTGAATGCGCATTCTGATCAAGATAAACGACTTATGTTTACCACTAAGTTGTGTTGCATCCTAATGCTCTAGACTCATGCTAAAGAGCATCTACTGTCATCTTCATTAGAATTATTGAAATAATCGCTCCTTTCTTTTTTCTTCTTTCTCTGCTTGTTTGGCTATGCATATTGATCTTGTTAGTGCTACTTTGTTCCCTTTTGTACAAAATATTCCTTCTTAAGCATCCAATCCAAATCTTCCATGTGTTGGCTATCATGTTTTTCATATCAACCTTTGGATTGTTGTAGCAAGGGCACCAGGATGCTTTATTGTTGTACATAGGTTTGTTGAAGATTTATGCACCCGTATCAAATGTATGCTTTGTGGTGTAAGGTATACTTCATGTTACTTAAATATCGTAAATTCTATATCATTAGGTTCCTTTTAAAATTAATAGCACAATTGATAATAATATTTAAATTTCTAGGAGTATTTTAATGAACTGGGATCTGCTTAAGGCAGTAGGAACTGATATATCTATTTCAGTGGTCCCTCCTGTAATGTTTCAGTGGTCCCACTATGTGCTTGGAATAGTACATCATTAGTAATTACATGGCATGGTACTACTATTGATAGTAAAATTGAAAAACTAGAATTCAAGATTAAAACTAAATTTATGAAATTAGGATCTAGCATAATTTTGAATGCCTTATGGGGCCACAGACATTCATGTCATTAGTAATTACATGGCATGGTACTACTATTGATAGTAAAATTGAAAAACTAGAATTCAAGATTAAAAATAAATTTACGAAATTAGGATCTAGCATCATTTTGAATGCCTTATGGGGACAGAGACATTATCTTTAAAGCTAGATGTTGTAAAACAATATGGCCACAGAAATTTTCCTTAAAGCTATCTGTTGTAAAACAATATGGCCATAGACATTCTCTTTAAATCTATTTGTTGTAAAACAATACACTATAAGGCAATGACGTTGGTCGCAAATCTAGTGCTGACAAGATGTTTAATATCTTTTCCTTTTGCATGTGCTAAAAACCCTCATATGATTGTAAATATATTGGATGAAGAACATTGCTTCTTCTACAATTTCAGTTTGGATTAGTGAATATTTGACTTCAATGAGTCAAATAGAAAACAATGAATTGACCGAGATAGATTCCACTACTGAATTTGATGGTGAAACTAGGTCACATAAGCGAAAATACAAAAAAGAAAAATGGTACAAGAGAATTTTGACTAACAATAACCGACAGAACACTAGGAACGACTTCTCGAAAGAACTTGAAAAAGTAAACATGATAATTAATCATATGTGAGCTGACTTCACAAAAGGATTTGAACTTATGTCTTATACAATGTCATTCGCAATAGAAAAAGAAATATAAAAGCAAACAGTAAGCATGCATATACACATTTTCACTAATTCGTAGTGTTCAAACTTCAAACTGACCCAGTAAAATAGCTCTGTATTATACATGGAATGCACTAGTATCCTACAGTGGTACCTAAATTCAAATTGTATACCTAAACTCTATATCAGATGACCAAATGCAAAATTATGCTCATAAATACCAAGCTTGTGATTGGAGGTTGCTAGAAAATTGGAAAGCCTATTAGCATGTTACTGCTTCTCCAAGTTGTTGACACATCAACCAACTAATCCATTTCTTTCAATTTAATATTTCATGTTACATTTGATAAACATCATTTTCCTCTTGTTCCTTCCATCGATGAAATGGGGATATATTCATGGACACGAAACTTATAATTATTAATACTCCAAGAGGAAACTTATAATATCTCATGTGCACCCCACATGGTCAATGTCTTCACAATTTCTGGTACACTTTGACCAGGAGCTTGACAACGCCTATAGTGAATATCTGAAATATGATCTGGGAGACAGGCTTCATTCAGAGCCATGTTGAGAGGGTTGGATTTCTCTTTGAAGCAATCCATCTGTCCTTCAAAGTTATCCACATTGTACTCAAACCATCAGATTTGCACTCCACATTGTACTCAAACCATCACATTTGCACTCCACATTGTCAAATGTCTTCACAACTTCTTATTGGACAATAATTGTAAGTCCCTTCTGAAGCTCATCATTCATAAAGAAAATTTCCTCATCTTCGTAGTGCATGAGTGAGTGGTGTGCACCCCATACCTTTGGGAGTGTGTCCTTGTGTAACATTAAGAGATTCAACTAGACAAAACTATTTTAGGACTTCCAACTATAAGACATCATGAGAAAGGCTTCAAGGATGATTTGTCCAAAGGACAAGTTGAGACGAGAGTGCTAGGTTGGATTGGTTGGCCATTCCCAAGGTAGGCAACCTAGATGAGTACTTTGATGACTTGTCCAAGCAATACTTCGTATTGGTGTCCTATCTCTCTCCTCTTTATTGTAGTTGTTATGCTTTCTGATTCCATTACTTTTGTAAAGGCTCAACCTCACATATATGTAAATTTTCATGTTGAGACGAGTCATGATTGATTGAATCCATTGATGTTTAATAAAGTATATTATATTCTATTATCTCAAAGTGATTAATGGAGACGGAGATGGCTTCATTTCCTCTACATCTACTTCTATTTATAGTGCTAAGAAGGGCTTTCTAGGGTTTACCTTCTTGGTTTTCCCTTTGCTTCTCACTTTTATTTTATTTTCACCTATATTTTTTTATCAAAAAAAGTCTTGGTGCTCCAACATTTAATGTGTGAGTTTTTTTATTTTCCTGTCCTGTTGACCTACTCTTTTGGTTGCCCATGGAAAATAATAAAATTATCTTATCATTTTTTCCTTTATAGCCACGCATGGTAAACCCTCTGAGACTTTTTAATTGTTGTTGATGTGTGGTAACCAAGGAAAACCCCATGTGCCTAAGTTCCAAGAATGTTGACTCGCAGGGATTTGGAGAGTGGAAGCTGTGACCTCCTCAACTTCATGAGAGAGATCTCATGTCTAGCTAATTACTTCTTGATCTAATCGCCGGGGATAAAATTATCTTATTTTTATGATTTATCTCATCTTATTTTTTGTTTTTGATAAAATTTGGAGATTATAAATGAGTCACCAACATAAGGGGATCTCCTTCCCTAGTAGTTTGTGTAGCAGTGTTGTAGCCAGTTGTTGGGATTAAGTTTGAGTTAATCAATTCGGGTTGTATCAAGGTTTCTACTGCTTTTTTTTTAAATTCATTAGAAAAAGTGCAAGCTCAATGTGGCATCTAATGAGAGGCTTATTTGTCTGCATTATGTACAATCCAAGCCTTAAGGTAGGCCTCATTGTTTGTGGTTTATAATGAATATTGAATGACTCTTGAGCATCAGTAATTATGTGTTTTTAAAGTTATGTTTTATTTTATGTAAAGACAATTACAAATGGAAGCATGCTACAAACAATTGTATAACATAAGGAAAACGTGTCTACAGTTTAGAAACCAACATTTCGGACTTATTTAAAGTGAGTACCATAGTTGAGCTTTAAGTTGAAGCTTCTTTCGTGGGACCTTTCCTCGTTGAGTTTCATGTTAACAAAGTTGGTTGTTGTGATATCTAGGAACTATGTTATTGATTAGTTGAACCCAATGTTTCGATGTTTCAATCCCTACTCTGGGATCATCTAACAATGTTGGTGATGTTGATTTAGTGTCTATTTTAGTGTCACATCAACATTACTATCAATCTGCTATATTTCTTAACTATCTATTTTTGTGATGTGGGAATATTTTCATCTTGTCGTTATTTGTATTTAGTTTTTTGCGTTATCTGATCATCTGGCGTTCTTTCTTTGTGTTTTTTTTCTTTAGGAGGTCTCTTCTATGAATTTTAATGTACTGGTCACAACATATGAGTTTATTATGCGAGATCGAGCAAATCTTTCAAAAGTGGACTGGAAATATATTATAATTGATGAGGCGCAACACATGAAAGACAGGGATTTAGGTCTTTCACGTGATTTAGATAAGTTTCGGTGTCAAAGAAGTTTGCTTCTTACAGGAACACCATTGCAGGTTTGTATTATATGTGCACTTCTTTTAAAGAGAATAATTTTTGCAAGGTGATGATTGCAGCTTGCAATGTCACTAGGATAACTGTCATGGCCCGGGCCTTTATTGTTTTTTGATTCAAAAGCCACACCTTATTTGATCAATACTTGTGGTGATGATTATCTACTGATGTTTTAAATAAACTCACCCATTAATGTTTACGAACAAAAAGTCAATAAATTATGGTGGCTGAGATATTCTATTCTCCAAGGTGTTCGGATCACAGAATGGCAATTGTATTTTTCCATTTTATCTGTTTGTAGTTAGTGTCTTCTCCTATCCAAATAATTTTCCTCCATCATTGTTTTTTCCGTGTTCTTTTGAGCCCCCAAAATTTTCCTCATACTTGGAATCGGTTCTCCAGTGTAACTATAACTTTCTCTACTATGTATAGGCTTTCTTCTATATTGAAAATTGTGAGTCTGTTAAGCAATGGTACCTTTGTGGTGTAGGATTATAGTTAGCCGTATTTAGGTTGTAGCCTATAGGACTGATGTTTAGTACCTGATGTTATGCAGTATATGATATACATGTTGACTTCCTCTGTAGAATAGGGATCTTGCATCTACCAACCGTACATGAAAAGCAATAGATCATGTGGGCCGAATTGTATGTTGTTTGGTTTTGGGTACTTTGCTAACTTTCTCTTGGTTGCCATTTTGGTTTTTCCATTGGAAAATGGACATGTTAAGGTATACATGTGTATTTTCTTGAATATCATGGGGATATGTCTTGTCACATAGCAGTTTTGTTCCTTGCATTTCCCTGTCCCTAGGGATGGGGATAGACATCTTGTTTTCTCTGTCCTTATGGGAATGTTACCGGTCGTGTTTTGATGATGATAATAGCTATCTCTTGTTTTGGGTTGGATTTTATTCCTCTACCACTTGAGATTGTAGTCATCGCTATCTCTCTATGATAATAAATAAATCACTTGTTCTTTTAACAAGTACTTCACTGCATTTTAACAATAGATCCCAGGAAGGTATAGTATGGAAATCTCTCTCATGTATGTGTGAAACACAGAAATTCTAGTGTTATTGCTTGGATAAGTTGGAGAAAACCCCCTAATATAACAATACTTGGGAGATTAAGAAAAGATAACTGAACCATAACAAGTCACATAAATCCTCACCTCACTTCAACTGGGATAGTTTTTTACCTCATCACTAAGTTCCTTATCAATCAGGACCATATTTTTCTTTGTTTTGGGTTATCCCAAATGTCCCTGGACAACACTAACCTTATATCTTGCTTCCTTGGAATCTTCCTTTCTGACAAATTTATCCTTGATAATCTAATAAATGTGAGGAAAATCCTTGATTGAGCTAAAGAGTTAGACCAAAATATTTTTTTTTTAAAGTTGATTTTGATGAGGCTCATCACAAGATTGAATGAGACTTATCCTTAACATGTTTAATTGATTGGGTTTTACTCCTAGCACAAGTCAATAGAGACTCTTTTCATAGGCCTCAACAAGGGTTAGTGTGAATGGCATACTTTTCAACCTTATCCTTTTATAGCAATCTATTCAGTGAGACTACCCTCTTGCACTTTATCTACATGTTCTTGGATTTGATGCTCTAGACTATATGTTGGAGTCACCATAATGCAAGAGAAAATTCACGGAATTTGTTTACCTATAGGAAGACAAATTATCAATGTCCAATTTGCAGTTGATTTAGCTTTAAAGACTGGGTTGACATAAGCACCCGAGTAAGCTGCTACTCTTTGCTTGGACATATTTGCAAAATTTGTTGGAGCAAATGTTAGTGAGGAAAAAATAGAGGTATTTCTTACTGGACAAGACAATCCCTAATTGATTGTATCATAAATGAAAGATGGTAAAACTTGAGGAGAATATTCACTATTTAAGCATTCCCTTTGGTTTGAAACTCTCTATTGTTGATTGACGGAGGTGTATAATGGAAAAGTTTGAAAAAACATCAAGCTTGGAATGCTCTAATCTTCCACTTTCCAACAAGGTTAAAATTATTGATTAAAATCTTGCAGTAGAGCACATGTATTACTCCTTTAGTCTCTTTCCCTCTCAACCAATCTATAAAATGTTTGAAAATGTACTAGGATTAAATCTATCGCTCTGGATGAGTTTGATGCTATACTTCATAACACAGTGAACATTTATGAGAGACGCTTCACACAAACTCCAAGCTGGTTTGGGGTTAATACCACATGCAGGCAATGGTCCCATCCTTGCAGAGTTTAATTCCTCCAGTTTAATTCCTCCATCTCCACTATGAGGAGTGATGAAGGGACATAGTTAAAGCTCCTATGAATAATGGCACCCAACTGTGTAAATTCAAGCCACTTTTCCATTATACTTGTGCCTCCAAATTTTGAATTAAATGAGATTTTTTAGTTCGTGGGAGATGGAAAATAATAGTATTCCTCCTATTTTTCCTAATATATCTCAATGGAAAATGTGCCCCCTCATTTTCAAACTTATCTGCTATGGAATTTAGATGCCTCAGACATGGTAGAATTTATAGTGTGCAAAACTTTTAACCAGTCTCTTAGTTTTGATGACAATCTGACCTAATGAGGGTCCATTAGGGATTGATTTGGAGAGCATATGTGAATATCGCCATTTAGTCCTTGATAACCAAGAATTGATGGATTCCTTATTGTTTTAGAAGCATTAAACATTGCAGTGGAGCTAATGCATCCCCCCCTTCCCAAGTGCCATATATTTCACAAAACTTCCATATATTGAGAAGTTTGGGGGATTTAAAGAAATGCTAGGTGCAAAGGAAAAAACAGATTCTTAATGGTAGTGCTCTGAATTCCTTAAATATTTTTTTGTTGGAACCAATTCCCCATACATTTCTCAACTTCACCTTGCCAAAATCCGCTATCCAGTGAAAACATCCACCTCTTTGCATATGGACACTTATTGAGAAGATGGTCAATAGTTCTTCCTCCAATGTACACATGATATGATATCCAGGACACTTATCTGTTTAAATTTGATTTTCTAATTCTTTATTTATCTGTTTAGGCCAAGTGAATTTTCAAGTGTCTACTTGAAACAAATTTATTGATAAAAGAACTTCATATATCTACTTGAGATACTTACAATGGTAGGAGTTAGATTGGTTTAGTTCATTATAAATTCAAGATTATGACACTCCATGCAAGTAGTGAACTGTAGATTTTTCTCACTTCAGTCATCATAGAGAAGCAGGTTATGAACAAAATTGTTCAAAGATTTTGAAATTTTCAATTTTTACCATAGGTGTGTGTATGTGTATTTTAAATTGAGGGTGAGTTTAAGATTGCAACTGCTTACACATGCTTCCTTCTTTTTTTGAAATATTTGTATTCCATCATTTGGCAGTAATTTATTTATGGAGTTTGGGAATGAAATGAAATGTAGCTTTTGCTGCCTCTGTCCAATGGAACTGATCTTTTTGTTATATCAATAAGTGGGGCCATGAGCCCTCCAAACCATATTTAAAAGCCTCACTGTTGAAACTGCATAAACCCATGCATCTTCTCAACTAAATTATGTTTTTACTTTTTAGGCATGTTGGCCAATAAAGAATGGCTTGAATTTTACCAGCCCCCGCCTTTGGTGGTGGTCAAATGTGTGAAGTTTCCATTGCACTATCCAAACACACATAAGTGGATCAAAGCCCACCTCTTGTTCTCCTTAATGCCATCCATTTGTAGGTAATATAGGTAAGATGAATTGGTGAAGCCATAGGTTCTCTTTGTGCAAAATTGCAAACCCATCTTCAAACCAGTGGTCAAATCTGTGAAGCTTGCATTGCACTCCCTATGCATACATAAGTGAATAAAGTCAACCCTTTGTTCTTCTCTACACCAACCATTTGTGGTCGATATAAATAAGATGAATTGGTGAAAGTCATGGATTTTCTCTTTGTGAGAAAATTTGTTCCTCGTGATCGGAATGTTTAGGAAATAAGGCCAATAAAATGTAATCTATAGCATGTTAATGAAGCATAGATCCTCAAGGAAAAAGTAATTACAAATACCGAACATAGACACCAACCAAAAGGGGAAAATAAATACTAAATGCCAATACAACAAGATTTAACCCAGGAATACATTGACCGAATCTACATATATGAATGCACTAGAGCCCTAGACCTCTAGTCAAAGATTAGTAACCAAATGGAATTTCAAATAAGCATTTTCAATGGCACTTGGATGAAATGTTAGGCCATCCACCAGGATTCCATTCTCACTATTGTCTGCCCCACCAAAATAGCATAGGTTTGTCAACCCATGGAAACAACATTTGAGCCTAATTTGAATATCAGAAACAACATTTAGGCATGCTGCATAACCCACTATAGCTGGAAAAGCACAAGCTGTGAAGCAAGAGAGATGAAGGATGTGGTGACAGTGTTAGCTTTACTTCTTGCTCAGTTGTTGATTTTCCTCTAGCATCAGCATGCTTCAACAGATCTTTCTCTTAGTTTATGTAAGCAAGAGAGATGAAGGATGTGGTGACAGTGTTAGCTTTACTTCTTGCTCAGTTGTTGATTTTCCTCTAGCATCAACATGCTTCAACATATCTTTCTCTTAGTTTTTGTATGCAACCATGATGGCTATTAGTTAAGCCCCATTAATGAGAAGGGTACAGTCACGTAGACATTTTTATAGGGTACATGCATGCTTGTGTTTATTTAGCATACTTCTTTAGAATTAGAATTTTTTTGTTTTAATATTTAGTTAGTTGTTCTAACTTTAGACTAGTTGAACAAGCGAGGATTCTTCTAGATTTTGATGGGGAAATTTTCCCAATGCTAAAAGATGCATACTTGCAGACAATATTCTCTAGATGGCTTCTCTATTCTAGACATTCTCTCATATAGGTTTGTCACATTGCACTATGCATATTTAGGGTGAGGGTTTCCTAGCCTAGCCTAGGAACACCACAAGGATGGTTGGAATTAATTATAAACCCTCGGCATCCTATTTTCTAAAGGAGAGATGGGGTTTATCAATCATATGATTATACATATAGGTATTTGAGCTATTGCATTGTACTTTTCTTCTTCTAGTTAATGGAAGACATATGTGATTGACTGTTGTAGATTTCTTATTGGTGTCCTCATTTTCAAATTGTTATGTCCCCTATGGTTGATGCTTCTAAAGAGTTGCAGAAAATATACAAAAAAAATGTTCCTAGTGATCCGCTAGATATTTTTGTTGAAATTATAGGGGAGGCAATCTATCTCAGGTAACTCGGTCTCTCGTGTCCTTGGTTGTCTTAAACATCTCTAAATATAGGGTTTGTTTATGTGATTGTGAGAGGATATTCTTCTTTGATTGAGATAGCACATCAAAGACCACTCACATTTTTGTTGTCTTAAGCATGGTTGTCTTTGGATATTATTGTCTTTTCTTAGAATTACAAATGATGCAATCTGGGTGTTCATATGCTCCGCTCCCCAATTCTGAAAGGGTTCTAGCTCAATGGAAGTGCACCTTCCTTACAAGCAGGAGGTTGGTGGTTTGATTCCTCCATGCCCTATTGATATTGCAATATTGCTATTTTTAATAAAATGTATTTTATTATGATTTATTATGGCTATATAGGGGGTTTCAAACCATCTTTGTATGTTGCTACGAGGGGGGTTCTAAACAGCCTTCATATGTAACTACGAAGGGGGTTTGAAATTGCCCTTGTATGTTACAACGAGGGGGGTTTAGAATCGCCTTTGTAGGTACCTATGAGGGGGGTTTAGAACTGCCCTCATAGGTACCTACGGGGGGGTTTGTAACCGTCCCCAAAGGTTTGTAATAAGAAACTTTAAGGGGGATTTCAAACCGCCTCTGTAGGCCTCTACGAGGGGGGTTCCAAACTGCCCCTATAGGCTCTACGAGGGGGGTTACAAATTGTCTCTATAGTCCTCTACGAGGGGGTTTCAATACTGCCCCTATAAGCCTCTACGAGGGGGGTTCTAAACTGCCCCTATAGGCCTCTACAAAGGGGGTTCCAAACCGCCCCTATAGGACTCTATGAGGGGGGTTTGAAACCGCCCCTATAGTTCTCTACAAGGGGGGTTCAAAACTGCCCCCATAGGTCTCTATGAAGGGGTCTACGAGGGGGGTTCACAACCTCCCTCGTAGGTCTCTATGAAGGGGGTTCAAAACCTCCCTCGCAGGTCTCTATGAAGGGGTCTACGAGGGGGGTTTCAAACCGCCTCCGTAGAAATCTACGAGGGGGGTCACAAACCGCCCCCAAAAGTCACTTTTGGGGGCGGTTCCAATCTCGTCAAAAACTGCCCTTAAAGGGAAAAAATTTTAACATCGGTTCCTTTAGGGGCGGTTTTTCCAAAACCACCCGCAAAGCCAAAACCCCCCCTGTAGGTCACTTTTGGGGGCGGAAGACAACCCCCCCTAAAGGCCAAAAATGTAGTAGTGTCTCTACCATACACTAAGATTCAAAGGAGTGGTCCAAGGAAAATCTTTCATTGTGTTGGTGGATGGAGGAGCTACACACAACTTCATTGATTCAACTCTGGTTGAAAGAAGGAAGCTACACACTGAAAAGTTTGGAGGCTTCATTGTTATCATTCCAGGTAATCATACCATGAACTGTTGTAGATGGATTCCTGAATTTCAGATTTGTTTAGGAGAAGATACCATTATAGATAGCTTTTATGTTGTTGATGTGGATGACACTAACATGGTTTTGGGAGTACAATCGATGCATTCCATTGGAAAGCATTCAGTAGACTACCAAGTTCCTGAAATGATCTTCAAGGGAGAAAATGGTAAAGAGATGGTTTTGAAGGGAGTCAACACTTATCCCAAACAAGTGGTAAGTGCCCACAGTATGAGATCTATTCTAAGGCATGGAGACATTGAGTGGGATGCAGAATGCCTAGTCAACACAAAGGGAAACTCATTCGAAGTGGTCCATTGTCCTAAAGATATTCAGAATTTGCTCCAAAAACATAAGAAGGTGTTTTGGGACCTTCCTCATGGTAGGCCTCCAGATAGAGGAGTGGAGCATAGGATTGAGTTGGAGATAGGAATATTAGGAACCCGTGTCAACCCTTCTCTTTACTTTGTTAGTATATTGTTGTTGGACGCATATCCTTTTTAAGTCGTCCTGTATTATTTGTTGATCCATAGTTTGTATTATTGTTATTGGACGCATATGCTTTGTAAGTCATCTTGTAGTATTTGTTGATCCATAGTTTGTATTGGCCCATGGTTTATATTGGCACATGGTATTGACCCATGGTATTGGCTCCTAGAATTAGTATATATGTTTGTGTTCAGACCAATGAAGGGACCATAAAGTTATTTGTATTGATCTTTCTCAAAGGAGGTTTCCCCCTCAAAGTGGCTTGCGATCAATAAAAATATTATGTGATCTCATATATTGTGCATTTTACCAATTAATTGTTGCAGGTTCCTCACATCTGATATCAGAGCACATTATTGGGCTCGTTGGGTGAAATTTTTGACAAAAAAAATTTCCGCATCTGTTGCAGGTTTGGATCTGGGAATAATCCGTATCCGCTTAATTATTGGAACTACTTGGGCATAAGCCCTAAAACGCATTGTGAGGAGTACCACGAGAACCCCGAAGTAGCTGTCCCATTGAGAGGAACTGCTAGCGAAAAGGGAAACGACCCTTACCTGATTGACTAGTTCCCACCTGTGAGGTAAACCAAGAGTTGTCGTTTGTGGAAAATCAATTATCAATTTTATCTGAGCCGTGGAGTGAGGGTTACTGCCCCAATATGCAAGCCGTCAGACAGCATTGGTGGCCGAGTGAATCCCCTGAACCGTTAGGAAACCGAGCATACCTGGGGTCCATATCTATTTTCAACTGATAAATCAAATATTTCCTCTGTCCAGAACTGCTGTCGATCCCTTCCGCGTCGTTGCATATACGTATCTTGCCGCGCTTCCGCGTCATTTCAAATCCATCTGTTTCTACTGCCTTCTACACCATTTCCCTTGAAACTTCCCTAAAACCCCTGTAATCTCATTCTTGATCTTTCATTCCTGAGGACCCTATCCCAAATTCCACTTCCCAAAGCCATAAATCCCACATTTGTCTATTTTTAGGTTTTTCTATAACTTCTTCACCTTTTACCCAATCGCCTTCAATTTTTACCATAGAGTTCCTTTCCTATTTTTGCTTCTTTGTCCCTCTCTGCCAAATTTTCTCATTCTTTCACCCTGCTTCTGAAATCCTACTTTTGTGCTTCCCCGTTCATTCGAAAGTGTCCAAAACCTAGTCAAACCCAAATCACCCATCATATTTTTTCCCAAATCCAGATTTTCCTTTACTGAAACAGTTTCAGTTTTTGTTTTTCTACCCACTCAAAAAAATAAAAAATAAAAAATACTGGTTATGGTTGTCACCCACGCAGGAGCAAAAACCATGGAGGAAGCACTTGCATCCATCCAAACCAAACTCCAGGATCTGGATGAAAAATTTCTTGGCCTCCATCTTGAGCATTCAGCCATGAACAACAAATGACGGTACGAGTCTTCATCAGACAATGGGTTTTCTTCTTCCAGCAATTTTCGTGGTCTGAAGCTTGATTTTCCTCGCTTCAATGGTACTGATCCGACTAGATGGATCTATCGTGCAGAATAGTATTTCAATCTACATAATACTTTTGATTTCAACAAAGTTCCACTTGCATCCTTTCATTTGGAACAAGAATCCCTTCAATTGTATTGTTGGTACATCAAGACTCATGACAAGCCAAAATGAACAGATTTTTGCCAACTCCTTTTGCAATGATTTTCTCCTAGTGCTTTTGATGACTTCACCGGAGCACTCACTAAACTTCGCCAAATTGGCACTGTGAGTGAGTATCAAACATAATTTGAGAAACTAGCCAATCACACAGAAGGATTGTCTGATGAATTCTACAGGAGTTCTTTTATCAGTGGTCTTAAGGATGAAATCCACTCAGAGGTTAAAATGTTTTGTCCCAACACAATGATGGAAGTCCTAGAGTTGGCTAAGTTGGCAGAGGACAATATCACATCCCAACAACTCTCCAAATCCACTTTTGTTCCATTCATAAATATGGTTTCCCAACGACCTCCCATCACGCCAACTCCTCGCACCACTCCTATCAAAAATTTGTCTGAAGCAGAGATGCAAGCATGTAGAGAAAAAGGGCTTTGTTATATGTGTGATGAGAAATTCACTCGAGGACATAGATGTGTTGAGCAACAACTCTATCTCTTAGATGTGGATTCTCCACCTACCTCTAAACTTGGTGCAAAAGATCCAGATACACTGGATGATCAGGTTGACATTCAGCAGCCGCCTATTGACCCTCCGTCTCTGGATGACCACACAGAGATATCTCTCCATGCTTTAGACGGAGTCACCACCCAACAAACAATGCGGGTCAGGGGTTACATCAAGAAGATCCCTCTTACAATACTCATTGATTATGGTAGCACTCATAATTTCATTGACCCTCGGATCGCCAAACAGGCTGATTGTTTTGTCCATCCTTGCTCCATCTTTGAATTCATGATTGCCAATGGGGGCATCTTACCTTGTAAGGGGAAGTGTCACAATGTGCATATCTCTCTAGAAGATTATAACCTGCGCTCTGACATGTTTTCCTTGTCCTTAGGTGGATGTAATGTGGTTTTGGGCGTTCAATGGTTATGCACACTCTGCCCCATATCATGGGATTTTGCTGAACTTTGGATGCATTTTTCAGTCAATGGGAAACAACACAAATTTACAGGATTGCAACCAGGGTCTCTCCGCATCATCAGTTCACATTGCCTGGAAAAGATCCTTAAGAAGAATTCACATGGTGTCATTGCTCAGCTACATTCCATTCAGATGCACCCGTCAATGGTCTCCACTACTTCCTTAGATATATATGCAAGTGTATTTGTTGAACCAGTGGGATTGCCGCCTTCAAGAGACCTTTCCAGTATGAATTTATCCGCATCTACATTTGAGAAGGAAATTATGGCTATTTTACATGCAGTATAGAACTGGCAGCCATCCCTATCAGGGAATTATTTTTGCAACAAGACTGATCACCAGAGTCTGAAAAATTTCCTGGAACAACGGATCTCCTCACCAACACACCTGAAATGGGTTAGCCAACTCATGGGTTATACCTATGCACTCACTTACACAAAGGGTAAGGACAATTTGGTGGCGGATGCTCCTTCTCGCACAATTCATGACCCAGTTTCTCTTTCATCTATTTCTATGCTTGTTCCAAATTGGTTGCAATCTCTTCGACAGGACTATGTCTTCTATGAACTCCATCTTTCTCCATCGGTAGGGCACTCTGGGTTCCTCAACGTGTATGACCGGGAATAGTGTAAATTCTTTTGGCTAGGACTGCAAATGACAATTCAATAGATGGTGGCTGACTATGATGCTTTCCAGGTCAGCACAAGTGAAATGACACTCCTTCTAGGACTGCTTAAACCCTTGCCCATCCCTACACAAATTTGGACAGCTATTTCTATGGATTTCCTTGAGGTGCTCCAATGGTACAATACCACATCTAAAATGATACCATATGAAGCAATCTATGGATAGGCACCGTTAGTTCTTCATTCATACACCCTCAGCAGTTCCCCAGTTCAGTAAATTGACTCGGTTCTTCGAAATCGCGACCATATTCTTCTCATTTTACAGGAAAATCTTCACATGGCAAGAATTCGAATGAAACAGCATGCTGATCAGCACCATTTTGAGTGCACTTTTCAAGCAGGTGATATGGTTCTTCTTCATCTATAGCCTTCCAAGCAATCCTCCCTGAAACTCAAAAGGCGTCAGCATTTATCTCAATCTATCACAAAGGTATTAATTCAGTGGCACGGAATGCACCCAAAGGATGCTACAGGGAAACCACTCCTTCAGATTCCGCATCAATTTCTACCTCTAAAGATTTGAGGACAAAGCTTTTCTTAAGGGAGAGGGGATGTTAGGAACCCGTGTCAACCCTTCTCTTTACTTTGTTAGTATATTGTTGTTGGATGCATATGCTTTGTAAGTCATCCTGTAGTATTTGTTGACCCATAGTTTGTATTATTGTTGTTGGACACATATGCTTTGTAAGTCATCCCATAGTATTTGTTTATCCATAGTTTGTATTGGCCCATGGCTTGTATTGGCACATGGTATTGACCCATGGTATTGGCACCTAGAATTAGTATATAATTTTGTGTTGACACCAATGAAGGGACCGTGAAGTTATTTATATTGTGCTTGCTCAAAGGAGGTTGCCCCCTCGAAGTGGCCTGCGATCAATAAAAATATTTTGTGATCTCATATATTGTGCATTTTATCAATTAATTGTTGCAGGTTCCTCACCAGGAACTTCACCTATCAAGGTGTATCCCTACAAGCACCCAAAAAGATTCAAAGATGAGATAGAGCGAACCATTAAGGAACTGCTTGACTTGGGATTTATTAGACCAAGTTAAAGTCCTTTTGCCTCATCAATAGTCCTTATGAAGAAGAAAGATGGAACCATGAGGATGTGCATAGATTATAGAGCTCTCAACAAGAAAACTATCAAGAATAGATATCCTATTCCAAGGATTGATGAGCTTATGGATGAGATACATGGGGCCAAGTACTTTTCTAAGATTGATCTTCGATCTTGGTACCACCAAATCAACATGAAAGAAGAAGACATACAAAATACTACTTTTCAGTGTCACCATGGGAACTTTGAGTTTTTGGTTATTCCTTTTGTCCTAACAAATTTGCACCTGCAAATTTTCAGTCTTGCATGAACATAGTGTTTAGCAAGAAGCTCTGTAAGTTTGTACTTGTCTTTTTTTATGATATTTTTATCTATACTAGGATTTGCGAGGAGCACTTGCATCATTTGGATAACAATCTTGGTTGATCAATATGTTTATGCAAAGCTAACCAAGTGTGAGTTTGGAATGACTGAGATTTTGTATCTTGGTCATGTGATTGGCCAAGATTGAGTTAAGGTTCACATGGAAAAGATCCAAGCTATTCAAGATTGTCCTAGTCCTAAAAATATCATTGAACTGAGAAGGTTCATTGGGATATGAACCTACTATCGGAAGTTTGTCAAGGGTTTCTCCAAGATGACATATCCTTTGACATACATCACTAAGCAGGGAACCTTCCATTGGTCAGAAGAATCTGAAAAAGTTCTCATCAAAATGAAGGAGGTAATGAGCACTTGTCTTGTTCTTTCACTTCCATATTTTTCTAGTCAACCTTTTGTTCTTGAGTGTGATGCTTCAGGGAATGGTATTGGGCTTGCCTTAATGCAAAATAAACATCCATTGTCCTTTGAGAGCATAAAATTTCTGCCACATGAAATTTTTTATTCAATTTATGACAAAGAGATGCTAGCCATCATGCATGCGCTAGTCAAGTTCAAACAATATTTGGTGGGAGGTAAGTTTATCATCAAAATTGACCACAACAGTTTGAGTCACTTCTTGACCCAAAAGGAGTTGAATGATAAAAAACAGAAGTGGGTAAGAAAGGTCCAATCATTTGATTTTGAGATTGAGTATAAGAATGGTAAGATGAATATTGTAGTTGATACACTTTCTAGAAAACCCACACTTGCAATGCTAAAATTTCATGATGATTGGAAAATATAGCTTGGAGTAGAATACACCAAGAATCAGTTTGCTTGTGATTTATTTGATGGATTGATTCATGATGATGCTTATAATATTCTTAATGATTTCATTTATTATAAGGATAGAATCTTTGTAGTCCCATAATCCATACTAAAGAAATAGATTCTTAAAGTTGCCCAAGATGTGCCTTTGGCAGGTATTCAGGGTTTGTGAAGACTTACAGGAAAGTGAGGGAAAGGTTCACATGGAAGGGGATGAAGAAAGAGACAATCGAATATGTCAGATCATGTGTGGCATGTCAGAAAAATAAATTAGAGAATACTCATCCAGCAAGGCTCCTACAACCAGTCCCCATTCCTGGGCAAAAATGGGAGAGTATCTCAATGGATTTCATCACAGGGATTCCCAAAATCCAAGGTAAAGAAAGTATCTTTGTTGTGGTTGATAGGTTGAATAAATATGCACATTCCTTTGATGTCACAACTAATATTGCAGCCATCCAAGTGGATGAAATTTTCATCAAATAAATATTCAAACTTCATGGCATACCCAATTCCATCATCAGTGATAGAGACAGTAAGTTTACTAGCAACTTTTGGCAAGAACTATTCAAGCTAGTAGGCACAAGTTTGGACATGAGCACAAGCTACCATCCACAGACCGATGTAAAAATAGAGAGAGTAAACCAATGGCTGGATAGGTAACTAAGAAACTATGTCACTGGTCAACAAAATTCATGGACCACTTGGCTCCATCTGGGAGAATTTTGTTACAATACTACTTTTCATCTCTCGATTGGTATGATTCCTTTTAAAGCTATTTATGGATATGATGCACTTAATTTTGATGATCTGATATTTGGTGATTGTAAGACAAATAAATAAAAGGATTGGATCCAAGAGAGTCAATACATACTCATGACTCTCAAGGAGAACATGCAGGTAGCACAGAATTGACATAAAGTACATGCAGACAAGCATAGAGTTGAGTGAGCCTTCCAAGTGGGAGATATGGTATATTTGAGGTTGCATACCTATAGACAATCATAATTGAATTATAAAGGGGGTGAGAAGTTGCAGCCAAGTTTTTATGGCCCCTACCAAATTTTGAGAAAGATCAGTGAAGTGGATTATGAACTAGAGTTGCCTCCAGGAAGCCGGATTCACAATGTTTTCCATGTGTCCTGTTTGAAGAAAGCAGTAGGGAAACAAGTCAAGGTTTCACAAGAATTTCCACCCCTTCATGATGAGGGACATTTGGTGTTGATCCCTAAAAGGATCCTTGATGTCATAGAAAAGAATCTAAGGAGAAGAATCCTTAAGGAATTTTTGGTGTAGTGGGAAGGGCTACCTATAGAAGATGCCACTTGGGAAGGAGAACACATCTTACAGGATCCTGGTTTGAAATTGCTTCAGGACAAGCAATATTGGGTGGGGAATACTGTCATGTCCCCACAAAATTGAGCATTGGAACAAGTTCCCAACCCAACCAATCCCTTGGGTTGAGGAGGCAGTTTCATAACCATGGGGTTAAATTTTGTATTTCATGCAATTAATTAATTGGGAGTGTGCATTTTATTTTATCCATAGTTTGCTATCCACTTGGAATAAATACTTATGGTGAATTTAATATTATTGGTGCGATTAATATTTTTATTGTTATGCTGAATAAATGGAGAAAATACTCCACTAAGGTGCATTAGTGGATAAGGTTGGAGAGTGACTTGAGGAGAAAGTCAAGTAAAGCACATGATGCCAAAAATGAGAAAAGAGGAATATTTCAGGAAAAGCAGCATAAATAAGAAAGTAGGATAAAACAGGAAAAGCAAGAAAGTCCGAAAAGCAAAAAAGTTCAGAAAAGAAGTAAAGTCAAAAAAAGAGGAAAAAGAAGGAAAGCCAAAGCAAAGCAAAGCAAAAGGAAAGGAAGGAAAGAAATATTTCCTCATCCACTCAAGGAAGGTGCATTCCTCATGGAGAATTTCTCTCCAAGTCATGAAATATCTATAAATAATTACATTAGTACCACATTCACATATTTTGTTAGTATGAGAAATTTTATGAATGCATTTGTGCATCTGAGACTTGGGAGATGTGCCCCTAGTCAAGCATGGGAGATGTGCCCCAGCTTTCTATGAGAGGATGATGGAATTCATCCATTGTAACTGATTTTAATTGAAGGTACTAAAGTTGATAAATTCGAATTGAAATTTTAGAAGCATTATCATCCAGTTTAGATATCGAATCTTCAAGCCTTCTTGAGCTTCTGCAGCTAGTTTCTTATGTAGAAGAAGAGAGATATTTCTATCACTTTATGAGAGGAATATTGCTCTATTTATTATGTAATAACATAGGATGTAATGTTCTAGTATCATTCCATCCAATACAAATTACAGAACTCTAATTTCTTCTCCAATTTCTCTACCCCTTCTAGATTTAGCTAGAATTTGACTAGCTTTCAATGTATTATTCATAAGTCAATGAGTATAACTCCAAATGAAGTAATTCTTGTTTTTGGAGTTAACTAACATGTCATGTTTCATTTTACATCCCCTTTTTTAGAAATTAGTTAGCCTTTGAGCACTGTTTGAGAATCCATAATTCGAACTAGTTGAGTTGTCCTGAAATGCAATTTTACTAATTTTATTGTAAGACTTGTCCATATATTCATATAACTTTATGAGATGATATTTTATGATGAAATGACTGTAAATGAATTTTAATGAACTTATATGATTGTAGCTAGGTTTTTCACCCTAGCTTGTGCAAATGAGCACCTACTAAGGAGAAGGGACTCCTTAGTAGCAGTTCAGAAAAACATTAAATGAAAGACAATACATTAAAATGGAAATTATTCTAAACATGTGCATAAAAAAAAAAAAAAAAGGGCTTGGAGCTCTTGCAGCAGTCCAGGAGGGTTGCTTCCAAGCTTCCAGCTTTGCTCCTTTCTCTTTCTCCAAAGGGTTGGAAATGGGCCAAAAGGGGCACTCAAGGGTGAAAGTAGCTCAAGGGTGAGCTAGGGTTTCGAGAGTGATTTTGGCAGAGTAAGGGTGTATTTGACTGTGGATATGAAATGAGGGGCCTCCATCACCTATTTATAGGTTTTTAGTGGTGGAGTGTTGGCCCATGGTTTTGGGAACCATATGGTTTAGGTCAGCTGTATAGGGTTTTTTCCTCCTTTTTTCTTCTTTTTTCTCACTTTTTTTTTTATTCCCTTTTAGAGGGTTTTTGCTATTTTGGAGGAATTTTGGATTATTTTGGGGGGAAAAGTGGTTTTTTGGCCTTTTGTAGGATTTTTTAATGGTTTTGTGGCCTTTTGGAGGCTTTTGGCCTTTTGGAGGCTTTTTAGTGGGATTTTAAGGTTTTGGAGGCAAATATGGTGGGAAATATGGACAAATGAGTCATGTAATGGGGTAGATGACGTAGTGAGCACTTTTTGAGTGTTAACAATGATGTCTACAATAACCTCCCCCATCCTTCAGTCAAGTTTCCTACCCATACTAGTCTGCATATGCTCAGAACCCCAGGAGCATTGGAGTAGAGTTCATTCGAGTTGTTCTTGAAAAATAAATGGTCTCAGTACATTGTGCAAAGGTATAATTCCACATCATAGTTTCCTATCCATCTCAACCCTTTGATCTAATCCATTCTCAGTCCATTAAGCTCGCAATCACTGTTTTAGTCAATTTTGAGAAGTCTAGAGTTTTTGTGCCACAATCCTAAGTTGGTGCATTACAAATGGAAGCTAATGTGATTCCCATCATTGGTTTGCACTATATTCGTTACCAACTGTTAAATTTTCAGAATTTACTTCAATCTGATCTAGGATCTTAACTGAGAGAACAACATGTACAGCATATCTACAGCATATCAATCATGGAGACAATAATGCAAGCACACAAGAGACACAAAGATTTACTTGGGGAAAACCATAAAGGTGAAAAACCCCAATAACTTCCTCAGAGATAGATAGAGCAATGATACAACCAACCAAGAGAGATAGCCATAACCTAGCAGTAGATCCTCCTCCTCCATAAGTGCGCCACTCCTCCTTGAGTGCATGTGTGAGAAGTGAGTGAGCAAATAGAGTGCCTCCCGCACTCTATTTATACTTGACTTGACTTTCCTTTTTACCTAACTCATGTAGGCTCGAACTTTACCACATAACATAATGCTGAGTGGGCCGGCCCCCAATAGGGTGGTCTAATAACCCTTTGACCCACATGGCCGACCCCCAACAGGGTGGTCTAATAACCCTTTGACCCACATGACTTATACAGGGCCGACCCCAAATAAGGTGGTCTAATAACCCATCAAGTATAAGTTACGACACTTACAATATAAATGACGACACTTCCTTATAGAGGAATAATACCATCTCTATAGAAATACAATATACATATATGTGAAATACATTCCGAAGTTACATATACATCAACACTCCCTCTTAACTAGGAAGGTATTTCTCAGCACAGTTCTTCTAGCACAAGTCATCTTCTCTGGATCATCGTCACTAGATAATCGTCATCGAGTCATCATCATCGTCACTGCTGCTGCTATCTCAATCAATCTCTGAATCTACTCGTCATAGGAAGTTCTACAGAGCCAGTCCTTTTTCATACTGGATGTAGGCCCACCACCTGCAGGTCTTCATCATCACTGGCCATACTGTGGAATCCTCAGGACTTATTACGTGCGTCACAAAACCTCGAAAGAGCATCCCAGGATGTTACGGGTACACAAATCCGACCTGTAGGATCTCCCAGGGCGTTATTACATGTGACCCCACCACAAAACCTCGAAAGAGCATCTCAGGATGTTACGGGTACACAACTCCGACCTGAAATCTCCCAGGGCACAAATTACATGTGGTCCACCAAAAAACCTCGCAAGAGCATCTCAGGATGTTACGGGTACACAACTCCGACCTGAAATCTCCCAGGGCGCTATTACATGTGGTCATGGCAAAACCTCGCAAGAGCATCCCAGGACTGATTACGGGCACACAGCCCAACCTATCGGATCTCCCAGGGCGCTATTACATGCCATAGGACAAAACCTCGCAAGAGCATCTGCCAGATATCCCAGGGCGCTATTACATTCCATAGGCAAAACCTCGAAAGACTATCTGCAGATCTCCCAGGGCACCGAATTACATGTCCTCCCAGAGCAAAACCTCGAAAGAGCATTTGCCAGATGTCCCAGGGCACCGATATTACATGCCATAGGCAAAACCTCGAAAGACCATCTGCAAATCTCCCAGGGCACCGGATTACATGCTCATCTGCACAACCTGATCCACGGCCATAGAGTATCATCCTTATACTCACCATACATCATCCTGATGCATCCATGATCATCCTGATCATCCTCACTGCAACATCCTGCTGCATGTCATCTGGAGCAACATCCTGAATCTCGTCATCTATGATCATCCTGATCATCACTGCAACATCCTGCTGCATGTCATCTGGAGCAACATCCTGAAGCTCGTCATCTATGATCATCCTGATCATCACTGCAACATCCTGCTGCATGTCATCTGGAGCAACATCCTGAAGCTCGTCATCTATGATCATCCTAATCATCACTGCAACATCCTGCTGCATGATCCACCTGATCATCAATGCATCCACCTGATGCATACCAAGTATCTACCTGATACATATCATCATACATGATCCTCCTGATCATACAATGTATCCACCTGATACATGATACATATCACCATACATGATCCACCTGATCATACAATGTATCCACCTGATACATATACAGATACATGGTCCAAGCATCCAACATGATGCATATACAAAATACATACACATGATCCAACTGATCATATCCAGCATCCAACATGATGCATACATACATAAATGATCCAACTGATCATATCCAGCATCCAACATGATCCATACATACATAAATGATCCAACTGATCATATCCAGCATCCAACATGATGCATACATACATAAATGATCCATCATCCAACGCTTACATCCACAGCCATGTGAAGGATCCTCCTTCCAACATGCTTGGAATGGCTTCAGCAAATGTGTCCATCACTTCTTCCTCGAAGTGTCCTTGATCTGAAGAACGCCAAGCCTCTCTCTGAAGTACTCGAACTTCACTCTGGCTAGTGGCTTCGTCAGCACATCTGCAATATGCTCGTCCCTCGCAACATACAGAAGCTTCACAGCTCGTCTCTGCACCATATCCATGATATAGTGATATTTGATCTCTATGTGTTTCGACCTGTCATGAAACACTGGGTTCTCGGACAGCACACAACTCTGGTTATCACAGAAGATACCAGTAGCCTCCAACGGGAGATCAAATAACTCAGACAGTAGCTTCCGTAGCCATACTGCCTCACAACTAGCTGAACAGGCTGCAACATACTCTGCCTCAGCTGTACTCAGTGCTACATAGGACTGCTTCTTACTAAACCAAGAGATCACACCTGATCCCATACTGAAGCAGCACCCAGATGTGCTCTTCCTATCTGCAGCACTGCCAGCCCAATCTGAATCAACATAACCCTGCAGGTTAAACTTTTGATTCACCTCATACTTGACCCCATAATCCACTGTACCCTTCAGGTACCTCAGAACATGCTTTACAGCAACTAGGTGAACACTCCTCGGATCCGTCAGGAACTGGCTCAATGTGTTCACAACAAAGCAAATGTCTGGTCTCGTGTTCGTCAGGTACATCAATGACCCAATCATCTGACGATACATAGAGACATCAATCAGCTCAGATGAAGCATCACATAGAAGCTTCAGATTCGATGCCATAGGTGTGGCCATGACCTTGCAATCCATCATCCCGAACCTCTTCAGGATTTCTACTGCATACTTCCCTTGTCCAAGGAAGATTCCTTCTGCACTCTGCCACACCTGCATGCCAAAAACAAATAGTGCATCATCCCCAAGTTCTTCATCTCGAACTCGGTAGTAAGCTTCCGCTGCGTGTCGGCAATCAATCTATCTTCACCATACCAAGTTCTGCACATATATGATTTCCTATCATGTGTCTCAGAACCAAGTGGCTGCTTCTTCTTCAACTACACCATTCAAGAAAGTTGTCTTGAATCCATCTGGTATATCTTCTATTTCATCACTTTTATATTTCTCTATGCTGCCATCTGCAACATGCTTGATCTGAAAGTTCTATTTGGAAGTCACAACCGACTTCCCTTTAGATCTTGGGATCGCATCCCAAACATCATTCTTCATGATCGACGGATCATGGCATTCCATTTCTTCATCCCAGATCCTGGGAACTTCAATATCTTTAATAGATATCTTTGTTGCTGGAACAAATGTTGTAGTCCTTTTGTAGGTGAAGATATACGGTCTTTCCTACAAAACAGGTTAAATTGCATGATTAGAAACATCTCATAATTTTCAGAACAAATTCTTACACATAAAGAAATATGTCATACAGTCATGCAATTATCTTAGCCAATGCTTCAATACAACATTTATCCATATCCCGTAACTTTCTAGATGCCTTCCAATCTCTACCAAAACATTGTTAAGAGTGTGCACAACTCTCAACGTGTCAGCAGAGAGGTTTCATTCTAGATAAGTAGCAATGGAATGTTGTACAGTGCCATAGGCCACTTACCCATGTATATTAGTAGTATACTGTTCATCAATGCAACTATTCTAATATGCACAATACATATCCTAAGTCTAGGAACATGAGCATATACATCATTGAACAATTTTACTTAAACAAACAAATATGCAAGAAATGATAATTAAAATACTTATCTTTGTTTGTTCGTTTGGTGGACTCCCTCTGAGTCTTCACTTCCTTGCAGGAGATGCTGGAGTCCTAATCTGAAGTAGCTTCTTCTACACCTTTCTGTTGTAGAAAGATGGTCAACTCCCTCTGAATATCTGCATCCTTTCATAAACCACTGGAGTGTACTCCCTCTTGATCTTTGCTCCCTAGATTACCTGTCCTTGAATCTCATATTCATCCTTGGTCCCTATGCATGCTTATTAGTATCATGAATGTGTTATCCTTGTGATCTCATATAAAATCATACATTCATTAGTATACTATTAAAACACAATAATCTCAAGCATGTATAGTCATGATCATTTCAAACAGAAATAATAAGCATTAGCATTCAAGGATTCTTATGGTTAGTCAAATCATAAGAAACATAACATGTCTAAACCTGTAATTACTCAAACCTATGACTCTTCAGGTTAGTTGAATCATCAATCAAGATACGAGATATAAAATGCATAAAACCTGTGATTATTCAAACCTATACCATCATGATTCTTCTGGTTAGTCATATCATCAATTATGGTAAGAAACATAATATGCATACAATCATGATTATTCAAACCTATGAATTCATGAATAATCATTATCAACAACAGTATAAGATCCTAACACAAGGTAGGATTCTATCTTGATATAGGAAAAACATACCTGGATTAGCATGCTAGCTATTTATGTCTAACATACTCACATGATGTCTTCTTGTTCTTCTTCAATGACTTGTGCTAGTAACCTGTATATCTCATAGGTTAACTATTACAAAACCAAGTTATACATACCTTGTAAATGGATCTTCTATGAGATCCATGAAAATGGATGAATCTTTGTCCTCATGTTATCATGATCATATGTTCTTGGACCAGAACATGATTTGTCTTTCTTGGTGTACCTTTCATGTTAGTAGACAACATAAACCCCATACAACACCATAATGCATTAGTACAATCATAAGTGTCAACACCCTAACCAATGAATATCTTCTATCATGCATTCATAATTTTGTTAAGGTGATACGACAAATCTAAAATCAAAATTGTACTAACCGTAATAACATGAAGACAAACATACCATAAGCTTAATCATGGACAAATATCGAAACATACCTCGATGAGTCATACCTGTCGAGATCGCTTGTAATCTTCTTATGTAAGGCCTTAGCCTCATCTCCCTCTGAAACAGGAGTTTCTTCACTCATGCAGATGATCAATCCATCTTCTTCTAGGATTAACCCAATCCACTTGATTTGCAAGAACTGGACCTGGAGCTGGATATGGGTTTGTCAGAGAAACCCCAAAAATTCAAACTTTGAATTTCAAACTTCCGAAAGGATAGAAATATGCACCTTGATGAGCTGATTAAACTGGTATATTCAGAATTTAAAAACTGCAAAGTTTCACTCCTCAATTTTGCCTTTGAAACTTTCGGATTCACTGGACGTGACCCTAAACTGGGGTTTGATGAAGCCCACTCTTTTGCCCCATCAAAAGGTTTGATCCAAAGCTCTAAGCTTCTATTTTTCTGAGGAGCTTCCAGCCGTGGTCACAGATTGCAAAAATTCCCATTTTTACAGAAGCCCTAGTTTTCCATTTTCTGATCAAAGTCCCGAACTAGGGTTTGATCAAGCCCGACCTTTTGCCCAACCAAAAATTCTGATCTTGGTATCTAAATTTCTATTTTGATGAGTAGCATTCAGCCGTGGTCTCCGATTACAAAAATTCCAACTTTCTTCAAATCCCTAAATTCCGGAAGCCATGAATGAAGGTACTCAAAAATAATTATGTTTTGACAGAAATATGTACCTTATTGTTTCTGGTGTAACTCCAAACTTTTCAATCCACAGGGTCTGAAAACGTTTTATGAGATAGCCTGACCTGTTATCTTTCCATCCTGACAGGTCTAACCTCAATTGGATTCTCTGAGAGAGAGTTATGTCAAATGTCGCAACGTGACTTGTTTTGGGATAAAACAGAAGAGCGAACTTGTATGGCGTGCCACGTGTCACTGTTTGAACTTTGGCCTCTTAAAAACTTTCTTGAGATAGCTCGGCCTGTTATATTTCCATCCTGATAGGTCTGACCTCAATTGGACTCTCTGAGAGAGAGTTATGCCAAGTGTCGCAACATGACCTGTTTATGAGATAATACAGGAGAGCGAACTTGTACGGCGTTCCACGTGTCACTGGTTCAACTTCGGCCTCTGAAAAAGTTTTCTGAGATAGTACCGACTGTGTACTACCTGTCACTTTTTACGAAATTTCATTTTGAACTTCCTAGCCCAAGATATGACCTTTTTCCCAAGGTCACCTGATTTTGACTCAGATCTGGAAGAGGAAGAAACCCTATAGTGTACAGATCATAAATCACAAAGTACAACGAATTAGAGGTTGTCCTTTGGACACAAGGTACCTGGAGATTTAATCTTCGTCCTATAACAATTTCAGATCCGAAAACTTTGCAAAAACGGATTTATAGCGAAAGTTCTACGATGACTGGTTTTTGCTATATCAAGCCCTAGCATCGTAAGTGCAACAAGTGTCATACATGCCATATCATGCCTTCTTTCAGGCTAGCTCTGATACCATGTTAAATTTTCAGAATTTACTTCAATCTGATCTTGGATCTTAACTGAGAGAACAACATGTACAACATATCTACAGCATATCAATCATGGAGACAATAATGCAAGCACACAAGAGACACAAAGATTTACTTGGGGAAAACCATAAAGGTGAAAAACCCCAATAACTTCCTCAGAGATAGATAGAGAAATGATACAACCAACCAAGAGAGATAGCCATAACCTAGCAGTAGATCCTCCTCCTCCATAAGTGCGCCACTCCTCCTTGAGTGCATGTGTGAGAAGTGAGTGAGCAAATAGAGTGCCTCCCGCACTCTATTTATACTTGACTTGACTTGCCTTTTTACCTAACTCATGTAAGCTTGAACTTTACCACATAACATAATGCTGAGTGGGCCGAACCCCAATAGGGTGGTCTAATAACCCTTTGACCCACATGGCCGACCCCCAACAGGGTGGTCTAATAACCCTTTGACCCACATGACTTATACAGGGCCGACCCCAAATAAGGTGGTCTAATAACCCATCAAGTATAAGTTACGACACTTACAATATAAATGACGACACTTCCTTATAGAGGAATAATACCATCTCTATAGGAACACAATATATATATATGTGAAATACATTCCGAAGTTACATATACATCAACACCAACAAAGAGAGGCACCTCACATCCTCTCTACCAAAAGCAGCAATGGAAAGCTTCCCACCACTGACCTGAAAATGAGAAGGCTCGAGGATGTTATGATCAACATATCTCTAAACATAACTAGATGAGTCACTTCTACAAATCTATCTGGAACCTCAGGGAAATAATTAAGGTCCTCACCTCTCCTAGAGATCCTGGTAATAAAGTAAATGTCCTCCTCAATGGGATGGAACCACTCATCAGAACCAACTCCAAAGGCATGCATAAAATGATCCCAAAGTGCGATCAATTGGGTCAGTAACGTATCGTTCCCCTTGAGTGATGCCACCTACTCATTGAACTTGAGGAGTCCAACAACTCTCAAGAGTTGTCTGGTCTAATTCGTAATGGGACGAGGGTATAAATTTCTCTCCCTCTCCTCGACCTCCCACTCTCTGCAAAAGTTGTACCGATCTACATGTGCCTCACGCTGCTACTACGCCTCGCAGAAATCATGTATCTGTTTCACATATAATATAAATCAGTCTCATAAACATACATATAAAAGAATTATAACAATATTATATCTACTAAAATCAAATATTAAAGTTTTTCCCAAAAAGAAAACTGGTGCACCATAAATATTAGAAAAGCGCCGCTAGCGATGAGCTTATTTACTGGAGGCACCAACAAGCGGTGCGCTACAATATCTATGCCGCACCGTTGGTTATATATCCAAAATTTTAATATGGAATTGGATGGTGCGCCTAAATCTTATTAGTGCACCATTATTCAAAAACACTGAATTTGAAAAATAATAATTTATTTGAAATCTATTTACGGTGCTCCTATGCCACATCAGTACACCTTGCACTGATACCTTGACATGACATAGGAGCACCGTTAGTTTTGTGTTCATGGGTTTATACGTGGTGTGTTTATATACTGGAGGCATTGAACAATGGTGCACTACAATATTTTCTGCCGCACCTCTTATTATATATCAAAAATTATAAATTTGACTTGGACAATGTGCCTAAATCTTATTAGTGCACCGTTATTCAAATGCACCAAATTTAAAAACTAATAATTTATTTGAAATATATTTACAGTGCGCTTATGCCACGTTAGTGCACCGTACACCAGTGCCTTAACATGACATAGGAGCACCATTAGTTGTGTGTTCACGGGTTTATCAAAAGTGTCACCAGTGCGCCAATGTCACGTAATTGCATCGATATCGGTGCGATGACGTTACATAAGAGCACCGTATAAATGATTATGATTTTATTGTACCAATACCAGTGTGCTAGACAATAACAAGCACCGAAATTCTAGTGCCCTTGATTGTACTAAACACACCGATGTCTATGAGAATTAAGTTTTTTATTAGATGTATCAATGGTGTGCTTACACCACGTCATTGCACCGATAACCGGTGTGCATGAGTGGCATAAGTGCATCGCTGAAACGTTTATTATTTTTTTAAATGGTATGGTTACCAGTGTGTGTATTGCACTTAAGGGCACCAGAATTCCAGTGCTCTTAAATGTGTAACGCATCGATGACTATTTGTGGGTTTTTTTTTCCGTGCATAATGGTGCATTCGAGTCGTTCGGCTCGCACCACTAACGGTGCACCCTATAAAATTTTACATCGTGCACTGTAGAGCGGTGCAAACAAAAAAAATCGAACGCACCGTGCAAATTTTTTTAATTTAAAAAAAAATATGAGCATTTCAAGTTGAATTTTAAAAAATTAACCCCTAAAAAATTATTTTGTGAACTAACAAACATTTTACCTATTTAACGATGTGTCGAGAAGGCATATTGGTGATGTATGGTAAATTTATTTTTTTCCAAAATGGTTTGGAAAAATTCAAACGAACGAAACCACCAGTAGAGGACAAGGATGCGTCCACATGGACCATGGATGTCAGGGAATCCAAGTGTGTGAAGGGAAGCATCGGTGCAGAGGGGCTCAAACACACTAAAGTGGGGTAAAAGTGAGTTTTTGGCCACGGTAATTTTTTTTATTAAATCCTGTGCCGGTGCGCTCGACATTAGGACACACCGATGCGATCCACAATCAAGAGCACTGGAATTAGCCGATGTTAAAATAAAATAATATTTTATTAATAAAATGTTGTCCGATGCATTGTGTTTATTTGACCGCACCGGTGTGTCCATAGTATTTAGTGCACCGATATTGTTTTTAAATTATTTTGTCAATTATAAATTTTTTTTTTTTTTTTATAAAAGGAAGGGTGGTGTGTTATGGTCTAAAAAACGCACCAGGGGGTTTAACATTGGACGCACCGCTGTTAGAATTTTGAGATATTTTTATAAGAAAATAGATTATTATGTTTCATAAAATAATGTTCGGTGCATTATGTTTGATAAGACGCACCGGGTAGTTACCATTAATGAACGCACCGATTTTAGTTTTTTACCTAAATATTTTATTTTTTAAATAAAAGAGTATGCAGTGCAGTGGTTTCTACTAAACACATTGGTGTAGTTTTTTGTTAATGAACGCACCGCTATGGTTATTTGGAAATTATTTTGTTTTGATAAGATATTTTTTTGGTCATGGTGTGACAAATTAGGATGCACCAGTGTGATTAGGTTAAAAATGCATCAATGTGATTATGTTAAAAATGCACCGAAACAAATTTTTTTGCTAAAACCTCTAGTCGCTTGCCTCCGCTACTAACCTTTGCTAGAAACAAATATTTGGGCTCTTTTGGGAGGAGAATACACTATAACCTCCGCTAAAGGGTTGTTTCCCTGTAGTGATCACTAGTACAAAATGAGAGATAAATGACAAAACAAACGACCAAAATCCGCATATAAATGACCACTTTTGAGTTGGTGACCACCGGTAGGAAATTAGCGGTCATTTATCATGTGACCAAAAATGTGGTCATATTTAGCTTGGTCATTTATAGCTTATCCTGTGTTCATATATTTGGTCATTAACTGTCACAATTAATGACCACATTTTTTGTCACGTGATAAATGGCTACTAATTTGATACCAGTTATCGCCAACTCAAAAGTGGTCATTTATATGCATATTTTGGTCATTTTTTTGGTCACTTATCTCTCATGTTGCACTGGTGGTCATTTGTATGCAAATTTTGGTAATTTTTTAGTCATTTATCTCTTTTTAGTGGTTTTTGAATATATATAGGGCACGAAGGAATCGAATTGCCAACCTCATGCTTATAAGGCAGGTGCTCTACCATTGAGCTAGCACCCTTAAATAGAATTACTTATGGATTGATATGAGAATAAAATTTCCAACAGTTAACACCATCTTGCCAAATTATGGAAAAGGGTGACATACCTAGGTAAGAAACAAAGATTACCCAATAGTCACCAAAAAGGGTCATGCTAATGATAACCTTCTTTTGCCAAAATATCTAAAAAATCAAGAATGCAGTTGTATTGTCAATTTTTTCTCCGAGTGGGACCAAATCAAGAATCACAATATAACTCAAAGTGAAACTCCTCAAGATCCTTTTGTTGGAAATAGAAATTTCATATTAAATTTTGAATGTCTGAAATGAAAAAGAAAAAATGTCCTAACCTTCAATCAACTCATAAGTTATATACTTGCACAAATTCATCTTAACCCCAGATCTGTTCTTTGCTAAGAGGTATCAAGAAAGTGTCGAGTGTAACTCAAAACTCTCACACCTAACTCGTCAAGTTTTTGGATAGGGTTAAAGATCAATATGTGCATCCCCTAGGGATAGCTCAACTAGTTATAGCCAAATTTTATGGGAATTTTGATAATTCTCTTCCAACAAGTGCATGGTTCAAATCCCCATGGAATTTGTTTGGGAAAATGCAGATGGCATTATAAAGATGTCAAAGAAAACCAGTCAAAAGACAAGGAAGCAACAAGCTCCACTATGTACCAATATCATGTTTGTATTGGTTTTATCAAGTGAAATTTATGCTAGTGTTTATAATTGGCTTCAACTAAAGAGAACCTATGGAATGTTGTAGAATATGAACCAACATGCATTTGCAAACAAGAATGGTGCCACAAACACTACTTCCAAGGCTCGAGTCCAGTAATCTTTGGCTGCTAGGTAATCAACACTAAGACATGTACAAGGATCTCTAATTAATTTATTATTACATTATTTATATATCATGTCAAACTTTTTGTTATTAATTTATTAAATGTAGTGATGATATATTGTGTGTCTTGTTGTAGGGAAAGATTGTAGAGTTGAGGTCTAGAAATGGACCTAATCAGCTTGCAACAATTAAGGAATCAACAAGGAGAGTAGTAGTTACACCCATAAGGAGAGCAGTAGTTACACCCATAATCATGGAAGAGAAATGAGGTTAAAGATGTGTTCACAGAAGGGGATGATGGAGACAAATTTTCCACTTCCATTCCAAGTGAAGAGAACAATAGAATTGGTGAAGAAATTGAGAAAACATTAGAAATATAAAAATAGTTCCATCATCAAAATTGGGAAAGAAGAATGATCCTTCAAAGGGTTTGATTGAAGCAGAAAATGTTAACACGGGTGAGTGAGTTGGATTTGCAAATGTTTCAAATAAGAGCTTCTCATAACTATTAAATGCAACTATGGTTTTGGTCCAATCGGGAAATTGTGTGAAGCAACGAAAGAGATGGTTTCTGATGCAACAACATAAATGGTTTGTGTTTCTGAAAAGAGGACAAAAGATGGGATAAATACATCAAATATTAGTAAATATTATGATGAGCAACAAGCTCAAACACATGTTAAAACCTGTATTTTTGAAGGAGATGGTAAGTTTACTGTTGAAGTTAGAATGGACAGAGATATTAAAGTTAATAGTGCAGTTGATCAATTGATAATTGTGAAGCATTGTGTAGGTGTAAGGACCCTCGAGAAACCATTGGAGGTTGCTTCCCCGGTCTTAAAAGAATTCGGGAAAGAAGTGGTTGGAGATAGAAAATTTGTTATACCCAAGTAAGTATAAGTATAGTAAAGTATAAGTATAAGTCAAGTCAAGTCTAGTATTTTAGGGTCTAAGATGTCTACATGGTATATTGCAAGAGAAATGGTATATAGTGCCATCTCACGTTTTTGCATGCCCAAATGCTACACAACCTACATTCCCATATGGAGGATTTTATTTTGGTTCAATTTTTTTTATGACTTCCACATCCTTGTCAGGAGAACCAACTTCATATGGAGATTCCTTGGGAACATCATTTTTTTCTTCATTTCCCTCAGAACATGTGAATGCAGGGGCAATTTCATCTCCATATATAAGCCCCTACGTGACGGGGGTCACTGATGTTTCTGGAATGAAAGGCACTCACAAATGGAAAATACCAATTCTTGATTAAAATGCAGGACCTAGAACAATTGATTTAGAAATCAGAGATTCTGAGCAATTTTCCATTGCCAATGGTTAAGTTTCACCAAAGGGTCAAACAATATCATTTAACTAGAAAATAACTTCAAAAACATTGCCTTTGAAGAGAAAAGAACTTGAAGGAGGTTGGGATTCACATTCTATTGAATACATCCAGTCTCCATGGAAACAACATTTTTCTCATTTTTAAGCTATCCTCTGGAGGAAGTTGCCATAATTTCTAATTATAATTGATAAATTTTCTCATGGCTATGGTTTGTAAGGGATCAACATCTCCCGCATCGTTTATCTCATATGTGTATAATATAAATGTGACCAACTATGGTATGTTAGTAGCTTCACATTGAAAGCATCTTGCTTTTGATCTCCAAATGGCATCTAAGCTGTATCAAATGCTAAGGTATCAAAATTTGGAGGTGTTTTAATGAGTCTTGTTCATGGTTGTTGCTCTCACTAGAGTGGCAGTCATAATTCTAAGACTTACGATCAATGTATTTTCTATAAATTTCATATCAAAATCTCTTTTACTTGAAGGATTGTTGTGGTTTTCTTTCTAATCAACATCTAGAATTAGTAGACATATATATGTCCCCATTGAAAATCCTATGACTATTAGTCACATGAGAATCCTTTCTTATTGTTCTTGTTACACCTCATATTGTACGAGGTTTCACATTGGGGTTTTCATTTGGTAGATGGGAGCATCTTAATGGACTTGACGTATCTACATCTTCATGCAACTTCTTCTCTTCTTCAGGATGGATATTTGATGAAGATGTTTGGTGGAGGATGGTCATTTATTTATGGTGGATGGTCGGGTTGATGGTATTTTTTACGGTTAGATGCTTCTTTCATGCATTTACTTCATATGTATTGTTCCCAAGCTGCATTTTTTTCCATCTCTCATTGGTTGTTTTTGCATCAAGCAAGCATTCATTTTTATAAACTACCTTGGAATGCCAACCATCAAGTGATGCATTTCACCTTCTTAAGGCCAAAGGCCTGTGACCTTCAAGTTAATTGTTGACTTCATACATTCCTAAGGATTTATTTTTCTACAAATTTTGGAGGGTTTATTTAGTATCAACGTGTCCAAAAGGTCATGTTGGACATGGTGTTGTGCACCTTTGTTAATTGCTATAATATAGGGGGGGATCACCCTGTACTATGAGGAAATAGAACCTATAAATTCTTCCACAAAATATGCCTACTTCATACAATATTAAATATTATATAAGGTGTCATAACATAAAGTTGGCCAAGGTGTTCATGAAAGGCAAGATCACCAACACAATTGCTCGTAACTCTTCCACCAAAATGACAAGTTCCTGTGAATTCTTTATGCCATTTCCTAAATGGAAATGGAACCTAAGGTAGCTATGCAAAGAAATGATGGCTAGGATTATACTATTTTATATGTTGATTAAGCTAGTGATGGTCGAGGTCCCACTCCCAAGGAAAAAAGATTATCCCCATCATGATGTGTGTGGGTCATATCATCTTATTAGCAACTTCATTTTTTATTACAAAAATGTGCAGCCTTTTTATTTGTGTCCCAAGGAAAGACTTTATTAGTTATATGGTTATGTGCCAAATGGTTATTTTGAACTGTGGTAGTATCACTGTATGGCCAAGTGAAAATTTTGTTGAGTCATATGCTCTTGCACTGTTATAGAAGCTATTAAGGCATCTTAGTAAAATTTGTTTTAGCTTATGACAATTGCAATGTAAACCACTATTTTAATATATAATACATACACAGAGAAGCAAGCAAACAATGAAGCGAATTATTCATCTAGTTCACCAAACGGAACTGAAAAAGTTGCAAGAAGTAATACAGGAAGATCTTAGGGTAACTCTTCCATAAGAGTTTTAAAACAACTCTTCGCCGATCATGTGCTTCCTGTGAAGCTCATAAGTGCAATGAGACAAAATAAGAAACTTGAATGTTATTGGGGAAACTCTGGAAATATGGCCATAATGATTTCATAACATACTACCAAAAATGTATATATGGAAAAGACAGAAAGCTAATGCATAAAAAATATACTTACAATTTCCCACCATAGTTGAATTTGAGGAAAATACAATATAGAAGGTATATTCCTTCTTGCTTCTTCCACAATATGTACTAATGCTTCTTCAAGGGTCTTGGCACTTGGATTAGACATAAGTGACAGAATCCCAAGCGAATGGACAGGAAATCTCTCTAGTTCATTTAACACTCCAAGGCCAATGTGATCCTGGCATACAAAGCACCAAAAAGAACATTAGATCATAAAACTTATTGGTTTACTTAATATTTTCAATAGTTGAAATTAGCATATTCAAAGTAAAGGAATTTTATATTCATACCAAGCCAATGCCTTCCTTTCCACATAGCAAGAGACTTGGTATGTACACAACATGAATTAAAGAGCAGTAGAGAAATCCAAATAAGTTAGCAACGTTACGAGAATTTTCATCCAAGGAATCTTTTGTATCCCCCTTTTCTAGTATCGGAAATATTTCAGAAATACAATCTCTAATCTTGTCCATATGACCTTGTAAGCATGGAACTCTTACATGTTACAATGGTCTGGAATGGACTATTGCGCCTCTATGTGCAACGGGAGTAATGGAAGACATTGCTTCCAAAAATAATCTCTCTCTACTTTTACAGAATCCACATCTATGACAAAATGGCCATCACTACTATATACTTGGGGGTATTTTAGAAGGAAGGACCTAATAGCAGCATCCATGCAAAAAGCTTTTACATTAGCACCACAATACCCTACACAAGATGTTGCAAGTTCCTTCCTTAATTGCTCTGATATGAGTTCCTTCCACTTTATTGTGTGTATCTATAAAATGTAATATCGTGCCTTACAATCAGGTAAAGGAAACACAAAATCACAATCAAGCTGACTAGGACAACGGAGAGCCCCATCAATGGCATCAATCCTGTTAATAGCTTCAATGAGAACTACTTGACCTCGAGAATAAAACCATGCATAAGATGGAGATATTTCAAAAGTTTCCTAGCAATGTATGAGTTCTACATGGCACCTTCATACATGGAAAGAAGAGAAACATTGTAACTAATTTGCTAATCTAGTGGAAGAGGATAAAATGTATGATTTAGTTGGAAGCAAGAAAATAACATTGAATATTTACAAGACATTACACACAAATTTGTATTGCAACAACAAATGTGACCACTTGCAATTGTAAAAGTGGTATATCCTACCCCATTCATGTTATAGGAATGTACATAGAAGGCATAGGAATCCTTATTCTAAGGCTCATTACCAAATATAAGGTTCTAATTCTCCAATAGAGAAACTTTAGTTATTGAGGGTTTATTTAACTATTCTCTTAACATAATTTTTTCTTTTAGGGTGAAGTCTATCAATCAAGATACAACTTTGCAAACACCTTGAAATATGGAACCAAGTTTTCAAGAAAAGAGATACAGAGCAAGAGTTTCCAATTTATTTGAATGCACTTATAGCAGGTAGACAACTACTCAAATTTCCTCTACCTGACATAAATTGTAACTGAAGATAGATTCAATCAACCCCCCAATCTTGAACTCCTCGTGATGTATTTATTTCTTGGATGTATATCAAGTATTCATTAGTTTCCATGTTGTGTATGATCTTGTAAATGTCGTCTTTCAACAATGTAGGCCTAGACTCAAAATATCAAGTGTCTTGAAATACCACTAGAAATATACATCCTATGTCTTGTCCACAACCTAATCCCCTATATGATATGGCATGTCCAATAACTGCTATAAAATGAGCTAGTAAAAGTAAAAGTTTGCTTGACCCATTGTTCTTCCCTGATGTTACATGTAAAAGCATAGTTAAAAAAAAATGTGACAATAATGTAATGTAGTACAGGAATTCGAATGGTAAACCATCAAATAAATGCAATGGATACGGTTATAACAACACATAATACACTACAACTTCAATACTTAACAAAAGAAAAAAAATGAAAAAGAAGAGAAAAAATATCATATCACTAGTTTTTAGCATGTCCTTTGATCAAGAACATTGCCATTAAAATAGATAATGCATCCCAGAAATTTCCCACCACATTAGCTAAGACGAATTGTGCTCCCTTGTAAAATCCATGGTTGTTTCCTATATATGACCTTAATAAATAAAAAGATTGGTAAATGCACACCTTGTATCTATGTAATATGGATTCAGTAGCAAGAAGTCCTTCTCAAAAGCATCTTGATCTTCGGTTTTAAGACTGAGAACAATAACAAGCTCAAAAATATCCCCTACAGAACAAAATCGATTAAGTCCTCTCTCCAAGGAACCAAATAAAGCAGATTTCATCATAGGTATGCAAGGATGGGAAAGAAAGAAATAATACACAAGTAATAAAATGCTAAATAGAAAATGATAAAGAAAGAATTGAACTTTTGAGAGTGAATAACATGATGTACCATTTGCAACCTTCACCAATCTGTCTATGGGAAGACAATCATTGCTTCCAGGATTCCTCCCCCCCCAAAAAAATAGAGCTGTTAAATCTCTATCTTTACTGCCAGTAATAGAACTTTCAACATCTTTTTTCCCAGCATGGCACTCAGAACGACTGCATGAAGATGACTTAGAAGGAATAGAGGATAATATCACATTGTCAAACTCACAAATGGAATTAGAATGTTGTATTTGAACCAATGGATCAGCTTTCTTAATATTATTGGAGTTACTGGAATAGGAAGCATCTGGGTTACTCCTATCATATAGCTTGTTTACATAACTCTCATGCTTTTCCTGCCTCATAGTAACAGGAGGCTTAAATATTCCATTACAGTTTTCAACAACACCACACCTCCCAACTTGAGAACCAACATATTTCAGGTTTGCAAACTTTATCTATGATTTAGGATGCACTTTAGACAACATATGAATTTTATGATGCAGATGACATTCCGTTGGAGGAAACATTCAGACCATTGCCATCTGATTTTTTCAGTATCACCCCATTCATAGGAGGAATAGCTTTGCCTCCTTTTAGCCTTGGATTGCCCCGAAGAAAGAGAAACATGTATACTTTTTCAAATAAGACTATCTGTAAACTAGCTTATGAAACATGGGCATCATCACAACAATACGAGTGGGAATTTGCATTCTACAATAAATTAAATATTAGTTTGAATTTTGAAAACTAGAAAAATTTGAAGATAGGAACAACAATTATTTCAAAATTCTATATTATTTTAGATATATCCAATCCATGATAGTTGTAGATAGTGACAAGTATTTTAGCAAATGTCTAACAAACATGATGAGTCATTAATAAAATAACTATATGTTAAGGCACCTTAATACATTCACATATGCATAATAATGACCAAAGTCCTGTGAGTAGTGTGAATGGACAATGGTACCAAATATAGTATACTCTGGCTGCACATCTTGTAACAGAGGCATAATAGTAAAGAGTCAATATTTCACATCAACAAATCACATGCATTCACAAAGCATACATTCATGATAACTAATACAAACTGGAACAAGTATCTGGTAAATTAGAACCAAGTATAGTTATGATGGTAGAGATGTCACCATTTCCTTATTATGAGAAATAAATAGAAAAAGATTCCTCAAACACCATACAATTCAACTGAAATAAATCAATGCTTTTAATTTAAGAGTCCACATTTACCTAACTGTCTTTGCACATCTGGCTAGAAAGCTCAAAAATAATGTTGTGATCTATTTTTCCACCATATATGTCCTCAAATATTTGTCACAAACAAATTTGGAAAGATTATTTATTGATGAACCAAACAAATAGATCTCAAATCTCATATCCTCAATGGAAACAGAAAGAAAATAATGTGCATCATGCATAGATCAATATCTCTACCTTAAGCTGGATGACTAGAACATAGGAGCTTGAAAGATGAGAATTTGCTTGTGTGTTGTGGACAACTTCTTGCACCTGTATCATGTACCATGAAAAATACCTCATGTTAGTTTAAAATATAATAAAATTATAATTATAATAAAATCACCACATTACTGCTTCTATACATATCAATATATGCACCCTCCCATTATCTCACATTATTAATATCTTCACAAGTTGAATAATAGTACAGAAAGCCTTCAACTAAAATTAGATGATAGCAATTAGAAGCCTCGTTTCCAATAATCATATTTCCAATCATGAACTACCATAGATATCCTTTCTATCATCAGTCAAGTTAAGAGAGTTTTCATGTCTTCCAAATTGAAAAAGAAAGGTCCAAAGCAAACCAAAATACATTTTTACAATCAAATCCAAAATAAACTTAAAATCCAATAATCATAAAGCTTCAGATATTAGCCTTACAATGGAGATGACCTTTCTGTACCTTAACACGATCAGCTTAGCGGTCACAATCAAATTCTTTCGGTCTTCTATGGAACTGGACAGTGAGTATCATTTTTTCTCCTTGTATCTATCGTAGATAATCTCTGCTAGACTAGGAATCCATGACAAAAATAACACACATTAGCGTTACTTCATGGATAAACTTATCAAGTTTTGGATCAAGCTTGTGCATGAGGATAATATCATGCGGTGGATTTCCAATGCACTTTTAGGTTTGTATTTCATAAAATTTAGTTACAGCTCCATGTGCACTTCCCAAGAAGACCATCACAAGCCCTAGTGGCTCTGTATTTTAAAATGGAAGGCCCCCTCAAAATAAAAAATATTCTTGTGGTTGTATCTCAACCAAAATACTGACCTAGACAATGCAAACCCAACGCAAGGGAATCAGCCCACTTCCAGCTAGCAATTGATGTAAATTTTCAGCTATTAACCTTCACATGAAGTTATCAATTCCTGGGTGAATTCGTGCCCTTTCCTTCCACTAGATCTATGCTCATGCAAACACATACAAAATCCATAATATGATTCTGCTAATACTACGCCCCCTCAACAGCATTATGACATCCAACTACAAGATCTTGTTCCAGGAAATATACCCTAGCCAGAGGAAGGTAAAACATTACAAAGAAACACCGGTCTTTACCTATAACCACAAATTTCACTGTCAAATTCATATTGCAGCATTGTAATTCTTCTCTTTTTTCAAACGAAAGCAATGCTCCAAGGTCCAATCCCTTTCCCAGCACCAGAATAATGCTGGAGGATAATTCGTTCCATATCCCTAACCATAGATCCATTAATATTGAAAATTCCATGCTTTCATTGGACCACAATTTCATCTACAGGAAATGGCTAGCCATTGGATCGACTCTATGTGAGTGATACACCCTTTGGGAAACTTGGAATATTGTTGGATATCTTGAATATGAAATTAGAAGTGTAGATCGTTGCAAATGGTGAGATCCCAACTTATTAGAGATCTGGCGTTAATTTCCAATTGCATTCCCTTCGCAAATCGATATGCCCAAGAAGGAATTCCACTATTTCACCAAAACGTTTCCTGGGAATACCTCATGCTTCCTGGGATATGAGGGAATTTCCTACAAAAACATATGAACTAAAAACACTTCTAATTATATGCTCATGGATTTCCTTACCCCTTTGGAGAGTCTATAGTGGTGCACAGGCCTTGAGAAAACAAGTAAATGTGAATTCATCTGACTTTACATCCACATCCACCGCATACAATTGGCCATATAGATTAAGGGTTTAGTCAAACCGCCATTGCTTGATATACTTCCCAATCATCAGATTCTAAGAGAAGATGTCTTTTGGGGAAATTGATCAAAAATCAAACTATGCTTGTTATTTCTGAAACAGAAACGAAATGGAAATTTTGTTGTTGGGTTAAATAGCATATGATGAGATGTATTGACCTACTACATGCCAAAGAATAGAATTTGATTGGAAATAAGTTATTACCTAGAAAAAGACGACCTCAAATTTGCTTGGAGAAGAATAATGATCTCAAATTTGCAGTGGTGATGCGTATTGCTCAAATGTTGGAAGCATAGCTACAGAACTTAGCCAAAATTTCATTGTTTCCATATTTCATGTTCACCGTTGGATGGATATCAATCAACATCCTCGATCTAATATGTGTTGTGTTGAAATTGACCAGAGTCAACTTTATATTAGAATGGTTAACTTTATTAAAATTACTTTACAAAATTTCAAGTCTATCGTTTATTTAATTCAATGGATCTTGCCTCTTATGCATAAGTTTGAATGGGCGTGAATATAAAAAGGGTTTTTTTATGCATAGGGGTTTTCAAATTTTAATTTTAAAACTTGAAATTTGGAAGTTCTAATATTAGTCAAGTTTGACAAATGTGTCATTTTTTTGTGGTGTTTCCAAGTTTAGAAGGGTTTTGAAATTTTGGTGTTTCTTCTCGGTTTGTGAAAGATCTATTAGATAGCCTGCACCACTTTTTCATGGTGTTCCTCTATTAACATATAAATACATAGCCATAAGGTTTGGTCCTCACGCTACCCATGGTACTAGGCTCAGATGATATCCTGCCAGTATCCATTGGTCTATGGGTAGTTGGGATTGAAACCATGGAAAATATTGTATATTTGCTCAGTTGGGCATGTAAAAACCCTTAAAAAAGACCCTACCGAGATCCATTGCAAAGTAAATCGTATATTGAATGGGTTTTTTCCATCCTACTGCAACTCTTTATAGCTCCATAAATCCTAGTAATGAAAGCACCCTCGTGCACTCGTGATACACAATGCACTGATATGAGGAGTTGACTATTAAATGGTCTATCACAGCTTGATATTATGAAAATTGGTGGTTTCACTGGTATTCTCACCTTATCAATCCGCAGCTTATCCATGAGAGCTCTAGGTTCACTACCCTTCCAGGTTTCACTTCTCTATGTCATGGGTTTTCACAGCACTTAGGCTAGTTACTAGTTTTTGTGGGACAACTTGGATCCTGCAAAGGATACATCTTAGTGGTATCAGCAGGTGATGGTGAAGGTGTTGGTAGCTGGTCGACAAGGGTTCTGTTTAATTCATTTCATGAGGCGTAGACACACTCATGACAGGGAGTATATTTCCCCGGCCAATAGATAAAAACCCTACATAAAAAAATTTGAATTGATATGCTTACATCAAAAAATTGAATCCAAATGCTTACCTTTAACCAAGACCCTCCAGAGATTAGAGATCCATTGCAAAGTAAATAATATATTCAATATAAACCATGGCCATTCCATATTTGCTTAGTTAGGCATTCCATACTTGCTCAGTTGGGCATGTAAAAACATTTTCTCCATTTCTACTTCCACCAATTTCTATTTCCTCCAAAATTTATTTTATGCTTCCCAATTTTCATTTTCCCCCATTTTTAATTCCCAATTTCTAATTCCGGCTAAGTTTTTAAAAATGGTTAATATTATTATATTATAAACCCCCTATATTAATATTATATTATATTATATTATATAATGCGCATATTATATTTTTGAGGGCAAGGGGCATATAATTGGCATGTTTTAATAGAACTAGTCATAACCAATTTTGAGTAGCATCTTTCGTTTCCGGTACGTTATTTGATGGAATTAGACAATAGAAAATTACAATTTTCAGTAAATTTAACATTGCAGATGGATTCAGAGATCCCATGAGGGGGTCTCTGAATCCATCCGCAGTGTTAAAATTCAATCAACTGCAAATTTTGTAATTTTAGAGTGGCTTGAAGCAAGTTTCGGATTTAAATACCTATATGTATAATACATGGGTATAAGTCCATTAGTGATCTATGATAAACATGTTCATGGGCCATTCGGTTATATCATCAGTCAAGGGAATATTAAGTATATTTGGACTAATTCAATGATTTAATGAGGGAGTATACAATTTACTAATTTTGAACATTGCAGATGGATTCAGAGACCCCCCCTAGAAGGGGGTCTATGAATCCATCTGCAGTGTTTACATTTAGTAAAATGTACAAATTCATTATCAAAATTGTAATTTTCCATTGTTAGAGTGACACAACTAAAAATACATGACAAAACATAAAAATAAAATACACACCTTGAAGTCGGCTCCAAAATTAATTTAAAAATAAATTACAAATTCAAATTAAAAAATAATTGTTTTTTGATAAGTCGGCTCCATAAAAAAAATCATAAAAAATTGTATAAATAAAGCATAAACGCTTTCATTTGTTGAGGGTGTAATTTCAGATGAAGGATAACTATTCTGAATTTCGGGTAGGACAACAGTCCACTAATGCAACGAAGGAGCAGTGACTGCAATTTTTACAAACCCGAATTTATAGAGAGGGAATTTTTTTTTTGGTTTGATTTGTTTTCTTGCCAGCATTTGCAGCAACATATCCAAGGCTTTTTCGCGGTGAATTTTGCAGAAAAATTTGAGCTCGTTAATGAGGCTATTGACTGTGGGAAGCTCGCTTCCCTAGGACGTGCAATTAACTGTGCAACAAAAGAAGTGTTTCCTAATTCTCAGTACATATTTGCAGCAGTGTACAGTCACCTTTCTACAACAGTCTAAACAGACCTATTTTTGCTGCAATATATGAATTTTGAAGATTGTTTGGTATGATTTTAAGTTTGAAATTCGGGCATCATCCTCTGAGGTAGCCGTAGTAAATGAACTCTAAAATTCAAGCTATATCACTGAGGTAAAAAAAGATAACAAGACAATTGGCTTGAAGGAGGTTGAAATTTGGTTAAGCAAGGAGCTAATGTTCAAATATACAGTGGAAGATAGGAGGCAACTGCAATATACAGTAGCATGTAAGTGTTTTTACAGTCTGCTAGGGCATCCAAAATTTCTGGGTTTGATCTCTGTAGATGCATGAACCATGAAGAACCAAGAACAATGATAGTGACATGACAGTTTTATATCAGTGACAATTGACTTGGCAGATCGGATTGACTTAATAGCTTATTTATTGTGACATCAAAATTGCCATGATGTATACATAGTGAAGTTTATAAACACTGATAATGTGATATACACAATGATGTTAAAGTGATATGTAGAGTGATGTTAAAGTGTTACACAGTGATATTTATACAGTAATGATGACATTTGTATGGATTCAGTAGTTACACAATGATGATGATATTTATACAGTAATGATGACATTTATATGATTACAGTGATGACATAGTAATATACACAGTGATGTTTTATATACACATCAACATTCATTGATATTTGTGATGACGATATGAACCCTTAGTAATTAGACAGATGAACACCTATGATATGATGTGCCAATGATTAGTGATGATTGTGATGATAATATGATACATACAGTGATGAGATGGTATGTTCATACATAGTTGCTTACACTATACAGTAATGATGATATGATGATATACAATGATGATTTGTATACACAGTGATACAATGATGACATGACAATAGCAAGTGAGCTTGAGCAGTAGTTGATTGAGTTGACTGTGGTGTAGGCAGTTGGTAATGATTTGTACAGTTGACAGTGTATTGCAACTGACGCAGTACAATGATAGAGATTGACCAACAGTATTGAGTAGAGATTGACCAGTAGTATGAGCATATCAAGAGTGATGAGCAGAGATTGATCAATAGTATTGAGAAGATGAACATCAACATTGATGAGTAGATTGACAAGCAAAGAGTGATGAAAAAAAATTGACGAGATGACCAGCAGAGCAGATTGACAAGCAAAGAGGTTGATAAGCAGAGATGGTTGAGCAACAGATTGATGACAATCAGAGATTGGAATCAGTCTTGCAAGTAGAGTCTTGAACTTGAGGATTAGACTCCTCAACCCTTTCTTAGTTGGAGCTAAGAAAACCAGGTTAGGTCTTGTTACAAGATTTGGTTCTCTTTTCATCAGTTGGTGTTGATTGTAATCGAGAAGATTGTATTCTTCCATGTAAAATAAATAAAGATCAAAATTACATATATTGTTGTGTCTCCCTTTATGTGATGATTGCACTTATGACTCATGATTGATTTAACTGATGAATATGATTATTTTATTAATGCTTGATATACTCTAGTTGATTAAAAATAAGGTAAAAAGTTTATAATTGCTCACACTGATTCACCCCCCTCTTAGTGTGGCCATTGTGTCCAACAATTTGTTAGAAAAACAGGATCGCAGAGAAATAACAATAAACAAGATGCAAATTCAAATTACACAAACACATTACAAGAGAGACACCAATATATCGTGGTTCACCCAAGATGGGCTACGTACACACTTAAATTTCCAGTACTTATTATTATACCATCCAACAAATGAATGGATACAACCTGTAGCACATCCGTTGCACTTCCTATTCATTGTTTCACAGTCTCTCTTTCACGATCTCAAAGATCTTTACAATGCATAATACCTAATACATAAACCCTAGCCATATTACAATGTATTTCTTATAAATGGGAATACCATGGGAAAATACCATGGGTTTCCCAAAACCATGGGCCCGTAAAAACACCCCAAAAATTTCCTTCAGTGGATTCACCCTTGAACCCCCTTTCTCGGGGGAACTGCCCCCGGACCCCCAGCCAGGGGGGATGATCCCCCCTGGAACCCCGTGGAGGGGTGATTCCCCCCCCACACCACCCCGCTGGGGTGAGTGTACAGTCCACCTTCATATCATATAAAACTAGGGTACAAACACGGCTGAATAATAATATCTTTGAATCTGGGAGATCAGGCTCCACAACCAACACAATTGGTATCAGAGCAGACCTTCATCGCAAGCCTTGCAAGCTTGAAGGAGATCCATGGACACACAATGGAGACAAAAGAAGATTCATCAAGCAATGATGTTCCTATACTTGATGTGATGGACTATTTCAATTGGAGAAGCAAAATGAAAGCATATCTGAAGAAGTTTGGTGTTTGGGAGATTGTGATCAATCCACCCACTCCATCCAATAAGAAGGAAAAGGCAGCTGCACAGAAAGAAGCGAAGAAGGAAAATGATATAGCCTTGAATTTCCTCATGGATGGACTTCACAGCTCAGTGAAAGAAAGTGTAGGAGAGTACACTTCAGTTAAATACCTTTGGTTCAAGTTGGAAAGCGAATATCAAAAGGGAAGACTAGGCATCGAAAACATGGATCAAGAATTAGAATTCAAGCCCTTGAAAGAGGTCAAACAAGAAGAAGAAAAGAAGGAGGTGGACTACAATAAAGGTGTGGATTATTTTTATTATAATGATAGCTTGTATGATGAAATTGAGAAGGTTCTTGCGGAAGATGATGAATATCCATCAAAATCTGTACAGGAGATACATCTCACTCTGGTGAATATTTATCTCAGATCCAATTGGGTCTTGAACACAGTAAATCTGAACCATAGTGAATTCACAAGGTTCAAAAGGAGAATCTTGGATTCTTTGAATGAATATCAATAGAAGACCATGACAATGAGATTATTTCTTGTGAAGCTCAAACACAAGGACAAAGAGTTGCGAGATCAGTTGAAAGACAAGGATGTTGAAGATGAACAACTAAAGACTGAATTGATCAGTCAAAAGGAAGAACAAGAAGATCGTAGTGAAGACTCAGAAGAGCTTGAAGAAACTAGAAAGGCCAATCATGATTTGAGGACTCAACTGAAGGAAGCCAATAGGATAGAATAAATCTTGAAGAATCAGTTGGAAGAAAATGAGCAGACAATCCAAAGCCTGGAGATGGAGGTAGTTGGTCTCGGGAAGAAAGGTGAAAAGGTTGATGCCTTTGTCAAGTGCAAGGACAGTTCAGTTGTCCTAGATAAGATCTTGTATTACCAAATATCTCCATGTGACAAGACTGGTCTTGGTTACAAGAAGAAGGGAGAAAATATGAAGATAGCACTTGGTCTCCCAAGACTCCAGAAGCAGGTCCTTCAACGTCCAAAGCTGCTTTCCATGCACCTGCACATGACAACAATGACTTTGGAAGTTCAAAATTGCAACAAGGAGTTAGGTCTATTCTTCAAATCAAGCTCAGAAAAGAAACAAATCCAAGATGGAGCCAAAGTCCCATGTATGAAAATGGATTTAATGATTATTTTTATTTTTGTTCTAACTTTGGTCACAAGGATATGGATTGTAGACTATACAAAAGAAGAATTGTTGGAAGCTCCAATGACAAAGTTAGATGTTGGACATGTAACCAAGATGGACATATTGCTTCTACTTGCCACACATTGAGATGCTACACCTGTAGTGGGTTTGGTCACAAAGCCCAAGAATGTGCAAGTCAATGAAGTCAACCCAGGAGGAGTCCTTCATACACATCAGCAAGAAGAATCAGTGAACCTTGGAATAATATCAATGCAAGAAGATTAGAAGATTAGAAGACAAAGTCCTTTAGCCAGGGACACTCTTAGGCATGGAGACATGAAGTTGATCAAATAAGTGTTGGAAGTTCCAACAGCTCAGTCAGGTGCTGGACATGAAACCATGTTGGTCACATTGTTGCATATTGTCGTACGATAAGGTGTTATAGTTACAATGGCTTTAGACACAAAGCTCAAGATTGTTGGAGTACACAGAAACAACCCATGAGAAGTTTCCTATATATCTTATCAAGGAAAGATAGTACAAATGAAGGAACAAATGTTGAAAAGACAAATGCCAAGAAGAAAGTATGGATGAATAAGACCGAGAAGTTACAAATATGAGAGATTGATCAGTGCAGGGAGGATGGATTCCATATGGAAAGCCAATCTTAAGGTCTCTCAAATACCTTAGCACATCTTGAGTTCATGAGGCTGGAGGATGAACTCAAAAAGATGATTACTCCAAGCATACAAACAGGTCCTAGGATCTTGCATATTGATAAGGGGAGAAGTGATCGGTGATTTCAGATGTAGATATGTGGACTCCCTTTTCCATTGATGCCAAAGGGGGAGAGATGAAGACAAAAGGAGATATGAAAACAAAGAGGGGAGCATTCTCACGGGGGTAGCATGAGTCGTTGTCATCAATGACAAAGGGGGATATTGTTGATGAAATTGTCATTGATGCCAACATGGACTTGCAGTGGCCCCACATGTTTTCATTAATGCCACCAAGTCCCACTTGCAGTTCCTTGGACCCCTTATAGAGTGGGTTTGTGCCTTGAAGCACCTTGTACCCAGTTAACAAGGTCCTTGTACCCACAAGGTTGGATCTTGAAACCACCACCTTGTTGAAGGTGTTGAAGACCCTAGAGATGATGTTGAATCCTTTATGGATGATGGAGAAGCCCTAGATGGGTTGAAGAAGCATTAATGACCCATTATGTGGTCATTCATGCTCTGATGGTGTCATGGTACCCTAGGAGAAGGTTTAGAAACCCCACAAGAGGTAGCATGATGGATCTTGGCCCTTGGAGGTCCCCTTTTGTGGTTGAGGTAGTTGAAGAAGCCCATGAAGCCTCTTGCATGGTGAAGAAGTCCTTGGAACCACAATTGATGGTTTAAAGGTCCTTGTACTCTTGATGAACATGATGTAGGTTGATGGGGTCTTAGAACCCTTGGATATTGTCCTAGGGCATGAAAAATCCTTGGCACCCAGAAATCCTTGGCACCCACTTATATGATGGCATGATAGAACTTGGACACTTGGTTGACTATGGATGATGACATGGCACCTTGATGATGGGATGCTTGATCATACATGTCATGATGATGGTTTCCTTGATGACGATGTGGTGGACACACTTTCATGGCGCTCATACCTTGATCTTGAGGTCAAATGAATACCCTTGGATAAGGGTCCTTGGTCCTTTATGAAGCCCTTGCGGCTTGTGGTAAATTTGATAAAGTATGGTCAACAACACCCTAATGTTGACCATTTTGTGGTGACTTAAGTTATTTATGGTAAAGTACAACCTTGCTTATGCTTATCGAGGACACTCTTGCTTATGGTAAGAAGGTTGTAAAACAAAATAAAATAAAAGCAAAGGAATGTGTGACAAAACACAAAATAAAAACATAAAAATAAAATACACACCTTGAAGTTGGCTCCAAAATTAATTTAAAAATAAATTACAAATTCAAATTCAATTTTTAGTTTTTTTGAAAAGTTAGCTCCATAAAAAAAAATTCATAAAAATGTGTATAAATAAAGCATAAACACTTTCATTTGTTGAGGGTGTAATTTTAGATGAAGGATAACTACTATGAATTTCGGGTAGGACAACATTCCACTGAGGCAGTGAAGGAGCAGTGACTGCAATTTTTATAGATCTGAATTTATAGAGAGGGAAAAAAAAATTGGTTTGATTTGTTTTCTTGCCAACATTTGCAGCAACAGATACGAGGCTTTTTCGCGGTGAATTTTGCAACAGAACTTGAGCTCGTTAATGAGGCTATTGACTATAGGAAGATTGCTTCCCTAGGAGGTGCAATTAACTGTGAAATAGAAGAAGTGTTCCCTAATTCTCAGTACAGATTTGCAACAATGTACAGTCACCTTTCTACAATAGTCTAAATAGTCCTATTTTTGCAGCAGTAGATGAATTTTGAAGATTGTTTGGTATGATTTTAAGTCTAAAATTCGGGCATCATCCTCTGAGGAAGCCACAGTAAATTAACTCTGAAATTCGAGCTAGTTCACTGAGGTAAAAAAAAAAAAGATAACAAGACAATAGTTTTGAAGGATTTTGAAATCCGGTTAAGAAAGGAGCTAATGTTCAAATATACAGTGGAAGATAGGAGGCAACTACAATATACAGTAGCAGGTAAGTGTTTTTACAATCTGTTAGGGCATCTGAAATTTTTGGGTTTGATCTCTGTACATGCATGAACCATGAAGAACCAAGAACAGTGATAGTGACATGACAGGTTGATATCAATGACAATTGACTTGGCAGACCGGATTGACTTAATAGCTTATTTATTGTGACATCAGAATTGCCATGATGTATACATAGTGAAGTTTATAAATACTGAGAATGTGATATACACAGTGATGTTAAATTGATATGTACAATGATGTTAAAGTGTTACACAGTGATATTTATACAGTAATGATGACATTTGTATGGATTTAGTAGTTACACGGTGATGATGATATTTATACAGTAATGATGACATTTATATGTATACAATGATGACATAGTAATATACACAGTGATGTTTTATATACACATCAACATTCATTGATATTTGTGATGACGATATGAACCCTCAGTCATTAGATAAATGAACACCTATGATATGATGTGCCAGTGATTAGTGATGATTGTGATGATAATATGATACAGACAGTGATGAGATGATATGTTCATACACAATTGCTTACACTATACAGTAATGATGATATGATGATATATAATGATGATTGGTATACACAGTGAAACAAACAGTGATACAATGATGACATGATAGTAGCAAGTGAGCTTGAGCAATAGTTGATTGAGTTGACTGTGGTGTAGGTAGTTGGTAGTGATTTGTACAGTTGGCAGTGTATTGCAACTGATGCAGTACAATGATAGAGATTGACCAGTAGTATGAGCAGATCAAGAGTGATGAGCAGAGATTGACCAATAGTATTGAGCAGATGACCATCAACATTGATGAGCAGATTGACAAGCAAATAGTGATGAAAAAACATTGACCAGATGACCAACAGAGCAAATTGACAAGCAAAGAGGTTGATAAGCAGAGATGGTTGAGCAGTAGGTTGATGACAATCTAAGATTGGCATCAAGCTTGCAAGTAGAGTCTTGCACTTGAGGATTGGAATCCTCAACCCTTTCTTCGTTGGAGCTAAGAAAACCAGGTTGGGTCATATTACAAGAGTTGGTGTTGATTGTAATCGAGAATATTGTAGTCTTCCATGTACAATAAATAAAGATCAAAATTACATATATTCTTATGTCTCCCCTGATGTGATGATTGCACTTATGACTCATGATTGATTTAATTGATGAATATGATTATGTGATTAATGCTTGATATACACTGGTTGATTAAAAAGAAGGTAAATTTTTTATAATTTCTCTCACACTGATTCACCCCCCTCTTAGTGTGGCCATTGTGTCCAAAAAGAGGTTTGGAAAATATTGGCTAAATTTGGTGGTCTGTTGTTGCTAGCTAAATATGGTGGATATTTATATAACTAAAGGAGAAACTGGTGAAGGGTTTGGAAAGGCAAAAATTGTCGGTTTTGATAACAACCACCCTGGCTACTAAATGTAAAACTCGCTAGCCACGTGTGTAGACACATCATCCTAGCATGTCAACTTGCCACATCATCCTTCCACGTCATCCTACAACCTTTTATGTCACCCTACCACATTAGGATTCCATGTGGCACCTTTTTATTGGTCCATTTGAACCCCCGAAAAGGCCAAATCTGGGTGACACATGGCACCCTATGGTGTTTCCGTTTATCACTTGGTGACAATAGTACTGTACAGAGGATGACACGTAGTGTTCTATGGGGATACCACATGGCACTTCTGCAACCCCTTTTTCTCATGTTTCTTGGAAACTTCAGAATGCAATATCTCTCTCTTTTGATGTTCGTTGAGGCAATTATCACACCATTGGAAAGATATCGTCGAGCTATACACGATGACTTTGTTGTTTTTGTAAATTGATCACTTTGATTTACGAGCATATTCAGATCCTCTTGGATCATTCCTCCCCATTGAGAAGCTTTTGGACTTCCAATTGTAACGTCCCCTCCCATCATACCAATGTGATGGAGAGAATGTTAGGCTAAAATCGGGCATCTAGCCCCATGATTATTAACAAAAGCCATTGGATTATAAAAAGACATATGCAGATGTGTATATATATATATATATAAGAAAAACAATGGAATTAAAATCATCTACATATCTAACATACATTCAACATTTTCATGACAGATATTAAATAAAGACATTGCAGAATTTATACAAGAGAGTACTTATCTTAAAAGAAAATAGTCCCAAGCAACTGGCTATCCAACTGCAACGTTTCAACCAACCATAGGCCAATTGTGCTCATCAATATATCAGCACAAATGCCACCCCCCGAGCTGGGCATGATTTCTACAAGGAAAAGGGAACAACGGACTCACACATAGCCAAAATACACCGAAACCATCCAAGCCAATCCACAGTTCAGGTTTATCAGGCTACTAAGGCAAAAGGGGAAGGGATGAATTGCTAAGATAGTGAGCTCAAACACAGAGCCAAGGATTCCTCTACAAGATCTATCTAGCTTGGAACCCACAATACCTACACACCCCACACAAGGAAGTATTCCCTTCACTAATACACAGTCCATTAGGCCATACCTTCCATTCTAGTGTTGTTCAAGGTGTGCATAGAAGAGTAGCTAGCCCTTTTGATCTCCTTGAGATGTTACTCTCCTCACTAGGTTTATCAAGCCAGTTCTGGTCCTCTTCCACTCCCAATTTCTTGCTCACAAATTCAAACCAAAATAGGGATTCCAATAACAACAAAATCACAAATGCTAGGCATGAAGAAAAAAGTTTTGACAGTGGGATGCCCAGAATGAGTTTCCATTAGTTCTAGTAAAATGTGGGCAATAAAAAACGAAATGGAAAATGGGGAATCAACCCTGGGAGAGCAAAATTGTTTCCAAAAAACATTTATGGGCATTCAAGGGACAAAAACGGCCTCCATAAACCCCAAAATTGTGCAATACAAAAACAAGTTCCCAGGTATGGAAAATGCAGGAAAATGATGGAAAACATGAAGGAGAAAGCCCCAGCTAGATCAGACTACATGAGAGAGAAAATTCCATGGGTTAAGGATGGATTTGGGCACAATTTTGTGAGTGTTTTCTTACCCAAGAAGCAAAAATACGATTTCCCAAATTGATGGCTTGCCCATACACGAAATTGGTTGTCGTACCTCTCCAATCCCAAGGCATTAACTACCTCAACCAACTCTTGGAAGAATTAAATGATTGGGTGCATAAGTCAAAATGGGTAGTTGATGGTTTATGGGTTCTCTCAATGAAATTTGGATTAACACCATTGGCTCAAGGGTTTGAATAATTTCCCTCCCTATTCCTTGTAAAATCATGCCCCCATCTCTTTGTTGCATTGCATAGCTAGTTGTGGGTATTTCATTAAAATTTGTATTTACATGATGTCTTAATTTGCATGGTTCCTGTCCAACACAAGAACCATATGCACCGATTTGTTTTAATTGTCGATACATAAAACAATAAATCGATGGCAGGGCCTTGGCCTTGAGCTCCTCACCATGATTTAATAACGATATTTACATCATTTACAATTTTAATGCAATAGGGTCAATATGGGTACGTTACACCAATTTTTTATATATATCGACTAAGTGATGGAATCACCTCCCCAATTGGCCTAAATCCACCCATCTTGTCGGAATCATGAACACCTAGCACATCACAACAAATTTTCCAAATGTGATAATAATTGCTAACATATTGCTGACATCACTGCGCATTCCCTTATTCCTACAATCTCCTACATTCATGGTCATGCCAATTAACCAAAAATAGCTAGCTAAAAATAGTAAAAAATACATTATTTCTAAAGAAAATGAACCTAAATTCCTTTTCATCATCTGAACAATTTTACCTTATGCATTTACCAATTCCTGCTAAAGATCTGAACCATAGCCTGGAAGTGAATATGGTACATCTTTCTCTCTTTGTCTTTCATTATCAAGATCACTTTTCAACTTAGAATATTGATTAGAAGAACTTGTGCTAGTAGAATATATACCTCGGATACCCATGGATGTAATCAATGTCTAATCCCCTCAATCTGATCCTAGATCATGTTGCACTATTGCATAGTGTTTTGCTTCCTCTTGTTCCTGAACTTCTCTAGTAGCAACTTACGATGTAGTTTCCAACAATCATATTTTTCATGCCCCATTCTTTATACAATGAGGACATGTAGGATTCTCTTTCCTTGCTATATCTTCCTTCTTCGATCATGGCTATGCGGAGATGAACTCCATACCAAACTTACCCTTGTTAGCTTCAATATGCATAGCTTGTACTAAGATTTCATCCATATTAGTAGGGTTAAACATTAAGATGGTATGTCTCAAATAAGAATGCAAGCCACTGATGTATTTAAGAAGAGTCTCTCTAGTATACAATGAAATTCCCAATGCTAGTGCTCTATTTTTAAACTCATGAATGTATGCCTGAACACTTTTCCCTTCCAATTGATTTAGATGTATCCATTTTATCATTGTCGTCTGAGTGTATGATAAGGGATACAATTGTTTCCTTATTACATAAATGAATTCATCCCAAGAGTAAATGATTTTAGCATTTTGTGCCAGATATGCTTGATTCCGGCTCTCCCACCATACCAAGGTTGAACCACTCATGTGCAAGGTGGTTAACTGAATATTTTCCACATCCTCCTTGATCTGATGCACCCTGCAATACACCTCTATTTTCTTGTTCCAATTATCAAGTTTTTCTACATTTAATTCCCCATCATAAATAGTAAAATCAAACTTTACATCTAATTTCAACAAAGGAATTCCACGAGAATGAGAGGGTTTGAAAGAATTATCTTTGGAAGAGTGCTCATCTCCACCATTTGCTGATGATGATTGTGGGGAAGGCTGTGAATGACCTCCTCCTTCACCTCTTACTGAAGACTCTACAGCTTCAGCTTAACATGCCTAGTTCCTTCTCATTTTCTTTTTCCTCTTTCATTATAAAGCTCTTCCACCATTCCCTTCATCAAATTAAAAGCTTCTAAGAAATCATCTTTAGATCTGTAAGGTATTATCCTTCTTGGTGAAGCCATTTTCCTCCTTTCAATGTTTCTTCTTGAACCAATCTTAGGATTTAAACTTGCAATTTTTTTGATATTTTAGGAATAGGATCACTCAACAGTAGCATACCTCACCAGAATTCACTCATGTAGTGCAAAAAGAAGAAGAAGAAATGATGAATCAATAATCACTCATTACACAGAAAATGGAGAAAAATTGTTGTATCATACATCAGTTATAAGTTGGCACTCTGTAAAATGAATAATAGCTTAATACAATCAAATGGATTCGAATTCATCTAATGTCATTCAAATTATCCTCAAAGTGTGGCTTGGATAGCATAGGAGACATCATCCAAACCAGTGGCAGTGGTCATAAATGTCAAATAGTCAGTCCAATGATTCTAACTGAGTGCATGGGCACTGATGTAGGGAAGGAGACTCCAATGTTGGCACATGAGGAACTATCAATAGTCAGTAGAGCTCAAACTAGTCTCAGTAGGTGCCTATCTAAGTGCTTCAGTCAGTTAACTGACCAATCAGCCCCTAAATCAAGGAAATGAGTCATCAACCAACCAACTAACTGAATTAACTCCTATATAGGTGGAATAAGGCGCACTTGTGGTCCAGTAATGAAAACAAGGGCGCATCAGTGGATAGTAGGGATAAAATTGAGTAGAAATGGGATCTCGGGGGCTACAAAATAAGAACTAGGTGCTGGGAGACTTCCATACTGATGACGGAATGCATGCAGATGCATGTATATGACTGGATGCATGCAGAATTGCATGCAGGAATGCAAAATACAAAAATGATGGTGAGAATATTCCAACACCCTTCCGCAAGCTATACTATGAGGAAGTAACTGAAATTGTAGGGCCCTGGTAACTGATACCAAAGGTCACCTCGTACAATAATTTAAATAATAAAAGAAGAAAGAGGGAAAACTTAGTGGGAAGAAAGCCCTCCCTCAAAATAGACTAAAGGATGTTAATGTAGCATGTCATCACTCACCCCGGAAGGAGGAAAGTGTCCTTCTTTTCCAAAGAATCGATCGATTTGAAATGGATCGGTAATGTGAGAAGGATGAAACATTCCATTCTGATAATCTGATCCGGTTCTCCGTTGATCAATTGGATCACCAAAAAGATCTCCGACATATCTGAGAGTAGTGGCTTCCCATCTTAGAAGAGGAGGATCATCAGGTGAGAGATCATCAGGTTCTTGTGGAACTGGATCTCCCATTCGCTCATCTTTTGAATCAGTTTCTAGATATTCAGGTTCTTGTGTATCTGGATCTAACATTTGCTCTTCATCATCATCACTCTCATACTCTGAATCTGAATTTTCATGTGATGAAGATTCGCTCTCTTGGAGCTCATCAAGCAGTGATGGTGGTATCTTCCTCTTGGGAAGAAGTAGATCATGCTCCAAAAACATGTGCTTGAATTCTCCAACAATGGATGCAAGCGAATCTGAAGGATTTCTAAACTTGCTCTTCCTACTAAACATGGTGAGAACAAATCCAAAAATGTGAAGATGATCCTAGAACCTGTGATTCAAACCAATTGTGTCACGTCCCCTCCCATCCAACCAGCTAGATGGAGAGGATCGTGAGGTTAAACCGGGCATCTAGCCCCATACTTAGAAATTAAACATTCAATTTAAGAAGGAGATGAACATATGCGATTTCATAAACACTTGAAAACACAGCGGAATTAAAAACATTTAACACATCCATACACATTCCAATATTTATCAAAGGAACAATTACAAATTTACACACACACAAGAGAATACTTATCTTATACAGAAGTAGTCCCAAACAACCAGCTACGCTTCTGCAACGTTCCACCCAACCGTAGGCCAGTGTGCTCCTTAATCTCTCAGCACCACTGCCACCCCCCGAGCTGGGCACGATCTCCACAAGGAAAAGGGGAAACAGGCTCTCACATAGCCAAAGATATGCTAGAATCAGCCAAGCCAACTAGCAGTTGGGTTTCTCAGGCTGCTAAGAGGTGGGCAGAGGTGAGTTACTAGGCTAGTGGCTCAACCATGGAGCTATGGGTACACCATTGGGCTCATCAAGCCAAATCTGTCCTCTTCCACTCTTGAAGCTCCTGCTCACAAGTTCAAATCTAAAACGGGATGCACTGAACAACGAAACCACAATTACTGGGCATGAGGAAAACGATTTCCACAGTGGGATGCATTAGATGGGGTTTCAACTCACTCAGAAAAACGTGGGAACCCACGAAAATGAAATGGGAAGATGGGAAACAACCCTGGGAAGCCAATCCGTTTTTAGAAAAACGTCCTTGGACATTCGGGGGCAAAAACGACCTCCATACAGTCCCCAAATCGTGGCTCTCCTCTCCCAGGCTACTGCATATGCACAAACGAACTCCCCGGGCATGGAGAAATGCAGGATTTGGATGAAAAACGTGCAGGGAAAAGGCCCAGCTAACTCCAACTGCGTGAGTGAGTGAAGACTGCCCATTCCCAATGGCTTTGGGCACCATTTCGTGGGTGTTTTCTTGCCCAACAAGCAAAAACACGAATTTCCAGGTTGATGGCTTGCCCATGCACGAAAATGGCTTGCCCATACTTCTTCATTTCCAAGGCATTAACTGCCTTAACCAATTTCTTGGGAGAATTAAATGAATTGGTCCATAACCCAAAATGGGTAGTTGAGAGTTCATGGCTTTCCTCAATGAAATGGCTTAACACCATGGTTCAAGGGTTTGGGTTATTTCCCCCCCCCCTATTCCCTGTAAAGATCGTGCCCCCATCTCTTTTGTTGCATTGCGTAGCTGGTTGTGGGTTTTTCCTTAAAATTGCATATTTACATGATTTCCGATGTTACATTGTGCACCGCTAGCACAAGAACTTGATGCATCTATTCTAATTGCCGATACATAGAATGATTAATCAATGGCGGGGCCTTGGCCTTGAGCTCCTCACCATGACTAAATAACAATATTTACATCATTTACAATATTAATGCAATGGGGTTAAGCTGGGGACGTTACATTCCCCTCCCCTTGGAATAACACCGTCCTCGGTGTTCCAACACTTCGAAAAAAAATAGATACCCACTTTACATATGTCCAAAAATTCACAAAAACTTTGCAGATCTGCCCCTACATTCTGTTCTTTACATTGAACTTTCAGGACCTAGTCCTTTGATCTTCACGAGCTGCTCCTGCTGATTCGGATCTTCTAACTCATCCATAAGTCTGCAAACTTTATGGCTGCTACCCTCTTGAGGTTCTCTTGTTGGGCAGTTGCGGAGGTAATGATCCCCCTCACAATTCCAACACTTCACGGGTTGCTTCATCTTTACCTGCTCAATTTCCTTTGAGTCTTCCCACCTGGAGCGTTTCTTAATCGGACGATTGGATGAATGCTTCTTCACTGATCCACTTTTCTTTCCCTTGCTGATTGCTTTCATAATACTTTTTACCTCCTTCTGCAGACGAATAGAGTCCTGCAAGACCTTGTGGTTCATCTTGTTCTGCTGCTTTTGCATCTTGAGCATCTCTTCAAGATTTTCTTGGGTCTTAGCAATTGTTTGAAGAAGACTTCCAGCCAATTCTAAGAGCCCTTGGTCTGCCGCCATGGTCAATGGAACGATTGACCACACTTTTCTTACTAGAAACACTTGCCTGCACCGGCTGCAACCAATTGATTCAATTTCCACCTGTGAAATTCATCATTACAATTCTCGTTAGGTCAAGCATAACCCAAACATTAAAATCATTTAATGGTTTTTTTTTTTTTTCCCCGGTTGACATGGATAGTCCATGCCTTACTCATGAGACTTCCACACTTTTCATGCTTGCCTAACATACACATGAATTCCTTCATGTTCATTCATTCACAAGAAATTCATTAATTAGCATTCACAATTCACTTTAATCAAATAACACACTTTTACTTTCAGTCATGCATGCATTCAGCAACTTTCTAACTCTATAAATGCATCAATAAAAGGAAAGAGAGAGAGCCGTAAGAGTTTCTCCTCTTAGTTTTGTTCCGTTCTGGAATCCCACACCACCACTGTGGTTTTCATGCCCCCGTCCTCTTTCACTTCTTGTGAATGCTCAACTTGCCCTTTTTTGGCTATGACACTTAGTGTCTAAGGTCTGCATATGGATTTCAACTAGGGAACCCTTCCCCATTGTCGCTTACAGAACCTTTGGCTGCTACGACCCACACAGTTCCACTAGCACCATCTTCCATTACTGCTCATACTGAGCTCTTCAAGGTGGTTACATGTCCACCTGCATTTTTAAGATGCTTCAAGGTCCTTGCTTCCAACAATACCCGCGTTGGATGTCTTCACTTTATCCCACAAGATCCTTCTTTGCTTTCCAAGCATTGGATTTCCCGTGGATACAACAATGAATGTTGGGCCAGCACGCAGGCTACTCCACAACCATTTGAATAGGCAATGCCAGGCCAGTACGCTGACTGGTTTTATCAATTGTTTAAGGGAATGTTTGGCCAGCACGCCGGCTGCTCCACAACATCAAGTGGTTAATATTCCCACCAACTACCCTCTGAATTTACCGAGAATTTTATAGTTCCAACCAGTTACTCTCTGGCTTTACCAAGCATTTATAGCTCTTTCCAAGGTCCTTGTTTCCTGTAATGGCCAAGGTTTCCAACAAAGAAACAACAGTGTATTAGCTGGGTTACAATAAGATTCGTACCCGAAATCTTCATTATTCCAAACAAGAGTTAAATGAAAATGAATACTTATCTGTATTGTGCGTTTCCTCGCTACTCCACAGGTTTCCTTCTCTGCTTTACAAGCCTTGGATCACCTGTGGGGTGGATGCTTGGCCAGCACACATGCTGCTCCACAACATCATCCGAATAGGCAATGCCAAGCCAGTGCGCCGACTGGGTTTATCAGGCATCCCATCAATCAGTATGCTAAGCCAGTACTCCGACTGGGTTTATCAAGCATTTCAAAAATCAGTATGCTAAGCCAGTGCGCCGACTGGGTTTATCAAGCATTTCAAAAATCAGTATGCTAAGCCAGTGCGCCGACTGGGTTTATCAAGCATTTCAAAAATCAGTATGCTAAGCCAGTACGTCGACTGGGTTTATCAAGCATTTCAAAAATCAGTATGCTAAGCCAGTACGCCGACTGGGTTTATCAAGCATTTCAAAAATCAGTATGCTAATCCAGTACGCCGACTGGGTTTATCAAGCATTTCAAAAATCAGTATGCTAATCCAGTACGCCGACTGGGTTTATCAAGCATTTCAAAAATCAGTATGCTAAGCCAGTACGCCGACTGGGTTTATCAAGTATTTCAAAAATCAGTATGCTAAGCCAGTACGCCGACTGGGTTTATCAAGCATTTCAAAAATCAGTATGCTAAGCCAGTACGCCGACTGGGTTTATCAAGAATTTCAAAAATCAGTATGCTAAGCCAGTACGCCGACTGGGTTTATCAAGCATTTCAAAAATCAGTATGCTAAGCCAGTACGCCGACTGGGTTTATCAAGCATTTCAAAAATCAGTCGTCACAACTCCCAAATAACCAATGCCAAGCCAGTACGCCGACTGGGTTTATCAGGCATACAACAACCATTAGTCACAACTCCCAAATAACCAATGCCAAGCCAGTACGCCGACTGGTTTTATCAGGCAATATGAACAACATAATATGATTACATGGCTCCTTCCCTTGTGCAACCAGCGGTTCCCTCCAGGAACTCCATAGGTGACTCACTTGACTGCAGGCTAGCATGGCCCCACAATACCCACTCACACTTCACAAGGATGATACCCCTTTTCTGCAGCACAGCTCCTCGGGCCTATCCATCCCTTCTAGTGTCCTTTAGTGTGAGCGTATAAAGGTTACCACTGCCCATACAGTCCTCTTTGAGCATCCTTCTTCACTTTGCCCCTTACGTGCAACACCAAGTTGCATTTGTGTAAGCTGTTAGCACAAGAAGGATAAGCAGGCTCATCAGTATTACTGCCCAAAAATTGTAATCATATTTCATATCATTCACTATCAAGTATTGAAACACCAGGAATGCGTCCATTCCCTTAGGGTGTAGTCAATATTGAAAACCCTACCATGACCCAGCACCAGAAAAGGTGTGAACCCCCCTTTCTGATGTGCGCCATGTAGGCCCTAATCATACTCAAACAGTCTGGAACAATAATGAAATAATAAAACATGCCCTGCATATTAAATTTAATAATTTAGACATGCATGTTCTTGTCTAGGGTCACAGAATACTCATTCATTTTGCATATGTGTCTCACATGCCTTCTGGGCATAGCTTTACCATCTCACTTTCGTGGTTTACCGACATGCTGTTTGGTTGAGACAATGGCGTTTCACCCGAAACCCATTTCCAAAGCATGGAATCCTTCCTATCTAGTTTGGCTTCTGCAGGCCATCACACATGATCTTCCTGCAATGTGTCATCCTGGCACACTTTATCAAATAGCCAAACAGTCAGCAACATTTAGCAATAAGCTTCAAATATGATTGTTCCAGAACCAATCAATAGCATTAATAATTAAATTCAATATGAATTTACAATTCTGTCTACTACAGAAATTTGTTTTCTTATCCATGAGGCTATCCTCATATTGTTTGGCTCCTGTAAGTGACACCACTATGCCCGTTATGGCCTTATGCCCGCTGCCATACGGGAGCATCCCCTTACAGCATGTCCTCCTGACATATTTCCATGTAAGCCAAACAGTCAGCAACATTTAGCAAAATTTCAAATCTGAAACATTTACAAATATGATATTTACAACTGTTCTTACTAACAGAACTTAGAGCTCTCAACCATGAGACTCCTTCTCATAAGCTCTAGATCAAATTTCACAGTCATATCATTCTTACAAATCTGTCCTTCCACAGAGCATTCTAGCAGCCCATCGATCATGATTGGGATCTTCATGCACTTACTATTCTGCATTCATAACAACCCATAAATGGTCCTAGAATTATCATCAATTCATCCTTTCATTCATTATTTATTTTGCAATGACATGTGTATCATCCCCATGCATTCATACAATGCATCACAAGATTTATAAAATCTCTTAATGCACATATACTCAATGCTACCTTGCATTGTTTCATGAGTACTATGCCTTCAAGCATATTATGATCGAAACATGACTATCTCATATAACCTGCATTACCATAATTAGGACCACCGGTCCTCACTTGCTTGGGTTATTAAGCACATAACCAATCATACACATGGCATGATATAAATTCACATGGATGCATTGAGATTCTAAACAGTCATAGGGTGTAAGGGTCATCCCCTTCACTTACGCACACCTCACCAAACTTGGTAGGTTAACAGTCCCAGTCGATATTCAATATTACATGCAAATTAGCTCAACATAGTTCAAACATAGTTGAAGAGATCTTACCAAACCCCCTTTCAACATTCCTGCAATTTGGCACCAATAATCATTACCTGCATGGTTACCATTGACATCATCTGATGTCACCTGATCAGTTGGCCTCTTACCAAGATTGCTCAGTCCTTTTCCAACTTTATGATCACAGATTTGTTGCGCCATCCTTTCTGCATAAGGTTGTTGGCTTCATGCAATAACATCCTCAGAACGTTTAGCCATGCTCTTTGTTATCCTTGGTCCTACAACCAATACCAACATCAATAGTGCTTATCGACCACCATATTCTCCATTAGTGGTTTATTGCATATGCCGACTTCATTATTCTACCAATGTGCAATATCCCATTTATGCACAAGCATTTCTATATGCACTATGCTATTTGTTAAGATGCCATCTAGTGCATATACATCTATGTAATCCTTTACATTTTTAACATTTTTTTGCCATATGACAATTTCATAATTATAATCATGATAACAAACAGAGGTTTAAGGAAATTCTTCCCTTTTCGATCCCTCATCGTGACATGGAATTCCTCTTCCATATCCTGCAATTGTAGAGATTGCCCATATTGACAACAAGTTTGTTTGTCAAAACAGCCGCTGGCACTCTTATGCACTAAATATCTATTATATATGTAGACCTACTTCAAACTCTGGTCATGCATCATTGTTCCCTGCTGGACAAGCTTTCCAATGCCTGTCTTCATGCTCCATTCTGACATCAGGTGCGGGAACTACATCCTTTCAAAAATGACAACTTTCACTCCCATTCTGCACATTTTACACAGTTGCATTATATTCTCAAAAATTCACAAATTTCTTCATGCACGTGGGAAGAATGCCATACTGACAATTTGTCAAACCACAAACAAAGACACATGAGGGGAAAAAGAAAGGGGGTCAAGGGGGCTGGAATGCTTCCCCGATTTCGGGTGATTTTTCGGAATGATTCGGCGAAGTCTTCCGCAGTTGCGGAACGATTCGGCGAAGTCTTCCGCAGTTGCGGAACAATTCGGCGAAGTCTTCGCAGTTGCGGAATGATTCGCCGAAGTATTCCGCAACTTCGGAACAACTCGCCGAACTCTTCCGCGTTTCGGAACGATTCGCGGAATCCTTCCGAAATTTCGGAAGAGAATTCCTTCCGCAACTTCGGAAGAGAATTCTTTCCGAAAATTTCCGATACTTAGAAAAAATTTTCACTTAAAAGCATTTTTCTCCGCTGTTTCGGAGCCATTGGTTGAATTCTTCCGCAATTTCGGGAAGGTTCGCGGAATCCTTCCGCAATTTCGGGAAGGTTCGCCGAGCTCTTCCGCAATTGCGGGAAGGTTCGCGAAACCTTTCCGAAATTTCGGAACGACTTCCCGAAACGGCTTAAAACAATTTTTTTTTTTTCAAAAACAGACTTAAACCAAATTTTTTTTCCCAAACTCTTAAGAAAACTTAACTTCTTCTCTTCTCTTTTACTATCAGTTTTGGCCCATAGCGGCCCAGTGCTGCAACGCAGCTCTGATATCATTCTGTCACGTCCCCTCCCATCCAACCAGCTAGATGGAGAGGATCGTGAGGTTAAACCGGGCATCTAGCCCCATACTTAGAAATTAAACATTCAATTTAAGAAGGAGATGAACATATGCAATTTCATAAACACTTGAAAACACAGCGGAATTAAAAACATTTAACACATCCATACACATTCCAATATTTATCAAAGGAACAATTACAAATTTACACACACACAAGAGAATACTTATCTTATACAGAAGTAGTCCCAAACAACCAGCTACGCTTCTGCAACGTTCCACCCAACCGTAGGCCAGTGTGCTCCTTAATCTCTCAGCACCACTGCCACCCCCGAGCTGGGCACGATCTCCACAAGGAAAAGGGGAAACAGGCTCTCACATAGCCAAAGATATGCTAGAATCAGCCAAGCCAACTAGCAGTTGGGTTTCTCAGGCTGCTAAGAGGTGGGCAGAGGTGAGTTACTAGGCTAGTGGCTCAACCATGGAGCTATGGGTACACCATTGGGCTCATCAAGCCAAATCTGTCCTCTTCCACTCTTGAAGCTCCTGCTCACAAGTTCAAATCTAAAACGGGATGCACTGAACAACGAAACCACAATTACTGGGCATGAGGAAAACGATTTCCACAGTGGGATGCATGAGATGGGGTTTCAACTCACTCAGAAAAACGTGGGAACCCACGAAAACGAAATGGGAAGATGGGAAACAACCCTGGGAAGCCAATCCGTTTTTAGAAAAACGTCCTTGGACATTCGGGGGCAAAAACGACCTCCATACAGTCCCCAAATCGTGGCTCTCCTCTCCCAGGCTACTGCATATGCAAAAACGAACTCCCCGGGCATGGAGAAATGCAGGATTTGGATGAAAAACGTGCAGGGAAAAGGCCCAGCTAACTCCAACTGCGTGAGTGAGTGAAGACTGCCCATTCCCAATGGCTTTGGGCACCATTTCGTGGGTGTTTTCTTGCCTAACAAGCAAAAACACGAATTTCCAGGTTGATGGCTTGCCCATGCACGAAAATGGCTTGCCCATACTTCTTCATTTCCAAGGCATTAACTGCCTTAACCAATTTCTTGGGAGAATTAAATGAATTGGTCCATAACCCAAAATGGGTAGTTGAGAGTTCATGGATTTCCTCAATGAAATGGCTTAACACCATGGTTCAAGGGTTTGGGTTATTTCCCCCCCCCTATTTCTTGTAAAGATCGTGCCCCCATCTCTTTTGTTGCATTGCGTAGCTGGTTGTGGGTTTTTCCTTAAAATTGCATATTTACATGATTTCCGATGTTACATTGTGCACCGCTAGCACAAGAACTTGATGCATCTATTCTAATTGCCGATACATAGAACGATTAATCAATGGCGGGGCCTTGGCCTTGAGCTCCTCACCATGACTAAATAACAATATTTACATCATTTACAATATTAATGCAATGGGGTTAAGCTGGGGACGTTACAAATTGAGGTAGGATCAACTCCATGAATGTGTAGATAGTTCTTTGATATCTCCTTTCAACCAACATAGGTGAGATCATAACCAAATGAACTATGATATGATGATGGTATCTTGGACTTCAAATCAGCTCCAAGAATTGATAAATGGTTTCTTATGGTCTACTTTGAACCAGCATGGGTGAGATCAAAACCAAAAAATCACAAGGATATGCATGAGACTTGAAACCAAGCGAATCATGGTGTATTCCATCTTCGGTAAAACTATGAAAATATGTGCCAATGACCAAATAGGAGTGAAAAGGAAACATTTAATCAAGGAGGGCGAATGCATCACCTCCAAAATCTAATTTTACCTCGAAAGAATTCAGTAGATCATCATCTTGCACATCAGCAAGCTCATGGGAAGTAGAGATTTCGAAGGTCTCTTCAACTTCTAGAGTAGTAGCTAACATCTCTTGCTCATAATTTGAATTCGAAAATGGATCAAATCCATTATCTGATACCATGTTTTGTATTTCAACTTCATCTTGAACAACTTCATCATTAGGGATGATTAAGGCCGAATCATGAATAGAGAGAGCACTGGAGGAAGTATCACCGGGCTTGTTTTCCAAATGGCTAGCATCAACCCCTTCCTCCTAATTTCCAAATAATCTATCCAATCTAGTCTACAGATCACTTGGATGTTCATCAAGATCAATGAGGTAGTACATATTGGAATACATAGTAATACATATTTTTCCTAAGGCTCCGTCACAAGCATCAAGCCAATCTTCTTTCTCTTCATAGGAAGAAAAATCTCTCTTAATACCAATACACACATCAAAAAGACCATGTCTCTTTAGATATGCTATGATATTTAGTTTCCACTCATCATAGTTGCATGGAGAGAGAGAAGGAACTCCTTCCAGATACATAGTTTTTGAATTTGAATCTACTGCTACTAGATGGATTCGAATGATGGAATTAACCTGCAGTCACAAACAACAAACAATCTTTAGGTCGACAACCTGCACTTTTCAAGTTGCATCACACCCGGCATAGACTATCAAGCAACCTTGAAGAGTCGGATGCACAATATCCAGGAATTATGTGGAAAACTTTCAGATTCTGGTGTAGAGTTGAAATATTTTTTAGCAAACTTGCTCAATATCCATATGCGTTTCTGGTGCAGAAAGCACTGGTTTAGAAGTGCAAAATCACTAGTGCAGAAGTGCAGAAGTGCAGAATCACCAATGCAGAATCACTAGTACATAATCACTATAGAAAATGTGTCTTTCCCTGCCATGGCTATAATACCATGTGATATTTTAGGAATAAAATCACTCAACAGTAGAAGACCTCACTAGAATTCACTCATGTAGTCCAGAAAGAAGAAGAAGAAATGTTGAATCAATAATCACTCATTACACAGAAAATGGAGAAACATTGTTGTATCATACATCAATTGTAAGCTAGAACTCTGTAAAATGAATAATAACTTAATATAATCAAATGGATTCGAATTCCTCTAAGGTCATTCGAATTCTCCTCAAAGTGTAGCTTGGATAGCATATGAGACATCATCCAAACCAGTGGTAGTGGTCATAAATGTCAGATAGTCAGTCAAATGAGTCTAACTGAGTGCATGGGCACTGATGTAGGGAAGGAGACTCCAATGTGGCCGCATGAGGATCTATCAGTAGTCAATAGAGCTCAAACTAGTCTCAGTAGGTGCCTATCTAAGTGCTTTAGTCAATTAACTGATCAATCAGCCCTTGAATCAAGGAATTGAGTCATCAACCAACCAACTAACTCAAGTAACTCCTAAATAGGTGGAATAAGGCGCACTTGTTCTCCAGTGATGAAAACAAAGGTGCATCAGTGGCTAGGAGGGCTAAAACTGAGCAAAAATAGGCTCCTGGGGCTGCAAAATAAGGACCAGGTGCTGGGAGACTGCCATACTGATGATTGGATGCATGCAAGCATGCAAAAGACAAAAATGATGGTGAGAATATTCCAACAATTTTTCCTTCACCACGCCTTAGATTAGCTCTTGTAAGCATCCACGACTAGAACCTTCTCTGATACCACTTTATTTGAAAGAGGCTCAATACATTATACCATTATAATATTCACTCTTTCAACATACAAAACCTTTTCTAGCCAACTCCTTATTGTTATGTAGATGCATTACTTTAGATAAGGTCATTGAATGATTCCTTTTAGATTGTGTTAAACATTGTACTTTTGCTCAATTAAACAAAGAGATTAAGAAACATATAAGCACATGCATCCATGAAGACATAAAACATTTGATAACAAAGTTCACCGGACTTCTTGTCTAGGTCTCTGGGTCTGCATCAACTAACAAGATAGCTCAATAACTCTTCAATTGCCAAATATTACAAAATGATTGACTTACAATAGGTGTTTTGAAGACCCCCTTCATTTTTGGACCTCTATTGCATAAACATACAAAAAATATGAAATCCTTGCCAAATTTTGAGACTTTTGAGTATTAACTTGACCCCCTTTTGTGCTAAAAATTGGTACCTCCCCGTGGCATGTAGATCAAGAACACCTTTGACAGCTACCTTATGACCGACTAATCAGATGCAGAAACAGACTGCAAATCTAGATTCGTAATGAAATTTTGAGTCTTTTGAGTAAACACTTGATACCTTTCTGAGCAGTGGAGACACCCCTTCCGTTAGCTTGAAATGTGGAACCTTTACCCATGCATGGAACCATGAGCCTCAGGAAGCATGCCAAATATAGAACCTTTGTACCTGCACCTCAAACTACATGCCACCCCCTATCCTTGAGAAGTGTGTTATCTCTCCTACAAAAAAAAATTCCCCCCTTATGCTGCTGGCTTGACCCCTTATATGTTGGGGGAAAGTGGTGACTGGCTTAACTCCTTCATGTTAATTTTGTGGGTTCCAAGTCATCACTTCTTTCATCCTCCTAAAGTTGGAGGAGGTTTGGAGAAGCCCAATCAAAGTTGGAAGGCTGTTGTCGCTATCTAAATTTGGCGTAGGTTTATATAACTGAAGGAGAAACTAGTGGAGGGTTTGGCAGAGACCAAATATGGCGGTTCCGTTAACAACATTTAACGTACCCAAAATTCATAACAACGAAAAACAATTTCTTTTTTCATACTTGATACCCTAATACAATCATAAGTAAGATACAAAACTACACTAAGTTAGATTTCCGAGCTTGTTTATAAAATCAACTATGTAAATGTCTTAAAAGCATATTTAAACACACCTATATGACATACGATGCTTGTGACTCTTATAAAAACATCTAACTACAATGCTCTCCATAGCCATAACATTTAGAGAGCACATTCATTCTTATTATATACAACTATATGAATGCAATAAAATTCATTTTAAAAGTAATAAAATTCATTTCTAGTTACACAAGCAACCATAACTATCTCAATTATTCAATACCTAACTACCCCAATTTTTCCAACATGTTCAATCTATATACTTTCCATCTCACAACTTATATAAATACAATGGTATACCAAATACATAAGTTGTCATCTATTAATACATATACTAAGCATTTTCAATAAATTTACAAATTATTTCAATAACAAATTCGTATATATATAACCATTATATATGAAAACTAATCCATTCTTCCCATCATTCAATCCATGTTCTCGGCCCTTGTTTATTTACATATAAAATACATAATATGTAAATTGTAATAATTTAATCACTACAAAGCTATATTATATAAATTCTAACATTTAATTAAAGAATAAAGTGAACAATAAAATGTGAGCTACCATCGCAGCAATCATATAATTAAAGTATAAAGTGAACAATAAAATGTGAGCTACCATCGCAGCAATCCACTACGCATGGCACTTATTTTCTAAATCATCAAATGAGTAAATAATTACAAGATATGAGCAATTTATCGCCGCATTAACCAACTATATATGGTACTATATCAAGCCTATCAAATTAGTGAATAATTAAACAAAATGAGCTACCAAAGTAGCGTTCTACTAACTATATAGTACAAGCTCATTAAAAGGGGTTCAACTAAAAGGTCACGTAACCTTCTGTAACAAATCTTGGTTACTTAACGTCTAGCAAGACAACTCACACTCGAAATGATGTTTCGACGAGAGGAGAGTTAGGTAGCATGAGAAAAAATTTGATATTTAATTAACGTTATGTTGTTGCAGCAACATCCCCCAAATTTTGTACATATTGGGGCTCCTCCTTTGCATCCTACTAGAAAGACTGTCTAAAGAAGTTAATTCTCCTTTTTACTTAGCTTTTGTTTCAACTGAGGAATCTGCTTTAAAAATTGAAGTTTTTCTTCTAAGTCAAAACTCACGATTCTCTCTCGAAACTGCGGAAGGAACTTACAATTCTCTCCCGAAACTGGGGAAGAACTCAGCGAGCTCTCTCGAAACTGAGGGAGAAACTTCAAATTCTCTTCCGAATTTGCAGAAGAACTCACGATTCTCTCACAAACCGCGGAAAGACTTAAAGTTACTCACTGAAACAGCGAAAACACTTAGTGTTTTTTGGAAGAACTTAAAATTCTCTTCGGAAACTATGGAAGAAGCTCAAGTTTCTCTCTCGAAACTGCGGAAGAACTCAATGAACTCGCTCGAAACTGTGGAGGAACTTGAGATTCTCTACCGAAACTGCGGAGGAACTTGAGATTATCTCCCGAAATTGCGGAAGCTTTCGCCAAATGTTGTCGTAGTAAGTTGTCGATAAAAAAAAAAAAAAACTTGAACAAAGTTATTTCGTAAATTGCGAAAGGACTTTCTGAGTCTTTTCGAAACCTCGGGACAACTCGGCAAACCTGGCCGCGATAAGCATTCGAGAGAGTGTATTTCAGAAGAACTCACAAAGTGCTCCCGAAACACCGAAATGATTCGCCATCTTGTTCCGCCACTGCGAAGTGTTTCTTTTTTGTCTCTTTTCCGAAATAAAGTTTCCCGCCTTTCGGGAGGATCAGGAACTCCTGAGTTCTGGCTGCAACTGCGGACGAAACTTGTGAGTCTGCCCCGCAATCGACGGTCGCGCTTAAATGCCAAGTTAGCTTGAAAAGACCGCACCATACAAGCATTAAAACCCCGTTTTAAAAACGCCACTTACCCGTTTAAATGTCACACGTGTCTAACTTTATATAAGGCCGGTGGGGTTTCGTTGATCCCATTATTAGTTTGTTGTTCAAATAACGCCATTGGGAAGACCGCATCGGCTCGCTCCAGTTCAGCACATCCACCAACGCATCCACCTCACTCCACCACTGTCTCGTCTCCAGGTAGGCTTTTAACCGTCATCTTTGTCTCATCTTCACATCAATTTACTTTTTGGGTTTTCCCATTTCATAACGTGGCCGATCGACATTGGTAGCATAGATCGTTTTTTGTTTTTACGGCCGCTATGGCCCCATAGGTTTCTCATTCCTACCAACTGAAAGCCGTAGCCATGACCAACCGAGTTTTTTGTTTTTTTTTATGGCCACATTCCGATCGTTTTCCTACCCGGATTCAAATTTCATACCGGCTGCAGAGTGTTTCGCAAGTATTATTAATGACAGTAGTGGTCGGTTGAGATACTCAACCACTCACCTACTCGGCTCAGTTAATGACTGTGGAAAATAGTTCCTTTTTTTCATTGTTTATTCATAGGATTTTTCCACTCTAGGCCAACCCACCATTGACCATTAGAAGTGCTACGATGAAGGGCATCCTGTCTCCAAGGACTAGGAAAGAAGTAGGTTTTTTCCATGTCGTATGCTTACCTTTTTAGAAGCATTCCAAAATTTCCTGACTAGGCATTGTCTCCCTAGAATAATCAAGCCTGAGGACCATTTTTCGTTTTCTGAAATGGTCTATTTTGCTTCCCCAGCATGCAACTTTATAATTTTGTCTATATTTCTCATTAGCATTGTCCTTCTCTATGTTACACTCTCATAACATGTTGCAAATTTTATAATGATTCACATTTGGTTGCTAGCAGGGAAAAGCCACGATGCCAAAAGGTGGTAGAAAGAAAACTAAATTGATGGAACCAGAGCCAGTGCAACTAAGGACTGAAACTATTTTCCAAGACACTAAGTGTACCATCGAAGTTCCTCCCGAGATCCGTTGGGGAGATGTTTACCGGATGATAAGGGACCAGGATATCCCAGATGTATTATTGGAAGAAGAACAAATCTACCTCAACATCAGAACTTCCAGCATAGCTAGGGCTTCTACCCGCCTTGAAATGTTTCCATGCTCTGAAGTGATCGGGTGGATACTGGAACATGCCAATTCAGAGACAGGAGTGTTGCATGACAGCAAGAGAGAGCCTTTCGCTTCATTCCATCCAGCGTATATTGCAGCAGCCTACAAATTCTCATGTCTCCAACAAGCTCTAAGTGATGAATGGTTGGGTAAGATGAATAATATTGAGATGGACAAAAAATTATTGGTCACAGGAAAACACCCGACGAAGAGAGATAGTGATGAATATGATGTTCAGAGCCTAAGACCTCCTTTTAGGTTAATCGCCCTGATGTTATGCAGAATTTTCGACATGCCCGATGGCACTGTATATAGAATATAGTGGGTCCCCATCATCCACTTCATAGCATTCAAAGGAGTTGTGTTTGATTGGGATACTATCCTTTCGGACAATTTGGCATCCACAGTGGCCGCTGCAAGAGAAGGTCTGGCCTTAAAAAAGTCAGAATTTTACATGTCTTCCTATCTCATTGACTGCATCTTGGCCAAACTCTTTTTCCCCAGGCTAGGTTGCATATGGGATAAAGCCAACACCCCAGTCTACACTGCTTATAAAATAATGTGGGCTCAAAATTACAGAGCAAACTATAAACTCATCTGCGAAGAGTTCATCATGCCTCTATATGAGTAGATGTTCAAGGAAGAGCCCAATTGTCGATCAGAAAATGCCATGGAGGTCCTGGAAAAATATGGCGATTTTTATTTCTCAGAGCAGGGCACCTACATCAGGATGTTTGGAGGTACCAAAGCATCATACATTTTGCCAAAAGACGCTACTGATTATGTAGTCCTCAAGGAAGCAGCCAGGAAAATTTTCCTTGATGGAATAGGAGGGGTGCTTAACAAGCAACATAAGGCTTCTTTCCCTCCTTTGCCCTTCTGCATAGGAGCCTACAAATTCTCAGGGGTTGCAACAGCTAAGGAATATGTTCAAGAGCTGAAAGCTTTCCACTTCTGTGAAATGATCTTCCATAGAAATGATAGGCGGAGCAAGGTTTCCGAACATTGCAAGGAAGTATATGCTCATTTTGAATATGCTCATTACTATGATGCAGAGGAAGAAGTGTTCAGAGACATCAACAATATGACTGAGTTGCATATTTGTCGTCAAGGAAGTGGAGCAAGCTCTAGCTCCGCCCCAGCCCGAAAAGCTAATCTGCATAAAGAGAAAGAAGTAGCTGAGGCCCTAGCCTGTGAAGAACAAAGATTGAAAGAAGAAGCAAGGTTGCAGAGAGAAGCTGAGGAAGCAAGACTGCAAAAAGAAGCAGAAGAAGCAAGACTGCAACAAGAAGTAGAAGAAGCAAGGTTGCAGAAGGAAGCAGAAGATTGAGAGCAGAGGGAGGAAAGTGAAAATCAGCAGCAAGCTGAAGAAGATGAAAGAGGGCGTAAAACTGAAGAGGAACAAAATGCGGAGGAAGAACTTAATACCAATGAAGATGCCCAGGCAGGTGGCTCCGGCACCCAAGATATGGAAACAGACATATCTCAAGCAGGTGTTCCTGGCATCCAAAATGTGGAAACAGACACATCTCAAGTAGTGCAGACCCCACCCATAGAAGCAGAAGTACATGTAATAGACCTCCCAATCATCCCTTACACCCCATCAGAAGATCATAATGTGTCTTGATGGGATGAATTTGTGTATGATAAGAAGAAGAAGGCAGTAGTCTTGAAATCGGAAGAGAGGATAAAGAGACTCTTCCAAGAAGATATTGTTACCCGGCGGGAAACCACAGTGATGCAAAATACAAATAAGGCTCCCATAGCCATGGCATCCGCCGTTGTGTCAGCAGCAAAAGCACCAAAGGACAATGTGGTCGATATGGTTAGAAAATTTGAGTCAACAAAGACGAGAGCTCACATGTTGCAACATACTGTGGCTAATGAGTAGGCTTACAGGGATCTTGTAGTGAATAAATACAATCGCCTGTCTGTTGATCACAAGGAATTGTCAGATAAGTATCGCCATTTAGAAGAAGAAAAGGAGCACCTGGCAATCTAGATGATGGTTCTAGAAGCAGAAAAGAATGATTCTGAAGCTAGAGTTTCTCATCTGCATGCAGATAAGCAAGCAATGGTTGATTAATTAGAGCAGGTAGAAAGTAGATCAATAGATATGTCTCTCTTTCATGAGCTGTCCTGTGACATTTTGAGACAAATGCACGCCACACAAGAACTGATTACGGAGGAAGTGTGCAGGCTCAAAGCCATGATGGTTAGATTGAGAGAAGTCAATGCAGAGGCCAATAGGCTTAAGGGAAAATATACTTGGGTTAAAGCAAACATCCTGAGCCAGATTGAATGGAGAGAAGGGAAGGTTGATTTCCCCAAGCATCTCCCATTCAAGTCGGTAGATGATTTTAAAGAATATATAGCCCTTATGGAATTCTACAGAAACTGTGGCCTTAAGCTAATGGCTAAGATCCAAGGAACAATGGATAAAAGTAACAGCTTGTATAAAATATCCATGAAGTACATGATAAGTGCAAGATGAGTTTTTCTCAGTCCCTCGATGAGTTTCCAAGCAAAGAGCAACATTTATCAGACTTGAAGGAAGAGCTAGGCATTCAAATAGAATACGTAAAGAAGATTGATGTCTTAGCCACTGATGATCTCCATCACTATATTGGGTTGTCATCAATATACAATCATTTGCTCAAAGAAATCCACCAAGCAGCAGTTGCAAAAATTCATGTTGTGGAAGCAGAACTTGGTAAACATGTGACTTCCCAGAAGATCTTGCTCCCTTCCCCAGCAAATGTGGTAGACACGTGCTAGAAGGAGGGCCTGAAAGTGCATGGCTGATAAAGGAAAATCTCCCACTGTTAAAAATGTTACTGAAAACCCGCTTAAAAGAGGAATTTCAGACAGCCCAAATCTTGAAGTAGCAAACCAAGAAAACCTCGTCTCTGATTCTGAACCTCAAGACGTATCGTATACTGTGCCTTTTGCAGAAATATAAGATTTAAGGAGACATACACGATCTTATGTTAGACAGCTAGGTGGTTTAAACGCAGTAAATTTCCTCCCTAGGAAAAGTTCTCCTAGAAAAGAACGACAGTACACCCGTGATTCGATTCTTGTGCAAAATTGTGAAGAGCTTGTGAATTTAATCTTGGAAGAAATTGCAGAACCCCTAAACAAGGTCGATCTTGAAAACCTAGAAAATATTTCAGATCAAGAAAGTCTTGGAGAACTTATTACTCCAAAGAACACTCCATTGAATTCACCATACAATTCTCCACCTGATTCTCCACATAGAGACATGGTCGTACCTGCTTGGAGAGCGAGGGGAGCGTTGAATCTAGCTGGGACATTCCACAATCTTCCAAAAAATCCAGAGAAAGTCTTACCTAAATTCGACCCAGGGAAAGCCATTTTCGCTGAAGATCATCTCAAGAGTTTTTATTTAGCTCTGAATCTTTTAAATTTGCAACATGAAGATGTACTCTGTAGGCTTTTTCCATACACATTTCAGCCAAAAGTATCGTACTGTTATTTTAGCTTACAACCTAGCTCGATCTCAAGCTGGGATGAGTTTGAAAAATGTTTCTTAAAGAAATACGGAAACCAAAAAACTGTAGCTACGCTTATGAAAGAATTATTGTCCATGAGAATGGAAAAAAAAAAGGTTCAAGACTTCAACCAAAGGTTCACAACACTTTTAAATAATTTTAGTGAAGCAAATAAACTAGCAGAGGAATCTCTGGTTGAATATTAAACAACAGCTCTTGAAGGACCCATAGCAATGTTCGTTAAAAGATCTAAGAAAAACACCTTGATAGAGAATTTTGAAGAAGCTAGAAAGGTGGAAGAAGAAGCGAATAGCATTGCTAAACATGCCTTAGATGTAGAAACAAAACCAGTAGTCAGTAAAAAAACCTTGTTGCTCACCAAAGGTAAAGAAGAGTCATCAACAGACATGGAGAATGTAGTTAAGATGATGCAGAAGTTGTTCAATAAAATTGTAGATCTCGAGAAAGATAAAGCTACTAGAACATCTAGGAAACCCTTCAAGCCATTTTACAAAAGGAGGGAAAACATCGATCAACCTCATCCACCCATGAATACTTCCCCTGTTTTAAACCTCAATGAAACAGGGATGGAAAACTTATGCACCTTTCATCAAGAACTGCATTCGGAAAAGAACTTCCCACAATGGATTAACTCTATGAGTTTAGTCATGAACCAAATGTTGGATTCACAAATTCTAGATCAAGAGGATCCTCTAGAGGAATCGAGCCCTGAATTAGAAGAACCACCTCCAGACACCACTATGGTGTTATGGGATTGGGTACCTTTAATTGAATTAGTAGAAGAAGATCCCATAGAAAACTTTCTCTCTGCTGTGAACATTAATACTCGCAGTAAAGGCCCTATTACGGATCCTATTCCAAACTCAACTCCTCCCAAACCTAAAGTTTCAAAAGAACTACCTAGAATACATATAGCAATCATTCCACCGCAACCTAAAGCTAACCAAAAAGCCAAACATTGACACCATAGTTCAACAACAGAAGGTCACAATGAATAAAACAGACCATCCAGCCAGAATTGGGAACGAATCTGATATAGGATATGACATTATTGAGGATATAAAGAAAGTCAAAGCAAATGTATCAATATTTGATATGTGCAGCTTGCCTCAGCAACGAGATAAGCTGCTGCATGCTCTGCAATCCCAGCCCAGCATTCCATTAACAGATACTCAAGAAGAGCCTGAAATTAATGAGGCTAGTATCGGCGGGAAATCTAAATCCTAGACGTTGCCATTCCTGTTGACCTTTGAAATTTTGAATCATAATGTTCACAATTGTCTGGTAGATTCTGGAGCATCTTCAAATGTCATGCCACTGCCAATTTGTAAAAAAATTAACGGGCAACCTATTCCATCTCCGGCCCAAATTATTCAGTTAGATAAAACTACTGTCAAAGTTATTGGGGAAATGAAAGATGTCCTCATTAGATTATCGGCCGAATCTAGAGTCTATTAGTTTATTGACATAATGGTAGTTGATATTCCTGAGGGCTATGGTCTGATCTTAAGTAGGGACTGGTCCACAAAGCTGAATGGTTACTTTGCAACTGATTGGTCTCATCTGTGGTTGCCTTATCAAAATAGACAGAATCAGATCAAAGTCCTGAGAGAATCGCACATGAAACAAAATGTAACTCAACTAGAGGGAAAGAATGAGGCTGTAACCTTCTCATCCTTGGTTCTGGGGAATTATTTCTTAGAAATTGATCCGGGTAATTATCAGTCTGAAACTATCATCCATGAATCAGATGAAAATTCCGATCTCCTTCATTTTTCTCGGACTGATGATATTGACTGTAATATAGTTAGTTAGTCACTGACTTAGACGATAGAGATACTAACTTAGCTGAATCAAAAGATCTATTTTGGACATTATACTTTGACGGTTCTAAAACTATGGAAGGATCTAGAGCCGGTTGTGTTCTAATGGATCCGGGAAGAAATAAGTATTTTTTGTCCTGTAGGTTAGAATTTGATTGTACTAACAACACTGAGGAATATGAAGCTTTGGTACACAGATTAAAGAAGGCCATCGATTTAAATGTTAAATACCTGAAGGTTTTTGGTGACTCAGAAATAGTTGGCAGATAGGTAAGAGATACCATTCACTGTCTCTCACCTCATTTAAAGGGTTATCAGGCTGAGGTATGGGATTTAATTATGCATTTTGATGCTTTCAATATAGAGTCTATTCCTAGATTGCAAAATTCTGCAACTAATTTGTTAGCAACATCCACTTCTAGATTGGTGCCATCTAATAAAAAATGCTCAATTGAATTAATTTTCAGGCCCTCCGTCCGTGACAACGTTACAAACTTCAGGGTTTTCGATGATGATGAACAGATTATCAGTTTTCTAACGAACGAAGACATTTTCCAAGGAGCTGTGATAGATGGAGAAGAACACGATTCTGATTTGCTAAAGAAGGATGCAAATAAAGGAAATTTCATCCCCAAAGGGGTAAGGTCACTCGAAATGTTGTTTGACCTTCAAAGTAAGTTCAAAAGGCCAACAAATACCAAAACTAACAGTTCATCAATGCAGCATGAGTTAGTTAATTTAGGTACCGAGGCTGAATCAAAATTTGTCAACCTTGGCAAATGTTGTTCACCGGGAGAAAGAGATAGGTTCATCAAACTGTTTAGAAAATATAAGGATGTTTTGGCATGGACCTATGAGGATCTGAAAACATATGACGTCCGCATTATTCAGCATGTTATAACAATGAAAGCGGGTGTCAAGCCATTTCAACAGCAATTAAGAAGGATGCATCCTACTTTGGAACCTCTGATTCAAAAGGAATTGAAGAAACTCCTGGACGCTAAAATAATCTTTAAGGTCCGACATTCTGAGTGGGTTGCTAACTTAGTTCCCGTAAGAAAGAAGTCAAGAGAGATAAGACTATGTGTGGACTTCAGAAATTTAAACAGAGCTTCAGATAAAGACAACTATCCCGTCCCTTCAATGGAACAAACTCTTCAAATGGTTTCAGGATCTGAGCTATTTTCTCTTCTCGATGGTTTCTTTGGCTACAATCAAGTATTAGTAGCTGAAGAAGATCATCTTAAGACTACTTTCCACACTAAGTGGTGAACTTTCGCATATAGAAGGATGCCATTCGGCTTGATAAACGCAAGAGCTACATTCCAACGAGCAATGGATATAGCCTTCCGAGGATTAGGTGGGCAGTGTGTTGTTGTCTATCTAGATGATGTGACAGTTTTTTCAAAGAAAAGGGAAGATCATGTTGTCCATTTGAAGCATATTTTTTATCGTTGTCAGAAATATAGTATTTCATTGAATCCCAAGAAGAGTGTGTTCGATGTTCCCGAAGGTAAACTCTTGGGCCATATCATTTCCAAAAGAGGAGTGTCAATAGATCAGGAAAGAGTATAAGCTATCAATGGAATTCCAATGCCTCATAACAAAGAATCTATGCAGTCCTTTATGGGCACTATCAATTTCGTCCGAAGAATTGTTCCAAATTTTGCACAAATTGTTAAGCCTTTACAAAAAATGGTTAAACAAAGCATACAGTTCAAGTTGACAGATTTAGAAAAGGATGCGTTTAGAGACATTAAGGCAACCATAGCTAAAGCTCCTTCCTTAAGAAGCCCAAATTTTGATAAGGATTTTATCTTGTATACATTTTCTTTCGATGACTCCCTCACAGCTGTACTCACGCAAAAGGTGGAGCTAGGGACGAATACCCAATCTCGTTTATGAGCACTGGTCTACAAGGGGTTGAGATAAACTATCCCATGGTTGACAAGCATGCATATGTTGTCTTCAAAGTAGTCAAAAATTTCAGACCATATATTCTTAAGAACATAACTAAAGTTATAGTTCCCCACCCAGCTGTTAGATCCCTCTTCGTTCAAAATGAACTAGGAGAAAGGAGGGGAAACTGGGTCACAACTCTTCAAGAATATGATTTAGAATTTAAACTGGCCACTATCATCAAAGGACAAGGCCTGTGTAAACTGCTTACAGGAAATTCGACTGATAAAGAGCAAAATTGGAAGAATGAAGATGATCTAAACTCAGTTGAAGTATGTCCTATCTTCACAACTCCTTAGTCATGGTATAGAGATCTGGTGCATTATTTGCAGCAAGGATACCTACCTGAGCACTGGATCTCTAAGCAAAGAAGGGCGATCCATTTGAAATCAGCAGCTTATCAAATCATTGATGGAATACTTTTCAGAAAGAATTATGATGGAATTTTTCTTAGATGTCTAGAAAATGAAGATGCAAGTAAAGTTGTTAAAGAATTACACGATGGCCCCACTAGTGGACATTATTCAGGGGAGACAACAACTCACAAGATACTTAGAGATGGATATTATTGGCCCACTCTGTTCCGAGATGCCCATGCGTATGCACGGAACTGTGATATATGCCAAAGAAGTGCCGAGAAATTACCTAAGGCAACAAGACCCTTGCAGCCGGTTATTATCTCTGAACCTTTTGAACAGTGGGGTATAGATGTTATTGGAGAGATAAATCCAAATTCTTCTTTGCAACATCGATACATCTTGATGGCTACTAAATACTTCACTAGATGGATGGAGGCTATCCCGTTGTGCAAGATCAATGAAGATACGGTCATCAGTTTCTTGAAAGAAAACATCATAACCAGGTTTGGGGTTCCAATTTTTCTTGTTTTTGATAATGCTCCCTTTTTTTCGTCTTTTAAGATAAATGAATTTGTTTATGAATGGGGGGTTAAACTGCATTACTCAGCCAATTATTACCCTCAAGGAAACAGATTAGCTGAATCTTCAAACAAAAACCTCATTCAAATTCTCAAGAATACTGTGATAGAAAATCAGCGAAGTTGGCATATAGCTCTCCCAAATGCCTTATGGGCAGATAGGGTGACTCCAAAGAACACATTAGGGGTTTCCCCTTTCACTCTTGTCTATGGAAAGGAAGCCATCCTCCCCCCCAATATCTTGCTGCCATCCTTACAGTTGTCCCAAGCCTCTCGAGGGTCTAATAGCCAAGTTTTATAATCCAGGATCAATACCCTGCTTCAACTTGAAGAAGCCCGACAGAAAGCTAAAGACCGATTCCATCAGCACCAAGACATAGTCAAGATATGGTTCGATAAGAGGAAGTCTGGTAAAATAAGTTTTCAAGTTGGAGATTTAGTCCTGAAATGGGATCATAATCATGAAGGAAAATGGATGCACTCGAAATTCCAACATTTATGGATAGGCCCTTACCAAATTTCGGCAAAGATAGGCCCATCCATTTATAAGTTGACAGACCTCGAGGGAGAAGAAGTAACCCTTCCTCTCAATGGCCTCGGCCTGAAACAATACTTTGCGTAGTCTCACTGAGACTTTCTGTACATAAATAATTTTTTCTTTTATGTTGCTTTAGACCTTTGTTTTCATTGTTTTCAGCTATGTTGTTTATTTTCTCGTCATTTGAACCTTCTATACAAAGTTTGTTTTCTGAAAGCTCCTACGGTCAGGTTTCTCATCAAGATAGATCTCTTGAAGAAATATCACAACTCATGAATCCGAAACTACCCTCGAATGAAAGTTTATCTATGTATTGTGCTCTTGATAAACATTCTTCAGAAGGAAGGAAGCCTATTCTGTTAGTCACACTAATCCTATTTAAATAGCAAAGATCTATGGCTATCTTTATTACTATCTTCGGGCTCCATCCACTCTCACACTTAAAGGCATCTCAAGAAGGTCATTGAAGTTGGACCCACGGAGAGTAGCACATCCCGAGGGCATAGGGTATTGAAATGACTCCATGATGCAAATTTAACAGCCAAAATGGCTTATAATCAAGGATTTGTTTTCCAGAGATTCTCGCCTCAATTGAAGCATGGCTGAGACTAAAGCAAAGCGTGTAAGTCAAGAAGGCTGTCCAAAAGACTCAGCTCAAATTAGGCTCCTCTTCATCCGTGAGGCTTGATCAAATCAATAAAATATCTCACTCACACAAAAGGACATTATGGATTGAGGAGCCAAAATCAAAGATCATGTCTAAAGAAAATATTTCTGGAAGGCTCAAACATCAAAGCTGTCAAAAGTATAAACATCCAAAAGGATGCAAGCGGCATAGTAATGAGGAGCAAGAGCAATAATGTCCATGAGAAGGTGTTGCAAATCCCGTGGAGTCTGATAGCAGTAGCCATCTGAAAGATGAATCTTCTAAAATAAACCCCATATGTTGGCACTTTGAAAGTTTTAAAGATGTCTCTATCAAAGCTCCCCTTTCCCCAATGGCCAACAGATAAAATGAATTCTTCCTTCGCCAACATTCAAAGGCTCAGCTGAATATTGCATATAAGATGGATATCTTTTAAGAAGGTTTCGGATCAATGAGAGGGATTTTTTCAGATATCTGTGTTTGCCACCGACTCGCCAATTGTTGTTGCAGCAACATCCCCCCCAAATTTTGTACATATTGGGGCCCCTCCTTTGCATCTTACTAGAAGGACTTCCTAAAGAAGTTAATTCTCTTTTTTACTTAGTTTTTGTTTCAACTGAGGAATCTTCTTTAAAAATTGAAGTTTTTCTTCTAAGTCAAAACTCACGATTCTCTCTCGAAACTGTGGAAGGAACTTACAATTCTCTCCCAAAACTAGGGAAGAACTCAGCGAGCTCTCTCGAAACTGCGGGAGAAACTTCAAATTATTTTTCGAAATTGCGGAAGAACTCACAATTCTATCCCGAAACCGCGGAAAGACTTAAAGTTACTCATTGAAACAGCGAAAACACTTAGCGTTTTTTGGAAGAACTTAAAATTCTCTTCCAAAACTGTGGAAGAAGCTCAAGCTTCTCTTTCGAAACTGCGGAAGAACTCAATGAACTCGCCCGAAACTGCGGAGGAACTTGAGATTCTCTCCCGAAAATGCGGAGGAACTTGAGATTCTCTCCCGAAACTGTAGAGGAGCTTGAGATTATCTCCCGAAATTGCGGAAGCTTTCGCCAAATGTTGCCATAGTAAGTTGTCGATAAGAAAAAAAAAACTTGAACAAAGTTATTTCGTAAATTGCAGAAGGACTTTCTGAGTCTTTTCGAAACTTCGGGATGACTCGGCAAAGCCGACCGCGATAAGCTTTCGAGAGAGTGTATTTCGGAAGAACTGACAAAGTGCTCCCAAAACGCCGAAACGATTCGCCATCTTGTTTCGCCACTGCGAAGTGTTGATTTTTTGTCTCTTTTCTGAAATAAAGTTTCCCGCCTTTTGGGAGGAACTCCTGAGTTCTGGCCGCAACTGCGGATGAAACTTGTGAATCCGCACCACAACAGAAGGTCGCGCTTAAATGCCAAGTCGGATTGAAAAGACCGCACCATACAAGCATTAAAACCCCATTTTAAAAATGCCACCTACCCGTTTAAAATGCCACCTCCAGCTCAGCACATCCACCACCGCGTCCACCTCACCTTACCACTGTCTCGTCTCCAGGTAGAATTTTAACAGTCATCTTTGTCTCATCTTCACGTCGAGTTACTTTTTGGGTTTTCCCGTTTCATAATGTGGCCGATAGACATTGGTAGCATAGGTCAATATTTGTTTTTACGGCCACTGTGGCCCCATAGGTTTCTCATTCCTACAAACTAAAATTCGTAGCCATGACCAACCGAGTTTTTTTTTTTTTTTATGGACACGTTCCGATTGTTTTCCTACCCGGATTCAAATTTCATACCCGCTGCAGACCGTTTCGCAAGTATTATTAATGACAATAGTGGTCAATTGAGATACTCAACCACTCACCTACTCGGCTCAGTTAATGACTGTGAAAAACAGTTCCTTGTTTTCATTGTTTATTCATAGGATTTTTCGACTCCAGGCCAACCCACCATTGACCATTAGAAGTGCTACGATGAAGGGCATCCTGTCTCCAAGGACTAGGAAGGAAGTAGGTTTTTTCCACATCGTATGCTTACTTTTTCGGAAGCATTCCAAAAGTTCCTGACTAGGCATTGTCTCCCTAGAATAATCAAGTCTGAGGACCATTTTTCATTTTCTGAAATGATCTATTTTGCTTCCCCAACATGCAACTTTATAATTTTGTCTATATTTCTCATTAGCATTGTCCTTACCTATGTTACACTCTCATAACATGTTGCAAATTTTATAATGATTCACATTTGGTTGCTAGCAGGGATAAGCCATGATGCCAAAAGGTGGTAGAAAGAAAACTAAAGTGATGGAACCAGAGCCAGTGCAACTAAGGACTGAAACTATTTTCCAAGACACTAAGTGTACCATCGGCGTTCCTCCCGAGGTCCGTCGGGGAGATGTTTACCGGATGATCAGTGACCAAGATATCCTAGATGTAGTATTGGAAGAAGAACAAATCTACCTCAACATCAGAACTTCCGTCATAGCTAGGGCTTCTACCCGCCTTGAATTGTTCCCATGCTCTGAAGTGATCGGGTGGATATTGGAACATGCCAACCGAGAGACAAGAGTGTTGCATGACAGCAAGGAAGAGCCTTTCGCTTCATTCCATCCAGCGTATATTGCAGCAGCCTACAAATTCTCATGTCCCCAACAAGCTCTAAGTGATGAATGGTTGGGTAAGATGAATAATATTGAGATGGCCAAAAAATTATTGGTCACAGGAAAACACCTGAGGAAGAGAGATAATGATGAATATGATGTTCAGAGCCTAAGACCTCCTTTTAGGTTAATCTCCCTGATGTTATGCAGAATTTTCAACATGCCCGATGGAATTGTATATAGGATACAGTGGCCCCCCATCATCCATTTCATAGCATTCAAAGGAACTGTGTTTGATTGGGATACTATCCTTTCGGATAGTTTGGCATCCACAGTGGCCGCTGCAAGAGAAGGTCTGGCCTTAAAAAAGTCAAAATTTTACATGTCTTCCTATCTCATTGACTGCATCTTGGCCAAGCTCTCTTTCCCCAAGCTAGGTTGCACATGGGATAAGCCAACACCCCGGTCTACACTGCTTATAAAATAGTTTGGGCTCAAAATTAGAGAGAAAACTATAAAATCATCTGTGAAGAGTTCATCATGCCTCTATATGAGCAGATGTTCAAGGAAGAGCCCAATTGTCTATCAGAAAATGCCATGGAGGTCCTGGAAAACTATGACGATTTTTATTTCTTAGAGCAGGGCACCTACATCAGGATGTTTGGAGGTACCAAAGCGCCATACATTTTGCCAAAAGACGCTACTGACTATGTAGTCCTCAAGGAAGCAGCCAGGAAAATTTTCCTTGATGGAATAGGAGGGGTGCTTAACAAGCAACATAAGGCTTCTTTCCCTCCTTTTCCCTTCTGCATAGGAGCCTACAAATTCTCAGGGGTTGCAATAGCTGAGGAATACATTCAAGAGCTGAAAGCTTTCCACTTCGGTGAAATGATCTTCCATAGAAATGATAGGCGGAGCAAGGTTGCCGAACATTGCAAGGAAGTATATGCTCATTTTGAATATGCTTATTACTATGATGTAGAGGAAGAAGTGTTCAGAGGCATCAGCAACATGACTGAGTTGCATATTTGTCGTCAAGGTAGTGGAGCAAGCTCTAGCTCTGCCCCATCTCGAAAAGCCAGTCTGCAGAAAGAGAAAGAAGTAGCTGAGGCCCTAGCCTGTGAAGAATAAAGATTGAAAGAGGAAGCAAGGTTGCCGAGAGAAGATGAGGAAGCAAGATTGCAAGAAGAAGCAGAAGAAGCAAGACTGCAACAAGAAGCAGAAGAAGCAAGGTTGCAGAAGGAAGCAGAAGATCGAGAGGAGAGGGAGGAAATTGAAAATCAGCAGCAAGCTGAAGAAGAAGAAAGAGGGCGTAAAATTGAAGAGGAACAAAAGGAGGAGGAAGAACTTAAGAACAATGAAGATGCCCAGGCAGGTGGCTCCGTCACCCAAGATATGGAAACAGACATATCTCAAGCAGGTGTTCCCGGCACCCAAAATGTGGAAACAGACACATCTCAAGTAGTACAGACCCCACCCATAGAAGTATAAGTACATGTAATAGACCTCCCAATCATCCTTTACACCCCATCAGAAGATCATACTGTGTCTCGATGGGATGAATTTGTGTATGATAAGAAGAGGAAGGCAGTAGTCTTGAAATCGGAAGAGAGGATAAAGAGACTCTTCCAAGAAGATATTGTTACCCGGCGGGAAACCACGGTGATGCAAAATACAAATAAGGCTCCCATAGCCATGGCATCCGCCGCTGTGTCAGCAGCAAAAGAAACAAAGTACAATGTGGTCGATATGGTTAGAGAATTTGAGTCAACAAAGAGGAGAGCTCGCATGTTGCAACATACTGTGGCCAATGAGAAGGCTTACAGGGATCTTGTAGTGAATAAATCCAATCGCCTGTCTGTTGATCACAAGGAATTGTCAGATAAGTACTGCCATTTAGAAGAAGAAAATGAGCACCTGGCAATCCAGATGATGGTTCTAGAAGTAGAAAGAACGATTCTGAAGCTATAGTTTCTCATCTGCAAGCAGATAAGAAAGCAATGGTTGATCAATTAGAGCAGGCATAAAGCATAGCAATAGATATGTCTCCCTTTTATGAGTTGTCCTGTGACATTTTGAGACAAATGCACGCCACACGGGAGCTGATTACTAAGGAAGTGTGTAGGCTCAAAGCCATGATGGTTAGATTGAGAGAATTCAATGTAGAGGCCAATAGGCTTAGGGAAAATATACTCGGGTTAAAGCAAACATCCCGAGCTAGATGGAATGGAGAGAAGGGAAGGTTGATTTCCCCAAGCATCTCCCATTCAAGTCGGTAGATGATTTTAAAGAAGATATAGCCCTTATGGAATTCTGCAGAAATTGTGGCCTTAAGCTAATGGCTAAGATCCAGGGAACAATGGATAAAAGTAACAGCCTGTATCAAAAGATCCATGAAGTACATGATAAGTGCAAGATTAGTTTTCCTAAATCCCTCGATGAGTTTCCAAGAAAAGAGCAATGTTTATCAGACTTGAAGGAAGAGCTAGGCATTCAAATAGAATATGTAAAGAAGATTGATGTCTTAGCCACTGATGATCTCCATCACTATATTGGGCTGTCATCAATATACAATCATTTGCTTAAAAAAATCCACTAAGCAGCAGTTGCAGAAATTCATGGTGTTGAACCAGAACTTGGTAAACATGTGACTTCCCAGAAGATCTTGCTCCCTTCCCCAGCAAGTGTGGTTATCAGAGACACTGGTATTTGGTTTAGTTACATAGCAGAGGAGGAAAAGAAAGAAACAGCAACAGTAGCAGCCAGTCCAAGCACCTCTCTCCCAGCAGGAATGCCTTGCCAAGGGTGAACACGCCGATCCTAAGGCGTTGTTTTTATTTTTCATTTGGTCTCCCTATGTTTAAAGTGTAGAATCACTGGACAGCTGTCCTTTTCCATTTTTGAGAAATTTTTTGTTTTAAGAAAAGGGCCATGATTTGTTTATTAAGAGGAAAAGTCTGTAGAGGACATGTGTAAAGATCCAGGTGGCATCCCAAGAGGCATTTTGTAAAGATATAAATTTTGATTCATGTTCTTCATTAATTTTGATTTGATGCTCCTGGAGCTTCTTCAATTCTTTTTCATTGGTATCAATCTGCTTATTCAGTGAAGTAACTGAATCATAATTTGCTCCATTAAATGCCCCCATAGCTTCTACAGTGTCTAATTCCTCCTGCTGGATGTCAGCAGACTATTTTTTCCAAATTATTTGATTGGGAACTGGCCCTTGCATCATAGTTGCTTCCCTGCTTCTCTTATTACCTCTTTTCACCACTGCTTTGGCTGATCTACTATAAAAGTATTCCCCAAGAGAAACCACAGCATCATCTCCACAATCAGCTACCAACTCTATTGAAGATGTGGCTATATTACATATTGCAACTAGTGGGGTTGTTTGGGTGACAGTAGAATTTGGGATGGACATGGTGATTTGGGAGGTAGACATAGAAGAGGTGGCAGTGGTAGAAATTAATGGTACATAAGTAGGAGAAGTAGTCAAAGTGACAACCTCGGGAAGGGAAGTAGAGGCAATGGTAACTGATGGTTGCAGAGAAACAGTTGGGTTTTGCATCTCAGTAACTTGTGGCAGTAAGGTGACAGGTAGAGTTAACAAGGTTGGTTGTGAAGTAATGGTAGAAGTAGCAAGTAGTTCAGCTATTGTAGATTGTGGGAGGGTAACATCAACAGATGAGGTGAAAGGGATCTCAGTAGAAGTGAGTGGGGATGTAGAATTTAATGTAGCAACAATGGTGGTGACTTCAGGAAAATGAACCTATGGAGTGGTATCATCCATCAAAATGCTATCAACAAATCAGAAATAGCCTTAGAGACTTCAGTGACCTCTTGTATAAAAGACACAACAGGGAAAAGAGATCTGAATGGAAGCCTTTCATCTTCTGCATCACTATATTCAATGTTTAATGTGGGTATCTGAGACACAAGGGCTTGAATCTTCTGCCTTTTTGTTGGGGTGCTTGCAGCGATCACTTGAGTATCAACCATTGAGGTCATGTGTGCCAATTCCTTCTTCAACTCTACAGCTGATTGAATTAAAATCTTCAGTTCTGCAGTAGGCTTGGTTTGTTGAACATCCTCCACAAGGCCTTTTCCTATTCCTTCATCCTGGTAAGTTAACATCAATGGAGTATTTTCCTTTTGTGCATCTTTCTCTGCTCTATCCCTTTTGGAATATTCTTCAAGTGATAGTTCTATTTTACTGTAACTCAAAACCTTGGACTTGAGCTCCTATTGGTATTGGAGAATAAAACTTTGTTCTTCTTTAGATTTAGCCCTAATCAGGACTTCAGAAAAAAAAATTTAATCCCTAGTAAATAGAATCATCAGGGGCAGTCTCATGAGCATAAGTAGTCTTCATATGTTCCCAGGCAAAGTGGTTAGCCAGGAACGGCTTGGGATCATGCATCATTTTGGGAGCTTTTCCCAGCTTTAGGGAAACAATTTTCTTCCCCAACACTGCAGCATGTGTTGAGTTATGAATGACCAGAGTCCCAAGGTTCAATGGTAATTTGGGCCATCCTTTTCTTTTAGGTCCATTTACAGGAACACTCCATCAGTAACAGTCTGGTAAGCAATTTCTTCCAACAACAACTTATCTGGGACTATTCTTGGCAACAAATGAACTGTATTACTTCCCCAAACCCTAATTCAAGAGAAGGATTCTCCTACATACCAATCACCAATAGTGGGGATAAGTGTTTTGGTGTGAGAAGAGCAGGAAGGTGCATCCTCTTTGAATATCTGGTGATAAATTGTTCCAAAGAAATGATCACAGATGTCATACAGCAGAGGTACAAAGTTATTTTCCCACATTGCAGAATAGTATAAATGAATTGCAGGTGCTTAAAGTGTTCAGTCCCATCCCATGGAGGGGAACTGCAAATCTGAACAGAATACATCAATAACATATGACGAATAGAAAAAAGGAGGCTTCCTCGAGGCTGGTGTTTTCTGGTAACGTTCAATTGTTGATTTCAACTTGGCTGAAAGAATCTGAGCCTAATTAAAAGATTCCCCTGTTTTGAGAAAATGATGAGCCACAAGTGCCCATTCAGCTTTAAACATAGAACAGTTTGGTAGGCTGTATAGCCTACAAAGCATGGCTTCTAGGAGAGAAAAGGGTTCCTTGAACCATGAAATAGGGTAGGAATTATCAGCTTTTGGTGCAAAGTTGGTTGGGTTGTTCATCCAGGATTTTATCATTTCATCAAAATTAAACCAAGTCTTTACAGAGTCTAAGAAAGTTGCATTGATAAATAGGTTGGTCGGCCTAAGGGCATATGCTCTAACAAAAACTTCTGAGCAGAAAGAATCCAGTTGGGACCCTGCATTGTCATTGAAAGAACGGTATTCGGGGTTTGCATGATCAATTATCCATTTTACAATGTATGTGTATGGGAGAAGGGATGGTCTTACTGCTATGGCATGTAATTGAGAATCTCTGATATTCTCATAAATAGACTGGTTATCCTGACTTTCTTATAGGTCGTCATTGTCAAAGATAGCATAAATTCGTGACCAATCCAACTGACAGGTTTCAGACACTCTATCACTGGTATCGGCGAGAAAGCCAATGTTAGGGTCTTTTTTGTTCAAGTCTTTTAGGGATGCCTTATAACGGGTATTTCTTGACATGGTGGGACACTGGTAAATTCTTATTAATAAATAAAAACCAATCAATCAACAGTTTCACAATGAGGAAAATCTGTAAACAACCAATGGAAAAACAAAGAAAACCAACCTGTGCTAACGAAAAAAGGAAGGAAAACAACCCTGGTAAAAACCGACAGTAAAATCCTTGTCGCAGGTGAAATTTACGAAATTGAAAATGGTAAAAAAAACAAAAAAATTGAAATATTTAACAAATTCATCGGATGAAATCCGGATCGTAGGATCAAACCAAATCAACGACTAAGATTAAGATGCAACGGCAGAAGAAGAGTTGTGGAAGTGAATTTTGCCACAATATACATGATTTCCGCAATGCAAGTTGCAGGTTGCGGAAACACAACTCTAAATATAAATGAACCAAAAGTTCTCGTAATCCACAATTGCGGGTTGCGGGATTGCTAACGACACAATTAAAAACGATGTTCTTTCCGCTTTCCGCAATCCACAATTGCGGGTTGCGGATTGCAGAAATGCAAAGTGCAAATTTATTTTTCAAACTCTTTCTGAAATCCGCAATGCGGGTTGTAGGTTGCAGACACACAAAGTGCGAAATTATTTGTGAAACTCTTTCCGCAATCCGCAATGTGGGTTGCGGGTTGCAGGTTGCGGAAAAGAAAAACCCAATTTATTCAAAATCATTTCCAACATCCACAATCCGTAGTTGCAGATTGCAGGTTGCGGAAAGAAAAAATTTCAAATCCAAATAACCAAGCATCCGCAATCTGCATTGCGGATTGCGGATTGTAGGTTGTGGAAAGGGAAAATTTTGGAGAAAAATTATGCTTTCCGCAACTCACCAAAAACACACAAGAATCAATGAATTTTTTAAGGAAAATTTATTAATTGGATTGAATCATAACAAAGAATTGAAATGTATGATCAACACCATGAAACCCTAGAATGAATAAGGAAATTAAACATTACCTGTGCAAATAAAAATTGGGGCTCCCATGTTTAATAAAAACATGGGATCTGTTGTGCCTACAACACTCCCTATCCTAAAAAAATATTCATTGCATCCAAATACAATAGATTGTGAAATTTTTGGTTCTACTACACATAGTATAGATAAATGTAGATATTTGGATGTTTTGAATGAGAGATTCGATTGTTCAATTTTCCAAGTACTCAGTAAAAAACAACTGCAAGGAGGTGGTGGAGAAGGAAGAGGAGCAGGCTGAGAAGGTGCCATTCAATGTTATAATTTTATTGACTTGGGAGATATTGTGATAGATTGTCCCCTTCCCAAAAACCCATGGTGCACTTATTGTAAAGTGAACACCCATCATATCGAAGAATGAACAGAACTTATCATGAAATAAGAAGACCAAATGTGATAACCAAAAAATTTGATTAACTCTTAGCCCCGTAGTTGTTGTAATGTTGTTGGTATTTGTATTAATCATGCAGGGGGATATAATCCATGCATAAATTTATAATATAGATTCTCCATGCATTTTGAAAGTACGTCCAAAGGAACCTAAGTTTGACCCGGGATGATAAAAGGGTATTTTAAAGGAAGCCATGGATATGTTCCAGTGTATCCTTACACCAAATTATAAGGATGTTGTGGAAACATACTAGGAGGTTGGTGCAAGTGTGGCTCCAACCCCATAACTCCAAATCCGATATCTTTACAAAATCCAACTAACCCCTTTACCTTGTGGCTCAATCTCTTTATGAAATTTTGGAAGATGGGAATGCAACCTACAAGTTACGGAAAACTCCATGCTCTCTTTCTGATTTTGCGAACAAAGAAGTGGAGATCGACGCTCCTCTCCCATAAAGAGGGATAATATTATTCGACATAAAATAAACAAAAGAACTAGTTGAGATTCCAAACTTGATTCCTAGGTGGATGGTTACGATATCAAGAATGTGATGCTAGATCTAGGATCCAACATCAACATCCTTTGAAATAAATCCTAGGAGGCTATGGGTATCCCTCCTCTAATCTATTCACCTATCCATATGGATAAGTAGAACCATATATTCCATATAGGACTCCTATATAATGTAGAGGTAGATTTATCAGTGGTTAATACATTCATTTATTTTGAAGTGATCGAGATTATGGGAAAGACTGACCCTTAACTGACCTTGTTGGGAATAGAATGGGAATACAACAATTATGGTGTGTTAGATTTAAAAAAAAAAGACCATAAAATATGAGGTAGATGGTATGAGGGTTACATGACCTTTGGATCCTTATGAAGGTCCTAGGTATACAAAACTTATCTAGCAGAATATGGAACAAGATGTCTTGGACAATATTTAGAAGTTGATTATAGGAAAAGGAAATGAATATGTGAATCCTAGGGCCTATAGATCATTCAATTGGAGAAGCATCCACTATTTTAATTGTGATTCTAAGGAGGCCTTAAATTAATGGTAGAATAGGGAACATGAGCTTTGTTACCACCTAGTCTGAACAAGGTGTTCACTAAGTAGAACACCCTAAACCCCATTCACATCAGGCAATTTTTTCCTACTTACTTTCTTTTTTCACCTCTTTTGTCATGGTCAAAGGAGGAAGTTTGTAAAATGTTGACATCTATTACATGTGTAAAAGTTCTATCCCGAGTGAGTCACTCATGTTATGTCACCTTTGGAGTGTTTTTTACATAGTTTAAATTAGATCCTAATGATCATAGATCAACATGATTTTTTCACTCACGCCTCCAAAGCCAAAGTGTGTTATAACACAGATTTCTCAGGTTGGCATCTAAATCATTATGGTCCAATGTAAAAATTGGTTATTCAATCATGGCCCTAGAGTCATGTATGGCATATGTGTACCTTGGAGAAGTAAATTTGGAAAGAGACTGTGTAAAAAACAATTGAGGGGGTTAAATAAAAAAGGGATATTCATGTTAGAAAAACAAGATCGCAGAGAAATAACAATAAATAAGATGCAAATATAAATCACATAAAACACATTACAAGAGAGACACCAATATAGCATGGTTCACCTAAGATGGGCTACGTCCACACAGAAACTTCCAGTCCTTATTATTATACCATCCAATAAATGAAGGGATAGAACCTACAGCACATCCATTGCAACTTTCTCTTCACTCTCTCACAGTCACTCTCACACAATCAAATATCTTTAAAATGCTACAATATCGAGTCGTATTACAATGCCTTCCTTTTAAAGAACGAATACCATGGGAAAATACTATGGAACACCCAATACCATGGGCCCATAAATCACCCATTATTGACCAAGTCATGACTATGGAATTACAACATTTTACAAAGAATTTTACAAGCCATTCAACACACCCCATGGACCCTCCATGGTGACTATTTTTTGGGGGAAAGCCCCCCAAAACCTCCCCGTCATGGGCTAGGATCCAGACACGGCTGAAACATGACCTATGAATAAGGAAGATCAGGCTCCACAACCAACAATCTCCCACTTGGAGACTTATCACATCAACTCCACCACTGCTGCACTTGTTGGACTATGCTTGGATCTGGAAAATTTCTCATCTTCATCTTCATGCTTGAAGGCCAACTGAAACTGATCATGAACTCTGTTTCTCTCTGCTTACTACCTTTTTCAACATGTCTGCAGGATTTTGGCTAGTGTTTATCTTTTCCAGCTTCAGCAGTTCATCTTCCATAATAGACCGTATGAAATGGTACTTGAGTTGTATATGTTTAGTCTTAGAATGGAAGGCTAATTTATTTTCAAGATGAATGGCAATTTGGATTTCACTGTACAACCTTCTATTCTCCTTCTTCTTACCCAATTCCTCCATGAACCTATGTAACCAAATCATCTATTTACTAGCCTCTGTAGCAGCAACATACTCTGCTTCCATTGTTTAAAGTGCAACAAACTTTTGTAGTTTTGAAATACAACTTACTGTTGTTCCACCTACAGTAAAGACATACCCTGTGGTGCTCCTCCTGCTATCTTTATCACCTACCTTATTTGCATCAACATATCCCTATAGAACAGTGTCTGAACCTCCAAAACATAATTCATGAGTGGTAGTACCTCTCAAATACCTGAGAATCCATTGTACTTCCTTCTAATGTTTTTTACCTAGATTGTTCATATACCTGCTCACAACTCCCATTGTGTGTCCAATATCTAGTCTTGTGCACACCATGGAATACATCAAACTTCCAAATGTTGATGAATAGGGAACCTTGTACATGTAATATATCTCTTCTTTTGTCTTGGGACACATCTCATTACTTAGTTTGAAATGGATGGAAAAATGTGTACTAACTGGTTTTTCATTCTGCATTCTAAACCTCTCCAAAACCTTTTGTATGTACTAACCCTGAGACAATGTCAATTTGTGATTTTTCTTGTCTCTTGTTATTCTCATACCAAGGATTTTCTTTGCAGCACCCAAATCCTTCATAGAAAATGAAATACCTAACTTCCTTTTGAGCACATTTATATCCTGCATGTTAGACCCTGCAACAAGCATGTCATCCACATACAATAACAAGCTAATATATCTTCCATTATCTAGCCTCTTGAAATAAACACAGTGGTTAGCATGACATCTACTATAACCTTGTTTCGTCATAAACCTGTCAAATTTCAAATACTGTAATGTCCCCATTCAATTAAATTCATGACAGGGAAATTCCACCAATCCTACTAGTTCCCTAGGTTGGATGGAGACATTGGAATTTGGAATAACAGGGATAATAAATGATGTTTGGACATTAGGAAAGCATAAATATTTAATAAAGGATATAAATAAATAAATACAAGGGAAAATCAAGTGGCAGTTGATCATGAAGACACATGGAGGTTGTGGGGCCCACACAAGCTATTATTTCTGTGCCACATGGCATCCTCCTCTTGCAATTTCGAATCCATGGGAAGCCTAATGTTATTGGGATGAGTTAGAAGGCTCATACACTTGGAAATAGGCATCATAGGTCTAATTTGGATGGAAGTGTTACTTACATGGGAAAGGAAGAGTCAAATGGGACGTTCTTGGACACTTGGGATAGATTCCCTAACATCTATCACACCAATTATGAAGATGCTATGACATCTATGACAAATTACAGACCTGTGGTCTGACATATGACCATTATGACATGTCATACCTAAAAATAGCATCTAGGTGGGCGCTCAAGGGAGTTAGAGAAGGCCAAGAGATGCCTACTCGAATTTGTGGAAGGTGGAAGGCTAGGAAGTGGGAGACATGTGGCAATACTTCAATCACTCCCTAATTCGAATTAGCTTGGATACTATGGGTGTAATTGGAACCTTAGAAGGCTAAGGATGTTTATAAAATATAGGAATCAACCAAGAGAAGGGATTTTGATCATTTTCAGAATTTGCATTTGTGAAGAGAGCTAGTGGAATACTAGTCTACTTTCCTTAACCAATTTCGAGGGTGAAAGATTCTCATCCTAGTTGGTATGTGGAAAGGACATTTAGACATTTAATGGGAAATTCAATGGAGTCTTTATTTTCAGTTCTAAGCTACAGGACATCCCGTGGTTTCTTCTAATGCAGCTCGTTCCTCCAACCATTTCTAGTTTCATTTTCATATTCTTGATCCTCGAGGAAGGGAATTTTTGGTGAGATATTGTTCTATTGGGGAGCTTATAATGCCCCATTTAGTTTTTAATATGAATTAAATTCTATTTTATTCATCTTCATAAATTTTTAGGTCGATATTCCAAGTGGAAATGTATAAATCTGATTTTTTAATGAACAAATGGTGCCATTTCGCCACTATCTTGATGTATAACAATGAAATAGTGATGTATTCGAATAGAAGAACATTTATCTGATGTATTTATGATTAATGGACTATCATTAATGAGATACACAAGTTTCATGTTCAATACTTAAGCATTTGGATTCATCTTTCTCAGTTGTATACTCTTTGAAGAAGATTTAATGCCATTTCCCCCAAGGTCGAAACTAGTGATTTTGTAGTTGTTGCGAGAGGGTTATAACAGACTTCAAAAACTGAATAATGATTCACATGAGACCTAAATATTTTCCCTTACACATCCTCTTCCTCTATTCATAAATTCGAGTGGTTTTGGAAGAATTTGGAGATCCATATTCAGCATTACCCTGGGGGGATTTGAGCCCCAAATTGCTAGTAAAATTTCATACATTGGCCAAAATCTTAAAGGGGTTTGCTGAAGTATTGTGATGGTCCTAAATCATCCCTAAAAATCATAAACAATTCCTAATATCATTCATACACCTTCTCTAAATATTTGGGAGCATTTGGAGCAATTTGGAGACCTAGACATTAAAACTAGTCAAAGGTCGAACTAGGGAAAAAAGTGAAAATTTTGTCATTTTAATCAATTTCTTAAAAAGGGACATTACAAGTGGTATCAGAGCATGATCTTGGAACCTAATGGTCTTAACAAATATCCAAATAAATAATCCACCACCCTTAGAACGTGATGTTGAAGAGGTTTTTGTTGAAGAGGAAGTAGTAGGAGAAGAAGAGTATATTGTTGAAACTATGACTAAGAATGGAAAGGAAACCTCAGAACATGAGGAGGAATTTATTACAGACATAAAACCTTTTTTTGAAGACCTTTCAAGTAGTATAAAAGACATGAATAAACATATGATGAAAGGATTTGAATTGATGGCTAGACGACTTGGAAGCAAAGGGATAATAGGAGGCAATAGTAACTCACATTCAGAAGAAAAGAAGACAATGGGTGAGCATATTTTTTCAAGCACGGGACCGCATAATAGACCTAATGAATTTCAGAGCACACTAAGGAATACTGTACCTAAATTTCTTGTTCCCAAATAAGATCCTAACACCCAATTTGATATGGATGAAGTGGTAAGAGAATGAGAAAAGTTGAGCAAGGATTGTAAAAGGACTCTACCATTTGACCATAAATTTACTGTCTCAAACAAAATCAAGAAGAGGGAGGATAATAGGGCTCTATTCCAAAACAAAGAATTAAATTGTGCTATTCATAAAATGACACTTCCTACTTTTGATGGTTCCTCTCAAAGTTCTGCTAACAATTGGGTGCAAAACTAGATGTGTATTTTCAGCTGAATCCAATGGTGGAAGAGGATGCCTTAAGAATGGTTATTTTGCATCTAGAAGGAGATGCCAATGAATGCTAGTTCCATGGTCTTAAAACTTTGGGACATGATTAGGTTTCTACCTATGGATAATTTTTTGACAGAGTATTAGAGAGATTTGAACAAAAAGATCTAGAATTTCCTTTCAAAGAACTAGCCCAATTGAAGCAAGTTGGAACCCCTGCTGAGTATATGATGGAATTTCAAAATTTATCAGTCAAGGTGGCTGATATATCTATGGTAAGATTAGTATTTATGTTCACTGAAGGTTTTTCTAAACACTTAAAAGGTTTAGTTAAGTCCCACAAACCCAATTCATTGAAGAATGCTATGAGTTTGACAAGAGATCTACAAAATGTACTACCTAGGATAAGGTTTCCTCCTAAGCCCAACTTACCTCCCCAATTCAGATCTAAAAAGAAGCCAGGAAAGAAGATGAATGTTGAAAGGATAAGAAAGAGGAACTAAGCAGGTAAGAGCTCAGAAGGAAGAAATTGTGTTACTCATGCTTCCAACCATGGGCACCGGGACATAAATGTGCTAAGGGAAAGGCCCAATTCATTGCAGTATTTTGTGATGATGGCTATGAAGGGGGCGTGGAGGAATAAGGATATACTACAGAAGAAGAAGGGAAACAAGAGGGAAATCATCCCTCACCTACCAAGGTAAGAATGGCAGTACTTTCAGCAGTGCCTCGTTATCACACTATTCGATGCAAGGGTGTGGTACTAGGACAAAAGACCTTAGTTTTGGTAGATGGAGGAGCCAAAAATAACTTCATTGATGTAGACATGGTGGAGAGAAGGAAGATACCTACTGAACCATTCAATGGCTTCACAGTTGTCATTCCAGGTCACAACACTATGGAGTGCAAAACATGGGTTCCAAAGCTGCAAATCACCATAGGTAACTATACTTTTTATGATAGCTTTTATGTGGTTGATGTTGCTGATACTAATGTGGTTTTGGGAGTGCAATGGTTGTACTCTATAGGGGAGCATACAGTGAACTATCAAATTCATGAAATTAAATTCCAAGATTCAGAAGGAATACTAAGGGATGTGAGAGGGAAACACACCTATGTGAATCAGGTAGCGTCCTCCCACAGAATGAAACACAAGAATGGAAAGGTTTTGGGAGACATTCCTCATGGAATTCCACCTGATAGAGGGGGAACAAGTTTTCAACATGATAAATTTATATTACTTGAGGGCAAGCAATCTTGGGCGGGGAGGACTGTAATGTCATCATTCAATTAAATTCATGACAGGGAAATTCCACTAATCCTACTAGTTCCCTAGGTTGGATGGAGACATTGGAATTTGGAATAAGGTGGCTAATAAATGATGTTTGGAAATTAGGAAAGCATAAATATTTAATAAAGAAGATAAATAAATAAATACAAGGGAAAATCAAGTGGCATTTGATCATGAAGACACATGGAGATTGTGGGGCCCACACAAGCTATAATTTTTGTGCCACATGGAATCCTCCTCTTGAAATTTCGAATACATGGGAAGCCTAATGTTCTTGGGATGAGTTAGAAGGCTCATACACTTTTCCATATGCATCATAGGTCGAATTTGGATGAAATTTTAACTTACATGGGAAAGCAAGAGTCAAATGAGAGGTTCTTGGACACTTGGGCTAGATGCCCTAACATCTATGACACCAATGATGAATATGCTATGAAATATATGAAAAATTGAAGACCTAAGGGATGAAATCTGACCATTATGACATGCCAGACCTAAAAATAGCATCTAGGTGGGCTCTCAAGGTAGGTAGAGAAGGCCAAGAGATGCCTACTCGAATTTGTGGAAGGTGGAAGGCTAGGAAGTGGGAGACATGTGGAAATACTTCAATCACTCCCTAATTCGAATTCGATTGGATACTATGGGTCTAATTGGAACCTTATAAGGCTAAGTATGTTTATAAAATATAGGAATCAACCAAGAGAAGGGCTTTTGATCATTTTCATAATTTGCATTTGTTAAGAGAGCTAGTGGAATACTAATCTACTTGCCTTAGCCAATTTCGAGGGTGAAAGATTCCTATCCTAGTTGGTATGTGGAAAGGCCATTCATTAATTTCATGGGATATTTAATAGAGTATTTATTTTTAGGTGTAATATATATGACAACTCATGGTTTCTTCTAATGCAGCTCATTCCTCCAACCATTTCCAGTTTCCTTTGCATATTCTTGATCCTTGAGGAAGGACATTTTTGGTGAGCTATTATTCTCTTTGGTGGAGATTCTAATGCCCCATTTATTTTTTAATATGAATTCAATTATATTTTATTCATCTTCAGGAAGTTTCAGGTCAATATTCCAAGTGGAAATGTATAAATCTAATTTTAATGAACAAATGGTGCCATTTCCCCAATATCTTGATGTATAACAATGAAATAGTGATGTATTCAAATGGAAGAACATTTATATGACGTATTTATAATTAATGTACTTTAATTAATGAGATACACAAGTTTCATGTTTAGTACTTAAGAATTTGGATTCATCTTGCTCAGTTTTATACTCTTTGAAGAAGATTTAATGTCATTTCCCCCAAGGTCGAAACTAGTGATTTTGTAGTTGTTGGGAGAGGGTTATAGTAGACTTCAAAAAATGAATAATGATGCACATGAGACCTTAATATTTTACCTTAGACATTATCTGCCTCATTTAAGAAATTTGAGTGGGTTTGGAAGCATTTGGAGAGCCATATTCAGCATTTACCCTAGGGGGATTTGAGCCCCAAATTGCTAGTAAAATTCCATACATTGGCCAGAATATTAAAGGGGTTTTCAAAAGTATTTTGATGGTCCTAAATAATCCCTGAACATCAAAAACAAGTCCTAATATCATTCATACACCTTCTATGAATATTTGGGAGCATTTGGAGCAATTTGGAGACCTAGACATCAAAACTAGTCAAAGGTCGAACTAGGGAAAAAAGTGAAAATTTTGTCATTTTAATAAATTTATTAAAAAGGGACATTACAAATATCACTGGCTTGGATATTTATTCATTCCATACAAGCTCCTCTTCAACCTACATACCAAATTCTCCTTCCCTTTGAACTCATACACCTGTGGCTGTTGCATATAAATATCTTCCTCCAAATCCCCATGGAGAAAGGTTGTTTTTCCATTTAATTGTTCAAGATGAAAATATTCTACCACCACTAGACTTAAAATAGTTCTAATTGAAGTCATTTTAAAAACAAGAGAAAATATTTCATCAAAATCTATACATTTCTTTTGTTCAAACCCCTTTACAACAAGTTTGGCCTTGTACCACTTCTTTCCTCCATCTTCTTCCTTCAACCTGTAAACCCATTTATTTTGAAATGCTCTTTTACCTGTAGGCAATTGAACCAAATCCCAAGTCTAGTTTATTACTAATGAGTTAATCTCCTCATTCATGCCTTGCTCCCACTTCTTTCTAGTTTCCACCTACATTGCTTCTTCATAACATTCTGTTCCACCAGAATCAGTCATCAATAAGTAATACAGTGAAGGAGAGAATGACTGAGGGGGTCTACTTAACCTGGTAGACATTCTAACACTTGAGGATTTTGAGGTACCTGTTGTTGTTCTTGATTTTTCGGAACCTTTGGAACCTCATTTTCTTTGATTTCATCAAGCACTGTGTACTCTGTGTTTTCTTTTTATTGTTTATTTCCCTACAACTGATATTTATACATTACCTTTTCATTGAATACCACATCTCTACTCCTAATGATTTTTCTATTTTCATAATCGCATAAACGATAACCAAAATCATCAAAACTGTATCCAATAAAGGTACATTTCTTGGATTTAGCATGAAGCTTTGTTATATTTTCTTTATCAATATGGACAAACACTTCACAACCAAAAGTTCTTAGAAAATATTAGTTTATCTTTTTATCTTTCCATTACTCTTCTGGAATACCACCATCCAAAGCACTTAAATTCCCTCTATTTATTAATTAAGCAGCATTATCTACAACATATTTCCAAAACTGTAAGGGAAACCCTGCATGCAATCTCATACACCTTGCATGCTCCATGATTGTTCTATTCATCCTTTCTGACATGCCATTTTCTTGTGGTGTTCCTGAGACTGTCTTCTCTCTACGAATCCCATGGTATGAACAATAACTATCAAATTCCTTGCTGCAGTATTCACCTACATTATCAAATTTGAGACACTTCAACCTTTTTTCTGTTTCATTCTCAACCAAAGATTTCCATTTCTTAAAAGTATCAAACACATCAGATTTCTATCTAATGCAATAAAACCAAGTTTTTCTAGTTTCATCATCAATAAAAGTAACATAATAACGAGAGACACCAAGAGATTTTCCCTGATTCGGTCCCCATACAGTTGTATGTACAAGCTCTGAATGTTCACTCTTCTTTTATTTCCCAACCCTGATAAATATGACTCTCTTCCATTTTCCATAAACACAATTCTCAAATAATTTCAAACCTACCTACTTCAGATCTGGTAGCAACTTCCTTGAGTAGAGAATCTTTTAATATCCCTCATTCTGACCCTTAGGCTATTAAGGTTGTAATGTAAATATTGCATAAAATGCAAGGTGTGTTTTCCCTAGTGTGGAGCTCAAGACCAAAAAGCCCCACTAGTGGATGTTTAGGTTTATTTGCGTAGGAAATAATTGGATATTTTGATAATCCATGTGCTAGTAAGCCATGGAAGATTGTAAAGGATGTAAATAATTCCATGTAAATAAAATACCAAGGACTAGCTATGGCTGCCAAAAAATGAGGGGGAACTATGTATCCCCGAAGGAGTGGTGAGGGGGTGTGGGATTGAAACTAGACTGCCACTTGTCACCTAGAGAACCCCTTTGACCTATCCTAATTTCCATTGATTGTTGTTGCAAGGTAAATACTGCAGGAGGACAGTGCATGAGGTCGTGGAGTATGGGAAACCCCCTAAAATTTGGATGGCAGGGTATGGATTTCTGTTTCCTTGACCCACACGTCATTCCACTCCTGGAAGTTTGTATTCCTCCTTCCCATACCATGGTTGTGTTGAATATTGTAACTTCTAAGAATATTATATTTGTACATTATTATTCCGGAGATGTTTCATTCCTCCGAGGTGATTCTATTATGTATCCGGAGATGTTTATTCCTCCGATGGTTTGTTGGAACTAGGGTTATTAGACCCACCATGTGGAGGTCGGCCCTGGGTTTATATTTTAGGGTTTATTAGACTTCTCTAGAAGAGGTCGGCCCCATTAGGGGTTTTTGGTCAGTCGGGAACTAGTATAAATAGAGGAGGAGAGCTCCTCATTTGACACACTTCCACAACTCAGAAAGTAGCGCACTTGTGTCTGGGAGGTCTGCATGTGAGGTAGAGAAGAAGGACAAGTCTTGGAGCATATCTTGTATTTTGGTTGATCATCTTATTGAGGAAAGCTTTGCTGGGTTTTCTACCCCATGAGGGTTTCCCAGGGTAAATTCTGTGTCTATCTTGTGATTATGTTTCTTTCAGTGATCTTGCTAGTCTATTTGGTTTAAACTTAACATGGTATCAGAGCTAGCCTGAATAGAACATCTTTCACAAGGTGAAACTATATTTCTCTCTCTCTCCCAAAATTAGGGTTTTTGCAAAAGTTAGTATTTTTTGGTTTCTGGTTGCATGGATGAATAGCTCTTCTAAAGATCTATCTTTTGAGCCTTGGATTGAGGTTTTTGGTTGGGTAGAACTCCAGGAAAGTCAACCCCTAGTTTTACCAAAAGTGCGATAAACTAGAAATTCTGTTGCAGATCTGGAAAAGTAAAACGTTAAAGTTCCCAGATAAGTATTACTCTATCTCTTATCTCTTGGACTCCCCCAAGAGAAGATGGATCCAAGCACTAAGCTTGAAGACAAACTAGAAGGTATAGAGAATTTTCGGGCATGGAAATACAGAATTGGTCTCATTCTTGAAGAGAATGATCTTACTCATTATATCAAGGATGAAGTTGCAGAACCTGAACGAGATGAAGCCAAAGAGAAGCATAGAAAGGATTTGATTAGGGCAAAGAGAATCATAGCTGATTCTATTAAAGACCACTTGATTCCCCAAGTGGCTTCCAAGAAGACTCCAAAGGAAATGTATGATGCTCTAGGAAGAATGTATGAAGAAAAGAACATCAATAGGAAGAGGAACCTAAGAACTCAGTTGAAGAGCACCAAGATGCACAAAGGAGAATCCATTCAATACTACTTCTCAAGGGTCTCCCAAATCAAGAAGCAGCTATATGCCATTGGTGCTACTCTTGATGAAGATGAACTTGTGATGACTGCTCTAAATGGTCTCACTAGACCTTGGGAGTCATTTATACAAACTATGTGTGCCAGAAAGGAAAGTATGAAGTTTGATGTAGTTTGGGACGACTGTGTTCAAGAAGAAGCTAGGGTAGACAACAGAGAAGCCCTTCTCAAAAAATATGACCAAGCCTTGGCCACACACACTAAGAGAAGGAAGAATTAATCTCACTTCAAGAAGTTCAATCACAAGGAACCTCATTTTCCTCAAAAATTTCAGAAGAAAGGAAAAGGAAAGTTCTCTTCTTTCCAATGTTTCCATTGTCATAAGGAAGGTCACATTGCTAGATTTTGTCCTTCAAAGAAGAATAAAAACCTTCATTATAAAAGACAACAAGCACATCTTGCAGAAGATGATAGTGAAGAAGAAGAAGAGGAGGAAGTAAGGCCTCACAGAAAAAAAAGATCCAAAAGAGATGAAGAAGAAGAAGAGAGGCCCCTTCCTAGGAAAAGATCTAGAAGGAATGAAGAAGAAGATGCAGAGGAATATGTTCTATTTTCTGCACTCTCTGGATCTGTGTCTCCTGGAGAAGATACATGGCTCATTGATAGTGGTGCTTCAAATCACATGACAGGCCAAAAGAAAACTCTCTCAAGACTTGAAGAAAAGTCTTCTCCACAAAAGGTATCTTTAGGTGATGATTATCAATATCCCATCAAGGGAATTGGTGAAGCAAATTACAAGCTTGATTCTGGAACACCTTTGAAAATGAAATAAATTTTGTATGTAACAGGTTTGAAGAAGAACCTACTTTCTATCTCAGCACTAGATAAGAAAGGATTTAGAATTGCATTTATTGATGGACAAGTGCTCATGTGGCCCAAAGGAAATTCAATTGATGATGCAATTGTTATTGGTGAAGAAGGAGGACTTTACAAACTCAAGGGTTATCCAGAAGCTGCCCTTTTCCATGAAACCACTAGCCCCAGTGAACTGTGGCATAGAAGGCTTTCCCACATTAATTACAAGGCCCTACCCTATGTGAGCAAGGTGGTCATAGGTCTACCAGACTTAAATATTGATCATAATGGCTCATGCAAAGGATGTGAAAAGGGGAAGAATGTCAAGAACCCCTTTCCAAAGAGTGAAACAAAGACTAAGAACATTTTAGAGTTAATTCACTTAGATGTATGTGGACCAATGCCCACCACATCCCTAAGTGGGTTTGAATACTATCTCACATTCATTGATGACTATTCAAGGAAGACTTGGATATACTTTCTAAAAGGAAAGAATGAAGTCTTTGGAAAATTCAAAGAATTCAAGACCTTAATAGAAAATCTCTCAGAAAAGAAAATCAAGATTCTTAGAACAGATAATGGTGGAGAATATACTTCAAAGGACTTTGAAGACTTTTGTAAGGAAGCTGGAATCAAGAGGGAATTAGCCACTCCCTACAATCCCCAACAAAATGGGGTTGCTGAAAGAAAGAATAGAACTATCATGGAAGCTGTAAAGACTATGATACATGATCAAGATCTTCCCATGTATCTATGGGCTGAAGCAGCTAGGACAGCTGTCTATGTACAAAATAGACTTTCTCATAGTGCTCTTGAATTTAAGACTCCAGAAGAAGTGTTCATAGGAAAGAAGCCTGAGGTAAGTCACCTCAAAATATTTGGATGTCCTGTGTATATTCACATTCCAAAAGAAAAGAGAACCAAGTTAGATCCCTCTGGTAAGAAAGGAATATTTTTTGGATATTGTGAAACATCCAAAGCTTTCAGAATTTACATACCTGGTTTTCATCATATGGAGATAAGTAGAGATGTAACATTTAATGAAGAAGCATCTATCAAGAAATATAGGAAGTTCCAACTTGAAGAAATCTATGAAGAAGATACACCTCCTAAAGTCACAGAAGTTGTTCCCATCCCTGAAAATGATGCACTAGAAGACCATGACATGATAGAACCTCAAGAACCCCCCATTGCAAATATATCTAGAAAAAGAAGGCCAGCTTGGGCTAGAGACATTATTCAAGGAGCTAAAAAATATGGAGCTCCTGAAGGTTCCACTAGAGAAAGGAAGAAACCCAAGTTAGTATCCAATTATGTGGCCCTGATATGTGATCTTGTGGATCAACAACCAACCCGCTATGAGGAGGCAGCTCAGAAGAAAGAATGGGTAGAAGCTATGATAAAAGAGTACCAATCAATAATGAAAAATGATGTTTGGGATATAGTTCCCAAACCAAAGGATAAAAGTGTGGTTTCTTCCAAATGGATATTCAAGATAAAACATGCTGTAGATGGTAGCATTGAAAAATATAAGGCAAGTTTTGTAGCCAGAGGATTCTTTCAAAAGGAGGGAATAGACTTTGAAGAAACATTTGCACCAGTTGCTAGGTACACATCAATAAGAACTATCATGGCACTTGCATCTATGATGAAGTGGAAACTACACCAGATGGATGTTAAAACAGCCTTCATGAAGGGTGTCATTGAAGAAGAAGTGTACATAGAACAACCACAAGGATTTGAGCTAAAAGACAGGAGAACTCATGTATGCAAACTGAAGAAGGAATTATATAGATTGAAGTAAGATCCTAGAGCTTGGTACGGAAGGATTGACAGTTTCTTAACAAGCATGGGATTTACCAAGAGTAAAGTTGACCCCAATCTTTATCTCAAGGTGATGGATGATGAACCAGTTATACTGTTGTTATATGTAGATGATCTATTTCTAACCGGAAATGAGAAACAAATTGTTGAATGCAAGAAGAAGCTTTCTTCAGAATTCGAGATGAAAGATATCGGATTAATGCACTACTTCTTAGGTCTAGAAGTATGGAAAGAACCAAAAAGGAATCTTTCTAAATCAAGGTAAGTATGCTGTGGAGATTTTAAAAAGATTTGATATGTTGGAGTGTAAAGCCATGGCCACTCCCATGGACTCCAACTTGAAGTTATTAGTTAATGACTCATCAGAATTAGTGGAAATAACTCTATATAGACAAATCATTGGGTCATTGATGTATTTAACAAATACTAGGCCAGATATATGCTTTGCTGTAAATACCTTGAGTCAGTATCTAGTAGAACCTAGAAAGGTTCACTTAATATCTGCAAAGCATGTAATGAGGTACCTAAAGGGTACATTAGATTTTGGTCTATATTATCTTGGAAACCATGAACTCAGATTACATGGTTATTCAGATTCTGATTGGGCATGAAGTGTCTCAGATAGAAAGAGTACATCAGGTGGATGCTATGGTCTTGGATCTTCCATGATCTCATGGTTCAGCAAGAAACAATCTAGTGTGGCTCTTAGTACTCCTGAAGTAGAATATATAGCCGCCTACTCTGCCAGTTGTGAAGCAATGTGGCTTAAGAAGATATTATCTGGAGTGTTTGACTTAGAATTGGATCCCACTGTGATCATGTGTGACAATCAAATCTGTATCAAGATGACAGAAAATCCAATGTTCCATGATAAGTCAAAACACATAGATATCCGATATTTCTACATACGAGATATGGTGCAAAGAGGAGCTATTAAACTCGAGTATGTGAGTACTGAGGAACAAAGTGCTGACATATTAACCAAACCTCTGTCTTGAGTAAAATTTGAATATTTCGGAGACAAGCTTGGTGTAGTTCAAAAGGACCCTCCTCGAAAGGGGGAGTGATATAATCACTGATGATGAAATTTCCCTCATCGACAGCTAAGGTCGATGATAAGGATACCTGTTTATTAAACCTAGATATTTATATGTGCTTAGATTTAGGACTCTTATACTTAGAATACTTATATTACTTTTTTTTGATGTATTGATGAGGATACATGTTTTATATTGATGTATTGATGAGGATACATGTTTTTATATTGATGTATTGATGAGAATACATGTTTCTATATTTCTGATGTATTGATGAGGATACATGTTTTATATTGATGTATTGATAAGGATACATGTTGATGTATTGATAAGAATACATGTTTCTATATTTCTGATGTATTGATGAGGATACATGTTTTATATTGATGTATTGATTAGGATACTTGTATGTACTTGTACTAGTGATGTACTAACGGTGTCTGTATTGATGAGGATACAGGTGGGGATTGTATCGTCCCCGGACTTCGGTCCCTTGAATTGATCCGTAGACGTATGGTCTCCAAAAATTAAGTCCTTATTGGACATGTGGGGATTGTATCGTCCCTGGACTTTGGTCCTTTGAATTGATCCGTAGACGTATGGTCTCCGAAAATGAAGTCCTTATTGGAAAGGTGGGAATTGTATCATCCCCAAACTTCGGTCCCTTGAATTGATCCGTAGACGTATGGTCTCCGAAAATGAAGTCCTTATTGGACAGGTGGGGATTGTATCGTCCTCGGAATTCGGTCCCTTGAATTGATCTGTAGACGTATGGTCTTTGAAAATGAAATCCTTATTGGACAAGTGGGGATTGTATCGTCCCTGAACTTCGGTCCCTTGAATTTATCCATAGACGTATGGTCTCCGAGAATGAATTCCTTAGTGGACATGTGGGACTAATCATCCTTAGACCGTAAATCCCGTAATTCTGAAAGGAAGGATTGTCTTAAAAGAGATTGAGTGGAACTAATCATCCTTAGACCATAAATCCCGTAATTCTTAAAGGAATGATTGTCTTAAAAGAGATTGAGTGGGACTAATCATCCTTAGACCGTAAATCCCGTAATTCTGAAAGGAAGGATTGTCTTAAAAGAGATTGAGTGGGACTAATCATCCTTAGACCGTAAATCCCATAATTCCGAAAGGAAGGATTGTCTTAAAAGAGATTGAGTGGGATTAATCATCCTTAGACCATAAATCCTGTAATTATGAAAGGAAGGATAGTCTTAAACATGATTGTGATGGATCCCGTAATTCCGAAAAGAAGGATCACTAGAGTTGATAGGACTGTATCGTTCCCATTCCTCGGTTCAAAAGATACGTGATTTGGATTGTATCATCCATGGACCTAGGTCCTAAAGAGATCGAGATTGAGCATCATGTTGATGATTGTGTGATGACGATGTTGATGATCGTGTGATGACGATGCCGATGATCGCAACGATGATGTTGATGTTCCAGTAACGGGTTGAGTTACTGATGATAATGTAATGAAGAAAGCTTCTGATGATATACAGATGTATCATGTATGATGTAGTCGATAACTCCTTGCTCCTGCAGACGTGGTTATAATATCCTTCCCGTTAAGGGGGAGTGTTGAATATTGTAACTTCTAAGAATATTATATTTGTAAATTATTATTTCGGAGATGTTTCATTCCTCCGAGGTGATTCTATTATGTATCCGGAGATGTTTATTCCTCCGATGGTTTGTGAGAACTAGGGTTATTAGACCCACCATGTGGGGGTCGGCCCTGGGTTTATATTTTAGGGGTTATTAGATTTCTCTAGAAGAGGTCGGCCCCATTAGGGATTTTTGGTCAGTCGGGAACTAGTATAAATAGAGGAGGAGAGCTCCTCATTTGACACACTTCCACAACTCAGAAAGCAGCGCACTTGTGTCTGGGAGGTTTGCATGTGAGGTAGAGAAGAAGGACAAGTCTTGGAGCATATGTTGTATTTTGGTTGATCATCTTATTGAGGAAAGCTTTGCTGGGTTTTCTACCCCATGAGGGTTTCCTAGGGTAAATTCTGTGTCTATCTTGTGATTATGTTTTTTTGAGTGATCTTGCTAGTCTATTTGGTTTAAACTTAACAGGTTGAACACACAAGCTTCAGTTGAACCCTTGGACATCACAGGAGAGCCGAGCTAGGGGAAGAAAGGAAGATAAATCGCAAGGAACCCTTAGGCATCACTAAATGTCCATGCCTTATGCTTCATTCTATTGTGTATGTTGTTCATCTTGCTTCTGCACTGTTTAACTAGTAATGACTGTTATGGTTTGAATATGTGTGTGTTAATATGGATAAATTCTACTATGTGTGTTTTAATTGTATTGTTCTTGCACCTTTACATGCTTATCCTTATGTTGATATTTATATGTAATCATGCTTGAGGAATAGGTCTAACTCCTGCATGCTTCCTTCATTCTGCTTGGGAGGATTATGTGCATGTTTTACATTCTATGTGGGTGGACCATGTTTCATTCCTTGTGTTCTTGGAGTAGGCTTATGCACATTTGCAATTCCTTGATAATGCTTTTGAATTGTACTTGGATGAATTAAAGATAAGCCTGGTAAATGTGTAGAACCACTCTAGCCTAGAATTGTGGAAAGAATAGGAACCCATGTGAATCAGATGAAGGAGAGAAGACATGGCAGAAGTGGATCAAAGCTTATTGCAGAATGGTAAAGGAACATAAGGGAGGTTATGGCCAGAGTTTTAGTTGGAAACAGACAAGGTTAGATTTCTTAGATGGGGTATGGGGTCATACCATTGGATATATCCCTCCAATAGATTTCCAACAGTACTGGCCTTGTCCAATTTGGACCAAGGATGAGGGAGTTATCACCCTCAGACGTTTCCTTAGAAGCTTGTTGGTGCAGGGGTCTGTGGTCCCGACCCTTCCGCATCTGCAAGGACCTTTCCGCATCTGTAATCCAGGTTGCGTATTGTGTAGTTTGGGGACCGATCATTGGATTGTCTTGGTTGGAATTCCTCCTTTCTGCATCCGCAAAGCAGGTTAAGAGTTGCGGGAGTCGGAAGGGAGGGTCCAATAGAAATGGCGCGTGGGAGTTCCACCTTTCTGCATCCGCAAAGCGGGTCGCGGATTGCGAATGTCGAAAGGCCAACTTCCATGGGTCTGGCGCATTGGACTTCCGCATTACCGCATCCGCAAGCGGGTTGCGGATTGCAGGAGGTAATTTCTCTTGTGTTTACGAAATGGAGTTCCGAATTTCGACATCCGCAACACAGGTTGTGGATTGCGGAAGGAGAAGTTTCAGGGATGGCGATTTGACTTCCGACTTCCGACTTCCGCATTGTGGATTGTGGAATTTGGGAGATAGATTTGTTCAAAAAGGAGGATTTGGAAATTTTGTTTCTGAATCTGATTGCAGATTGCGGATTGGGGGGCATTGTGGATTGCAGATCGATAATCATTGCGAGTTCAAAGTTACAGAGCCTTTGAATCGCTTGGGAAAAAGAAGAAAAAAAAATAGCAGGTGAATCAAGGGTTCTCTCCCATTTCCTCTAAAGAGCACTGAAGTGACCGGGGACATGACAAAGTGGTATCAAAGCTTCAGTTACAACACTAAGGCTGCTTTGGGGCCAAATCATGAGTTACAGGCATAGAGATTCCATGAATTGGACCATGCTATGATGGATAATTGGAAAGGGATAATTCCTTAACCCTTGTCTTACTCTTGTATTTATATTTTTGAACTTGTATATAGAAACTTATGGCATAGGAATGTTGAAAATACAATAGACTAGATGGGTGAAGTGATGCACTAGTAGGCATATTGTTAGATAATGCATAGTGCATGATTGTGAGGTTGCATGTTGGTCAAGCTAGTGATGTTTTACATATGCAATGAGCCACTAATGACAAATGTTTTGGTTGAATATGTTGATGATACTATTACATGTGACCATCAACCTATGAAGAAAGGATGGTGTAGTCCTTTGCAAGAAGCCAGTTAACCAGGTAACATCCAAGAAGTTAATGAGAACCGTGCAGGTAATGTTCACTCATGATAATTGTACAAGTGTTGAAAGGGGATTGGGTAAGAATCCCTTGAACCATATTTTGTAATCATAGAAGGGTGCGGCATGTATGCTTGAACACATTTTATGTGAATACCATACCACCATGGCATGGTGAGGTATGGGGTAGTAAGGGAAACGAACCCTCTACCATGTAACTATTTAAATGTTAGAATGCAATCATATGAAATATATCATGTCATTGGTGTATGCTAGTTATGAGTTTAATAACCAGGACAAGTAAGGATGTATATTCCTGTATGGTAGTGCTATGGTAGTGCATGATATATGAGATAGCCCTAGTTAGGCCATGGTGTGTTTGGAATAATAGAATGCATGACATGATAGCATAGTATGCATGGATCATTATGCATTAAAATATTTTGTAAATCTATGGTTGCATGAAGTAAATGCACATTAAAAGGTAATGTAAATGTTGTAAGTGTGCATGCATGAGTGTGGGTGCACATATTGTGATACATTGCATGAATGCATGGTTTTGGTGCATGTTTTGTTGCAAATTAAATAATCGGTGAAATGATGAATTAATGATAATTCTAGAATCATTACATGAGCTTCTATAAATGCAGAAGAGTGAGTGCATGAAGAAGAAAATCACGTTTGATGGGATTCTAGAATGATCTGCCAAGGATAGAGTTGCATAAAACAAATGGATGGGAAGTAATGATCATTGAAAGTTTTATTAATTTGCATAGATAGTGTGACAGTATCTCACAATTTCATTGTCACAATGATGCATGTAAAGTAAATAAATGTATATTTCATTGCAATTGAAGTGCTAACAACTGAAGGTGCTTTAGTTATTAAATGTTATAATTCTGAACATTACTTCAATGATTGTGGCAGCAATGAAACTGTTATGTGCATGAAGAAATTACGATTGTTTGTCTGATTGGAGTTTCAAATCTCAGGAATAAATGTATTGGGAATGGCCACATGGGTAAGATTGTATTGAAGGCTGGAATTTACCACATGCAAGAGCCAAACCTCGTGAGAATGGTCTCATGGTTGTAATATTAAAATTATGAACAACACATATTGTCCATTTTAGATTTGAAACCCTCTGATTTAAGTTTATGCGGATAATTTCATGGCTGCAAATCAAATTATGTAGGTGACAGAATTGTAAATTCATGTTTGAATTTAATTAATAATGTCATTGATTGGTTATGAGACAATCGGATTTGAATTTATTGATAAATGCTACAGACTATTTGTCTAATCGAAAATGGTGTCAAAGGGACACGTTGTGGGGAATGGTTTTGTTGTGGTAGTAGGCCTAAAACCCTAATGGACAGAATAATGCCACTTACAGGGGCCAAACAATATGAGCATGGACTCATGGTTAAGTAAATCTAATTTCTGTAGAAGACAGAATTGTAATTTCATATTGAAATTATTATGATGAATATCTCATGGCAATGAGATGGGACATTTATTGCTGTAGATTTAAATTTTATTTAAAATTTTGATAGTAGCTCATGTGAATGAGATGGTAAAAATTATGCCAAGAAGACATATGTGGGCTATGGAACGTGAAAGAGGTTGGGATAGAAAACCAAGGGATTGTTGACTCAGAGAAGGGATCCCCATTCCTCGCAAATAAAGAAAATATGTATTTGTAAAATGGATAAGTGTTCTGAAACCCTAGATAAGGATATACATGTCTAATTATTAGGGTTAATATGCAGAGCATGTCTTATTTTATTTTATTTTTATTATTTCAGGTTTCCTGAGTATGATTAGGACCTACAAGTATCACATTGGAAAGGGATGCATACCTTTAGAGTGTTGGGATATGTTAGGGTTGTCAATATCGAATACACCCTAAAGGAATGGATGCATTACAGGTGTTTCAATATTTGATAGTGAATGTTGTGAAATATGTTTACAATTTCAGAGCAGCGATACTAATGATCTTGCTTATCCATCTTGTGTTAACAGCCTAAAAAAATGCAATTTGGTGTTGCACACTAAAGAATCGAAGTGAAGAGGTTGTTATTTCCTGATAAACATAGTTGGAGAAATGGCTTGGCAATGGTTGTGGTATGATTGATAAAACCAGTCAGAGAACTGGCTAAGCATACTAGTCCATGGAATGTCTGATAAACCCAGTCGATGTACTGGCTTGGCATTGGTTATTAGGTTGTTGCATGCCTATGGCTCTATAGTAGATCCTTGACCTGGAAATCGTCATGGTGCAATTTCCTTCCATTGGCCTGTTGACCCAGACAGATGTGTTTGCTTGGAAATGGAGAGGGAAAACTAGGTATGGGACTAGTTTGGAACCACCAATGCCTGATAAACCCATTCGGTGTACTGGCTTGGCATTGACTACTTGATGTTGTGGAGCAGTATGTGTACTATCCAAACATCCACCCCATAGGTGATCCAAGTCTTGTAAAGCAGAGAAGGAACCTGTGGAGTAGAGAGGAAGTGTCCAATAAAGATAATTGTTTGGTTATATTGCATCTTCTTGCTCATTAATATAAAAATACATGTGTATATTATTTGGTTATGATTTTTTAAACTCTTGTTTAGAGATAAACCCTATGAAAATAAACTTAACATGTGAATTGATTCAATGTTTGAGTGTAGGTATTGCTGGAAGCGAGAACTATGAAGACATCCTAGGGATGCATGTGGACATGTGATTGTCCTATTGAGCTCAGCATGAGAAGAAATGAAGAATGGTGCTAGTGGACTTGTGTGGGTCCTAGTAGCCAAAGGTTCAGTGGGAAAACATGGGGAAAGAGTTCCTTGCATGAGAGGCTTGGGACAGACCTTAGACATTAAGTGTCATAGCCAAGAAAAGGAAATCCAAGCATTCACATTGAAGTGAAATAGGTTAAGGAGCATGAAACCATAGTGGTGGTGTGACTTCATATTGGAACAAGACTAAGAGGAGAAAAATCTTACTCTTCTATTTCCTTTTTATTGATACATTTATAAAACAGAAAATTGTTGAATGCATGAGGTGACTCACAATTGATTGTGTTTAATTGCTTGAAATGAATTGAGAATGCTGAAATAGAAAAACCCCTGTGAAAGGATGAACATGAATAAGTTCATGTGTATGTTGGGAAAGCATGAAAAGTGTGGAAGTATCGTGAATAAAGCATGGACTCTCCATTTCAATTGGGTGAATAATTCACTAATTTTTAATGTTTATGTTATGCTTGGACTAAAAATATTTGCAATGATGAATTTCATAGGTGAGAAATTGAAAGCAATTGATTGCAGTAGTTACAAGGAAAGTGGTACTACCAAGAAAAGTGTGGGAAGATGTACATATTGACCATGGCAGCAGACCAAAAACTATGGGATTTGGATGAGAGAGATTCCTCAAACAACTTGCCATGGTATAATGGAGCTAGCAACCATGAATATTCCAGGCTTGTAGATCAGTTGGAAAGCAAAGACAAGGAAGAGATTGTTGTAGAGCAATGCCCACCTGCAGAGGTGGAAGATCAAATCCAGTTGGACAGCTTGTGGAAGACAAAGGATTTGGTCCTTAAAGTTCAAAGTAAAGGGATGAAATGCAGGACAAACCTGCAACATTTTGTAAATTATGTACATGTGAAAACTTTATATGTATTCCTAAGTGTTGGAACACAGAGGACGGTGTTATTCTAAGGGAGGGAGGATGTAATATCCCTCATTCTGACCCTTAGGATTTTTTGGTTTTAATGTAAATATTGCATAAAATGAAGGTGTTTTTTCCCTGGTGCGGAGCTCAAGGACAAGGCGCCACTAGTGGACGCTTAGGTTTATTTGCATAGGCAATCATTGGATCTAATAATCCATGTGTTAGTAAGCCATGGAATATTGTAAAGGATGTAAATAATTCCATGTAAATAAAATACCAAGGATTGGCTATGGCTGCAACAAAATGAGGGGGAACTATGTGGTGATAGGGTGTGGGATTGAACCTAGACTGCCATTTGTCACCTAGAGAACCCCTTTGACTTGTCCTAGTTTCCATTGATTTTTGCTTCAAGGTAAGTACTGTAGTAGGATTGTGCATGAGATCATGGAGTATGGGAAATCCATGAAAATTCAGATGGCAGGGTATGGATCTTTGCTTCCTTGACCCGCACGTCACTCCAATCCTGGCAATTCGTATTCCTCCTTCCTAGATCGTGGTTGAACACACAAGCTTCAGTTGAACCCTTAGGCATCATAGGATAGCTGATCCGAGGGAATCATGGAAGAGAAATCATGATTCTATGCAGGGTTGCGATTTACATAGCCGAATACACTTAGAAAACTATGCATAGGAAGAAAAATGATGGGGTTATCCTTAGATATGACTCTGTGGGTGAATTGAAGAGCATGAGATGCTCAGGAAACCGTGAGGAAAAACCTGCGTTGGTGGCCGAGAACCCAGCTTCGGGATAACGTTGTTCGGTCAGAGAAAGTGGAGAAGAAAACCTAAGTGGGAAGGGACCAAGAGGTTTTGGATTGCTTGCTAAAGCCTGAGAGGGATTATTTACTTTTATTCAACATTCAATCCTATCCACACTTACCCATATCAGTGCTAGAGGAAGGGTTATCCTAGGGACTATGCAGCAGTGAAGGGAACCTTACCTAGGATAAGAGTGGGGTGATGGGGGTGCTTGAACCTATCTGAGATCATTGGGATATTCCCATAGCTCTGTGAAGTAGATTATTGAGATAGAAAACCCTTACCTTCCCTCCCCATTTTCCTTACAAAGTAATCTGTGTGTTGAATTCCTTGATGGACTATGAATCAATACTGTGAGTGACCCTGAGTGATACTCCTTAGTGGATACAAAGACCCAGCTCGAGGGTGATCTATGATTGTTGAAATAATAGAGGCTGGTAAGAGATCTATGGTTGGGTTGGAAATATACAGTCCATAGCCAGTTTGCTTGTAGGTTCAATGCAAAATATAAGTTCCCTTGTGGTGTTTAAATGTTGTTATTTCATGTTTTATGTTATGCTTATTATGTTCCAATTATTGGTTGATGAATTACTTGATATTGGATCAATAGGGAACTGTTTATGAGATTGAATATGAGACTGAATGGCCATGCCTTATGCTTCATTCTATTGTGTATGTTGTTCATCTTTCTTATGCATTGTTTAACTAGTAATGACTGTTATGGTTGGAATATGTGTGTGTTAATATGGATAACTTCTACTATGTGTGTGTTAATTGTATTGTTCTAGAATCTTTATATGCTTATCCTTATGTTGATATTTATCTGTAATCGTGCTTGAGGAATAGGTCTAATTCCTGCATGCTTCCTTTATTCTGCTTGGGAGGAATATGTGCATGTATTCCATTCTATGTGGGTGGACCATGTTTCATTCCTTGTGTTCCTGGAGTAGGCTTATGCACATTTGCAATTTTTTGATAATGCTTTTGAATTGTCCTTGGATGATCTAGGGATAATTCCGGTAAATGTGCAGGACCACTCCATCCTGGACTTTGGGAAATAATAGGCACCCATGTGGATCAGATGAAGGAGAGAAGACATGGCAGAAGTGGAGCAGATCTTATTGCATAAGGGTAAAGGCACATAAGGGAGGTTATGTCTAGAGTTTCATTTGGAAAAAGGACAACGTTAGAGTGCTCAGATGGGTTAGGGGGTCATAATATTGGATATATATATATATATATATATATATATATATATATATCCAAGATATTTCCAATGGTACTTTCCTTGTCCAATTTGGACCAAGGATGAGGGAGTTATCACCCTCAGAAGTTGCCTTAGAGGCTTGCTAGTGCAGGGGTCTGTGGTCCCGACCTTTCTGTTAGTTTTTCAGAATTTAATTCAATCTGATCTAGGATATTAACTGATAGAACAACATGTACAACATATCAAACACAAGATACAAGAGACACAAAGCATTTCACCAGGGAAAACCAAGAAGGTGAAAAACCCCACAACTTCCTTAGAGATAGAATGAGCATCAATACAAAGATCACAAAGATCAAACCCCACAACAAGAGATATTCTCCTAGCAGATGCTCCTCCTCTACTTGTGAGCACTCCTCCTCTCTCTCACTAATGCGAAGTGAGTGAGTGTTTGAATGAATAAATGAGAGAGTCACACTCTCTATTTATACTTTACTTCACTTGACTTTTAACTCTAACTAGGTCGGCCGCAACTTAACTACTTAACATAATGCTAATTGGTCTGACCCCACTAGGGTGGTCTAATAACCCTTTGACCCACACAACTCATACAAGGCCAACCCCATCAAGGTGGTCTAACAACCCATCAAGTATAAGTTGCAACACTTACAATAATACTTGCGACACTTGCAAATACAAATGATGACACTTCCAATCGAAGGAATGATACATCTCCATTGGGGATACAATAAAGTACAAAAGTAATACATACAATATACAAGTGAATATCTTCTGAAGTTACAAATACATCAACACTCCCTCTTAACTAGGAAGGTATTCTCTAGACACAGGTCATCAATACATATAGGTACAAGTATTCATTTATGGAGTTGTATCATAGTCACTGGATCACGGAGCATCATCGTCACTGCTGCTGTACTTGGCATCTCGATCACTGGGCAATCTCTCAATTCTTCTCATCGTAGGAACTTCTACAGAGCCAACCCTTTTTCATGCTGGATGTAGGCCTAGCCTCCTGTAGGTATTCATCATCTCTGCAAGTTGGCCATCCTATGGAATCCTCAAGACTAATTACGTGCGTCAAAAAAACCTCGAAAGAGTATCCCAAGATCCTTTATGTGCCTAAGCATGATCGACAAGATCTCCCGGGGAGCTATTACATGTGACCACCACAAAACCTTAAAAGAGTGTCCCAGGAACGTTTATGTGCATAGAACGACTGGCAAGAACTCTAAAGAGAATCTCAGGATCATTTATGTGCCTTAAGCATGACTGGAAAGATCTCCAGGACTGATTACATGTGGTTTGGAAAAACCTCAAAAGAGCATCCCAGGATTGATTACGAGCGTACTGCTCAACCTATCGGATCTCCCAGGGAAACATTATATGGCACAGGACAAAAAATCGAAATATCATTTTCCAGATCTCCCAGGGGGCTATTATATGCCATAGGAAAAACCTCGCAAGAGTATCTGCAAATCTCCCAGGGAAAGATTACATCCTTATCGCACAACCTGTCCATGACCAACATGTAGCAAAACCTCGAAAGAGTATCCAAGATCAAACTATCGGATCTCCCAGTATCTTTTCTATGCTACCAATACAATCTATCCACGACCAACCTGTAACAAAAACTTGAAAGAGTATCTGAGCTCAGACTATCGGATCTCCCAAGATCTTTTCTATGCTACCTGCACTATTTGTCGATGGCCGCGGAGTATCATCCTGATACTCGTGATCATACTGATCATCATCATATAGTACATCATTTTGATGCACATCATCATCACATGATTACCCTGATCATGTACACAGCATCATCCTGATGCATATCATTTGGAGCATCATCCTGACGCTCATCACACATGATCATCATACATAGCATCATCCTGATACCTATCGTCTGGATCATCATTCTGATGCTTATCACACATGATCGTCCTCTTTAGATAATCTCATCATCCACGGAGCACAGCCCAAATGCACATCATACAGCACTTACACCATCGACATGGGAGAACACATCTACCACCATTCGAGGAAGGCTCCAACCCTTAGTTTTTCACCATGGGAGAACACATCTACCACCATGTGAGAATGGCTCCAGCCCTTACATCTGCACCATGGGAGAACACATATACGACATTGTGAGAATGGCTTAGTAATTACATCACGACCATGGGAGAACACATCTACAACCATGTCAAAAAATACCATGTGCATCTGCGTCTTTTGGACTCATCACTTCCCCTTGGAAGGAACCTCGATCTAAAGTACACCAAGCCTCTTTCTGAAGTACTCGAACTTCACTCTGGCTAGTGGTTTGGTCAACACATCTGCAATTTTCTCATCTGTTGCAACATACACGAGCTTCACTGCTCCTCTCTACACCATATCCATCATATAGTGATATTTGATCTTGATATGCTTCGACTTGTCATGGAACACCGGGTTCTCTGACAACTTCACACAACTCTAGTTGTCACAATAGATACAAGTAGCATCCAACTAGAGATCAAATAAATCAGACAATAGCTTCCTTAGCCATACTGCCTCACAGCTAGCCAAATAAGCTACGTCATTCTCTGCTTCGGCTGTACTCAGTGGTACGCAGGATTGCTTCCTGCTAAACCAAGAGATCACACCTGATCCCATACTGAAGCAGCACCTCGAAGTGCTCTTCCTATCTGCAGCACTACATTCCCAATCTGAATCAACATAACCCTCCAGGTTAAAATTTTGATTCGCACCATACTTGAGCCCATAAACAATTGTACCCTTCAGGTACCTAAGAATATTCTTTACAACAATCAGGTGAACATGTCCAGGATCTGTCAGAAACTGGCTCAAGGTGTTCACCGCAAAGCAAATATCTGGTCTCGTGTTCGTCAGGTACATCAAGGACCAAATCATATGACGATACATCGTGGCATCAACCGACTCTGATGAAGCATCACTCAATAGCTTCAGGTTCGATGCAATAGGTGTGGCCATGGCCTTGCAGTCCATCATCTCGAACCTCTTCAGGATATCTACTGCATACTTCCCTTGTCTAAGGAAGTTTCCATTTGCACTCTACCACACCTCCATACCTATAAAGTAATGCATCATACCCAATTCCTTTATCTCGAACTCGACAGCAAGCTTCCTCTTAGTGTCAGCAATCAATCTATCCTTTCTTTCTGGGAGAAGCCACGAGCCACAAACCTTGCCATGTATTCCTCTATGCTACCATTTGCAGCATGCTTGATCTTGTAGATCCACTTGGAAGTCACAACAGACTTCCCTTCTGGCCTTGGGACCACATCCCAAACATCATTCTTCATGATCAACTGGTATTCCTCGATCATGACATTCTTCTATTACTGCATCCCGGATCCTGGGAACTTCAGATTCTTCAATATCTTCAATAGATAGTTTTCTTTGAACTTCGTTGCTGGAACAAATGTTGTGGTCCTTCTTTTGTAGGTGATGGTACACGGTCTTTCCTACAAGACAAATTCAATTGCATGATTAGAAACATCTTATATATTTCAGAACAAATTCTTACACATGAAGACATATGTCATACAATCATGCAATTATCTTAGCCAATGCTTCAATACAACATTTATCCATATCCCATAACTTTCTAGATGCCTTCCATCATTACCAGAACATTGTTAAGAGTGTGCACAACTCCCAACATGCCAGCAAAGAGGTTTCATTCTAGATAAGTAGCAATGGAATGTTGTACAATACCATAGGCCACTTACCCATTACTTGCATATTAGTAGTATCTTGTTCATTAATGAAACTTTTCTAAAATGCATAATATACATCCTAAATATAGGAACATAAGCATGTACATTACTGGACAACATCATTTAAGTAATCAAATATATAATAAATGACAATTCAAATACTTCTCTTTGTTTGGTTGTTGGGTGGACTCCCTCTCAATCTTTGCTTCCTTGCAGGAACTACTGGAGTGTGCTCCCTCTTGATCTTTGCTTTTTGTATTATCTGTCTTTGAACTTATAACCATCCTGGACCACTATGCATGCTTAAGTGTGCACTAGTGTCATCATTGTGTCATCCTCAAGATCACATACATAATCATACATGCACTAGTATAATCTTAATACTATCAAAACATTATGATTCTAAATATGTATGGTCATGATCATTTCATACACAGGTAATTTGTCACAAGCATTAGTATTCAAGGTGTAACATCTCCATATTCTTGAGTTAGTAATATTGGGGATTTTTCTTTGTTACAAAATTTTCATTTGAGTGAAAAGAGAGAAACAAAATAGATATACAGCATGCATGTACATTCGTTTCGATTTTACCTTAAATTTCTTACAAATCTCCTTAAAAATTATTTCCTAACTTCTCATAGTGTAACGATTAGTTCTTTCAAAGTTTAAGTAATAACCACTTAAAACCATAAGACTTTATGAGATATACTATTAACATCTTCACTTAACAAACTCATGGGATTCAATGTGACATATCCAATCTTTATTCTTAGGATTTAGTAAATTTCGAAAATTACTTTTCACATTCAAAACATCTGCTGTTGATTTCTTACTTCTTCAATGAATACGTTTAACCTGAACAAGATTATCATACAAGAAATCTTCATGACATTAATCCATGACCATTATAATTCAGCAGCTAAATCCTGACACACAAAACACATGTACTAGAAGAAGACATAACATCACATCTCCATCGAACAAAACAATAATGCCAATTTGAACACACATAAGATCGAGACAATGATATAGGTGGTTCACCCCGACTGGGCTACGTCCACAAAGGAAGGTCATATTTTCTTTCTATTATTCCAGACGAGAATTACATCCAGCAACACATATGTTGCAATAATTTCTTTCCATAGGCTCGAAGTCTCTCTCATCGAGAGCATCGATGTGAATATCCCTCCAATGCACACTAAGCAAAACAAGTCGTATAGCGACTTCTCATTAATTATAAAAGTGTAGAATATTCCTATATATATTGTAACTCTGTTGTCTAATAAAACGATTGCTTCCCCAGCTACCACATATTAATTTAACTTCAAACACAAGTGTCCCATACTAAGAGTTAGAGTTAGGGAGATTACCATAGTATAACCTCTCATAGGCAAATGAGAATTGCTCTTTATTATATATCATTTATATATTCATTTAGCCATAACGTATTCACCATATTATGCTAGGTATTTAATAAAATATCACCTTTTTAGAACTTATAATTATATGGATGTTCATATATAGATCAGGATATATATATATATATATATATATATATATATATTCGGAACTATAACTTAGGAACACATCCTAAATTGATTTTATAATTATAAAAGATCCTTATTGGGGATAAACATACTTTATAACATGTGTCCACACTCATAATTTACTACTTCATGCATCATCCTACTCACCTTATCCTATAATAATGAACCAAGGTAGCCTTTAAACTTTTAGGTGTGCATTGCCGTAACTCATCATTTTATATATCTTACTAACCAAAGAATTTCACTACAGATTAACTAATGCTGCAACCTAGAATGTAGAGATCTGGATGAAAAATAGCTACAGGTATACTAAAGGCATTCTGTCAGTTACAAGAAACACACCGATTTTTATTTATGGATTACTGTAGGTATATTGAAGGCGCTCGCTCGGTCAACGACTAGAAAATACAGCTATGAGTATGAGACGCTACAGGCGTGCTAAGGCACTCTGTCTGTAGGGATTTCTACCTCAACAGATGTATGCAAGGCTCATTACCCACAAAGGGAGATCAAAGTGATCCACGAAAGGAAGATGCGGTAACACTAAGATTTGAACAGAGACAAGCTACAATCTCGTAAGCCAAGTGTTGTACTACTACAAAATTACTGCAAGTATTCACATCTCTAAAATTGATAACAAAACATATACGGAGGTGTCATAATACTATAGAGATCAGGTTCTGCAAATGAAATTTCAGAGAGGTGAAACAAGTTACTTACCACCTTGGTGCCATGCGTCCTACCGGCACCTTTCCATCACCGTTGTTGAATTAAATGCCTAACTGGTAACGCAAATCCCATTTTACCAAATGTAGGATTATATTAGATATGACGCGCAACACGTATTAGAACTCCAATCTTCCTGTGGAATCATCCCCATACTCCATCACGGCGGAAATCGAAAGTACAACAGCTGGATCGTGCACCACATTTGGGGATCCGATTTTCTTTTTGCAGGTGAATTACACTGGTAAAAACCTCAACGCAGTAGCAGATAAAACATTCCTCACTCGCAGGGATGATAAATAGTTAGGATCGGTCCAGTTAATCGTACCAACCTCAATCCAGCTACCAGCGGTTCTTCATTTTCATGGAAACTTCATCCAATCTTCCTCTCCCGATTTCCCCTTCCTTCATCCTAAATATGTGTGTAGAGCCATTCTCTCTCGTCCCCTTCTATCCTCCCACTCCTTCTCTAAACATACCGATTGCGTGAGCTTCCCCCTGAGCAAATGAAAAATGTCCCCCCTCATACGAGAGGATCCCCCTTCCTTAATGAAGACCCCGAAATTACCTCTGCAAAGATCTCGGCATTACTTTCCTCTCGAGGAGTCCGTCCACCTTCTCACATTAAATTTTAACGACAACACTCTCTCTTGGAGAGTCTGTCCACTCCCCAACATTTAATATGACATGGAAAACTTCAACAGATCGTTGGGTAGTTAGTGCCCTCACGTAATCCCACTCAGCTTCCTTAAGAAGCATTTTGGAGCTTGGTGGTGATAGAGAATTCGTGGCTCTACTTGTGGACAACTGGCGTGGTGTGTTCCCTTCGTAAAGCAGATGGCAGTGTTATTTGGCAGAAGGTTCTCCACTAAGGAGGCAGTTTCCTTAAAATTCTTCAAGTTCTTTATTTCCACTATCGAAAATAGAGAGTGCACTTCGCTCGAATCCTCTCACCATAACTCTATTAAATCCTCTAAGAACTATGTGTGGTAACTCCACTACATTCAAGTGGAGTGAGTGGCAGCTCTAAATTCTGAGTGGTGTATGCGGAATATCGTAATGTTGGGTGTTTGGAAATGTAACTTTTCCATTTTACATTAGGCTATCTCTCCTTCATGCTTCATACTAGATTATAAAATTTATTCGACAACTCTTACCGTATATGCATCTATATACATAATAATAAACCTTATATCAATCACAATTACTCCTAATGTTCCCTTATAATACACGTAAGGGCCACTTACAAATTATGACATTTTTACAAAACAATAGGATACAAAAAGAGAGGGATATCACACAAGGTTTCAGGGAGTACTTCTTTTACTCATTCATATTCTTATTTGACCTAGGACTCTTCTAGTTTTTCATATCATTAATCAAACTAAGAAGCATAATATGAATAGACCCATGATTATTCAAACCTATAACTTTATGAATAATCATTATCAATCATACAAAAGTATACTTATATAATATCCTAACACAAGGTAGGATTCTAACTCGCTATAGAAAAACATACCTGGATTATCATGCTTGCTAGTTATGTCTTACATACCCACATAATGTCTTCTTGTTCTCTTTAATGACTTGTGCTAGTAACATGCATATCACATAAGTTAACCATTGTAGAACCAAATTATACATACCTCATAAGTAGATCTTCTATGTGATCAATGGTTATGGAAGAGTCTTTGTCTTCATGTCACCATGGTCATATGTTCTTGATCTAGAACTTGATTTGTCTTTCTTGATGTACCTTTCATGCTAGCGGACAACATCATCCTCATACAACACCACAATGCATTAGTACAATCATAAGTGTCATAACCCTAATCAATGAATGTCTTCTATCGTTCTCATGCATTCATACTTTTACTAAGGTGATAAGACAAGTCTAAAATTGATCAAGATTGTACTAAACTCAATAATATGAATACAAACATATCATAACCTTAATCATGAACAGATTTCAAAACATACCTGAATCTCCTCAAGTCATACCTGTCGGGATTGCTTGTAGTCTTCTTATGTAAGGCCTTAGCCTCATTTCCCTCTGGAACTGGAACTTCTTCACTTATGTAGGTGTTCAATTCATTCTCTTCTAGGATTAACCCAATCCACTTTGATTTGATGAAGTTGGATCTGGAACTGGCTAGGGTTTGACAGAGAAACCCTAAAAATCCAAACTTTGAATTTCAAACTTCTGATTGGATGAAAAGATGCACCTTGCTGAGCTGATCAATCTGGCATACATCAATTTTGAAATATCTAAAATTTGACCCCTCAAAATTGACTTTGAAAGTTTTGGATCTGCAGCTTCTGTCAAATTCTGGTTTTCTGGTCAAAATCCTGAACTAGGGTTTGATAGAGCTCGGGGTTCTTATACCCAACCAAAAACTTCAATCTTGGTCTCTAAATTTCGATTTTGATGAGGAGCATCCATCCTTGGTCTCGGATTCCAAAAATTCCAACTTTCTCCGAAACCCTAATTTCCCGTAGTAGTGACAAACCAAAAATGAAAGTGCTCAGAATCCAATTCTGTTTGGACAGAAATATATGCCAAATTGTTTCTGATTTATCTCTAAAATTTTGGATCCTCGGGGTCTGAAACTTTGGCCTGCGATAGATTGACCTGTCATCTTTCCAACCCCACAAATCTAAGCTCAAATGGATTCTATGAGAGAGAGAGAGAGATATGTGTGAGTATTTAATTGATCCACAGTAAGATCTAGGAGCCTTAGAGAACCTCACAAAATCGAATAATTTGCAATAACCAGCAAAAAGGCTTGAAAAGAAGACAAATTTACACATAATGTGAACTGAAACTTGGCATTCTCAAACTGTCTAACATGTAAATATGTTTAGAACAGGTTTATATTACATCTTGGAGAAATTCGAGAGGCTTAGGAAGCCCAAAATGAGTGTACAATGCTAATTGGCCAAGTTGGCCTCAATCCCCCCTAGGTGGCTCCAACTCAATCCTAATCAGCCCAAACAGTTACGAATTTTGGTTTGAACATGGTTAAAGCATGTTGGGTCATAAATGAGTCGTAGGCATGCGTGGGTGAGCAAATAGAGGTGTGTGGAAGGTCCAAGGAGTCATTAAATGCTCCAAATCTAGCCAAAAATAGGCTAAATCCACTCAAGCACCCAAAGTCAATAGACATTCCCCATTTCAAGGAGAGAGAGCACTCCAACATTTAATGAGGGTGCACTTGTGGACAAAATAGGATTTTGGATGAGTTGGGTTACTCAAAATAGGTGTGAACACTCTCAAAAGTGGTTATTTGACCAATTATAGTTACCTAGTCCAAACTATGGTGCAATAATGCATACAAGGCAATTAAATTGACTAAGGTTATGAACCAAGGTACTAAGTATTGGATTACTATTCTAACACCCCCCCTTAACTAGAACTTAGTACAACTCATGAATTTAAAGTGCGAGGCCTTGGAAACAAAGGCTCAAGTCACCTCATTACAAAACAGAAATTTTATTTGTCCATGCAAATTGAGGACAAGAAGGAAAACCTCATGGGATAAAACCTTCCCTCTAAAATCGACATGTATCTGAACTTGCAATAAAATTGCAACAATCACCATCCTTCACTCACTCCAAGCAAAGCTCTCAAGTGAGTGAAGGTCTTCTCAGTAAAACACTTGGTGAAAATATCAGTAGTTTGCTTGGTGGATGGGCAATACTGCAAGGAAATCACTATGTCATGCACCAAGCTCGGAATGTAGTGCATATGGATTTAAATGTGCTTTTTTCTCTACCTATGAACTGGCTCAGTAGATATCTTTATTTCACTTTGATTTTCAACCCAAATGTTCGTTGGAGAATCAATGGCAACACCAAATTCCCAAAGAATACCTTGCAACCAAACACACTGTGTGGCTGCATTCATTGCTTCCCTGTACTCAGCCTCTGCTGATGAAAGTGAAATAGTATGATGTTTCTTACTTGACCAGCAAATGGGACCTTCAGAAAACATGAAAACAAAACCTAAAGTGGACTTTCTATGAATGGGATCTCCAGCCCAATCCAACTAGTTGTAGTGAAGAACCAGCTGCATAATGTACCCCAAAATTCTTTGTTCCTTGGACATACTGAAGGATATTTTTGGCTACCTTCCAATTGATCTCATGTGGATACTGCATATACCTTGCTACATCACTTACAGCATAAGACAAATCAGGGCTTGTATGTGTAAGGTACAACAAACTACCAACTAGCTGCTTGTAGAGTGTGCAATCCACCAATGGAGAGTCATCAACTTCACCTAGTTTTATGCCTGAAAGGAATGGGAACTTGGCTGACTTACATTCAGCCATTTTAAACTTTGATAACATGTTTGAAGCATAATTTGGTTTACTCAGCATGATGCCTCTTTCGTATTGCTCAAGTTCCAAACCCAAAAATTGTCTTAGCAATCCTAGGTCGCTCATGGCAAATTCACTATGTAGAGATGCCTTAATTGAGCCAATTTGTTTGTTGCAACTCTCTGTAATTAAAATATCATCAACATACAATACAATTACCTACAAAATATCATCACATTGTTGCAAATACACATTTGGATCAGACTTGCATAGAATGAAACCAATTGAGAGCAAAAGAGCATCCATTTTAGCATACCAAGCCCTTGGGGCTTGCTTGAGTCCATAGAGTGATTTCTTCAACCTGCAAACAAGTGAGGGATCCTCTTGGAAACCTTCAGTTTTCTGCATATAGATCTCTTCTTTTAGCTCACCATGTAATAATGCACTTTTAACATCCATATGGTACACTTGCCAACCCTTACTAGCTGTCATGGCTAGAGCTAGTCTAATTGAGTCCATCTTTGCAACCGGTGCAAAGGTCTCGGTATAATCCACACCATTGATTTGTGAGTATCCCTTAGCCACTAACCTAGCCTTATAATTCAGATCAGAACCATCAGCAACAGGTTTGGTTCAAAAAATCCACTTACATTGCACACGTTTTATCTATGTTTTGTTCTCTTGAAGAGAATGGAATTCTTCCTCCATTGCTGATCTCCACCTTGGATCAGGGTAAGCTTCCTGATATGATGTTGGATCATATCCAATCATCATATAACAATGATCAACAAGTGCACTTTCATTTGCAAAGGAAGCATTGATTGTTTGAGATCTAGTCTTCCTAGGCTCTTGGGGATTGCCTGCCAATTCACCTGCAGCTTGTATGATTTTTTCAGCCCACTTGAGCCTTGATGGTGACTCATATACAGAAATGTCATCTTCATCCATTTCATCTTCAGCAATATCAGAAAAATCAAAACTTGAATCATCACTTACTTCATTAATGTGTGGAGGAGAAGAGCATTCCCCCGATGCAAGCTCAAAATCAGGAATTGGTTCTTCTTCGAATTGCACACTTCTCTCAATGAAATTTTTGAGTGTGGATGTGTCAAAGAGCTTGTAACCCTTTGTGTCTTGACCATAAAAAACCATGATACATTCTCTGCTCTGTGGATGCAAAGCCTTCCTCTTTTCTGATGGAATTCGAGCCCATGCTCTAGATCGAAAAATCCCGAAATTTGAGACATTTGGTTTTTGGCCAAACCATGCCTCATAGGATGTTTTACCTTTGACTGATTTGTGAAATGATCTGTTCTTAATATATGTAACACAATTGATGGCTTCAACCCATAGCTTAGGGCTTAGATCCCTAGCTTCAATCATGCATGTCGCCATCTCTTTGAGAGACATATTTTTCCTCTCTGCCACACCATTTTGCTGTGGCGTGTAGGGGATTGAATGTTGCATTTGGATGCCACATTCCTCACAAAGGTGCTGAATTTTTTTGTTCACATACTCCTTTCCATTATCAGTCCTAAGTATTTTTATCTTATGCCCTCTATGATTCTCCACTAAGGCCTTCCAAATCTTCAATTGCTCAAACACTTTAGATTTTAATTTGAGGAAGTTAACCCAAGAGAATCGAGAGTAGTCATCTATGAATGTGAGTACATACCTTGATCCACCATAGGATGGAGTGGGTAGAGGACCAATGAGGTATTAATGTACCAATCCAAGTGGTTGAGTGGCTCTCTTTGCCATTCCCTTCTCATAGTTGCATTCTGGATGTTTCCCAATCACACAACCAATGCAAGCTCCATTTGAAGATTTGATTTCAGGAAGCCCTTCCACCATCTCATCTTTGTGCAATGTTTGGAGATACTTGTAGTTCATGTGGCCAAATATTTCATGCCATATATTGGAGGTCTCATTGGCATGAGAGTGGAGTGCTTGGTCACCTGAACCAGGGAGGAAATTCGAGAACTTGTACATCCTCTCTTGGTGATTTGCATACCCAACTGCCAAAACTTGGTTTGAAGAAATTTCTAAAATCTCTACCAAATCAAGAGTAAATGTTACTCTCTTGGCTTCTCCTGTATGGGTCATTTGATACACAAATAAAAAATTTGCATCCAATGAAGGTACATAGAGCACATCATTGAAATAAACATGCTTCAAATCTATCCTACCAATCCCTTTGGTATGGATCTCAGAGTCATCTCCCATTCGAATTGTTGGGCCACTATTCGAATGCTTAGAGGAGAAGAGCTATCTAGATGAAACCATGTGCCTAGAAGCCCCTGAATCAATAATGAAGGATGAGGAATTAGACGTACCTGCTACAAAAGCATGACATTTCTCCTTGTTGTTAGGATTTGAGGTTCCATCTTTCTTCTTTGAACCATCAGGGACAGGGATGTTGTTTTTCTCCAGCAGTTGCACCATAGTGTCAATGGTTTTCTTCATGAATGATCTCTCTGGATGCCATCCCTTGTGGAAATAGGTGCATCTGGTATTCTCTTTTCCCTTCTTGTCCTTCTCCTTGGAAGGATTCGAACCCCCATCAGTAGATTTGGTTTTGTCAAACTTCCTCTTCTATGGCTGCTTCGAACTCTTTTTCTTCTGCTTTCCTTTGGAGGCATTCGAAACACCCATGGCCAAGGCTTGATCTTTCGATTTGATGGTGCCCATTTGAACTAGCTTGTCTTTCTCTTGAGTAAGACACTCCATCAAGGTTGCTAGTGATGGCATTTGCCAATTTCAAAGGGTCATTTTGGCAGAATGGAAGGTACTTACAAACACTAAGAATTCTGGCCCTAGCTTCGAAAGGATGGACAGTATCAATTGTTCTTCTTTCTTAACAATTCCACATTGTTGCAGCTGAAGCACTAATGACTTGAACTTAGTGAAGAACTCCTGGATGGTTTCAAAATGCGCTGGGCTCAAGCTAATGAGCTCATTTTCAAGTTGGTGGCCTCTCAGTTCATCAGTTTTCCCAAAGAGTGATTCTAGCTTAACCCACACTTCATTTGGGGTTGTCAAACTATCTGTATGAAACAAGATTTCCCTCGAAATGCTCAGGCATAGCAATCCATATGCTTCATCAAGTCGATTGTAGTACTTTTCTTTCTCCACAACAGAGTTTGGTTCCACTTATGTTCCCATGCTTACTCTATAGAGACCCTTAGATCTCAGTTTGATGACCATTTCAGCCTTCCAATCGAATAAATTGAAGGGATTGAGCAACATTTGGTTTGCTTCCATTTATGCTTGCGTTGATGTTGAGAAAATTGTTGAAAGTCTTGCAAAAAACACTCAATTTTTATCTGGAAAATCTCTCAAGAATGCAGTTCAAATGCTCAAGATTGATCTACAACTCACTAAAATCCACAAGGATCTGATACCATGTGAGTATTTTGATCCACATTAAGATCTAGGAGCCTTAGAGAACCTCACAAAATTGAATAATTTGCAATAACCAGCAAAAAGGCTTGAAAAGAAGACAAATTTACACATAATGTGAATTGAAACTTTGCATTATCAGACTTTCTAACGTGTAAATATGTTTAGAATAGGTTTATATTACATCTTGGAGAAATTGAAGAGGCTTATGAAGCCCAAAATGAGTGTACAATGCTAATTGGCCAAGTTGGCCTCAATCCCCCCTAGGTGGCTCCAACTCAATTATAATCAGCCCAAACAGTCATGAATTTTGGTGTGAACATGGTTGAAGCATGCTAGGTCATAAATTAGTCATAGGCATGCGTGGGTGAGCAAATAGAGGTGTGTGGGAGGTCCAAGGAGTCATTAAATGCTCCAAATCTAGCAAAAAATGGGCTAAATCCACTCAAGCGCCCAAAGTCAACAGACATTCCCCATTTCAAGGAGAGAGAGCACTCCAACATTTAATGGAGTGTACTTGTGGACAAAACAGGAGTTTGGATGAGCTGGGTTACTAAAAGTAGGTTTGAACACTCTCAAAAGTGGTTATTTGACCAATTATAGTTACCTAGTCCAAACTATGGTGCAATAATGCATACATGGCAATTAAATTGACTAAGGTTATGAACCAAGGTACTAAGTATTGGATTACTATTTTAACAATATGCCAAGTGTCGCAATGTGGCCATTTTATGGGATGAAACAGTATAGAGAACTTATACGGCGTTCCACGTGTCACTGTTTTAACTTTAGCCTCTGAGACGTGGACCTGTGAAACTACAGTTTGTTCCCTAACTGTCACCTTTTACGGGATTCCATTTGGAGCTTCCTGGCCTGAGATATGACATTTTTTCCTAGGTCACCTGTTTAGGACTACATTCTGGAAGAGGTAGAAACCCTAACTTGTACGGATCATATATCACAAAGTACAATGCATATGAGGTTGTCCTTCGGAAACATGGTACATGGACATTTCATATTAAACCTATAGAATTTTCAGATACTGAACCTTCGCCAAAATTGGGTTATAGAGAAAGTGCCATGATGACTGGTTTTTACCATACCAAGCCCTAGCTTCCAATTTGTTGCAAGTGCAACAAGTGTCATAAATGCCATACCATGCCTTCCTTTAGGCTAGATCTGATACCATGTTATTTTTTTATAATTTGATTCAATCTGATCTAGGATCATAACTGAGAGAACAACATGTACAACATATCAAACACAAGAGACAAAAGACACAAAGCATTTCACCGGGGAAAACGAAGAAGGTGAAAAACCCCGCAACTTCCTCAGAGATAGAATGAGAATCAATACAAAGATCACAAAGATCAAACCCCACTATAAGAGATATTCTCCTAGCAGATGCTCCTCCTCCACTTGTGGGCACTCCTCCACTCTCCCACTAATGCAAAGTGAGTGAGTGTGTGAATGAATAAATGAGAGAGTCACACTCTCTATTTATACTTTACTTCACTTGACCGTTAACTCTAACTAGGTCGGCCCCAACTTAACCACTTAACATAATGCTAACTGGTTCGACCCCACTAGGGTGGTCTAATAACCCTTTGACCCACACAACTCATACAGGGCCGACCCCATCAAGGTGGTCTAATAACCCATCAAATATAAGTTGCGACACTTACAATAATACTTGCAACATTTGCAAATACAAATGACGACACTTCCAATCGGAGGAATGATACATCTCCGTTGGGGATACAATAAAGTACAAAAGTAATACATACAATATACAAGCGAATATCTTCTGAAGTTACAAATACATCAACACTTTCCGTATCCGCAATGCGGGTTGCGGATTGCGGAGGTCGGAACCGATTGTTGGAGCGTCGTGGTTGTACTTTCTCCTTTCCGCATCTGCAAAGAGGGTTGTAGGTTGAGGAATTCATAAGGGTAGGTCCAATGAAAATGGCACATGGGAGTTCTGCAATTCCACATCCACAAAGAGGGTCGCGGATTTTGGATGCCATAAGGCCGACTTCCATGGGTTTGGTGCATTGGACTTCCACATTTCTGCATCCGCAATTGGGTTGCGGGTTGTGGATTGCGGGAGGTAATTTCTCTTGGGTTGACAGAATGGAGTTCTGAATTTTGAGATTTGAAACGCGGATTGTGGATTGTAGAATTGCAGAGGGATAAGTTTCAGGGACGATGATTTGAATTCCAACTTCCGACCTTACATGTGTTAGAGGTATGGTTGGCCTTAGCTTCATTTATTATAAGAATTTTGTTATGAGATGTTTACCTTGTAATGATTTGTTTAACCTCACTTAGCCATGGGGAGATGCTTGTATGGCCTGAGGTATTATGAACCCTCTCTGTGAGCCAGAGGGAAGATGGGTCTATGGTAGGAGACAGGTAGAGACCTGTTGAATGATGGAAGGAATCCTAGAGTTTTTATAGGTAGTTATGTGTCTTATTTAGGAAGAGTATTGCACCACTTGATAGAGCTCTCCAAGAGCTTTCCAACGGTACCAACCTTGCCTCATTTGCACCTAGGATGAGGAAGTTATGAATGACCCTTGGAAGTTGCTTCAAAAAATTGTTGGATAAGGGGTCCGAGCATGACCCTTTCCACATCTGCAATATGGATTGCAGATTGCCGAAGGTCGTTTGGTAGAGAATTTAGATTTCTGCATTTCCGCATCCACAATGTGGATTGTGGAAGGTCATTTGGTGGAGAAGTTAGATTTTCGCATTTGCGCATCCGCAATGCGGATTGCGGATTGCGGAAGGTCATTTGGTGGAGAAGTTAGATTTCCACATTTCCGCATCCGCAATGTGGATTGCGGAAGGTTGTTTGGAGGAAAATTTATATTTTTGCATCCGCAATGCAGATTTCGGATTGTGGAAGGTCGTTTGGCGGAGAAGTTGGATTTTCACCTTCTCGTATCCGCAATGCGGATTGCGGATTGCGGAAGGTCGTTTGGAGCGGTAATGGTAACTTGCAGTTCTGCATCTCTGAATCTCACACGTGCAGATTACGGATTGTGGAATGCGAGTTGCAGATTGCAGATTTCAGTTGTGGATTGCAATTGCAGATTGCGGATTGTGGATTGCGGATTGCAATTGCGGAATGCAGATTGTGAATTGCGGATCACAATGGCAGATTGCGGATTGCAATGGCAGATTGCGGATTTCAAATCGACGACCATTGAAGCCATGTGTAGTTTGGAAGTAAAGAAAAAAAAAGTAATGAAGGATCTTTGGTGGCCTTAGAATGCCACAAGGGAGTTCCGGGGATGTTACAAAATTCAATTTTAAAAAACATATGATCCCTGCACCAAGCAGGTTCACAATTCGATGCACCTCCATTTAACAAGCAAAGTCAACCCTCACCCTAATGAGTTCACAATTTAGCTTTGATTATGCTTTCTAGTTAGATAACATTTATTTTTTGTTGGTAAAATAATCTTTTAGCATATCTTGCAAGATTTGTGACTCCATTGTTGTATCCTTTTTAAAGTACTGGTCTATAATTTCATTTATGTAGAAAGATTTGAATCACTTGTTAAGTTATCTTTGTTATATTGCTTTTCTAGTGTAATTTATTAAATCCTAAGTTGTCTTTTTCGAGGAAACTATCATATATTTTCATAGGGTCTACCTCCCTTGCATTTTGTTTAGGATTTGTCCTAAATAGGATTTGAGTGTTGAGGTGCTTGTTGGCACCTGACTCATTGAATTTCCCCCCAAAACCGTTGTCAGTGGGTTGATATTTTTCTCACCTTCATGTGTGAATCCAGGAAACAAATTGGTGTCATTGCCAGGGATAAAATATTTTTATCACCCAAGATTAATGACCTCATTTTTCCTTGTTTTTTACTTTGTTTGATGAATCTTTTAGATTAGATCTCTAGCTTTTTCATTTGGCGAATCCACTAAATTTTTCTCAATTTCTAACAAGTAATTTACAAAAGTAAAAAAGAAAACTTTGTGAGAGATTATTATTGCATATTTTATTTTCACATGACAACTCCATTGAAGAGATAAAACTTTTCTCCTCACAATTTTTTGAATATTTTTTTGTGTAGATATGAGCACATATGACACCTTCGAAATCATTGAAACTCATTTTTCGGATGGCTCCCCAAAATGAGGATTATGATTCCCTATAAAGGTGTTTTCCTCATTGACTTTAGAGGCATCCTGGGATCCCCAAATGAAGGCTTTGATCCATTTATAATGCTTGAATTCACTCATGCATATCATGGGTATAGTGATCCACCTAATGATCACATTACATCCTTCATCAAAGTTGTGATTCATTTCAATATATTTCATGAAGATGATTTGATGAGGGTATTATTTTGTACTTTTGAGGATGATGCTCGAGATTGGGTTATGGACTTTGGTTTTTAAAAAATATCTTCCATGGAATATTTCTTCAAGAAATTTTTCCATGATTGGTCTCTCGAACATGACAATTACGATATTAAGGAGGTGATTAAATATTTCCTTACCTAAATTACTTAAAGAAACAGAGTGCATCGTGATTCAGACAAAGAAAACAAGAGTGAAAAGATCATTGAGGATTCTATGGATCAGAAAGAATCCATTGCAAACGATAATGAATAAATCCACGATGAGGTTTGTTATGTGCATGTTGTCACTCCTCCTTGTTCTCCTCATGGTGATGAATGTTTGGTAGGTTTATTCCCTTGTAATATTTTTGAAACCAGACCTTCATGGGATGACAATTGTGAGCATGAAGAGGATAAGTATAACTCGGGGTATGACACTACTGATAAAGATCCCCCATATTTGACAAGGATTTGGATGATGATTATTGGACAAACTTGGAAAATCGCATTTATTATATATCCATAGAAGGGAGTGTTGATTTTGAGACCTTTAGGCATTCTGGTATGGAGGAGGCACATTCAGACCATTCATATGATCATTCTCAATAACACACAAGCGCTAGTGTTACATACTTGGGGAAACAATCCATTGTAAAGACATATTTGATGCAAACCATGGAGGCTTAGTCTCAACCTTTATCTTCACATGTATAATTTTCTCATGATTTGGAGCAGACTAGGGCTTATGTTATTACATAAAATCTTCAGCCAAGAAGCCTTATCCTATTGGATAAATGTGATGGGTTTTTTTGGTTTTCCCCATGATACATATATGCTTGTAAGTATTGTCCAAATTTGTATAGAATAAGCTATCGAGGACACTTTCCATTCTTTGAAAGAATTTGATGATATTTTACATGCTTATGATCTCGTGTTTAGCCCTTCCATCCTGAATATTCCAACAAGTTTGCATCCGGTAATAAATGTGTCCTTGTTTTGGATTGTAACCAAACACAAGGGGATAATTTAATTTACCAATAATATTTTATGATACACTAACTACCTCTCTTACAAAACTTAAGGAAAAACAATGAAGACTAGTGGTTTGACTGGTTGTAGGAAAGGTAATTTCAAAGGATTATGGAAGTATTTGACTTAGTAAGCCTCAATAAAATTCAATGACATTAAAATATCATTTTATATTCTCTCTATCAATTTTGAATAGGTTCTGAGAAAGTTTCAAATATAGAAAAGAAAAATTGGCACCCGGGATTACATAACTAGTTCAAATTTAGGAATTTCCAAACACTAGGAGAAGGTCATGAATTCTTGGTTTAATACTTGGGATGGTTATATTTTCATTTTAATTAACATCATAAACTTAAATAATTCAATTTGTAGCTATATACATTCCTTTATCAATCATACACTGAAACTAGCTCTTTTTCATGGCAATCTAGACTAGGTGCAAGAGATGGACATGAAAGGTATACTTTTATTTATTCAGAATCTATAATAGACTTAAGAGGTTCATTATTACATCAGTAAAATCCATCATTATCTGAAATACTTCTCACATAACTCTCAGGAAATAAATACATAAGAAATAAGAATCTCCACCAAAGAAAGACTAGAAATCATCATAATTATGGATGGGAGGCTCTCTAATCTCTGCAACAAGATTGAATTTGACTGTATGAGACTTAAATACCTGCAATAAAATACATGATGAATATTTTATGTCATCATACTCTCACAAAAATCAGGGGCACATCTCCCATCTTGTGTTGGGGCACATATCCCAAGTCAAAGAGGCACAATTGCACTCAATTCAAACATCAAACTGTCAAAAGATGGGCTAGTGGTGTGCTATCCTTATTTTATATATTGAGGATGACGTGTGGATAAACTCACCTAGGATAATGCACCGTCATGGATGGATAAGGAAATCTTGTTTTCAAACTTTTTCTCTTTTTTCTTTGCTTTCTACCTTTGATTTTCCTACTTTTGCTTTGCTTTCTTCCTTTGATTTTCCTACTTTTGCTTTTCTATCCTGCTTTTGATTTTGACTGATTTTTCTTGATTTTCTGCCTTATCCTACTTTTCCTTCTTTTCTACCTTATCTTGTTTTCTACTTTTATCTGCTTTCTTCTTTATTCTTCTTTTCCTGAGCTTTGTTGCTTTTCTGCCTCATGCTATCTTTTCTTTCTTTTTCCCAATTTTCTAGATTTGTATACTTTCACCTTTTATTCTCTTGCAAGTTACCTCTTGGTCAACCTTATCCTCTAATGCTCCCTTGTGGATCATTATTCACTTATTCTATTGAAAATAAAATATCTATTAACGAAAATATTTTTCATCAAGTGCAATTCAAGCTTTGAGAAAATGAAGTTAACTTCTTCTAATTAATTAATGCGTGAACTTTCAAAATCAACCCCAAGTAAATGAAATTTTCTCCTCAACCCAAGGGATAAGTTGGGTTAGGAACTCAATCCAATTACCATCAATGAGGGGACATGGCAGTCCTCCCCTCCCAATATTGCTTGTCCTCAAGCAATTTCAAACTTGGATGATGTAAGATGTGTTCTCCTTCCCAAGTAGCATCCTCACTAGGAATCCCTTCCCATTGCACCAAATATTCTTTAATGATTTTGCTTCTTAGCTTCCTCTCTCGGAGCTCCAAAATATTATCTGGAACTAACACCAAATGCCCCTCATCATCAAGGGGAGGCAACTCTTTTGAAATTTTAACTTGTTTCCCTATTTCCTTCTTCAAACAAGACACGTGGAAAACATTATGAGATTTACCTCCTAGAGGCAATTCTAGCTCATATTGCATTTCATCGATATTCCTTAGGATTTTGTATGGTCCATAAAAACTTGGTTGCAGCTTCTCAACCCCCTTAGAATTCAATTAGGATTGTCGACAGGGATGCAACCTCAAATATACTAGATCTCCTACTTGGAAGGTTCACTCCACTCTTTGCTTGTCTGCATTCACCTTTTGCCTATTATGTGCTACTAGCAAATTGTCCTTGAGAGTCTTGAGTATATATTGACTCTCTTGGAGCGAATCCTTTTCCTTTTGTGTATTGAAATAACCAAATATCATATCAGAAAAATTGAGTGCATCATATCCATATAGGGCCTTGAATGGTGACATTCCAATTGATATATGAAAAGTAGTGTTGTACCAAAACTCTCCCAGATGGAGCCAAGTATTCCATGTCTTATGCTGACCAGTAACATAGTTTCTCAGGTATCCTTATAGCCACTAGTTCACTCTCTCTGTTTGACTGTCATTTTGTGTATGGTATCCTGTACTCATGTCTAAAATTGTCCCCACCAACTTGAACAATTCTTACCAGAAATTGCTAGTGAACTTACTATCTCTATCACTGATGATAGACTTGGGCATGCCATAAAGTTTGAATACTTCTATGATGAAAATTCCAGACACTTGGTTGGCTGAAATATTAGTTATGACAGCAAAGAAATGTGCATAGTTGGTTAGTCTATCAATCACAACAAAATTATTGTCTTTACCTTGGCTTTTGGGGATCCTGGTGATGAAATCCATCGATGCACTTTCCCATTTCTTCTCAGGGATAGGCAGGGGTTGTAGGTGTCCAGTTGGATGTTTATGTTCCACTTTATTTTGCTGACATGCCACACATACTCTATCACTTCCTTCTTTAGGCCCTTCCAAGAGAATATTTCTATTACTTTCCTGTATGACTTCACAAACCCCGGATGTCCTGCTAGGGGCGCATCATGAGCAACCTCTAGGATATTCTTCTTTAACGATGATTTTGGAACCAAGAAGATACTATCATTATGATAGATTATATCATTGAGAATCTTGTAAGTAACATCATTAATTAGTCCATCAAATAAATCACAAACAAATTGATTGTTTGCATACACTACTCCTAGTTGTGCCTTCCAATCATCATGAAACTTCATCAATGCAAGTATTGGTCTTCTATAAAGTGCATCATCTACGATGTTAATCTTACCCTTCTTGTATTCAATGTCAAATTCAAATGCATTCACCTTACTTGCCCACGTTTGTTTACTATCATTCAACTCCTTTTGTGACAGGAAGTGTCTCAAGATATTATGATCAGTTTTGATGATGAACTTACCCCCCACAAGATATTGTTTGAATGTGACTAGCGCATGCATGATGGCTAGCATCTCCCTATCATAAAATAAGTATAGCCTCTCATGGGGATGCAACTTCCTAATTTCAAAGGCTATGGGATGCTTTTTTTGCATCAACACAACTCCAATCCCATTTCCTGAGGCATCACATTCAAGAACAAAAAGTTGAGAAAAATTGGGTAGTGCAAGAACATGACAACTACTCATTACCTCCTTCATCCTTTTGAATGCTTTTTCAGCTTCTTCTGACCAACCAAAGGATCCCTTCTTAGTAATATCTATCAATGGAGATGACAACTTTCAAAATACTTTGACAAACTTTTGGTAGTAAGTGCATATTCCAATGAACCCTCTTAATTCAGTGAGAGTTTTAGGACTTGGCCAATCCAAACTAGTTTGGATATTCTCCATGTGAGCCTTGACCCCTTATTTCCCAATCACATGACCAAGATATAAAATATCATTCATTCCAAAACTCACACTTAGATAGTTTGGCATAGAAGGATTGATCTGCTGATATTGTTAGTACAACATCCAAATGGTACAAATGATCACCCCAAGTTATACTATAGATTAAGATGTCATCAAAGAAAATAAGAACAAACTTATGGATTTTCTTGTTAAACATTATGTTCATGAAATATTGAAAGGTTGTTGGTGCATTAGTTAGTCCAAAAGGCATAAATAGGAACTCAAAGTGCCCATAATGACATCTAAAAGTTGTCTTCTGAATGTCCTCCTCTCGCATACCGATTTGATGGTAACCAGATCGAAGGTCAATCTTTGCAAAGTATTTGGCTCCATGTAGTTCATCCATCAGTTCATCAATCCTTGGGATAGGATATCTATTCTTGATAGTATTGTTGTTGAGATCTCCGTAGTCTATACACATGTGCATGGTCCCATATTTCTTCTTGACAAGGACTACAGATGATGCAAAAGGACTTGAGTTTGGTCTGATGAATCCCAAGTTAAGCAATTCTTTGATGGTCAGCTCTATCTCATCCTTGAATCTTTTTGGATGATTGTAAGTATGGACTTTGATGGGTGATGTCCTATCTCCAATTCAATTCTATGCTCCACTCCTCTATCAAGTGGACTACCATGAGGAAGGTCCCCAAAAATCTTTTTATGCTTTAGGAGAAACTTCTGAATATCTTCTGGATATTGTGCTACCTCATAGGAGGTTCCTTTAGTAGTGATTAGGAACTCTGCAGCCCATTCAATGTCTACATGCCTCAACATGGATCTCATACTATGTGCACTCACTACTTGCTTTGGGTAGGTGTTGATTCCTTTCAACACTACCTCCTTTCCACCTTCATCTTGGAATCTCATCTCAGGGACTTTGTAGTCTATTGTCTACTTCCCAAGGAATACAACCATTTTACTCCCAAAACCATGTTAGTATAACTCACATTCACAAGATAAAAGTTATTTATAACAGTGTAATCTCCTAATGACTTGAAATTTAGGAATCCATCTAAAACAATACATAGAATGATTACCTGGAATGATGACAGTGAATACTTTGAACTTCTGATTAGGTAGCCTTCTTCTTTCAACCAAAGATGAATCAATGAAGTTATGTGTTTCTCTTCCATCCACCAAAATAGTGATGGATTTCCCTTGGACCACCCCTTTGAATCTGAGAGTTTGAAAGCGAGGCACTCCTGATAATATTGCAATTTTTCTCACTTCTGAAGGATTCTCTTCTTCAACAGTCTCATAGGAAATTTTTGCATCTACTAGGGCATCTTCTTCTTCCTCCTCAACTTCTCTCCCTGAATAAAATTCAATGTGCGCTTTTCAATTAGAACACCTATGTCCTGGAACCCATGGTTCCTAATAGGTGAAACACAACTTCCTTATTCTCAATTCATCTCTATCTTTGGAGAAATTTTCCTTCTTGAAATTTCTAGAAGGACTCTTCATGGGTGGCCTTTTATTATAGAATTGAGAAGGAGCATTAGTTCTAGGAAGAGATCTGTCCTTGGAATAGAATCTTGCAAATCTCTTGTTCTATTCAATGCATCTTGCAAAGTGGAGGGTATGTAGGCCTTCACTAAAACTTGCAGGCCTTCACTAAAACTTTCAAAGGTTTTTCTAATCTTTCAATGAAAAAAAGGATCAAGTGAGCTTCTAAGATATTAGTGACCATCACAGCCAACTTCTAAAACTCAAATATGTAGGCTTCAGGAGTTCCAATCTGCTTCACATGCGCCAGCTCTCTGAAAGTGATTTTAGGGTCTCTTCTTTCAAATATTTTCGTCAATATTCTTGTGAAATATTCATAAGTGGTCACTTGATCATGTCCAAGTGTATTCATCCCATGGAACCACCAATCATTGGCTTCACCATATAAGTGTAGAGTATCCAATTTGATAGCATATCTCTCACTCATTGGATGCAACTGAAAATAGGTATCTATATTTTAGATCCAAGAACTAGTAGTGCACTTTTGTTAGCCATCAAAGTAAGGAAAATAAATCTTACCAATAGCATTCTTCAATTCATAATTTTGATTAGGCATCCGAAAATTTCCTCTTGGATTAATCTTGTATTGAGCATCACAAAAATATTTGAATGGAAAATCTCTTCTACATTTTTCACTAAGTGTAAGATATTCAACAAACTTATCCTCCCATGAAGCCAGACCTTCATGTCAAAATTTAGGTTCCTCATTTTGCTCTTCAGCGAATTTAGGCATAGTGGGCCTTGGTTTGTATTGAGACTCCATCTTGAATTCATTAGGGTGATTGTGAGGCCCAGTTCTTGAGAAAATAGAACCACCAGTGATTTTCTTTTCACCATGTTGGGATTCATTGATGCTCCCCTCCCCATTTTTGTTTCCTAGCTATTGAGATAAGAACCATTTGGTTTCTTTGATGGATTGGTCAATGTTATGAGATATTTCTTGTAAACCTTTCATCATGCTTTGCATAAAGAGTTTGAATTCATCTTTCTCTTCATTATGAGACATATCTGGTTCTCCTTGTAACTTGCCTTCAAGAGAATTAAATTCTTCTTCTTCTTCATCCTCTGTCAAAGGATATTTCTTCTTAGGATCTGAATTTCTTTTAAGACTCATAGAATATTAACAAGAGCAGGTTCAAAGGAACATGCTTTGATACCATTGTAATGTACCAATTAAGTTCCGGAAGGATTTGAATTAGGAAGTCTCAAGAAAATTCAATGACATTAAAATATCATTTTATATTTTCTCTAGCAATTTTGAATAGGTTTTGAGAAATTTTCAAATATAGAAAAGAAAAAATGGCACATGGGATTACACAACTAGTTCAAATTCAGGAATTTCCAAACAGTAGGAGAAGGTCACAAATTCTTGGTTTCATAATTTGGATGAGTATATTGGCATGTTAATTAATAGCATCAACTTAAATAATTCAATTTGGATTTATAGATATTCCTCTATCAATCATACACTGAAAACTAGCTCTTTTTCATGGCAATCTAGACTAGGTGCAAGAAATGGACATGAAAGGTATAGTTGTCTTTATTCAGACTCTAAAATAGACTTCATAGGTTCATTATAACATCATTAAAACCCATCAGTAGCTGAAATAATTCTCACAGAAATATCAGAAAATAAATACACAAGAAATAAGAATCTCCATCAAAGAAATACTAGAAATCATCATAATTATGGATGGGAGGCTCTCTAATCTCTGCAACAAAGTTGAATTCAACTAGATCATACTTCAGGACCTGCAATAAAATCTATTATGAATACGGGATTTCATCATCCTCTCATAAAAAGAAGGGGAACATCTCCCATATTGGACTAGGGGAAAATCTCCCAAGTCAAAGAGGCGCAATTGCACTCAATTCAAACATCAAACCATCAAAAGATGGGCTAGTGGTGCGCTCTCCTTATTTTATATATTGAGTATGAATTGTGGAGAAAACCACCTATGCTAATGCACCCTCATGTATGGATAAGTAAAGCTTGCTTTCAAACTTTTTTATCTTTTGCTTTGTTTTCTGCCTTTGCTTTTATTTCTTTTGCTTTTCTATCATGCTTTTGCTGTTGACTGTTTTTTCTCGCTTTTATACCTTATCCTACTTTTATTCCTTATCCTGCTTTTCCTGCTTTTCCTGCTTTTCTTCCTTATCCTACTTTATGCTTTTATTTGCTTTCTATTTTATTATGTTTTTCCTAAGATTTGTTTCTTTTATGCCTTGTGCTATATTTTCTTTCTTTTTCCTGATTTTTTAGCTTTTGATACTTTCATCTTTTCTTCCCTTGATACTAAGCACAAGATCCCCCATGCACATCAGCCAGTCTTGTTCCCAATTACTTTCTTTTTCCACCTCCTTTTTCATGGTCAAAGGAGGATGTTTGTAAAATTTTGACATCCATTACATGTGTAAAAGGGCTAGCTCGAGTGAGTCACTCATGTTATGGCACATTTGGGGTGTTTTTTTACCTAGTTGAACTTAGATCCTAGTGATCAGAGTTCAACATGTTTTTTCACTCACACCTCCAAATCCAAAGTACGCTATAACATAGGTGCCTCAAGTTGGTGTCTAAGTCCTTATGGTCCGATGTCAAATTTAGTTAGTCAACGATGGTCCTAGAGTCATGCATGGCATATTTGTACCTTGTAGAAGCAAATTTAAAAAGAGACTATGTAAAAATCACTTGAGGGGGTCAATTATAAAAAGGGGATATTCCTAGCAGATCCGCCCTCAATTAGGAGCAAACATGGGTCTCCCCTCATCCAATGGATAAAAGTGGAACCCTTACCTATATGATGAGTCATCTCTAAGTCATAACTTGGATCTCAAGATTATTTGTGGAGTTAAATCCTAAATTTGCTTAAGACGGGGTGCATTAGAGTTTTGGAGGCTCAATTAACCTATTTAACTCATTAATTATCCCTAATTTTTCTCAAAATATCCTAGTGGTGGTGCATTTCTCCTTTGGTTCATGCATGACAATGGATTTGGATTGATCTCCTAGATTCAATCATAGTGGTGGTGCATTTGAGGCCTAGTTAGGCCTTGTTCACTCCTTAATTTTCTTTATTTGATTAGTAGAGGTGGCACATTTGCGAATTGGAGGAATATTTAATTGAGCTAGCTCCTCAATTGGTTCAATTTGTATTCCACATGGTTCATTGGAGGCCAGTTCAAATCAGGCTCACTCCCCAAATTGCTCGAGTCCTCCTCCAAGTGGCATATTAGGGTTTTGGAGACCTAATTAGGGTTTTGGAGCCCCTCCAAGTGTCACCATCTCAAGGAGGGAAAATTATATCCTCCTTGTGGTATTTAAAGAGGCCTATCCTCTCATTTTTGGAAGCTAGTATTTGTTGAGTTTGGGATAAATCCTTGTTATTTTGATTTTTGGAATAAAAATTGTTGATACTTTGGTGGTCATAAGGGCTTAGTGCCTTGATTGTGTGGGTGTTATGTTCTACTGCTACTTGTGATGTAAATTTGCTTTAATTTATATACATGTTTTGTCTTGTTTCCATTGGCCTTTGTAAGGGTATTGTTCCCTAATAGGAGAGAACCTAGTATTATTATTAGGATCTATTGTAGGTAGTAGGAGAAGTAGTTGAGATAGTCATTTTATTAGTTGCATGTATGCTTGTGTTAACTTCTCTTCTGTAAGATACATCTAGAATCAACAAGGAGGAATAATTATATTCCTTTGTGTATATAAACTATTTTGCATGTCTCCATCCATCAAGAATAAGGGTGTTATCCCAAAGCAACCCCCTCATGCTTGGTGCCTTCTGAAAAACTAGTCCCTCAACATTCAACCCTAGATCTCTAGAGTGATATTGAAGGATTCAATTTTCTCTCTCTAAACTTGAATATTCCTCTTAAAACTTAAATCTCATTTGGTTACTTCTCTTATATTTACTTGGATCATAAATTTCATATTTGTTTTAAGTAGATCTTTTCAAATACTAGTTTCTAAGTGCAAAATAAACTAGAAGCATTACTAGCACGTAGAACTAGTTTGGGTCATGTTAGACAATGATTAATTTAAAGGATTTGATCAATATAGATTGTTTTCCTAACTTTCCTTTTCGCAATTTTTAATCATCCCCAAAGGATGGCCATTTTTTTCCTGAGAATCGAGGGCTACCATCTCTCTTAGCCCTCTTTTAAATCTAAAAAAGATTCAATTTATCACCTTGTATTTACATGATTAGTGAGATCTTTGATTATCAAACTTTATATTTGTCATTAGATCTAATTTAATCACATAAATATTATATTTGGCATATAATTTGCATCTGATTTTAGATATAAGATCAAAGAACCTAGAGTGCATGCTTTAAAAGCCTCACAATTTTGCACCTTGTTTCAAGAAAAATGCATTTTAATATTTGCATGTTATTGTAACATAGTTGTAAAAAAAAATTATCCTTTTATTAGTATTGGTATCATTGTTATCTTTCTTCCCACTCATTATGCAGTGAGAAAATATAATGATATGGACCCTTAGATCTATATAGAATTGCATATTTAACCTTCCTTTATTTGTTTGTTTTGTCTAACCTTTTATTGGAAGGTGATCCCTTCCTTGGGGAGAGATCAAAAGCTCACATTTAAATCAATTTATGCATTGTTTCCTTATAGTTTCGTGAAGGTTTTGGACATAAGGAAAGTAGTCCAAGATGAAGCTAGCACCGACCACTACTCAACCGCTTAGGGGGCTTCCTAAGAAAAACTTAACCTCTTCTAATTTCTCCCATACACATCCTAATTTTGTAAGCATGTTTGTTTTCCATAAGGACCAACAATAGTCACTTCTAAGGGATATCGATCCTTTTGTAACACATAAGGTAGGGTGCTAGTGTCAAACCCCCCCTACCCCCGTCTTTGTGTCATTTTCATGCATGACTTTTTGCTTTTCCTTTTTTTAGCTTAGCATAGTTATTTTTTCTAATTTGTTTAAGTAGTAATTAGACAACTTTTGATTTCAGTTGGAAGAAATTTGGATGCAAGATAAGTTGTAATGTTTAATCATTAATGTAGATTGTAAATCATTCACTTCATTCCAACTAAAATCAATCCCAAAATTTTCTTATTAAATCCATGCTAATTAAAATCAACTTCCCCTAAAGACGAAACTTGGGCATCTACATTCCATAGATTTGTCACCTATGGGAAAATTCTGCAATGAAGAGGAATCAACTAGGTAGTGATTATGGGGACCTGTTAGGCTACACCCTTGATTGGTGTCAACGTTGTACATACCCCTGCGACTATGATGTATTCCCCTTCTTATGTGGAATCACACTTGAAAATCTGGACTTGTTTCCACATACCTTGAGTATATTGGAAACCCCCTTCTCTTAACAAATTTAATTTTAACAAATAGTTGATCCCTTCACCAAGCAGGTTCACAATTTGATGCACCTCCATTTAACAAGCAATGTCAACCCTCACCTCGGAAAGTTCACAATTTGGCTTTGCTTATGCTTTCTAGTTAGTTAAAGTTTATTTTCTACTAGTAACGTAATATTTTAGTATAGCTTGCAAGATTTGTTACTCCATTGTTGTATCCCTTTTAAAGCAATTGTCTATAATTTCATTTATGAAAAAATATTTGAATCACTTGTTAAGTTATCTTTGTTATATTTCTTTCCTAGTGTAATTTAATAACTCCTAAGTCGCCATTCCCAAGGCCCAAGGCCACCATCCTAGATTTTCATAGGGTATAAATCCATTGTATTTTTTTTAGCAGTTGGCCTAAACGTAAGGAGTTGAGTGTTGTGGTGACAGTTGGCACTTGACTCCTTGACTTTCCCCCCAAGGATTCTCTTAGTGGGTTGATATTTTTCTGACACTCACTTGCAAATCTAGACAACAACAAACTCTCCTCTTGGCATTGCACAATGACAAAATCAATGTGATGGATTGGTGTATAAGTACAAGACCCTCTAGTATAAGATGGTGTGACTAGCTTCGATTTCCTGGAAAACTTGAACTTCCATGTTGTCGAGGAGCATAAGGTATCTATTTTTTATATGGCACTATGGGTCACTCCATATCGATGTTGGGATATGCATCGGACTTCCCTACCTAATTGGTATGTAGTCGATATTGCTATGATAACTTGATTTGCTTCCTTTGAAACAATAATGGGAACTACCCAAGTTGCAGAAGTTTAATATGGTGATAAAGATCCCTTTTTGTATTTTGGCTAGTGTGAACAATAGTGGGAAGCTAATGGAATGCATGCAGAATTTTGGGTCCACCAGTTTATTCATGAATTGGGGCCTATTCTAAAATCTCAGTATCTACATGAAGAAACACGAAGACAAACTAGGTGTTGGAGGTATTTGTAGTCCCAATTGTATGTGTATTTTTTATTCATGGGCACATCCAAATCGGGTACAAAAATCTTGAAGATAATTAAAGAGACTCTTTTTATGGATAAGTTGCAGAACATGGGGAACCCACACATTTTCCCATTCCATCGAGAGTTGCTCAATTTGAAAATCCCTATCAGCAAGATGGAGTCTCCATTATGTTGTGGAAATATCAACAAAGAGGAATTCGATCTAGACAATTTGGAAAATATATCGCATTTGACATTTAAAGAATTAGAAGGGTCTCAAATGGTGTAGGATGAGAAGCTAGAGGAATCTAGGAAGTATTACATGAAACTATTGAAGCTATGGATGGTCAATATTGGGACAAACAAAAAACCAAAGATGAAATCCATAGGGGAATGTTGGGATGAATAGACGTAGTCAAAGTTTATCTCCCTTTTGAAGGAGTATGAATATTTATTTATGTATACTTTTACAGAGTTAAAAGGGATTTAGGGTGACTTAGGTGAAATGAAAATAGTGTTTAAACTTGATGCCAAACTTGTGAATCACCAACCTTATCAGCTAAATCCCCAAGTCAAAGAGAAAGTGAATAAAGAAATAGACAGGATGTTGGAAGTCGGCTTGATCTTCCCTATGCAAGAGTCTGAATGGATTAGTGTGATCGTCATCCAAGTGTATCTAGACGACTGTATTGTGTACAACCTACTAAAGATTCATATCACGTTATTTTCATTGTTGTTGGAACATTGTCGCCAACTTTAGATCTCCCTGAACCTAAAGAAATGTATATTTTGTGTTCCCTTTGGCAAACTGTTAGGCCATATTTTTTGTTGCGATGGGGTCCTAGTGGATCCTATGAAAATCACCATCATAATGAACCTTCTTCCTCCTAATTCTGTCAGACAATTTAATTGTACCCTAGGGAAGACATGATATTATAGATGATTTATCCCCAACTATGCCTCCATCAGATACCCATTAGAACAACTTTTGAAGAAGGAAGAAACATTCAATTGGAATGGAGATTGTGACAAGGATTTTACAAACCTTAAGGATAAATGGTTAATTCTTTGATTATTGTGTTTCCTAATTGGGAAAATAAATTTCATGTTCATCTTAACGCATCTGTTATCGCTTTAGGAGCTACCCTAGAGAAACCCGGAGAAAGTGAGATAGATCATCTTATTTATTTGGTGAGCCAAAAACTTTCACAAGCTGAGCATTACATGTTTTATTGTATAATTTTCTACCATTATCTACTAGGTGGGAAATATTTACAAACCATTGTGCTCTTCAGTACTTTGTGAATAAACTAGTTCTGGAAGGCCAAATTTGTAGATGTTTGCTCCTATTCCAATATTTCTTTTTCGAAGTTAGTGAAGACATGGAAGTATAATAATGGTCCAAATCATAATTCCCGACTGATCCACCCGATGACTAGTTACTAGGTGCAAATCTATTTAGGTTCAAATCTATTCTAGACCACCTAGAAGAAATTGCCATGTACCTCACCACGAGAGTTGCGCCAAAAAATTATAGCGTTGCATAGAAGTTCCACGTAATTGTTTATATTGTAGAATGTTGATTGATTTTGATTGTAGGACAATTATATATGCTCATAACTGATGTAATTTTACATGAATGTGTGATGGATCATGAGCATCAGAATATCTTGTGGGAGTGTGATGCAGGAGTTATGATAGGACATGTTTGAGGTTAAACCACAAAAAGGAAAGTTATATAAGTTGGGTTATGGTGGTTGACCAAATATGATAAATCTTATGCTCGTGGATGTGATGTGTTCCACTAGGTGGGAAAAACCTCTTGGCGTGATGAGCTTCCTCTTCATCCCATCCATGCACTCCAACCATTTAAAAAATGGGTTGTGGATTTCATTGCACCCATTATCCCTCCCATAAAGCATTCGAGGGCTCACAACATTATTATGACCATATATTATCTTCCAAAGTGGGATGAAGCGTAACCAATGAAGGATTTCTCTATGGCAACAACAACTCGATTTATCTACAAGAACATTATTACTTTTTTGGGTTTTCCTTGGATCCTCACCATTGGAATGCACTTTATGAGAAGCATAGATGCGGCCTTAACAAGAGAGTTCCTTATTCGGCATCACAAGAGCAATCCCTACCACCCCCAAGTGAATGGTACAATTGAAGCTTTCAATGAAATTTTGTAGATTGGGTTAACCAAGGTATGTTCCATAAATAGGGATGAATGGGTTCTTGCAGTTTATGGGCCTATAAGAATACAACTAACAAATTGCATAAGAAGAACCATTTTTAGTTGGTTTATGGAAAAGAAGTAGTGGTCCTTGTTGAGTTTTTCCTCCCTAGTCTATATATTGCACATGCCACTCATATGATCGATGACGAATCAGTTGCATAGTAAGTAGTAAAGTTGATGGAATAAGAATAGTACCACTTTTTATATGATTTCCACGCAACAATAGCAAAGGAAAGACATAAATATTGGCATGATTTCCACATCAAGCAAAGGAAATTCACCAAAGGAGATCATGTTTTACTATACAACAACAAATTTTTCAAGAATCCAGGCAAACTTAAGATGCATTGGATAGGACCTTTCATTTTCGCTGATATACGTGAGTCTAGTGCTGTTAGGATTGCGCAACTTGATGAAGTCTTCTGACAAGGTTGGGCGAATGGAACTCGCTTGAAGCCCTATGTTGCTTCCCATTAATATTTTTATTGGACACTCCCATCAAAGGGAGTGCAATATAGGAGTGAGAGTTAAAATTTTGGTTTTCGTTGCTTTACTAATCAAGTTGAGTCTGCATTGATTGTTGTTTGTGTGTTTCATGATTTGTTAGTAAATTTTTTGACCCAAGTAGGGTAAACAATTGTTGTTGGTGGGGAGGAACCAGTGTCTTTGAAATTACGAATCAATCTAAGCTATTGTATTGGTAGGATTCAAAATTTGTGCTACGTCATCCAAACCATTTCCCCAAAGCATTAAAGAGTAGATCAAAATGATTAGATTTTTTTTAGGTTGTGACGTGTCAAATTTTTGTTCTAGATTATTTGCATTTAAAGCTAGCCACATTGAGCCTCCACTATACCTCTAGGGAATATGCTAATGTGTCTCAATGTGAATATGGTGGGAGAAACTCTAAGTTGTGCAAGAGTGACCCTTGGGTTGTAATGTAAATAGAGTCTAATGTACCTCAAGCACTATATGATCCCATTATTGTGCTAGACATATGAGTCTAAGTAGTTTTGACATTTGGAAGAAAGATTATTTTTTATGTCCAAAACATGTGGACTAAAGGTAGGCTCTATAAATCTCAATTCGAATACCCTTGTTCATCTTACCCTCAGAGAGATTAAGAGAATCCACTAAAAAGTTATGTGAGGGTGGTCTACCAATATTAATGTCAATGAGGTGAAGTAATGAAGAGGCCCTCGCATACCAACATGATTTGATATCTTGTTCTACCTATTCCATATATGACTTGAGAATAACATATGGATATCTAAGAGGACCACTCTATATGTTTCCCATCCAAGTTTATGTATTATTGTCATCACATGACCAATTACTGAAGCAATGAGTGGAATTGTACCAAATTCTACAAGAATGATAACTTGAGGCACTGATCTCTTGGCATGAAGATGTTTGGATAATATTGTGACACACTCTTCGTTATCATGTTTTATTCTACTCCCCAAAATATGGTTCCCAAACCTCACATCCAAAAAAGAGAATAAGTGTGACCAATGAGTAAAAGAACACAAAATCTTAATACAAATCAGGAAACATGCATGGTAGTTTAAAATGAGGTGTTTTAAATTTTATTATTAAAAAAAAAGTGTCCAAAATTGGGTATTTTATGAATCAAGGTTGGATGCTCATTTTGTTTTTAAATGTCTTCAAACTAAATTAAAAGAGTGGTTTTCCCTCAAAGGAGGAATTTTATTTTATTAAGGAAGATACTCCTCAAGGAGAACAAGGAAGAAGTCCCTCTTTTCCATCTGACAAGTCTCAAAACTAAAATTAAAAAAAAATTGCTTTTCAAGGGTGGTAAGAGCTACATACCCCATCTTTAATCTAACATTTATTGTTGGAATCAAAGCAATGTGTAGTTGAAATAAAAGGACTCTCAAATAATAGCCCATCTTTTAGGGATGATAAAGGCCGTGATTTTTCTTTTTCCCAAATTAACATGATGTTGATGAGTGTCACAAAAAGAAGAATGTGATTTGCAAATATGAAAATAACAATCAATAACACCTTCTCAATATGATATGACTTCCTCTAACTCACAAATGTAGTGTCAAAAAGTGGACAAAAGAATTGACATTTGTCTAACTCTATAGTACTCTAGAGTCTAGACCTCATTTATCTCATGATTCATTGTATGTTCCTCCAACAATAGTTTCGTAAAGTGTCATCACAATCATGACCACCCATGGTGAGCCTATAGCTCTAGGGTAGTTGGCTTTTGTGGAGGTTAAGTCACCACAGGTCACTTGTTCAATTCTTGCAGTTCAAGGGTTGAGAGTGGGAGCTACCCTAAAGGGAATTAAATTGACTCATGGAGCATCCAATATGGTCCTCATATGATATGATTTCCTCTAACTCACAAATGTAGAGTCAAAAAGTGGACAAAAGAATTAACCTTTGTTTAACTCTATAGTACTCTAGATTCTAGACCTCATTTATCTCATGAATCATCGTATGTTCCTCCAACAATAGTTTCGTAAAGCGTCATCACAAACAAGACCACCCACGGTGAGCCTACAATTGTAGGGAATCTAGCTTTTGTAGAAGTGAAGTCACCACAGGTCACTTGTTCAATTCTTGCAAGTCAGTGGTTGAGAGCGGGAGTCACCCTAAAGGGAATTAAATTGACCCATGGAGTGCCTAATATAGTCCTCATATGATATGATTTCCTCTAACTCACAGATGTAGAGTCAAAAAGTGGACGAAAGAATTGACATTTGTTTAACTCTATAGTACTCTAGATTCTAGACCTCCTTTATCTCATGATTCATCGAATGTTCCTCCAACAATAGTTTCGTAAAGTGTCATCACAAGCAATACCACCCACGGTGAGCCAACAATTGTAGGGAATCTAGCTTTTGTAGAGGTTAAGTCGCCACATGTCACTTGTTCAATTCCTGCAGGTCAGGGGTTGAGAGTGGGAGTCACCCTAAAGGGAATTAAATTGACCCATGGAGCATCCAGGATGGTCCTCATATGATATGATTTCCTCTAACTCACAAATGTAGAGTCAAAAATTGGACGAAAGAATTGACATTTGTTTAAATCTATAGTACTCTAGATTCTAGACCTCGTTTATCTCATGAGTCATCGTATGTTCCTCCAACAATAGTTTCGTAAAGTGTCATCACAAGCAAGACCACCCACGGTGAGCCTACAGTTGTAGGGAATCTGGCTTTTGTAGAGGTTAAGTCACCACAGGTCACTTGTTCAATTCCCGCAGGTCAAGGGTTGAGAGTGGGATTCACCCTAAAGGGAATTAAATTGACCCATGGAGCGTCCAGGATGGTCCTCATATGATATGATTTCCTCTAACTCACAAATGTAGAGTCAAAAAGTGGACGAAAGAATTGACATTTGTTTAACTCTATAGTACATTAGAGTCTAGACCTCCTTTATCTCATGAGTCATTGTATGTTCCTCCAACAATAGTTTTGTAAAGTGTCATCACAAGCAAGACCATCCATGGTTAGCCTACATTTGTAGGGCAGCTAGCTTTTGTGGAGGTTAAGTCACCACAGGTCACTTGTTCAATTCCTACAGGTCAAGGATTGAAAGTAAGAGCCACCCTGAAAGAAATTAAATTGACCCATGGAGCATCCAAGATGATCCTCATTTTCGTACAAACTTGGTGACAACATCTTCCAGGTGGGCAGATGTTCTTCCATTAAACATTGAGACCGACCTGACATGTGGGGACTCTTAGTTGTAAAAAAAAACCACCCACCATGGAAAACCCAAACCCTATTGAAATTTATAAAATAACAATATACTTTACACTTGTTGGTGAAATTCCCAAACCCTATTGAAGTTTATGAAGTAACAAAATATAACAGGATCTGTCCCAAAAAAAAAGTAACAGATAACAGGATACTCTCTTTAAAGATATTATATTAATCTATCCAATTTAAAGCATTTTGCCATAGCTTTCTTATACTGTAATCCAACCCACAAGCAGGCCCAGCTCGGGGTCAGGTACACCATACCCGGGTGCTCAGAATTATCGCGGGTCAATGGCTCTCGTGATAAAGGTGGCAGTTTCTTGTTGTGAAAGCAAGCTTCTTGTACAGGTTGGAAATTTTCTTTTTTTTCTATTCTCTGCACAAATCCATAGTGGGCATTTAGTGTTCCATGTTTGGCGGTCGCGATGGTGCCAATGTAGAGCGGTTTTACCATTGTAGTTTGAAGGAGAGGGCGGCTATTCCCTAATTCTATTCCTATTATTCTCCGTTTGGGTAAACCCACCCTAGGTAGAAGAACCACCATCATTATCTGCTCCTCCGTCGTTACTTCATCACTTGAGTTTACACATAAATAACAAAATCACTCAAGAGATCATATGATCCTTTTGAGTCGTCTCACCTTTTCACGACGAGGATATAGAAACAACATTTTTAATACCTGGTGGAGATTAATATGTTCCAGCATGAGTGACACCCAGAAAAGTTCATGACTCAGAGTTCGGAAAAATCTGTCAACATGTCGCTTCATTAATCAAGATATAAAAAGAATCACCATGTCGCTTCATTAATCCAAGATATAAAAAGAAAAAAAGAAAAACATTGTTCAATGCATCACAAATAATATAAATATGTTTGATAGTTTCGTTTATGTCGTTAGAGGAATGATTGTTATACTCTCATCTCATCTAAGTTCAGTTCCTCAAAGTAACAAATTTAGTGTCTCTTTAATAGAAGAGTAATAATTTTACATGCAATACTGCTTACACTTCAATAAAATTCTAGCCAATTTAAACAGACTGCGCACAAAGTGAAGTTTCACTTTGGGGTTATTCATGGTATTAACAAAGAGTTTAAAATATAAAACACAGCAAACATTATGCCACTTAGTCATTGCACAAACAAAAACCCTCTCTGGAAAGAGAAGTTTCACTTTGGGGTTATTCATGCTATTACAAAAAGTTTAAAACATATAACACAGCAAACATTATGCCACTAAGTCATTGCATAAACACAAGTTTCACTTTTTTGTTATTCATAAAACAAACATTATGCCACTAAGTCATTGCACAAACAAAAACCCTCTCTGGAAGAAGTCAGCCAAAGCAGGACCTTCGCTATGCACTCAGACAAAAGGGGGAAGCAAAAGCAAAATCTCCTCCTACAACATGTTAACTTCAAACATTGTTAAGCTAAAAAGACAAAACACACAGCAAACATGCCACTAAGTGATTGCAAAAAACAAACAAAAGCTCTCGCTGTAACGAGTCAGTTAAAGCACTTTTACCATTGCTATGCAATCAGCGAAAAGTCAAAGCAAAAACAAAATTCCTCCTAAATCCAGCGACCTTTAGATGTTTAAATACATATGTTTGAGCTAAAAAGACCAAACAAAACGAGGGAGCTCTAATGGCTTCAATGGTTTATCTTCTATGTCACAGTTCATACAAAAAACATTTAAATTGAGAAAAGAAGAAACAAGTTTACAGAGTTGCAGTAGACCTATACTGCTTTAAAGTCACTAAGCACATAGAATCAAGCGCTAGCATAGAATATAGGAAATGGACAAATTTCTCTTTCTCTGCATTTCCATCTCTTGGATTAACTGCTTCACTATCTACTCTATCTGGGTTCGGTGACTGAAGATTGACAACTGGAGGATTGCCTCACACACTATTTTGAAGCATATTTCTCCAGGTTTCTCCAATCTGAAGTGTTGGGCTCATCATTCTCCCACCTCTAATTAGCAGCGAATTGCCTTAAACAGCCAACTTCGGCTTTATAAAGAATATCCTCTCCCTGGTTATAGAAAATAAGATCTGCAACCACTATATATACGTCTGCACACAGCACTGAAGTTCTCCTGGATGCGAGGTGGTCATGCAATTCATTATTTCAGATCCACAAGAAACAGTACCAAAGAATACATTAGAAAACTAATGAATACAGTGCCACTGTATACCTCAAAACGAAAAATGGAGGATATTCACTTTTACAGGTTTTCTGAATGATCTTTATCCTCCAAAAGGTTAGACAGGCCCACATTTTTGCATGGAGTTAGATGATAGTTCCTACAATAACGATTGTTAAACAGCCAAGAACTTGTCAGTAAACAAAAGATACCAAAGCCACGGAACCCAGGTTGGTATGCACAAGTTACCTTCTGTGCAAAGCACGTTTATAACCTCTGGAAGATAACATGGACTGCACTCCCAGAAATAAGCCTGAAAGCAAACACTGCAAAACGCACAGAGCACAGCAAAGTAAATTATTTTTATGGAAAGAAATCCAACGTAGTGATATGCCACTGTGATAATACCTTGCAATACACCATAACAACCATAAGTCATCCTTAGAGATTTCTAAACACAATATCATGTTTGTGAAAGGCCTAGAATGTGATTGCTAGCAAGATATGTCTTTTACACATTTTCTCCACTCATATGTGAACATATGCAAAACAACACATGCACATACCTTTGTGAGTGAAGCCACTGTCAAACCTGTTACTAGTAGACTTGGCATTCTCAGAATCTTTTGGCCCTTGGCAACTTCTTCCCACTTATGAAAGTTTTGAGCATACCCCTTAAAAGATTTGACATTGAATGAGTTAATTGTAAGTTTTATGGAGTCGCTGTTGAACTCCAATGCACTTATCGTCATAACCACAGATTTCACTGGACGAGGCCTGGCCTTATAAGTTTCCAAACTGCAATTCTCTCCAATACATTCACTGCTAAATCCATTTTCCTCACATCTCTTTGATAACGGCTCAGTTCTCTGAGGCAAATCTCTAATCTGTTCGGTATCCACGTGCACTTCTCGAAAGCCATCACTTTCCTCTTCTGCTTCTGCCTCCAATAGTTCGAAGAATGAAGGCATCCTCTGACGAGCATTTGGGCGCTGCCTCAAGCTATTGATATAAGCTGTCAATGCACTTTGTAGCTCCTCGGCAGAGGATCTCAATTCATTCTCAGAGTCAGAGTTCATTTCCTTCTTCTCTGACAACAAATTCAGCCTCTTCTGTAATGCTTCTATTGCTTCGCACAGCTGACTCCAACCAGAATGACAATAAGCCCCAGACGAAATTGCAGGCCTTTCGCGTGCTTTGCCTAAGCTAAATTCGGATTGAGCATGACCATCTCCACGATTAACCACCAGATTTGTGTCTACATAATTAGAGAATCCCGTTGTGGCAGAATGTTCTCCATTACAAGAACCTATAGAGCTATTACACTTGGACCATATTTTTTCATATTTACCCCCATTTTGGGCTGTAAAACCAGCAGAATCATGGCTACCAGTCCTTTCTTCATCCAATGATACAGCCGAGTATTCTACGGAACCCTCAGTACCTGAAGCCGAGTCACTCCGGGCATCCACATCTACAGAACGCGTTGCAGGCAACTCAATCTCATCAATCTCAGAGTCATGGATACCATAAGTCATAAACCTGTGTTTGTAGACTTCAACCTGCCACTGTAGTGCCTCAATCTCCTCGTTTTTTTGGAAGAGTAGATCCTCATAACAATTATATGTCTCATTTGCATGTGCCAACTTCTCCTCAGCCTCCCTTATGTACTGGGTGTGTTCCATTTCCAAGTTGAATTTTTCTTTCTGTAGGCGAGAAACCATGACCAAGGCATCATCAATTGAATCCGCCGAAGCACTTTTCTCCATTTCAATTTCAGAATAAGCATCCTCTAATGCCTGGTGCTGGGCACACAGTGCATCTAACAATTTATGCAAAACAGACTCGGCCCATATACCATTCCCAGACAATTCTCTCTCTACTACCTCTGTTGGCATCTTGGTTTGACTGCTCTTTGTCTTGCTTTGAGCATGCTGCTTGCATTTCTGTTGGGGTTCAATATCACGCACCCTTAAGTCACTATTACTTTGCTGATCTGTTGTAAGAACATTTGATACAAAATCTACAGCTCCGAGCTCCATTCCAATAAAGACCCTGAATTCTTTGAAGTTTCAAAGCGCAAGGCTGTTTAAAGAAATTGAATCAGGGTATGGAGATTTCCCCACATATATAAAGATGATGAAGAACTATTACCAATGGCAAAGTGACTGCTTCAGTGGAAATTGATATATATCACTAACAAATTTAAATTTAAAAAGTGAGAATGAGAAGAGAGGTTGAAAAAAACAGCGCATACACAGATTTGAATTTAAAAAACGAGAGCGAGAAGAGGGAAAGAATATATAAAACACATACACAGAAAGAATAAATAAAACACATACACAGAGAGAGGTTTGTATTGCTTTGTGAACCCAATCAACCAAATCTAACGCCGACTGCTGTGTAGACTTCTCAAAGTCTACAGAGCACTTAGACCATCTGCTTCAATGAGAATATGGGTATTTAATAAGTGTAAATCAATGTCTGAATTCGAACTTAATTACATAGAGAAGTTCGTTAAAAAAAACGTTCATGATTAAAATCTGCCTTATTTTATGGTAAACATTATTCAAAAGTCAAATATTGATAACTGCGTTTAGAAATGGGACACATAATTTTAACCGTTAAAAAGGCATTTATCTATTAAATAATAATTATTTTTTCAACTGAATTTTAGAATATCAATAAATAACACAAAGTTTCTTACATAATTAAGGTTTTATGTTTGGAGTAGTATATTTAGATTTTGGGTGGGTTTTGGTAGAAACAGGGGAAGAAGAAAAATGTTTTTTTTTTTGTTATGGTTATGTCACCATCCATTGTTTTCCAGTGATTCTATTTAATGATTCAAAATGTAATGATATCGTAAATAAATCAAATAAAGAGGATCCTATGAGAAAAAATATTGAATTTTCAGGTATTTTGGGTCATTTACATAGTATCACTAACGGGTTTTATGTTTGGAGTAGCTTATTTATTCTACTTTTTGGACTTTTGGGTGGGTTTTGGTCGAAATAAGATCAATTTGTTTTTGGTAAAATTCAAATTTAGAAATGTTCAAATTGTCTTTTTGAATTCATAGATATATTTAGTACCCTCAAATACCCCATCACATCCAAATTATATACTTATAAACTCAGCACTGAAAATATATTCGTAAAAAATTACTACATTGTATTTTTTAAACCTAATTTTTTTTCAAATCTATTACAATTTCTTAAGAATCAAGAGCAATTTAAAATTTTGGCATATGTTTAAACTAGCATAGATCCATTGTAACCCACATCCATCAAAGCATTGAGAGGGATCCAATTCCATTTATTCCGGTGTAAATTTTTTCATCTTTAATTTTTTACACTTGGAGGAAACATTTACACCTCAACAAATTTGATCCCATAAGTAATTGATAGATCCCGATTTAGATCCGGATTTAAGATGGATATGTGGTGGTTTTAATTTTTTATTTATTTTATAAGCAACATGAATATTTTAATTACTTTCATTTTTTAACTTTACATGACAAAATCTCCCCAAAAAATAAAAGTGTGTTATCTCAATTTTAATTTTATATTAGAAAATTTTGGCTTACACTTAACATCTCCCAACTGCATGTTGGCACACAAGGACATATCTCATTATGCCTACAAGCAAGAAAGATAATCTTTATGCTATGAGGAGCTATGTAGCTCAAGACACATCATTCTTCCTTCCCATTATCTATGTGTTTATCCTTATAAGATATACTTATCATGTCCTAACATCAACCTTGCTTACTTTTTTCCCTTTTATTGAGCCAAGTTAGGGAAAGGCAACCTAGGAAAATTTAGGTTCTCACTCAAAAGCATTCATATAGCATTTGTGGGGGAGAGGGGAGAGGGGGGGAGGGGGGTTCTTGGCTTAACAAAGTCAAGAATTCCATTTCCTAGTGTGTTTTCCTCTACAATTTTGATCTTATTTGGTCAATTGTAACTAAGTATACTTATCCATGGGCATGATGTATTAATCTCTTGATTCTATGAAGTAGTTCCTATCAAAAATCCCTTTAACAATCTCCTACCACTTACCTACTAAGCGGTCTTAAACCCACCCTAGGCCATAAATACAACCTTCTTAGGTAAGTGAGTCCTTCCTCTTCAACATGAGAAAGGGGATCATGAATGGTAGTAAAGAGAGAAATGCTTCTCCACTCTCCAACCCATACCGAAGTATCCCCTTTCTTGTAATGAACACTCACTCTGTAATGGTTGTATTATATATCTATTATTAGATTACCATAGGGATCTAATCTATTTACTTCTTTATGACTTAAGGGATGTGGATTGAAATGGAGGGTAGACCCGACACCTAAGGAATGTGGACTAAGGTGGAGAATCATAATAAATGGATGGAAGTTCTTGATGGAGAGGTTTTCCACAAGTCACCTTAGTTTCCTGTGGGGTCTTAGTTAGCCTTAAGATGGATATGACACACCACTCAATTGCAAGTTCAACCCTAAGATATCCAAAAATTTCAACCAACCGAAAAATATCTAGTTGACCTCAATTGAAAATTTTTCTTAACTGTCCATTTGGAAAAGTGGAACTCCTAAATATTACCTTTTTTACTAGTCAAATGGCATTGTTCCTCTCCCTATAGATAGGTCGAGTGCCTCCATTCCTCATTGTTTGTTGAATGTCGAGCGAGCACAAAAATCAACTCTGTGGATTTACCCCTAGTGATCCAAAATGGATCATTATATAATTTTCCATCTATTTTTGCACTTTCATGGTGGAAAACCTGAAGGTATTGGCTTGCAAGGCACATTTTATGAGCAGGTTCCACTTTGGAGAATTGGAGTCCAAAACCTTTTGATCCCATTTATGGCCTTAACAACCATTTTAGGTCAAAACTTTGCAATCTTAGCTCCTATAGTCTCGACAGTATTCAATGCATCGAGATATTTCTAACGGTGCAAAAATCACTTCAAACAAAGTTATGCCTCTTGTGAGTTGACCTATCTTGTACTAATTAGATTCCACGTCAACTTCCAATACACACAAATGTGGAGCTAGAAATGTGTGTACTTTCAAGAAGATTCTAGAGGGTCCAAAACCCTAACATTGATTGGGGATTAAGGCATGAAAAAAATCTGACCCTAACGCTAGATGTTTATCAAGCTATGTTAAATAAGCCACTAGAAAAAGAATGGGTTCCCTTCTTATTGTATTGTTATAGTTCCATATTACTTAAGTGGAGCATCTAGGAGTGTGATATTGAAATGATAACATAGGAAGCAAAAGTTCATGTAGAAACCATTTAGCCACAATGTCGATGGCAACTCCATAGTGAGTGTAGTTTCTTTGTACTTGCATTTCATGATAGAGAAGAAAAGAGAATGAGCATAGACTCACCTTCTAGTTAGGTTTTTCCCTTATTGGGTTTTCCTAGGGTATCTTGTGTTCATTGTGTTGATGATGTGTTGTTAAGTTTCTTATTTATTTCATTTTAGTTTCAATTTATTTTAGCATTTTGTGTGCTACACAAGTAATATTAAATTTGAAATCTAAAGTAATACACTACATAATAAGCTATTTCGTAATATTGTAAGATCTATTGTGACAACTATTCTAGTGGAGTATACATGGAAGTTTATACATCATATTGGTAAGAAAGTAGTTATCTTTTGGGTTTTTCTGGGAAGTTGTATGATCCAAGTTGTGTAAGGAAGAAGTCCCAAAACCTTATCCATGGAAAGTAAGCACGGTAATAACAATCCAAAAGATATGTGAAAGCATATATTTTCAAAGCTAGAAGCACAATTCAATGAGATCTCTTTCAACATGGGTATTCTCATGGCAATTCTAGAGAAAAAATTTGGAACTTTCGAGGATTTTGTATATTTAACTAAGAATATAGATCAAATAGGAAATGTGGAGACAATGATGAACCAAAAAAGGAGCCAGAAAGGGAGATGGAGAAAGAGAGGCCAAGTTTTAGTGCCATCACTTCTTCTCAATCTCATTTTTGTTGATGTATATGTAACTTCGGAATGTATTTCATATATATATTTATTGTACCCTTATAGAGATGTGTTATTCCTCTATAAGGAAGTGTCGTCATTTGTATTGACAAGCGTCGCAAGTGTGTTAACTTGCCGATGGGTTATTAGAACACCTTGATGGGGTAAGCCCTGTATGAGTCATGTGGGTAAAAGGGTTATTCGACTACCAAGTGTGGGGTTGGCCCGTATTAATTTAACCATGGGTTAAGCTAGACATGTAGGCCCCATTAGTTTATTGGGAAGAACATAACAAGTATAAATAGAGATCGGGAGATCTCTATTTGATCATTCATACACACACTTCTCTCATTCGGAAAGTGGTGCACTTGTGAGGAGGAGGTTCTACTGCTAGGAGAAGACTATCTCTTGTACTTTGGTTGTATCATTGCTCTATCTATCTCTGAGGAAGTTATTGGGGTTTTTCACCTTTATGGTTTTCCCCAAGTAAACTTTGTGTCTCTTGTGTGCTTGCATTATTGTGTCCATGATTGATATGCTGTACATGTTGTTCTCTCAGTTAAGATCGTAGATCAGATTGAAGTAAATTCTAAAAATCTAAGATGGGTTCAGAGCTAGCCTGAAAGAAGGCATGATATGGCATGTATGACACTTGTTGCACTTACGATGCTAGGGCTTGATATAGCAAAAACCAGTCATCATAGCACTTTCTCTATAAATCCATTTTGGAGAAGTTTTCAGATCGAAAGTTGTTACAGGTCGAAGATCCCCATGTACCTTGTTTCCAAAGGAAAACCTCTAATTCGTTTTATTTTGTGATTTATGATCTGTACAATATAGGGTTTCTGCCTCTTCCAGATATCAGTCATAAACAGGTGACCTTGGAAAAAAGGTCATAACTTGGTCTAGGAAGCTCCAAATGAAATTTTGTAAAAGGTGACAGGTAGTACATAGACTGTACTATATCAAGAAACTTTTTCAGAGGCCGAAGTTGAACCAGTGACATGTGGAATGCCATACAAGTTTGCTCTCATGTTTTATCCCATAAACAGGTCACGTTGCGACACTTGGCATAACTCTCTCTCAGAGAATCCAATTGAGGTCAGACCTGTCAGGATGGAAAGATGATAGGTCAGGATACCAAAAAAAAGTTTTCAGACCCTGTGGATTGAAAAGTTTGGAGTTACACCAGAAACAATCAGGTACATATTTTTGTCAAAACAAAATTATTTTTTAGCACCTTCTTTCATGGCTTTCAGAATTTAGGGTTTCAGAGAAAGTTGGAATTTTTGTAATCGGAGACTACGGCTGAATGCTACTCATCAAAATAGAAATTTAGAGACCAAGATCAGAATTTTTGGTTGGGAAGAAGGCCGGGCTTGATCAGACCCTAGTTTGGGACTTTGATCGGAAAAGTGGAAAATTAGGGCTTCTGCAAAAATTGCAATTTTTTGAAGTCTGTGACCACAGCTGAAAGCTCCTCCGAAAATTAAAAGTTTAGAGATTTGGATCAAACCTTTTGATTGAGCAGAAGGGTAGGCTCCATCAAACCCTAGTTCAGGATCCTGTCCAGAAGATCCAGAAGTTTCAAAGGCAATTTTGAGGGGTCAAATTTTGGAGATTTCAAAATTGAAGTATGCAAGTTTGATTATCTCAACGAGACACATCTATCCATCCATTCAAAAGTGTGAAAGTCAAAGATTGAATTTTTAGGGTTTCTCTAACAAACCCTAATCGAGCTCCAGATCTAGTTTCAGGGGGAGTTGAGGCTAAGGCCTTACATAAGAAGACTACAAGAAATCTCGACAGGTATGACTTAAGGAGATACAGGTATGTCTTAAAATCTAATTCTTGATTAATTTCATAATATGTTTGTCTTCATATTATTTAGGTTAGTACAATCTTGATTAATGTTAGAATTGTCTTATCACCCTAGTAAAAATATGAATGCATGTGAATGATAGAATACATTCATTTATTAGGGTTATATGATTGTACTAATGCACTGTGGTGTTGTATGAGGTTGATGTTGTCTTTTAACAAGATACAGGTACATCACAAAATACAAATCAAGTTCCATGACAACATGAAGACAAAGACTCATCCATAATCTTTGATCACATAGAAGTTCTACTTATGATGTATGTATGACTTTGTTCTATTATGCTTAACCTATGAGATATGTAGGTTCTAGCACAAGATCTCCAAATCATTGAAGAGAACAAAGAAGATATTGTTTAGGTATGTTAGACATAACTAAGCAAGTATACTAATCCAGGTATGTTTTCCTATATCATGCTAGAATCCTACCTTGTGTTAGGATCTTATACTGTTGTGTTGTTGATAATGATTATTCATGAAGTCATAGGTTTGAATAGTCATGGTTGTATGCATATTATGTTTCTTACCATAATTGATGATATGACTAACCATAAGAGCCCTATATAAACCTTGAATACTAATGCTTATTATTTCTGTTTGAAATGATCATTACTATACATACTTAAGATTATTGTGTTTTAATAGTATTAAGATTATATTAATGAATGTGTGATTATGTATGAGACCTCGAGGATAACACAATGATGATACTAATAAGCATGCATAGTGATGGATATAAGTTCAAGGACAGGTAATCCAGGAAGCAAAGATCAATAGGGAGCACACTCCAGTTGTTGCTGCAAGGAAGCAAAGATCAAGAAGGAGCACACTTCAATAGTTTCTGCAAGGATGCAAACATTCAGAGGGAGTTGACCACTTCTCACAATCCATATCAGAATGGAGTTGTAGAAAAGAAGAAAAGACTGAGAGGGAGTCAACCAAATAAACAAACAAAGATAAGTATTTGAATTGTCATTACTTGCATATTTTATTGTTTAAATAATATTGTTCAATAATGTATATATTGATATTCCTAGAATTAGGTTGTGTATTATGCATATTAGAATAGTTGCATTGATGAACAATATACTACTAATATACATGGGTAAGTGGCCTATGGCACTGTACAACATTCCATTGCTACTTATCTAGAATGAAACCTCTTTGCTGACATGCTGGGAGTTGTGCACACTCTTAACAATGTTCTGGTAGAGATTGGAAGGCATCTAGAAAGTTACGGGATATGGATAAATGTTGTATTGAAGCATTGGCTAAGATAATTGCATGACTATATGACATATTTCTTTATGTGTAAGAATTTGTTCTGAAAACTATGAGCTGTTTTCTAATCATGCAATTTAACTTGTTGTGTAGGAAAGATCGTATACCATCACCTACAAAAGAAGGACTACAAAATTTGTTCAGCAACAAAGTTATCTCTTGAAAATATTGAAGCTCCCAGGATCTAGGAATATTTCCATGATCGAGGAGTACTAGTTGATCATCAAGATGTTTGGGATGCAGTCCCAAGACCTGAAGAGAAGTCTGTAGTGACTTCCAAGAGGATCTACAAGATCAAGCATGCTACAGGTGGTAGCATAGAGACTTTTTGCTCCTGTAGCCAGATACACTTCCATTAGATCAGTACTTGCTCTGGATGCAGTGATGAAGTGGAAGGTACACCAGATGGATGTCAAGACAGCCTTCTTGAATGGTGTAGTTGAAGAGGAATTGTATGTGGAGCAACCACTCAGGTTTGAGACACATGATAGAGGAACACATGTGTGCAAACTGAAGAAAGCTCTGTATGGTTTGAAACAGGCACCCAAAACCTAGTATGGCAGGATAGATGGCTTCCTATCCAATTTGGGCTTTACCAAGAGTAAAGCGGATTCCAACCTTTACTGCAAGGTTGAGGAGGGAAATCTAGTGATACTACTATTGTATGTGGATGACCTGTTTCTGACAGGTGAGGATAGACTGATTGCCAACACAAAGAGGAAGCTAGCTTCCGAGTTCGAGATGAAGGACTTGGGTATGATGCACTACTTTCTTGGTATGGAGGTGTGGCAGAGTGCAGATGGAATCTTCCTTGGACAAGGGAAGTATGCAGTTAAGATCCTAAAGAGTTTTGGGATGATGGACTGCAAGGCCATGGCCACACCTATGGCATCGAACCTGAAGCTTTTGTGTGATGCTTCTTCTGAGTCGGTTGATGCTACGATGTATCGTCAGATGATTGGGTCCTTGATGTACCTGACGAATACGAGACCAGACATTTGCTTTGTTGTGAACACCTTGAGCCAGTATCTGACAAATCCGAGAAATGTTCACCTGGTAGCTGCAAAGCATGTTCTGAGGTACCTGAAGGGTACAGTGGTTTATGCGCTCAAGTATGAGGCGAATCAAAAGTTTAACCTGGAGGGTTATGTTGATTCGGATTGGGTAGGCAGTTCCATTGATTAGAAGAGCACTTCGGGGTGCTGCTTCAGTATGGGATCAGGTGTGATCTCTTGGTTTAGCAGGAAGCAATCCTGTGTGGCACTGAGTACAGCTGAAGCAGAGTATGTCACAGCTTGTTCAGCTAGTTGTGAGGCAGTATGGCTTAGGAAGCTACTGTATGATTTGTTTGATCTCCAGTTGAGTGCTACCTGTATATATTGCGACAACCAAAGTTGTGTGAATTTGTCAGAGAACCCAGTGTTCCATGATAGGTCGAAGCACATTGAGCTCAAGTTCCACTATATCAAGGATATGGTGCAGAGGGGAGCTGTGAAACTCCTGTATGTTGCGACAGACGAGCATATAGCCGATGTGTTGACCAATCCGCTTGCCAAAGTGAAGTTTGAATACTTCAGAGGGAGACTTGGTGTACATCAGATCGAGATGCCTTCCAGAGGGAAGTGATGAAGTCCGGAGACACAAATGCACACTGGGCCATTCTTGCATGGTGGCAGGTTAGTCCTCCCATGGCAGGATGTAAGGGCTGAGCCATTCTTACATGGTGGTAGGTTGGTCCTCCCATGGTAAGATGTAAGGGCTAGGCCATTCTCACATGGTGGCAGGTTAGTCCTCCCATGGTGAGATGTAAGTGCTGGGCCATTCTCACATAGTGGCAAGTTAGTCCTCCTATGGTGAGATATAAGCGCTGAAGCCATTCCGACATGATAGTAGGTTGGTCCTCTCATGGTCGTTGATGTAAGTGCTAGGCCTTTACGACATGGTGGTAGGTTGCTCCTCCCATGGTCGTTGATGTAAGTGATGTTAGCCTTTCCCAGATGGTAGTAGGTTGGTCCTCCCATGCTGGTGAGTGTAAGTGTTGTGAGCCTTTCACATGGTGGTAGGTTACTCCTCCCATGGTGAGTGTAAGTGTTGTGTGTGTGCATCTGGGTTGTGCTCCGTGGAATTTATGGTGATCTGAAGACATTGATGTGAAAGTTTGGTACACAGGTTTTGCAGAGGCATATAATCAGTCCTGAGATGCTCTTGCAAGTTTTGCCAAGGTAGTGTAATCAGTCCTGAGAGATCTTGCAGGTTTTGCAGAGGCAGTGTAATCAGTCCTGAGGTGTACCTACTTGATGGCTTGGTCGCAGATGATGATGATGATCATGTTGATCATGTGATGATATACATTAGTTGGATGTATGGTGAAGTATCAGTTTGATACTCTTTGGTCATGGATAGGTTGTGCAGTGGCATGTAAAATATCCTGAGAGATTCGATAGGTTGAGTTGTGAGCTCGTAAAAAGCCTAGGATGCTCTTGCGAGGTTTTGCAGATGCACGTGATGAGCCCTGAGGATTCCACAGTATGACCAGTGATGATGAAGACCTATAGGTGGTGGGCCTACATCCAGTATGAAAAAGGACTGGCTCTGTAGAACTTCCTATGACGAGTATATTCAGAGATTGATTGAGATAGCAGCAGCAGTGGCGATGACAATGATTTGAGGATGATGATTCGCTGATGATGATCCAGAGAAGAAGACTTGTACTAGCAGATCTGTGTCGAGAAATACCTTCCTAGTTAAGAGGGAGTGTTGATGTATATGTAACTTTGGAATGTATTTCATATATATATTTATTGTACCCTTATAGAGATGTGTTATTCCTCTATAAGGAAGTGTCGTCATTTGTATTGACAAGTTTCGCAAGTGTTTTAACTTGCCGATGGGTTATTAGACCACCTTGATGGGGTTGGCCCTGTATGAGTCATGTGGGTAAAAGGGTTATTAGACCACCAAGTGTGGGGTCGGCCCGGATTAAGTTAACCATGGGTTAATCTAGACATGTAGGCCCCATTAGTTTATTGGGCATAACAGAACAAGTATAAATAGAGATCGGGAGATCTCTATTTGATCATTCATACACACACTTATCTCATTCGGAAAGTGGCGCACTTGTGAGGAGGAGGTTCTGCTGCTAGGAGAAGACTATCTCTTGTACTTTGGTTGTATCATTGCTCTATCTATTTCTGAGGAAGTTATTGGGGTTTTTCACCTTTATGGTTTTTTCCAAGTAAACTTTGTGTCTCTTGTGTGCTTGCATTATTGTGTCCATGATTGATATGTTGTAGATATGCTGTACATGTTGTTCTCTCAGTTAAGATCCTAGATCAGATTGAAGTAAATTCTGAAAATCTAACAATTTTTTGAGTGGAAACAGAAAGGAACATCAAATACAAAGAACCACAATAATAAGAACATTCTTGAAATGGATTCATACAACTAGGTAGACAGAAACTCAGATGTAATTAGTGATGAGAGGAAGACTGCGGAAGAATTTTTAAAACTCGACAACTTCGTACCTTTCAAGCAGGTTCATCCTTAGGAGAAGCAAATCTCACTCTCTTTATAAAACTGTGGGGTAAAGATGAACAACCAACTCAGATGTAAATTAAAATATTTAATCACTTTAGTATAGAATGAGATGAATCTGAGTAGCCTCCATCCCAAGGAAGAGAAGGAGATGGATAAACTCTTCCATATTAAGATCTAGGTCAAGAAGACATAAGTGGATGATCTATTTGATTTTGGTTCATAGGATGGCCTCTGTTAATAGCCTATTTTTTATCACCTACTTTGTCATGAGCATCACCACCATTATAAATCAATTATGATTGTATTAGCCCCATTTCCATCATCTCCATCACCATATGACCTCAATAATATGACCAAAAATTGAACTTATGTCGTGAGTTTACCATAAAATTAAGATCGCTACGTGGAATTTCCCTAAAAATACATGGAACCCAATCACACTAAAATCCTCGAAAATTGCAATGGGGACACCAAAACAAAATCTGGTTACTATTAATTACTGTGCACCTTCCAAAAAGGTGTAGTGGATGAATGCGAACATTCCCAAGCCAATATTTCAAAATATAGCCTTTGATCTAGTCTCCAATATGTATCTCTGTCCTATTAAGTCATCAATGAAAAGGGATTATTCACATTGGAGCTAGATATAAGAATTGTCCAAATTATTTCCTTTAAATAAATCCCTCAAGTTCATTTGAAAATACAATTCATATCCACAGTAACAATGTTATGTTGTCGAGTTTCCTACCAAAAGACAAAAAGAGCCTTATACATATTTTTCCTTTCACCACTTTGGATCCTTCCCATATATCACGTGGACGGTAATAGAGAAAGGGACGGTACTTTGTTTGTATCATTGCTCTATCTATCTCTGAGGAAGTTATTGGGGTTTTTCACCTTTATGGTTTTCCCCAAGTAAACTTTGTGTCTCTTGTGTGCTTGCATTATTGTGTCCATGATTGATATGTTGTAGATATGTTGTACATGTTGTTCTCTCAGTTAAGATCCTAGATTAGATTGAAGTGAATTCTGAAAATCTAACAATTTTTTGAGTGGAAACAGAAAGGGACATCAAATACAAAGAACCACAAGAATAAGAACATCCTTGAAATGGATTCATACAACTAGGTAGACAGAAACTCAGATGTAATTAGTGATGAGAGGAAGATTGCGGAAGAATTTTTAAAACTCAACAGTTTCGTACCTTTCAAGCAGGTTCATCCTCAGGAGAAGCAAATCTCACTCTCTTTATAAAACTATGGGGTAAATATGAACAACCAACTCAGATGTAAATTAAAATATTTAATCACTTTAGTATAGAATGAGATGAATCTGAGTAGCCTCCATCCCAAGGAAGAGAAGGAGATGGATAAACTCTTCCATATTAAGATCTAGGTCAAGAAGACATAAGTGGGTGCTCTATTTGATTTTGGTTCATAGGATGGCCTCTGTTAATAGCCTATTTTTTATCACCTACTTTGTCATGAGCATCATCACCATTATACATCAATTATGATTGTATTAGGCCCATTTCCATCATCTCCATCACCATATGACCTCAATAATATGACCAAAAATTGAACTAATGTCGTGAGTTTACCATAAGATTAAGATTGCTACGTGGAATTTCCCTAAAAATACATGGAACCCAATCACACTAAAATCCTCGATAATTGCAATGGGGACACCAAAACAAAATCTGGTTACTATTAATTACTGTGCACCTTCCAAAAAGGTGTAGTGGATGAATGCGAACATTCCCAAGCCAATATTTCAAAATATAGCCTTTGATCTAGTCTCCAATATGTATCTATATCCTATTAAGTCATCAATGAAAATGGATTATTCACATTGGAGCTAGATATAAGAATTGTCCAAATTATTTCATTTAAATAAATCCCTCAAGTTCATTTGAAAATACAATTCATATCCACAGTAACAATGTTATGTTGTCGGGTTTCCTACCAAAATACAAAAAGAGCCTTATACATATTTTTCCTTTCACCACTTTGGATCCTTCCCATATATCACGTGGACGGTAATAGAGAAAGGGCCCTCCCTTGGGTTGGTTGTAGAGGTCCACTTCATCTACATCCCACACCAAAGTGTGTGCAATACATCATTCTTTTGTTAATACTAAAAATGCAATTATTTACATCGTGCTTTGTATATTTCTTTAGCCATATTTTCTTCACATTTTCTTTATGACGTTGCATGAATGTTAAGGGTTTGTTGTTTATTTATTTCCATTTCCATTTTAGACCTTATTGATCTAGTACTTAGGATTGCACAACCCCTAAGTAGATATGTAATACCCCCAACTCGACCCTTAGGATATATGAGCCTTTAATGTAAATCAGTGTACATGTGATGTATGTTTTCCTAGCGTGAAGCTCAAGGCCAAGGCCCCGCTAGTGAAAGCCGAATTTTATTTAAAGGGCAAGTATTTGATATTTTGATACCATGTGCTCTTAAGCCATGGAAATTGTAATAGGATGTAAATAAACATCAGGCAATATAAAATGTCCAAAGCTGGCTACGGAGGCAACGAATGAGAAGGGGCCACGTGTATCCACTAGGGAGTGGTGAGGGGGCTATGGGAGTGAGCCATAGGTTGCCATTTGTCATTATGTGAACCCATTGACTTCCTTAGGTGACATTAATGCCAATTGTAAGGAAGTGGTTGAGATTTCAGCCCATGACTTTGGTGGAGTATGGGCAGCCCTGAAATTCGTATGGGAAGGTATGGGCTCTTTTGACTTGTCCCACAAGTCACTCTACACCTTGGGGGTTGCTCCATCCTTATCCCCATTCCATTGTGGAAGTATGGGACATCTTTGCCCAACCAAAAACGAGCTCCCAGCAATGAGAAAACCAGAAATCGCGACTTGAAGGAAACCCACGTTTTGGGAAGCCAAAAACGTCCCGATTTGGTATTGGACAGAGAAATCCAACGGGGGATCCATTGGTAGGAACCTTGGGGCGAATTTGGGAGCAATAGCTACCCCAGAAGCCATGGGAAAACCCAGTTTTTGCAGCTTAGAAAACGAGTGACGGATTTGGGTTATTTGCTGAACGAAGCTGTGAGAAATCCGATTGTGGATGTGTGAATAGAGGATGGGATTGCTGAGTCTAGTTTGAAGGGTATGTGGCTCTGGGATTGAGCTTAGTGGACTAGCATCCTCCTCCATCTCCTATTACATGCTTGAGAAACCCAACCGTGTGTTGGCTTAGCATGGTTGTTTGAGTGAAACCCTGACTGTGAGTGAGCCATCTAGTTCCTCCTTAGTGGATACACAGCCCAGCTCGGGGGAGATCTCTCAGCTGAAAGAATACAGGCTGGACAGAGATCTATGGTTGGGTGGAACGTTGCTCTCACGTAGCCAGTCGTTGGACATCATCTTCTCAAGATAAGTGTTCTGTGGATTATAAATTATTCCTTTTTGCATTCTGCAATATGATAAATTGCCCATGGTTAATGAAATGAATTAATATAGAATCCATGCATGGCGTACGAATGAGATTGGGTCTCTGTACGTTGAATCATTCCTTGCTGTGATTGATATGATTGCAATTACTGTCTGTTTGAGTGCTTGTTAGCATGTTCATTCCGCTGTGTTTATATTGAAACGAATCTGCATATAGAAGTTTTAAAATGTTAGTCATTTGTGGGCAAAAATTATTGGGGCTAAAGTTACAAAAGCCCGGTATGTTGTTAATGTTTCCTTCCGGTGTTGTTCTATGGGGAAGGGGACGTTACAAGATACCTTTGATACATGTTGGTTCAAAACACCAACACCAACCTCGTAGAAAAAGATCTAGTAAACAAACTTGGATTGGAAGCTCTTGACCTTCCTCACCCATATACATTGGGTAGGGTAAATAATGATGTATATTTTAGGGTCACTAAGTAGTGTAAGATCAATTTTTTTGTAAGTGCAAACTATATCAATGAAGTGGAGGTATATCTAGTACCACTTGGTGTATGTGGTGTAGTGTTTGAAAGTCCCTACATATACATGCAGAGGGGTGCAACTTTCATGAGGAAAGTAAACCAATGTCACTTGATTAAGGACCGAAAGTCCTTATTCATTAATACACACAAGTAAATCCAATATCTCTCTAGTAATTTTTAACCAATCCAAGAAAATTATTAGTTCTAATAAGAATTTAATATTACTATTATTAAGAGATAATATTTGGGAGTTTAACTGGTAAAAGTAAAGGCATCTCTAGAGGGATGTGCTAAAGAGCATAAACACTATATGGAGGAGTTTTTGTCAGCATACAAAAAATTGTTCTAGGATCCTAAAGGGGATTCCCCCTAAGAGGTAAGTGGAGCAAAAAATACCATTATTTCCTCACTCCCCATTGTCAAATATTGGGTTGTACAGACAATCCAACCTAGAAGCATATGAAGTGAAGAAATAGTTGCAACCATTATTGGAGTAGGGAGTAATTGGACCAAGCATCTCACTTTGTGGGTCACTTATCATCATTGTACCCATGATGGATAGGACTTGGAGAATGTGTATTCACTATAGATATTTGAATAAGATCACCCTTAAGAATTGATACCCTTTACCTAGGATTAATGACTTGCTACATTAATATCTCAAATAAAGATACCATAAGGTATAGGTTACATTGATATCACCATGTTTCTCTACAAATGAACATCCCTATAGATATATTTCTTCAAAATGGAATATAGGTTATTCCCATATACAAACATATTATGCATTGAACCTATTTGATCCCATTTATGCTTATAAGACTTAATGGGTCAAGAAATTATAGAAATTGATTATCGAATCCCATAACTCACTTTCATCCCCTGCATCCAATTCTTCCAAATCTAAATCCTATGCTTTTACAAGTGCAAGTAAAACTATTATAGTAGTAAGATTCATAACTAGAGAGAAGATTTCATTAAAATCTATACCTGACTTCTACACATAGCCTTTTTCTACCAAGTGAGCTTTATAATGTTCCAGCAACCCATTATTATTCTTCTTTACTTTATACATCCACTTATTTCCAACAATATTTATTCTTATTGGGATATCCACAAGTTCCCATGTTTCATTCTTTTGTAATGCTCTCATTTCTTCATCCATGTATTTCCTCCATTTATATACATTCTTAGATTGTATAGGTTCTTGAAATGAACTAGGTTCACCATCATTGATTAACAAATCAAAAGAAGACTTCAAATCAAGAGAATAACTTTCTTGACATCTCTTGGAACATGTATATATTTTGAGTTTTGGCTGTTGATCTTGTTGTTCTTCATGTTGGTCAAAAGATTCATTTTCATATTCACTCATTTCTACCTTGACTGGTACAATCTCAGGTGTCTATTTTACCTCCTTCCTTTGCATGGATTTTTCATTAAAACAAAACATCTTATCTAATAATTACATTATGGTCAGCAGGACCTCACCATTTATACCCCTTTATTGTATTATCATTGCCGAGAAAAACACATTTCCTTTACTTTGGGTCAAGCTTGGACCTATTTTCTTTAGATACATGGGAAAATGCATCACAACCAAAAATATGCAAATGAGAATAATTAACTAGCTTACAACACCAAACCTACTCTGGAACCTTTCCATCCAAGGCAGTAGTAGGTGATATGTTAATCAGATACACAATTGTATTAACATACTCTACCCAAAACCCATCATCCAACCCAAATTTACTCAGCATGCTCCTTGCACATTCCATGAGTGTGTGATTCATCTACTCCGCCACACCATTTTGGTGTGGTGTATATGGAGCATTCTTATGGTGCTTATTTCCTTCCTGCATACAAAATTTCTCAAATTCCTTGGAGCAATATTCTCTTCCATTATCATATCTGAGGCATAAAATAGACTTGTCCAAAATTTTATCTACCCATTCCTTGAACTCTTTGAATTTATCAAAGGCATCTGACTTAATTTTCAAAAAATACACCCACACTTCTAGAATAATCATCTATAAAAGTCAAAAAAATATAGCACCATTTATGGACAGAGTAAGGACTAGTCCAAATATATTAGAATGAATAAGTTGCAAAAGTTCATAACTTTTACCAAGATTGTAGTAAACTGAACTCTCTTATGTTTACCAAAAATACAATGCTTTTTACCAAGATTGCAATAAACTAAACTCTCGTCTCTTTACCAAAAATACGATGCTCACACATGTCTAAATAACAAGACTTAAACCTAGAAAGCGTACCTCAATCATACAAAATTTTCAAATATTTTTCACTCATATGTCCAAGTCATTAATGCCACAACATCATTGCATCCAAAACATTATCTAAGTCTACTATCGTTGCATGCTTTGTCACTATATGACCAAATAAACGATACATAGTCCCATAATATTCTCCTTTTTCTACTATGAAAGATCCTTTGGTAATTTTGCATCAACTGTCACTAAAGGTAGAAGAATACCCCAGCTTATCCATCATCTTGAGAGAAAATTCTTCCATAAATATGGTACATGTAATACATCACGCAACTTCCTTTATCTTCCATTGTCTAGCTTGATCTTAATGTCCCCTCTTCCCACAATTTCTAAAGGATGTTCATCACCCAAGTACACTATTCCACCACTCTAGGCTTGGTATTTGACAAACCAATCTCTATGTGGAGACATGTGGAAAGATGCACCTGAGTCTAAAACCCAAGCATATAAAATATATCTTATGTTACTGAGATAGAAATCCTCACTCTCTTGAATCTATTGTACTAGCTTCAACTGATGGTTGATATGGTTTTTCATCCTTCTTTTCCTTATTTAGATACCAACATTCCTTCCTCAAGTTCCTTAGTTTCCCACAATTCTAGAACCTCCCTTTCTTGTCTCCTCTGGACTTGGATCTAGACTGTGATCTCCTTTGTTGACCCCCTTCTCTAGATATCCCTCTCAAAGATGATGCTTCACTGGTAGAGGAATCAAGAGACAATTTTTTCCTCAACTCTTCTCCCAAATGATCTGCAACAATTGAACCCTCCTTCATCCTCAAATGAACATTTTTGTATTTCAGTAAAACCTTATTTGTTGTTGATTTAGTCTCATACATCTTCATAATTTTCTCCAAAAGTGATTTTGTGGTCTTTTCTTTATCAACATTGAACAAGACAGAGTCTACTAGGTAAAGTTGGATTGTAGATATTATCTTTCTATCCATCTTTATCCAATCCTCATTTGTCCTACTACTCAATTTTTCGTAACCCCTTTCAAGGTTAGGGATTGGTCATTCTAATTAACCAACAAATCATCCACCTTCATCTTCCATAAGGAAAATTTATTTCCATCAAAGTTCTCAAAATCGAACTTGGTTAAACAACTTGTCACTATTGCAACCCCCACTACAGAAAACCATATATATGTGATTTTTCTAGGCTTTGATACCATATGTTAGTAAAAATATATATATAAAAATACGCAAACAAAAATAACAATATAACACTAGATTTACATGGAAACCTTGCTATACACTGGTAAAACCATGGGGCAATGGAATCTTCAATCTTTTATTATTACTCGACAAAAAACTTACAATTCTTTCTTTTATCTCTTATGTTACAATTCCGAGGGGTCACTCCCATTTTATACAATACATATGAGGGTTCCAAAAAGAACTAAAATACACTAGAAGGGTCAGAAATTTTCACCTAGGGGGATCCACTCCCAAACCCCCAGAGAGTAGTGGTCGTCCCCTGCACCACCAAAGATCTACAAGAAGGATATTAGATATTTGGATATTAGCTCCATCTCCTAACACTAACCTCATAAATCATGGGGAAACTATTAACAAACTTATTTTTCTCTCCTATGTTATTATATCCCTTCATCATAATAATACATCATAACCAAATGCATAACCCATCATCAATAGTACCTCCATCTCATTATGTGACCTCTCTCAACAAAATTGATTATCAAGAGACCTTTTTTCCAACAAAATTGGACCTTCTAATGCTAATTCATATTTTGGGCATACATATTGAGCTATCCCAATGTAGATAACCATGGAATTAAGTGTGATCCTAGTGCGAGGGAATCCCTAGAAAGTTGTGCTACCCATTGCAGCACTAGATTTGGAAGGGTCAATATTTTCCTCCAAAATTCAAGGCTTTTGATAACTTGCACAAAGCACCAGAATGCAAAAAACATTAATTTCGAGATGAAAATATAAGGATTAATAATAATTTCCCAGAAGGCTAGTTTTTCACCCAAATTTAACTCAAAGAAGAAGATTATTTTTCTAAATTGCTCATCCAAGGTATTGTAAAAAACTATGGGAGGTCACATTATTCAATTCCTATTCATTATATTATTCTATTGGATCCATTATCCATTCCATTCCCCCATTACTAATAAGAGTTATGAAACCACTCTTGTGAAATATTTAAATACAATTTCGCAAAATCTTTCATATCGCTTTCATAGGTACCAAGGAAAGTAACCTAGAGCATTCAAAGAAGAAAAGAACCCTTCCAATGAAATAGCTTAGAGACCACCTTCACGTCATCAAGTCACTCTCAAGTGTATTGTAATTGCCTTATTCATTGGAAAATATTAAGGTAAACTCATCCATTCTTATGTGAAATCTCTTCTATCAATGTTTATGAGTATATGCATGTTTTGTTATGGATTTTTTACATTGATTAACAATCATTTTCTTAGTTTATTCTAATATTGTCTATTTTCTAGGTTGCAACCCATAGATTGGGATTTTGCTAACCTTTATTGCACAAATCCACCAATAGCTAGTGAGCATGAAGCTCAAGGCTTCCCTTTATTGGAGTAACATGGACGGTTAACACTTGGCAAGATTCTTCAATCATTCTAGCAGCATGCGACCAAAGGATGAATGGGCCTTAGGCATGAATAGACCATGGATTAGGTATGACATGGACAATTTTAGATTGAGAGGATGAGAAACCTCATGTATCGGGATGAAAATAATAAGCATGAAGGCATGTGAAGGTCAATATGGGTGGGACATGCAAATGCTCCAATCAATGGTGACAAGGAAAGTTGACAACAAAATGGACATCAAAATTTCCCTATTTTTTTTATGTTTTGGAAAATATGTGATGCTTTTTGTTTTTTAATAATTTTATGAATGAATGAATAAAAAATATGGGAATGTTACGTATGAGAACACGAGTTCTTGATGACTGAAAACCATGTAGACTGTTCCTACATGGATGATTATTGAATGATGGCATTTTAATATTAGGGAGGGGCCCAATTTGGGTCTTCTTAGGGGTTGATGGAGTGGAGTTTTTGTAAATGAAAATGGTCTACTAATCATGCTAGTGATGAGAGGCCATCTATGAATTGTAAGAAGAGACCACTTGGGATTCCAAAGGGATGACCAACAAAATGAATCAGGGAAGAAGTATGTGGTTTTCTTTATGAGATGTTGGCTAATGAACTCCCGATCCTAAGGGGTAAAGCAGCATCGGTGACATAATATAATGGGTTATGATGGGTGAAAACTAATGGTAGTGGAAGACTAACTTTTGGCAGAGGCATGACTCAATGGGAAGGTTTGATGTGTTTTTTCCAAAGTAAAATAACCTGAAGGAGATCTTAGGAATGACTAGCTAATGAAACCTATATTCATAGTTGAGTGGATATACCTATTAATGAAAATGTGATCCTTTAGATGAAATGAAGTTGTCCATTCAAAATCCTACACACATGAACAAATACCATAGCATGGAAATTCTTGTGGAAAGAAATCAAATTATGCAAATGGTACTTAAAATGGATGAATGTACCCAAGGAAATGGCTGAAAATGAGGTCCAAATGAAGTTACTAGTGGGACAAAGTAGATGGCACCACAATGAAGAGCTCACTCTCCTAAATGAAATGGTGTGATTAGTGTGCCAAAGAGAGCTATAGAAATCCCAAAAAAGTTAATAGAAAAATAAAGGATTGTCCTATAAATCAGTTGGAGCTGACATTTTGAAATTCAACGTTACCATTTGTTGTTTGATGCCTCAAATTGATTTGAGCTCATTGTAGGAGATTGGACCAGTGGATTCCCTAACTAGTATTTTTAGGCTATTATTCATGCAATGCTCTTCATTTTTATATGTTTAGTTTTTCTTCTAGGGACCTTTTTAACCCGTGCACAATCCCATTAGGGTTTCCATAAGGTCGTGTGAGAATCAAAGGAATAATCATGCCATGTGGAATGCAAATTCCTTCAACGATCATGCCTTGCTTGGAATTCCAAGTGTTTGCACCACAAAATAATGTCACATGTCTATAAGCAAGATCATTTTCATGTGGCATAGCCAAATGGATGTTCTGCATGGAAAATATGTGCATTTGATCATACTTATAGTCACGTGTAGCATGGTTTTTTAGCTTACTTAGACATGCACAATGATCAAATAGTCAATTTTATTGGACAACCACATATGGCATGGTTATCAAGTTGAACTCATTGCATGAGAATGTCATGTGGTGATATTAAATAGGAAAATGCATGTGGTATGACTACCTAGTTAATATGTTCACATGTATTGAGCATGTGGTTGGTAAAATAAGAAGGTCACAACCTCACATGACTATTTTTAAAAAAGTCATGTGAGTGTGCTCTTTTTGGTTTTTTTGGATTTTTTTTAAACAAATAAGTTGAATTAGACTATTGCGGGTCTCTAACAAAGAGATGGTTATTGAATGGTGAGAATGTTACACCACCTATGGTACTAAAGTGCTTTGATTTTTTATGAAGGGGTCTAGTGAGGACCTTTTCATGAGTTGATCGACCTTTGGAGGCCTCAAAAGGATTTATTTGTGGTTGAATATCAGCAGGTGTCGCTGGTGTTGGATTTTGTACAACTTCGGAAAATATTATTCATTATATTTTATTGTACCTTCATTGTATTTGTTTATACCTCCTAAGGGAGAAGAACTTTATGTAATCAAATATGTAAACACATGAAAGAATCAATGCAAGCCTTGGGGTGCAAAAGAAAAAATAAAAATATTAAATTTAAATTATTTATTGCCCCCAGGTGAAGTTAACCCAGTTAGGGAATTTTCCTGTTTTGCACTTGTATAAATTGGAGGCTAGTGCACCTCATTATCTCATTAACTTACTTAGCAAGTGCGCATCACTTGGAGGAGGATGATTTCGCATCACTTGAAGTAGGAAGCTTAGTTGGGGCATCCACTTGTGAAAGACACTTTCACATTCTTTCTCCTTCTTTATTTGTACTTTGATCTCGGAATTATCATCTCTCTGCGAAGGTTGTTGGGTTTTCTCCCATTTTGGTTTCCCAGGTCAAACTCTGTGTTGTTGTTTTGTGCTTTGTCTTGCTTCTAGTGATCTTGGTTATGCATTTATGTTTTATGCTATGAATGTATGAAATTTAACATGGTATCAGTGCCATTCTAGAAGAATCCATTGCCGAAGCATTGTCGGAACCTGCCCAGAACTAGTGTTTCATCTTCTGAAGTCTCCAACCATTATTTTGGAGAAAAGAAGCTATAAGAATTTCGTTTTTTTCAAGGCACATCTATTGGTGAAAATGGAATTCAATTCCAAGAACTTTCAATTTTTGACCTAACTATGTGGCTGCAGGAGAATTAGGGTTTCAGTTTTAACACATCTCTCTCCACAGATTTGGACCAGCCCACCCTCTATTCAACTCTCCTTGGCAAGGCAAATTTATCTGTGGGTTCAGTTTTTCAAATTATTAAATTTCATTTTTTACCTAGCTCCTGCTAGGGTTTCTGAACCAAATCTGCAATCAAGATGATTAGGATGAAGGTTGAAGATTGTTTGGAAGGAACCTAAAACTTCATCTCCTGGAAGTCTAGGGTTCTTCTACTCCTAGAAGAAAATGATCTCTTGCTATATGTAAATGAGAAGGTTCCTGAACCAGAAACTGAAGAAGATAAATCCTGATGGAGGAAGAATGATGCTAAAGCAAAAAGGATTCTTGTATATTCAGTGAGAGACCATTTGGTTCCTCAAATATCATGAAAGAAGAATGTTAGGAAAATTTTCAAGACCATTATGAAGCTATTTGAACACACTAGCCTAAATGTATCCATGACTTTGAGAAACCAACTCTCAAATATGAAGATAGCAAAGTCAAAATCCATTGCCTCATACTTCATGAGGATCATAGAACTGCGAGACAAGCTCAGCACTAGTGGAGATCCTATTAGCGATAAGGAGCTTGTCCTAGACACTTTAAATGGTCTTCCACCATCATGGGAGTCCTTTATCCAAAGCATAAGTGGTATATCCAAACTACCAAAGTTTGACAAGCTTTGGGCAGATTGATCTCAGGAGGAGACCATGATTGCAGCACGTCAAAGACTCCATGGCTCTCAACCTAAAGAGACTCAAGCATTTGTTTCCCATGCCACTAAAGGTAAGGGAAAAGGAAAGAAGTTCCATAAACACCAGCACCAAGAAAGGAGATCAAGTCCCCACCAAGAACAAAAGAAGAAGAAGGATGTATCTCAAGTTCAATGTTATAGGTGCAGAAAGTCTGGACATTACACCGGTAGCTGTAGAGGCCAAATCAAAAGGAAGCATGAAGCATCCAATGCTGATGTAGAAGAAGATCATCATCACAAGAAGCATAAGAATGAAGATCACACCAAATTTCTATTCATATCAGCACTATCAGGTACTATTCCTACTACTAGCGACACTTGGCTCATAGATAGTGGTGCATATAGACACATGACAAGCTATAGAGAGAATCTTTCATAATTAATTGAGAAAAATTCACATCTCCATGTTGTACTTGGAGATGATGCAAATTACACTGTGACAGGATCTAGAACCACCACCCTTCAATTGGAATCAAATGATACATTACGCCTAAGTGATGTACTCTATGTACCTGGTATGAAAAAACATCTTGTCTCCATCTCAGCATTGGAGGACAAGGGATATAAAGTAGCTTTCTCAGAAGGGAAAGTCCTTGCTTGGCACATGAACTCAAGCATGAGCACAGCCAAATTTATTGGCATAAGAGAAGAGAGCTTGTATAGACTAAACACTTCTCTAGTCCAAACCCTAATACATGATGCTGCAAGTATGGACGAGTTATGGCATAGAAGGTTAGCTCATATGAACTATCGAGCTCTCCCAGTTCTGAAGAATATTGTGACAGGTTTTCCAGGGCTCCAGGTAGACCATGATGGAACTTGTAGAGGATGTGCACTTGGAAAGAATTCCAAGAAGTCCTTTCCAGACAGTGAGAGTAGATCCAAAGGGATTTTGGATCTAGTACACCTTGACTTGTGCGGGCCCATGGAAGTTGTGTCATTAGGTGGTTATCATTACTATATCACCTTTATTGATGATTACTCATGGAAGACTTGGATTTACTTTCTCAAGTCAAAAGAATCTGAGGAAGTGCTTAGCAAGTTCAAAGAGTTCAAAGCACAAGTTGAGAATATGTCAGAAAACAGGATCAAGATTTTGAGATCCGATAATGGTGGAGAATATACCTCTATAGAATTCAATGATTTCTGCAATGAAGTAGGAATTAAGAGGGAGCTCACAGTTCCCTACAACCCTCAACAAAATGGGGTTGTAGAAAGAAAGAATCATACAATTGTGGAGGCATCCAAAGCTATGATACGTGACCAGAGTCTTCAAATGTTCTTGTGGGCAGAAGCATCCATAACCGTTGTATATGTATAGAATAGATGTCCACATAAGATATTGAAGAACATGACTCCGGAAGAAGCGTTCATAGGTGTGAAACCAGAAGTGGGCCATCTCCGGATTTTTGGCTGTCCAATTTACATACATGTGCCCAAAGAGAAAAGATCTAAGTTAGAACCTTCAGGCAAGAAGGGTACCTTTGTGGGATATGGTGAGTTTTGAAAGGCTTACAGAATTTACATTCCAGGATCCAGATAGATTGAAGTCAGTAGGGATGTGACCTTTGACCAAGAAATGGCTGTTAGTAAAGGCAGAGGATCAGATATGGAGATCAATGATGAAGAAATGCTAGAACCTAAGGAGATGAGATCATCTCCCCATCCAGTTCAGAGGGAGACAGCAGAAAAGGATGAACCTATCAATCCCATAGATCCAGTTGATATCCCCAGAAATGTTGCAGGTCAGAAAAGACCTTGATGGGAACAATAGACACTGCACGATGTAGAGGGGCATGAAGATCCACAGCGCGCTTTCAGAGAAAGAAAAAGACCTCATAGGTTCTCTAGTTATGTGGCACTAATGAGCAACATTATTGATTCAGAACCCACTAGTTACGAAGAAGCATCCAAACATCAAGTTTGGAAGGATGCCATGATGGAAGAATATCAATCCATCATGAATAATGATATGTGGGAAGTTGTGCTGAGACCTAAGGAGAAGTCAGTAGTGACTTCTAAATGGCTATACAAGATCAAGCATGGAGCAGATGGCAGTGTTGAGAAAGACAAGGCTAGATTTGTAGCTAGAGGATTCTCTCAGAAAGAGGGAGTCGATTATGATGAGACTTTTTCTCCTGTGGTTCGATATACTTCCATCAGATCCATTATCGCAATTGCTTCAGCTATGGGATGGAAGTTGCATTAGATGGATGTGAATACAACCTTTCTCAATGGTGTTATTGAGGAAGAAGTTTACATCGAACATCCGGATTGGTTTATTGTCCAAGAAAAGGAGTCTCATGTATGCAGACTGAAAAAGGCATTGTATGGCCTCAAGCAAGGACCCCGTGCTTGGTATGTATGAATAGATGGATTCCTGGTGAGCTTGGGATTTTCCAAGAGTGATGCAAACCCCAACATTTACTACAAAGTTGTAAATGATGAGCCACTGATTTTGGTATTATATGTTGATGACTTGTTTCTCACAGGAAATGAGAAACTCATTGTATGGTGTAAGAAGAATATTGCCTCTGAGTTTGAAATGAAAGATATTGGAATGATGCATTACTTCTTGGGATTAGAAGTATGGCAGAGGTAGAAAGACATTTTCCTAGGACAATAAAAATACACCATTGATATTGAAGAGATTCGAAATGTTGGACTACAAGTCCATAGCTACTCTGATGGATGTGAATTGGAAGAAGTTGAGAGATTCTACTTCATATTCTTATTTGTTTGATCCCACCATTTATCGCTAGTTGATTGGGTCATTGATGTATCTGACCAACACCAGACCATATATATGTTTTGCTATGAATGCCCTCAATCAGTTCATGTGCGAACCAAGGCAGATTCACTGGATTGCTGCTAAATATGTGCTCAGATACTTACGTGACACTGTGGGATATGGATTGAAGTATGCTTCAAATGGTGACCTGATATTGTAGGGGTTTATAGATTCACATTGGACCGGATGTGTTGCATATCAGAAGAGTACTTCTGGATGTTGCTTCAGTTTGGGTTCTGCAGTTATTTCTTGGTGCAACAGGAAGCAGAACTCGGTAGCACTCAGTACTGCAGAGTCCAAGTACATGGTTGCTAGCATAGCAGCTTGAGAAGCAGTTTGGCTTCGTAAACTCCTGGTAGGATTGTTCGGCTAGATTCTAGAGCCGACCGTGATTCACTGTGATAACTAGAGCTGTGTGCAGATGTCAGTGAATCCTGTATTTCATGATAGGTCGAAGCATATCGAGATTAGATATCACTTTGTTTGTGATATGGTGTAGAAAGGTGCGGTCGAGTTACAATACATGCCGACAGATGACCAAACTATAGATGTTCTCACCAAGGCTCCTCCCAGGGTGAAGTTCGAATACTTTCGCAGAAGACTTGTAGTCGAAGAGAATGCATCCCTCCTTGAGAGGGAAATATGACATTGAGATGCTTGCCCTGCTTTGCCCTAGTTCCTTCTGTAGTCTAGTTACTCAGCCAGATATGGGAGAAATCGCATAGGTAGATGAGTAGGACAGTCAGCAATTGGTCGTGTGGTTGCACAAGTGCCTCTACAGTCCAGGTACTCAGCCAGATATGGGAGAAATCCCATAGGCAGAAGAGTCGGATAGTCAGTAGATGTTGATGTATATGTAACTTCGGAATGTATTTCATATATGTATATTGTACTCCTATAGAGATGGTATCATTCCTCTATACGGAAGTGTTTGTATTCCTATAGAGATGTTATTATTCCTCTATATGGAAGTGTCGTCATTTATATTGTAAGTGTCGTAACTTATACTTAATGGGTTATTAGACCACCTTGTTGGGGTCGGCCCTGTATAATTCATGTGGGTTGAAGGGTTATTAGACCACCCTATTAGGGGTCGGCCATGTGGGTCAAAGGGTTATTAGACCACCCTATTGGGTGTCAACCCAGTCAGCATTATGTTATGTGGTTAAGTTAAGGCCGACCTAGTAAAGGTTATTAGGCAAGTCAAGTCAAGTATAAATAGAGTGCGGGAGGCACTCTATTTCATCATTCTATTCTCTCTCACACTCTCGGGAGAGTGGCGCACTTGTGGAGGAGGTGAAGCTGCTGCTAGGAGATGTCTATCTCTTATGCTTGGGCTATATCATTGCTCTACCTATCTCCGAGGAAGTTATTGGGGGTTTTCACCTTTATGGTTTTCCCCAAGTAAACTTTGTGTCTCTTGTGTGCTTGCATTATTGTGTCCATGATTGATATGCTGTAGATATGATGTACATGTTGTTCTCTCAGTTAAAATGGTATCAGAGCTAGCCTGCAAGAAGCCATGGTATGGCATGTATGACACTTGTTGCAATTGCGAAGCTAGGGCTTGATATAGCAAAAACCGGTCATCATAGAACTTTTGATATAAATACATTTTAGCGAGGTTTCAGGATCTAAAAATAGTACAGGGAGAAGCTAAGATCCCCATGTACCTTGTGTCCAAAGGAAAACCTCTAATTTGTTGTACTTTGTGATTTATGATCTGTACAATATAGGGTTTTTGCCTCTTCCATATCTCAGTCATAAACCGGTGACCTTGGAAAAAAGGTAATAACTTGGTCTAGGAAGCTCCAAATGAAATTTTGTAAAAAGTGGCAGGTATTGCATGGACTATAATTTCTCAAGTAACTTTTTAGAGGCCGAAACTGAACCAGTGACACATGGCACGCCGTACAAGTTCGCTCTCCTATTTTATCCCATAAACAAGTCACGTTGCGACACTTGGCATAACTCTCTCTCAGAGAATCCATTTGAGGTTAGAACTGTGGGTTTGGAAAGATGACAGGTCAGGCTATCACAAGAAAAATTTTCAGACCCTGTGGACCGAAAAGTTCGGAGTTACACATGAAACAATCAGGTACATATTTCTATCAAAACAGAATTATTTTTTAGCACCTTCATTCATGGCTTCCAGAATTTAGGGTTTCGGAGAAAGTTGGAATTTTTGTAATCGAAGACTACAGCTGAATGCCACTCATCAAAATCAAAATTTAAAGACCAATATCATAATTTTTGGTTGGGAAGAAGGTCGGGATTGATCAGACCCTAGTTCGGGACTTTGATCGAAAAAGTGGAAAATTAGGGCTTTTGCAAAAATGGGAATTTTTGAAATCTGTGACCACGGCTGGAAGCTCCTCAGAAAAATAGAATCTTAGAAATTTGGATCGAACCTTTTGATTGGGAAAAAGTGTGGGCTTTATCAAACCCTAGTTCGGGGTCATGTCCAATGAATCCGGAAGTTGCAAAAGAAAAATTGAGGGGTGAAACTTTGCAGTTTTCAAATTCTGAATATACCGGCTTGATCAGCTCATCAAGGCGCATCTTTCTATCCTTTTAGAAGTTTGAAATTCAAAGTTTGAATTTTTAGGGTTTCTCTGACAAACCCTAATCCAGCTCCAGATCCAGTTCCTACAAATCAAGTGGATTGGGTTAATCCTAGAAGGGAATGGATTGGTCGCCTGCATAAGTGAAGAAGTTCCTATTTCAGAGGGAGATGAGGCTAAGGCCTTACATAAGAAGATTACAAGCAATCTCGACAGGTATGACTCATCCAGCTATGCTTTGAGATTTGTTCAGGATTAAGTTTATGGTATGTTTGTCTTCATGTTATTATGGTTAGTACAATCTTGATTAAATTTAGACTTGTCGTATCACCTTAATAAAATTATGAATGCATGATAGAAGATATTCATTGATTAGGGTGTTGACACTTATGATTGTACTAATGCATTATGGTGTTGTATGAGGTTTATGCTGTCCGCTAACATGAAAGGTACACCAAGAAAGACAAATCATGCTCTAGTTCAAGAACATATGATCATGATGACAAAGATTCGTCCATTGTCATGAATCACTTACAAGATCTATTTGGGAGGTATGTATAACTTGGTTCTATAATGACTAACCTATGAGATATGCAGATTACTAGCACAAGTCATTGAAGAGAACAAGAAGACATCCTGTGGGTATGTTAGACATAACTAGCTAACATACCAATCCAGGTATGTTTTTCCTATATCAATTTAGAATCCTACCTTTTGTTAGGATCCATTATATAAGTATACTTGATATGATTGGTTATGTTTATTCATAAAGTTAGAAATGTAAGTAATCAAGGGTTTATGCATTTTATGTCTCTTATCTTGATTGATGATTTAACTAACCAGAAGAGTCCTATGATCAAATAAGAATATGCATGATGAAAAGAAGACTTCCCTGAAACCTTGAATACTAATGTTTATTATCTGTGTTTGAAATGATCATGACTATACATGTTTAAGATTATTGTGTTTTGATAGTATTAAGATTATACTAATGAATGTGTGATTATGTATGAGACCTTGAGGATAACACAATGACGATACTAATAAGCATGCATAGTGATGGATATACGTTCAAGGACAGGTAATCCAGGAAGCAAAGATCAAGAGGGAGCACACTCCAGTTGTTCCTGCAAGGAAGCAAAAATCAAGAAGCAGCACACTTCAGTAGTTTCTGCAAGGATGCAAATATTCAGAGGGAGTTGACCACTTCTCACAATCCAAATCAAAATGGAGTTGCAGAAAAGAAGCAAAGACTGAGAGGGAGTCAACCCAACAAAAAAACAAAGATAAGTATTTGAATTATCATTCCTTGCATATTTTATTGTTTAAATAATACTGTTCAATAATGTATATACTCATGTTCCTAGAATTAGGTGGTGTATTATGCATATTAGAATAGTTGCATTGATGAACAGTATACTACTAATATACATGGGTAAGTGGCCTATGGCACTGTACAACATTCCATTGCTACTTATCTAGAATGAAACCTCTTTGCTGACATGTTGGGAGTTGTGCACACTCTTAACAATGTTCTGGTAGAGATTGGAAGGCATCTAGAAAGTTACGGGATATGGATAGATGTTGTATTGAAGCATTAGCTAAGATAATTGAATGACTGAATGGCATATTTCTTTATGTGTAAGAATTTGTTCTGAAAACCATGAGATGTTTTCTAATCATGCAATTTAACTTGTTGTGTAGGAAAGATCGTATACCATCACCTACAAAAGAAGGACTACAACATTTGTTCAGCAACAAAGTTATCTATTCAAAATATTGAAGATATTGAAGTTCCCAGGATCTGGGAAGAATGCCATGATCGAGGAGTACCAGTCGATCATGAAGATGTTTGCGATGCAATACCAAGACCTGAAGGGGAGTCTGTAGTGACTTCCAAGAGGATCTACAAGATCAGGCATGTTGCAGGTGGTAGCATAGAGAATTTTTCTCTTGTATCCAGATACACTTCCATTAGATCCGTACTTTCTCTGGCTGCAGTGATGAAATGGAAGACACACCAGATGGATTTCAAGACAGCTTTCTTGAATGGTGTAGTTGAAGAAGAAGTGTATGTGTAGCAGCCACTTGGTTCAGAGACACATGTCAGGGAGTCATATATGTGCAGAACTTGGTATGGTAGATAGCTTCCTATCCAATTTGGGCTTTACCAAGAGTAAAGTGGATTCCAACCTTTACTACAAGGTTGAGGAAGGCAATCCGGTGATACTACTTTTGTATATGGATGACCTGTTTATTACAGGTGAAGATAGATTGATTGCCGAAACGCAGTGGAAGCTTGCTGCCTTGTTCGAGATGAAGAACTTGTGGATGATGCACTATTTTCTAGGTATGGAGGTGTGGCAAAGTGCAGATGGAATATTCCTTGGACAACAGAAGTATGCAGTAGAGTTCCTGAAGAGGTTTGGGATGATGGAATGCAAGTCCATGGCCACACCTATGGCATAGAACCTGAAGCATTCTGTGTGATGCTTCATCTGAGCCAGTTGATGTCTCTATGTATCGTCAGATGATTGGGTCCTTGATGTACCTAACGAACACGAGACCAGATATTTGCTTTGCGGTGAACACATTGAGCCAGTTCTTGATGGATCCGAGAGGTGTTCACCTGGTTGCTGTAAAGCATATTCTGAGGTACCTGAAGGGTACGGTTGATTATGGGCTCAAGTATGATGCGAATCAAAAGTTTAACCTACAGGGTTATGTTGATTCAGATTGGGCAGGCAGTGCTGCAGATAGGAAGAGCACTTCTGGGTGTTGCTTCATTATGGGATCAGGTGTGATCTCTTGGTTTAGCAGGAAGCAGTCCTGCGTAGCACTGAGTATAGTCGAAGCATAGTATGTTGCTGCTTGTTCAGCTAGTTTTGAGGCAGTATGGCTTCGGAAGCTACTATCTAAGTTATTTAATCTACCGCTGGAGGCTACTGGTATCTTTTGTGACAACCAGAGTTGTGTGAAGTTGTTTGAGAACCTAGTGTTTCATGATAGGTCGAAACACATAGAGATCAAATATCACTATATCAGGGATATGGTGCAGAGAGGAGCAATGAAGCTCCTGTATGTTACGACGAATGAACAGATTGCAGATGTGTTGACGAAGCCACTAGCCAGAGTGAAGTTCGAGTACTTCAGAGAGAGGCTTGGTGTCCTTCAGATCGATGACACTTTGAGGAAGAAGTGATGGAGACATTTGTTGAAGCCACTCCAAGCATGTTGGAAGGAGGATCCTTCACATGGCTGTGGATGTAAGCACTGGATGATGAGCATCAGGATGATGTTCTAGTTTCTATTCTGTATGATCAATTGGATCATTTACATTTTATATGTATGCATCATCTTGATGCTGGATATGATCGATTGGATCATTTGTGTATGTATGCATCATGTCGGATGTTGGATATGATCAGTTGGATCATTTATATGTATTTGTATATGCATCATATTGGATGCTTGGACCATGTATATGTATATGTATCAGGTGGATACTGGGTATGATCAGGTAGATCATGTATGTTGATATATATCAGGTGGATACATTGTATGATCGGGTGGATCATGTATGGTGATATGTATCAGGTAGATACTTGGTATGGATCAGGTAGATGCATTGTATGATTAGGATGATCATGGATGATGAGCTTCAGGATGTTGCTCCAGATGACTTGCATTAGGACGATGAAGTGATGATGATTAGGATGATCATGTGTACATCAGGATGATGTATGGTGAGTATCAGGTTGATACTCTGTGGATGTGGATAGGTTGTGCAAAGGAAATCCTAGATTTGTTCTAGGTCACATCCAGTATGAAAAAGGACTGGCACTGTGTATCACATGTAAGACCTGGGAGATCCGATAGGTTGGGCTGTGTGCCCGTAATAAGTCCTGGGATGCTCTTTCGAAGGTTTGTGATAGTGGGAAACATGTAAGACCTGGGAGATCCGATAGGTTGGGCTGTGTGCCCGTAATAAGTCCTTGGATGCTCTTTTGAGGGTTTGTGGTGGGCTGCTACATGTAAGACCTGGGAGATCCGATAGGTTGGGCTGTGTGCCCGTAATAAGTCCTCAGATGCTCTTTCAAGGGTTTGTAGCAGAGGTCACATGTAATCAGTCCTGGAGATCTTTCCAGTCGTGCTTAGGCACATAAATGTTCCTGGGATGCTCTTTAGAGTTCTTGCCGGTCGTGCTATGCACATAAACGTTCCTGGGACACTCTTTTAAGGTTTTGTGACAGTCACATGTAATAAGTCCTAGAGATCTGGACTGGATGAAAAATGCCTCAGATGCTCTTTAGGGTTCTTGCTAGTCAAGAGACTCTTTTAAGGTTTTGTGACACATGTAATAAGTCCTGAGGACTCCACAGTATGGCCAATGATGATGAAGACCTGTAGGTGGTGGGCCTACATCCAGTATGAAAAAGGACTGGCTCTATAGAAATTCCTATGACAAGTAGATTCGAAGATTGATTGAGATAGCAACAGCAATGACGATGACGATGACTCAATGACGATTATCCAGTGGCGATGATCCAGAGAAGAAGACTTGTGCTAGAAGACCTGTGTCGAGAAATACCTTCCTAGTTAAGAGGGAGTGTTGATGTATATGTAACTTCGGAATGTATTTCATATATGTATATTGTACTCCTATAGAGATGGTATTATTCCTCTATACAGAAGTGTTTGTATTCCTATAGAGATGTTATTATTCCTCTATACATAAGTGTCGTCATTTATATTGTAAGTGTCGTAACTTATACTTGATGGGTTATTAGACCACCTTGTTGGGGTCGGCCCTGTATAAGTCATGTGGTTCGAAGGGTTATTAGACCACCCTATTGGGGGTCGGCCATGTGGGTCAAAGGGTTATTAGACCACCCTATTGGGTGTCGACCCAATCAACATTATGATATGTGGTTAAGTTAAGGCCAACCTAGTAAAGGTTATTAGGCAAGTCAAGTCAAGTATAAATAGAGTGCGGGAGGCACTCTATTTCATCATTCTATTCTCTCTCACACTCTCGGGAGAGTGGCGCACTTGTGGAAGAGGTGAAGCTGCTGCTAGGAGATGTTTATCTCTTATGCTTGGGCTGTATCATTGCTCTATCTATCTCTGAGGAAGTTATTGGGGTTTTTCACCCTTATGGTTTTCCCCATGTAAACTCTGTGTCTCTTGTGTGCTTGCATTATTGTGTCCATGATTGATATGATGTACATGTTGTTCTCTCAGTTAAGATCCTAGTGTTATCACACAAACTCTAGTTGCTATAGAGGGATATCCTAATAGGGACGGTAGAGGATGAGCAACCAGGAAGGTGTAACCAACAACAGTCAAGTCCTCTGTCCAAGGGACAAAAGTCACACCGGACAAGGGTGTAGTCACTTTAGACAAGGCACTTGGCCTAGTCAAGGGGGAGACCCACTCAATCGGTGAAGGTTGAAACTCAACAAATCAGACATCCTAAACCCAAAAATATGAATAAAGCAGTAAACAAGATGGATGAATAAAGGTGAGATTTATTCCAACCTAATAAGATCGGGATCTTGAAATGAGGAGATAATCTATGAAAGATGAAATCAGATCTAACACAAGTGTATTATGATGAATAAATGGAATATCTAAAGGCTGGAAACTAAATCATAAAATGAAAGATGACCAAAAGAGTGGCTGAAAGCTCTGCCTATGGGGGAATGAAGCATATAATGACTACTCAAGCATGGTAGAATTAGATTAAGTAATTTAATCACATCTTCTAGTGATTGTAGAGTGATTAAGTGACTGATTTAGTGCAGAAAAATTGGACCAGCAAGAAGTGAAATGAAAACCCCTAGGGGGATGGGTTAAATAGTGGAAAAATGGACCTAGGGCGGTCAGAAAAAAAAGCGTTTAAACTCACTTCCAGCTACTGCTACTTGGTACTCTAAGATAAAAAGACGTTACGAAGCAAATTAACGAGTACCCATAACCCCGAAACACACCCAACAGGATGAAAGAGAAAAACGTCCCCATGGGGCATTTTTGCCAAGTGGACTAGTGCCTAATCTATTGGTAAATGGAGTCGGAATCTAACCAAACTTAAGATATACGCTTTTAAGGGCAAATAATAAGCGGGTTTGGAAAGAAAATGGAATTCCTACGGTTAAATTTGTAGATTTTAATTTTTGTGATTTATTTTAGTGTTTTGCAGCTTAACATTCACAAGAAGATGAGAACAAGAGAGAGAAGCAGTGATAGCCTACCTGAAGCAATAGAGAAGAAGAGTTTGATGCTTAAAACAACTGCTGAAGTCCAAGTGTTGAGCAGCCAAGTGTTTTCCCTTAGTGTGTGGAGCAGCCAGATGACCAAGTGCACCCTTGTACCTTCCAGAGAGAGAAATGAATTAGAAACTATGGAAAATGACAAGGAAATGCTAGCAGATAAATGACAAATGATAAAGAAAAGTGAGGTAATAAGTATAAATTCACTTCCCTTTGTTGAAACACGGAGAGAGAGCCCAACACGGAGTTGCTGGCTCAAGACGTGCGCCCCCCCTCTAATGGTCGTTCCACCTGCAGATTCGTTTTGGCCAAGGATAGATAGAGACACCGCATAAAAAACTCAACAATACACCAGTAATATGCTAATAGTCAACATCAAACACTCAATCACTATGCACAAGAGGGTGACGAAATGTCTCTCAAGAGATCAATAGCAAATCTCAAAATGTCAAGAAGAAGTACAATGGAGAGATTCCATTCTCTTATAGAGATGGCTCACTATCAAAATAGGTTTCCCCCCAAAACGGAGGGTGGAGATCAATCCCCAACCATCAAAATCGAATGGTGGAGATGGCTCCTTAGAGGGGGGTGCGAATTGCCCCAAAAGAAGCGCACTAGAGGAGGAGAGGGGCCCATTGTGGGGGCCACACAACAATACAAAGGGGTTGGGGGGTGTCTATATGGGGTTTTATCCCCCCGACCACATACAACAAGGGCCCACATATAATAAACCATGAAATCGAACTCGCCAAGGTGGAGAAAAACGCCCCTCATGGGCAATTCGACCTCTAGTGGTGAGCTGGGTATTAGAGGGCCGCACAACATGTCAATATCACATAAAACACTACCAAAATTACCTTAGAAATTACCTTTACCATTGCCAACCATTGATTTTTCCATTTTGCTATAGTTGCCTTAGTCAAATTCTGATTTCCATGTAATTTCCGCTGGTTTATATGGCTAAAGATGAAAATTGGGCTTTTGACCCACTTTTATTGCCCGGATTGCCGAACTGTCTGCTGCAATGCGATCGTGGAGCCCAAAAGTAGTAGGGATGACCACTTGAACGACCCCGATCCATCACTTTGGCATTATTTGCCCCAAATCCACAATTTTTAATTAAAACAAGTCAAAATTGACCAATAATAATTAAAAATTTCTCAAACGGCTCAGTATTTTGCAATTCCAACAATTGCATGCTCATGTCGGATCCCTATAGATAATAATTGATCGAAATCAAAATACTGATCGTAACATTTTTTCGGGCCCATTTTTGGCCTAGTCAGCCAAGTTTGACCAAGTCAAATCTGGTCAACAATAGTGCTAGCTGAACCTGTATGCAAGCATGAAGTGACAAGGCTTAATTATACGAGTTAGTACATTACTAAGAAATATAATGATAACATGGTGATAAAAAATACATTAAATCCCGAAATAATACAAGGCCCTGATGAAGTGGGCCCACCACCTTCAAAAGACTAAGATGCTATGCACCTCTATAGAATTGACCACCTTGCTAACTCTAGGTGATGTGGACAACAAGGAAAAGGATATGGGAAGACAAGGATAAATATCATGCGACCCTTTGGACAACTCGGGAAAGCGGGGTCCACTGAGGTAAGTATGCCATGATAGAACATGGGGAAGGGCGGTGCCTCACAAATGGGTATAGTGCAGGGAAACCACCACTAATCATCTAACAAGTATCTCACAACTCACATCCGTATCCGAAGACTCCGTGAGGTTCTTTTCTAGAGCCGCCAAACTGGGTGTCCAACAAACCGTAACTTGAGACTCTAGGGGGCAATCTTGAGCTTGTCCCTTGCTCCTTCTCACCTCCTTGTCCCGCAGGACTAGGTGAGGAATAACCACTACAAATGCTGACATGTATTGATGACCAAAATCCACGTGTGTTCACAAACACATTGCATGGATTTTAAAATGAGTTTCATACTTAGCCCTTTTTTGGCTAGATTTTACAATTTACAATACAATGTCTTTTTTAGCCTAATTTACATTTCATTTCTTCATTTCTTCATGGCCCTCTTGGGCTACATACATATCTCAAAATATATAAACATGGTGCTCATACTGCAAAGGTAATGGGGGTGAGTAATACAAGCTTCGATGACCAATGGGGAGCACTTGGTGAGGCTACACAATCCTAACTGCATTGCAACATCGGGGGCAACCGACAGGAGAAAATCCCAGGTCTAATCGTGTATCTCACACACTAAAGAGTTGAGGCACAATAAACAGGGAGTCATGGAAAACTCAGATATTAGTGGGGAAAGGGGTACTTGGGATCACATAAGAATCCAAGTCGGGAAAGAAGTGTCATGGATGAGTCGGATGGGTGGAGAAAGTGATAATGGTGCTAAAGTCAACTATCAAGGGAGGCTAAGTGATCAAGTCTATGCCAAGTATGGAGGACATGAATCAACGTGCATATACATAAGTCTAACCGGAGGGGTGGACTGACATCACCAAGGGCCCAATCACATCATATCATAGCTAGATCACCAAATATATCATCTCATGCAAATTTAGTGTACTAAAAAGTATAAATGAGTCTAATCTACAACATGAGAAATAATCAACAATATGCAATACCTATTGCACCATATACCTGCTGCTACTAAACCTGTATCTGAGCTGGATCTCTGCTGAATCTGGGCACATAATAAACCAGCACTGTACTGTGATAATCTCGATCAAAACAAGACTAGGAAACTGTCTCAAATGGGCTTGTGTCAAATCCTGGCAAGGAAAGGTAACCCTGTGGTAGATGGTAAGTCCAATTTCCTGTCCCCTCTGATATGTATGCTAGGGGAAATCTAAACAAAAATTCCTCATCTGAAGGAAACTAATCTCCTGATCAAGAAAAAAAAGTACTGTGTGGTCCTCAGCCGGACAGTCTGCAGTATGGAAGCTGTTGCTGACATAAAATGTGATAACACCTAGATCAGATTGAAGTAAATTCTGAAAAATTAACAGTAGATGGTCGTGCCCTTTTGCTCGTCTGAGATCTCATCCAAGTATGGGAGGACCCCATTGGAAGATGAGACAGATAGGTAGCAAATTGTATAGCAGAGATGGTACAGCTGATAATCTCAGATATCCAGGATTGAGTGATTCTCTTGGTTCCAGGATTGAGTGATTCTCCTGGATCCAGGATTGAGTGATTCTCCTGGATTCACCGAAGGACTGGTGATGATGATGCACAGAGACTATGTGGACAACCTTCAGTATGCATAGAGATGATGGAGACAGAATGGATGTACAAGATGAAACCCAGATGATCGTGATGTCGATGACGACCGAAGAATACCTTCCTTGTTGAGAGGGAGTGTTGGATTTTGTACAACTTCGGAAGATATTATTCATTATATTTTATTGTACCTTCATTGTACTTGTTTATACATCCTAAGGGAGAAGAACATTATGTAAACATATGAAAGAATCAATGTAAGCCTTGGGGTGCAAAAGAAACAAATAAAAATATTAAATTTAAATTATTTATTGCCCCCAGGTGAAGTTAGCCCAGTTAGGGAATTTTCCAATTTTGCACTTGTATAAATAGGAGGCTAGTGCACCTCATTATCTCATTCACTCACTTAGCAAGTGCACATCACTTGGAGGAGATTGATTTCGCATCACTTGAAGGAGGAAGCTTATTTGGGGCATCCACTTGTGAAAGACACTTTCACATTCTTTCTCTTTCTTTATTTGTGCTCTAATATCATAATTATCATCTCTCTGCAAAGGTTGTTGGGTTTTCTCTCATTTGGGTTTCCCGGTTCAAACTTTGTGTTGTTGTTTTGTGCTTTTTCTTGATTCTAGTGATCTTGGTTATGCATTTATGTTTTATGCTATGAATGTATGAAATTTAACAGCTGGATCGATTCAAAATCTATTTTTGACTGAATTCTCAATCCATGGGATCCAAGAGGAGACTCACCCCTCCTTTGGACGGGTGAGTATGATTGAAAAATTGGTCATCTGATAATGTGGGGAGGATTCTTATGAGAAGAGGGATGGGGAAATTAATATCATCAAGAATAAATATTTGGTGACATGTGTGATTACCATTGTATTAATCAAGGCGTTGGGTTCCACTACAACCAATAGAATCTATGGGGGTCAATTAATATTGGTGGAGAGGGCCATTGAGGGCATGGATATTTTATGGTTCAGCATGATGCTAGCCAACATGAGGCCTAAACTAACTCATTGTTTCAACGAGGGGAAACGATAGTTTATGTATGGGACAACTATGTGTACATACTTATTCAATCAATTACTGACTCTAAGGCCATGAGTGTTGATTCCTATGTGGGGGCCACGGGATCCCTAATATGCACCACTATGTGACTTTGATGCCCTAGAGAGGATGGGGTGAGGTAAGGAATATCTTCACACCGTGTACCTGGTAGTGTGTTTATAGATAGGTTAGGTCCTATGGATATGTACCCTTACTATGGAATGGATCTACATAAAAACCTAGATCTATCTCGGCATCCAATTCAAGGGAGGGGGGCCATAGGTGAGTAATATCTATCCTTATCCTTTTCATTTGTTATTTTGGCATGCTTTAGCTATGATATGTATGATATACTAACATATGACTTTTTTTTTCATATAGATATTTCCAATATCAACACCACCACCAGTAGGTAGGCAATTAGTAAGAGGTCCCTATCCATCTAGTGCAATAGAGGGAGGGTAGGATGGACAAGGTTGGCGATGACATTCATCGACATGATGAGCTGAGGGTGGAATACCTAGAAAGGGGTGCAAATGCAAATATTTTGGAAAAGTTGTTGGAACATTTTGATATGTTTTTATAGGGAGTTAGTTACCATGGATGGGTTGATCTAAATGATTGTTAGTTAGCAACATATGTCATGGATCCAAAGGATGTTAGTGGAAAGTGGTGATAGCTATTGAGGCAATCATATATGGTTGAGCAGGTGATCTGAGATATTTTCTTAGGGAATGGAAAATAGGAGCGCCAAAACCACTAGCCAAGGACGTAGCACCCCTAGATATAGATCCTAATCCTCCACAAGAGTGAAGTATGTTATGTATTTATGAGATATAGGCCATGTTATGCCATATTCTTTGGGAATACTTTTTAAATTATTTGTTTTCTATAGCAAGTGATATATTCCAAACTACTGTGGCTCATTTATGCTTCTTATTAGACCTTCCGTATGGTTCCCGTGATGCGATGATGTGATGATCATGTATATATGCTATTTTCTACTTGTATATCTTGACATATGGTGTATATTGATGATATATTATGTTGGAATCTTATTAATTTTGACAGGGGGGGTGAATCAGTACTAGCACAGTTATGAACCATTTAAGATTCTTATCATACTTAAATTGGAACTTAAATTATGCATTCACATAAACAATCAAATTCATCCACATATGTGCAATACATAGAACACACATATTTTTACGTGGAAACCCAAACGAGAGAAAAACACAGAATTCTCTCTTATAATATAAAGATTACATTCATGTAAACACCAACTTCTGAAGTTCTCCAGCACCAACAGTAAGGAGGAACCAACCCCCTGGTTTTATAGGAATTGACCTAAAGGAAGCACTGACTCCCTTATTTACCCACTTCAACTAGAAGGAGGCAACAACCCTCTGTTCCTTTCCCCGTCCCACTGCCCTGATATGTCTATAGAAGATACTTCTTTGTTGTTCTCCTGATCCGCGCACAATCCAAACTAACTGTTGTTCATTTCGTTGTGCACACCTTCTGTATGTTGCGACATTGCTATCATTGTACTGTATCATACTTCACTTTACTTCATCAAAATTACACACTTGACTTCATACTTCACAAACTGTGTGCTTCTTTGTCATACATTCTGTTTCTGCGCATCTACAACTCAACTAATACTGTGCATCATGTGTTGTGTTGATGTTCTGACTTCGCGCATCTGTAGCAGATATGTTGTATCATCTTGTACATTACCAATTGTGCTTCAAGTCTATCTCCACGCATCTATCTTAGAGTATATGACTTTTTGCGTATTCCCTACGATACTGTCTTTGTTTTCATACACAATTGGCTCATCATCTCGCGCATCATATGCATAGTTGCATGCCTGTCTTCACGCAACTGTCACAAATAAAGTAAATCATTCTACGCACCATCAACAATTATGTTATTATGTCCGTGCACACTTGGCTCTCTGCTAGAACATGTTGTTCCAGTTCCACGAGCCCTTGATTCCCCAAGAATTAGAAGCTTGTTGAATATATATATTCCAGCTTCAAGCTTACTTTGCTCTCCAACTTGTCTTCTTATTTTTACTTTTCCTATGCAGATTGTATGTCCACAAGTTCGTCATAGCATCCCTTCTTCCTTGTATTACGGTTAAGTTAAATTTATGCTTCTGCCACTTGTCATGTTCTGTGCCACTGAGGTGTCATCCCTTGTGGGCCTTGTGCATACTTGGTCCTTTTCATTGTGGGTCTTGTGCACTTTGGAACCACTTAGTGTGCAGTCTTGTGCCTTTGAAGTACCATTTCTTGTGGGTCTTGCGCACTTGACTTCTCTGACCACCTCTTTCTTCTAGGACTCTTGTGCGCTTCAACAACTTGTATACTTCTCCCTATTAGTGAGTCTTGTGCACTTCTAGGACTTGCATATCGATCCAATCACTCCATGCTACCGAACCTCTTTCACACTGCTAACACTTGTCCTACCATCTCTTTGGCATTACCTTTGACTAGATGGATGGGGACTTGCGCACATATCTTATGTACTTCTTCAAGCTGGATGTAATTCTTATGTATGTTTTCAAACTAACACAAGGATACTGATTCCTCTTTGACATTAGTTGACATCAATGACAACCATATTTCAACAATATCCCCCTTTGGCATTGATGTCAACACCTCATGAAGTTGTGTATGTCAATACCTCATGAAGTTGTGGTCTTCCTGTTTTATGTTTGCAGTACTTCACTTGTGTGTACTCCCCATGTGTTTTTTCCAATTTGAGCATTTGCTCATCTACACATATTGTTGTCAGTTCTTTTTTAGTGTCTTTCATTTTTGCATGGATATCTTCCACTAATGCATGCTTCATGTTCATTTGCACGGCCTTCGATCAGTAATTATCAGTTTTTTTCATCTTTGCATTGATCACATGCTTCATGATCTTTATCCCCCTTTGGAATCAATGGAAAAGAGGTTCCTACAATGCGCAATTTCAAGTTCTTATTTCTTTTATTTTTCATTATCCTTCATATGTCTGCTTGCATTGATTACTCCCCATGTACTTGTGATTCATTCCCTTCCTTTTGCTGGAGTTGTTGCGCCAATAGGTACACTACTTATGTATATGTCTTGATCTTTTGTTCCCATCATATTAATCATTCACACTTCTTCATTCCTTGATCAATCTTCATGCCATCTTCCCGTCGCGCTCACTATGGAAATTACAGAGTTCCATATGATTTTGGTTTACATTATCTTCTGTGTTGATTTCTTCTAGAATCCAAACCTTATTTTTGTTGCATTTACTGCACCATAACCAATCTTCAACACACATCCTGACTTCGCATCTCTTGTAACGACATCCACATATTAATTCTTAATTTCACACATATTTCCATTCATCATCTAGCATGGAAACAAGTCGATGTGACTAATAACTCGTGTGAAAAAATCGACATGCCATTTTCATACTTGATCCTTTTAGGAAACATTATTTTGGTCACACAGACCAATGAATTGGATTTCCTCTTTTTTTCCTTTTTCCCAATTTCATTAACTCGTGCAATAAATTTTTGCATCTCCATAGTCAGCTTCGAATCGTGCAAACATGAATTCCATTAAACTTAATGTCTATACAATTTATTTTCATGTGCGCAAAGAACCACCTCCTAATTCTATAAATGAGTTGTGTATTACCTGGTTTACCATCCTTGCTCATTTCCTGACTAGTTGTTTTGTGTGTCACGATCATTGAGTTTTTCAACTTCATTCATCATGTCTTCCTTCTTCCATAGGTTCAATGACTCATTCAATAGTCTTCACTTGGTTGTTTAGTTGCAGCAAGATGAGCTCACACGACTGAGAGTGGACATGGGCATTTGGAAAGCCCAATTGAAAGAGTCCGAGTTCAATAATTGGTATGCGCAATCGCAGTTCAATCACAACAATGTTGAGGGATTATCTAGTTTGGAAAAGCGAGTCGAATTCTGGAGAAGAAATAGCAACAAATCCTTGACTTGTTGTACCTAATTAGGAAAGAAAAATCCACTACCAACGTGTTGTCCTCAACTCTGTATCTTTGTCCACTGTAGCCATCCTTTGAATTCATCGAGCAAGCTCTGATGGATTTAGAACTTCATATTTCAAAGCATCCTACCAGTCATGATGTGGAATTATACCTTGATTTGTGGCTCTGAATTATCTTTGTAATTCTCAATTATGTATGATACGGATCCCATCATCGCCTTTGAACTTCAATTGACATTAGGCATTAGCATGCTACTTCCTTGAACTCTGAATATGTTTTATGTGACAGAGGTCTCACGTAATTTTGTAAAGAAATTTGTTTTGAATATAATACAAACTTTGTTTAGGTATCTACGCGGACTAATGTTTGTTCATTAGCAATACTCATTTGTACTCGTCTTTCTTTTGTTACATGTATGAGCACTTTGTGTGACAATTCAATTTCAACGCAACCTCTACAAATAATTGAATATATGTACATTTCGTTTGCAACACTACATTGATGCGACTAAATAACAAACTTCAAATGACTTCTGACTGCAACTAATACATTCCTTGAATTCCTAATGAACAGTGTGTTGAATTCAAGGATCTCCCTTATCCTTTCAGAAATCAGCAAGATGGGAAGCAATCACTTGATGCTTGTGATGAGCCTGGGTCATTTGTTTGAGTATATTTCCTTACCCACTTCTTCATATGCCCGCTTCCATTTTGATACCAACATGAGCAAATTTGAACAGAAAATACGACAGCATATTTGTTTGAATTTCGACAACACTTTGTCTAAGATCCGAAAAAGTTGTTTTTTTAAACGTCGGTGAAACCTCGTCAGATATCTGACCAACACAAAACTCGATCGGATATTCGAAAACAACTAGTTGAATAACCTACACTTTTTGTATCCAACAAGTCGAATAACTGACAAGAGTGAGGTCAAATATCCGACAACAAGGAGGTTGAATATCCAACAAAGTATTCATCTCAACATGTCGAATAACCGAAAACAATGACGTCGAATATCCGACAACATATTCATCCCACCATGTCAAATAACCGACACCCATGTTGTCGAATATCCAACAACAGTCAGGTCAAATATCCTTCAAAGTATTCCTCCCCAATTGTCAAATAACTCACAAGCTTGGACCACAAGCTGATAACAAAATATGACGACGTTTTTCGTTGGAGGTATAGCATACTCATCGGATTATTGTTGTGTGGGAATTAGATATGCAATGGATCCTGACCCCAATATCCAACGAATTTTCCGTCGGATGCATAGAAACACCATTGGATCTCTATTGTGGTGTCGTCAGATATTCGACGAGGTTGAGGAATTTTTTTTTTTAAATCTTGCATATTTTTGAGTTGATTCTTCGAGATATTGTAGAATCTTACCAATTTTTGAGTTGAATATCCAAATGCACTTGGTATATGATAGAAGGTTTCTTTTCTCAGTATTCATGGAAATAACGTTTCTCATTATTGTTGGACTTCAAGTATGGTCAAGCTAGGGCTTATTGTAAGTTGTCATTTTGAATACATTTTTTGTTCTTGTAAAAGAAGGGATAGATAATGTAATTAGTTTGGCCTATTTATGGTTGTTTGTTTATTTTTCCAATTAGAAAATGATCAACCTTAGATCAGTTTTAGTAGGCATGAGTTACTGCAGGTTTATAAATGAATGCAAATGTAAAGGTAGGTAATCCTAAGAAATGCATTTGCAAATTTTCAAAAAAAATGGTTTTGGGGAAGTTATTACTAAAAGTAAAATCTCCTTTTATTTTAGCATGTTGAATTATTTGTGGTTTTGTTTGATGTGGTTCATGGTTTTATGTGTATTGAAAAAGAAAATTCATTTGAATGCTTAGAAGGCTTTAAGAACATGAAACCCCATATATATAATACAAACTTAGAATAGTCTATATTGGTCCTAAATGTTTAGGGAATTAGATGGAATGAATGGCAATATTCTCAAGATGAGAATTAGGCTATTGTCCCATAGTATTTTTCGATTAAGCTCAATTTTAATTGAGGAATCAAGCCATTTTTTTGTTAGACACATTCTACTAGTTGACAAGTAATTATGCACCCAGTACTGATTCTATTGAAATATCTTATCTCCAATGGAACAAGGGGCATGTTTGTTAACATGCAACGAAGTTAGTTGATCTAAATGGATTTTGGTGCAGAATACCCTTGGCTACATAGAGATACATCTAGTGGATGAAATTACCTATCATGGACAAGTGATGTAAACTTAGGAAACCTATCATAGTAACATTACCTTATGGATAAAGGGGTAAAGAAATTTTATGGTCACTATTTTTCACCTACAAAAGGGATGGTTAGATTTAGAGAAATACACTATAAGATTAAATACAAATAGAAACTCCAGGATTTTAAAATGGTAACCATACATACCAATGAAAAAGAAGTGCCCATGGTGAACAACAGTGGAATTTTCTTGCGATCTAAGTCACCTAGAACTAAATAGAGATATAGATTTAAATAAATTCATTTTAGCATTTGTTTGGAAACCAGCCTTAACTGAGTTTTATAATAGTCTATTGGTTTTCAACATTAACCCCATTCTACTTACAATTTGCTAAGTCCTAATATTTTTCTAATGTTCAATGAACCTTTCCAAAAGTATGTAGCATATGTTATATTCCTATAGCCAACAATGAAGGGTTGTGCCTAATAAGAATCATTATATCTAGACTAACAACCCCACATCTAAGATAAAAATCATAAGCCTTCCAATGCCTGCGATCACTCGTTTCATATGCTAATACAATAATACCCCAAGGATTGTTTGTTGGAGTGTTGTGGTGTGCAAGATATATTATTCACCTAATGCCAATTTCTATTTGCATGTTCACATATTTATTCATTTAAATTTATATTTGTTTCCCTAAAATTTTAGTTGGTCAAAAGAGAATATATGTCAAAAAATAAATCAAAATCCAATTAATTAAAAAATTTGTTAGAAATTTATTACAAGTGACACAATAGAGAGATGAATGTGTATGGTAAAAGTTTAAGAATACATAACAATATACAAGAACACTTGTTGGGAAGGGCCCAAGTTGGAAGAGTTGCACAAGTGATGAAAAGTGTGCATTGCGCCTTGCGACAAGGCATGGGGGAAGTTTTGATAATTGCGCATGTCACGCAGCGACATTAGTTAAGGCAGGATCGTGCAGTACGTTGGTGCGCAGGATTGGCGCAGCAGCTATTTTTGGTAAGAAATATAGGTAAAGGTCAGACAGGGAAATGACCTATTTTGGGTAAGAGACACGTGGAAGGCATGGGAAAGAAACCTGCCAAGGAGAACAACGGCAAGTAGTTGAGAAGCTAGGCCACTACGTTGATGGCGATAGGAAGGCAGAAGGAGTGGAAAGGGACAGGCCACGATGCAGTTGTAACCGTTTTGACGATTGCAGCTGTCAGACGAGTGTGTGAGCCACGAGTGGCCCAGCAGGACAGCGTGGAGCAGGCAGAGCAAGATGTCAATGGTGAAAGCTAGGGTGGCAGTTAGCCACGCTAGTTTTGGAAACCTAAGGGTTTCATCCTACTAATTGTAAAGACACGACCCATGGGCGTGATCTATACATAAGGCATTTTTGTATGGGAAAGGGTTAGCTCTTCATTGTTGAACATTGTTGGAATCTTTGAACTTAAAGCTATTGCAAAGGCCATGCGGCTGTGTACGCAGAGACCTATCTGAGAGAGAAGAGAGTCTGCAGCTGAGTGTGTAGACTAAGAACTGTTGTACCCTTCCCAAACACTAATTTAACAACAATTCTTGTGGATGTATCCTCCATCCGGGGGGTGAACCACGTTAAATCTTGTGTAGTGTGATTATTTTTGTGTTTCGCAACTGTTCATTTGCTTAGCATGGATGTTTAATACCATAGTTGTCTCTTATATGATTGATTTTATATGTATTCGCTGCAGGAATGATGGGAATAATATGTTAAGTAATGCATGTGTGGATGAATGTTAAGTATTCAACACTTCTAAGTCTTTGAATATATGAATCTATTGGATAATCACATAGTTGAACATTGAATTTGAGCGCAGCGTTGGAGTGCGTAGTATAGTATGTCTCATTCATCTACATACACCATAAAGATAATAACCTAAGTATTTTTGAATGAATAAAGATTGTTAAGTAAGATTGAATAGAGCTGATCAAGTCTTGAAGTAGCCGCACGGTCTAGTTGACGCACTGTCCCATTGTAAGTGTTGTGAGGTAAGTTGTTGATAACTTATCATCGTAGCGCTGAAAGTATTCCATACCGCATAGTCCGTGGATATGCTGGTTGTGGAAGTACCTTAGCTTGTCGAAGTACTCGTCGTGAAGTAGCACACTTTGCGCAGTCTTTTTCCCACAGCAAGAGTCCTTTTTATCGCATTGTCTATCACTTTGACACCCGCATCACTAGGTTGTGGAAACCTGGTTCTGCAACCACCCCCTCAACTTCGCCTCGGGTAATACCTTAGGATGCTCACAGCCTATTTCCGAAAGGGCCAGTGAATAGGGGTTTTGTTGGTTCCTTGAACTGCGAAGTACCTAGGTCTACATTGGAAACCTCTAGCTCAGTTATATATGCCAACAAATGGTTTTGTTGCTTGGCTAAGACTCAGTGATGCGATAGTGTATTTGGAAAGTAATGTGTGACGAATAATCCTAGTTCCCATTGGGTTCAGACAAATGGCATTCCGAAAAGAAAGAGATCTAGGACTGGTGTGATAAGACCGAAAGAGCTTTTGCAAAGAAAGAAAACAGACATCCGCATCTCTCCGATGTAGAGTGGTTGAACAGATATTTGTGAAAGACATTCACAAAATTTTTTGGGCTTCATTTGGAAACAAGCTGCACGAGTGGATCTCGCGACTCGTAGAAAAGAAAACCTATTTTCAAGGAGGAGTACCTACAGAGTGGACTCCAGAGCTCACTGCGTAGCTCAAAGAAATAGATAGCCCACTGTCGCGAGCAGTCGACTTCTGCGTTGATAGCATCTTTGAAGGATTTATAACAGAATTTGCTGTAGACACGTTGAAATCCTACAGCCAAGCTGAAGCATACTTTTTCGAAGGATTCAGAGGTAATCACTTGAACAATCTTAATCTAAAAATTAAAATGCTTTTAGCTGAGAAAGGCGTTTTAAGAATGTAGTAATATTTTTTAATCTGTCATGGTAGAAAGTATATATAGTGACTTTGACAAAGAAACCCATAATATGAGAAGTGGAAAGAGATATAAGTTTAATAAAGAGAAGAATCCCAAAGGACCTGGACTCCGCGTGAATACCGAAATCCCATGTGATCTTACCAATCAAACCGCGTCGTCATCAGCCACCATCCACCCTATCATGCCTCAGAACCCGCTGGTTGCAAATACCGTGCCACCCCTATCTCAGAACCCACCCGCTGCGAGTGTAGCACAACCCACCCTGCAGAACGTCGATACTGCTAGCACCGCAGGCACGGGTGCTCGGACCATCCCCACTCAGACTATTCCAGTTCAGAATACCCAGCCTCAGAATATTCCAAGTCCCGCCTTTATTTTTTCTGCTCAGAACTCCACACAGAATCAGAGCACTACTCAGGGTGTCCCACAACCAGGAAGGAGAATGATAGATAACGATATAAAACTGTTCATATTCAAAGGAACAGGTCTAGAAGATCCTGATCAACACTGGTTTCTATGTGAAGTCGTATGGAGTGTAAAGCAAGTTCAGGATGATGCTGTGAAGAGAGCGCAGCTCATCACTAATTTCAGAGACAGAGCATTACAATGGTTTATGAAATATTCTTAGGCACAGCCGAGAAACCTAACAGAAATCAAGGCTACACTCGTAGCCAAGTTTCAGAAACCAAAATCCGAGTCGCAGTGCATAACAGAGTTAAAAGAAATTAAGTAGAAACCTACCGAAACGGTCTAGGAATTTGATCAAAAATTTAAGACATTATTGGACCAAGTGAAATTTTTTATAGCTCCGCAACATCACCAGGAATGGTTTATTGTTGCATTGTTGCCTCACATCAGACAACCATTGATGAAGCAAAAGGTTGCATCGCAGGCAGAGGCCTTAGAGATCGCGATGAAGCTAGAGGCTTCACCGATCGGTGAGAGTAGTTCTGGGAAGTATCAGATCCATAACCAGTTGACCACCTTAACATTAGAATTGCAAGGTATGAAGAATGGAAAAGAATAGAGATATGAATAGAGACACGAAGTTTGGTGCACAGGATGCAAAGGAGCGGGCCACACTAGAGAACATTTCCCTCTATTTCAAGATTATTTTAACAGTGGTGCGCCAAACCCAATGAATCAGAACCAGGCACCATGGTGTGAAATCTGTAGAACCAGAGGACCCTGACTTGAGGACTGTTACCTAATACAAAAATATGTAAAAACACCTAAAAACTTATACTGCAATTTCTGTAAATCAGTTGGACACGATGAATCCAACTGTCGCGCATATGAGCTCATGAAAGAAAGAAAGCAAGATATGGAAGTGATGTGAGGTGCTGGAATGTACCGCGTCCAAGAAGAAACTCATCCAAAACAAGAGAATGCCCACTATGATCAGGGTGGATAGAGAGGCCGTGGTGGTGGATACCGCGGGAGAGGAAGAAATGCCGGCCTGTCCCAAGGAAGAGGCTGTGTCTAGGTAAGTTGTTGTAACTGTGGCCATCCAGGTCATGTATCTCGAGATTGTACAAATCCATGCACTATGTGCAATTACTGTAAATCATTTGATCATGTTATTGAAGACTGCCATGTACTAGAGGTAGAAATGCAAAAACAAAGAAGGACAGAACCATTGAATCCCAACATTCAGTTGATCGCAGTAGAGGCAAGAACTGCAGACCCAAGCATAAACATGGCAACACGTAGTGGCGCTGATATAGGAAGAGATGGAGGTGCAGAAGCTTCGACTTCTAAAACGCATGATACTAAGCAAACTCCTGGTGAACCAGTATGGATTAGAAAATATCCTGGGAGAACACCGGGTCTGGACCTACAGAAAAATAAAGGAGCATTTACAGAAGCGCGAGATATCCTTAGAGAGTCAGCACCTGATTCGAAGAGGATCTCGCTGTGCAGTGAAGTACCGCAAATAGAGGATATACCAACGGCATATGATCACACGAGCACTACAATAGACATGGGTATCTTTGTTGCGCAGTTCCTACGGAGCTGCATGAAGTTATTGAAGAGCGCAAATGCTCTTGTGGAATTCAAAAATTTACTGAGTCAGTACGAGCCACGCAGTCAGAAGGGGGCCTCCCATGGCGTAGTCCATAACATTAGGAGTCCCAAACGAACAAGAAGGGAAATGAGGTTCACTGCATAGATCGAGGACTATGAGATGGATGACATCATTCTTGGCCTTGGATCCGAAGTAAATGTCTTGACCAAGCAGACATGGCAGCATATGGACAGACCAAAGCTACAATGGTCACCTATATAGTTAAAAATGGCTAATCAAGGGATAGTTATACCTCTGGGGAGGTTAGACAACACCATTGTTGACATCGATGGAGTACGCAGCTATGCAGATTTTCAAGTAATTGAAATCGTGGATGATAGCCATCCTTATCCAGCACTACTGGGTATCGATTGGGCAATGACTAACTCCACCATCATAAATTTGAAGACCATGAAAATGATATTTGAAGGCAATGATATAAGGGTCATCGCGCCATTGGACCCCTCGCAGGGTGAACGATATGTTGAACCGATTCAGGAGGAATCCAGAGCCCAAGACTTGGACCGTATTTACAAGATGACAACGAATGCAGCTCATTATACTAATCCAACTGCAAATGGAACACTTAGCTGGCGTTGTGATAGCTCTTGCATCTTAGATTCTGATGCATGACTGGAAAACTGGCAAAGCAGATTGCATGAAGTATCTTCTAGGAAATGCGCAACAATCACAAAGTCACTCCGTTGGATTGGTAAAAAGGTAACTCTGATCCCTACATATGATGGTTTATCTAATGTTTATTGCTTTATCAAAGAATATACTACAGCAGTTGCAGATGAATACCGTGTATCAGCATTAGATATAGCATTGAACGAGACACCTGCCAGATGGTGGGCTGTCCATAAGCAGACATTGACAACATGGGATGAGTGCAGAATTAAGATGCAAATTAGGTTTGCTGACAAGGTTACACTACCTTTTGAAAAATATAATGGACAGGCGGATCCAAGGGATCATATCGAAGCTTGTTCAAAAGCTTGGGTGAAAAGACCACAGACAGAATGGGTGCACCTATTTGCGCACACACTGGAGGAACCGATTCTGAAGAAGTGGTACCTAGACCTGGAGTTGCGCAGGGGTACAGAGGACTGGACTGTCCTAACTACGAGCTTCCAACAGGATTTCATCTTTGAAGGCGAGCATCCAAGTATCAATGATGCGTTGCAGCTTATTAAGGAAAGAGTATTCAGCCTAGATTGTACATAGGGAAACATGACCCTAGAAGAATTCTTTGGGGAAGACGGCATACCTACGCACCTACAACCAGAATGGGAAGAGAAAATAGAGCATGCTCTTGATTGTTATAACCTCGCTGAAGATCCCGAGGAGAAAGCAGACAGTGATGAGGAGGACCCATGCAACATAAAGATACCTGAATTAGAGGGATACTGCGAGGTAGAGGGACCTCCACTAGAAATTCCAAATATGAGCGTACTTGTGAAAACAAGAAAAGTGAACATTGGCACCAGTGAAGAGCCAAAGTTCACAGCTATTGGAGACTATTGGGATAAAGATACAGTTGAGGAGGTCGTGGGTATACTAGAGGAATATCAAGAATTATTCCCGACCAAGTTCACAGAGATGAAAGGTATTCTAGGAGACTTAGGAGTGATGAAAATTCCTCTTAAGCCTGGCGCGAAGCCTGTGAAGAAAAGACCGTATAGACTGAAATTGCGCTACAAAGAACGAGTTAAAGCAGAACTAGATAAGATGCTCGACACAAGGATCATTGAGCCAGTGGAAGAATCTGAGTGGATAAGCCCGATGGTTATCCAAGATAAGAAAACAAAGGGTGAGATCAGGATCTGTGTGGATCTTAGAAAGCTCAACGACGCTTCGATGCATGACCCATTCCCTACTTTCACAGATGAAGTGCTTGATAATTTTGGAGGGAATGAGGCATATTCTTTTACTAATGGATTCTCTGGATAACATCAGATAAGGATTGATCCAGCAGATAGGCACAAGACTACGTTTGCTACAGAATGGGGGTCGTTCCAATACACAGTGATGCCTTTTGGTCTGAAGAACGCACCTGCCATATTTTCTAGAGTGGTAGTCGCAGCATTTAAAGACTTCATACATAATTTTTTAGAGGTTTATTTTGATGATTGGACTATTTTCGGTTTACTGAAGAACCTGTTATCACATATATAGTAGCCGGGCTATCATACATTTTTTTTCAGATTCCAGTACACTATTTAGCCAGTTCCCTTACATTGAGATGGTGTGATGAGCATCTATTTGGATCACTATCAGATTTGGACAACAGTTTTATTCCCCATGCCATGACTGAGTCTCAAGACACTCAGAGAGATGACTGATGTATCCACTATACCATTGGTATAGAGCAGTCAGTAGTGCCCAGAGTTACAGTAGTAGTTTTCAAAGGACAGATGATGGTTCAGATGATGAGCATTCAGGTATATGACTCAGTAGGTATATCATGGTGTTGTGGTTATGTTGCTTTTATATTTATTCTTATAGCATGTCTTAGCACTTAGTGTCATGATATGGCGATCATATAGATATGTGGACCTGGTTGATCTTATTATATATATTATATTGTCCCTACTCAGACTTAGAAGTTAATTATTCATACTCATTGGTTTTACCCTCCTTAGGGAGAATAGAGGTGATCATTCCACCATACTTTGGCTTGCTAGTGTTGGCTCCATGATTCATTATCTTCATCCATCCATTACCTACATTTTAGTTTATCAACCTGACTTACTACTTGACTAGTGACATGGAGGATCTTTCCCCCACTGTAGCATCTATATTGGATGAGCTTCCCTATTTATTGTGTCTTGGCTCTGAGTTGGTGATAAAACTTACCTATGGTGAGTTGTATTTCCTTGTGAATTCCCCTAGTCACTAAAGTTGTGTTGGCTAAACCTGAAACTTTTAGTGCTATCTTGTATGAAAAGCCCATTCATACAATGTGTTTCTAAACACACGTGAATGAAAGGCATGCCAAATGAAAATGGCCATGAAAATAAAATGTTATATCTTTTGGAAATGTAAAATACCTAGGTAAACAAGCTGTCTGTGACACACCTAGAAGTGCTCAAGTAAACAAGTGCCTAAAAAACACACCTGTAGCAGAAAGCCTAAAATAAATGTAAATATATGCAATGTGTTTATAAACACACATAGATCAAAGGCTATGGAAACTTTAGGCCCAAAAAGAAATGGAACTTAAATGCTATATCAAAACAATTGCTGGCCTCATTTGTATTATGGATTGTGCGCATCTGTTAAAGGTGAATAAACCCTCTTTGAACAACTTATCCATTTGTGAGACACCGCCATTCCCTGTGTTGTTTCTCATTCAGTATATACTATGGTGCGTATTCCCTTTCCCATATCCAAATTGTCACATTGTTAAGTCAGTCAAGTCATCCCTTAGCCTAGCCAGTTTATTTTAAGCCTTCAACCTTCACTAGCAAATTGATCACAACTATGAAGTGAGTATGGTCCTGAAAGTCTAGTCCGAGTTAAATAATAATTAATGACATTATATATGTGGATTTAGATCGCCAGTAATGATTAATTTTTGTTATAATTGTTCTTTGAATAAGTTGTAGAGCATGCATTAACCTTTGACACTTTGCAGCAGCTTCTGATGATAGTCTGAGTTATATTTGGTCATGTTGACTTGGTCAAACCTAGTTTGACCAAGGTTAATCATAGGACATGAGATGGTTGGGCCTTGTGATGATACAGATAGATGATATATGGTCCATGTACATGATGGTTCTATGCAGCAGATACAGGGTTATGATGATGATTTATGGTTTACAACATTATTTGATCATTTACAGATTATTATTATTTCACTTGTTCCAGTATATTGGATATATTATATGATCATGCAGAGATTCATATGGTGTATGAGTACAGATCTTGGATAGATTTGGACCTTCTGAGTCAAATGAGACAGTCTTTTTTCAGTTCCGGGCACTTATAGTGATGATTGAGCCTCAATAGGCTATCCCAATGCAGTTTTGCTCTATCGGAGACCCTGTCAGAGCAGAGATGATTTTTATCAGAATGACCTAGGGATCTATGCTTGGAGGGGGTGGTCCAGCCACTTGTTTTTACCATATTACCCCCCTCCCGGACACACTGATTCCCTCACCTTGACAGCACAGGCACTCCAGGAGGAAGTTTGGGGAAGTTTCACGCTTCCCGAGGCATTTCAGGATTGGTAGAAATGGCTATTGAGGAATTCAATTTGGGCTACTGAGGAAAGGTCTTGGCATGGGATGATAAGTGATGATGAGTGGATGTATTACACACCTTCTCCAGCATTTTAAGCTTCATCGGGACCCACATCCATCACTTATGAAACTTTCTGAGGCCTCTTAAGGCCCACGATTTGTCCATAGAGGCACGATTTGGTATATTGATGACTATTTTATTATTATTGTGCTATGGGGATTAACCAAGGGTGGCTAAAATTACCCCTTGGACCCACCATGAGTTTCTTATTATATTTTGTCATCATGATTTGGTGGGATTCCCCTCTCCTAGGGCAATTTTGTCCACTTATGGTTATATTTTATTAGTGATCCATGTATTTTATTGTTGAGCTCATCTCAACCATTAATTAGACCTTTATATCTTTTAATCTTAGCCACTCATTAAAAAAGTGGTTAGGATTTTGATGCCTCTCCTTCCTATTTAAAGGAGAGAGCTTCTCATTGTAAAGGGATCTTTGGCTCTTGGATTCTTGATATAGAAAAATTCTCTTGTGGAAATTCTTGTGGTCTCCTTTGCATCTGGTGTTCTTAGATGGTGATTGGAATGTCTATTGCATCCTAGCATTTGGGTATTTGTGGTAAGATCTGTCTATTTTTGGAAATCTTTGTCTTGTCTACAGGAGGGCGACTTCAACAAGGGCGATTTTGCAAGGCTTCTTCAAATCGATCTTCCTGGCATTCGCTTATATCAGGGGGTTATCATTAGTATCATTGTGATTTATGCTATCTTTCTGTTATTTCTCTTGTGGCATTAGTCTTATCTCTTGATTTCATCAAATCTGATATTGTTGACGTTTGTTGGGCAGGAGAGAGGGCGCATTGGCTTCCGTGGAGCAAAATCGATTTCATAGATCTACTTCAAATTGCTTCAAATTGATCAGTTTTGCATAGATCATCATTATTAAGGCATCTACAAGGTTACCCAGGTAAGATCCACAGGTTTGTTTCTCTTATCTTGATTCCAATCCATTGGCACAAACACATAATTGATAAAACCCTAATTAATCTAAACCCTCATTGTTACATTTTCTCAGATCTACTAAGATCTAGTGGTTCCTTGGGTAAGATATTTAAAACCCACCTCTATAGTATCCACAGCATCTCGGATCTATAGTTTGGTGAGGATTTCCCTCCATTTGACCCTCTTCCCAAGCCAACTTAGCTTCTCCAAGCAAAGGCGCACTTCTTGGTTTGGGTGAGTTGACCTAGATCTAGTACATGGGTAGTTGATATTACACTTGATTCATGATCTACACATCCTTAAACCTACCCCTAGACTGTTACTTTGGCAATTTCTACCTTGTGGGCCCTATTCCACATTTTAAGGGATTTAATCCCCATTTTTTACCACTTGGTGTCTTTAAACTCATATCTAGTAAGATCTAACCATTGGATTGCCTTGAAACTGTAGATCCACACTCTCACTTGACTAACCTACTTGGATCTAAAATTTGGATGTCATTGGACTTGTCTTGATCCCATTTACCCCACATTTTATCCTCCTTGGGAAAAGTCGCACTTCCTTGGGAGATTGAGTTGGTCCACTTCTAGGACGTGGGTACGTGAGATTTTGATGGATTTGGAACAAGCATAATTCAAAACCTAGGTCTAGTGGGTCACTTTGTGAAATATTGCCTTGGGGATAGCATTCCTTGTTTTAAGGGATAGTGGTCCACTTAGGTCAAACCATGAATTATTAGATCTAGACTTATTCATCCATCAAACCATTAATAGCCCACTTGTCTTATGCCATAGGAGTCATCAACCATAAGTTAATCTCTACTTGAATCCATTAATCCCAATTCCCAAGGCACTGATCTCTCTCCAAGTCAATTCGACTTTCCTAGATTGTTGGATTAACTTGTGGTTTGATCCTTGTTTGGTGGACTAAACCCTTTGATGTTATCATGATAAAGCTTGTCACTTGTACTAGTTAGCCTTAATTCAACCCGTAAACTACCCTACATTGGACACGATTCCCAAGGCAGTGGATTGTCTCACATTGAACTAGTACTCTAATCCGGAATCTCATTTCAAATACTATAAGTCACTTTCACATCAACAATGAACCAAAGCTATATTTATTGAACCCCTTACTCATATTGTGACTTCATCCTTAGGTCTAGGATAAACCATACACCTTACCTCACTTTGTCTTAACTTGATTTGGTGTCTTGGTTTGATCTTTCCTGTCGGGAGTAGATAGGGTCTCCCCCTTTGCTGTATGGGCTAGATAGCATAAAGTGAAGGTTACCTCGAATGGAGTGACAACCATCTATTGGAGGTCGAGGTGATCATGGTTGCACCTTTTAAGTTGCCTTTTCCTATTTCCATCCATTAATGGATACATCCACAGGTTTAACTATAGTTTAGGTGATAACATTTTGGTGTCGTTGCCAAGGAGGGCATAGGCTTACCTTGGTTCAATATAGTAATCATCACTCACTCTCTCCTGCATTTTAAATGACACATATCTTGGTAGAAGAGTTTAAAAAATCTACCTGGCGACTCCAAATCGTGACTCCGCTGAGGAGTGAGCTCATTTACATCCTTACAACACTAGAAGTAAAACAAACCTTAATCAAGTTGAAGGAACCCCACTTACCTATTGTAAAAGAGATCCTAAAGCACAATCATCTAACTTCTTTTGGAAATTGGTTAACGATTCTCCAAACTGAGCTTCAGGATATCCTTTGTTTAATTCGGTTCCCCCCTCATCTCCTAGTTCAAATTTAAACACAAACTTACTAGTTCCAATGGCTGGAACAAACTCTGGAAACCAGAATGTTCCTCCTCCATAGAATCCTAGGATTTTTGGAAGAAAGGCAAAACCATCTCCTTTAGACTTTTCCCAAATCTAAGGAGCACCCCATGATATGCCTAAGAAGTATTTTGAAAAGGTTCCCAGATTTGATGGAGTATCTGCTACTTCCATTGAAGACCACATTGATAAAGTATGGGAACACATGGAAGCATATGGAGCATCTGAGGAAGATGTTTTCATGAGGGGTCTCCTGGCATCTTTAGAAGGAGATGTTAGGAAGTGGTTTGACAGGTTGCCTGCCTCATCCATTGATGGGTATGATAAATTTGTCAACAAGCTGAATAGTGAGTGATCCCGAAAGTTAGATGGGAAATTTCTCTTACATCAACTTTTTGACATTAAGAAAAGAGAAAATGAAACAGTCCATGAGTTTAATATAAGATTCGACAAGATTGTAGTTGTTATCCTTGAAGAGATTAGACCAAAAGATCAAGCAGTTGTTATTCATTACTTGAATGCATTTGATGGATGGGTTGGTTATCAACTAAAGGATAAAAACCCAAATGATACCGCCCAATCAAATGCCAAGATGGCTGAACAAAATGTAGCATCCATGGGGAAACAAAACTTTTTCGATCAATTTACCCCATCCACTTCTAGATATGACCCTAGAATTCGAAAACCAAAGGAACCTATGAGTGTGCCAAAGGAATCAGAGGACACTTTAGAAGTCATGCAAGAGATGATGAGGCAATTAACTGTCCTAAAAAATAACGTAGCAAGTTTGAATGACCCCGAGAGACATAGAAATCCTTATGGCCCTAAACCTTACTGGAATAACAATAGGAGGACTAAAGGGGATAGGGATAGGTGATGACCTGACTATCCAGAAAACTTTGAAAAGAAGGAGGTCAATTGGTGTGATGAAAAAGAAGAAGAACCCTCTGACACCATTAACCATGATGACCAACCAAATAACATCAACTTTATAAATGACCTATCTTATGATGAAGACTTTGGAAGAATCCTTTTAGAAGAAGAGCCATGGGATCAAGAAGAAGACATAGATGAAGAACCTAGCTCTTCATGTTGTGTTGTAGAGCTCCCATAACCTAAAGAGCAACCAAAGTATCAAATTTACAAACATGGAAGTAATTCCCAACCTTCTTTCCTTGAGAAGATTGATGAAAATAAAAGGGAAGAAGTGGATCTTGCTGTGGACGATTATGATCTTAAGATTGATATCAAAAAAGAGTTGAGCAAGATAATGTGTAATATCCCTGTCACTGAGTTGATGAAGGTTCCCTCTGTTAGATGCCAAGTAGAGGAATTCTTTGAGGGCATTGGCTAAGAGAAAACTCTGGAGGTCGTCTTAGAATCCTGTCATATCCAAAAACTTAGTGGAACACAACTTAGTGAAACAGAGAAGGATCCACCAATAAACATCCATTCTGTAATTTATGAAAGAAAGAATGGTGGTCACTCTCCCTTTTACCTTACCTTACACATTCAAAACATGCTCCTTCACAATTGTATGTTGGATTCTGGAGCAGCAATGAATGTTATGCCTTTACAAGTTATGAAGGAAATGGGATTAGAGGTGACCAGACCTTATGGAAATGTCTGTGGTATAGATTCCCGACGAGTACCATCATATGGTTTGATCAAAAACCTTAGAGCCGACATTTTTGCATGTTCAGACATTTCTACCATGATGGATGTAGTTGTCATTGATTTAACTCCGGCATATGGGATGCTATTATCTAGAAAATGGGCGGTTGATCTAGGTGGATACCTTAAGATGGATTTATCATTTATTTGTGTTCCCAACCCCGATGGAACTTTAATTCAGGTAAACAGAGAACCTTGTTATAATGAGCATGTAGAATCATTTGATGAAGGGCTAAAGAACACATATGGGGATGAATTGTTTAACAATGCAAAAACTAACCTTGCTGAAGATTAGGATGAATTATATGAAGTTGATCAAAACATGTGTATGGTCATGGAAGATTCTGATTCCTCTTGGGAAGAAGAGAAAGCAGCTTAAATTGCAAGAATAATTAATTTGGAAATACTTAGAAATGAATTTGTTGAGGAAATAGATGAATTGAGAAGACATGAAAATCAACCTCAAGGTCATGAACAGAACAGTGCAATCAATCAAGAACCAATTGTTGAAAACCAAGCACTTGAGGAAATTGATGATGGCTTAAGAGATATAGGAGGAGATGAACATTTGCTTAGTGATCTTACTAGGAAAAATCAAAGCTTGGAACCAATTCCCCCATTGGAGAATTTTCGTGAGCAAACAAATGTTGAAGAAAATATTGAGAATCCTATCCATGTGGTTGATGAGTTTGATGATATTAGGAGGGGAGAGAGAATTCCTTTTACTATTAGGGAATGGTTTGCCTTAACTAATCATAATAGAGAAAGGGAAAGCCAAGGGCTTGCACTTATTTATCCATGGGAAAACCGTCTTGCAGCATCTACTAGGGTTGAATCTAATGAAGAATCTGAAGCTTCCCACTATTCTGATGTAGATGACTCTCTGTACAACCTTGCTATTTTTCAAATTCCTCCAGACTCTCAAAACCATGCTTTATCCACGCATCCTCATGTCCCTAATTTTCTTTTGCCACTTGAGTCATCTAGTCATCTCAGTCATGATCCTTCTCACATTCCTAGTTCTTCTACATTTCATCCTGAGTCAGTTTCTACAAGATTGGAAAACATGGTCATCCCAGTTCCTTCAGGGGAAGGCTCTAGTCATAATACTGTTATATCTCATGAGTCACCTCCCTTGGGAGAACATAGAGATTTATGGACTGTAGGTGAAGTTGTTAAAAGAGTTGTGTCTCCTCGTGAGGAATATTCAAATGAAGTAGTCCAAGAGACGAGAAGAGAAGTTAGGGAGGTCCTTGTTGGAAGGATTGCTATTTCGTTAGGTGGTGGTCCACCTAGAGTTGATGCAGTTCCTTCTAGGAGGATCTCAAGGATTGTCACACCTCAACTGCAAAACCCTGTTGAAATCCACCCTATGCCTATTCGTAATATTGGAGTTGTTCCTGAGTTTGTCAATAGAAATAGGTTTCCTACAGGAAGTCAAGTCATCATTCCCAACCATTTATTGCATATAAGGTCAGGGCAGGATGAAGAATTATGGGTTGGACCTTTTATAGTAGAGAAATGCATTGATGGCATGTGCTTTCTAACCACTGGTAGTGGATGACATATTTTATATCTTGTCAATCAGAGGGACTTAAGGGATCATATCCCTGATCCCACATAGTTGGGATCTCTCCGCTGACCTTGCCTGGTAGATTAGAGTAGGTAGGAAACCAAATAATCCTACTTGGGCAGTAGCTAGTTTTTCAGCCACTGAGTCTGGCACCTTTTTTTTATATCTTTTCCTAAGCTCCTAGTTTAACTGAGTACCTGTCATTTTCTTTTTTTTGCACAATAAATTTCAAACTTTGCAAGTTGTGTTAGTGATTTAATTTACTTTTTGCGTTTATATTTCATGCATTTATATTTCTGACATAGAATAGATTTTATTTCAGCTGGATTTTATATTTTCCCCATACATGCTGCATGAGGTATTTTGATGTTTGTGAATGCAGAAATAGGTTGCAAAAATAAAAAGATGGAAGCAAAATGGTAGAGTGCTGGATTAAGGATTCGAGTAGCAGAGTTCGAGGACCAGAGATTCTGAGGTTCTCAAGCGCTCTTTTCAGCAGAGCACTTTTCCCAGCCGGAGCCAGATGTTATCACATATATAGTAGTCGGGATACCATACATTTTTTGTCAGATTCCAGTACACTATTCGACCAATTCCCTTACATTGAGATGTTGTGATGAGCATCTATTTGGATCACTATCAGATTTGGACAACAGTTTTATTCCCCGTGCCATGACTGAGTCTCAGGACACTCAGAGAGATGACTGATGTAGCAACTATACCATTGGTACAGAGCAGTCAGTAGTGCCCAGAGTTACAGTAGTAGTTTTCAGAGGACAGATGATGGTTCAGATAATGAGCATTCAGGTATATGACTCAGCAGGTATATCATGGTGTTGTGGTTATGTTGCTTTTATATTTATTCTTATAGCATGTCCTAGCACTTAGTGTCATGATCTGGCGATCATATAGATATGTGGACCTAGTTGATCTTATTATATATATTATATGTCCCTACTCAGACTTAGAAGTTCATTATTCATACTCATTGGTTTTACCCTCCTTAGGGAGAATAGAGGTGATCATTCCACCATACTTTGGCTTTCTAGTGTTGGCTCCATGATTCATTATCTTCATCCATCCATTACCTACCTTATAGTTTATCACCCTGACTTACTACTTGACTAGTGACATGGAGGATCTTTCCACCACTGTAGCCTCTGTATTGGATGAGCTTCCCTGTTTATTGTGTCTTGGCTCTGAGTTGGTGACAAAACGTACCTATGGTGAGTTGTATTTCCTTGTGAATTCCCCTAGTCACTAAATTTGTGTTGGCTAAACCTGAAACTTTTAGTGTTGCCATGAATACAAAATCTGGAAAATGAAATGCGATATCTTGTATGAAAAGCCCATTCATGCAATGTGCTTCTAAATACACATGAATGAAAGGCATGGAAAATGAAAATGGCCATGAAAATAAAATGTTATATCTTTTGGAAATGTAAAGTACCTAGGTAAACAAGTTGTCTGTGACACACCTAGAAGTGCTCAAGTAAACAAGTGCCTTAAAAACACACCTGTAGCAGAAAGCCTAAAATAAATGTAAATCTATGCAATGTGTTTATAAACACACATAGATCAAAGGCTATGGAAACTTCAGGCCCAAAAAGCAGTGGAACTTAAATGCTATATCAAAAGAATTGTTGGCCTCATTTGTATTATGGATTGTGCGCATCTGTTAAAGGTGAATAAACCCTCTTTGAACAACTTATCCATTTGTGAGACACCGTCATTCCCTTTGTTTTTGGTCATTATGTATATAACATGGTGTGTATTCCCTTTCCCATATCCAAAGTGTCACATTGTTAAGTCAGTCAAGTCATCCCTTAGCTTAGCCAGTTTATTTTAAGCCTTCAACCTTCACTAGCAAATTGATCACAACTATGAAGTGAGTATGGTCCTGAAAGTCTAGTCTAAGTTAAATAATAATTAATGACATTATATATGTGGATTTAGATCGCCAATAATGATTACTTAGTGTTATAATTGTTCTTTGAATAAGTTGTAGAGCATGGATTAACCTTTGACACTTTGCAGCAGCTTTTGATGATAGTCTGAGTTATATTTGGTCATGTTGACTTGGTCAAACCTAGTTTAACCAAGGTCAACCATAGGACATGAGATGGTTGGACCTTGTGATGATACAGATAGATGATATATGGTCCATTTACATGTACAGGATGGTTCTATGCAGCAGATACAGGGTATGATGATGATTTATGGTTTACAACATTATTTGATCATTTACAGATTATTACTATTTCACCTATTCCGGTATATATGATCATGCAGAGATTCATATGGTGTATGAGTACACATCTTGGATATATTTGGACCTTCTGAGTCCAATGAAATAGTCCGTTTTCAGTTCCGGGCACTTATAGTGATGATTGAGCCTCAGTAGGCTATCCCAGTGCAGTTTTGGTCTGTCAGAGACCCTGTCAGAGCAGAGATGATTTTTATCTGGTTGACCTAGGGCATTGTGCTTGGAGGGGGGTGGTCCAGCCACTTATTTTTACCATATTACCCCCCTCTCGGACACACTGGTTCCCTCACCTTGACAGCGCAAGCAATCCAGGAGGCAGTTTGGGGCAGTTTCACGCTTCCCAAGGCATTTCAGGATTGGTAGAAATGGCTATTGAGGAATTCAATTTGGGCTACTGAGGCAACGTCTTGGAATGGGATGATTAGTGATGGTGAGTGGATGTCTTCCACACCTGCTCCAGCAGTTTCAGCTTCAGCGGGACCCACATCCATCACTTATGACACTTTCTGATGATTTCTTAGGCCTCATAAGGCCCATGATTTGTCCATAGAGGCACGATTTGGTATATTGATGACTATTTTATTATTATTGTGCTATGGGGATTGACCAAGGGTGGCTAAAATTACCCCTTAGACCCACCATGAGCTTCTTATTATATTTTGTCATCATGATTTGGTGGGATTCCCCTCTCCTAGAAAAATTTTGTCCACTTATGGTTATATTTTATTAGTGATCCATGTATTTTATTATTGATCTCATCTTAACCATTGATTAGACATTTGTATCTTTTAATCTTAGCCACTCATTCAAAAAGTGGGTAGGATTTTGATGCCTCTCCTTCCTACTTAAAGGAGAGAGCTTCTCATTGTAAAGGGGTCTTTGACTCTTGGATTCTTGATATAGAAAAATTCTCTTGTGGAAATTCTTGTGGTCTCCTTTGCATCTGGTGTTCTTAGATGGTGATTGGAAAGTCTATTACATCCTAGCATTTGGGTATTTGTGGTAATATCTATCTATTTTTGGAAATCTTTGTGTTGTCTACAGGAGGGCGACTTCAACAAGGGCGATTTTGCAAGGCTTCTTCAAATCGATCTTCCTAGAATTCACTTGTATCAGGGGGTTATCATTAGTATCTTTGTGATCTATGCCATCTTTCTGTTATTTCTCTTGTGGCATTAGTATTATCTCTTGATTTCATCAAATCTGATATTGTTGACGTTTGTTGGGCAGGAGAGAGGGCGCATTGGCTTCCTTGGAGCAAAATCGATTTCATAGATCTACTTCAAATTGCTTCAAATTGATTGGGTTTGCATAGATCATCATCATCAAGGAATCTACAAGGTTACCCAGGTAAGATCCACAAGTTTTTTTCTCTTATCTTGATTCCAATCCATTGGCACAAACACATAATGGATAAAACCCTAATTAATCTAAACCCTCATTGTTACATTTTCTCATATCTACTAAGATCTAGTGGTTCCTTGGGTAATATATTTAAAACCCACCTCTATAGTATCCACGGCATTCCGAATCTATAGTTTGGTGAGGATTGGCGTCCATTTGACCCTCTTCCCAAGCCAACTTAGCTTCTCCAAGCAAGGGTGCACTTCTTGGTTTGGGTGAGTTGACCTAGATCTATTACATGGGTAGTTGAGATTTCACTTGATTCATGATCTACACATTCTAAAACCTACCCCTAGACTGTTACTTTGGCAATTTCTACCTTGTGGGCCCTATTCCACATTTTGAGGGATTTAATCCCCATTTTTTACCACTTGGTGTCTTTAAACTCAGATCTAGTAAGATCTAACCATTGGATTGCCTTGAAACTGTAGATCCACACTCTCACTTGACTAACCTACTTGGATCTAAAATGTGGATGTCATTGGACTTGTCGTGATCCCATTTACCCCACATTTTACCCTCCTTGGGAAAAGTCTCACTTCCTTGGGAGATTGAGTTGGTCCACTTCTACGATGTGGATACATGAGATTTTGATGGATTTGGAACAATCATAATTCAAAACCTAGGTCTATTGGGTCACTTTGTGAAATATTTCCTTGGGGATAGCATTCCTTGTTTTAAGGGATTGTGGTCCACTTAGGTCAAACCATGAATTATTAGATCTAGACTTATTCATCCATCAAACCATTAATATCCCACTTGTCTTATGCCATAGGAGTCATCAACCATAAGTTAATCTCTTCTTGACTCCATTAATCCCAATTCCCAAAGCACTGATCTCTCTCCAAGTCAATTCGACTTTCCTAGATTTTTGGATTAACTTGTGGTTTGATCCTTGTTTGGTGGACTAAACCCTTTGATGTTATCATGATCAAGCTTGTCACTTGTACTAGTTAGCCTTAATTCAACCCCTAAACTACCCTACATTGGACATGGTTCTCAAGGTAGTGGATTGTCTCACATTGAACTAGTACTATAATCCCAGATCTCATTTCAAATACTATAAGTCACTTTCACATCAACAATGAACCAAAGCTATATTTATTGAACCCCTTACTCATATTGTGACTTCATCCTTAGGTCTACGATAAACCACACAACTTACTTCACTTGGTCTTAACTTGATTTGGGGTCTTGGTTTGATCTCTCCTATCGGGAGTAGATCGAGTGTCCCCCTTTGTTGTCTGGGATAGATAGCATAAAGTGAAGGTTACCTCGACTGGCGCGAAAACCATCTATTAGAGGTCGAGGTGATCGTGGTTGCACCTTTTAAGTTTCCTTTTCCTATTTCCATCCATTAATGGATACATCCACAGGGGTAACTACAGTTTAGGTGATAACAGAACCATGTCACGAACCTCAGAATGATGCTGAAAAAATGCAGACAGCATCAAATCTCATTAAATCTGAAGAAATGTATTTTCTATGTTCCCTATGGAATTTTGTTGGGACACATTGTGTGCAAACAGGGCTTGATGGTAGATCCTGCGAAGATCGCAATCATTGTAAACTTGCCCACCCCAAATTCAGTAAAGTAGTTGCGCACTACATTGGGGCATACCGGATATTACAGGAAGTTCATAAAAGGGTGTGCGCAGATAACCGCAGTTATGGAGAAATTGTTAAATAAAGATGTGTCGTTCATCTGGAACGAAGAATGCGAACAAGGATTTGATACACTAAAATAAAAGATGGTCATTGCGCCGATCCTAGTTTTTCCAGACTGGGAAAAGCCATTTCATGTCCATGTTGATGCTTCATGTATAGTATTGGGCGTTGTTCTTGCTCAGCTAGGAGAGGGAGGTATTGATCATCCCATTGCATTTTCCAGTAGGAAGCTTTCATCTGCTGAGAAGAACCATACCACTACTGAGCGAGAAGGACTCGCTATGGTATATGTGTTGCAGAAGTTTCGCCATTATTTGCTTGGTGTGCACTTTTCTATGTTCACTGACCATTCTGCTTTGAAATACCTGATCAATAAGCCAGTGTTAGGGGGGGAACATATGCAGATGGTTATTACTCTTTCAAGAGTATGACTTTGAAAATGTTGTTAAGCAAGGAAGGTTGAATTTAGGACCTGATCATCTGTCAAGGATTGAGTCGAGAGAAGATCCTACAAATCTAGAGGACAATCTACTTGATGCGCAGTTGTTTTCTATACAGGTTGCTGATGATTAATAAAAGAACATCATTGAATTTTTAACCATTGGGTTCACACCCATAGAGTTCACTACGCAGCAAAATAAGCAGCTGGTAGTGCGAGCAGTAGACTTAACCATTATTGCGGGCCAGCTATACAAGTTGGGACCCGATGAAGTATTGCACAGATGTGTACTAGAGCATGAGAAACCATTCATATTGGTTGATGCGCATTCAAGAGTCACAGGAGGTCACTATGCAGGGAGAGCCACTGCACAGAATGTATTGCGCACAGGCCTATGGTAGCCTACAACTCATAAGGATTCGAAAGAACATTGCCAGAGTTGCGATGTTTGTCAAAGGACAGGGAAGCCATCATGCAGAGATTAAATGCCATTAAATCCATAGTTAACATTGCAGGCATTTGAGAAATGGGCTATCGATTTTGTGAGTCCTATTAACCCACCAGGGAAAAGAATTGGTGCCAAGTATATCATTACTGCTACTGATTACCTTACCAGATGTTGATGTATATGTAACTTTGGAATGTATTTCACATATATGTATATTGTATTCCTATAGAGATGTTATTATTCCTCTATACGGAAGTGTCATCATTTATATTGTAAGTGTTGTAACTTATACTTGATGGGTTATTAGACCACCTTGTTGGGGTCGACCCTGTATAATTCATGTGGGTCAAAGGGTTATTAGACCACCCTATTGGGGGTCGGCCATGTGGGTCAAAGGGTTATTATACCACCCTAGTGGGGGTCGACCCAGTCAGCATTATGTTAAGTGGTTAAGTTGAGGCCGACCTAGTTGAGTAAAGGTCAAGTCAAGTTAGTGTATAAATAGAGAGTGTGTCTCTCTCATTTTACACATTCTATTCTCTCACTCACACTTGGGAGAGTGGCGCACTTGTGGAGGAGGAGGCTCTACTGCTAGGAGAAGACTATCTCTTGTATTCTGGTTGTATCATTTCTCTATCTATCTCTGAGGAAGTTATTGGGGTTTTTCACCTTTATGGTTTTCCCCAAGTAAACTCTGTGTCTCTTGTGTGCTTGCATTATTGTGTCCATGATTGATATGTTGTAGATTTGTTGTACATGTTGTTCTCTCAGTTAAGATCCTAGATCAGATTGAAGTAAATTCTGAAAATTTAACATGGTATCAGAGCTAGCCTGAAAGAAGGCATGATATGGCATGTATGACATTTGTTGCACTTACGATGCTAGGGCTTGATATAGCAAAAACCAGTCATCGTCGCACTTTCGCTATAAATCCGTTTTGGCAAAGTTTTTGGATCTGAAATGTTTACAGGTCGAATATTAGATCCCCATGTACCTTGTGTCCAAAGAAAAACCTCTAATGCATTGTAGTTTGTGATTTATGATCTGTACAATATAGGGTTTCTGCCTCTTCCAGATCTGAGTCAAAATCAGGGGACCTTGGGAAAAAGGTCATAACTTGGGCTAGGAATCTCCAAATGAAATTTCATAAAACATGACAGGTATTACACATACTATAATATCTCAAGAAAAATTTTCAGAGGCCGAAGTTGAACCAGTGACATGTGGCACGCAGTACAAGTTCACTCTCCTGTATTATCCCATAAACAGGTCATGTTACGACACTTTGGCATAAATATCTCTCAGAGAATCCAATTGAGGTCAAACCTATTGGGATGGAAATATAACAGGTCGGGATATCTCAGGAAAAATGTTCAGAGGCCGAAGTTGAAACAGTGACATGTGGCACTCCGTACAAGTTATCTCTCTTGTATTATCCCATAAACAAGTCACGTTGTGACACTTGGAATAACTCTCTCTCAGAGAATCCAATTGAGGTCAGACCTATCGGAATGGAAAGATAACAGGTCGGGCTATCTCAGGAAAAAATTTCAGACCCTGTGGATCAAAAATTTCGTAGTTACACCAGAAACAATCAGGTACATATTTCTATCAAAACATAATTATTTTTTAGCACCTTCATTCATGGCTTCCGGAATTTAGGGCTTCGGAGAAAGTTGGAATTTTTGTAATCAGAGACCATGGCTGGATTCTACTCATCAAAATCAAAATTTAGAGACCAAGATCAGATTTTTTGGTTGGGAAAAAGGCTAGGCTTGATCAAACCCCAGTTCGGGACTTTGACCAGAAAGATGGAAAATTAGGGCTTCTGCAAAACTTTGAATTTTGGAAATCTATGACCACGGCTGGAAGCTTCTCAGAAAAATCGAAGATTAGAGCTTTGAATCAAATATTTTAGTTGGGTGAAGCTCCGAGAAACTCAAACCCTAATTCAGGGTCCTCCCTAGTGAATCTGGAAACCTAAAAGGCAATTTCGAGGGGTGAAACTTTGTAGTTTTCAAATTCTGAATATACCAGCTTGATTAGCTCATCAAGGCGCATATTTCTATCCTTTCTAAAGTTTGAAATTCAAAGTTTGAATTTTTGGGTTTTCTCTAACAAACCCTATTACAGCTCCAAATCCAGTTCCTGCAAATCAAGTGGATTGGGTTAATCCTAGAAGAAGATGGATTGGTCACCTACATAAGTGAAGAAGTTCCTATCTCAAAGGGAGATGAGGCTAAGGCCTTCTATAAGAATATTACAAGCAATCTTGACAGGTATGGCTTACAAATATGTTTCATGGTTAAGTTTATCATATGTTTGTCTTCATATCATTACAGTACAATCTTGATTAATTACTAGACTTGTTGTATCACCTTAATAGAATATATTCATTGATTAATGTTTTTACACTTATGAATGTACTAATGCATTGTGATGTTGTATGGGCCTTATGTTGTTCGCTAACATAAAAGGTACACCAAGAAAGACAAATCATGTTCTACTTCAAGAACATATGATCATGGTGACATGAAGACAAAGATTCATCCATTGTCATGGATCACAAAGAAGATCTACTTTCGAGGTATGTATAACCTGGTCCTACAATGGTTAACCTATGAGACATGCAGGTTACTAGCACAAGTCACTGAAGAGAACCAGAAGACATTTTGCGGGTATGTTATACATAACTAGCTAGCATGCTAATCCGGGTATGTTTTTCCTATATCAAGCTAGAATCCTACCTTGTGTTAGGATCTTATACTATTGTGTTATTGATAATGATTATTCATGAAGTCGTAGGTTTGAATAATCATGGTTCTATGCATATTATGTTTCTTACCATAATTGATGATATGACTAACCAAAAGAATCATGAAGCTATAGGTTTGAATAATCACGGGTTTTATGCATATTATATCTCTTATCTTGATTGATGATTCAACTAACCAGAAGAGTCCTATGATCAAATAAGAATGTGTATGAGTAAAAGAAGACTTCCCTGAAACCTTGAATACTAATGCTTATTATCTGTGAATGATCATGAATATACATGTTTAAGATTATTGTGTTTTGATAGTATTAAGATTATACTAATAAATGTGTAATTATGTATGAGACCTCCAAGATAACACAATGATGATACTAATAAGCATTCATAGTCATTAAGGATGGATGTAAGTTCAAGGAAAAGTAATCCAGGAAGGAAAGATCAAGAGGGAGCACACTCCAGTTGTTCTTGCAAGAAGCAAAGGAGCACACTTCAGTAGTTTCTGCAAGGATGCAGATATTCAGAGGGAGTTGACCACTTCTCACAATCCACATAAGAATGGAGTTGCAGAAAAGAAGCAAAGACTGAGAGGGATTCAACCCAACAAACAAACAAAGATAAGTATTTGAATTGTCATCACTTGCATATTTTATTGTTTAAATAATATTGTTCAATAATGTATATACTGATGTTCCTAGAATTAGGTTGTGTATTATGCATATTAGAATACTTGCATTGATGAACAGTATACTACTAATATGCATGGGTAAGTGGCCTATGGCACTGTACAACATTCCATTGCTATTTATCTAGAATGAAACCTCTTTGCTGACATGTTGGGAGTTGTGCACACTCTTAACAATGTTCTGGTAGAGATTGGAAGGCATCTAGAAAGTTATGGGATATGGATAAATGTTGTATTGAAGCATTGGCTAAGATAATTGCATGACTGTATGACATATTTATTTATGTGTAAGAATTTGTTCTGAAAACTCTGAGATGTTTTCTAATCATGCAATTTAACTTGTTGTGTAGGAAAGATCGTATGCCATCACCTACAAAAGAAGAACTACAACATTTGTTCAGCAACAAAATTATCTATTGAAGATATTGAAGTTCCCAGGATATGGGAAGAATGCCATGATCCGTCGATCATGAAGAATGATGTTTGGGATGTAGTCCCAAGACCTAAAGGGAAGTTTGTTATGACTTCCATATGGATCTATCAAGATCAAGCATGTTGCAGATGGAAGCATAGAGAAATATAAAAGTGATGAAATAGAAGATACACCAGATGGATTTCAAGACAGCTTTCTTGAATTGTGTAGTTGAAGAAGTGTATGTGGAACAGCCACTTGGTTCCGAGACACATGACAGGGAGTCATATATGTGCAGAAATTGGGTATGATGCACCACTTTCTAGGTATGGAGGTGTGGCAGAGTGCAGATGGAATCTTCCTTGGATGAGGGAAGTATGCAGTAGAGATCCTGAAGAGGTTCGGGATGATGGATTGCGAGGCTATGGCATTGAACCTGAAGCTTCTGTGTGATGCTTCATCTGAACCAATTGATGTCACTATGTATCGTCAGATGATTGGGTCCTTGATGTACCTGACAAACATGAGACCAGATATTTGCTTTGCGGTGAACACATTGAGCCAGTTCCTGACAGATCCAAGGAGTGTTCACCTGGTTGATGTAAAGCATATTCTGAGGTACCTGAAAGGTACAGTGGATTATGGGCTCAAGTATGAAGCGAATCAAAAGTTTAACCTGCAGGGTTATGTTGATTTAGATTGGGCAGGTAGTGCTGTAGATAGGAAGAGAACATCTGGGTGCTGCTTCAGTATGGGATCAAGTGTGATCTCTTGGTTCAACAGGAAGCAGTCCTGCGTAGCACTGAGTATAGCTGAGGCAGAGTATGTTGCAGCCTGTTCAGCTAGTTATGAGGCAGTATGGCTACGGAAGCTACTGGCTGAGTTATTTGATCTCCCGTTGGATGCTACTGGTATCTTTTGTGATAACCAGAGTTGTGTGAAGTTGTCTGAGAACCCATTGTTTCATGACAGGTCGAAACACATAGAGATCAAATATCACTATATCAGGGATATGGTGCAGAGAGGAGCTGTGAAGCTCCTGTACATTGCGACGGATGAGCAGATTGCAAATGTGCTGACAAAGCCACTAGCCAGGGTGAAGTTTGAGTACTTCAGGGAGAGGCTTGGTGTTCTTCAGATTGATGACACTTCAAGGAAGAAGTGATGGACACATTTGCAGAAGCCATTCCAAGCATGTTGGAAGGAGGATCCTTCACATGGCTGTGGATGTAAGCGCTAGATTATGAGCATCAGGGCGATGCTCCAGTTACTGCTCTGTATACGCATCATGTTGGATGCTGGATATGATCAGTTGGATCATTTATATATGTACGCATAATGTTGGATGTTGGATATGATCAGTTAGATCATTGTTGTGGGGAAAATGCACCTATAGTTCAGGGGAGAAACTACCAACTTACGGTGATAAAGATAGACTTACAAGCATTCTGCAAGTATAACAAATAAATGAAGAGATTAGGGTTTAGATATGTAGGCACCTTATTCAGAAGGTTGATCCTAGCTTTGCCTCCCTCGCTCTTCAATGCTTATTCAATGTCGCAATGCCCAGACCTGCAAAACAACTTGATACCTTTCTCAAATACATTTGACTACACATATAAGACTGATATTCATAATAGAAAGAGACATCAGATTATAAACAAACTGTAATCAAATCCAAGACACATTAATAGGTCATATTTGGAAAGAGAAGAACGTCTGATCTTTATTAATGAATGAAAGCAAGTACATAAAGTTATACCTTCCTTCAAGCTTGGCACTTCACGAAACCTAGATTCAAGATCTCCTGCTTCCGTTCTCCAAGGATCCCAACCTCTAAGCAATTGTACTAGGGTTTACCAAAACTGAAGCACAAGAGAGGGGGATGAAGGTCTCCATTCCTCCAGCATAACTTTACAATTGGGCTTGCCCCCATCACATGACCCTTCTACCCTCCTTATATAGTCAGTGAGGAAGAGGAAAAGAAGTTATAACCGCTCAAGAGGTTTCCCAACCAACTTAACTTACTCGAATTTCGAGATTTTTGACCAAAACAAGTGTGTACGCTACTCTATAGTAGACAAAGTCGCGTACATATGGCAATGGGCGCTACTCTAAATGAGACAAAGTCGCGTACACACGCTACTATTTCAACAGTAGAGTCGCGCTCATAGTGAAAAATGGCCAAAAACAGGCTTTTCTGCTCATTTTCAGGAGATGGTTTGGTCTGGAAAAATGTTCCTAAGGGTCATATACATCAAATGGGTCAAGAATGAGGTAATTTCAACCATTTTTAGTGTCCCAAATGACTCCTCCATCCACAAATGTCCTGTTGTGTGACTGAACTTGATCTCAAGAAGTGTCGTCATGCGACCAAGGGAAACAAGTGTCGTCACGGACGGAGAGGTGTCATTTCAAGCTATAACAATCATTTATATGTATATGTATGTACGCATCATGTTGGATGCTGGATATGATCGGTTGGATCATTTGTATGTATTTTGTATATGCATAATGTTGGATGCTTGGACCATGTATCTGTATATGTATCAGATGGATACATTGTATGATCAGGTGGATCATGTATGGTGTTATGTATCATGTATTTGTATTTGTATAGGGTGGATACACTGTATGATCAGGTGGATCATGTATGATGATATGTATCAGGTAGATACTTGGTATGCATCAGGTAGATGCATTGTATGATCAGGTGGATCATGTATGGTGATATGTATCATGTATTTGTATTTGTATCAAGTGGATACACTGTATGATCAGGTGGATCATGTATGATGATATGTATCAGGTAGATACTTGGTATGCATCAAGTATATGCATTGTATGATCAGGATGATCATGGACGACAAGCTTCAGGATGTTGCTCCAGATGACATGCAGCAGGATGTTGCAGTGATGATGATCAGGATGATCATGTGTACATCAGGATGATGTATGGTGAGTATCAGGTTGATAATCTGTGGTTATGGAACAGGTTGTGCAGATAAGCATGTAATTTGTGCCTTAGGAGATTTGCAAATAGTCTTTCGAGGTTTTGCCTATGGCATGTAATTTGTACCCTAGGATATCTGGAAAATGCTCTTTCGAGGTTTTGCTTGGGAGGACATATAATTTGTGCCCTGGGAGATCTACAGATAGTCTTTCGAGGTTTTTCCTATGGCATGTAATTTGTGCCCTGGGATATCTAGCAAATGCTCTTTCAAGTTTTTTTCCTATGGCATGTAATTTGTGCCCTGGGAGATCCGATAGGTTGAGCCGTGTGCTCGTAATCAGTCCTGGGATGCTCTTTCGAGGTTTTTCCATGACCACGTGTAATTTGTGGCTTGGGAGATCCGATAGGTTGAGCCTTGTGCTCGTAATCAGTCCTGGGATGCTCTTTCGAGGTTTTGTGGTGACCACATGTAATTTGTGCCCTAGGAGATCCGATAGGTTAAGCCTTGTGCTTGTAATCAGTCCTGGGATTCTCTTTCGATGTTTTGTGGTGGGGTCACATGTAATAAGTCCTAGAGATCTGGACAAGATGAAAAAGGCCTCAGATGCTCTTTAGGGTTCTTGCTAGTCAAGAGACTCTTTTAAGGTTTTGTGATGCACGTAATAAGTCTTGAGATTTCCATAGTATGGCCAGTGATGATGAAGACCTGCAGGTGGTGGGCCTACATCCAGTATGAAAAAGGACTAGCTCTATAGAACTTCCTATGACGAGTATATTCAGAGATTGATTGAGATAGCAGCAGCAGTGACGATGATCCAGAGAAGATGGCTTGTGCTAGAAGACCTGTGTCGACAAATACCTTCCTAGTTAAGAGGGAGTGTTGATGTATACATAACTTCAGAATGTATTTCACATATATGTATATTGTATTCCTATAGAGATGTTATTATTCCTTTACACGGAAATGTCGTCATTTATATTGTAAGTGTCGTAACTTATACTTGATGGGCCTTGTTGGGGTCAGCCATGTATAAGTCATGTGGGTCAAAGGGTTATTAGACCACCCTATTGGGGGTCGGCCATGTGGGTCAAAGGGTTATTAGACCACCCTAGTGGGGGTCGGCTCAGTCATCATTATGTTAAGTGGTTAAGTTGAGGCCAACCTAGTTGAGTAAAGGTCAAGTCAAGTTAGTGTATAAGTAGAGAGTGTGTCTCTCTCATTTTACACATTCTATTCTCTCACTCACACTTGGGAGAGTGGAGCACTTGTGGAGGAGGAGGCTCTGCTACTAGGAGAAGACTATCTCTTGTATTCTGGTTGTATCAATTCTCTATCTATCTCTAAGGAAGTTATTGGGGTTTTTCACCTTTATGGTTTTCCCCAAGTAAACTCTGTGTCTCTTGTGTGCTTGCATTATTGTGTCCATGATTGATATGTTGTAGATTTGCTGTACATGTTGTTCTCTCAGTTAAGATCCTAGATCAGATTGAAGTAAATTCTGAAAATTTAACACCAGATGGGCAGAAGAAAAACCAATGAAAGACTGTAGCGCAGCTACAGCTGCAGAATTCATTTTTGAAAATATCCTTACAAGGTTCGGATGCCGAAAAATTTTGATGAGTGATCAAGGCACTCATTTCCTAAACAGAACCATCAAAGCTTTAACTGAAGAGTTCCACGTTCATCATCAGCGTAGCACACCTTATCATCCACAGGAAAATGGAACTATTGAAGCATTTAACACAATGTTGGAGAATGCGCTAACCAAGATATGCAACGTCAATCGGGACGATTGGGACCTGCGCATTCCATATGTATTATGGGAATACAGGACCACATGCAAGAAATTGATAGGGCATACACCCTTTAGATTGGATTACGAGAAAGAAGCAATAATGAGAATGGAGTATATTGTTCCCAGTTTGAGAATAGTTGTGTTTACAGGCATGGCAGACCGCTTAGTGCTAGAAGAAAGTCTCCTACACTTGGTTGGGCTAGAGAAAGATCGCGTTGTCGCAAGATTCCACCAACAAGTACAGAAAGAGCGCGAAAAAGCATGGCATGATCACCACATCAAGAACAAGTCTTTCCAGGTAGGTGATCTAGTCCTCCTGTATGATAGCAAATTCATGAAATTCCCTGGAAATTTTAAGATGCATTGGCTTGGCCCATATACTGTAATGCATGTTACTAACAGTGGCGCATCGAGCTAGCTACATTAGCCGAAGATACCTTTCCAAGTTTGATAAATGGTAGCAGAATAAAGCTTTACCGCGATAGTCCGGCTACGTAGAATCCTGTATGATCAAAAGAGGCGTACCGCGCAACACTGCTGAAGTTGTGCGCAAAAAATAAAAACAAAACAAAACAAAAAATATGAAGAGAATAGCTGCGCAGCACAAGTCCAAATACTAATAGCGTAGACAAGGAGGAACGACAGCCGAGTCGAAGAGAAAGAAGCCTATGCGCCTGGAAGTGACACTCATACGAAGACTGCTAGCGCATCATGATGGAAGCTGTTACTGTTGCAATCGTCGGCCAGTTACTAGACCGTTAACCAAATTGGCAGCACCGGCACACTTCGAAATTTAGGGCGGATGTGAAATTTTGGAGAGCCATAAAGGTTGAAATAACTAATATAGTATTGGAATACGGCTAGAAGGTCGAACAATTAACGCTGACTCGATGGAGTTGACACTCCATCCTGCCTAGAAACCTTTTCGCATTTAACGAAACAACATTCACATGATGAGGAGGATCGGATGACAGGGTCGAGATCATCGGCATGAGCTGATAATAAATATGGCATTTACTACCTCAGAAACCGTCGAAGGCCACGTTGCAGACCAGCCATGAAGGGAACCTCATCCAGAAGTTTTACAAGGCAGGCTGCAGGGGACAGTAAGGGGAAAGAACCAGCTACAGAGCAGGGAGGATCAAAGACACCAGGGAAACAGAAGTTGACCATAGCTCAGAACCAACCCATCTATCTGGTGCCAAACTATATCCCTCCGCAGAAAGACGACGCATTTCGGTGCACCTGGATAAAAATGTGAAATATGACATCCTGGTCCCAATTATCTCTACTCGTGTGAAGGTTGTTGAGAACCTACTAGGCGAAGTGTCGAATTGCAAGTTGGAGGACCATGACCTACTGGAGAATATGTTATCCAAACCCAAGAACTATCCATAGTTTTGAACTGACGGATACATCGACCGGGTAGTTGGTGATCAGACTAGTGTCGAGAGCCTACAGGTCCAGGATTGGCTAAAGCCCCTCCAACCATCAAGTTTATTGAATCTATTGCAAATGCCGCATTCTCCTAAAACCACTGAGTATTGGGCGGTAGTGCACGCATTGTTGTCTTGCGTGCACGAAGGATTCCTATGGTTGAATATGTGCGTCAACATTAGCATAGATCTGATACATCCGATCACGAACCTGAACAAGCGCAGAGAGGACCCTGCTGACCTAATGGCAAAGAGGGTGAATGATAGAGGTCTCTCTGCCAAAGTTGAAAAGGAATTCACCATGGTACGGAAGGGGCGTGGATTCTCGACCAACGATATCAATGATCGTGCCAAAAAATTTACCATTTAGTTGCTCGCAGGAAAGGTACTGCGCAAGTGTCTACCACCTGAGGTACCCATGATCACAATCAAGCTTGCATCCAATACATTGCGCGGAAGACCTTATAATTTGTGTCAATACTTACTCAATGAGTTGCTAGCAGATTTTGAGGACACACGGGATAGTGGAACACCATTCCATTTCAGTTGGCTGCTAATATTAGTAGCCTTTGTAGGCCGGAAAAGAACCAGATGGGTATCAAGGTGCCCCAACCTTAGCAGGACATGGCCGTGGAATTCACTTCGCCAACTTATGGGCAAGCCCGAAGGCGTCTAGGCAGCGACAGACGGATGAAGTGTTTTATGTTTATTATCGCCAAGTGTGCAATGTGATTGTTTCCACACCGTGCATCGTACGACCATTGAATGACACCTACACCTGCATCATGAGGTTTATGGCGAAGAGGAATCGATCATACATTCAGCCTAGGGCTGACACCGAGGAAGAATTGTGGTATCCACGTTTTATTGGCTCGATCAAGAGACGATCGAGCAGATGATAGAGAAATGGGATATGGACTGGAAAGTTCCCGCGTCGCGAGATGATGAGTCTAATTATGAGAAACACGTCGAACCCCTCTCAGAAAAAATTGATTTCAAAGACTCAGATGAGGAAAGCAAAGAGGAGGATTAGGAAGAAACAGAAGCAGGAAATGGAAAGAAGAAGGGAGGGCTACCATCCAGTACTCCCATTGTTGAAGAAAAGGACCATGCTCAAAGTGAGCCTACGGAGACGGCAGCGGGAAAAAGGAAGGCCACTGAAAACCCCGCGCAACCAAAAAGCCGACATACAAAGAGGAAGGCCGAAAAACCTAAGTTCAGTCCACGGCTCCATCTGGATGACTGCGAGATAATCGCAACCAAGGTAAAAGCATCCTGGGAAGAGACCCATGTGGAGAAGGAAGCCAAGCAAGAACAATTACAAATAAGTATGATCCAAGCTATGGAAACGGTCAAGAATATGGTGACCCAATTAGTTTGGGCCATCAGTCATCATACTCTGAAGAAAGGGTAGGAGGAACGGGTGAGCGGAAACGGGAACCCCATGTAGCAAGCCCATACCCCAGGGTTACGCATATCGAACCGATGTATTTCTTGTTCCCAAATGATACGGTGCGCGAGGCAGTGAAAAACTCGGCACATTTCGACCTCAACATTGGGTCATTACCGATGGAGGACCTGAATGAGCTACACCTGGAAATTTCAGAGGAGATACAAGAAAGAGGCATTGCCTCATATGACCAGAGCATCCGTCTGCAAGAAAACATTGAAGAGCTCAGGCAGGAATCTGAGTGAAAAGAACAAGAGCTATCTGAAGTCCACGAGAGGGACTTCCAGATCAAGGAAACTATTTCAGCGGTATGCACGAAGATCCATGAATGCGCATAAGAAGATGATGTAGAGGATACTATAAAGAAGTTGGGGGCCAAGGTAGAAACCCTCACATCAGATATGATGCAGATGGAGACTTCCTATAAAGGGAATATTGCAGAACTAGAGGCTAGGCACCCGGTTATTCCACCAGATCAGTGCCCGACTCCAGTGGAGGAAGTACAGGAAACCATGGACAGCATTTTGTCAAAAGTGACGAAGTGCCAGAAATTACTTGAAGGAATCAATACAGCATTGACCAGGTTGAATGAGGATCCCACGCTACAATAGATAAAGGGGGATTTGTAGCGGACACAGCAGCAAGTAGACGCTGCAAGCACAGAGTTAAAGACTGCACCGGCTAGAGAGAAAGTCCAGAAGTACAATGAAATCAAGGACCTGCAGAAAGAACTGGTCACGCTTAGAGAGAAAGAGGCTGCAACAAATTCCAGGTTGCATCCCATTGAAGAAGAAGGCCTCGAATTGATGCAGCAATTCGATGAGAAGTTCGTAGAACTTCAGGAGGAAGAAGGCACCATGAAAGAGCAGGTGGCCAAAGAACAAGTCTCACAGGCCACACTAGAGACACTTCGAGGATTTAAGCAACAGGCCAAGGACACGGTTACAGAGTTATGTAAAATTAGTCACAGCAGATCTAATGAACAAGTAAATCAATCACAACAGATGAACATAGAAAATATGGTGCAAAACTGTGCAAAACATGCAGCAGTGCTCTCTATCCCAGAAAGGGTGAATGAATTACAATACAAACTGTCACAATGAACAGAGCAATTCGAATTGCCTAAGGAGGTCATTCGAATCACTGAATGGAGTAGCTTGACTCTATCTAGGAGTCCTCATCAATCATCGGTGTTGCTCATCAATCACAACAACCAGTCATCCAGGTGTCAAGCTGAGTCTAACTGATCATAATAAATGTAACTGAAGTGTGTAGCACTGATATAGGATCTGGAGGCTCAGTGGGGGCGCATGGGAGGCTAACTGGAGTCAGAACAAGTCACCTAATCGAACTGGAGGTCAATCGGAGGTGAAACAGTCAGTCAGGAGTGAAATCAATCAGAATCGGAGCTAACTGAATGTAACTGGAGTGAATCTGCAGTGGTAGGTGAACAAGTGCGCCCTTCTCTGTCAGTAGGTGAGAAGAGGGCGCCTTTCAGCTTGGGAGGGCTAAAACTCTGTGGTAAGTGGCTCCCGGGTGCTAGAAGAAGGTGGATAAGGTGCTGGAGGCATCAAACTGGTGACTGGACTGCATATCCTGAAATAGATCATGCAAGATCCTGAAGTAGATATGTATCCTGAAATAGATGATCCTGAAATAGATATGTATCTCGAAATAGATGATGGATATCCGAACACCCCCCCTCAAGCTAGACTATGATGTGCCAACTAAAAAAATAATGTGGGGCCCTGGTAACTAAGACCAAAGGTCACCCCAATACAATAATCCAAAAAATGCTGAAAATAAACTAAGTGAGGAAAGAGGGAAAACCCAGTGGGAAGAAATCCCCCCCTCAAGTCTAAAGCATAATAATGAATCAATCTGTCTCCACCATGATGGAACTCACCCCCAACAGTGAACGGAGGTAAGAGAACTTCTTCTCAGTGAAGCTCTTGGTGAAGATGTCTGCAATTTGCTCATCAGTAGGGCAATATTGCAGAATGATGGTGCGGTCGTGCACCAACTGTCGAATGTAATGCATATGAATCTCAATGTGCTTGGTCCTCTGCCGCTGAACTGGATCTGTGGAGATCTTGATAGCACTTTGATTGTCACAAAATAGGACAGTTGAAGTAGTGCCACCAAAACCAAACTCGGAAAGAATACCCTGCAACCAAACTGCCTGAATGCAGGCATTGACTGCCCCTCGATTCTCTGCCTCTGCTGAAGAAAGTGCAATGGCTGCTTGCTTTTTGCTGGACCAGCAAATAGCACCATGACCAATCATGAAAACATAACCGGAAGTGGACTTCCGATCAATTCTATCACCTGCCCAATCTGAATCAGTAAAACCAATGAAATCTAGCTCAGAATCTGCAGCATAATGTATGCCAAACTGTCTTGTACCTTGCACATACTGCAAGATCCGCTTGGCTGCTCGCCAATGAAGCTCATGTGGCTGCTGCATATATCTTGACACGGCACTCACGACATATGAGATATCAGGCTGTGAATGTGTCAAATAAAGTAGTGAACCAATCAACTGTCGATACATACTGCAATCTGCAAGCGGTGTGGAATCTCCCTCCTCAAGACTGATTCCTGAGAGGAATGGGAACGGGGCTGCCTTACATTCAGCCATATTAAACTTCAATAACAATTCGGAAGCATATTTTTGCTGAGATATAGTGATCCCATCGAAATTTTGAGCTATCTCCAAGCCCAAAAAGTGACTCAGCAAGCCCAAATCGCTCATGTCAAAAGCTAGATTTAAGGCAGTTTTTAGCTTGTTTATTGAAGTAAGTGTGCTACCAGTAATAAGAAGATCATCAACATAAAGTACAATAACCAACAAATTACCTTTAACTCGCTGAAGATAGACATTCGGATCAGATTTGCATCTTTGGAAATTCTGAGAAAGAAGGAAGGAGTCCATCTTTGCGTACCAAGCTCTTGGGGCCTGTTTTAACCCGTACAAAGACTTCTTCAATCTACAAACCAATGATGGATCTGATGTATAACCCTCTGGCTGCTGCATATAGACCTCTTCAGCAAGGTCTCCATGTAAAAATGCACTCTTCACATCCATGTGATGCACCTCCCAGTGCTTGGATGCGGCAATAGCTAAAACAAGGCGGATGGAATCCATCTTTGCAACCGGTGCAAAGGTCTCTGTGTAGTCCACTCCTTGGACTTGGGAAAAAACTTTTGCCACCAACCTTGCTTTATATTTGCTGATAGTGCCATCAGCAGCAACTTTAGTACGGTAGACCCATTTACACTTCACTAATTTTCTTCCAGGTGGAAGAGAAACTAGCTCCCATGTATTGTTCTTTTGAAGAGAACTGTACTCTTCATCCATGGCATCTTTCCATCTCGGATCTCGATGGGCTGAATAGTATGATTGGGGATCTGAACCAGCCATCAAATAAAAAATCTCAGGAAGAAATGGATCAGCAATAGAAAGAGCCATACCTGCCCTTTGAAAGTCTCCTCTTGTTCGTCTCGGATCAGCAGGATTTCCAAGACTAGAACCAGCAGATTGTAGAGTATTTTGGGCCCACTTTGGTAACTGAGGGAGATCTGAATGGTCGGATTCCGAACCTGATATGTCATGATCATCATATGCTGCTACAATATCAGAAATATCAGAACTCATACCTTCATTATCGCTGCTCGAATCTTCTTCTGGTGAAGGCGGTGAATCGGCAGTTTTCTCCTCAACTAGTTGCAATTCTTGAAGCGGTTCTTCAAACTGCACACTGCGCTCTATGAATATCTTTTTAGATCTGATATCCATGAGTTTATATGCTTTTGATTCTTCCCCATATCCTATCAATATGCACTCGATACTTTGTGGATCCAAGGCTCGTCTCTTCTCAGAAGGAATTCTAGCCCATGCAGTAGAGCCAAAAACTCTCAAATTTGACACATCCGGTTTGTGACCAAAGAATGCTTCGAAAGGAGTCATACCTTTCACGGATGAATGTGGAACTCGGTTCTGTATATATGCAGCAACATTGATTGCTTCAGCCCAAAGATTTGCAGCCAAACCTTTTGATTCAATCATGCATGTAGCCATCTCTTTCAGTGACCGGTTTTTCCTTTCCGCTACACCGTTCTGCTGGGGTGTGTAGGGAACTGTATGTTGGATCTTGATTCCGCTTTGGGCACAAAGTTGCAGCAACTCGGACTTGATATATTCCCCACCATTATCAGATCTAAGAGCTTTGATCTTGCTCTCAGTGGTGGTCTCAACAGAAGCCTTAAAATCCTTGAATTTTCCAAGCACTTCTGACTTGTTTTTGAGAAAGAATACCCATGTAAAGCGAGAATAATCATCAATAAATGTCAAAACATACCTTGAACCATTTAATGACATATGGGGCAGCGGACCGCTGATATCAGAATGGATCAATCCGAAAATAGTAGAGGCTCTGCTAGCCTTGCCGCGGTCGAATCTGTGCTCGGGGTGCTTCCCAATAATGCAACCGGTGCATATTCCCTTCGAGGAACGGAGTTGTGGAAGCCCATCAACCATGGATTTATTTGATAGCAGCAGCAAATACTTATAATTTAGATGTCCAAATCTTTCATGCCAAAGCCTACTAACCTCATTACCATGTGTGCGAAGAGCAGTGGGCTTTGCAAGCGGAATAAAGTGCGAAAACTCATAACATTTTGCAGTGTGGTTTGCCTTTCCAACCGCAACTAGTCTTCCACTTTTGATATCAGAAATTTCAACTGTATTAGGGCTGAATGTGACTTTCTTTGGATCACCAGTATGTGTCATTTGATACACAGAAAGGAGATTCGAAGCTAAGGAAGGCACATAGAGAACATTCTGAAAGCATCCATGATCTACATGAATCGTACCTTTGCCCTTTGAAGAAATTTTTGAGTCATCTCCCAAATGGATGGGGATGGAGCTGTTTGGATCGAATGAGGAAAAAGAATCAATATTTGCAGCCATATGATTTGATGCACCCGAATCTATCAAGAGAGTGGGCTTCGAAACCGTTGCCATGAGTGCTTGTCCTCTTTCATGATCGTCATTCCGATCCTTCTTCCTTGCACCGTCAGGAAGGGTTATGTTGTTCTTTTCCAAAAGGAGGGCCATTTGATCTATAGTCTTCTTCATACATGAAATTTCGGGATGAAAGCCACGGTTACAATAAGTACATTTAGATTTTTGGTTACCTTCTTTGCCCTTTTGCTTGGATTTCGAACTGGATGGTGCATCCGTTTGCTTGCCTTTGTCTTTTTGCTTGTGAGGCTCGAATTTGGGCTTCTCCTTCTTTAGCTTTCCTTTACCATTCGAGATCTTGGGTCCTTGAACAAATAGGGCTGAATCTTTGGAGCTTATGGACCCCATTTGAATCAACTTGTCATGCTCTTTCGTAACGGACTCAATGAAGGCATTCAAGGTAGGCATCTTCCAATTCGGGGTAGTTAGCCGACCGGAATTGAAAGTGGAGACAAATACCGAATAATCTTTCCCAAGCTTGCTTAGAATGGAGAGGATCAACTGTTTATCCTCTTTGATAACACCACTGTTCTTCAATTGCAAGTTCAAGTTCTTGAATTTTGTGAAGAATTCATTGATGGTCTCGAAATTTTCAGGATTAAGGCCAATCAATTCATTCTCTAATTGAAAAGCCCTAAGCTCACCCTGCTTGCCGAATAGTGTCTCAAGTTGCTCCCATATGGCTTTTGGAGTCTTCAATCCGCTGAGATGGAAGTGAAGATCCTTGGAGATGGAGAGACAAAGAAGACCGTAAGCTTCATCAAGCTTGTTGTAGTGTTTAGTTCTTTCTGCTACATTGTTTGGCTCCAATTCAAGACCAAGAGTGACTCGGTAGTAACCTTTTGAACGTAATATGATCTCCATATCATCTTTCCAATCAAAATAATTGAATGGGGTGAGGATAGGCTTTGAAGAAGAGTATTCCATTGCAAGGATTGAGTCAACTGATGAAGAGGAAGCTTGCATGCAGACTAGAGCGAATGGAATTGCTGTAGAAATGCTTGCATGCAGAAGGTAGCGAATGCAATTGGAGGAGACAATAAACCTGCAAATCACATAAAAACAACCACAATAAGGTCGAACAATCCACCCTTTGAGAGTTGCATCACACCTGGGATTGGATTTCAAGCAATGTTGAATAGGTCCAATGTATCAGATCCAGGAATTATGTGGTAACTCAAGCTTCTGGAGTGGTATTGGAGTATTTTTCAAGCTTTGCATGCACAGGAGCGAATGCCCTTGAGATATCTCATGCCAAACTTTTTGCAATTTTTAGCAATTCAGTCAAATCTTCTTGTATAAACACCTGTAGAAAAGAGATCTTGTCCCTGCAATGGCTCTGATACCATGTAAAATTAGTCACAGCAGATCTAATGAACAAGTAAATCAATCACAACAGATGAACATAGAAAATATGGTGCAAAACTGTGCAAAACATGCAGCAGTGCTCTCTATCCCAGAAAGGGTGAATGAATTACAATACAAACTGTCACAATGAACAGAGCAATTCGAATTGCCTAAGGAGGTCATTCGAATCACTGAATGGAGTAGCTTGACTCTATCTAGGAGTCCTCATCAATCATCGGTGTTGCTCATCAATCACAACAACCAGTCATCCAGGTGTCAAGCTGAGTCTAACTGATCATAATAAATGTAACTGAAGTGTGTAGCACTGATATAGGATCTGGAGGCTCAGTGGGGGCGCATGGGAGGCTAACTGGAGTCAGAAAAAGTCACCTAATCGAACTGGAGGTCAATCGGAGGTGAAACAGTCAGTCAGGAGTGAAATCAATCAGAATCGGAGCTAACTGAATGTAACTGGAGTGAATCTGCAGTGGTAGGTGAACAAGTGCGCCCTTCTCTGTCAGTAGGTGAGAAGAGGGCGCCTTTCAGCTTGGGAGGGCTAAAACTCTGTGGTAAGTGGCTCCCGGGTGCTAGAAGAAGGTGGATAAGGTGCTGGAGGCATCAAACTGGTGACTGGACTGCATATCCTGAAATAGATCATGCAAGATCCTGAAGTAGATATGTATCCTGAAATAGATGATCCTGAAATAGATATGTATCCCAAAATAGATGATGTATATCCGAACAAGTTAGCCATTATTCTGCAAAATTTTACTTCCAAGCTAGGTGCATTGGAAGATGTGGCACCATCGTCCGAAGGTGAAAGTGGCTCGGGATGTGCCACAGGTAAGTGTTAGGGGCCTGTTGGGAGGGGCCTAAGTTGGAAGAGTTGCACAAGTGCTGAAAAGTGTGCATTGCATGTTGCAACAGGGCATGGGGATAGTTTTGATAATTGCACATGTCGCACAGTGGCATTAGTTAAGGCAGGATTGTGCAGTACATCGGTGCGCAAGATTAGTGCAGTAACTATTTTTGGTAAGAAATACAGGTAAAGGTCAGACGGGGAAATAACCTATTTTGGGTAAGAGATAGGTGGAAGGCAGGGGAAAGTGATCTACCAAGGAGAGTGGCGAAAAGTAGTTGAGAAGCTAGGCCACTACGTCGATGGCAACAGGAAGGCGGAAGGAGTGGAAAGGGACATGCCACGGTGCAGTTGTAACCATTTTGATGATTGTGGCTGTCAGACGAGCGTGTGAACCATGAGTGTCCCAGCAGGATGGCCTGGAGCAGGCAGAGCAAGCTGTCGATGGTGACAGCTAGGGTGGCAGTTAGCCATGCTGGTTTTGGAAACCTGAGGGTTTCGGTCTACTGATTGTAAAGACATGACCCATGGGCGTGATCTATAAATAAGTAATTTTTGTATGGGAAAGGGTTAGCTATTCATTGTTGAACATTGTTGGAATCTTTGAACTTGAATCTATTGTAAAGGCTCTACAGCTGTGTGCGCAGAGACCTATCTGAGAGAGAAGAGAGTCTGCAGCTGAGTGCGCAGACTAAGAACTGTTGTACCCTTCCCAAAGACTAATTTAACAACAGTTCTTGTGGACGTAGCCTCCATCTAGGGGGTGAACCACGTTAAATCTTGTTTAGTGTGATTATTTTGTGTTTCGTAACTGTTCATTTGCTTAGCATGGATGTTTAATACCGTATTTTTCTGTTATATGATTGCTTTTATATGTATTCACCGCAGGAATGATGGGAATAATATGTTAAGTAATGCATGTGTGGATGATCAATGTTAAGTATTCAGCACTTCTAAGTCTTTGAATGTATGAATCTATTGGATAATCACATAGTTGAACACTGAATTTGAGCACAACGTTGGAGCGTGCAGTATAGTATGTCTCATTCATCTACATATACCATAAAGATAATAACCTAAGTATTGTTGAATGAATAAAGATCGTTAAGTAAGATTGAATAGAGTTGAACAAGTCTTGAAGTAGCTGCGCGGTCCAGTTGACGCGATGTCCCATTGTAAGTGATGCGAGGTAAGTTGTTGATAACTTATCGTCGTAGCGCTAAAAGTATTCCATACCATGCAGTCCGTGGATGCGCTGGTTGCGCAAGTACCTTAGCTTGCCGAAGTATTCGTTGCGAAGTAGCAGACTGTGTGCAGTCTTTTGCCCGCAGTAAGAGTCCCTTTTATCGCGTTGTCTATCTCTTTGACACTCACATCACTAGGTTGTGGAAACTTGGTTCTACAACCACCCCCTCAGCTTCACCTTAGGTGAGACCTCAAGTTGCTCGCAGTCTGTTGCCAAAAGGGCCGGTGAATAGGGGTTTTTTTGGTTCCTTGAGCCGCGAAGTACCTGGGTCTACATTGGAAACCTCTAGCTCAGTTATATACTCCAACAACACTAAAGTCTATCTGCAAGAGTATCCTAAAGTAATAATAATTTTTTATACATGTATCTCTTGTAGTGTGTGTAATGCACTCTTAAGACAATGCTAGTCTCTAGAGTTGAACTAGATCACTGTTAAAAAAAATTCTTGTCTTCCCAATCATTTCTAGATCACCAAACAATCAAGATAATCATCCTACAGAGGACAATAGTATTTTTGTTTTAGATAAAAAAAATTATGACCAAGAGAAAGAAGAAACATAACAAGAACACAGGATGCACAAAAAACAATTATGACAAAGCATAAATAAATACAACCCTAAATACCAAACAAACAACCCTTTTGAAGATAAGAAGGAAATGGCCCTATTGGGTATTAAACTAGCCATTGAAGTGAACGCCTAAGTCTAGGAGTAACCCCATGAAAAATTTCTAGAGAACCAATGAAAGTTCTAGCCAAGGTTTGGATGATAATGAGTGAATTGATATGAGTACAAGTGAAGTATATTGAACAAACATTGTGAAGTTTCAGGGCACACTATTGGAAAGTGTAGAGCTTGAGAAGTTATCATTCAAAGTCCAAACCTTATGAAGTGCCTGGTGCATAAGCTTTGTGAAGACTCTTGTGCATAAATTATGTAGATTTCATGAAGATGACATTGTGAAGATTACATGTTACAGACTTTGTGAAGATTTGAGTTACAGAACTTATGAATTATTTTATATAGACTTTTTGAAAACTTTAGTGCATACCTTGTGAATATTTGAGAACAGATTTATTGCATATCTTGAGAGAATACTTAGCAGTGCATACCTCGTGAAAATTTGAGAACAAACCTCATGAAGTATTTGTTGTATACTTTTTAAAGAACCAAGAGCAAACCTCGTGAAGATCTCATAATAGACCTTGTGAATATTTGATGGTGCAAACCTTGTAAGAAATTTGGAACATGTAACCAATTATGTTACCTCTATTCAGTAAAGAATAAATGTTTGAGAAGCAACCAACAAAAATGAAAGAAAGACATGAAGCATAATATAGAAGTGCAATAGTGTATAAAAAATCCATGTTGCCTATAGGTGATGTTGCTTATGCAATAGGAGCTAAAAACATGTTAGATTTATATAAGTATACCTTTCCAACCAACATAAGCAAATACCAGTGATGTATTGAGGAAGATTGTGACAATTCAACGACATTTGAATAATACCTTGGAACTCTTTGAAGCAATAAATCTGTAATTTCAATCATTGGCATGCCCATCTCAAGTTTATAGTATGCCATTACCTACAAACACCACAACAAGATTTAGGTTAGTATAATTCCAAGCAACAAATATGTTAGAAAGAAAAAATGCTACTAAAATATGAAATCAAATATGAATTCAATCCAAAGTCAAGCAAACCCACTTGTTTATATCAACGCTTTCCTGTGGAAAATCCTGTAGACCAAATAACTATTATGTAAGGTCTTGTGTAAAATCTTGAAAACCAAATAATAAAAACATGTCATTCATATACCAAAATATATAAATAAAAAATATTATGCGAATTATATGGCTTTATTGTTACCAATTAAGTGTGTTGTCGAACAAAAAAACAACTAGAATTCCATATAACAATCGTATTGCTTCCCAATTCTTATTGAAGAAATGATTTGCAGCAACTCTTGCCTCAGTTACCAATAACACAAATACAAATAGTAGCATTAAAGAGGTTAAAAACTCAAAACATCCACTCTACATTATCTCCAATAACTAACATCATTGTTTGTTCATTACTATAAAGGAGACGTACTTGAATATTTTCCTAGACTTGTTGCTTTCATTGTTAGGTTGAATCTAAATGATAAATACAAAGGAACAATAAGCAAGATACAAAACTGAATATGGAATAGAATGAGTAGAGAACTTAAAACATCCACTCTACATGATATTTGTTAATGTTAATGCTAATGAAGCATTAACGACGAGATTCTACCTCAAATTAGAATTGCAATATCATGATTTCCACTTTTGGTTCTACATTTTCCAGCTTCAAATTTACATAGTTTGTCTCAAAATTTTGTTATGGCTCCTGTAAATCTAGAAATTTAGATATATCTCAAGATTTTGGTATTGTTCAATGCTTGGTATTACAAATGTAGTATCATTAACAATAACAAAGCCAACACTACATGATCTCCAATAACTAACATCATTATTTGTTCATTGTTATAAAGGAGATGTACTTGAAAATCTACCTGGACTTGTTGATTTCACTATTAAGTTGAATCTAAGTGATAAATAAAGAGGAACAGTAATAAATATGCAACATTTTATAGGAAATAGAATGATTAGAGAACTTAAAACATCCACTCTACAAGATCTCCAATAACTAACATCATTATTTGTTCAAGAGACGTACTTGAAGATTTTACTGGGCTTGTTGATTTCATTGTTAAGATGAATTTCAATGATAAACACATATGAATAGTAAGCAAGATACACCACTTTATAGGAAATATAATGAGTAGAGAACTTAAAACATCCACTCTACAACATCTCCATTAACTAATATCATTATTTTTTCATTACTATAAAGGAGACGTATTTGAAGATTTTCCCGAACTTGTTGATTTCATTGTTAATTTGAATCTAAATGATAAACATAGAGGAACTATAAGCAAGATACAACACTTTATAGTGTAGAATAATTAGAGAACTTAAAACATCCCTCCAATACCTAATAGCATCCATTTTTTCATTGCTATAAAGGATATGTACTTAAAGATATGTGTGGACTTATTGATTTCATTGTTAAGTTGAATCTAAATGATAAACATATAATTGATTTCACTGTTAAGTTGAATCTAGACGTTATAAGGTTGCTTGAGGATATAAATGATATATCTAAGTTCAGTGAGGACTTACATTGTTGTAATATTGCACAAACCAATGTAATAACCTAAAAAGTCGGCAAAATTCTACCTTCAAATAATATTGAAATGTGGGCAATCCAAATTCCCCAAAGAACCAAGAATGGTATGATTATGAATTTCTTTAGTTATTGTCTGTCAAACCACTTCCTATACTTGTGATGTTCCATGGAGGTCATGTTTTGAAGACCTAGTTTTTGAGGACATAAAGCCTAGGATGGAAATGTAGACTTAGAGGCTAGTGCTTGTCTTGTATGGGATGTGCTTGTTTGATGCAAGATAGCTAGGGTTTGTAAACCCTAAGGAATACAAGAGAACTAACGCAAAGACTTTGAGTATGGTGAGACGCTTTGTTTGGAGGACTTGGAGCTTGATGTGATGTCATGATTGATGGATTTTGGAGAGATGGCTTTCTTGGGAACGTGATGTGATGATGTACTTGGATGTTCACTTGTGTGATACGAATGACGAAGCAACCAGCTTTGGTTGGAATTTATTTCTTATAGCTAGGGGGACTTGGTGGCTAGGGTTTGGAGAGGTTGAATTATGCCAACTTTGTGAGAAACCTATGGTATGTTATTCATCTTTTTAATATATGTGAAGTGTTCCATGTTTCCAAACTATGTATTCTCACAAATTCGAATTTCAACTTATGTTATCTTCTTAATTGGGTAGATTCTAGTATTGATTGTGCACACCGATTTGACATAACATAAAGCTGAAATGGTAAAGTAATTTACCATGTCTAGAAGATAAGGGAGAATATTTACTGCTATTATAATATTATGTGCCAGGACATTTCAGATTTTTTATATGCTTGGAAAGTGTTCCCTAAGGGTTGTAGTTTTGTGGTACTAAAGTACACTTGAATAATATGTATTGTATTGAGCTACTTTGTGAATTGGGCCGAAGTTAAGTGAAATATTGTTGTTGTAAATTCATATTTCGGATTTGGCCCTAAGGCTGAAAGGTCACGGGAAATAGATCCAGGAAACCTCAAGTTTGAGGTGAAATTTCTGAAATTGCATTAAAATTTAAAAGTTATATTCACGAACTTTTTACATGGTATCGGAGCTTATTGGGATGAAATTTCATTCGTGTTGTTTTGAAGGCCAAATGTTTTAGTCGGTGAACCTAGGAGTGGTTGTTTAATGGTGAAACCCTAGTGAACTTAAGATGAGCACTTGCACGTGTGAAGGATTTGATGGGTTGAAACCTAGTTGATCTTGTGATCATAAGAGTGTGATATCACCTATGATAGGTACTGAAGCTACTTCATTGATGGTAGGTATAAATACCTAATTGAGATCCTCTCTGTTTCTAAAATAATATAACATTCTCTATTGAACAAGGCCAACCACATGAAGGTGGAAGCTCTTATGCCCCCCCCACATCACTATCAACTCCCCATACCCAATGCATGTACTTGAAAAAAAATTAAATTTATGTGCAAACATGTGGATTTCATCATAAAGAAACATTTACCATTCATTCATTAAAATATAACATTCATTAATTCACTCATTCATTCAATAGGAAAAAATAATGTATGACATTATAGTATAAAAAATAAGACTACATAGTGTTTTTTCAATCACTTATTTCTAGGTTTTTTTCTTTTGACAAAATCAGCAAGCAACTCATCTTCTGCAACTTGTTGTTCAATTCTCGTGGCATCTACAACTTGTCATACTATCTACCTATTAGTGTACTCACGACATGGATGTTGTTGCAAGGGGTCAGGATTTGCTGCAATAATGTAAAAATGTTACATTGATATCTTTTTTTACTATAATGAAAAGTATTTCATTTAAAAAAAACATTACAGATGTGTCTTTTACCTTATGTGGCCACATCATGTACTTCATATTCCTCTCTATGCTCATCTTGTATAGTATGACCCTCTACAGGCTCTGCAGTTGAAACATGAAAAAGTACAATTAATATTCACCATTTGCAATGCAATATTTTAAATTGTAGCGTATGAATACATTCATTACCGGGATTCGAAGCATGACCTTTGATAGGTTGTTCTGCATCATCGACATTAAGTGGATTGTTTCTTTCCTGCTCAACACAGAATCAATATTTTATGGAAAATATTTATAATGAATAGATTTCTCAAGTAATCAATCTTAAATAAACTTCATTGATTTTATATACATGTGCACAAAATGGATCACCGGAAGACTGTGTTTTCCTAGACAAGTTTTTTCATCATTAAAAAAAAACTCCAAAGTTGTGCTAGAAATCCAAGCTTCAAGTCTTCCTCTGTGGGAACTTCCTTGAATCGATCAATCTGCATATTTGCATAACATCATGAATTTACCTTTTATGGTGCAATAAAATGAAAATAATTTGCAATTATTATTTGGATGCAATATTGGTTTTTTGATACTTACAATCTGTGCCGCCAAATTTGAATAACCACCAGGCCCAAGCTTGTGTTGTCCAATTTTTTCTTGTCTTGCCTTTATGGCCTTTGATGTGTCTGATAGCATACGAAAAGGTTGAAATACGTTAGATGTTTCAAATTTGATCTAAAAATTAATAATAATAAGGTTTATAATCACATTGTGGAAAGTATTGCATATCTTCATGTGCCTAGTGGTAGCTTTCCTTCTTTTCTCAAGGCCCTCTCCTTTCCATCTTCCACTAGGGATTTCCACTCTCTTCCTGGAATCATTGGAGGGCACTCATACCTAGGTTTACTTTCTAGATGAACCCTATATTGGTCCCTCGTAATCTTCATATGGTTTTTAGCCTTCTTTAGGACCTCCGCCTAGTTGAAGGTCTCGCTGCCGAACAAGCCAACCAAGCGATTACTGAGCTCAGCATTTAAATTTTTACTTTGTTTATCCCACCTTGTGCGGTTGGTGGGCCAAATATATCCAATGAAAAATCATGTAGATTTTTATAAAAAACATCATTTCATTCAAGACGATCATATCATTATTAGTTGAAAAAGAATGTTTTATGAGTATATTACAATCAAATTATAAACAATAACTTAAACATTGTATAAATACCTGGGATCTTCTCTATATTTATGGGAACAAGATCTTCATCCACCAAAAACGTGGTCTATAGTGTACCCGTTCTAGTGACACGAGAAGATACAGCAAATGTTTCTTGAGCAATATCAATATAGTCTCTGCATCGACCCCTTCTTTTGTACGATCTGGAGTGCGTCGACCACTAGCGGGTGCACTCACATATGGCCTCAGGGGTCTCGCGGAATGCATTTCCAATTGTTCAAACGACAAAAATGGCACATGAGATGCAAATGGGGTCATATGCTCATGTGACAAATATCCACGAGCATCACTAGTACTAACACCTCCCTGACCACTAGTATGTGGGCGCAAAAACTCCTGTAAATACAAACCATATTTTAGTTCACAATCATATACAATTACAAATTATAAAATCCTAAATGAATTTATCTTCTAATTCAAAAACCCGCAACTTAGTTTCAAGGCCTGAGATCTCTTTACTCAAACATCAACAGTTTCTCTAATATCATTTGTCTGCGGCTGAATGAATAGAAAATGAAGGATATCCTCATGAACTATTTTTAAGGTCTTCTCTATCATCTTAATTGGGTCTAGCGAAGATGTGATGTCAGCATCGCGCGTGAGCTCATCCACATCAATATCTATTGATTTCTCTAATGCTAGATCAAACGTTGAATCAGTAGCCTTCAACAAAAATATATAAAACATTACTGAAATGAAAGCAATAGATTGAGAAAAAAAACTTAATAAAAAAACATATTGCTCATGTTTGATTTGTACAATTACAATGAAGTATACCTTCTACCTCGAGGTTGGTGTTGTCTGATCCATAGCTAGGGACTTGCCCCGATAATCACCCTACAACAAAAATGTATAAAACATTATCATAATGAAACCAATATACACAAGAAAAATACATAACAAAAAAGGCATATTGCTCATATTATATTTTTACAATTACAATGAGATATACCTGCTGACTTGAGGATTCTGTACTCATCTCATCAACGGCCGGGGACTTGCCCCAATCACTTCCCTGCAACAAAAATTGTATAAAACATTATCGAAATGAAACCAGTATACTCATGAAAAAAACATAATAAAAAAAATATTGTTCATATAATTATATTTGTACAATTACAATGAGGTATACCTACTGCCTCGAGGATGGTGTACTCCTCTAATCAACTGTCGGGGAGATGCCCCGATCACCAGCCTATGACGAAAAATATAGAATTCATTATAGAAATGAAACCAATATACTCATGAAAAATAATAATAATAATAAAACATATTGTGCATATTATAGTAGTACAATTACAATGAGGTATACATGCTGCCTCGAGGCTGGTCTTATCTGATCTACTCCTAGGGAGGTACCTCGATCAGCACCCTACAACAAAAATATAGAAAAAAATTATCTAAACGAAACCAATATACTCACGAAAAAAATATAATAAGAAAATATATTGATCATATTTAAATTGTACAATTACAATGAGGTATACATGTTGCCTCAAGGATATTTCCATCTGATCAACAGCCAGGTAGTTGCCCCAATTAGCACCCTGCAACAAAAATATAGATAGAATTATCTAAACAAAACCAATATACTTAGGAAAAAACATAACAAAAAAACATCTTTTCATATTATATTTGTACAATTAAAATGATGTATACATGTTTCCTCGAGGATGGTGTACTCCTTTGATCAGTTGTCGGAGACTTGCCCTGATCCCTACACAGCGAAATAAATATAGAAAATTTTAACGAAATTATAACAATAGAATCATGAAAAATACATCAGATATTAGATTCATTAATTAAAGGTTGGGTAAAATGTTAGATGTACCACTCCCATAGTAACTGTGTATGTATCTATTCGATTCAAATTCTAATTAATAAGCAACTCTTCCCCTGCATCTATTGATTTAATTGCACATACGAAAACATGGGTTCCTTCGTGCCCATTAAATATGAAATTGGGTTGCTTAATTGTAGACCCTGGTTGTGTACTATTTATAAAACCTACAATATTCCCTATATCTTTTGGCCTTCCGTCAATGTACATCGTCGCTCCTTTATTTTAATCCTTGTCTTTCAGTTGTAAATAATTTGCAGACATTCTATATCTACGCATACTTCGTGTATATTGGACCAGTCGCATCTAATATTTGTAATTGTAACAGGGTCCAACATACTCCATCAATTCAATACATATTTTGTAACTGACCTTTATGCCATCCATGAAAAACAACCCCAAACCATGTAATTATGATGGTGCAATTCGATATATCCTCTCATTCACATAAAAATATGTGTTTAGTTGAGGAAGATCCTTGGGTACCCATTGTTTCACTATATGTTTGTAACTCAAGGGCACATCGATATTGCCTATGGTCTCATCATAATAAGAACATGAACCCCTTCAGCAAGAAAAATTTTCATGCGTTTATGGAATTTTCTTTTGATATTTTAACATCTAGTTGATCTACCTCTTGTAAACCTACTAGATGTCTCACTTTCCTCTAGTATTCCTAAACTTCGCTCGCTTGAGGAAGACAAATCTAACAAATACCTGTTTGGTTCTACCTACACCATGGGAAAAAAATTTCTCCAATAAATAATGCACTTAAAGCACTTAGGCACATTGACATATGTAACTTGGGTTCCCCAACATTTCCATGCAAAACATCCAATTGAAAAAGGGAATCTATCATGTACCCCATTTTTCAACACCGTGAAAATCAGTTATAAGAATCAATATCAAGTTACTATATGTTGAAATATTGTAACTTTAAGAATATTCTATTTGTACTTTATTATCTGGAGATGTTTCATTCCTCTTTCGGTACATTATTATATATCTGGAGATGTTTATTCCTCTGTCAAGATGTTTTAACTAGGGTTATTAGAATTCCCTAGTGGGGTTGGCCCCAAGTTAAGTGTTTAGGATTTATTAGACTCTCCTAGGAGAAATCGACCCAGTTAGGGTTAAAAGACAAGTGAAGTAAAGTATAAATAGAGGAGGTGTGTTCCTCATTTGAACACACGCTCACCCATTCACTCACTTGTGAATTTTGCATAGGAGAGAGAGACATCTGTGAAGGAGGAGAAGGAGCTCTTATTTGGGGATTACATCTTTGTATTTGTTGGTCATCTATATTGAGGAAGATTTGCTGGGTTTTCTACCCCATGAGGGTTTCCCAGGATAAATCTGTGTCTATCTTGTGATTGTGTTTCTTTCAGTGATCCTTATTATGCTCTTGTTGTGAATTTTATGCTAAACTTAACATGGTATCAGAGCTAGCCTGAATAGGACATCTTTCACAAGGTGAAAATCTCTCTCTCCTCCTCCGGTGAAAAATTAGGGTTTCTACAAAATTTGGAATTTTTGGAATCTGATTGCATGGCTGGATGCTCCTCCTCAAAAGCGAAATTATGATCCCTAGATCGAAGTTTTTGAGTGGGTAGATCTCCGGTAAAGTCAAACCCTAGTTTGACGTCTGGACCAGAAAACCAGTGAACCAGAAAAGCTGCGAACCAGTGAACCAAAAAAAATGCGAACCAGTGAACCAGTAAACCAGAAAACCTATTGCAGATCCGAATTTCGTTGGTCAAGTTTGAAGGATGAAAAGTTGAAGTTTTCATAAACCAAGTACACCAATCAAGTCAATTCAGTCAAGCACATCTCTTGGTAAGGTATGTTTTTCATTTTGAGAATTTTCAATTTTTGGTGACCTCCTAGATAAGATGGCTCCAAGCACTAAGCTTGAGGACAAGCTAGAAGGAATAGAGAATTTTCGGGCATGGAAATATAGGATTGGTCTCATTCTTGAAGAGAATGATCTTCCCAATACATCAAAGATGAAGTTGCACAACCTGAGGAAGTTGAAGCTAAAGAGAAGTATAGGAAGGATATGATTAGGGAAAAGAGAATCATTGTTGATTCTATAAAATACCACTTGACTCCCCAAGTGTCATCCAAGAAGACCCTGAAGGAAATGTATGATGCCCTAGCTAGAACGTATGAAGGGAGAAACATCAACAGGAAGATGAACTTGAGAACTCAATTGAAGAATACCAAGATGAGTCGAGGAGAATCTATTCAATATTACTTCACAAGGGTCTCCCGGTTCAAGGAACAACTAGAAGCCATTGGAGACACCCTTGATGAAGATGAACTAGTCATGACTTCTCTCAATGGTCTCACTAGACCTTGGGATTCATTCATCCAAACCATGTGTGCCAGAAAGGAAAGCATGAAGTTTGATATTGTACGGGAGGATTGCATTCAAGAAGAGGCTAGAGTATCCGATAGAGAAGCCTTACTCAAAGAAGATAATCAAGCATTAGCCACCCATACCAAAAGAAGAAGGATTCAATCCTACTTCAAGAAGGAAAGCCACAAGGAGTCTCAACCTCCACAAAGGTTTAACAATAAAAGAAGAACCATTCCAGAAAGAGATCACTCTCCATACCAATGTTTCAATTGTCACAAAATAGGACACATTGCTAAGGATTGTCCTTCAAAGAAGAAGAAGGGTTTCCACCACAGAAGACATCAAGCACATCTAGTAGAAGATGATAGTGAAGAAGAAGAGGATGAAGAACCTCCCAGGAAGCAAGAAAAGGAAGAAATCGAAGAATATGTCCCATGACAATGGTGCTTCAAAGCACATGATAGGACAGAAGAAGACTCTCTCCAATTTAGAAGAAAAGGAGTCCCCTCACAAAGCTCTCTAGGAGAATAGGAGAGGCAACATACAAGATTGGTTCAGAAATTCTGATGATGATCAGAAGACTAGGATCAAAAGGAGATCCTACCAAACAAACAAAGATAAGTATTTGAATTGTCATTCTTGTTTAAATATTAGTATCCAATTGTATACACATTTATTTAGGATGTTTGCAGTGTTATGCATGTGATGGGTAAGTAGCCTATGGTGCTATACAACATTCCATTGCTACTTATCTGGAGTGAAACCTCTTTGTTGGCATATTGGTAGTAGTGCACACTCTTAATAATGTCCTAGTAAAGATGGAAGGCATCTAGAAAGTTACCATATGAATATGGGATATGGATGAATGTTGTGGCATTGGCTAAGATAGTGTGACTTATGTTTTTATGCATATATATTTGGAAACTATGAGATGTTTCTAACCATGATATTGAATTTGACTTGTAGGAACTATTGTACAACAATCACCTACAGATGAAGAATGATGAGAATACACTTCAAAGGATTTTGAATTCTTTTGTAAAGAAGCTGGAATCAAGAGGGAACTAACCACTCCCTAAAATCCTCAACAAAATGGTGTTGTGGAAAGAAAGAATTGAACCATTATGGAAGCAATGAAGACAATGATACATGATCAAGATTTTCCTATGCATCTATGGGCTGAAGCAGCAAGGACGACAGTCTATGTCCAAAATAGATTGTCTCATAGTGCCCTTAGATTAAAGACTCCAGAAGAAATGTTCACAGGGAAGAATCCTTAGGTAAGCCACCTCAAGATATTTAGGTTCCCTGTATATGTTCACATACCAAAAGAGAAGAGAACTAAGTTGGAACCTTCCGGAAAGAAGGGAATATTTGTTGGGTATTGTGAAGAATCCAAAGCATTCAAAATATACATCCCAGGATTCCATCACATGGAAATTAGTGGAGATGTAACATTTGATGAAGAATTTTCTCTCAAAAGATCTAGAAAGAGCGAGTGTGAAGAAGTATATGAAGAACATATACCTCCTAGAAATACAGAAGCTATTTCCTTCCCTGAAGAAGAAACACTAGAAGACCATGATATGATAGAACCTCAAGAACCCCCACCTATGAATATATCACGGAAGAGAAAGTCAGCATGGGCAAGAGAAATTATACAAGAAGTAGAAATATATGGAGCTCCAGAAGGATCCACTAGAGCAAGCAAGAAACCAAAGCCATTTTCCAGCTATGTGGCTTTGATGTGTGATCTTGTAGATCAAGAACCTACTAGTTATGAAGAAGCAGTTCATAAGAAAGAATGGTTAGAAGCAATGAAGGAGGAGTACCAATCAATAATGAAGAATGATGTTTGGGATGTAGTTCCCAAACCAAAAGACAAGAGTGTGGTATCCTCCAAATGGATATACAAGATAAAGCATGCTGCAAATGGTAGCATTGAAAAGTATAAGGAAAGGTTTGTGGCCAGAGGATTCTCTCAAAAAGAGGGAATTGACTATGAAGAAACATTTGCACCAGTTGCAAGGTACACTTCCATTAGAAACATCATGGTACTTGCATCCATGATGAAGTGGAGATTGCACCAGATGGATGTGAAGACAGCCTTCCTGAATTATGTAATTGAGGAAGAAGTGTACATACAACAACCAAAAGGATTTGAGGTTGAAAATATAAGAAATCACGTATGCAAGTTGAAGAAAGATCTGTACGGTGGGAAAAACAATCTCCTAGCGCTCGGTATGGGAGAATTGATAGCTTCTTGACAAGCTTGGGCTTTACCAAAAGGAAAGTTGATCCTAACCTTTACCTTAAGGTTATGGATGATGGACCTGTCATACTATTATTGTATGTCGTTGATCTATTTCGGACAGGAAATGAGAAACAGATCATGGAAAGCAAGAAGAAGCTAGCTACAAAATTTGAGATGAAAGATCTCGGATTAATGCATTACTTCCTAGGTCTAGAAGTATGGCAAGGCCTAAAAGGAATTTTTCTCAACCAGGGAAAGTATGTTGTGGAAATATTGAAAATATTTGATATGTTGGAATGTAAGGCCATGGCCACTCCCATGGATACCAACTTGAAGTTGTTGGCTGATGAATCATCAGAATTAGTGGATGTGACTCAGTACAGACAGATTATTGGATCGCTGATGTATCTGACGAATACCAGGCCAGATATATGCTTTGATGTGAACGCCCTGAGTCAGTATCTAGTTGATCCTAGACATGTTCACCTGATAGTTGCAAAGCATGTGATGAGTTACCTAAAAGGTACGATAGACTTTGGTCTATATTATCTTGGAGATAATTATTTCATATTGTTTTGTTATACAGATGCAAATTGGGCTGGAAGTGTCTCAGACAGAAAGAGAACATCGGGTGGATGTTATTGTCTGGGATTTGGTATGATCTCATGGTTTAGCAGGAAGCAGTCCAGTGTGGCTCTCAGCACAACTGAAACGGAATATATAGCATCTTGCTCTGCTAGTTGTGAAGCCATATGGCTTTGGAAGCTTTTATCAGGACTATTTGACTTAGACATGGAATCCACTGTGATCCTGTGTGACAACCAGATTTGTATCAAGATGATGAAGAATCCAGTGTTCCATGATAAGTTAAAGCACATAGAGAGTCGATATTTCTATATACGGGATATGGTGCAGAAAGGATCTATAAATCTCGAGTATGTGAGCACTGACTGCTCACATACTCAAGTTGTTGATATATTGACCAAACCCCTATCTCAAGTAAAGTTTGAGTATTTCCGAGACAAGCTTGTTGTAGTTAAAAAGGACCCTCCTCGAAAAGGAGAGTGATATGGTCGATGATGATATTTGGATCAACAATGAGGTCAATGATGAGGATACTTATATCGATAATGAGGATACTTGTATTGATGATGGAGGATATTTGTATCGATGATGAGGATACCTGTATTGATGATGAGGATACCTGTATCGATGATGAGGATACTTGTATCGATGATGATGATACATGTATTAATGATGTGGATACTTGTATCGATGATGAGGATACCTGTATCGATGATGAGGTTACCTGTTCCGACGATGAGGATACCTGTACCGACGATGAGGTTGATGAAGTGGTCCTTATACTTTGTCTAAGAGGACGAGAGGATTGCATCATCCTTGGACTTGTGTCCTAAAGTGATAGGGATTGATCATCCTGTAAGTGGATCAGGATTGCATCATCCTTGGACTTATTTCCTAAAGTGATAGGGATTGATCATCCCATAAGTGGATCAGGATTGCATCATCCTTGGACTTATGTCCTAAAGTGATAGGTATTGATCATCCTGTAAGTAGATCTGGATTTCATCATCCCTAGACATGTTGTGGTGTCTTAAATTGATAGGGATTGATCATCCCGTAAGTAGATATGGACTGCATCGTCCTTACACATGTTTTGGTGTCTTAAATTGATAGGGATTGATCATCATGTAAGTAGATATGGATTACATCATCCCTAGACATCTTGTGGTGTCTTAAATTGATAGTGATTGATCATCCCATAAGTAGATCTGGATTGCATCATCCCTAGACATGTTGTGGTGTCTTAAATTGATAGGGATTGATCATCCCATAAGTAGAACTGGATTGCATCGTTCCTAGACATGTTGTGGTATCTTAAATTGACAGGGATTGATCATCCCGTAAGTAGATCTGGATTGCATCGTCCCTAGACATGTTGTGGTGTCTTAAATTTGTTAATTTTTTAGAATTTACTTCAATCTGATCTAGTATATTAATTGAGAGAACAACATGTACATCATATCTACAGAAAATCAATCATGGACACAATAATGCAAGCACACAAGAGACACAGAGTTTACTTGGGGAAAACCATAAAGGTGAAAAACCCCAATAACTTCCTCAGAGATAGATAGAGCAATGATACAACCCAAGCATAAGAGATAGACATCTCCTAGCAGTAGCTTCTCCTCCTCCACAAGTGCGCCACTCTCCCACAGAGTGTGTGAGAGAATAGAATGATGAAATAGAGTTCCTCTCACACTCTATTTGTACTTGACTTGACTTGCCTAATAACCTTTACTAGGTCGGCCTTAACTTAACCACATAACATAATGTTGACTGGGCCGACACCCAATAGGGTGGTCTAATAACCCTTTGACCCACATGGCCGACCCCAATAGGGTGGTCTAATAACCCTTCGACCCACATGAATTATACAAGGCCAACCCCAACAAGGTGGTCTAATAACCCATCAAGTATAAGTTACGACACTTACAATATAAATGACGACACTTCCGTATAGAGGAATAATAACATCTCTATAGGAATACAAACACTTTCATATAGAGGAATAATACCATCTCTATAAAAGTACAATATACATATATGAAATACATTCCGAAGTTACATATACATCAACACTCCCTCTTAACTAGGAAGGTATTTCTCGACACAGGTCTTCTAGCACAAGTCATCTTCTCTAGATCATCGTCACTGGATAATCGTCGTCATCATCGTCACTGCTGCTGCTATCTCAATCAATCTGTGAATCTACTCGTCATAGGAATTTCTACAGAGCCAGTCCTTTTTCATACTGGATGTAGGCCCACCACCTGCAGGTCTTCATCATCAATGGCCATACTGTGGATCCCAGGACTGATTACGTGCGTCAACAAAACCTAGCGCAGACTATAGGTTCTTTTACATGTTGACCTTCACAAAACCTACTCAGATCATCCCAGGATGTTACGAGCACACATCTCTACCTATCTGGATCTCGATAGAGCATCCCAAGATGTTACAAGCACACCACTCTACCTGTCCGGATTTTAAAGGATCTTTTCTATGTGAACTTTCGCAAAACCTACTCAGAGCATCCTAGCGTAGACTATAGGATCTCGATAGAACAACCCAGGATGTTACGAGCACACTTCTCTACATGTCCAGTTTTTAAAGGATCTTTTCTATGCGAAACTGTAGCAAAACCTACTTGAGCATCCTAGCGTAGACTATAGGATCTCGATAGAGAAACTCAGGATGTTATGAGCACACTGCTCTACCTATCCAGTTTTTAAAGGATATTTTCTATGCTACTTGTAGAAAAACCTTGAAAGAGCATCCTAGCGCAGACTATAGGATCTCCCAGGATCTTTTCTATGCTACCTGCACAACCTGTCCACGGCCAAAGAGTATCAAATCGATACTCGCCATACATCGTCCTGATGTACATCATCACATGATCAACCTGATCATCATCATAGCATCAACCTGATGTGTATCATCTGGAGTGACATCCTGAAGCTCGTCATCTATGATAATCCCGATCATCATAGCATCAACCTGATGCATATCATCTGGAGAAACATCCTGAAGCTCGTCATTTGTGATCATCCCAATCATCATAGCATCAACCTGATGCATATCATCTGGAGCAACATCCTGAAGCTCGTCATATGTGATCACCCTGATCAAACAATATATTCATCTAATGCATACACAGTATCTACCTGATACCTATCATACATGATCCACCTGATCATACAATGCATCCATCTGATATACATAAGTACATGATCATACTGATCATACAAGTATCCACCTGATACATACATAAGTACATGATCACACTGATCATACAAGTATCCACCTAATACATATACAAATACATGATCTACCTGATCATATCTAGCATCAACATGATGCGTACATACATACATATAAATGATCCAACTAATCATATAGAGCAAAAACTAGAACATCATCCTAATGCTCATCATCCGGCGCTTACATCCATAGCTATGTGAAGGGTCCTCCTTCCACCATGCTTGGAATGGCTTCAGCAAATGTGTCCATCACTTCTTCCTCGAAGTGTCGTCGATCTGAAGAATGCCAAGCCTCTCTTTGAAGTACTCAAACTTCACTCTGGCTAGTAGCTTCATCAGCACATCTGCAATCTGCTCATCCATCACAACGTACAGGAGCTTCACTGCTCCTCTTTGCACCATATCCCTGATATAGTGATATTTGATCTCAATGTGTTTTTACCTATCATGGAACACCGAGGTCTCACACAGCTTCACACAACTCTGGTTGTCAGAAAAGATACCAGTAGCCTCCAACGGGAGATCAAATAACTCAGACAGTAGCTTTCAAAGCCATACTGCCTCACAACTAGCCAAACATGCTGCAACATACTCATCCTCGGTTGTACTCTGTGCTACGCAAGACTGCTTCCTGCTAAACCAAGAGATCACACCTGATCCCATACTGAAGCAGCACCCAGATGTGCTCTTCCTATCTGTAGCACTTCCTGCCCAATCCAAATCAACATAACCCTGCAGGTTAAAATTTTGATTCGCATCATACTTGAGCCCATAATCAATTGTACCCTTCAGGTACCTCAAAATATGCTTTACAGCAACCAGGTGAACACTCCTCGGCTCCATCAGGAACTGGCTCAATGTGTTCACCGCAAAGCAAATATTTGGTCTCGTGTTTGTCAAGTACATCAAGGACCCAATCATCTGAAGATACATAGTGATATCAACTGGCTCAGATGAAGCGTCACACAGAAGCTTCAGGTTCGATTCCATAGGTGTGGCCATGGCCTTGCAGTCCATCATCCCGAACCTCTTCAGGATCTCTACTGCATACTTCCCTTGTCCAAGGAAGATACCATCTGTACTCTGCCACACCTCCATGCCTGGAAAATAGTGCACATCATCCCCAAGTCCTTCAACTCGAAGTCGACAGCAAGCTTCCACTGCGTGTTGACAATCAATCTATCTTCACCTATAATAAACAGGTCATCCATATACAAAAGTAGTATCACTGGATTGCCTTCCTCAACCTTGTAGTAAAGGTTGGAATCCACTTTACTCTTGGTAATGCCCAAACTGGATAGAAAGCTGTCTATCCTAAGTTCTGCACATATATGACTCCCTATCATGTGTCTCATAACCAAGTGGCTGCTACACATACACTTCTTCTTCAACTACACCATTCAAGAAAGATGTCTTGAAATCCATTTGTTGTATCTTCCCTTTCATCACTGCATCCAGAGCAAGCACTGGTCTAATGGAAGTGTATCTAGATACAGGAGCAAAAGTCTCTAAGCTACCACCTGCAACATGATTGATCTTGTAGATCCTCTTGGAAGTCACTACAGACTCCCCTTCAGGTCTTGGGACTGCATCTCAAACATATTCATGATCGATTGGTACTCCTCGATCTTGGTATTCTTCCCAGATCCTGGGAACTTCAATATCTTCAATGTTTTCAATAGATAACTTTGTTGTTGAACAAATGTTGTAGTCCTTCTTTTGTAGGTTATGATGGTATACGATCTTTCCTACACAACAAGTTAAATTGCATGATTAGAAAACATCTCATAGTTTTCAGAAAAAAATTCTTGCACATAAAGAAATATGTCATATAGTCACGTAATTATCTTAGCCAATGCTTCAATACAACATTTATCCATATCCCGTAACTTTCTAGATGCCTTCCAATCTCTACCAGAACATTGTTAAGAGTGTGCACAACTCCCAACATGTCAACAAAGAGGTTTCATTCTAGATAAGTAGCAATGGAATGTTGTATAGTGCCATAGGCCACTTACCCATGTATATTAGTAGTATATTGTTCATCAATGCAACTATTCTAATATGCATAGTACACAACCTAATTCTAGGAACATGAGTATATACATTATTGAACAGTATTATTTAAACAATAAAATATGCAAGGAATGATAATTCAAATACTTATCTTTGTTTTTTTGTTGGATTGACTCCCTCTTAGTCTTTGCTTCTTTTCTACAACTCCATTCTGATGTGGATTGTGAGAATTCGTCAACTCCCTCTAAATATATGCATCCTTGCAGAAACTACTGAAGTGTGCTTCTTCTTGATCTTTGCTTCCTTGCAGGAACAACTGGAGTGTGCTCCCTCTTGATCTTTTCTTCCTTGCACGAACAACTGGAGTGTGCTCCCTCTTGATCTTTGCTTCCTTGCAAGAACAACTGGAGTGTGCTCCCTCTTGATCTTTGCTTCCTGGATTACCTGTCCTTGAACTTATATCCATCACTATGCATGCTTATTAGTATCATCATTGTGTTATCCTTGAGGTCTCATACATAATCACACATTCATTAGTATAATCTTAATACTATCAAAACACAATAATCTTAAACATGTATAGTCATGATCATTTCAAACACAGATAATAAACATTAGTATTCAAGGTTTCAGGGAAGTTTTCTTTTATTCATGCATATTCTTATTTGATCATAGGTTAATTAAATCATCAATCAATATAAGAGACATAAAATGCATAAACCCTTGATTACTTACATTTCTAACTTTATGAATAAACATAACCAATCATACCAAGTATACTTATATAAGGGATCCTAACACAAGGTAGGATTCTAACTTGATATAGGAAAAACATACCTGGATTGGTATGTTAGCTAGTTATGTCTAACATACCCACATGATGTCTTCTTGTTCTCTTCAATGACTTGTGCTAGTAACCTGCATATCTCATCGGTTAATCATTATAGAACCTAGTTATACATACCTCGTAAGTAGATCTTCTAAGTGATCCATGACAATGGATGAATCTTTGTCTTCATGTCATCAGGATCATATGTTCTTGAACTAGAACATGATTTGTCTTTCTTGGTGTACCTTTCATGTTAGAAAACAACATAAACCTCATACAACACCATAATGCATTAGTACAATCATAAGTGTCAACACCCTAATCAATGAATATCTTCTATCATGCATTCATAATTTTATTAAGGTGATGCGGCAAGTCTAAATTTAATCAAGATTGTACTAACCGTAATAACATGAAGACAAACATACCATAAACTTAATCATGAACAAATCTCAAAACATACCTGGATGAGTCATACCTGTCGAGATTGCTTGTAATCTTCTTATGTAATGCCTTAGCCTCATCTCCCTCTAAAACAGGAACTTCTTCACTTATGCAGGTGACCAATCCATTCTCTTCTAGGATTAACCTAATCCACTTGATTTGTAGGAACTGGATCTGGAGCTGAATTAGGGTTTGTCAGAGAAACCCTAAAAATTCAAACTTTGAATTTCAAACTTCCAAAAGGATAGAAATATGTTTCTTGATGAGCTGATCAAGCTGGTATACCCAAATTTTGAAATCTGCAAAGTTTCACCCCTCAAATTTGCCTTTGAAACTTCCAGATTCACTAGACATGACCCCGAACTAGGGTTTGATAAATCCCACCCTTCTACCCAATCAAAAGGTTCGATCCAAATCTCAAATCTTCTAGTTTTCTGAGATTCCATCCGTGGTCACAGATTTCAAAAATTTCCATTTTTGCAGAAGCCCTAATTTTCCACTTTTTCGATCAAACTCCTGAACTAGGGTCTGATCAAGCCCGGCCTTCTGCCCAACCAAAAATTCTGATATTGGTCTCTAAATTTCGATTTTGATGAGTAGCATTCATCCATAGTCTCCGATTACAAAAATTCCAACTTTCTCCGAAACCCTAAATTCCGGAAGCCATGAATGAAGGTGCTCAAAAATAATTATGTTTTGATAGAACTATGTACCTGATTATTTCCAATGTAACTCCAAACTTTTCGATCCACAGGGTCTGAAAAATTTTCTTGTGATAGCCCGACCTGTCATCTTTCCAACCCCATAGGTATGACCTCAAATTTATTCTCTTAGAGAGAGTTATTCCAAGTGTCGCAACGTGACCTGTTTATGGGATAAAATAAGAGAGCGAACTTGTACGGCATTCCACATGTCATTGGTTCAGTTTCGGCCTCTAAAAATGTTACCTGTGAAATTACCGTCCGTGCACTACCTGTCACTTTTTACAAAATTTCATTTGGAGCTTCCTAGCCCAAGTTATGACCTTTTTTCCAAGGTCACCTATTTATGACTGAGATCTGGAAGAGGCAGAAACCCTTAATTGTATAGATCATAAATCACAAAGTACAACGACTTATGGTCTTCCTTTGGACACAAGGTACATGGGGATATTATCTTCTCCCTGTACGATTTGCAGACCTTGAAACCTTGTTGAAATCTATTTATAGAGAAAGTTCTACGATGACTGGTTTTTGCTATATCAAGCCCTAGCATTACAAGTGCAACAAGTGTCATACATGCCATACCATGCCTTCTTTCAGGCTAGCTCTGATACCATGTTAATTTTTCAGAATTTACTTCAATTTGATCTAAGATCTTAACTGAGAGAACAACATGTACAACATATTTACAGCATATCAATCATGGACACAATAATGCAAGCATACAAGAGACATAGAGTTTACTTGGGGAAAACCATAAAGGTGAAAAACCCCAATAACTTCCTCAAATATAGATAGAGAAATGATACAACCCAAGCATAAGCGATAGACATCTCCTGGCAGCAGCTTCTCCTCGTCCACAAGTGCGCCACTCTCCCACATAGTGTGTGAGAGAATAGAATGATGAAATAGAGTGCCTCCCGCACTCTATTTATACTTGACTTGAATTGCATAATATCCTTTACTAGGTCGGCCTTAACTTAACCACATAACATAATGCTGATTGGGCCAACACCCAATAGGGTGGTCTAATAACCCTTTGACCCACATGGCCGACCCCCAATAGGGTGGTATAATAACCCTTTGACCCACATGACTTATACAGGGTCGACCCCAACAAGGTGGTCTAATAACCCATCAAGTATAAGTTACGACACTTACAATATAAATGACGACACTTCCGTATAGAGGAATAATAACATCTCTATAGGAATACAAACACTTCCGTGTAGAGGAATAATACCATCTCTATAGGAGTACAATATACATATATGAAATACATTCCGAAGTTACATATACATCAACAAAATTGATCAAGATTGATCATCCCGTAAGAAGATCTAGATTGCATCGTCCCTAGACATGATATGGTATATTAAATTGATAGGGATTGATCATCCCATAAGTGGATCAGGATTGTATCATCCTTGGACTTATGTCCTAAAGTGAGAGGGATTGATCATCCCGTAATTGGATCATGTGTATTGCAGATAATGATGCTATTGATCGAGAGATCCAGATGATGTTGTTGATTGGGAGATCCAGATGATTATGTTGTTGATCGGGAGATCTAGATGATGTTGTTGATTGGAATGTTAGTTTTTCAGCATTTAATTCAATCTGATCTAGGATCTTAACTAAGAGAACAACATGTAAAGCATATCAAACACAAGAGACAAGAGACACAAATCATTTCACCGGGAAAAACCAAGAAGGTGAAAAACCCCACAACTTCCTCAGAGGTAGAATGAGCATCAATACAAAGATCACAAATATCAAACCCCACAACAAGAGATATTCTCCTAGTAGCAACTCCTCCTCCACTTGTGTGTACTCCTCCTCTCTCTCACTAATGTGAAGTGAGTGAGTGTGTGAATGAATAGAATGAGAGATACACACTCTCTATTTATACAATGAATTGAATTTCCTTTTACTCTAACTAGGTCGACCTCCCTTACAAGAATCTAATAACCCATTACCACTTGTTACTGGGCGACCCCACTAGGGTGGTCTAATAACCCTTTAACCCACATGACTCATATATGGCCGACCCCACCAAGGTGGTCTAGTAACCCATCAAATACAAATGACAACACTTACAATGTAGCTTGAGACACTTGCAAATACAAATGACAACACTTCCAATTGAAGGAATAATACATCTCCGTTGGGGATACAATAAATTACAAATGTAATACATACAATATACAAGTGAATATCTTCCAAAGTTACAAATACGTCAACACTCCCTCTTAACTAAGAAGGTATTCTCTTGACACAAGTCATCAATACATATAGGTACAAATCTTCAATACTGAAGTTGGATCATCGTCATTGGATCACTGGAGTATCATCGTCATTGTTGTTGGCTATCCTATGGAATCCTCAGGACTGATTACATGCGTCAACAAAACCTCGAAAGAGCATCCCAGGACTGATTACGAACTTACTTCTTAACCTATCGAATCTCCCAGGACTTTTTACATGTGACCACCACAAAACCTTAAAAGAGTGTCCCAGGAATGTTTATGTGCATAGCACAACCAGAAAGAACTCTAAAGATCATCCCAGGATCATTTATGTGCCTAAGCATGACTAGAAAGATCTCTAGGACTAATTACATGTAGTTTGGAAAAACCTCGAAAGAGCATCCCAGGACTGATTACGAGCGTACTACTCAACCTATCAGATATCCTAGGGAAACATTATATGCCACAGGACAAAACCTTGAAAGAGTATCCCGGGATCCTTTATGTTCCTAAGCACGACCAGCAAGATCTCCCAGGGAAATATTATATGTCCTCCCAAGCAAAACCTCGAAAGAGCATTTTCCAGATCTCCCAGGGAGCTATTATATGCCATAGGAAAAACCTCGCAAGAGTATCTGCAAATCTCCCAAGGAAAGATTACATGCTTATCGCACAACCTGCCCATGACCACGGAGTATCATCCTGATACTCATGATCCACCTGATCATCCTCGCATGGAGCATCATCCCGATGCTCATGATCATATTGATAATCATCATACAGTACATCATCCTGATGCACATCATCATCACATGAGGATCCTGATCATCATCATAGCATCGTCCTAATGCATATCATCGTCGCATGATCATCCTGATCATTGTCACAACATCGTTCGGATGCATATCATCATCACATGATCATCCTAATCATCGTCATAGCATCATCCAGAGCATCATCCTCTTCGGATCATCTCATCGTCCATGGAGCACAGCCCAGATGCACATCATACAACACTTACACCACCAACATGGGAGAACACATCTACCACCATTTGGGGAAGGCTCCAGCCCTTACTTTTTCACCATGGGAGAACACATATACCACCATGTGAAAAATGGCTCAGCAATTACATCGCAACCATGGGCGAACACGTCTACAACCATGTCGAAAAAGCTCAGCAATTACATCACGACCATGGGAGAACACATCTACAACCATGTCAAAAAATCCCATGTGCATCTACATCTTTGGGACTCATCACTTCCCCTTGGAAGGAACCTCAATCTGAAGTACACCAAGCCTCTCTCTGAAGTACTTGAACTTCACTCTAGCTAGTGGTTTGGTCAACACATCTGCAATATGCTCATCTGTCGCAACATACTGGAGCTTTACTGCTCCTCTCTGCACCATATACCTAATATAGTGATATTTGATCTTGATGTGCTTCGACTTGTCATGGAACACTGGGTTCTCTGACAACTTCACACAACTCTGGTTGTCACAATAGATACAAGTAGCATCCAACTGGAGATCAAATAATTCAGACAGTAGCTTCCTTAGCCATACTGCCTCACAACTAGCGGAACAAGCTGCGACATACTCTGCTTCAGCTATACTCAGTGTTACGCAAGATTGCTTCCTGCTAAAGAAAGAGATCGCACCTGATCCCATGCTGAAGCAGCACCTCAAAGTGCTCTTCCTATCTGTAGCACTGCCTACCCAATCTGAATCAACGTAACCCTCCAGGTTAAACTTTTGGTTCGCATCATACTTGAGCCCATAATCAACCGTACCCTTCAGGTACCTCAAAATATGCTTTACAGTAATTAGGTGAACATGTCTAGGATCTATTAGGAACTAGCTCAAGGTGTTCACCGCAAAGTAAATATTTGGTCTCGTGATCATCAGGTACATCAAGGACCCAATCATCTAATGATACATCGTGGCATCAACCGACTCTAATGAAGCATCACTCAATAGCTTCAGGTTCGATGCCATAGGTGTGGCCATGGCCTTGCAGTCCATCATCCCAAACCACTTCAAGATCTCTACTGCATACTTATCTTGTCCAAGGAAGATTCCATCTGCACTTGACCACACCTCCATACCTAGAAAGTAATACATCATACCCAAGTCCTTCATCTCGAACTCGGCAGCAAGCTCCCTCTTCATGTCAGAAATCAATCTATCTTCACCTGTCACAAACAAGTCATCCACATAAAATAGGAGTGTCATTGGATTTCCTTCCTCAACCTTGTAGTAAAGGTTGGAATCCGCTTTACTCTTGGTAAAATCCCAAACTGGACAGGAAGCTGTCTATCCTATCGTACCATGTCCTAGGTGCTTGCTTCAAGCCATACAAGGCTTTCTTCAATTTGCACACATGTGACTTCCTGTCATGTGTCTCAAATCTGATTGGCTTCTCCACTTCCTCTTCAACTACATCATTCAAGAAAGTTGTCTTGACATCCATCTAGTGTATCTTCCACTTCATCACTTGCCTTGTATTTATCTATGCTACTATCTGTAGCATGCTTGATCTTGTAGATCTACTTGGAAGTCACATCATACTTCCCTTTTGGTCTTGGGACCACATCCCAAACATCATTCTTCATGATCGATTGGTATTCCTCGATCATGGCATCCTTCCATTACTGCATCCTGGATCCTGGGAACTTCAGATTCTTCAATATCTTCAATAGATAGTGAACTTTGTTGCTGGAACAAATGTTGTTGTCCTTCTTTTGTAGGTGATTGTACATGATATTTCCTACAAGTCAAATTCAATTGCATGATTAGAAACATCTCATAGTTTTCAAAACAAATTCTTATGCATAAATTCATATGTCATACAATCATGCAATTATCTTAGCCAATGCTTCAATACAACATTTATCCATATCTCGTATTCACACGATAACTTTCTAGATGCCTTCCATCTCTACCAAAACATTTGTTAAGAGTGTGCACAACTCCCAACATGTTAGCAGAGGTTTCATTCTAGATAAGTAGAAATGGAATGTTGTACAGTACCATAGGCCACTTACCCATTACTTGCATATTAGTAGTATCTTGTTCATGAATGCAACTTTTCTAATATGCATAATATACATCCTAAATCTAGGAACATAAGTATGTACATGAATGGACAACATTATTTAAGTAATCATATGACAATTCAAACACTTATCTTTGTTTAGTTGTGGGTGGACTCCCTCTCAATCTTTGCTTCCTTGGAGGAACTACTGGAGTGTGCTCCCTCTTGATCTTTTCTTCCTGGATTATCTATCCTTGAACTTATATCCATCCTGGACCGCTATGCATGCTTAAGTGTGCACTAGTGTCTTAATTTTTTATCCTCAAGATCTCATACATAATCATACATCCATTAGTATAATCTCAATACTATCAAAACATTATGATTCTAAATAATAATAAACATGTATGGTCATGATCATTTCATACACAGATAATTTATCACAAGCGTTATTATTCAAGGTTTCAAGGAGTACTTCTTTTACTCATGCATATTCTTATTTGACCATAGGACTCTTCTGGTTTGCCATATCATCAATCAAAGTAAGAAGTATAATATGCATAAACCCATGATTACTCAAACTTATAACTTCATGAATAATCATTATCAATCATGCCAAAGTATACTTATCTAAGATCCTAACACAAAGTAGGATTCTAACTCAATATAGGAAAACATACCTGGATTATAATGTTTGTCTAACATACCCAAATGATGTCTTCTTTGTTCTCTTAGAGACCTTGTGCTAGCAACCTGCATATCTCATAAGTTAATAATTGTATAACCAAGTTATACATACCTCGTAAGTAGAGCTTCTATGTGATCCATGACTATGGATGAGTCTTTTTCTTCATGTCACCATGGTCATATGTTCTTGATATAGAACTTGATTTGTCTTTCTTGATGTACCCTTCATGTTAGTGGACAACATTATCCTCATACAATAGCACAGTGCATTAGTACAATCATAAGTGTCATAACCCTAATCAATGAATGTCTTCTATCATTCTCATGCATTCATACTTTCACTAAGGTGATAAGACAAATCTAAAATTGATCAAGATTGTACTAACCTTAATAATATGAAGACAAACATATCATAAACTTAATCATGAACAGATTTCAAAACATACCTGAATCTCCTCAAGGCATACCTATCGGGATTGCTTGTAGTCTTCTTATGTAAGGCCTTAGCATCATCTCCCTTGAACTGAAATCTATTCACTTATGTAGGTGTCCAAATCATTCTCTTCTAGGATTAACCCAATTCTATACTTCCATGCACTAAAGTTATCAGCCCCACTTGATTTGTTGGATCTGGATTTGGAGTTGGCTAGGGTTTGACAGAGAAACCCTAAAAATATAAACTTGGAATTTCAAACTTCTGTCTGGATAGGGAGATGCATTTGACTGAGGCGAGCAAGATCGTGTGCTCAGATTTTGAAAACTCCAAAAAATGACCTGCGAGTTTCGGATCTGCGGCTTCTGTCAAATTTTGGTTTTCTGATTTTTCTAGTTTTCTGGTCAAAATCCTGAACTAGGGTTTGATAGAGCTTGGGGTTCTACCCAACCAAAAATTTTGATCTTTGTCTCTAAATTTCGAATTTGATGAGGAGAATCTAGTCGTGGTCTCAAATTCAATAAATTCCAACTTTCTCTGAAACCCTAATTTCCCGCAGCAGTGACAAACCAAAAATGAAAGTGCTCAGAATCCAATCCTATTTAGATAGAAATATATGCCATGTTGTTTCTAATGTATCTCTAAAATTTAGGATCCTCAAGGTCTAAAGCTTTGTCCTGTGGTAGACTAACCTGTCATCTTTCCAACCCCACAGATATGAGCTCAAATGGATTCTCTGAGAGAGATATATGCCAAGTGTCGTAACATGATTTGTTTATGGGATGAAACAGTATAACGAAATTGTATGGAATTCCACATGTCATTGTTTCAACTTAGGCCTCTAAAACATGGACCTATGAAACTATAGTCTGTTCCCTAACTGTCACTTTTTACAAGATTCCATTTGGAGCTTCCTAGCTCGATATATGACCTATGTTCCCAGGTCACCTGTTTAGGACTACATTCTGGAAGAGGAAGAAACCCTAACATGTACGGATCATATCTCACAATTTACAACGAAGCTAAGGCTGTCCTCCGGACACAAGGTACATGGACATTTCATCTTCAACCTGTAGAAGTTTTAGATCCTGAATCTTTTCCAAAACTGAGTTACAGTGAAAGTGCCACGATGACTAGTTTTTACTATACCAAGCCCTAGCCTCCAATTTGTCGCAATTGCAACAAGTGTCATAAATTCCATACCATGCCTTCCTTCAGGCTAGAAAGATACCATGTTATTTTTTCAGCATTTAATTCAATTTAATCTAGGATCTTAACTGAGAGAACAACATGTATAGTATATCAAACACAAGAGACAAGAGACACAAAGCATTTCATCGGGGAAAACCAAGAAGGTGAAAAACCCCGCAACTTCCTCGGAGATAGAATGAGCATCAATACAAATATCACAAAGATCAAACCCCACAACAAGATATATTCTCCCAGCAGAAGCTCCTCCTCCACTTGTGTGCACTCCTCTCTCTCACTAATGCAAAGTGAGTGAGTGTGTGAATGAATAGAATGAGAGAGACACACTCTCTATTTATACAATGACTTGACTTGCCTTTTACCCTAACTGGGCCAACCTCCCTTAGGAGAGTCTAATAACCCATTACCACTTGTTACTAGGCCTACCCCATTAGGGTGGTCTAATAACCCTTTAAGCCACATGACTCATATAGGGCCGACCCCACCAAGGTGGTCTAATAACCCATCAAATACAAATGACGACACCTACAATGTAACTTGCGACACTTGCAAATACAAATGACGACACTTCCAATTGGAGGAATAATACATCTTCGTTGGGGATACAATAAAGTAAAAATGTAATACATACAATATACAAGTGAATATCTTCTGAAGTTACAAATAAATCAACACGGAAGATCCAGATGATGATATTGTTGATTGGAAGATCCAGATGATTATGTTGTTGATCAGGAGATCCAGATAATGATGTTGTTGTAGCTGATCAAGTGCTGCAAAAGATGAATACTCAGTATTGAAGATGTTGATGTTCCGGTATTGAATATATTCCAATAACTATTTGAGTTACTGATGATGATTGAAGAAAGCTTCCAATGATTTATAGATGTATCATGTATCATGTTGTTGATGACTCCTTGCTCCTACAGATGTTGTTAGAATATCCTTATCGTTAAGGGGCACTGTTGAAATTGTAACTTCTAAGAATATTCTATTTGTACTTTATTATCTATAGATTCCTCCGTCGGGACATTATTATATGTCCGGAGATGTTTATTCCTCCGTCGGGATGTTGTAACTAGGTTTATTAGACTTCCCTAGTGGTTTCGACCCTGAGTTAAGTGTTTATGGGTTATTAGACTCTCCTAGGAGAAGTCGTCCCAGTTAGGGTTAAAAGTCAAGTGAAGTAAAGTATAAATAGAGGAGGTGTGTTCCTCATTTGAACACACACTCACTTGTGAATTGTGCATAGGAGAGAGAGAGATCTACAAAGGAGGAGAAGGAGCTCTTGTTTGGGGATTACATCTTTGTATTTGTTGTTCATCTATATTGAGGAATCTTTGTTGAGTTTTCTACCCCATGAGGGTTTCCCGGGATAAATTTGTGTCTATCTTGTGATTGTGTTTCTTTCAGTGATCCTTATTATTCTCTTGTTGTGAATTTTATGCTAAACTTAACACTATATGGTTGCCCTCATTATGGAGCCATCATGACCAATTCAAGAATTATGAAAGATATCATATATGGGTAGAACTATGGCACTACGGCCATCAAAACATCATCAAACAACCTAACCATCAAATTTGGGCACATTGAAGCCTAACCAAAAGATCTCCAATGTCAAACTATTTGCTAAAGTTGAAAGAGATGAAAATTATATAAAAATTTAGCAAAGCAAGGCAGTGTTTATAAATGTGACAAGCTAACAGTTTTACATATATGTTTCAGCCTTAAATACATATATAAAGGACTCAGGGAACTTTCGGACAACGTATAAGACCCAACTACATTGGGACCACTCTATAAAATGGGATCAACATTTAGGTGTGATAAAAAGGTTAGTTCATGACCAAATAACCTCCTTATCTATCTCGTATGTAGAGACATTACAGTTAGGGACAATTTGGTCTTGGATTAAAATATAATGAAGTAATGAATTGATCCACATAGCTTAGAGCACCACTTTGAAGAAGTGGATTAAGTGTTTCTTAGTCTATAACAATATAAGTGATTTTTCTCAAGGAGAAGGAACACCAAAAGCTAGCATCCAAGTTCTATTGTCCATATCTAATACTCAAGCAATTTAGACAAGTCACCTATAGATTAACTCTCCCAATCGACTCTTAGATCCACCAAATATTCCATGTGTCCTATTTGAATAAAGTGGTTGGGACATATTGTAGAGTTTATACCATCCTTCCCAAAAGCATTGAAAAAGAATGGAACATACTAGTAGTACAAATTTTGAACCATGTCCTAAACTAGGGTTCACACTAAGGGCCGACCATATAAATGTATTTCTGATTAGCATTACCATTTCATAAAAATACCTGCATTTTTTTAAGTTCTCATTCCAATTTGACTCTCTCAAATCACAAATATTACCACAAGAATTCCTAAATAACTAGGCTATAATATTCCCTTTAAATAAAGATAAACATTCAATTAAACAATGACAAAGGCTTATCTGATAGGTGGCATAGATTTTCATGATCAATTTTGTATACCCATTCATGAATGCAAGTAAAAACCTTTCTCTAAATAGCATTCTTCTCCCTATATCAATATAATCATTTCCATAGTACATTTTTTTTAAGTTTGGAAGGGGAGACTAAACATACTCTTATAATAAAAGCATTATCACTACTACAAACGAGGATATTGTACATAATGTTTAGGTAACCCTTCTCCCCCGGATAATGTCTTTCTTAATACTAAGATGATACTTATAAATAAAAAAAGAAGTGAATTTGAGAGGAGGAAATATTTAAAAAGGAATAATGTGATAGGTGGATGAGATGTGAAGTACCTCTATCCATCTAAAACAAGTGAGAGATATGGAAAAAATACAACTCAAAAACCAAGCTAGGTACACAAGTTCCAAGGGTATAGTTGATCCAAGAAGAGGATAATCTTGTAAGAAAAATTAATGGTGATATTGTATCTCTCTAAGCAAAACATATCTTATAATCCAAGTGGGTGTGGATCACTTTCATCACACCTATGTTAATCAAGAAACCTTAGAGAAAGTAGAAACATCAAGAACATGTCACATTCATGTCTATAGTTCCACAACAATGAATGTTTCCTAAATAAATCCTACATTCAATGTCATTTCTTCACCATATAAAGAGACATATGGGATAAATTAGTGAAATTGATCTTGGCCTTCGAAAGGTGAGGTGATGATGGATTGTGGAGTAAGGATGGTTAACCCTTTTCCCTCGATAAATATCATCCCTACCACACCACATTTTATAACTAATTAGGAGAGGGGTCAGACAACCATTATCAATCTATAAATTGTCATTGTGCTAAAATATGTCATTTAAAGCAAAACATTAGGAGGTTAAAGGGCGTTTTTGTTAGAAATAACTATGACTTATGAGATTCTTAAAGGTTCCCCATTCACTCATTATTGGTTTCTACTGCCACATATGACAAATCACATAAATGACAAATCACATAACTTCCATGCCATGTTAATCATGGCCTTCTAATTTTAGCTAAGGAAACTATACTTTCTAGTTTCCACTGATTTCATGCCCACTAAAATAGACTTCTAGTTCTTTCTTGAAACCATTGATTTAGCTTATGGGGCATCAATTTCACCCACATAGGGATCAATGTCAATATTTGATTCAATCTTGAAGGGTGCTAGGAAATTATTATAAATTCCCTTTTCTATCCTTGGTAGATATTTTCATTCATTTTTTCTTCTAAACTAGAACTCAACACATGAGGTAGTTTATGTCTTTTCATCTTAGGCATCACTACTACAACTAAAACGATAGCATCCTAGTTCATGTATGGCATGCTTATGAAAAATTTTCAGATAACAAAAGGCAATTGGATCATATGACTCTATATATTTTCAAGTTTGGATTTCAACTCACTACCTTCTTGATTGTCTCCCATGTCTTTTGATTAAGACTCTTTCTTTATATTTATTTCTTAAATATCAAAATTTTATGGAGCTAACTCTCCACCTTATTGCAGTCTTATATGACTATAATGTGCATTAATATATGTCCATGTATACCTTATAAGGGTTTTATTCATTACACAACTCTTTTAGTAAAGGTGTAGGTAACTCACTGAATTATAAACTTCTTCAACTTGCGCATTCCATGCAAGTAGTGTCTCACTACTCCAACTTGCATGTTCCGTGCAAGTAGTGTATCATGACCAAGGTTGGTTGAGTGAGTTTTTAGCTTGCACTAATATATGTTTATGCTCAACGTCTCTGTTCACCATAACACTTTCTTTATTTTATTTAATATATATTAAAGTTCTATGAGTTTGTTAACATTCAATGACTTTGTCACCGTAAATCCTTTATGTCTTCAATGCTATGCACATGTAACTAGTATACCCCAAAGCAGTGAATGTCGAAGAGGATCAAACATAAATATGTTGTAGAAAAAGAGGAGGAGATTGTGTCATAGTTTATTTTTGTTCACATAATGCCTCATGAAATTAAATATAATGAAATATTTTAAACACCAATACTAAAACCGTGTGTAATGATTCAAATTCCTTACTAGCATTATTTTTTGGAAATTGTTCTAGATTCACCAAGGTTTCACTTATTGTGTAATGAATCCTTATTTACCTAGTAAGAATCCCAAGCCATGATGACTTGAAAATTGGTATAGGTTCATGTCCAATGAAGTTAAAGTGATGGATCCATTACACACATGGAAACCACATTATCAAAATAATTTAACATAGAAGCAATTATGAACTCATCATATGTTAATCTTAAAATGTACCTCATACTTCAAGGTTGAATACCATCTCTAAGATGGGTTTCTCTCAATGTTTCATAAGCTTTGTAAAATAGCAAGACTTATAAGAGAGGCTCACACCTCAAACATTGAAGGGAATTTTGGTGTTGGGAAAACAAAAAATGAACTTTTAAAGATAAATGCATTGACCCAAAATTCAAGATGTAGCTTAATTCATTATAGGATGCATACTTTGTATAGTGATTGAAGCAAGACCTATATTGTTTTTAACTTGTACCTACTAGGCCATGGGGGGGTATCTTTGTTGAAAAAACAATTTCCAACTTCCAAAGGTATGTGTACAAGCCCATGGTGCAAGAAGATGCCACCATATTCATTACATTATGCATACTATGTTGTAATAGTGAACACAACAATATAAAACAATGTTTATACCATCCCATACACCTACTAAGCCATGGGATATTAGCTCCATAGATTTTCTCAATGGTTTGCCAAGAACTAGGCACAAGCATGACTATTTATTTGTGCCAGTGGACAAATTTAGCAAGAAGTGTTAGTTTTGCAGCTTTTAATTCAATATGATCTAGGATCTTAACTGAGAGAACAACATATACAGCATATCAAACACAAGAGACAAGAGACACAAAGCATTTCACTGGGGAAAACCAAGAAGGTGAAAAACCCTGCAACTTCCTCAGAGATAGAATGAGCACCAATACAAATATCACAAAGATCAAACCCCAAAACAAGAGATATTCTCCTAGCAGCTGCTCCTCCTCCACTTGTGCGCAGTCCTCCTCTCTCTCACTAATGCGAAGTGATTGAGTGAGTGAATAGAATGAGAGAGTCATTTCCTTTAACCCTAACTGGGTCGACTTCCTAAGGAAGCCTAATAACCCATTCACATGTCATTGGGCTGACCCCACTAGGGTGGTCTAATAATCCTTTAACCCACACTGGGCCGGCCCCTCTAAGGTGGTCTAATAACCCATCAAATATAAGTTACGACACTTACAATGTAACTTGCGACACTTGCAAATACAAATGACGACACTTCCAATCAGAGGAATAATACATCTCCATTGGGGATACAATAAAGTACAAATGTGATACATACAATATACAAGTGAATATCTTCTGAAGTTACAAATACATCAACACTCCCTCTTAACTAGGAAGGTATTCTCTTGACATAGGTCATCAATACATATAGGCACAAGTCTTCAATTCTGGAGTTGGATCATCGTCACTGGATCACGGAGTATCATCGTCACTGTTGTTGTACTCATAATATTGATCACTGGTGTTATCTCTCAATTCTTCTCGTCATAGGAAGTTCTACAGAGCCATCCCTTTTTCATTTTGGATGTAGGCCTAGCCTGCTATAGGTCTTCATCATCTCTGCGAGCTGGCCATCCTATGGAATCCTCAGGGTTGATTACGTGCGTCAACAAAAACTCGAAAGAGCATCTCGGGACTAATTACGAGCTTACTGCTCAACCTATCGGATCTTGTAGGGAAATATTACATGTGACCTCCACAAAACCTTAAAAGAGTGTCTTGCAATCTGCAAGATCTCTAAATAGCATCCCAGGACTGATTACGAGCTTACTGCTCAACCTATCGGATCTTCGGGATAGATTACATGTGGTATGGAAAAAAATAAAAAAATCGTCCCAGGACTGATTACAAGCTTACTACTCAACCTATCGAATCTCCCAGGGAACTATTACATGCCACAGACAAAACCTCGAAAGAGCATTTTCCAGATCTCCCAGGGAACTATTATATGCCATAGGAAAAACCTCGCAAGAGTATCTACAAATCTCCCAAGGCAATATTATCTGTCCCTCCAAGCAAAACCTTGAAAGAGCATTTTCCATATCTCCTAGGGAGCTCTTATATGCCATAGTAAAAACCTCGCAAGAGTATCGACAAATATCCCAGGGAAATATTATATGCTTATCACACAACCTGTCCACGGCCATGATGTATCATCATGATACTCATGATCAACCTGATCATCCTCGCATGGAGCATCATCCTGATGATCATCATCATACTGATCATCATCATACAGTGCATCATCCTGATGCACATCATCATCACATGATCATCATCATAGCATCGTCCTGATGCATATCATCTGGAGCATTGTCTTGATTCTCATCACACATGATCAACCTGATCATCATCATAGAAACATCCAGAACATCGTTCTAATGCTCATCACACAGCTCTTACATCCACAACCATGGGAAGGATCCTCCTACCACCATGCTTGGAATGTCTCCTGCAAATGTGTCCAATCACTTCCTCCTTGAAGTATCTTCTATCTGAAGAACACCAAGCCTCTCTCTGAAGTACTCGAACTTCACTCCGGCTAGTGGTTTGGTCAACACATCTGCAATCTGCTCATCCGTCGCAACATACAGGAGCTTCACTGCTCCTCTCTACACCATATCCTTGATATAGTGATATTTGATCTCGATGTGCTTCGACTTGTCATGGAACACCAAGTTCTCTGACAACTTCAAACAACTCTAGTTGTCAAAATATATACAAGTAGCATCCAACTGGAGATCAAATAAATCAGACAATAACTTCCTTATCCATACTGCCTCACAATTAGCCGAACAAGCTACGACATTCTCTGCTTTGGCTGTACTCAGTGCTACGTAGGATTGCTTCTTTCTAGACCAAGAGATCACACCTGATCCCATACTAAAGGAACACCCCAAAGTGATCTTCCTATCTGCAACACTACCTGCCCAATCTGAATCAACATAACCCTCTAGGTTAAACTTTTGATTCACATCATACTTGAGCCCATAATCAACCGTACCCTTCAGGTACCTCAGAATATGCTTTATGGCAATCAGTTGAACATGTCTAGCATCCATCAGGAACTGGATCAAGGTGTTCACAGCAAAGCAAATATATGGTCTCATGTTCATCAGGTACATCAAGGACCCAATCATCTGACGATACATCATGGCGTCAACCGACTCTGATGAGGCATCACTCAATAGCTTCAGGTTCGATGCCATAGGTGTGGCCATGTCCTTGCAGTCCATCATCCCGAACCGCTTCAGGATCTATACTGCATACTTCCCTTGTCCAAGGAAGATTCAATCTTCACTCTACCACACCTCCATACCTAGAAAGTAGTGCATCATACCCAAGTCCTTCATCTTGAACTCAATAGCAAGCTTCCTCTTCATGTCGAAAATCAACCTATCCTCACCTGTCACAAACATGTCATCCACATACAATAGGAGTATCACTGGATTTCCTTCCTCAACCTTGTAGTAAATGTTGGAATCCACTTTACTCTTGGTAAATCCCAAACTGGTCAGGAAGCTGTCTATCCTGCCGTGCCATGTCCTAGGTGCTTGCTTCAAGCCATACAAGGCTTTCTTTAACTTGCACACATATGCCTCCTTGTCATGTGTCTCAAAACCGAGTGGCTGCTCCACATACACTTCCTCTTCGTCTACACCATTCAAGAAAGTTGTCTTGACATCCATCTGGTGTATCTTCCATTTCATCATTACAACTAGATCAAGTATTGTTCTAATGGAAGTGTATCTAGCTACAGGTGCAAAATTTTCTTCATAATCTGTCCCTTCTTTCTAGGAGAAGCCACGAGCCACAAATATTTCCTTGTATTTCTCTATGCTACCATCTGCAACATACTTGATCTTGTAGATCCACTTGGAAGTCACAACAGACTTCCCTTCTGGTATCGGGATCACATCCCATACATCATTCTTCATGATCAACTGGTACTCCTCGATCATGGAATCCTTTCATTACTGCATCCCAGAGCCTGGGAACTTCAGATTCTTCATTATCTTCAATAGGTAGTTTTCTAGATTTGTTGAGTCTTCGTTGCTTGTTCTTCGAAACAAGTCTCTCTTGTAGGTGATGGTACATGATATTTCCTACAAGACAAGTTCAATTGCATGATTAGAAACATCTCATAGATTTTAGAACAAATTCTTACACATAAAGAACATATGTCATACAATCATGCAATTATCTTAGCCAATGCTTCAATACAACATTTATCCATATCCTGTAACTTTCTATATGCCTTCCATCTCTACCAGAACATTGTTAAGAGTGTGCACTACTCCCAACATATCAGCAAAGAGGTTTCATTCTAGATAAGTAGAAATGGAATATTGTACAGTACCATAGGCCACTTACCCATTACTTGCATATTAGTAGTATCTTGTTCATTAATGCAACTTTTCTAAAATGCATAATATACATCCTGAATCTAGGAACATAAGTATGTACATGACTGAACAACATCATTTAAGTAACCATATATACAAAAAAATGACAATTCAAATACTTATCTTTGTTTGGTTGTTGGGTGCAATCCCTCTCAATCTTTGTTTCCTTGTAGGAACTACTGGAGTGTGCTCCCTGTTGATCTTTGCTTCCTGGATTATCTGTCTTTGAACTTATATCCATCCTGTACCACTATGCATGCTTAAGTGTGCACTAGTGTTATCATTGTGTCGTCCTCAAGATCTCATACATAATCATACATGTATTAGTATAATCTCAATACTATCAAAACATTATGATTCTAAATATGTATGGTCATGATCATTTCATACACAGGTAATTCATCACAAGTGTTAGTAGTCAAGGTTTCAGAGAGTACTTCTTTTACTCATGCATATTCTTATTTGACCATTGGACTATTCTAGTTTGTCATATCATTAATCAAACTAAGAAGCATAATATGCACAAACCCATGGTTATTCAAACCTATAACTTCATGAATAATCATTATCAATCATATGAAACTATACTTATATGAGATCCTAACACAAGGTAGGATTCTAACTTGATACAGGAAAAGACCTGGATTATCATGTTTGTGAGTTATTTCTAACATACCCAAACAATGTCTTCTTTGTTCTCTTCAATGATTTAGAGACCTTGTGCTAGTAACCTACATATCTCATAAGTTAAGCATTGTAGAACCAAATTATGCATACCTCATAAGTAGAGCTTCTATGTGATCAATGGCTATGGATGAGTCTTTGCCTTCATGTCACCATGGTCATATGTTCTTGATCTAGAACTTGATTTGTCTTTCTTGATGTACCTTTCATGATAGCGGACAACATCATCCTCATACAACACCATAGTTCATTAGTACAATCATAAGTGTCATAACCCTAATCAATGAATGTATTCTATCACTCGCATGCATTCATACTTTTACTAAGGTGATAAGACAAGTCTAAAATTAATCAAGATTGTCCTAACCTCAATAATATGAAGACAAACATATCATAAACTTAATCATGAACAGATTTCAAAACATACCTGTATCTCCTCAAGTTATATGTGTCAGGATTTCTTGTAGTCTTCTTTTGTAAGGCATTAGCCTCATCTCCCTCTGGAACTTCTTCACTTATGTAGGTGTCCAAATCATTCTCTTATAGGATTAAATCAATCCACTTGATTTGTTGAATCTAGATCTAGAGCTGGCTAGGGTTTGTCAGAGAAACCCTAAAAAATCCAAACTTGGAATTTCAAACTTCTGTTTGGGTAGGGATATGTAGATGAATGAGGCAAGCAAGCTGGTGTGCTCAGATTTTGAAAAAAACAAAAATTAACCCCTCAAAATTGACCTATGAGTTTTGTCTGCAGCTTCTGTCAAATTATGGTTTTCTGGTTTTTCTGGTTTTCTGGTCAAAATCCTGAACTAGGTTTTGATAGAGCCCAGGGTTCTACCCAACCCAAAACTTCGATCTTGGTCTCTAAATTTTGATTTTGATGAGGAACATCCAACCGTGGTCTTAGATTCCAAAAATTCCAACTTTTTTAGAAATCCTAATTTCCCGCAGCAGTGACAAACCAAAAATGAAAGTGCTCAGAATCCAATTTTGTTTGGACATAAATATATGCCATATTGTTTCTCATGTATCTCTGAAATTTCAGATCCTAAGGGTCTGAAAATTCATCTTGTGGTAAAATGACCTGTCATCTTTCCAACCCCACAGATCTGAGCTTCAATGGATTCTCTAAGAAAGAGATATTCCAAGTGTCACAACGTGACTTTTTTATGGGATGAAATAGTATAGCGAACTTGGACGGAGTTCCACGTTTCACTGTTTCAACTTCGGCCTCTGAAACCCAGACCTGTGAAACTAAAGTCTATTCCCTAACTGTCACTTTTTATGGAATTCCATTTGGAGCTTCCTATCCCGCGATATGACCTTTATTCCCAGGTCACCTGTTTAGGACTGCATTCTGGAAGAGGCATAAACCCTAACTTGTACGGATCATATCTCACAAAGTACAATGAATATTAGGCTGAGCTTCGAACAAAAGGTACATGAAAATTTCATATTTTGCATATAAAATTTTCATATCCTTAACCTTCTCCAAAATGGATTTATAGCAAAAGTGCCACCATGACTAGTTTTTACTATACCAAGCCCTAGCTTCCAATTTGTCGCAAGTGGAACAAGTGTCGTAAATTCCATACAATGCCTTCCTTCAGGATAGCTCTGATACCATGTTAGTTTTTCATCATTTAATTCAATATTATCTAGGATCTTAACTGAGAGAACAACATGTACAGCATATCAAACACAAGAGATAAGAGACACAAAGCCTTTCACTGGGGAAAACCAAGAAGGTGAAAAACCCCGCAACTTCCTTAGAGATACAATGAGAACCAATACAAAGATCACAAATATCAAACCCCAAAACAAGAGATAGTCTCCTAGCATATTCTCCTCCTCCACTTGTGCGCAATCCTCCTCTCTCTCACTAATGCGAAGTGAGTGAGTGAGTGAATAGAATGAGAGAGTCACACTCTCTATTTATACAATGACTTGACTTTCCTTTAACCCTAACTGGGATGACTTCCTAAGGAATCCTAATAACCCATCCACATGTCACTAGGACGACCCCTCTAAGGTGGTCTAATAACCCATCAAATATAAGGTACGACACTTACAATGTAACTTGCGACACTTGCAAATACAAATGACGACACTTCCAATCGAAGGAATAATACATCTCCGTTTGGGATACAATAAAGTACAAATGTGATACATACAATATACAAGTGAATATCTTCCGAAGTTACAAATACATCAACAAGAAGTGCATTTTCATCATGCCTTGCAACAAAATCATCAAGGGACATGTTGTATCACCCACATTCTTTGAGGGATCCTAGGTTCATTTTGGTATACCAAGTAGTATGATTTCATACAAAGATGTCATATTTTTAAGTTCCTTTTGAACTATGTGTTATGTCAGGAATTTGTTTCTACCTTTTAACAGCTTGATAATCTTTTTGATCAAATATGCTTATTTCTTTGACTTTATTTTCTTCAATTACTATAGGAAATTTTTGATATTTATTTTAATTTTGAGTTTTTCTTGTCTTTAAATTTATTTTGTTTTTTCATTTAGGTGTTGAAGGGTATTTACAAGGTCATATTATTAAATAATGAAGTCATATTTAGCATCATGAGCAAGATTCATCTTTTAAACCACATGCAAAATGACCCAAAGCTGCTTAAAAGCACCAAAACAATGTTAATGATATTCTTGTAGCGCTGGGGCTGAAAATCACCAAAGGCACGCTACAAGAATATAGCGATTCCAAATTCTTCCGATTTTTCAGTAAATTTTGGCACGCTTGGGCTAATGAATGACTGACTATGTGTTTTAGAGGATTCATGACGTGTTGATGCAGAAAACATCATGATTTCAAATGCTTGCACATCGTGAGGAAATCGTGCTCATCATCAACACAGGTGTAATTCATTTTGACAGATATCCACATGGTTTGAGGTAATGTGGCATGAATTTGTTATTTACAAGCATATTCAAACACGGAGGACTTAGTGAGGTAACCATAACCACTAAAAAAACCAAGCATCGTCGCCAACTGAACAAGCAAGAGGTGTTGAGGGCTTCACGGGAAATTAGGGCTTCCTAATTCCGTTGCTAACAGCTAAATTGAAGGTTGGAGTACATCTGTACAACCAAGGTGACTCATCTGACAGTTTGGGTCATGATTTCAAACAACAACAGTGGAGCAATTTACAGGTATTCCTAAAAAACCAATATAACAATAAATTTGGGGTTTTTTTTGCCGGAGCTTACTCTGTTCAAATTGATCAAGGGATAGGTTAAATTGTGCTTTCAAACGCAATTTTAACCAGAGAAATAGCTATTTGTTGATGATCTGCGACGCCAGGCTGAATGAGGGTTGAAGATAACAGTTTCATTTTTTATGAAATTTAACCCTGTCAGTGCTGTGAACAACCTGTACATTCAATAGTGTTTTTAACTTCCAAAATTAATCTCCTGTTCACAAACAATACAAGAGGATACATTCAATTTGAAGTGATTGAAGAATAATGGGTAGGAGTGGTAAAATAAACAGAGCTGAACCAACAGATGTAGAATGGGTTGAAAAACTGCCTGAGTGTGTGGAGCTGTTCAAACAAGCTGGTTGGATGGATTTTTTCAGGAAGATCAATGGGTATAATGTAAAGGTGTCCTGTAAATTTTCCCAGGGTTTCAAAAATGACATGGTGATTTTTGATACTCTGAAATTCAAATTGACAGTAAAACTGATTTCAGAAGCCACGGGGATTAAGGATGAGGGCGAACAATGGTTTAAGAAACTGCCTTTTGATTTTGATCCTCAGAGATTTCTTTTACCAAATGTTACACCTGATTGGAATAAAGGTATCCTGATCCAAAATGTCAGAAAGGAATGGGTTGAGCCAATCAGAATATTAGAGAGCTATATTACTTGTGAGGGAAGGTATGCTTTTGTATACAAATATCATTTTAGATTCCTTCAACACATGGTGGGGGTGTCCAAGATGAACCTGCCATTCTTCTTTTTGAAGAGTTTACAGAAAATGTCCAACAAGGTGAAAGGGCCAATAGATCATTCCTCTCAGTCCATCTTTCACCATGGATTAATCAAATTGATTATTAGTATTGTCTTGCAACATGAAGGAAAGACCTAGGACTTCTTCATCTTTTGGTCTGGTTTTGAAGATCAAAAGTCTAAGAGGCAAACAGATAAGGGTAAGGTCTTGTTGAGAAAGTTAGGCCATAAGTCAAAGCTGGAAGATAAGGAAAAGATCAAAATTGAGGAAGCAGCAGAGCCTGTGGAGGAAGAAAATGAACAAAAGACATTCTCAGCCAACTCTAAAGGAAAGTATACACTGTTTGAAGACAAGAAGGAACAACCTGAACAGAATTTGGTGCCTGTAGCAGATCCTCAGGAAGAGAAAAAGGTTGATATAAAAGTGGTTGTTGTACCTAAAGAGGAGATTCACACTCAGCCGAGAAGCCCTATCACCATTCTCTCAGATGATGAGGGATATCTATTGGAAGAAGAACAGCCCATCTCCAAAATAGAAGTCAAAGCTGAAATAGAAGAAATTCATACTTCAGATAGCAAAACAACAAGACCTAACAGGAAAAGGAACAAGCCGGAAGTAGTAGAATTGGCTGCTATTCAGTACCAAGGGAAAGAATTGAAGATGATGGGAGAAGCAACATCATTTTGGAGACCTAAAACTAGGTCAAAGAACAAGTTGAGATTAAACATGAAGAAATTGCTGAATCCTAAATTAAATACAAATGAAGTGACTGTTTTAGATGAAGTGTCCATGGATGATGATAAACCAGAACTAGATAAAATGCAGCCACTATTTAAAGAAGAAACTCGTTCAGTAGAAGCAGCAGGTGAAGAAAAGCCAAAGCCCAACATTGAAGACACTCCTACGGAACTGTTGATTGAAGAGACAGAAATCTTCAAAAAGCTTGACATTCCTTGGAAACCTGATGAAGAACAAGATTCTACAATGGATAAATTAGTTAATTCTGACAGGGAAAATTTGCAAAAAATTGTTAAACAGTATAAACATCAGATGAGCTATATGTAGGAGGTCAATGATGGATTGATGATGGCTAACAGGAGGTTGAGAGAAGATCTCCAAGATGTAAATGACAATTTTCAGGAGCTGGTAGCTGATGCAAAAGAAGCACTTAAAAGAAAAAGAGCTGCTGACATTCATTGCACACAGTTGGAGAAGACAGTCCAGGACCTACAACAAAAAAACAAAGAGCTCATCAAAAAGATAAATGACATGGAGCAGGAGAAAAAGAAGGCTAAGAAGAAAGACCAAGTATCAGATGGTATCGCTCTACTAGCTGAAGTGGCAAAAGACCTATAAGACAGTTGTACATTCAGTTAGTTGTCATTAGTTAGCAAACAGATATGTTAATGATGTGCTATTTTTAGCATCTTTTGTAACTTTGTAAATATTCTGCATTTACTTTACCTCATCGAATAGGTGGAAGGCAGTTAAGGTTAGAGTCCTAACTGATTTTGTAAAATCATAGTATTTAGACATTTTAGGAAGTGATTGAGAGGGTTGGATTTTTGGGAGCTTCAGGAGGTCTCCAGATTATCTTTGTCTACATACTTGTTCAGAGCTAAGTACTATGACTCTTGTATGCATTTGATGACAGACTATGAAATATATGACACTTGTTACCCTTCAGCATATGTTTTAGCTTTATTTTGAGTTTGTTTAACTATTGGACTGATATATTCATTGTTGGTTCATGATTTCTTTACTTGTGATGCTTGTCAGCCCTGAATGAACTTTAAGATTATATGTTGATTGTTATTTGTGGATTATATGATGTATCTTTGTCTTTACTTGTTTATGATTCAGTTTCTTGCTTAGCTGATGAATGTAATCCCTGATTGACTACCAAATTTATAACCAAGAAAACATTCCAGAAAACCTAAAACCTAGTTTACTTTGTTGAGTTTTATTTGAGATTGTGTTGGCTTGTTTCTTTAGCCTTGGAAACAATTTCTAGCACAAACACTATGATTTGGGAAAAGATGGACACCATTCTAAAGAGATCTACAACATTCCATCCACAAATGAATGGACAAACATAAGTGGTGATAAAAATATTAGTTAAACATTTGAGTTACAATCAAAGGAATCCAAAAACTTGGGAAGAGAATCTAATTTGCATTCATCACTATTATAGTAGAGTAGTGCACACTACCACCGATGAGTCCCGTTTGAAATGTGCTTTAGTTATTTCCCAACTTCACATCTAGATGTTGTATGTGGAAAAGATTGGGTGAAAAGGGAAGAATAAACAGTAGAATCATTGAACAATAAATCATCAATAACATTTGGCATAACCATGTGTAGGTATAGGATACATTGAATAAATCATGAGAGAATTATAAGGTCAAGCATGACCAACAAAAGGTTGAGAAAATAGTTAAGGGAGGAGATAGAGTATCATTGCACTTGAATAAAGAGATGGTATAGGACCTAGTAAAAATATCAAGGCTCTAGGATATGGTCCTTTCCAAGTGTTGGAATATATAGGTGATAATCCTACATACTCATTGTACCTCCATAAATGCACATTTACTCAATTGTGAATTTGGAGAATCTGAAACTTTATGAGCCATCCAAGCTCGAAAAGGAAAAAAGTGGCAAGTGTTATGATCCTTATTGGACATTACCCTAGAACCTCAAGTAGGGGTTAGCAGAAGATATGATTTTACAAAAGAATTCTAGAGAAACTAAATAAGGGAAAAAAGAGATCTAGTGGGTTAGGTTAAAAGGACAACCTCCAAGAAAGGCCAAGTGATACTCCAAGGATAAATTTGAGGAATGATTTCTTTGTCTCCTTCAATGAATTTTTAGGGACCTAGGTTCCATTATGAGGTTACTCTAACAAGAAATGTCCACAAGGAAGTCAAACCAATCAAATTATTTCCACTAGACAACAAAATTGAATTTACATGGGCTTCAAAGATAAACTACTCCTCCAAAAAAGTTTAAACAATGGTCTCTCCTATAACATGATATTCTATTAGATGAAACATCTCATTTATAAGACAACTCCAAGAGTATGTCCCTCCTCAAGTCATGTAATGGAACTCTTCTAAAGGTAGCATTGTTCTCATAGTGTTCCAAAGTATAGGTGTCCCACTCAATTGTGGAGTAAAACACCTTCCAATGGCCAATGATATAAGGTGATGAAGAAGTTTATGAAATGGCTTCCAAAAGGCTACGTCCTCCACAACAGCTCCAAAGGGAAACCTCAAAGGAAACACTCCTAGAAAGCATGAATTAAGGCACATGTTAGGTCTTCATGATGGAATATTTCTTACATGGTAGGCTCAACATGATGGGCGTCCTCAACAAACTCCTCCAAATGACATGAAATCTAGCTCCAAAGAAGAGGTTTCTCAATGTTGCCGCTACATAAAACTACATCACAAGTACCTTGTAAAGCATGACTAAGTGTGCTAGTGTCCTCTAGAGGTTGGAATGTATTATTTTATATAGAAAATTCTTTGTTTTTACTTCTTCCATGACTATTCTTACACAATTATGAGCCTTTATCTTGTTGTCATATGGTTCAGAATTGCTTATTTTACCATAAAATTGACCTAGATTTGAAATTGCTTCTTCTACCATCATCATAACAAAATGATAAAGGATGGACCCATTGATCATAATGGTTTTACAACATTTTTCATGGCCTATTGTTCAATAAGTTAATTTGGTAGTACTCATCCAATTAGAGACCAATTTTATTGGGACACTAAAGTGAGTGATGATGCAATTAAAAAATAAGCAATCCTATATATGAAACATGATATTGAATTTTGTCATAATTTTGTCGTACTCCATGAACTATTAAACACCAATAATCATGTACTTGTGGCCACCATTGTATGTTGGATGACACTATATAAAATTGATCCCCCATTTTCAATATGGATCTATGGTGAGTGCTCACACCTTCTTACTCTTGGGGGTGGTAAATTAAAAATTAAACTACTAGAGGAGAATGATGAAATGAGGAAACTTAGTGTTGATAATTCATAGACGTATGATGTATTCCATAGAATTTAAATTAGCTACAACCTTCATTTGATGAAGTGGGATGTATGGAAAAATTTTGGATAGAATAGACCCTACCCAAGGATAAATTATAATCATGGTTGTAGTTTAATTAAATCCTAATAGGTTCTTCTAACATAGTAGGTTGCATTCTCACAATAGTCATCTCTTTTCTGAACTCACACTCTATTAATGGAAAAACTAAGGCAACTAAAATTTGAAATACTATGGCATGATTTCCTACAAGAAGAAGGGTGAATCCATAGCAAATATGCTTCCTCCAAAGAAGAGAACCTTGCTCTTACGGCATGGATGAAGAGAGGAAAGAAATCCTTTTCTCATAATAAGTTTCATCGTCAAAAGGAAAATGATTATAACAAGAACTTTGATAAGTCTAAAGTTAAATGCTTCAACTACAATAATAAGGGTTACTTTGCAAGAGACTGTCATGCAAAGCAAAGAGGAAATTTCAAGGGTAAATTTCATGCTTCTATTGCTACAGAAGATGAACCTACAAGAAAGAATTCTTCCAATGATCAGGAGACAAGGAAGGAGTACTATCTTGTCTCAGCCCTATATGGATCCATTACCACAAGTGATGAGACATGGTTGGTGGATAGTGGCCCATCTGAACACTTGACTAGATATAGGGGTGTTATCACATATTTGAAGGAAAATAAGTTCTCCTGTTAGGTGGAGCTTGGATATAATACCACCTATTTGATCCAAGGAGTTGGATCCACTTCTTTTCAATTGGATTTGGGAGATGTACTTCATATTGATTACATTTGTTTTGTTCCCGAACTAAAGAAGAACCTCCTTTCTATTTCATTTCTATAAGATAAAGGGTTCAGAGTAATATTTATGGACAATAAAGCGCTCTTGTGGATTAAGAATGCAAACTTGAACTATGCATCTATAATTGGAGTTAGAGAGAGACGTCTCTACAAATTTCATGGAATCTCATTCAAGCCAAGTTCATGGAAATCTCATTCAAGCCATTCCTTGTGAAGTGTGGCATAGGAGGCTTGGTCATCTTCATTTCAAAACGCTACCTGGATTGCAGAAGATGGTAAAAAGAATTTCTATGTTTCAATTTGAACATGTTGGTGTCTGTAGAGGTTGTGCTCTTGGAAAAAACATCAAGAAGAGCTTTCCAAGCAGTAAAAAAAGATCCAAAGGGATCCTAGACTTGATACATTCTGATCTATGTGGTCCTATGTCAATGCCATCCTTGAGTGGTTATTTTTACTATGCGCTTTTCATAGATGACTTATCCCGCAAGTCTTGGATCTATTTTCTAAAGGAAAAGTGTGAAAATTTCAACAAGTTTCAAGAGTTTAAAGCGCTTATTGAGAATAAGACTAGAAATCACATTCATGCTTTGAGATCTGATAATGGAGGAGAGTTTGAGTCTCATAACTTTAATGACTTATGTCGAGATGTAGGAATAAGAAGGCAGCTAATTGTACCTTACAACTCCCAGCTGAATGGGGTTGTTGAAAGAAAGAACAGAACAATTTGTGAGGCTGCAAAAGCTATGATGTGTGATCAGGATCTGCCCACTTCCTTATGGGAAGAAGCCTCCAGCACTATTGTTTGTATACATAACAACATTCATCATTCTATCTTGGGAAAAAGACTCTTAAAGAAGTTTTCACTGGTGAAAAAACAGATGTTGGACACTTGAATATTTTCGGTTGTCCTATACACATTCATGTACCAAAAGAAAAGAGGACAAAGATGGATCCATCCAGAAATAAAGGCACATTTTTTGGATATAGCGAATCCTCCAAAGCTTATAAAATCTATGTTCCAGGACGAAGGCACATTGAAGTCAACAGAGATGTAACATTTCATGAGGAGGTTTCTTTCAAGCGCTCTAAAGAAATTCGGTGTAATTTAGATATGGAGGAGCATGAGACTCCCATGATGGAGGATCCATATTTTGATTCTCCCCTTTCAGATGTTGAGAGGGAGAAATCCAAAAGATTCCTTAGATGCGCTTGATCCTGAAGAGCCAATAGAATTGGTAGAAATATCTCCTTATGAACCTCCTGCTAAGAGGAGATATGCATAGTGTCAAGACATTTTGCAAGAGGTGGAAAAACATGGAGCACCACCAAGCACATTCTGAGTGAAGGAGACATGAAATATTTTCAATATATGTAGCTCAGATGAGTCACATCAGTAATTCGGACCCCACCACATATAAGGAAGCTGCTAAGCAACATGTATGGAAAGATTCCATGGTAGAATAATACAAATCCATCATGCAAAATGATGTGTGGGAAGTGGTTCCTAAACTAGAAGGGAAGTCTGTAGTAACTTCCAAGTGGATTTATAAAATTAAACACGCAGATGATGGAAGTATTGAAAAATATAAAGCAATATTTGTAGCTCATGGTTTCTCTTGAAAAGAATCAATAGACTATGATGAGACATTCGCTCCAGTGGCTAGGTACACCACTATTCGAGCCATAATTTCCCTTGCTTCAGTTATGGGGTGGAAGCTTCACTAGATAGATGTGAAGACTGCCTTTCTCAATGGTGAAGTTAAGGAATAAGTAAACATGCAGCAACCTGATGGGTTTGTATTTCATGGGAAGGAGTCTCATGTATGAAAACTTAAGAAATCCTCATATGGGATTAAACAGGCCCTTTGGGCTTGGTATTCGAGGATTGAAAACTATCTTCAAATATTAGGCTTCTCCAAAAGTGAAGTTGACCCCAACCTGTACTTCAAGGTTGTGAAGAAGCAACCTTTGATATTAGTTCTCTATTTTGATGACTTGTTCCTTACTATAGAGGAACAACAGATAGCTCGGTGCAAGAGGGAGCTTACTTCTGAATTCAAAATGAAATACTTTGGTCTTATGCACTATTTTCTTGGTTTAGAAGTTCAGCAAAGGAATTTAGACAAGATCTTTATTTCATAAGGAAAGTACACAGTTAATGTGTTGCACAGATTTGATATGATGGATTGTAAGTTCATGTCTACACCAATGGTGTCTAATTTGAAGAAGATATATGAGTCAGATTATGGATCGGATCTAGTGGATCCTACCATGTATAGATGGCTCATTGGTTCCTTGATGTATTTAATACATACTAGACTAGACATATCTTATGATATGAGTATCTTGAGTCGGTTCATGTCTAATCCAGGACATACACATTGGGTTGTTACCAAGCATGTGCTTAGCTACCTTCAAGGTACTATTGCATATCGAATTAGATATGCCTCCAGCGATGGAGAGATGTTACTTGGATATTTAAACTTCGAATGGGGGTGGTAGTATTGTGGACCTAAAGAGTACATCCATGTATTTGTTTAGCTTGGGGTCAGCTATGATATCTCTTGGTCCAGTAGGACGCAGGGCTCCATAGACCAAAGTACTACAGAAGCAGAGTATATTATATCCAGCAATGCCTATCGAGAAGCTATGTGGATTATGTTGATGTATATGTAACTTCGGAATGTATTTCATATATGTATATTGTATTCCTATAGAGATCTTATTATTCCTCTATACATAAGTGTCGTCATTTATATTGTAAGTGTCGTAACTTATACTTGATGGGTTATTAGACCACCTTGATGGGGTTGGCCCTACATAAGTCATGTGGGTTAAAGGGTTATTAGACCACCCTATTGGGGGTCGGCCCTGTCAGCATTATTTTATGTGGTTAAGTTGAGGCAGACCTGGTAATATTTAATAGGAAAGTCAAGTCAAGTATAAATAGAGTGCAGGAGGCACTCTATTTCATTATTTACTTTCTCACTCACACACTCATTGGAGAGTGGCGCACTAGTGGAGGAGGATAATTTGCTGCTAGGAGTACTATCTCTTGTACTTGGGTTGTATCATTGCTCTATCTATCTCTGAGGAAGTTGCGGGGTTTTTCACCTTCTTGGTTTTCCCCAATGAAACTCTATGTCTCTTGTGTGCTTGCATTATTGTGTCCATGATTGATATGTTGTACATGTTATTTTCTTAGTTAAGATCCTATATCAGATTGAAATTTCTGAAAAGCTAACATTGTATCAGAGCTAGCCTTAAAGAAGGCATGGTATGGCATTTATCAAAGTTTAGATCTTTGGATCAAACTATTTGATTGGGTGAAGCTCCGGGAAACTCAACCCTAATTCAGGGTCCTCCCAAGTGAATCCGGAAGATTGAAAAGCAAATTTGAGAGGTGAAACTTTGCAGTTTTCAAATTCTGAGTATACCAGGTTGATCACCTCATCAAGGCGCATCTTTCTATCCTTTTAGGGTTTCCCTAACAAACCCTAATCCATCTCCATATCCAGTTTCTACAAATCAAGTGGATTGGGTTAATTCTAGAAGAGAATGAATTGGTCACTTGATTAAGTGAAGAAGTTCCAATTTCAGAGGGAGATGAGGCTAAGGCCTTACATAAGAAGATTGCAAGCAAACTCGATAGGTATGACTTACGGGTATGTTTCGAAATATGTTCATGATTAATCTTATGATATGTTTGTCTTCATTAAGATTAGTACAATCTTGATTAATTTTAGACTTGTCGTATCACCTTAGTAAAAATATGAATGCATGATAGAAGATATTCATTGATTAGGTTTTTGACACTTATGATTGTACTAATGCATTGTGGTGTTGTATGAGGTTGATGTTGTCCGCTAACATCAAAGGTACATCAAGAAATACAAATCATGTTCTAGTTCAATAACATATGACCATGGTAACATGAAGACAAAGATTCATCCATTGTCATGGATCACATAGAATATCTACTTACGAGGTATGAATAACTTGGTTCTATAATGATTAACCTATGAGATATGCAGGTTACTAGCACAAGTCATTGAAGAGAACAAGAAGACATTATGCAGGTATGTTAGACATAACTAGCTAGCATGCTAATCCAAGTATGTTTTTCCTATATCAAGTTAGAATCCTACCTTGTGTTAGGATCTCTTATATAAGTATACATGGCATGATTGATAATGACTATTCAATGAAGTTAGTAATCATGGGTTTAGGCATATTATGCTTCTTACTTTGATTGATGATATGACTAACAAGAAAAGTCCCGTGGTCAAATAGGAATATGCATGAGTAAAAGAATTGTGATAAATTATCTGTGTGTTTTTTATAAGTATTGAGATTATACTAATGAATGTATGTATGAGACCTCGAGGATAACACAATGATGATACTAGTAAGTATGCATAGTGATCAAGGATGGATATAAGTTCAAAGACAAGTAATCCAGGAAGCAAAGATCAAGAGGGAGCACACTCCAGTAGTTCCTGCAAGGAAACAAATATTGAGAGGGAGTCCACCCTACAACCAAACAAAGATAAGTATTTGAATTGTCATATCTTGTATATTTGATTGTTTAAATAATATTGTTCAAAGACGTATATACTTATGTTCCTAGACTTACGTTGTGTATCATGCATATTAGAATAATTGCATTAATGAATAGTATACCACTAATATGCATGTAATGGGTAGGTGACCTATGGCACTGTACAACATTCCATTGCTACTTATCTAGAATGAAACCTCTTTGCTGACATGTTGGGAGTTGTGCACACTCTTAACAATGTTTTGGTAGAGATTGGAAGGAATCTAGAAAGTTATGGGATATGGATAAATATTGTATTGAAGCATTGGCTAAATTAATTGCATGACTGTATGACATATTTATTTATGTATAAGAATTTGTTCTGAAAACTATGAGATGTTTCTAATAATGCAATTTAACTTGTCTTATAGGGAAGATCGTATACCCTCACCTACAAAAGAAGGACTACAACATTTGTTCCAGCAACGAAGTTCAAACTATCTATTGAAGATATTGAAGAATCTGAATTTCCCAGGATACGGGATACAGTAAAAGGATGCCATGGTCGAGAAGTACCAATCGATCATGTTTGGGATGTGGTCCCAAGACCTGAAGGGAAGTTTGTTGTAACTTCCAAATAGATCTATAAGATCAAGAATGCTGCAAATTACCGTAGCATGGAGAAATACAAAGTGATATTTGTAGCTCGTGGCTTCTCCCATAAAGAGAGAATAGATTATGAAGAGACTTTTGCTCCTGTAGCCAGGTACACTTCCATCAAATCGGTACTTTCCATGGCTGCAGTGATGAAATGGAAGATACACCAGATGGATGTCAAGACAGCTTTCTTGAATGGTGTAGTCGAGGAGGAAGTGTATGTGGAGCAGCCACTTGGTTTTGAGACACATGACAGGGAGTCATATGTGTGCAGGTTGAAGAAATCCTTGTATGGCTTGAAGCAAGCTCCTAAGACTTGGTATGGTAGGATAGATAGCTTTCTATCCAGTTTGGGCTTTACCAAGAGTAAAGTGGATTCCAACCTTTACTACAAGGTTGAGGAAGGCAATCCAGTGATACTACTTTTGTATGTGGATGGCCTGTTTGTAATAGGTGAGGATGGGTTGATTACCGATACCAAGAGGAAGATTGTTGCCGAGTTTGAGATGAAGGACTTGGGGATGATGCACTATTTCCTAGGCATGGAGGTGTGGAAGAGTGCAAATGGAATCTTCCTTGGACAAGGGAAGTATGCAGTAGAGATACTGAAGAGGTTCAGGATGATGAACTGCAAGGTCATGGCCACACCTATGGCATCGAACCTGAAGCTTTTGTGTGATGCTTCAGCTAATTCGGTTGATGTCATTGTGTATCGTCAGATGATTGGGTCCTTGATGTACCTGACGAACAGGAGACCATATATTTGCTTTGCGGTGAACACATTGAGCCAGTTCCTGACAGATCCAAGAGGTGTTCACCTAGTTGCTATAAATCATATTTTGAGGTACCTGAAGGGTACAATTTATTATGGGCTCAAGTATGATGCGAATCAAAATTTTGACCTACAGGGTTATGTTGATTCAGATTGGGCAGGCAGTGCTGCAGATAGGAAGAGCACTTCTGGATGATTCTTCAGTATGGGATCAGGCGTGATCTCTTGGTTTAGCGGGAAGCAGTCCTTCTTAGCACTGAGTACAGTCGAAGCAGAGTATGTTGCAGCTTGTTCGGCTAGTTGTGAGGCAGTATGGATTAGGAAGATACTGTCTGAGTTATTTGATCTCATGTTGGATGCTACTGGTATCTTTTGTGGCAACCAAAGTTGTGTGAATCTGTCTGAGAACCCGGTGTTCCACGACAGGTCGAAGCACATAGAGATCAAATATCACTATATCGGGGATATTGTATAGAGAGGAGCATTGAAGCTCCTGTATGTTGCGACCGATGAGCAGGTTGCATATGTGTTGACGAAACCACTAGCCAGAGTGAAGTTCAAATACTTCAGGGAGAGGCTTGGTAACTTTGGAATGTATTTCATGTATGTATATTGTATTCCTATAGAGATTTTATTATTCCTCTATGCGGAAGTGTCTCCATTTATATTGTAAGTGTGGTAAATTATACTTGATGGGTTATTAGACCACCTTGATGGGTCCATCCCTATATAAGTCATGTGGGTTAAAGGGTTATTAGACCACCCTATTAGGGGTCGGCCCTGTCAGCATTATGTTATGTGGTTAAATTGAGGCCGACCTAGTAAAGGTTATTAGGAAAGTCAAGTCAAGTATAAATAGAGTGCGAGAGGCACTCTATTTCATTATTCACTTTCTCACTCACACACTCATTGGAGAGTAGCGCACTAGTGGAGGAGGAGAATCTACTGCTAGGAGGACTATCTCTTGTACTTGGGTTGTATCATTGCTCTATCTATCTCTGAGGAAGTTGCGGGGTTTTTCACCTTCTTGGTTTTCCCCGATGAAACTCTATGTCTCTTTTGTGCTTGCATTATTGTGTCCATGATTGATATGTTGTACATGTTATTCTCTCAGTTAAGATCCTAGATCAGATTGAAATTTCTAAAAAACTAACAGATTAGAAATCTATTTGTTGGTTTGTTCGATGAGAAGCTTGAGACTACAGTCATTCACTCTAACAATCAAAGTTGCATCAAGTTCTCATAACACTATGGTTCATGACAGATCGAAACACATTGAGATGAAATACCACTACATCATAGACATGGTGCAAATAGGTGCCATAAGACTTCAGTACATTGCTATCGATGAGCATATAGTATATATGTTAACTAACCCTCTATCCTTGACAAAGTATAGGTACTTATGAGACAAGCTTTGCATGGCAGATAATGCCTCCCTCGTTGAGAGGGAGTGTTAAAGTTATAGCATCATGAGTCATTCTTTAAGTCAATATTGTGTGCCAAGATTGAACCTCGTATGTCGAGGTAGTGCCTTATAGGATCCTGAGTTGGACTCGGGAAACTTGGAGAAGAATCTTGAGTTTGAATCAAGAATGAATAAGCCTCATGTCTTGAGGTAAGTTCTTTGTATGTCAAAGTGATGGTGTTGTACAGTCTTGTTTGTTTAGACTGAGGTCTTGTGTGTCAAGACAAATCCTCATGTGTTGAGGTGATGATTTTCTTGTCGAAGCATGAATGATGTGTGACGTACTATTGACCATGGTCTTATATATGGATAAGTTATTAAGTCTCCTCTAGAGATTGGCCACCTCTAGAGTGAATTACTTTAGCATATGAACACTTGGAATGGGAGTAGAACGAGAAGATGACATCAATGGAAAAATATACTTAGTATATTTGATATGATAAATAATTAAGTTGGCACATGAGGACCATGAAGATAAGACAAAATATAAATATAAGATGTGATAAGACAAGAGAGAATTCAATTTTCTCACTTCAATGATGATAAATACTTCAATTAAATAAGATAGAACTCAAATTGTTAAACTTCAGTGATGTTAACAAGGAAGACTTCAATTAATTAAGGGAGAACTCGAATTGTTCACTTTGGTGATGTTATCAAGGACTTCAGTTAACAGAGTTAACTAAGTGTTAACAAAGAATATTTAGTTAACTAAGTTTTATGCATGACGACACTTAAATTAAACTAAAAGATGACATTTGAGTTACGACACTTAAGTTAGCCACCTAATTAAGTGGTCTAGCATCCTTTTGAGGGGTGAGTTCATCTTGAATTTGGGAGACAAATTAAAATCCAATGGATTTTAAGCATGGTTCACTTTTCCATGCATGATTGATGAAACATATGTTAGAGTGAATTCTCTGAAAGGAATTTTTTGCATATTATCAAGATTAGCGAATTTGTTGAGTGGAGAATATTAGTCTAAATTCTCTTCTTTGTATATATCTCTTGCTCTGTAATTGCACCAGGGGTGTTTGATGTAATATGCTCATTGTGAAACAAACATTCTATGTTATCTATCAATATACTAAGGAATATTTTGCTAGGGTTTTCTCCCTCAATTTATAGAGGGTTTCCCCAGGGTAAAATTTTTGTGTCGAATGTGAATGCTTATGCTTATGATTGTTCATTGATTTCAAGTACTATTGTAATTTTGAATTAAAAATCAAAAATTAACACCCTACTGCCATCATTCACTGGTAAAATCAGATTTCACGGCTACCCTCCCTCCAGCCATCAATCAGTAATACAATCAGATTTTACAGTTGTCATCTACATCCATCTAATGCTAAAACAAATAAGATCTTGTGGCTTCCATTTACAACCATCTAGACACATTACAAATCAGATCCTGTGGATTCCATTTATAGCCTTCTAAGCACATTAAAAATAAAATTTTATGGCTACCATTTACATCCATATGAGCACATTACAAATCAAGTCTTATAGTTTTCATTTACAGCCATCTAAGCATGAGACAAATCAGAAATGATGGCTTCCATACACATCCATCTAGCCATGAGAGAATAGAGAAGATAGAGAAAATAGAGAAGGTTCTTCACAATCCAGGTTTCATATCGCACGAAGGCCATCCACCTATAGTCAACTATTAACATAATAATCCAGATAACATAGATAAGAATGAGGACCATACATCCTTCATTCAACTACTAACATAACATCCATAAACATAAATATAGATCAAGTTAGCCTCCATGGCACATATGCATAATAAAATAAAATAAATAACATATAAGAAAATACTTGTCTCAAGAATGCAACTACCTTTAACAGGACCACGTTCCTCCCATCCATAGACATGCCTTGCTCATGCATCTCTCATCATGACAGCCACCCCTGATATGATGACATGGTTCCAAAACTAGAGGCACTCTCAACTAGAGTAGCCACAGTTCAATCCCTCTCCACTTACTTTCCCTTCCATCTACACTACTTGGTGACTTGTGATTACCCACGGTCCCCGCGACCCTTCGGATATCACCACCCTCACCTAATGGGTTTACATGTTATACTAGGGACAAGTAATGATCCTTGAGGGAACAAATATAAACTAGAAACTCTCTAGTAACATCACTCTCTCACACATAACACAAATCACAATGAGCACCATTCAACCCAGTCACTAACTAGCACAACACGGAGAGAGATCATGTATAAGCAAATATCAAGGAGGGAAATTCTTATCCGTATTTATGTGAAAACGAAATGAAATAGTTGATATATATATATTCACATACACAAATATATGGCAATAAACACAGTGAAACAATAAACTCAGATTCTATTAAAGTGAATGAAATAGAACAAACTGTAAAAAAAAAGCAGCTAGAATGGTTGTAGCAATATCTCTGAGAAGATATGTGGTGGATACTCTCATTGGCAACAAGTTGGATACAATAAGAGGCCAAAAGAGGCTATTTATCATAAGCATGAGGGAAAGAACCCTAACATCCAAAAACCTAACCTTACAGTCAAAATTTTGCATACGATCTCTGTTTGGGATGCTCGATAACCCGTTGGAAAGGTCTATCCAAGATATAAAACTTTCATCTGGGGAAAATAAATATCATCATTGGAAACCATTACTCCCCTCCCCCTTGAATCTCCAAAAAACATCGTTTAGGGCCTCAAAACAACCCAGAAGTTCAGGACCTGAAAAACTATAGAAACATTACTAGAAAACTGCCAAAATGGAAAATTGTTTTGAGCCATTGGAATAGGTGGGTGGCCACCTATATCCATTTGGATCAATCCTCCCCCCTTAGGAATCAATTGTCTCCATTTTGTTTATTTCTCCCATCAAATGTGGAAACTTCTGTTGAACTTGACTCCTGGTGAGCCACTTTCCTTGGTGGAGTAGTTTCCCTACTTTGACAACCTGATCTAGTTGGATATTTTGTTAGCGGGTTCCCTTAACCTATGTATCAATGATCTAATCAATAGTTTCATGTTCCATGCAGTCGATATTAATCTTTGTAGGTGTCAATTTCTCTTCCACCTCCGAGGTGTCCAACAATGGTGGAAAATATGGGCAAATGAGCTCCACATTGAATCTTCGGTGCAATCCAAGGAATGGAGGAATGCTTAATTTGAAGGAATTATTTCCAAATGCCTTGGTGATGGTGTACGACCCATATCAAAGTGGATGAAGCTTGCGATGCGGTCATGTGAGCCTCTCTTTCTACAAATGCAACCAAACCTTATCACCCACCTGGAACTTGCATGGAACCTGATGTTGGTCATGTCGTTGCTTGTACTTAATGTTGGCATTTTTCAAAATGTCATGGACCAGTTGGCAGATTCATTGGATTCATTCAATAAATATGGTGTCCTTATTAGCCTCAGTATGAGCATGGGAATATTCCTCTCCCATGTGGATACAATGGACAGAGCTAGATCAATTGGGGCCAATGGTTGGAACCCCAGACACACTTGAAAAGGGTTGTGACCGGTAGAGCTATGAAGGGATATGTTATAGAAATGTTGAACATAAGGAATCCTTTCATCCCATGTACGGGGATGTTTAGAATTGTACATTCTCAAAATATGCACAATCATCATGTTGACTACCTTTGTTTGTCCACCGGTCTAGGGTGGAAGGAAGTCTATTTAGTGAGCTTGGTATCCATCAATGACCATAGGTTGGACCAGAAAGTGCTTAGGAACCTACTGTCCCAATTTAAAATGATAGTTTGTGGTAGCCCGAAATGAACCCAAACACACTCGAAAAATATCTTAGCAGTAGCTTCAGTAGAGATGTTCTTCTTCCAAGCTATCAAAATGGTCATCTTAAAGAAGTGATCCACGACCACAAACACATAGTCATTATCATGTTTGGTTGAAGGTAGTCCAAACATGTAATCCATGGAGATGTATTCCCATGGCCCTTTAAAAGTGGGAAGAGGGGTGTACAACCCCTACTTTTTTATGGCAGGTTCCGCGATGGCGTGGGGAATGTAGTATCTGATGTATCGGTCGACATATTGTCGGATTTTGGGCCAATAAATATGCTTTTGCAATAGCGCCATTGTCTTTTCAATGATAAAGTTCCCTACCACCCGACTGTAATACGCTTCTCAAATTATCTTCTCAAACTCGCTTGAAGGAACACAGAGATAGACCAGGTGGAAAAGAAATCCTTCCTGGCGATGAAAGTCTACCACGGATGTGCCTGCACATAGGGATTGATAGATATGAGAAAATGCGGGATCACTAATATATAGTTCAGACCCACCAAATGTCTCATGGCCACAAGATTTGAGCATTGTGGTCAATTCTACTACTAGAGGTCGAATGAGGCAATCGGTGGCTTGATTGGTGCTGCCCTCCTTATATTTAATGTTCAAGTAGAATTGTTTCAAGTAAGTGGACCAATTTTGGTGGCAATCATTTTGTAACTTTCCTTGGGTTTGCATAAATTGTAGAGGCTTGTGATCAGTGTGGATGACCGTTTCTTTTACAAGGATGTAATGCTTCCATTGGAGGGAGGCCTGGACAGTGGAATACATTTCCTTGTCATAGGTGGGGTACTTGCAGACTATATCTTAAAGTGTCTCACTGTGATATGCCAGTGTATGTCCATGCTGAGTGAGGACTGCACCAACAACATAGTCTAAAGCATTTGTCTCAATCTCAAAAGGTTGTTGCAAATCTGGTAAGCCAAGGACGAGCGTTGAACATAAACGTTGCTTGAAATCCTCAAATGTGTGTTTATGTGGCTTGGACCAGACGAACTTGGCCTTAGATCCCCCTTTGGTCATCTGTATAAGGGACCAAGCAATATTAGAGAATCCCAACACAAATATACGATAGAAGCTGACAAGGCCTAGGAAGCTGTGAAGCTCTGTGAGAGTCGTCGGGGTTGGCCAATCGCGAATAGCTTGAATCTTGGCTGGATCCACATGAACACCATGTTCATACACGATGTATCATAGGTACTAAACCCTCTCCATGCCAAATGAGAACTTCTCTATATTGGCGTATAACTTGTATTGACGTAGGGTGTTGAGGACCTGGTGGATATGCTACAAATATTCCACCCATGTTATGTTGTAGATGAGGATATCATCTAGATATACGACCACAAAAGAGTTGGTTAATTCATGTAGGATATCATACATCATCATCATGAAGGTTGATGGAGAATTATTCAAGCTGAAAGGCATGAACAACCACTCAAAAATGCCTTCCCTGGATTAGAAGGCAGTCTTCCAGAGATTGGTCTACTCAATTGGCACTTAATGATAGCCATGTTTCACATCAATCTTGCTGAAATATTTGGCACCCTTGAGCTGGTCAAGAAGGTCGTCGATCCGGGGAATGGGATACCGATTCCGGACTATTATATTGTTTATAGCTTGGTATTCTGGACTATTATATTGTTTATAGCTTGGTATTCAATACATAATCGAACTATTATTAGGCTCCCACAAGATGAGGAGTTAGGTCGAATGTGCCCCTTTTGGATTAAATCTTGAATCTGTCATTTGATTTCTTCATTTTCCATGAGGGAACACTTGTATACTATCTTGTTAGGTAAAGACGTATCGGATATATATACTCAATGGAATGTTTGACCTGGAAATGTACTAGCACCCCGGCAGGTGTGGTGAATATGTCTTTGCATGCTTCCACGATCTTGTCCACTTGTTTCTGCTGTGTAGAGGGGTTTTTTGTGGAGGTTGTGGATGTTACTACTATCTTTCGTTCACGTTCAGAACGAACCATGAAGAGGATGAATTTCTCTGTCTGGGAGATCACCTTCCTACACTACTTAGTTGTGATGAGGGAAACTGCAGTAGTTGGAAGTGTCTCTGGTATTATGTAGAATTTCTTTCCAAAATTAATAATGACACTACAAGGTCTAGACTCATACATAGCATGATGTTTCCACATATATGGTTGTCCTAATATAACATCGCAAACTTCAAGCGGGTCAACGCCACACATTACCTCATCTTTAAAGGGCTTGATGTCATAGGAAAGTCAGCATTGTTGACTGACATGTATGTCTCGTCCTTGGCTCATCTAGCCGATGTTGTATGGTTGGGGATGTGGAACTATTGGAAGCTTCAATATTTTGATGACCTCAACCAATATGCGGTTCTTCTGGCTACCACTATCAACAATGAAATGTAGTGGAGTCCCCTGCACCCATATTTGTGAATGGAAGAGGCGCTCCCTTTCCTCTGGCTCTTATGGTTGGATCTATGTAGTTTTTATGGTGGAAATAGGTTCCGCGTCAATGATATTCTTTCCCCTTTCTTTCTTTGCATCAGATTCTGAGCCAGAGTCTGTATCCAGGTATTTAGTCTCAACTAAGAAGGATTTTTTTTAGCGCCATTCATCAGTGTTGTTCAAGGGGCTCTTGTGGAATTCACACCGCTTGCCAGTGTCCTTTGATTTCCCATTACCCTTATTTTCCTACATATTTAGATGGTTGTTGGGGCTTTGTTTGTCCTTTCTCTATCCTTTTATCTGTGAATTAGGGCCAACTTTTCTAGGCTTCTGCTGCTGAATTGCAGACCCAAAATCCCGATATTATTTTGCTTAAAATTATGCTCAATCTTGAAGACATACCAACAAGCTACTCCTTAGTGAGGATATGTATAGGGAATCCATTTCCATCTTTATGTACCTGTGCAGGACACTACGGTACTTTAAAACCAAGTGTCGTTCAGAGTCTCTAATACCAAGTTTAGAGCGTAGGGTATGGAACATGTTGGTAAACTCTGGCACTTTCTGGTCTCTCTCCTAGCGCAAATTTTTCCTCCTAGTGTACTGGTCATCATAGTTTTTGACTGGGTATAAATCCTCCTTGACAGAGTTGACAAAAGCCTCATGTTACGTGGTACCAGTACCAGTGCACCTCCATATGTGCCCCAGGGAGAGAGGGTCATTTTCTTGACTTGGAGGGGTGTTTTCCAGCTTTTTCTGAGTGGAGGTTATGCCTATATCCTTTGGTCCCTCCCTGGGGGTAGTATGTCTTAGTGGAATTTTTCAATGCCTCATGGAAGGGCTTGAAGCCCTGAGGTTGGTATTCAGGGCTCCAAGGGGCAGGTCACTCCACCACATGACCCCTACCTTGCTTTATCACACTGGTGGCATTTTCTTTTAGCACTAAGGTTCATGTCTCTCCTCCAGGCCACCATTCACACCCTCCTGTTCCTCCAGCTCAATAGTTCCCTCTCCTTGGATGTTCTTTATGATGATGTCATCCTCTATGACGGGTTGTGTTGCTTGATTGGGGGGGACTTAAGGGATTTTCACTACTCATGGGGTTATATGGGGCATTACATCCCATCCGTCGCCACTCCAGCCTTTTGTTCGGATTATTTTGCTCATTTTTAGATATTTTAGTCATTTTTGGGTAAACTCTGTGGAAAATTCCCCAAGTTACCCACAGATTTGCTTATTTTATAGTATTTTTGTTATGATTTTAAGTTGACATTTTATAATTTCAAATTGACATTTTAAAAGGCATGTTGGCCTAGTAATTTTGTAAAAGGGAGTGTGAGAAGCTATAAATAAACTTCTCCTCACTTCATTTGAACATAAAAACTCATGGGATAAAACAATATGTTAATTTTCTACCCTGACTAGGGCTCTTGGATTGATGTCCACCTATTGAGGAAGGAGATTCTTTTGGTTTGAAGCAAATTTTTTGAAGTGTCTTTTGGTCATGCTCTTTGCTAAGGTGATGCTAGACGTGTTAGCTTAACACATGCACAAGGAGGTATCTATACTCTTTATATTGATGTCTCTTTGTTAAATGTTGAATGATGATGCTTGTTCATGGTTGAGTGGTAGCCATTAATGCTACATTTTGTCTAAACTAGGTCATTTTCAGCCTTTAGTCACCATAGCATTGTGAGGGACATCCTCTAAAAGCAGTCCTTTTGGATCTTGAGCTTTAGGTCTTCAAGGTCTTCTTTAACCAACTATTGTGGTTGTTAAGGAAGGCCCTAGTTTGTCAAAAATTGCAAGTACCATCTCAAGAGGAAATCCATCTTCCTTTATTCCCTAGGGTTAGCGTAAAACTTTAAAACCCTAGGTTGGCATAATTTTCTACTCTTTTCCTAAGCCCTAGTTTTCACTTTTTAAATATTATACACGCTAGCTTTCCATTTGCTTAGGTAGGGTTGTTTATTTTGTTTTTGTGTATTTGAAACTCTTAAATTTAAAACATAAAACCCTAAATATCACACTAAAAATCCCTAGCTGCAGTTCTTTTCATCCCTAGCGGCCTTCTTTTCCTTCCTCCTAAAACCTCGCTCTACCTCACCTACACCTCGCCTCCTTTCTCCCTACCATTTCTTACCTTTGCTCCCACTTGTATTGCATTTTGTTTCCCTCTTTCCTGGTTGCTCCCTTTCACTTAACCGATTATTTTCGGATGTTTACACTTATTTGGAAATACACAAGATTTGTTAGAAAAAGTGATACTCATTGTTATGATTCATTATCTTCCTTTGCCATTAATACAAGTGCTTTTATTGTTACCACTGCATGATTAATTAGTATGTATTTTTCGTTCTCCTGAATTTATTGTCAAAGGAACTGGTCACTCATATTGATTGTCAAAGAAGACATATTTTTTCTTGTCCTAAGGTGTTTTTTCAATACCACATAAGGGCTCTTCCCCTTGGAGGTTCCAACTCTCCTAAGAAGTTAGGGAGTTGTCTAAGGTGGCAGTGGCCACTTCTCTCACATTTTCTATCGAAGACTAGCCCTCCTAGTTCATCTGGTAACATTTTTGGCATCGTTTTCGAGGACCTCAAAATCAAATTGGGGTGACCAATCTGTGCATGAACGACATATTGGTAAGATTCAAGATACATCCTCTACTTGAAACATATATATTTCTTTTAAATGAATAACGCCGCAAGTTTACTTGGCAACTCCACCAAGAAATCGGGTACGTCCTTTGTTCGTGTGCAAGAGAGGTTAGTAAATTGTCAACAAACCTTTGATACTCTACTTGATATACATAAGCTTTTTGTAGATCCTTACAATAAATTTAAAATGGCATTTGGTGCTTTTGATTTCACTGTTATTCCTCGTTATCCTAACCAAGCATTGAAGTTTAAGGACATTGGATAATTTCCCGTGTTTTCTGGATCTAATGTTATTACCGCTGCCCAACATTGGGATGCCATAGAACATTGCTTCATACTCACTTACACTACTCATCTAGATGTTAAGTTTAAATCTTTTGCTTCTTGATTAATTGATGAAGATGCAGAATGTTTTAAATCTTTGTCTGCTCAAAGTATTGCTAATTGCATTGATTTGAAGACAAAACTCTTTAAGAGATGGAAAGAAAAGAAAGATCCTATGATGTTTAATAATGCTTTAATGACTAATAAATGAAGTGAAAATGACACTATTGAAGAGTTTGATTGTAGGTTTGATAGAATTGTAAAGGAATTCCCTGCAAATTTCAAGCCTCCAAACCCAATGATCTTATCATATTACTTGAAGGAATTCTCAGGTGATTTCATGTTTGATCTCATTTTGGAAAAACTATTGACCTTGCAGCTGCTAAAAAGAAGGTAAGAGTCTTAGATGACAGTTGGAAGGAAGTTGTGAATCCCGACACCTACGGTCACTCAAGAACTAAGAAAGAACCAAAGAATAAGGCCTCTTCTTCCAATGAAGGCCCTGATCCAATGAACATATTGATTGAATAGATGGGGCAGTTGAGAGTTGACATGACTCAAAAAATTACTACCATGCAGAAACGGATTGTGCATCTAGAAAGAAATCAACATCCTAGCCAGCCTAGATTTCCACCAAAGAAAATAAATAAAGCTCATCCACAACAGCAGAGACCTCGTTCATCTTTGGAACAACCAATGCGGTAAGTGATTTTCCATATTATTGCAAGGGATGTCATATCTTCCATGATGAAAAGACTTGTTCCTACTACATGGAATACATCTGGAACAACATTCCTTTCGAAGAAGATGACTTTAAGGTATGTGATTTATTTGAAAGGAAGCAATTTAGCTTATATAACGAGCACATGCAGGAATTCAACTGAAAGGTTCTATTGACGTGGACAAAGTAAATAATCTTCTTGGGGAAATGCCTCCTTGGGAACAAATTAGAAAATGGTATGAAGACAAGACTTTAGGCGATACTTATTAGAGACGAAGTTTCCCTCCAGCAAATACATAGAAAACAAAGGCTCCTTTCCCGCCACAGGTAAGTGCAGGTAGGTCACCTATTGATTTGGTTACTAATGAGACTTTGAAGATTGATGTTACAAGGACCCTTAGCACTATGAGGATACATGTGCCAATCTTCAAGCAAGCAAAGATCCCATCAGTTAGAGAGAAAATTGCATAACACTTCAACCTTCAGGATAAAATTTGGGATAAGCAACCAGTGGTCATGTTGATGTATATGTAACTTCGGAATGTATTTCATCTGTGTATTTTATATATATTTATTGTACCCTTATAAGAGATGTGTCATTCCTCTATAAGGAAGTGTCATCGTGTGGATTGACAAGTGTCGCAAGTGTGTGTACTTGCCGATGGGTTATTAGACCACCATGTGTGGGGTCGGCCCTGAAATATATATTATAATGTGGATGTACCTAGCTAGACAAGTCGGCCCCATAAGGTCACTGGGCAAACAGGTTAGTATAAATAGAGATCAAGTGATCTCTATTTAGATCATTCAGAAAAGTACATCTCTCTCACTTAGAAAGTGGCGCACTAGTGACGAGGAGGATCATCTGCTACTAGGAGACTATCTTAGTGTATTTTGGTTGTACTTTAGTTGAGCCATTGCTCTCTCTATCTCTGAGGAAGTTGTGGGGTTTTTCACCTTAGGGTTTTCCCCACGGAAACTATGTGTCTCTTGTCTCTTATGCTTTTGATTCTTGTGATGTTTTTCATACTTATTGTGATTGTCATGCATTGATATAATGTATATGTTATTATCTTAGTAAAGATCCTAGAGTATTGTAAATTAATGCTCAAAATTTAACATGGTATCAGAGCTAACCTGAGAAGAAGACATTTTGCAGTGACGGAAACTAGGGTTTCTTGTTTATTGGGTTTCTCTCCACAGATTTTGGAAAAGCAGTATAGTAGATTGACTCTACTCATCAAGGTGCATCTATCTGTCTAATCAGAATTCAATTCTGAGCATTTTCATATTTGGCCCTAAAAATTAGGGTTTCCACAAAAATAGGAATTTATGAAATCTGAAGACATAGCTAGAAGCTCCTTGCAAAAATCGAAGTTTAGAGATTTGGATCGATATTTTTGGCTGGGTAGATCTCCGGGAAACTCAAACCCTAATTCAGGGCTCTCCCTAGTGAACCCGGGAGGACAAAAAGACAAATCTAAAGGGTAAAGCTTTGCTGATCTCAAATTTTGAATGCACCAGGCTGATCATCTCATCAAGGCGCATCTTTCTATCCTTTGAGAAATTTGAAATTCACATTTTGAATTTTTAGGGTTTTTTCGACAAACCCTAATCCAGGACCAGATCCAGTTTTCAGCATTTCAAGTGGTAAGACCTAAATATTTTCTATTTCCATTTGAAGTACTCTTTAAGATGTCTCACCACACCAAGTTTGAGGATAAGCTGAAAGGGGCTAATAAATTCCGAGCTTGGGTTAATCCTGGAAGAGAATGAGTTGGACTCATATATAAAAGAAGACATCCCTATCCCAGAGGATGAAGAGGCTAAAGTATTGCATAAGAAGAACTTGGTCAAGGAAAAGAGAATCATTGATGATTCTATCAAAGTCCATCTCATACCCCATGTGTCTTCTCTAAAGACAACCAAAGAGATGTTTGACTCTTTGACCAAGCTATTTGAAGGGAAGAACATAAATCGGAAGATGACCCTGCGGAACCAATTGAACTGAGTAAAGTTTCAGAATGGAGAAACCATTCAATCTTATTTTTCAAGACTCTCCCGGATCAAGGAACAACTAGAAGCAGTGGATGAAATGGTAGAGAATGGTGAAGTTGTCATGACCACTCTGAATGGCTTACCTAGGTCATGGGACTCCTTCATTCAAGGAATCTGTGCAAGAAAGAAGTTGATTTCCTTCAGTAGACTACGGGAAGAATGCTCACAAGAAGAAGCAAGGCTTGTGGCATGACAAGAAAAGATGGGGAATGAAGATCAAGCTCTCACAGCTCACACCAAGAAAGGGAAGTCCAAGAGAGAGCCATCTCACTCCAACAAATATTCACATCACTTCAAAGAAAGAAGAATATGCTTCACCTGTAATGAGAAAGGACATATTGCCATAAATTGTCCCAAGAACAAGAAGGACAACAACAACTCCAACAAGAAGAAGAAGGGAAGCAAAAGAAGGTTTCATGCTCATGTTGCCGAGGATGATGAACCAACCAAGAAGAAGGCTAGGGCAGAGAGTGATGATAACTCATCAAGTGAAGAAGAGTATGTTATGATCTCTGCTCTCATAGGTACCATCTCCCATGGTTGTAATGATTGGTTGATTGATAGTGGGGCTTCCAAACACATGACTGGGTTTAAGGAATCTTTTGTGAATCTATCTGAACATGAATCACCCCATAAGGTGAAACTTGGGGATGATTATCAATACCCAATCAAAGGAAGTGGTGAAGCCTCCTACAACCTAGATTCTGGAAAATATTTGAAGATGAAAGAAGTTCTTTATGTACCTGGGCTCAAGAAGAACTTACTCTCCATCTCTGCATTGGATGCAAAAGGTATGAGGGTTGCATTTGTGGATGGCCAAGTCCTAATGTGGCCAAAGGGAAAGAACATAGATGATGCAGTAGTGATTGGAGAGCAAGAGGGAGGTTTGTATAAATTGAAGGGACAACCTGAACATGCCATGATACATGAATCCATGGAGCCAAGTGAAATTTGGCATAGAAGACTTGCTCATATGCACTATAGAGCACTTCCAATTGTGAGCAAGGTTGTAGAGGGTCTTCATGAAATCAAGACCAAACATGAAGGTGTTTGCAAAGGATGTGCAAAAGGTAAGAACATTAAGAAGGATTTCCCAAGCAGTGAAAGCAAGGCAAAAGACATCCTGGAAATCATCCACTCGGATGTATGTGGTCCTATGTCATCCAGTTCTCTAAGTGGGTATGTTTACTATGTCTCATTTATTGATGACTTCTCCAGGAATACTTGGGTATACTTCTTGAAGAACAAAGATGAGGTGTTTAATAAGTTTGAGGAATTTAAAACCTTGATGGAGAATCAAACTGACAAGAAGATCAAAACATTCAGATCCGACAATGGTGGAGAATTCACCTCAGGTGACTTCAAGAAGCTTTGCAGTGATTCAGGGATTAAGAGGGAGTTGACTGCTCCTTACAATCCACAACAGAATGGAGTTGCATAAAGGAAGAACAGAACAATCATGGAAGCAATAAGAGCAATGCTCCATGACTAGGATCTACCTATGCATCTATGGGCAGAAGCAGCTAGAACAGTTGTATATGTGCAGAACAGAACACCCCACAAGATATTGGACAACAAGACACCAGAAGAGGTCTTTTCTGGTAAGAAACCTGAAGTTAGCCATCTCAGAATATTTGGTTGTCCAGTATTCACTCAGTTCCCAAAGGAAAAGAGGACCAAACTAGATCCTTCAGGAAAGAAGGGTATCTTTGTGGGTTACAGTGAAAGCTCGAAGGCTTACAGAATATACTTTCCAGGGTTCAAGAAGATTGATGTCAGCAGGGATGTGACATTTGATGAAAACTCAGCATTTATCAAATCAAGGAAGGCATCGATCGAAGTTTATGAAGAACCTAAGGAAACTAGATTTCAAGACACTACCATGACTGAAGCAGTTCCAGAAGTTGTTCGTGAGTTTGAATATCCGCATGAACCTATAGATCCACACCGTGAGGATAACTCTCACAAAAGGAAACCTGCATGGGCTAGAGAGCTCATTCAAGATGCAGAAAGATTTGGCATTCCAGAAGAGGAACACAGAGGAAAGAAGAGAACCAGATCACATACCAGCTATGTTGCTTTACTCTGTGACATTATGAACAAAGAGCCTTCTAGTTATGAAGAAGCAGCGGAAAAGAAAGAATAGAATGATGCCATGGTTGAGGAATACCAATCAATAATGAAGAATGATGTTTGGGATGTTGTCCCAAGACCTAAAGAGAAGTCTGTTGTGACTTCCAAATGGATCTACAAAATCAAGCATGATGCAGATGGCAGTGTAGAGAAATACAAGGCAATATTCGTAGCTCGTGGCTTCTCTCAGAAAGAGGGAATAGATTATGAAGAAACTTTTGCACCTATAACCAGGTATACTTCCATCAGAACAGTACTTTCCCTGGCTGCAGCAATGAAATGGAAAATACACCAGATGGATGTCAAGACTACTTTCTTGAATGGTGTAGTTGAAGAGGAAGTATATGTGGAGCAGCCACTCAGTTTTGAAATACATGACAGGGAATCATATGTGTGCAGATTGAAGAAAGCCGTGTATGGATTGAAACAAGCTCCGAGAACTTGGTATGGTAGGATGGACAGTTTCCTATCTAGTTTGGGCTTTACCAAGAGTAAAGCGGATTCCAACCTTTATTACAAGGTTGAGGAAGGGAATCCTGTGATTCTACTCATGTATGTGGATGACTTATTTGTAACAGGAGATGACAGATTGATTGCAGATACGAAGAGGAAGCTTGCTGCTGAGTTCGATATGAAAGATTTGGGAATGATGCATTATTTCCTAGGTATGGAGGTGTGGCAGAGTGCAGGTGCGATCTTCCTTGGTCAATGGAAGTACATTGTAGATATCCTGAAGAGATTCGGGATGATGGATTGCAAGTCCATGGCCACACCTATGGCATCGAATCTGAAGCTTCTATGCGATGCTTCATCTGATCCAGTTGATGTCTCTATGTATCGTCATATGATTGGGTCCTTGATGTACCTGACGAACACAAGACCAGACATTTGCTTTGCTGTGAACACATTGAGCCAGTTTCTGACAGATCCGAGGAGTGTTCACCTGGTTGTTGTAAAGCATGTTCTGAGGTACCTGAAGGGTACAGTGGATTATGGGCTCAAGTATGAAGCAAATCAAAAATTTAACCTGCAAGGTTATGTTGATTCAGATTGGGCTGGCAGTACTGCAGATAGGAAGAGCACATCTGGGTGCTGCTTCAGTATGGGATCAGGTGTGATCTCTTGGTTTAGCAGGAAGCAGTCCTGTGTAGCACTGAGTACAGCCAAGGCAAAGTATGTTGCAGCCTGTTCAACTAGTTGTGAGGCAGTATGGCTACGGAAGCTACTGTCTGAGTTATTTGATCTCCCGTTGGATGCTACTGGTATCTTCTGAAGCTCTGAAGCTCCTGGATATGGTGCAAAGAGGAGCTCTGAAGCTCCTGTATGTTGCGACAGACGAGCAGATTGCTGATGTGCTTGCAAAGCCACTAGAGAGGGTGAAGTTCGAGTACTTCAGGTAGAGGCTTAGTGTTCTTCAGATCGAGGACACTTTGAGGAAGAAGTGATGGACACATTTGCAGAAGCCATTCCAAGCATGTTGGAAGGAGGATCCTTCACATGGCTGTGGATGTAAGCGTTGGATGATGAGCATCAGGATGATGTTCTAGTTTCTGCTTTGGATATGATCAGTTGGATCATTTATATGTATATGTATGTAGGCATCATGTTGGATGATGTATATGATCAGTTGGATCATTTATATGTATGTATGCATCATGTTGGATGTTGGATATGATCGGTTGGATCATTTGTATGTATTTTGTATATGCATCATGTTGGATTCTTGGACCATGTATCTGTATATGTATCAGGTGGATACATTGTATGATCAGGTAGATCATGTATATTGATATGTATCAGGTATGAATCATGTATGTTGATGGATACATTGTGTGGATCATGTATCTATGTATCAGATGGATACATTATGTATGATGATATGTATCAAGTAGATACTTGGTGTGCATCAGATGGATGCATTGCATGATCAGGGTGATCGTGGATGACGAGCTTCTCCAGATGACATGCAGCAGGATGTTGCAGTGATGATGATCAGGATGATCATGTGTACATCAGGATGATGTATGATGAGTATGAGATGATACTTTGTGGCCATGGATCAGGTTCTGCAGATGAGCATGTCTGGGAGATCCTATAGGTCGGAGTTGCGTACCCATAACAACCTAGGATGCTCTTTCGAGACATTGCTCTGGGAGGACATGTAATTTGTGCCCTGAGAGATCTTCATGTCGGAGTTGTGTACCCATAACATCCTGAGATTCTCTTGCAAGGTTTTGTCCTATGGCATGTAATTTGCTCCTATGAGATCTGGATAGGATGAAAAATGCCTTAGATGCTTCAACCAGGTTTTTCCATGACCACATGTAATTTGCTCCTGGGAGATCTGGACAGGATGAAAAAGGCCTCAGATGCTTCAGCCAGGTTTTGTGGTGGACCACATGTAATGTGCTCCTGGGAGATCCGATAGGTAGAGCTGTGTGCCCGTAACAGCCTGGGATGCTTCAGCCAAGTTTTGTGGTGAGATCACATGTAATGTGCTCCTGGGAGATCCGACAGGTAGAGCTGTGTGCTCGTAACAACCTGGGATGCTTCAGCCAAGTTTTGTGATGGATCACATGTAATGTGCTCCTGGGAGATCCTACAGGTAGAGCTGTGTGCTCGTAATAGCCTGGGATGTTGCAGACAGGTTTTGTGACGCACGTAATAAGTCCTAAGAATTCCACAGTATGGCCAGTGATGATGAAGACCTGCAAGAGGTGGGCCTACATCCAGTATGAAAAAGGACTGGCTCTGTAGAACTTCCTATGACGAGTAGATTCAAAGATTGGTTGAGATAGCAGTAGCAGTGACGATGCATCGATGACGATGATCCCGAGAAGAAGACTTGTCTAGCAGATCTGTGTCGAGAAATACCTTCCTAGTTAAGAGGGAGTGTTGATGTATATGTAACTTCGGAATGTATTTCATCTGTGTATTTTATATATATTTATTGTACCCTTATAAGAGATGTGTCATTTCTCTATAAGGAAGTGTCGTCATGTGGATTGACAAGTGTCGCAAGTGTGTGTACTTGCCGATGGGTTATTAGACCACCATGTGTGGGGTCAGCCCTAAAATATATATTATAATGTGGATGTACCTAGCTAGACAAGTCGGCCCCATAAGGTCACTGGGAAAACAGGTTAGTATAAATAGAGATCAGGTGATCTCTATTTAGATCATTCGAAAAAGTACATCTCTCTCACTCAGAAAGTGGTGCACTAGTGAGGAGGAGGATCATCTGCTACTAGGAGACTATCTCAGTGTATTTTGGTTGTACTTTGGTTGAGTCATTACTCTCTCTATCTCTGAGGAAGTTGTGGGGTTTTTCACCTTAGGGTTTTCCCCACGAAAACTCTGTGTCTCTTGTCTCTTATGCTTTTGATTCTTGTGATGCTTTTCATACTTATTGTGATTGTCATGCATTGATATACTGTATATGTTATTCTCTCAGTAAAGATCCTAGAGTATTGTGAATTAATGCTCAAAATTTAACAGGTCAATCAAGTTGAAGAAGAGGACACTCCAATTATATTGTCCAATATGCTTCTGACTAAGAATAAGAATAGTGGACATAAACCCTTCTTTATTTATTCACGCATTGGTGACTTGGTTTTACATAACTGCATGTTTGATTTCAGTGCATCCACTAACATTAGCCCTTTAGCTATGATGAAAAGGTTAGGTTTGAATATATCAAGACCATATAGGAACATTTGTGCTATGGATTCTCAATAAGTGAAGTTTTGTGGGGTGTCGGTTGATTTCCCAGTCCGGTTGGCAGTACATGCTGCTATCCAGGAAATTTGGCTCAGATTTGGGAGGGAGTTTTCATTTGGATCTATCATATGCCATGGTGTCAACTCCGGAAGCTGGTTACATTCATATACAAATGGAAGATATGTGGAAGCAGCACATGGAAGACCCCAAAGAACCAAAAAATGAATACATTTGTCAAAATAACATCGGGTCATATGCAATATTTACTACAGAAGTTTCTCTTGAGATAGACAATGACAATTTATGGACCTTACACTTCGACGGGGTGAAATCCCAAGAAGGTATGGGTGCAGGTGTTATATAGATATATCCCAGGTATGAAGAGCATTGTTTTTCGTTTCGATTGGAATTTAATGGTACTGGCAATACTGTTGAATATGAAGCTCTACTACTTGGTATTAATATTTCTAGAGAATATGGTATAAATTATTACATGTATTTGGTGATTCTGACCTGATTATGAATTCAGATATATCATGCCGAAAATCTTGGAAATATACGAAGATGATTTGACGGCCTATTCCAAGGAAAGAAAGGACCACATCAAGCATCTACGACAAGTATTTGAACGTTTCCGCAAGTATGGTATTTCTTTGAACCCTGAGAAATTTATTTTGGGGGTCTCCAAAGGTAAATTGCTTGGCCATGTCATTACTCAGGAAGGTGTTAAAATTAATCCTGATAAAGTTAAGGCTATCAACTAAATTCCATTTCCAAAACATTTGAAAGCTTTGAGATCTTTCTTTGGAAAAATTAATTTCATTCATAGGTTTATACCTAATTTTGTTGAGCTTACCAAACCTATAAATAAGTTGCTTAAGAAAGATAAAGAGTTCAGGTGGACCGACGTATCAAAGAAATATTTCGAAGACATCAAGGAATCAATCACTTGAGCTCCGGTTTTGGTAAGTCCAGAATATTCCAAATCTTTTCAAATATTTTATTTTGCATCTGTTGACTCTATTGCAGGAGTTCTCCTTCAAAATAATGAAAACAATGAAGAAAAGCCAATTGATTTTATGAGTAAAGCCTTGAGAAGCACAGAAATGAAGTATCTTAGCATGTAAAATCAAGCCTGTGCTTTTGTGATGTCACTAAAGCACTTCAGAGTGTATATTAGTGACATGAATGTGATTTGGAAATTCATCCTACCAAGCCGATCAAAGGAAGAGGACTATCTCCGTTGTTGGAAGAAGGAAATGAAAAGGCCTTGGACATTGCGAGTGGTACAGAGATATTGTACACTATCTGCAAAATATTTCATACCCTAGTCACCTACTGGGTCACAGAAAGAGAGCTCTAAAATTAAAGGAATCCAAGTATTATTTTATGTAGATAGTTGCAGACGATGGATGGATTCAAGGAATTGGTTGGAAGAATCAAGACAGAATCATTCTCACCTACGTGAAACCTCCCTAAGATAAAGAATTGATGAAGGAATTCCATCAAGGACTTTGTGGAGGGAATCATGCATCCTCTACAACTGCACATAAGTTTCTAAGATCGGGATATTATTGGCCCAGTATTTTTCAGGATATATACAAATATGTGTGGAGTTGTCAACCATGTCAATTGTTTATAGGGAAACAGAAACTCTCATCCTTGTCGCTTCAGTCAGTTATAATCGAAGCACCATTCCAACAATGGGGCCTAGACTTCATCGGTGAGTTTAAAGAAAACTAAAATAATGGACATAAATGGATCTTGATAGATACATATTACTTTAATAAATGGGTCGAGGCCATTCCAACGAAGCGGTCTACAGCACAGGTGATTTTATATTTCTTGGAAGACAAGATTATCACCTACTTTGGTACACCAGCCAAGATTGTGACGGATAATGCACCAACTTTCATAGGAGGAGAGTTGTCTACCTTTTCTTTTGAGTATGGTATTGTATTTTCCCACTCTTAGAGCTATTATCCTCAAGGGAATGAACTCACTAAATCAAGTAATAAGAATTTGATGAAAATCATAAAGAAGACAGTTAGTGACATCAAAATATCTTGGGATAGCAAATTGAAATATGTAGTTTGGGCAGACAAAATCATTGTGAAGGAATCTAACATGAAGAGCCCGTTCGAGCTAGTCTATGGATTGGATGCTACACTACCAATCAACTTGAAGTTTCCTGTGTACAAGATAATCCAGCAAAATGTTGATGATCCAGAAAAATACCAAAGAAGAATCAACAGCTTGATAGTACTGGACAAGAATCGAAGGAAGGCTTTTGATCACCTGACAAAACATCAAGACAAAGTGAAAGGCAATTTGATAAGAAAGCTCACCGGCACAACTTCCAGTTAGGTGACTTGGTGCTCCTGAGGAACAAAAGAGGGGAACAGTCAGGTAGGCATGGTAAATTTGAAATTTTATGGTTAGGTCCATATCATATTACTAACATCACAAGTCCAAGTACATTCTGATTAATCCACCTGGATGGTGAGAAGATCCCTCTTCCTGTAAATATACATATACTGAAGAGGTATATACTAAAGAGGTTATATCTGACCCTTTATATGTTCATGTTAATTTGTTTAATAGTCGTTCATTAGTTGATTTATTAGTCGTTGTATCATTATTGGTTTTTAATTTTGCTTAGTATGTGTTTACTCTTATTTTTCATGATGAGCAAGGAAGGACGGAAGTGTTTGCATCATGGTATTTTGATGTCCCTGACTATTTGATATGTGTATAGGTCTACAGATACCTAGATGATTCATGGATTCTCTAGAACCCTTGGGAGGAGAAATCGTCCCGCGGTTGGAGACTGTGTTCGTGGTACTAGTACCTTTGCAACTTCAAATGTTCCCGAGGGAGAGAGGGCCATTTTTCGACTTGGAGGGGTGTTTTCCATATTTTTCTGAGTGGATTTTATGGCCATATCCTTTGGTCCCTCCTTGGGATAACTATGGCTTAGTGGAATTGCTAACTGCCTAATGGAATGGATTGAATCCCTGAGGTTTGTGTCTGGGATTCCAAGGGGCGAGTCATTGGATCACATGACCCCCACCTTGCTTTATCACACTTGTGGCACTTTCTTTCAGCATTGAGGCTCATGTCTCTCCTCCAGGCCACCATTCACACCCTCCTAGTCCTCCAACTTAGCAGCGCCCTCGATCCTTGGCTTGTCCTTGTTGATGATGTCATCCTCTATACTAGGTCATGTTGCTTGATTAGGGGGGGCATTGAGGGATTTTCACTAGTGTTGGGATTCTATGGGGCATGGCGTCCCCCACCTCACCACTACAGCCTTCTATTCAGAGTATTTTGCTCATTTTTAGATATTTTAGTCATTTTTGGGTAAACTCTGATCAAAATACCCCAAGTTACACACAGATTTGATTATTTTATAGTTTTTTTGTTATTATTTTAAGTTGAAATTTTATAATTTCAAATTGACATTTTAAAAGGCATGTCGGCGTGGTTATTTTGTAAAAGTGAGTGCGATAAGCTATAAAAAAAAATTCCTCACTTCATTTGAACATAAAAATTCATGGGATAAAACATTATGCTAATTTTCTACCCTTACTAGGGCTCTTAGATTGATGTGCACCTCTTCAGGAAGGACATTCTTTTGGTTTGAAGAAAATTTTTTGAAGTGTCTTTTGTGCATACTCTTTGCTAAGGTGATGCTACAATTTTTAGCTTAACACATGCACAAGGAGTTATCTATGCTCTTTATCTTGATGTCTCTTTGTTAAATGTTGAATGATGATGCTTGTTCATGGTTGAATGGTATCCATTAATGCTTCATTTTTTCTAAATTAGGTCATTTTCGTCCTTTAGTCACCATAGCATTGTGAGGGACATCCTCTAGAAGGAGTCATTTTGGAGCTTGAGCTTTAGGTCTTCAAGTTTTGCCCTAAGTAGGTCTTCTTTAACCAACTCTTGTGGTTGTTAAGGAAGGCCCTAGTTTGCCAAAATTTGCAAGTACCATCTCAAGATGAAATCCATCTTCCTTGATTCCCTATGGTTAGGGTAAAACTTTAAATCCCTAGGTTGGCATCATTTTCTACTCTTTTTCCACGCCCTAGTTTCCACTTTGTAAATATTATACAAGTTAGTTTTCAATTTTCTTAGGTAGGGTTGTTTATTTTATTTTTTTGTATTTGAAACTCTTAAATTTAAAACTTAAAACACTAAATATCACACTAAAAATCCCTAACTGCAATCCTTTTCATCCCTAGCATCCTTCTTTGCCTTCCTTATAAAACCTTGCTCTAACTCACCTACACCTCGCCTCCTTTCTCCCAACCATTTCTTACCTTCGATCCGACTTGTCTTGCATTTCGTTGTCCTCTTTCCTAGATGATCCCTTTCCATTGTGTTTTCCTTACTCATCTATCCTCGATGTCTTTTCTAACTCATTTTTCCCTCTTCTTCCCACCTCTTATCCTCTTTCCTCCTCCATTTACCATCCTTCCTCCTTATCCTTCCTCCACTTCCCTTCGCCTCCCCTTCTTATCTTTTCTATATTACCATCCTCAATTTGTCATCCTTAGGTATTCCTTTTAAACTCTCGGTCCTCCCTTTAGTGACCTCGGCCTACCCTTTTAGGGCCTCCCTTTCGCTCAACAACCTCCCAAAGGCCCCTCCTAAGGCTCGCCTCATTGGCAGCCCCAATCTTGGGCTAATCTATCCCATTTCATATTTTGTATTAGGTCTGCAATAAATTAAAGACCTAGCACTTTGATAGTCCCAAGAATCCTAACACCTGCACACAATAACACATAGATGAAAGGTTAAACATTTTTTCTATTTTGACAACATTTTGCAATACTATCACAAAATAAAAGGAACCTTGAAAACCATTTACACTGGCCTGAGAAAGTGAACCTACAGTTTGATATATCATCTTTGTGAATGACAAGCTATAAAGAGTTAAAGTAGAAGTTGATTCTATTCCTTTTTATGAAGTTCCTTTGTTGTGGTGATCAATATATTGTCCACTGATATATTGTTGATAAGATGTGTTTCTATACTAACTGATACAATCTAATTTGATGAATAAATTTGAGAGGGAATAATTGGGTTGTGTGTTTGCTTTCATCTTTTGTCATCTCAATGATTGATATTGCCACCATTGAGAAGTATACTATACACCAAATTGAGTGCACTTTGGGAATACCTAATTGATTATCTTGAAACTTGCTACAATACTTAGAATTATTTACCATCATTGCATGCTTCTATAAATTTGGGATCACCTTGGTCTATGATCTACAAGTGAAAATTTGTAGTTTCCTAGATTATTGGTGATATCAACCTTGCCTCTAATACATTTCCAAACAATTATGATGTGAATGTTATTCCATGGTCATATAAGTGCTTAGAATTGGGATTACATATATTTGTTAACAATCTTCTACACTTAGCCGATTATTTTCGGATGTTTACACTTATTTGGAAATACACGAGATTTGTTAGAAAAAGTGATACTCATTGTTATGATTCATTATCTTCCTTTGCCATTAATACAAGTGCTTGTATAGTTACCATTGGATGATTAATTAGTATGCCTTCTTCGTTCTCCTGAATTTATTGTCAAACACACTGGTCACTCATATTGATTGTCAAAGAAGACATAGTTTTTCTTGTCCTAAGTTTTTTTTGTAAGACCACATAAGGGCTCTTCCCCTTGGAGGTTCTGACTCTACTAAGAAGTTAGAGAGCTGGCTAAGGTGATGGTGGCCACTTCTCTCACATTTTCCATCGGAGACTATCCCTGCTAGTTCATCTGGTAACATTTTTTTCGTCGTTGTCGAGGACCTAAAAATCAAATTGGGGTGACTTATCCATGCATGAATGACATATTGGTAAGTTTCAAGGTACGTCCTCAATATTGAAACATATATATTTATTTTAAAGGACTAACTTGGCAGGTTTACTTGGAGACTCCACCAAGAACTCAGGTATGTCCTTTGTTCCATACCTCGGTGAGATTTGCTTAGCTTGACTTCGCAGGTCTCTTCCGACGACTCCACCTAGAAAAAATTCAAAAAGTTATTCAACAAGGGATAAAATTTTAAAGGTATGCTTCTCCCCGATCTCATTCATATATTGTTATTATCGCTGCCCAACACTGGGATGCCATAGAACGTTGTTTCATGCTCACTGACACTACTCATCTAGATGTTAAGTTTAAAGCTTTTGCTTCTTGCTTAATTGATGAACTTGCAAAATGGTTTAAATCTTTGCCTGCTCAAAGTATTGCTAATTATGTTGATTTGAAGACAAAATTCTTTGAGAGATGGCATGAAAAGATAGATACTATGATTTTGAATAATGCTTTAATGACTATTAAACGAAGTGAAAATGAGACTATTGAAGAGTTTGATCATAAGTTTGATAGAATTGTAAAGGAATTCCCTGCAGATTGCAAGCCTCCAGGCCCCATGATCTTATCATATTACTTGAAGGAATTCTCCTATTATTTCATGTTTCATCTCAGTTTGGACAGACCAGATGACCTTATAGCTTCTAAAAAGAAGGTAAGATTCTTATATGACAGTCAGAAGGTAGTTGGGAAGCCCGACACCTCTAGTCACTCAAGAACTAAGCAAGAACCAAAGAACAAGGCCTCTTCTTCCAACGAAGGCCCTGATCCGATGAACAGATCGCTTGAAGAGATGAGACGGTTGAGGGTTGACATGACTCAACAAAATACTACTATGCAAAAACAGATTGTGCACTTGGAAAGAAATAAATAGCCTAGCCATCCCATATTTCTGCCAAAGAACTTCAATAAAGCTCCTTCACAATAGCAAAGGCCTCATTCATATTTGGAACAACCAATGTGGTAAGTTATTTTCCATATTATTTCAAGGCATGTCGTAGCTTCCATGGTGAGAATACTTGTTCCTACTACATGGAATACATCAAGAACAACATTCCTTTAGAAGAATATGAATCTGAGGTATGTAAATTATTTGAAAGTAATCAATTTAGCTTATCTAACGAGGACATGCAGGAAGTCAGGAAAGGTTCTATTGATGCAAACAAAGTAAATAAGCTTCTTGGGGAAATGACTCCTCAAGAACAAATTAGAAAATGGTATGAAAACGGGACTTCAGGTGATACTTATCATAGACGAAGGTTCCCTCCAGCAAATAAAGAGAAAACAAAGGCTCCTTGATTTGGTTACTAATGAGCCTTTGAAGATTGATGTTACACGGGCCCTTAGAACTATGAGGATACATGTGCCAATCTCCAAGATAGAAAAGATCCCATCATTCAGAGAGAAAATTGCATAACACTTCCACCTTCAGGATAAAATCTAGGATAAGAAACCAGTGGTAAATCAAGCTAAGGAATAGGACACTCTGATTATGTTTTCCCATATGCTTCTAACTGAGAATAAGAATACTGGACACAAACCCTTCTTTATTTCTTTATGCATTGGTGACTTGGTTTTACATAACTGCATGGTTTATTCAGGTGTGTCCACTAACATTATGCCATTAGTTATAATGAAAAGGTTAGGTTTGAATATATCAAGAACATATAGGAATATTTGTGCTATGGATTCTTGAGAAGTGAAGGTTTGTGGGCTGGTGATTGATGTCCCAGTCCAGTTGATAGTACATCCTACCATAATTATAAAAATGGATATAGTGGTCATTGATCTGCCAAATTCATTGGGTATGTTGTTATCCAGGAAATTTGGCTCAGATTTGGGAGGTATTTTACAGTTGGATCTATCATATTCCACGGTGCCGACTCCCAAAGGCGATTGCATTAGTCTACAAAGGGAAACTATGCGGAAGAACCACGTGGAAGACCCTGAAGAACCAAAAAAAAAAAAAAAAATATTTGTCACAATGACATTGGGTCATATGCAGTATTTACTATAGAAGTTTCTCCTCATATATACAAGGACAAGTTCTGTACCTTACACTTCGACGGGGTGAAATCCAAAACAGGTATCGGTGCAGGTGTTGTATTGATATCTCCCATCTATGAAGAGAGTTGTTTTTCGTTTCGATTGGAATTTAATTGTACTAACAATACTGTTGAATATGAAGCTCTACTGCTTGGTCTTAATATTGCTACAGATTATGGTATAAAATTATTACATGTATTTGTTGATTCTACTCAGGTTGGGTACTGAATAATTCCATGCCTTATCCTTAGAGTCCATTTCGAGGGCACAGAATCAGATAGAAAATGCACTTGCAGTTTTTGCTTCTACCTTTGATCCAACTGATATAGTGCAAGATACAGCGAAAGTTCAGATGGTGTTCCAACTTTCTGTTCCTGAAAGCTTCGACGGCTGGGAAGTATTTGATGATGAAAATCAAATCCACAGGTTCATGTACAACATGAAAGAGTACTCAAACAATCATATTGATTGGAGAGAAGAAGGGTCCACAGAACAACCTGATTACAATCCTATTCCGATGGAGAAGGTCTCTGTGGAAATAATATTTTATAGGGATGATCGATGCAAGAATAAAGTGGAAGTACCTCCCGATCCTGGGTATGAAGAAGTAAAAGTTGGTTCAGAAGAGGATCCACGTCCAACAAAAGTGGGCAAAGCACTAAACTCTCAAGAAAGAAAAGAATTGATTGATATGGTTCGAGAATTCAGAGATGTATTTGTATGGTCATATGACGAAATTAAGACATATGATAAGAACATAATTCAGCATGCTATACCTCCGGAAGAAAATGCAAAACCTCATCAACAGAAATTACGAAAGATAAATCTAAAGTTAGCTATGTGGGTGAAGAAGGAATTACAGAAGATGGTTGAATCCAATATAATACCTTCGATCAGATACTAAGAGTGGATTTCTAATCTGGTACCAACCAGAGAGAATACAGGAGATGTTCGAGTGTGTATATATTTAAGAAACCTAAATGCAGTTTCGAAGAAGGACAACTACTCGCTCCCAAATATGGATCTTTTGCTACAAAGGATTACAGGGTCACAAATGATGTCCTTTCTCGATGGAGTTTCGCGTTTCAACCAAGTGGCAGTGAAGAAAGAAGATCAAGCTAAGACAGCTTTCACCACTCCTTGGGGAACTAATCAGTATTTGAGGATTCCTTTCGTTTTGATGAATCCATGGGCTACATTCCAAAGAGCCGTGGATTATGCTTTCAGAGACATCATGTAGAAAATCTTGGAAATATACGAAGATGATCTAACAGTCTATTCCAAGGAAAGAAATAACCACATCAAGCATCTGCAACAGGTATTTGAACGTTGACACAGGTATGGTATTTCTTTGAACCCTGATAAATCTATTTTTGGGGTCACGAAAGGTAAATTGCATGGCCATGTCGTTACTTGGGAAGGTGTTAAAATTGATCCTGATAATTTAAGGCTATTAAAGAAATTAAAATGCCAAAACATTTGAAATATTTGAGATCTTTCTTTGGAAAAATTAATTTCATTCATAGGTTTATACCTAATTTTGTTGAGCTTACTAAACCTATGAATAAGTTGCTTAAGAAAGATGCAGAGTTCAGGTGTACTGATGAATAAAAGAAAGATTTCGAAGACATCAAGGATGCAATCACTCAAGCTCCGGTGTTGGTAAGTCCAGACTATTCCAAACCTTTTCAAATATTTTATTTTGCATTTGTTGACACTATTGCAAGAGTTATCCTTCAAAAGAATGAAAATAATGAAGAACAACCAATTGCTTTTATGATTAAAGCCTTAAGAAGCACAGAAGTGAAGTATCATAGCATGGAAAAACAAGCATATGCTTTGGTGATGTCACTAAAGCACTCCAGAGTGTATATTATATACTCGAAGGTCATGGCTTACATTCCTCATCCAACAGTGAAGGAAATATTGAAACAGCAAGATGGCTTAGATGCTCGACCCAAATGGATTATGAAGATACAGGAATATGATTTGGAAATTCATCCTACCAAGTTTATCAAAGGCAGAGGACTAGCTCAGTTTTTGGCAGAAGGAAATGAAAATTCCTTAGACCTAACAGAAGAAAGGCCTCATATGATTTTAGTAGTTAAAGAAGGAATAACACAGTGTGAGTGGTACAGAGACATTTGTACACTATCTGCAGAATCTTTCATGCCCCAGTCACCTACCGGATCACAGAAAGAGAGCTATGAAATTAAAGGTGTCCAAGTACTGTTTTGTGGATATAGCTGCAAAGGATGGATGGATTCAAGGACTTGTTTGGAAGAATCCAAATGGAATCATTCTCATCTGCGTGGAACCTCCCAAATCTAACGAATTGATGAAGGAATTCCATCAGGGACTTTGTGGAGGGCATCATGCAACCTATACAACCGCACCATAAGTTTCTAAGATCAGGATATTATTGGTCCAGTATTTTTCAAGATGTATACAAATATGTGCGGAGTTGTCAACCATGTCAATTGTTTACAGGGAAACAGAAACTCTCATCCTTGCTACTTCATCCAATTATAATCGAAGCACAATTCCAGCAATGGGACCTAGGGCTTCATCGTTTATTTTAGAGAAAACTCAAGTAATGTCCATAAATGGATCGTGGCAGCTATAGGTTAATTTACTAAATGGTTCTAGGTCATTACAACGAAGCGGTCTACAGTACAGGTGATTATAGGCTTCTTGGAAGACAGGATTATCACTTGCTTTGGTACACCATCCAAGATTGTGACGGATAATGCACCAGCTTTCATAGGAGGAAATTTGTCTACCTTTTGTTTCGAGTATGATATTGTATTGTCCCACTCTTCGAACTATTATCCTCATGGGAATGGACTCGTCGAATCAAGTAATAAGAATTTGATGAACATTATAAAGAAGATAGTCAGTGACAACAAAAGATATCGGGATAGCAAATTGAAATATGCAATTTGGGCAGACAGAATCACTGTGAAGGAATCTACCAAGAAGATCCCGTTCAAGTTAGTCTATGGATTGGATTTTACACTACCAATCAACTTGAATTTGCTTGTGTACTATATACTCCAGCAAAATGTTGATGATCCAAACAAATACCAAAGAATAATCAACATCTTGATAGAACTGGATGAGAATCGAAGGAAGGATTTTGATCACCTGACAAAACATCAAGACAAAGTTAAAGGAAAATTTGATAAGAAAGCTCACCAGCGCAACTTCTAGTGAGGTGACTTGGTGCTCCTGTGGAACAAAACAGAGGAATAGTCAAGTAAGCATGGTAAATTTGAAAGTTTATGGTTAGGTCCATATTAGATTACTAACATCTCAGGTCCAAGTACATTCCGATTGAGCCACCTAGATGGCGAGAAGATCCCTCTTCCTGTCAATGGACAGATACTAAAGAGGTATTTCACAGGTGATATATGACCCTTTCTATATTCATGTTAGTTGATTTATTAGTCATTCATTAGTTGATTTATTAGTCGTTGTGTCATTATTGGTTTTTAATTTTTCTTAGTATGCATTTCCTCTTATTTTTCATGATGAGCAAGGCAAGACAAAAGTGTCTTCATCATGGTATTTTGATGTCCCTACCTATTTTATGTGTGTGTACGTCTACCGGTACCCAAATTATTCATGGATTCTTGAGCACCCTTGGGAGGAGCACTTGTCGCGCAATTGGAGCCAGTGTTACATGGTACCATTACCAGCGTACCTTAAGATGTGCCCCAAGGAGCAAGGGTCATTTTTTCAACTTGGAGGGGTGTTTTCCATCTTTTTATGAGTGGAGGTTATGGCCAGATCCTTTGTCCCCTTCCTGGGAGCACTATGGCTTAGTGGAATCGCTAACTGTCTCATGGAATGGATTGAAGCCCTAAGGTTGGTGTATGGGGTTCCCAGGGGGGGTCACTAGGTCACCTAATCCCCACCTTGCTTTATCACACCAGTGGCACTTTCTTTCAGCACTAAGTCTCATGTCTCTCCTCCAGGCCACCATTCACACCCTCCTAGTCCTCCAGCTCAACAGCGCCTTCTGTCCTTTTATTTTCTTGATGATGATGTCATCCTCTATGCCAGTATGTGTTGCTTGATTAAGGGGGGCATTGAGGGATTTTCACTACTATTGGGTTTAGATGGGGCATGACATCACCCCCCCCCTTGCAACTCTAGCCTTGTGTTTGGAGTATTTTGCTCATTTTTATCTATTTTAGTCATTTTTGGGTAAACTCTGGAGAAAATGCCCCAAGTTACCCACAGATTTTATTATTTTATAGTATTTTTGTTATAATTTTAAGTTGACATTTTATAATTTCAAATTGACATTTTAAAAGGCATGTCGGACTATTTATTTTGTAAAAATGAGTGTGAGAATCTATAACTAAACTTCTCCTCACTTCATTTTGAACATAAAACTCATGGGATAAAAAATTATGATAATTTAATACCCTTCACTAGAACTCTTGGATTGATGTGCACTGAGTCTTGAGGAAGGAGATTATTTTGGTTCGAAGCAATTTTTTTTAAGTGTCTTTTGTTCATCCTCGTTGCTAATGTGATGCTAGAATTTTTATCTTAACACGTGCACAAGGAGGTATATATGCTCTTTCTCTTGATGTCTCTTTGTTAAAATTTTGAATGATGATGCTTGTTCATGGTTTAATGGTAGCCATTAATGCTGCATTTTGTCTAAACTAGGTCATTTTCATCCCTTAGTCACCATAGCATTGTGAGGGACATCCTCTAGAAGGATTCATTTTGGAGCTTGAGCTTTAGGTCTTCAAGTTTTTCCCTATGTAAGTATTCTTTAACCATGTTAGGAACCCATGTCTTTACTTTATTAGTATATTGTTGTTGGACGCATATGCTTTGTAAGTCATCCCGTAGTATTTGTTGATCCATAGTTTGTGTTATTGTTGTTTGGCGCATATGCTTTGTACGTCGCCCATAGTATTGTTGATCCATAGTTTGTATTGGCCCATGGTTTTGACCCATAGTATTGGTGCCTAGACTTAGTATATAAGTGTGTGTTGAGGCCTATGAAGGCACCGTGAAGTTATTTGTATTGAGCTTTCTCAAAGGAGTTTTCCCCCTCGAAGTGGCCTGCGATCAATAAGAGTGATTCTGAGTTCTGTTATTTCTGATATCTCGTGTATTTTCAATAATTACTTGTTGTAGGTTCATCACAAACCAACTCTTGTGGTTGTTACGGAAGGCCCTAGTTTTTCAAACTTTGTAAGTACCATATCAAGAGGAAAACCATCTTCCTTGATTCCCTAGGGTTAGGGTAAAACTTTAAAACCCTAGTTTGGCATCCTTTTCTACTCTTTTCCCAAGCCCTAGTTTCCACTTTGTAAATATTATACAAGTTAGTTTTCCATTTTCTTGGGTAGCGTTGTTTTTTTTTTTGTATTTGAATCTCTTAAATTTAAAACTTAAAACCCTAAATATCACACTAAAAATCCCTAGTTGCATTCCTTTTCATCCCTAGCGGCCTTCTTTTCCTTCCTCCTAAAACCTCACTCTACCTCACCTACACCTCACCTCCTTTCTCCCTACCGTTTCTTACCATCGCTCCCACTTGTCTTGCATTTCGCTTCCCACTTTCCTGGTTTCTCCCTTTCCACTGTGTTTTCCTTACTCCTTTATCCTCTCTTTCTTTTCTAACTCCTTCTTCCCTCTTCTTCCCACCTCTTCTCCTATTTCCTCATCCATTTACCATCCTTCCTCCTTATCCTTCCTCCACTTCCATTCTTCCCTTCTCCTCCCCTTTTTCTCTTTTCTATCTTCCCATCCTCAATCCTTCCTCCCTAGGTATTCCTTTTAAACCCTCAGTCCTCCCTTTAGTGACCTCGTCCTACCCTTTTAGGGCCTCCCTTTCCCTCGGTCTCCTCCCAAAGGCCCCTCCTAAGGATCACCTTATTGGCAGCCCCAATCTTGGGCTAATCTACCCCCTTTGATATTTTGTATTAGGTCTGCAATAAATTGCAGACCTAGCACTTTGATAGTCCCAAGAATCCTAACACCTGCACACAATAACACACAAACAAAAGGTTAAACATTTTTTATATTTTGACAACATTTTGCATTAATGTCACAAGATAAAAGGAACACTGAAAACCATTTACACGGGCCTGAGAAAGTGAACCTACAGTCTAATATATCATCTTTGTGAATGGCAAGCTATAAAGAGTTAAAGTAGAAGTTGATTCTAGTCCTTTTTATGAAGTTCCTTTGTTGTGATGATCAATATATTGTCCACTGATATATTGTTATAAGATGTGTTGCTATACTATCTGATACAATCTATTTTTATGAATAAAGTTGAGAGGGACTAATTGGGTTGTGTATTTTCTTTCATCTTTTGTCATCTCAATGATTGATATTTCCATTGTTGATAAGTATATTATACACCAAATTGAGTGCAATTTGGGAATACCTAATTGATTATCTTGAAAATTTTTACAATAATCAGAATTATTTACCATCATTGCATGCTGCTATAATTTTGCAATCACCTCGGTCTATGATCTACAACTGGATATTTGGAGTTTCTTAGATTATTGGTGATATCAAGCTTGCCTCTAATACATTTCCAAACAATTCTGATGTGAATGTTATTTCACGGTCATAGAAGTGCTTAGACTATTGGGATTACATATATTTGTTAATGATCTTCTACACTTAATTGATTATTTTCGTACGTTTACACTTATTTGGCAATACACAAGATTTGTTAGAAAAAGTAATACTCATTTTCATGATTCATTATCTTCCTTTGCCATTAATACAAGTGCTTTTATTGTTACCACTAAATGATTAATTAGTATGTCTTCTTCGTTCTCCTGAATTTATTGTCAAAGGAACGGGTCACTCATATTGATTGTCAAAGAAGACATGGTTTTTATTGTCCTAAGGTGTCTTTGCAAGACCACATAAGGGCTCTTCCCCTTGTAGGTTCCAACTCTCCTAAGAATTTAGAGAGATGGCTTAGGTGACAGTGGCCACTTCTCTCACATTTTCCATCGGAGACTAGCCCTGCTAGTTCATCTGTTAACACTGCCCAAGTGGGGTATGTCCTGAATAGTTCAGACTCATATCTTACATGCCTTTCGCAGTACTTGTCCCACTAGTATTTTATATATGGAAGGCACTTAAGGAACGCGAATGTGATCTTTTCACTGTGAAAAATTTTTGAACAGAGAAGTAACCCTCTAACAAATTTAACCATTTATCCAAAGCATTTGTATCTATATTTCCTTCAAATAAGGTAATTTCAAAGTTAAATTGTATCTTGAAGGGATTTGCACCCCCAAAATGGATGCTTGTTGAAGGTGCATCCACCGCCACTGGCATTCTTTGAAGGATCTGGGCGAAGTTATCCATCATCTCGTTCCTCTATCGTGTGAGGGATTCCTTGAGCAACATCTTAATAGGATCTCCTACTCTGTCATCTATATTTTCTTCTCCCACCATGTGAGCATTCTTGGGCCGACGACAGTGGTTTTCCCAAGCTCAATTATATCAAGACCCAACTCTCGATATTCAAATATAGTCGGGGACATGCACTGAGAAACAACAATAGCAAAAAGCTCTAATACCATTGATTTGGATTTATGTGAGAATGAAATGAAATAGCACATATATATATTCACATACACATATATATGGAAATAAACACAGTGATACAGTAATCTCATATTCTATTAAAATTAATGAAATAGAACAAACTGTAAAATAAAAGCAGCTAAAATGGTGGTAGCTATATCTTTGAGAGAATATGTGGTGGCTACTCTCATTCGTGACAAGCTAAATACAAGAAGAGGCCGAAAGAGGCTATTTATCATAATCATTAGGGAAAGAACCCTAAACATCCAAAAAATTAACACTATAATATAAACTGGCATAATGTTTGCGGCCCCAAGGTGGTTAGTTGAACAGTCAACTTGTCAAGGTCGTAACTTGTGCATACGATCTTCGTTTGGGGCGCTCGATATCCCATTGGAAAGGTCTCTGAGCTATAGAAATTTCGGCTGAGAAAAAGTGCATGATGTTTTAGCTATGGAATAGGTGGGTGGCCACCTATATCCATATGGAAAAATTCAAACCCAAGGAGACCAAATCGAATTGGTTAAGGTGTGGTTAGGCTTCATTGGGGAGACTTAACTCAAATTGATTGAGTGGTGGCTTAGCTTACGAGATCCCCTTCTCGGATTAACACCATGAGGAGGAGTTACCCAAAACCAAGGAGTAGAGCACAAGGAGAGTGCACTAGTTATGAGGGGTGAAAGAGTGGTTCCAATAGGTTCATCAATGACCTGTAAGCACAAAAATAGAGAACTCCAACTAGATTTTGGGAGCAAGTATGCACTTGTGGAGGTGGAGACAAAAATCAAGGAGGTGGAAGCTAAAATATAGCTTACAGTTACTAGAATCTAGGGAGAGGTTTCCTTAATGCAAGTGGGGCCCAAAAAAGGGTATCTCTCATCCAAGCATGGCGCATTCACCAAGTGGGACCCACCAAATCTTCATGAGGGTGCACTAGTGCAAGAGGGGTCCACTAAACCATGAATAAGGTGCCATAGTAAATCCATAGGCCAAAATAATCAAGAATAGGGTCCAAAAAGTAATGATAGGGAGAGTAACAACTCTTAGTCCCAAACCCCTTTACAAGTAGAAACCATGCTCCCCCATTCTCGTTTGTAGTCCATGTTGAGCCAGTTAATTTTATTGAACAATAAGAATAACAATAATGTCCAAGTACATAGTCCTGGCACCTTGTGCCACAATAACAAAACAAAAATAATAATTACATATGTCTGAGGCTTAACATATTGGGGCATTACAAAAACAAAATCTAGCATGAAAAAAGTGAAGGGTACATTGGAATAAAGCATATTTCCAAGAAGCCTTCAAAATATCAAAACCATGTGCAAGTTGGTAATAGGAAATTCATAGAGGGTTTAAAGTGGGAAAAGAAACTTTGGGGTCAAAAGCATCTTCAAAAAGGTCAATAAATTTTTCAGGATCTACGGCCAAATAACCCAGCATTTTAGACTATTCTAAACTCTTTTTAGGTGGCATTTTACTAGGTAATTTAACTACTAAAACTCAGACTTGTGACTTTCAATATTTCATTTATCTTTAGAGACAAATGAATCTGAGGTAGATTCAAATATTATTAGTATTATCATGAAGGAATTTCAAAATGAATTCGGTGATTTACCCACAAACTATCTTCTCTATGTGTGGACAGAGCTCCAATATTCATGACAGAAGCAGAAAAAATGAATCAAAAACATCATAAATAGGGAAATAAAATTTCAAATTTGAAATTAACAATTTTACCAAACCATTCATGGTGTCATTTTCTTATGAGGAGCAAAGAGAGGGAATTAATGACCAACGACGCCGTTTATTTGTCACCTTTAATGCAAATGCCCATTTTTACTAGCGGGTTTCATAAATGGTTTCAGAGGGTGAAATACAACTTTCGTAACCTTTTTCCTATAGCTCCGAATCATTGGATTTTCTACACGTGTCACCATTATGTTCATTTCGGAGCATGTGTGCATTGTAAAAAAATGCCCAAGAAAGACTGTGAAATGCAACACGTGTTGTTTATAAGAGTTTGAATAAACGGTTATATCTAATGACTACAACTTAACAAGTGATTTTGTAAAATAAATTTATGAGACAAGAATGTAAACATAACACCCCATTTCCTAAGGACATCAACCACAAGATTTTATAACATGGGATCAGCAGAGACAGAGGCGGGGTGGGGGTTATGGGTAGGTGGAGAAGTAGGGGAGAGAGAGAGAGAGAGAGAGAGATAAAAATAATAAGTATAATAAAATGTTGGAATAAGAATATTAAACTCTTATTGTAGTCACAATATGATCAGACACTACAAATTTGAGGTTTCAGTGTACAGTGATCTCATTATATCTGCACCTCCAAATGGTCATGTTCGTCCATCTTATCACTAATTCCAACGACATTTTATACAGTCAACTAGAAATGGTGTTGGGTGTGGCCCAAGAAGAGGAATTTAAGCCAAGTACAGTTAGGCAAGGCCTAACATTGACCATTTTTGGGAGAAATGTGACTCCGCAAATCCTGGGCAGAGGGTATTGTTGGCTCGGTTTTGCAACCAAGCTTAGTGCTATGGGCACCTACTAACTAGTAGTAGCAGTTTCAATAGAAATAAAAACAATAAACTAAATAAACAATACTTTTCATGGATCTAAACAAGAATCTAAGCAAATAATGTAAACATTTCAAAATCAAGAACAAGAAACATAATAAATAATTTTTTGTATTGAAAAGTGGGGGGCAAGCAAGTGCTTGCGATATTACCTTCAATGGTGAAGGTTGATGTTGAGCAACTCCCAAGATGAGTAGCTCCAAACTCCAATAGGTCTCTTTCTCCAAGGTTGCTTCAATGGATAAAAGTGCTCATGGGAGATTTCAGCAGCATAAGGATGAGATAATGGAAGGATCTGAAATGAGGAGCCCCTACCACCTTTTTATAGGTTTTGGTGGTGAGGAATACCATTTGTGGTTTTGTGGAAACCAATGGTATTGACCAACATGGTTTAGGTAATTTTCCCTCCTTTTTCCTTTTTTGAATAAAAATAATATTTTAATTCCCTTTTTGATATTTTTGGGAATTTGGACCCTTTTTGAGGGTTTTTTATGATTTTCTTGGAAAAATAATCTTTTTTAATGGAAAAAGGGGTGTACTAAGGTCTTTTGGTGACCTTTTGTTGGTTTCAGAGGCTCAGATGGTGGAAAAGTGGACAAATGGGTCATGTGAGTAAGGGAATGAGCTAGTGAGCACTTTTTAGGTGTTAACAGATTGCCCCCTGATGTGTGAGGGCAGGAGCTCATCGTATGGCCGATAGACATCATAGTTCTTTTGTCCTTTTTTCCGGGTTTTTAGGGGAGAGAAGAGACCGGTTGGAGACTGGAGCCACGGCCCTTGGAAGCTGCAAAAACAAAAAATATTACATGGCCTCAATATGAATGAGGTATAATCTCTGATAAAGGACGAGGCGGGCATTCCCATGCTCGTATCAAGACATAGGCAAAACAATTAGTCCCAAGAAGGGGGATCTAATACGTGAAGAAATATACTGGTACATCATAATGGTCTAGAGGGGACATGATTGTGGGATATACTCATGATCATAAATGATCTCAATAACTGATACACTGGATCAACTGTGGAACTGTTGAAACTGAAGGTGTCCAACATCTGGAGGGACTCAAAGACTATGAGTCATTTCTGGGAATAAATGTAACTGTATACTCAAGGGAGTATGAAACAGGTGTGAATCTGAATACTGTCGCCATGCGCAGCCCGGATATCTATAGAAAAAGTATAACTGGTATTATCCATAGGAAGACTCTCAAATGTGGAGGAGTCAGGAGGTATCCGGGGTCTTCGACTAATAACTGAACGGACCAATACCCTGTGCGAGTCTCAACGATGCGATCAAGGTGTTGAAGTCGAGCATGTGAGAAACAACCATTGGGAGAGGCACTGAGGATTCCTTTCGAAATGATTCGTAGGCACTCATCATAAATGGTAATGAGTCCAAGACACGGGGGCCTCTAGGTCTATCCTCTGGAATAAATGTGGTTGTCGTCGACAGAGGGAGACCAGCAACTAACAAGGCAATGATGTTTCCTTGCTAGGATCGCGAGGTGTAAACTGAAGTGATGTAGTACTGCTGGTAGGACTGACATACTTGTGGGAATGGGAATTCACTGGGTCAAACATGGGTAGACTCAAACTTCCTTTGTTCAGAGTAAGATGATGTGGTTGACCTGGCAGCGTAGGGAACTGACTTGTAGGTGTGGGGATCATCTGTTAGGGATTGAAGGGTATGTACTGACTCTGGGGGGGTGAAGCTAATGGTAGCTGTCGAGGGAGTTTCCGGGTGACATACTGCAGAATACTCTAAACAAAGGCGACCAGAATGGGGAAGCTGCTATGTGAGTAGATATGGTCTGTCGTGGCGCCAAGAGGCACCCTTCTTCCTTCTTCGTAGTTTTAATGAGCTCCAAGAAGGGATAAAAGTGTGCTCTGAAATGGTACGGTCCTGTGGATTTCGTGAGCCCAGGACGGCGCATGCTCATGGTTGCTTTCATGTTTAGAGAGTCTGAAAACGGTAAGTGGACTCTATTGGTGTTTCTTTTTCGTAAGTTTAGTCTCCAAGGCCCGAAAAAGCATAAAATGATGCGGATGGAGAACTCTTCTAGCCGATGTGACTAGAGTATACCTTTTTCGTAATTAGTCTACGAGGTCCGGAAAAGGGGTAAACTTATACCAGGTAGACGCCCTTTCAGATACGTTTAGCGAGCATGAAAGGAAGCAAGATTGCTCGGCGATCTTTTCATTGTTTTAGGAGTCAGAAAAGAGCTTAACAGAAACTCCCTAAGTGCCTTTTTCGTAAAAGGGGTTGCTCGGCCCGAAAAAGGGATAAAATTATACCGAACAAAAATGGATTGATGAGGGTGAGAAAAGGTCTCAAGCATCGTCATCTGTGCGGAAAACTGGATCCGGTGACATAAGGATTGTCGAAAATGGAGAACGGCCGATGTGGCATGCAAACCGAGGTGACGAGGGGGCGTGGAAAAAATGCCCGGCAAAATCTAAAGGTGAGAGCGAGGAATGATCTCTAGCATCATCAAGAGCGCGGAAAACTGAATCCGGCGATATAAGACGCATCGAAAACGGAGAACGGCCGATGTGGCACGCAAACCGAGGCGAAGAGGGGGCGTGGAAAAAATGCCCAGAAAATCTAAAGGTGAGAGCGAGAAATGGTCTCAAGCATCATCATGAGCGCGGAAAACTGAATCCGGCGATATAAGACACATCGAAAACGGAGAACGGCCGATGTGGCATGCAAACCGAGGCGACGAGAGGTGCTAAAAAATGGTCAAAAAATGGACCCCGTGAAAACGGGAAACGGAAGGAACCTCTATGAAGTTCTCGCTGTGCTGATCCCAACGGTACCAACGGTTCGAGAAATGGACTTCGTATGACACCGCAATGGTTGTTTGAAATTTTGGGAATTTCTATAAATAGGACGTGGGGCCCAATATGACATGTCATTGTTACGTGCGAGTTTGATAGAGCAGTCAGAGCTATTTCTCGATTTCCGGGAGATTTCACCGTTGGTTTTCGATTTAGCGAGTTGCAGGTAACTCTATTCGCCTTAACCTAGTCAATTATGTCTTTTTTATTTGGCGGTGGGCCCCCAAAAGCCGCGAAACTCCACGTTGACTCTCCAACGTGGAACCGCGCGGGTTTCGGGGCGGAACCCGCGATGAACCGCGCGGGTTTTAGACTCACAGTCGCGATGTTCATCGCGACTGTGAGGTCGGAACCCGCGATGTTCATCGCGTGTTCATGGGTGACAGTCGCGATGTTCATCGCGACTGTCTGGACGAAACTCGCGATGTTCATCGCGAGTTTTTTCATGGAACCCGCGATGGTCATCGCGGCTTTTTGTGGAAAAGCCGCGATGGTCATCGCGGCTTTTTGTGAAAAAGCCGCGATGGGATTTTTTCTAAAATTTTTACGCTGGGGCTAAAATTTTCTGTGTTTTCTTGGCAGGATGTTGCGGAGGGCTCAGTCCGTATGGCGGGAGAGAGAGATTGATGCCGAGATTGTGGCGAGGATCGAGAATGATGGGGGGGTGAGACAGACCCTAGCCATGAGCGGACTCTTGAAGTTTGCTCAGATACCTCCTATCCGTTCAGTGAGGAGACTCCTGAACAAGCTCGTGCAGTGGTGGGTGCCGGCAGAGGGTGCCTTTATTATTGGTGGTGAGAGGTTGGAGATTACTCTCACTGATGTATATTTTTTGACCGGTTTGCCTCGCTTGGGTGAGGTGGGTGATATCTCTCCGAGGTTGCCTCCAGGCGTGGATATGGAGGACCTCTTACAGACCTTCTGTGGGGATGACGCTGTTTTGGTAAACAGCTCTATCAGTCTGAAGTTCCTACGTGAGTGGGATATGCGGGCCGTTGGTGCCTGTGTTCTGAGGGTTTTGGGTGCTGCTGCACCACATCGTATGTCTGGGGGGCAGACGATGATGGTGGACTCCGTTCTACGGGGTACTTACTATGCTTGGGCTCAGATGTTCTTGGCCGGTGTCCGGAGAGATCTGGACAAGGCCGTGAGAGAGGGAGGTGAGTTCTGTTACGCCTCTTTTTTATGTTGTTTTTTCTTTGAGCGGGTGCCGACCTTACGGCCACACGTACCCGTTCGTGCTGGTCTTCCTAGTGAGCCTCGTATGATGAGGTGGGGGCAGATGATGCCCCGTGCTGGCGGTGGTATCCGTGGCTTCTTCACAGAGGATTTTTTCCAGCAGTGGGAGCAGATGCCACTGGTGATCGAGGACTATCCATACGCCGGCATGGACTACCGGGGAGACCCAGAGATGCCACGTGCCCCAGGACAGGCCTGGAGCTTAGACGGTATGTTTTTGTGTCTTATGTTATGTTATATCATATGTATTATGATTGATCATGATGATATCTGTTGTATAGTATCTGATGGTTCTACTTGCTTTGTGCAGATATTGGTCCAGTACCACCACCTGACTATGTGGCTCGGCAGGGGCGGGCGATGGTGGTTGCTCGTCCCCCAGTACCTGTACGTCCTCCTCGTGGTGGAGGATATGGAGCCCGTGGGCGAGGGGTTGGCCCTCAGGACGATGCTATAGATGGTGTTCGACGGACTTTAGCCCGGATCGTAGCTAGACTTCCGGAGGATGGCTGGAGGGACCTTGATCGGGACATTTTGCAGGGATGTCTCGGTGCACTGCCTGAGTGGTAGTCACTGGTGTTGAGGGCAGCGGTGCTTGCTGCGAGACACGGGGGTGGTGGAGGAGATGCTCCGGCAGGGCTGGCGCCGGGGAGGATATGTCTGAGGGACGATCCAGCAGGGCCAGCCGAGCGGCGAGTTCGGGGTCGTCTTGACCCGGCTGGGCCGGCGGAGGTGGAGTCGGAGGAGGAGCCCGAGGAGGAGCCCGAGGATCCAGAGGATCCAGATGATTAGACGTCATTGTACTTGCCCCCAAATGCTCATGAGCATATGGGGAAGCATTTTTTGTATGACAGATGTATTTTTGGTATATCGAGTGCTGAGGGCACTTATGACATGTAGACTATTTGATTTGTATATATATGTGGATATATATTTTTGGATCTATCGTCGTGTATGCACGTGGATGCACATTGTCTTTTGTATATGCCCGTGGAGGCACATGTTATGCACGTGGGTGCAGTGTATTTATTGATTTATGTATGCCCGTGGAGGCACTTGTTTATGCATATGGATGCATTATTTGGTTTGTTTGTTTTATGCCCGTGGAGGCACATGTTATGCACATGGATGCAATATTGGTTTTTTGTATATGCCCATGGAGGCACATGTTTTGCACTTGGATGCATTTTTGTTTATGGATATGACATGATGTGATTGGTGTGCCAGTCGAGGACACTGTTGGCCATATTATCTGCTACACCATTGAGGTGTCTTGGGACATGTGTGAATGTAATGGATTCAAACTGTCTAACCATTTGTTTAGTGCGCAGGAATTTTCTGAACAGACAGGGATCGCGTACCTGGTAATCATTGTTGAGCTGGGAAACTAGGAGCTGTGAGTCCAAGAAAACGTTGAGGTGACGTATGCTCATCTGGAGAGCAGCGGCCAGGAGACCGGTCACGGCATCGTATTCAGCTTGATTATTGGTGGCGGCACCTAAACATACTCCATCAATGTGAATTAACTCATGTGAAGGGGAGTATATTACCCAAGCTGCGGAGGCGAGATTGGGAGACCAACGGCTTGCACCATCAGCGAAACCGACATGGCAGAGTGGAAGAGGCTCCATCTGTGGTCATGCAGAGAAAACAAATATTTAGGTTTTTGAAAAAAATTTGTGAACGAGAAACGTATGCCTATACTAAAAATGGACGATGGTGTCCATGAGATTTTCTATGGGTAAAATCTTTTAAGGTATAACCCATTGCGTGGGTTGCGCAGGGTGTTGCCTTCTGAATCGGTCAGAATGTATGCCCCCTGCCCGAGGCAGGTGTGTATGATGTAGGGGCCTTGCCACATAGACACGAACTTTCCCTTTCCGGTTTTATCATGAGCTTGATCGTAAGCGAGGACAAGGTCTCCCTCCGAAAAGGTTCTTGGGTGGACGCGTTTGTCGTAACTTAGTTTCGATCGTTGTTTAGCAGCTTCCATGTTTTGAATGGCTGTGCGCCGATCTTCATCGGCCTGCTCTAGGAGCAGTAAATGTTGCTCGATCGGGGAAGTGTCTGGTAGGAGCTCAACGGCGATATGTAAGGCTGGGATCTAGCACTCAATAGGGAGGACAGATTCGACGCCGTGAACTAAATGGAAAGGGGTAAAACCGGTGGCGGTTTTGGTCGAGGTGCGGTAGGCCCATAGTGCCGGGAAAAGCATGTGATGCCAATTGGACTTGTGCTTGTCTACAGTGCGTTGGAGAATGGTCTTCAAGATTTTATTGATCGCTTCGACTTGGCCGTTTCCTTGGGGGTAGTAAGCGGAAGAGAAATGGTGTTCGAATTTCAACATGGTTGATAATTCCTTCCAGACGGCATCTTCGAAGTGAGAGCCGTGGTCAGAGACTAGCTGTTGTGGTACTCCGAAACGAGCGATAACATGGTTGAAGAAAAACCGCGCTGCCGTGTCGGCTTTGCAATTATAGGTCGGCATGGCTTCTGCCCACTTGGTGAAATAATCCACGGCCACAATGATGTGTTTGTGACCGCCGGCTGACGGGGGGTTGCAGTCGAGGAAGTCTATGGCCCATTTGCAGAATGGTCCAACAGTGATGACTGGATGAAGGGGGGCAGGGGGGGGTTCTTGCTTTGGGGGCAAAGAGCTGGCAGTTCTGGCAATGCTTGACTGCGGTGATGCAATCAGTAAACAATGATGGCCAAAAATAACCTGCCCGAATGATTTTCTGGGCGGTAGCCATGCCGGAGAAATGGCCTCCACAGGCACCGCTATGACAATCATTGAGGACTTGTTCTGCCTCACTATGGGATAGGCAGCGGCGTAAGATAGTATCAACGCCGCGTCGGTAAAGTGCATCTCCAATAAGTAGGTATCGGGGCGAGTGGTGTCGTATGCGACGGCGTCCATCACGATCGATGTGTGGTCGGAATTTTTGCATACGAAGGTAAGTCAAAATGTCTCCGTACCAAGGGTCGTCCGACGAAATGACGAAGATCTGCTCGTCAATCAGGTCCGTATGGATAACGGGTGATGTCGAAGAGGACGGGAGATCTGTAATTAGGTGAGCAAGCGCGAGGGCTTTGGTGCTTTTGGGAGTCTTGAAAGTAAGGTCATATTCCTGGAGGATAATGACCCATTTAGCGACACGACCCTGAAGGAGCCGCCTGGTGAGGAGGTAGACCATGGGGTTGGAGTCGGCCACGACCGTGGTATGACTAAGCAAAATGTAGTGTCGTAGTTTTTGTACGGAAAAGACTACAGATAGGGCTAATCTTTCCTCGTATGGGTAACGTAGAGGTGGGCCAGACAAGGTCTGGCTGACGTAATAAATTACATGCTCTTTGTGGGAAGCATCTTCTTGGACCAAAACTCCGGATACGGCATGTTCGGATGCCGAGACGTAAAGGGTGAAGTCTTGGGAGAGATCCGGTGGGGATATCAAGGGGGCTTGTGTGAGAGCCTTCTTGAGGGCTTCGAATGCCGTGTCTGCTTGTTTTCCAAACAAAGGGTATGTGGGTACGAAGTAAGCGTAAGAATCCATGGACTTTGGTGGCGTAATCAGGAACAAAGCGCCTAAGAAAATTGGACCGCCCTTGCAAGCTCTGAAGCTGCCGAAGCATGCGAGGAGGGGGAAGTTCTAAGATGGCTTTGACTTTCAGGGGATCGACAGTGATCCCGTCTTGGGAAACAATGAAACCCAACAACCGGCCTGCCGGGACGCAAAAGACACACTTGTGTGGGTTCAAGCGGATTTTATATTTACGACAACGCAGGAAAACTTGCCGGAGGTCGTTAAGGTGGTCTGATCATTTTCGGGAACAAGCTGTGAGGTCGTCAAGATAAACTCGCAGGATATGGACCAAGTCGTGAAAGGAATAAGTCATGGCTCGCTGGAAAGTGGCACCAGCATTTTTAAGGCCAAATGGCATGACGCGATAGGCAAAGGTGCCCCATGGGGTGGTAAAGGCAGTCTTGTACTGATCCTCCTTGCGGATGTGAATCTGGTTATATCCGGAAAACCCGTCCATGAAGGATAGGACCTCATGGCCCGCACACTCATCAATGAGTTGGTCAATGAATGGCGTGGGGAAATTGTCTTTTGGACAAGCGTGGTTTAGATCGCGGAAGTCAGTGCATACTCTAAGGGTGCCTTGCTTTTTGTTGACAGGAACGGGGTTCGACACACAGGTGGTGTACGGAATAGGGTAGATGAACCCTGCTTTTCGAAGTTTCTCGACCTCAGCCTTAACAGCGGGGAGCTTGGCAGGGTGAATAGGTCGCTGTTTCTGACGAACAGGGGGTACTTCCGGCCATGTATCGATGTGGTGTTCAATAATGGCGGGGTCGAGACCAGGCATCTCGGTATAGGACCAGGCAAAGACGTCTCGGAACTCTTGAAAGAGTTTTTTGTACGCCTGAGTTTCTGCTTGAGTGCAAGATGCGCCCATCGAGATGAGCTCAGGTTTCCCTGGTGTTGTGGAAATGTCTATCTGTATAGTGGGGGAAATGTTGGACATGTTCCCTTCTTCAAAGGCATCCGGTGCTGGGATGGGGTCCTTTAACCAATCGACCTTAGCGGGTATGAAGTCTTTCGACTCGACTGATAGCTGGTTGGATGCGGTGGAGGTAGATGCTTCCGGGAGGAAGTAGGAGCGATGATGCATATCATCCCAAGGGTAGTCGGGTGCAGTGAGTGTCTCCAAAATCTGTTCGTCAGTATTGAAGTAGTCAGACCATAAATCAAGGGGTTCTGGTTTGAAGGTTGTCGAAATCATATATATCGTATTGACTTCTTCTGACGAGGATGATGGTGGAGGGTGAATCTCTTCGATGAGGGGAGGAGATATCTCTAAATCGGCATTGTTTAACTCTTACAGCGCTGCTCTATAGTCTGGTAGATCAGGGCAATGGTGTGAGTAGTGGCCGTAGACACTGCATATAGCACAAGGATGGTTAGTGCGCAGTGATTTGTCGCGAGGCTGTAGAGGTGGCTCTAATCTGACTACTGGGATGCCGATGTCATCGTCCGACATATTCATATGTTCTTGGAGTGCCGGTAAATGTGGGCATTGATGAGTTGGATGGCCAATTTCATCGCATAATGAACATTTGGGGGGAGCTCGAAACACCGGTGGGGGTTTGGCTGCCTTAGGAGGTGGTATAGCAGTGTATGTTTGTGGACCTCTTCCCCCAGTGGGATTAGCAAGAAGAGGGGGATCCTTTGACGTCGAAGCAATCGTGAGACCAGGAGGAGGTTTCATTGACAACGAAGGGATATTGAGGTTAGGAGGAGGTGTCGTTGACGACGAGGGGATTGTGACACCAGGAGGAGGCTGATTTGTGGTAACAATAGGTTGTACCGGTTGGAGGATGACGTCTGGTGTCGGTAATCGAACGGGAGGCGGAATATACCACACGGGTAATCCCAATGTTAGCCCGGGTAGGCTAAGGGTAGCCATAACCGGGGCGCTTACTACACTCGAAGGAGGAAATAGGAAGGGGATGGTGTGGATGGGTGTAACACCAATGTGACTGGGGATCAATGGTGGTTGACCGCCGGATGTTTGCGTATTCTGCGAAACAGTACAGAGATTTGCGACCTGGGTCTCCGGTGACGGTGGTGGGATGGCCTGGAATGTAGAGGTCATTGGTGTATCCGAATACAGTCCGGGTGCCACAGAAGACACAAAGGAGGTAACTGCACTAGAAGCGGGTTGTTCAATCATGGGGAGAACATTCTCCGGTGCTGCAGGGGCGTTGGGGTCATAGTAGGTGAGTTGGTCAATTTTGACCACGCGTCCCTCATGGGGGAACATCATGGTGCGGAAGACGGAGGAGGCGACCGCTTTCATGGCGTACATGTAACTGCGGCCAAGTAAAAGGTTATAGTCAAGCTGGGCGTTAATGACCTCTATGTCGATGAGCACAGTCTTCCCACCTAATTGGACGGGTACCTTGGGTAATAAACCTTGAGGTTGAGCTGACCGGCCGTCGTAGGCCCGCAATGCAGTGGTGGATTGCTGGAGAGCAGGGGAGCCCAACTTCTGCCAAACAAAAGTGGACATGACGCATGTGGAGGCACCCTCGTCGATGATACATCGATGGATGACAAGATTCCGAATAGAAACGGAAACTTGGACTGCTATGGTAGAAGGCAGCCGTGGTTCAGATTGGTCTAAATCAAAGGTCATCAATTGCGAATCATTTGGGTCAATCGCCCCAATGGCGGAAAGTAAAGTCTTGCGCTGAGTAGGACAGGTTTTCAAGACTTCTAACGCAGACATGGCTGCGGGAGATTGAGCTAGCTCATCGACGATGTTGTAATTGGACGCAGCCCGTGCATTGGGGTTGTTGTTGATTCGGCGAAGGGGGAAGCGAGGTGCTTTAGGAGCGCCATCGAGTGGAAGCTGAGGTATACGCAATGTCTGATCAGTGGGATTAGCAGTAGTATCCTTTTCGGCGGGGGGGGCTTCAGGAGTCGGTCCGTATTGATTCCGACGGGTTTGGATATTGACGTCAGCGGTGGACATCATCAATAAGTGGTGGGTGCCTGAATCAAACATGGGTTGGTCAGGAGTGTTAACACCTAAAAAGTGCTCACTAGCTCATTTCCCTATTCACATGACCCATTTGTCCACTTTTTCACCATCTGAGCCTCTGAAACCAACAAAAGGTCACCAAAAGACCTTGGTACACCCCTTTTTCCATTAAAAAAGATTATTTTTTCCAAGAAAATCATAAAAAACCCTCAAAAAGGGTCCAAATTCCCAAAAATATTAAAAAGGGAATTAAAATATTATTTTTTATTCAAAAAAGGAAAAAGGAGGGAAAATTACCTAAACCATGTTGGTCAATACCACTGGTTTCCACAAAACCACAAATGGTATTCCTCACCACCAAAACCTATAAAAAGGTGGTAGGGGCTCCTCATTTCACATCCTTCCATTATCTCATCCTTATGCTGCTGAAATCTCCCTTGAGCACTTTTAGCCATTGAAGCAACCTTGGAGAAAGAGACCTATTGGAGTTTGGAGCTACTCATCTTGGGAGTTGCTCAACATCAACCTTCACCATTGGAGGTAATATCGCAAGCACTTGCTTGCCCCCCACTTTTCAATACAAAAATTTATTTCTTATGTTTCTTGTTCTTGATTTTGAAATATTTACATTATTTGCTTAGATTCTTGTTTAGATCCATGAAAAGTATTGTTTATTTAGTTTATTGTTTTTATTTCTATTGAAACTGCTACTACTAGTTAGTAGGTGCCCATAGCACTAAGCTTGGTTGCAAAACCGAGCCAACTGTTTTTGGCGACTCCGCTTTGGTTTGAACTTTAGATCTCTAGCTTTGCCATTAAATCTTAGTTTTTATGAGTTTTTAACCATTAGATCCATAGATCTGCCATCTTAGACAGCAGATCCATTGTTGTTCTGAGATTTGGCCCCAAAAAACAGCCCTAAATTTTAAATTTTCGAGTTCGTTTCTCGTTTTCCGTGCACGGCTTCCGCCTCGCGGCTTTTTGCCAGACAGTCGCGCGATCCATCGCGACTTTTCTGCATTTTTCCGCGCGGTCCATCGCGGCCTTTTTCCAGACAGTCGCGCGGTCCATCGCGACTGTTCTGTGTTTTTCCGCGCTGCACACCGCGGCTTCGCGGCCTTTTTCCGCGCTGTCCATCGCGACTGTGCGCCCAAAACCTGCGCGGTCCATCGCGACTGTGCGCCCAAAACCTGCGCGGTCCATCGCGACTGTGCGCCCTAAACCTGCGCGGTCCATCGCGACTGTGCGTCCAAAACCCGCGCGGTCCATCGCGACTGTTCGGCCAAAACCCCGCGCGGCCCATCGCGGCTGTTCGTCCAAAACCCGCGCGGCTGAATTTTTTCATTCCATCCCGATTTTGAAAAATATTTTTTACTGTACTTTCTGCCCATAGCACATTTTTTACAGTATCAAATTCTGCATATTTTCCAGATTTAGAAAAATTTTTTACTATTTAAAAGTGCATACATAGAAATCTTTTTAAAAATTTTCAAGAAAGTGAAAGAAAGATTCATTTTGCATTCTTTATCTAGATTCAAATTTTTTCCTGTTTACTTCTTTAGAATCTTGCCCTTAGCAAATTTTATTGAAACGAAGAAATCCATTTATTTCTTTTAGAAGTTTATTATTTGCTTTCAAAAATCCAAAAAATCCATTATTTTTTCGAGTTATTTTTGAAAAAGCAATTTAATTTCTTTTAGTGAAAAAAAGTCTTAAATATTTGCTTATTATTTTTCGAAAAGTCCTTTATATTTTTTGAAAAAGTTTCCCTTAAAAGCATTTAATTTTTTCAAGTTCAGTTTACAACACCTCACGTGCACTCACACGATCACTTAATTGAACTAAGACTTAAAACTTACCCTAATTTGAACACACTCTTAACCCCACTTGGGGAACACAAAAAGAATTCTTGTAGCTAGGTAGTATTGGGGGGATAGGTGTTCCAATAACACCCCTCAGTTCATACATCTGAGACATAGAAGTTGTCCAATTAGGGAGCTAAAATCTCTTAGTACTTTTTGGCGCGGTCACAACCGGTTTGTGGGAAGGCCTCTCCCCTAGGAGGGTTGAAGTCGCGAGGATGGTTCCGGAAGCCTGAGTGGGATACCGAAACCCATTCAGTAACCGAAGGGCTACCATTCGCAGTTCTCGGGATATCCCTGTATTGGGATATTGCGATCAAAGGACCAAACGGCAGATTTACCTTTTCTCGACGCGTCATGAACGGAGTATCCTAGTAGCCTGTCTTTTTAGGATTGATTACCCGGTGTCCCCTCCCGGTAGGGGGATATCTAGCCGTTGTCTCTACATTCATATTGTCTGACTTGGATTTCATCACCTTGCAGGGGATATCGTCTGTTTGAGTCACAATACTTTTAGATTAGGTGTTTGCATGATCTTTACCACCTTTTGAGTCTAGTTACACCTATTTTTTCTAGGAGCTGCTTGCATGTTGGTATTCTGACCGGTTGTTGCATTCCTCCACTTATTGTAGCACAGCTGCTAGAATAAGTGCATTTTTTGAGGATTGATTTTTTGGCCTGTGAGCCTTCTTTTTTCACTCCCCTTTTTGCACCCTTGGTTGCATTAGGGTTTTGAGTCTTTTACATACATATATCACCACCTGATACTTAAAACAAATTTTTACATAAAAAACATATTCTCACCATTGAGAATTCTAGACGTTCTCGTCGTCTACAGGGCGAACTCCCAGAGTTTAGTCCACTTGGCTCTCCACGTCACGGACGCAGAGCATTATCCCTTGATTCGACACATCGTCGATCATCTAGACGGTCATCCGATTCTGACATACCCCACTTCACCTTTGATTTGGAGGTAGAATCCGAAAACCCCACAGAGTTACCACCAACCACAATTATGTCTGGAACACCAGATGATCCACAATTTACATTAACCATAGGTCAGACATCCGCAAACCCTTCTGCGGTAGTACCATCCATGGCAACAGCCACCCCCTTGGGTATGCCCAATATGGGTAACACTCCACATTCAGGAATGCCTAGCACAGGACCACCACCTGTCATGGGCATGCCCAACATGGGGGTCATACCCCCTTCGGTTTCCACAAACCCTATCCCAGGAATCCCTAGTACGGTTCCTAACCCAAGTGTGACTCCTGTTGCACTTGGGAATGCTATCCCAGGAATCCCTAGTGCGATTCCTAACCCAAGTGTAACCCAGATTGCACTCGGTAGTGCTATACCAGGAATCCCTAGTGCGATTCCTAACCCAAGTGTAACCCAAGTTCCACTTGGGAGTGCTAACCCATATCAGGCCACACCTTTTGGAGGGCACATACCCTCCATACCTAGCATACATATAGGCGCTACTGGACCCCTACACCATACCACAATGGCTAGGCAGGTCCCGGTTCCGGTCACCACATCCGCTAGTCTACCATACATGGCAAGTCTCAACCTTCCAGATTTAGCTAGGCTCACAAATGACCCCATCAGGCATGACCCTGCTTGGCCCCATATGCCAACTAAGCTTCCCTCTGACATCCCTAAGTTTGAGGGAAAGGCCGGAGAAGACCCCCAGAACCACATCATGTCTTTCCACTTATGGTGTTCCTCCAACTCCATAGTGGACGACTCTGTCCGCCTCCGTTTATTACAGCGCACCTTCACTGGCTCTGCAGCCAAATGGTATATCGAGCAACCCCATGGGACGCATTCCACATTTACCTCCCTTGCCTCGACCTTCCTGCAGTTCTTTCAGCTACCGGTCCGCTATGATGCGGGCGTCGAAATCCTACTGTCTTGCAGACAGAACACGGCCACGCACATCACTGACCATATCCATGATTGGCGTCGGCGCCGAAGCCTATGCAAAATCAAATTAGACGACCGAATCTTTTTAGACTGGTTCCTTAAATCCCTCCTTCCTCTCATTGCGAAGGATGTAGCATCCGAAAGACCCCAGTCTGAAGAGGAGGCCATCCTTAAGGCCCAACAGTTTGACCTTATCTATGCCCAGTCAGGTTACCTATACACCATCATACCTGACGCCCCACGAGGTGACTCTGCACGCGGTGACACACCGGGGGCATCCCATGCCGCTGATGGCATTATTGGCCAAATTACACCGCAAGAAAAACCTTTCAGTATGGTGAGCACCATGCCCGCCCCAGACCTTTCTAGGGCTACATCCAATTCCGGAGCGACAACTTCTTATGCTCAAACAAACCAGACCCATCATGTTCATGGACCCTCTTGTCCACAACATTGTTATGGCCAAGCGCCAGCAGCATATGTACCTCCTACATACTATGCTCAACCTACGGTACAAAACCCCATGCAGTTTCCACAACAGCCCATGCATTACCCACAACCGGTTGCACCGGCTAACCTCACACCTCCACCAGCTCAGGGGTACCAACAACCCCAACAGGCAACTGGACCACCTCCAGCTCCACCTGCATACTATCCACCGCAACCTGCTCCCGCACCTGCGGCTCCTCAGAATCCCCCCAATGCTCAAGGGCATGTGTACGCACAACAACAGCAGCCCCAATATCAAAATAACCAACGCAACCAGGGTGGACAACCCCAACCGCGGAAGAGGACGCAACCGTGGAAACAATCAAAACCGCAACCAAGCTCCACAGCCTACCCAGCCCCCGCAAAACAATAACGCGGCGCCCGCTCATCAGAATCCTGATCGGCCACCTAAGCAACCTAAAAATGCTAATTTACGGACAAACCATCCTTGTTCCATTTGCGGTGTCTATGGCCACTATACCCACGCTTGCCCACATCTCGAGCGAGCTCGACAACTATGGACAAATGACGCCCATCGTCAAGGGCAAGCGGTTCCTCAGTCACCACCCAACCCTCCACCACCTCAACATCAACCCTTGGTGCTGCAAAACCCCTTTCCAAACCAGGGTGTAGTGAACACTCAGCCGTTAGCCCCCCCTCAGGAAACGTGCCACCACAGCAGATCACTTATGCATCCCCTGATCAACCCATGTTCGATTCAGGTACTCACCATTTGTTGATGATGTCGACTGCCGCTGCCAACCTCCAAACCCGTCGGAACCAATATGGCTCCACCTCTGAAGCCCCTCCCACCGACAAAAACACTAACGTTAATCCCACAGATCAAACGTTACGTATACCTCCGGCTTCACTTGATGGCGCTTCCAAAGCACCTCGCTTCCCACTTTGTCGCATCAACAGTAATCCCAATGCTCGCGCTGCGTCGAATTACAACATCCTAGACGACTTAGCCCAGTCTCCTGCAGCCATGTCTGCTTTAGAAGTTTTGCAAAACTATCCTTCGCAGCACAAAACTTTGCTCTCTGCCATTGGCGCCATTGACCCCAATGATTCACAGTTGATCGCATTCGATTCAGACCAGTCTGAACCCCGCCTGCCTTCCTCTTTAGCATTCCAAGTTTCCGTTTCTGTTCGGAATCTTGTCATCCATCGGTGCATTATCGATGAAGGGGCCTCCACATGCGTCATGTCCACATTTGTTTGGCAGAAGTTGGGATCCCCTACTCTCCAGCAGTCCACCACTGCATTACGAGCTTATGACGGCCGTTCGGCTCAACCCCTAGGTCTGTTAGCCAATGTCCCTGTCCAGCTGGCGGGTAAAACCGTGCTCATTGACATTGAGGTCATCAATGCCCCACTAGACTATAACCTTTTACTTGGTCGCAACTACATGTACGCCATGAAAGCGGTTGCCTCATCCGTTTTTCGTACCATGATGTTCCCCCATGAGGGACGCATGGTCAAGGTCGACCAGCTCACCTATTACGATCCCAAGGCCCCTACCACACCTGAAAATGGTCTCACCATGGTTGAACAACCTGTTTGTGGTGCAACTACCTCATTCATTTCCTCAGTAGGACCCAGACTTTACTCCGAGGCGTCAATAACCTCTACATTCCAGGCCATTCCACCACCGTCACCGGAGACCCAAGTCGCAAACCTCTGTACTCTTTCACAGAATACACAAACATCCGGTAGTCAACCACCATTGATCCCCAGTCACATTGGTGTTACACCCATCCACACCATCCCCTTTCTATTTCCTCCTTCGGGTGTAGTAAGCGCCCCGGTTATGGCTACCCTTAGTCTCCCCGGGTTAACATTGGGATTACCCGTGTGGTATATTACGCCTCCCGTTCCTCCACTGACACCAAATGTCATCCTGCAACCGGTGCAACCCATTGTTACTTCTACCCAACCACCTCCCGGTATCAATACTCCTTCGTCATCGACGAACCCCCCTCCATTCATCAGGCCTACTCGGGGCAGAGGCCCACAACCATACACTGCGGTACCCCCACCCATGGCGGTTAAACCCCCACCGGTGTTTCGAGCTCCCCCTAAATGCTCGTTGTGCGATGAGATAGGCCATCCAACTCATCAATGCCCACAGTTACCATCTCTCCAAGAGCATATGAATATGTTGGACGATGACGCCGGCATCCCAGTCGTTAGACTTGAGCCACCTCCTCAGCCTCGCGACAGATCTCTGCGCACCAACCATCCTTGTGCCATATGCAGTGTTTACGGCCACTACTCTCACCATTGTCCGGATCTACCTGACTATAGAGCAGCTCTCTACGAGATGAACAATTTGGACCTTGAGACGGCACCCCCTACTATCGAGGAGATCTACCCTCCCCCATCATCCTCATCCGGAGAGATTAACACCATCTACATGATCTCTTCGACTACCACTACCTCATCGCTCGATTTGACCACTCAAAGCTCCCGCAATGAAGAAGAGATTCTCGAGACTCCTACTACCTTTGATTATCCCGGGGAAGACATGCACCATCGTCCATACTTCCTCCTGGAAGAGACTTCATCCACCACCGCTACCCAATCCGCGGTTGAGTCCAAAGATTTCCTTCCTACTAAAATCGACTGGTTAACGGATCCCATGGCCGATATTTCTCCCGTCATCCACATTGACATCTCTGACCCACTTGGTGCCCTTCATACCATCACATTAGGAACCTCCCACAGTGAGCATGAGATCGGAGAATACCAACAACTCTTCCAAGAATTCACTGATGTCTTTACTTGGTCAGATACCGAAATGCCTGGCCTTGACCCCGCCATTTATACGATCTCCACTGGATACCCCTCTGTCCGGTCGGCCCCTTCCATTGATCCCTTTGACACACAGGTTCAACCCCTTTCAAATCGACCAGGAAACCACATGTACACAACATGGGGGCAGGCCCAAAACCTTGCCTACTCATCATCATCGTGATCCTCGTCAGCGATACTGGGGGCATCCACCCCACAAAGGGAATCCCCCCATCATCATATCATCACTTCAGTATGCCACCACGACCCACAGCCTCATGGTATAACACCCCGCCAGCAGTTTGCTCAATGCCCTATTGATCTCTCCCTGAGACAACATCTGCACCACATTGACACCTCTGAGTTAGGGGGGCATAATAGATTACCTCGACCCCGGGATAGGGGGCATGATCAATCATTTTGAACCTTCCCCATCATCTCTATCTCAACACCTCAATGAGCCCACCGTTCAAACCAACACACATGTGATCCACAATCACAAACCCCATGCACATAGCATGGGGGCAGGTCATTAACCCTGCTCACTTTTTCATATTCGTGATCTCAACCATTTTTGAGGTCATGTGTCACTTGTATATTTCAGTTGACTTGATACACCTAGTATTTTGCCCCCACGGGTCATCATTTCTCCCCACCACTGCATCCTTCGCTTGGTGGGATCACCTTTATTTGTAGCCATTTTTTAACCTAGTTCTTTCCTTTAACCATTCCGGAGTCCTTATGACCTCCGTTTTTTCGCACCATTTGCACTGCCGGATTCATATTTCCGTGCCCGTGATGATGCTTGAGATCATTTCTCGCTCTCACCAGGACCAATATCAACATTGTGTCCCGACACCTTGTCGCCCCAGTTTGCGTACCACTTCGGCTGCTCTCCATTTTTGATATATTTGATATCATCGGATTCATTTTTCCGCGCTCGTGACGACGCTAGAGATCATTTCTCGCTCTCACGCCTAGATTTTTCGGGCATTTTTTCCACGCCCCCTCGTCGCCTCGGTTTGCGTGCCACATCGGCCGTTCTCCGTTTTCGATGTGTCTTATATCGCGGATTCAGTTTTCCGCGCTCGTGATGATGCTTGAGATCATTTCTCGCTCTCACCTTTAGATTTTCCGGGCGTTTGTTCCACGCCCCCTCGTCACCTCGGTTTGCGTGCCACATCGGCCAGTCTCCGTTTTCGACAATCCTTAGGTCACCCGATCCAGCCGCCGGATTCAGTTTTCCGCGCTCGTGATGATGCTTGAGATCATTTCTCGCTCTCACCTTTAGATTTTCCGGGCGTTTGTTCCACGCCCCCTCGTCACCTCGGTTTGCGTGCCACATCGGCCAGTCTCCGTTTTCGACGTACCTTATATCGCCGGATTCAGTTTTCCGCGCTCGTGATGATGCTAGAGATCATTTCTCGCTCTCACCTTTATATTTTTCGGGCATCTTTTCCACGCCCCCCTCGTCACCTTGGTTAGCGTGCCACATCGGCCGTTCTCCTTTTTCGACAATCCTTAAGTCACCGGATCCAGTTTTCCGCACAGATGACGATGCTTGAGACCTTTTCTCGCCCTCATCAATCCATTTTTGTTCGGTATAATTTTATCCCTTTTTCGGGGCCGAGCAACCCCTTTTACGAAAAAGGCACTTAGGGAGTTTCTGTTAAGCTCTTTTCTGACTCCTAAAACAATGAAAAGATCGCCGAGCAATCTTGCTTCCTTTCATGCTCGCTAAACGTATCTGAAAGGGCGTCTACCTGGTATAAGTTTACCCCTTTTCCGGACCTTGTAGACTAATCACGAAAAAGGTATACTCTAGTCACATCGGCTAGAAGAGTTCTCCATTCGCATCATTTTATGCTTTTTTCGGGCCTAGGAGACTAAACTTACGAAAAAGAAACACCAATAGAGTCCACTTACCGTTTTCAGACTCTCTAAACATGAAAGCAACCATGAGCATGCGCCGTCCTGGGCTCACAAAATCCACAGGACCGTACCATTTCAGAGCACACTTTTATCCCTTCTTGGAGCTCATTAAAAACTACGAAGAAGGAAGAAGGGTGCCTCTTGGCGCCACGACAGATCATATCTACTCATATGGCAGCTTCCCCATTTTGGTCGCCTTTGTTCAGAGTATTCTGCAGTATATCACCTTGATAATCCCTCGACAGCACCTATCAGCTCGTCCTCCCCCCCAGAGTCAGTACATACCCTTCAAGTCCCTAAAGATGATCCCCACACCTACAAGTCAGCTCCCTACGCTGCCAGGTCAACCATGTCATCATGCTCTGAACAAAGGAAGTTTGAGTCTACCCATTTTTGACCCAGTTATTTCCCATCCCCACAAGTATGTCAGTCCTACCAGCAATACTACATCACTTCAGTTCTACACCTCGTGCTCCTATCAAGGAAACATCATTGCCTTGTTAGTTGCTGGTCTCCCTCTGTCGACGACAACCACATTGATTCCAGAGGATAGACCTAGAGGGTCCCTGTGTCTTGGACTCATTACCATTTATGATGAGTGCCTACGAATCATTTCGAGAGGAATCCTCAGTGCCTCTCCAAATGCTTGTTTCTCACATGCTCGACTCCAACACCTTGATCGCATCGTTGAGACTCGCACAGGGTATGGGTCCGTTCAGTTATTAGTCGAAGACCCCGGATACCACTTGACTCCTCCACATTTGAGAGTCTACCTATGGATACACCAGTTACATTTTTTCTATAGATATCCGGGTTGCGTATGGCGACAGTATTCAGATGTACCCAGTTTTATACTCCCTCGAGTATACAGATACAAATACTCCCCAGAGATGGCTCACAGTCTTTGAGTCCCTACAGATGTTGGACACCTTCAGTTTCAGCAGTTCCACAGTTGATCCAGTGTATCAGTCATTGAGATCATTCTTATTGAGATCATTCTTATTGAGATCATTCATGATCCTGAGTATATCCCACCATCATGTCCCCTCTGGACCATTATGATGTACCAGTATATTTCTTCACGTATTAGATCCCCCTTCTTGGGACTAATTGTTTTGTATATGCCTTGATACGAGCATGCGGAATGCCCGCCTCGTCCTTTATCAGAGATTATACCTCATCCATATTGAGGCCATGTAATATTTTTTGTTTTTGCAGCTTCCAAGGGCCGTGGCTCCAGTCTCCAAACGGTCTCTTCTCTCCCCTAAAACCCAGAAAAAGGACAAAAGAACTATGATGTCTATCGGCCATACGATGAGCTCCTGCCCTCACACATCAGGGGGCAATCTGTTAACACCTAAAAAGTGCTCACTAGCTCATTTCCCTATTCACATGACCCATTTGTCCACTTTTTCACCATCTGAGCCTCTGAAACCAACAAAAGGTCACCAAAAGACCTTGGTACACCCCTTTTTCCATTAAAAAAGATTATTTTTCCAAGAAAATCATAAAAAACCCTCAAAAAGGGTCCAAATTCCCAAAAATATTAAAAAGGGAATTAAAATATTATTTTTTATTCAAAAAAGGAAAAAGGAGGGAAAATTACCTAAACCATGTTGGTCAATACCACTGGTTTCCACAAAACCACAAATGGTATTCCTCACCACCAAAACCTATAAAAAGGTGGTAGGGGCTCCTCATTTCACATCCTTCCATTATCTCATCCTTATGCTGCTGAAATCTCCCTTGAGCACTTTTAGCCATTGAAGCAACCTTGGAGAAAGAGACCTATTGGAGTTTGGAGCTACTCATCTTGGGAGTTGCTCAACATCAACCTTCACCATTGGAGGTAATATCGCAAGCACTTGCTTGCCCCCCACTTTTCAATACAAAAATTTATTTCTTATGTTTCTTGTTCTTGATTTTGAAATATTTACATTATTTGCTTAGATTCTTGTTTAGATCCATGAAAAGTATTGTTTATTTAGTTTATTGTTTTTATTTCTATTGAAACTGCTACTACTAGTTAGTAGGTGCCCATAGCACTAAGCTTGGTTGCAAAACCGAGCCAACAAGGAGCTGTGTAAGTAATTTGTTGTTGTTGTACGTTGCCCTGTTGGGGGGCTAACGGCTGAGTGTTCACTACTCCTTGTGTTGGAAAGGGGTTTTTGGAGGACCAAAGGTTGTTGTGGAGGTGGTGGGGGGTTGGGTGGTGGCTGAGGAGCCGCCTGCCCTTGACGATGGGCGTCATTTGTCCATAGTTGTCGAGCTCGCTCGAGATGTGGGCAAGCGTGGGTATAGTGGCCATAGACACCGCAAATGGAACAAGGATGGTTTGTTCGTAAATTAGCATTTTTAGGTTGTTTAGGTGGCCGATCAGGATTCTGATGAGCGGGCGCCGCGTTATTGTTTTGCGGGGGCTGGGTAGGCTGTGGAGCTTGGTTACGGTTTTGATTGTTTCCACGGTTGCGTCCTCTTCCGCGGTTGGGTTGCCCACCCTGGTTGCGTTGGTTATTTTGGTATTGGGGCTGCTGTTGTTGTGCGTACACATGCCCTTGGGCATTGGGGGGATTCTGAGGAGCCGCAGGTGCGGGAGCATGTTGCGGTGGATAGTATGCAGGTGGAGCTGGAGGTGGTCCAGTTGCCTGTTGGGGTTGTTGGTACCCCTGAGCTGGTGGAGGTATGAGGTTAGCCGGTGCAACCGGTTGTGGGTAATGCATGGGCTGTTGTGGAAACTGCATGGGGTTTTGTACCGTAGGTTGAGCATAGTATGTAGGAGGTACATATGCTGATGGCGCTTGGCCATAACAATGTTGTGGACAAGAGGGTCCATGAACATGATGGGTCTGGTTTGTTGGAGCATAACATGATGGGTCTGGTTTGTTGGAGCATAAGAAGTTGTCGCTCCGGAACTGGATGTAGCCCTAGAAAGGTCTGGGGGCGGGCATGGTGCTCACCATACTGAAAGGTTTTGCTTGCGGTGTAATTTGGCCAATAATGCCATCAGCGGCATGGGATGCCCCCGGTGTGTCACCACGTGCAGAGTCACCTCGTGGGGCGTCAGGTATGATGGTGTATAGGTAACCTGACTGGGCATAAGATAAGGGTCAAACTGTTGGGCCTTAAGGATGGCCTCCTCTTCAGACTGGGGTCTTTCAGATGCTACATCCTTCGCAATGAGAGGAAGGAGGGATTTAAGGAACCACAGTCTAAAAAGATTCGTCGTCTAATTTGATCTTGCATAAGCTTCGGCGCCGACGCCAATCATGGATATGGTCAGTGATGTGCGTGGCCGTGTTCTGTCTGCAAGACAGTAGGATTTCGACGCCCGCATCATAGCGGACCGGTAGCTGAAAGAACTGCAGGAAGGTCGAGGCAAGGAGGTAAATGTGGAATGCGTCCCATGGGGTTGCTCGATATACCATTTGGCTGCAGAGCCAGTGAAGGTGCGCTGTAATAAACGGAGGCGGACAGAGTCGTCCACTATGGAGTTGGAGGAACACCATAAATGGAAGGACATGATGTGGTTCTGGGGGTCTTCTCCGGCCTTTCCCTCAAACTTAGGGATGTCAGAGGGAAGCTTAGTGGGCATATGGGGCCAAGCAGGATCATGCCTGATGGGGTCATTTGTGAGCCTAGCTAAATCTGGCAGGTTGAGACTTGCCATGTATGGTAGACTAGCGGATGTGGTGACCGGAACCCGGGACCTGCCTAGCCATTGTGGTATGGTGTAGGGGTCCAGTAGCGCCTATAGGTATGCTAGGTATGGCGGGTATGTGCCCTCCAAAAAGGTGTGGCCTGATATGGGTTAGCACTCCCAAGTGCAACTTGGGTTACACTTGGGTTAGGAATCGCACTAGGGATTCCTGGTATAGCACTACCGAGTGCAACATGGGTTACACTCGGGTTAGGAATCGCACTAGGGATTCCTGGGATAGCACTCCCAAGTGCAACAGGAGTTACACTTGGGTTAGGAATCGCACTAGGGATTCCTGGGATAGGGTTTGTGGAAACCGAAGGGGGTATGACCCCCATTGTGGGCATGCCCATGACAGGTGATGGTCCTGTGCTAGGCATTCCTGAATGTGGAGTGTTACCCATATTGGGCATACCCAAGGGGGTGGTTGTGGCCGTGGATGGTACTACCGCAGAAGGGTCTGCGGATGTCTGACCTATGGTTAATGTATATAGTGGATCAAGTGGTGTTCCAGACATAATTGTGGTTGGTGGTAACTCTGTGGGGTTTTCGGATTCTACCTCCAAATCAAAGGTGAAGTGGGGTATGTCAGAATCGGATGACCGTCTAAATGATCGACGATGTGTCGAATCAAGGGATAATGCTCTGCGTCCGTGACGTGGAGAGCCAAGTGGACTAAACTCTGGGAGTTCGCCCCGTAGACGACGAGAACGTCTAGAATTCTCAATGGTGAGAATATGTTTTTTATTAAAAAATTGTTTTAAGTATCAGGTGGTGATATATGTGTAAAGACTCAAAACCCTAATGCAACCAAGGGTGCAAGAAGGGGAGTGAAAAAATAAGGCTCACAGGCCAAAAAAAATCAATCCTCAAAAAATGCACTTATCCTAGCAGCTGTGCTACAATAAGTGGAGGAATGCAACAACCGGTCAGAATACCAACATGCAAGCGGCTCCTAGAAAAAATAGGTGTAACTAGACTCAATAGGTGGTAAAGATCATGCAAACACCTAATCTACAAGTATTGTGACTCAAACAGACGTTATCCCCTGCAAGGTGATGAAATCCAAGTCAGACAATATGAATGTAGAGACAATGGCTAGATATCCCCCTACCGGGAGGGACACCGGGTAATCAATCCTAAAAGACAGGCTACTAGGATACTCCGTTCATGACGCGTCGAGAAAAGGTAAATCTGCCGTTTGGTCCTTTGATCGCAATATCCCAATACAGGGATATCCCGAGAACTGCAAATGGTAGCCCTTCGGTTACTGAATGGGTTTCGGTATCCCACTCAGGCTTCCGGAACCATCCTCGCGACTTCAACCCTCCTAGGGGAGAGGCCTTCCCACAAACCGGTTGTGACCGCGCCAAAAAATACTAAGAGATTTTAGCTCCCTAATTGGACAACTTCTATGTCTCAGATGTATGAACTGAGGGGTGTTATTGGAACACCTATCCCCCCAATACTACCTAGCTACAAGAATTCTTTTTGTGTTCCCCAAGTGGGGTTAAGAGTGTGTTCAAATTAGGGTAAGTTTTAAGTCTTAGTTCAATTAAGTGATCGTGTGAGTGCACGTGAGGTGTTGTAAACTGAACTTGAAAAAATTAAATGCTTTAAGGGAAATTTTTCAAAAAATAAAGGACTTTTCGAAAAATAACAAGCAAATATTTAAGACTTTTTTCACTAAAAGAAATTAATTTGCTTTTTCAAAAATAACTCAAAAAATAATGGATTTTTTGGATTTATGAAAGCAAATAATAAACTCCTTTTTTTAAAAGAAATAAATGGATTTCTTCGTTTCAATAAAATTTGCTAAGGGCAAGATTCTAAAGAAGTAAACAAGGAAAAAATTTGAATCTAGATAAAGAATGCAAAATGAACCTTTCTTTCACTTTCTTGAAAAAAATTTTTTTTTTTTTTTTTTTTTAAAAGATTTCTAGGTATGCATTTTTAAATAGTAAAAAAAAATTTTCTAAATCTGGAAAATATGCAGAATTTGATACTGTAAAAAAAAATGTGCTATGGGTAGAAAGTACAGTAAAAAATATTTTTCAAAATCGGGATGGCCGAATGAAAAAATTCAGCCGCGCGGGTTTTGGACGAACAGCCGCGATGGACCGCGCGGGTTTTGGCCGTACAGTCGCGATGGACCGCGCGGGTTTTGGCCGCACAGTCGCGATGGACCGCGCGGTTTTTGGACGCACAGTCGCGATGAGCCGCGCAGGTTTTGGCCGCACAGCCGCGATGAGCAGCGCGGAAAAATGCAGAAAAGTCGCGATGGACCGCGCGACTGTCTGGAAAAAGGCCGCGATGGACCGCGCGGAAAAACGCAGAAAAGTCGCGATGGGCCGCGCGACTGTCTGGACAAAAGCCGCGAGGCGGAAGCCGTGCACGGAAACCGAGAAACGAACCCGAAAATTGAAAATTTCGGGCTGTTTATGGGGCCAAATCTCAGACCAACAATGGATCTGCTGTCTAAAAGGGCAGATCTATGGATCTAAAGGTTAAAAACTCATAAAAACTAAGATTTAAAGGCAAATCTAGAGATCTAAAGTTTAAACCAAAGCGGAGTCGCCAAAAACTGTTGGCTCGGTTTTGCAACCAAGCTTAGTGCTATGGGCACCTACTAACTAGTAGTAGCAGTTTCAATAGAAATAAAAACAATAAACTAAATAAACAATACTTTTCATGGATCTAAACAAGAATCTAAGCAAATAATGTAAACATTTCAAAATCAAGAACAAGAAACATAATAAATAATTTTTTGTATTGAAAAGTGGGGGGCAAGCAAGTGCTTGCGATATTACCTTCAATGGTGAAGGTTGATGTTGAGCAACTCCCAAGATGAGTAGCTCCAAACTCCAATAGGTCTCTTTCTCCAAGGTTGCTTCAATGGCTAAAAGTGCTCATGGGAGATTTCAGCAGCATAAGGATGAGATAATGGAAGGATCTGAAATGAGGAGCCCCTACCACCTTTTTATAGGTTTTGGTGGTGAGGAATACCATTTGTGGTTTTGTGGAAACCAATGGTATTGACCAACATGGTTTAGGTAATTTTCCCTCCTTTTTCCTTTTTTGAATAAAAATAATATTTTAATTCCCTTTTTGATATTTTTGGGAATTTGGACCCTTTTTTAGGGTTTTTTATGATTTTCTTGGAAAAATAATCTTTTTTAATGGAAAAAGGGGTGTACTAAGGTCTTTTGGTGACCTTTTGTTGGTTTCAGAGGCTCAGATGGTGGAAAAGTGGACAAATGGGTCATGTGAGTAAGGGAATGAGCTAGTGAGCACTTTTTAGGTGTTAACAGGTATGGAGCGAAGTTCAGTTGAGAAGAAAGGACATGTTTCCTTAATAAAGGTAAAGTACTAAGGACAGCCAGAGCTGGTTGGCACAGTTAAGGGATGAGCGACGGCCTGACTGCTACAGGAATAGGAAGTTAACATTAAAGAAATTTTGAGGTCAAAAATGGGCCTCAAAACAAAAGAAATGTACTATAAAAAATAACCAATAGAATTCAAGGTGATGATGTCAACCATGGGGGATGAATCACCATTTTTGGGTAAAAAAGTAAAAAGGTAAAAAGGTCAAAGTGAAAAAACTACTTCTTCAATTCATATTTTCAACTTATCTCCCTGTATATTCACTCAAATTTTGATCACGAGCAGCCATTGGATGGGGAATTCTATTCCGCATCCAACGAGTACCCACTCGACATACTTTTGATGGACCTAGTTGCCTCAAAAAGAAGAAATACATGAAAAAATGTGATGATGATGTCATAATCACGTTTTCATGTATTTCTTCTTTTGGGGGAATCAGCGTCGATCAAAAGTATGCTGAGTGGGTACTCATTGGATGCGGAATTGAATTCCCCATCCAACGGTTGCTCGTGATCGAAATTTGAGTGAATATACAAGGAGATAAGTTGAAAATACTAATTGAAGAAGTAGTTTTTCTTTTTTCCTCCAAAATTTGTTGAGGTATGCTAATATTATTTTATTATTTCCACTATTATTTTATAATTTTCCTTAGGAGACCCATTTTAGACCTCAAAATTTCTCTAATGGAAGTATAATGGTGTAAAGGACATGCCACTACAGAATTCAAAGGTGCCCTGTCAGAGGAAATGACAGAGTCGAGGAAGTGGCGCCAAAGGGACAACAAAGTTAAAGCTTAGCGTGGTCTACAGGAGAACCACGGGGGTTTTGGGGTTTTGGGTACTATGGGGGTTGGTCCATAGTTATTGTAATATGTGACCTTCAGGAACACCTATATATAAGGGTATTTTTGTATAAGGAAGGGTTGGATATAGAACTGTAAGGGTTAGCTAGACTAGAGGGAAATGGATATTCTGATTGTAATAGAAGAATAGTGATCAAAGAGAGAAAATACTCTACAGTTGAGTGCATAGAGATCTTATTGTAGAGAAGATTCTACAACTAAGTGTGCATAATGGAATTGTTACCCTTCCAAGCTAATAAAAGAACATTTCATGTGGACATAGCTCCCGCATGGGGGTGAACCACGTAAATCAATGTGTTTATGTATGCAAGTTTATGGTGTGTTTATGTATTTTCTTTCATGTGTATGTTAATGGTAATTATATGTTGAGTGAATGGAATACATGTGTGTGAATGCCATGGAGGAACACTTGGAATGATGAATTTGTAGCTAACTGGTGAAGACAGTAGGGATTCAGTGTAGTTCTGTATATTGTTGATTAGTTGCAAAGTGCGAATTCATATGTTCATTCTATTCTACTATTCGATGTTAAATAGGGATTTTAGAGAGGTTGTTAACCACATTTGCACATCGCCACGGTTACAGAAGCTTGATTTTGTAACCCCCCATTTTCACTTTAGGTGAGACTTCATATTGTTTACATGGTGATGCCGAAAGGGCCAGTGAAAGGTATTTTGTTGTTGTTGCATTAACTTCGTCGAACCCGAGCCTGCCCAAAGACATCCCAACAAATGGTTATGTTGTCGATTTTGGACTGACATTCCGGTGATGTGTCATGTTGATGTGGAATCCGGAGAAGAGTGAAATACATAATTGGGTGAGCTAGACAAAACGTGAGTTTGCGAATAAAGAAAACAGACATTCTCGGCTTACTACAGAAAAGTGGCTACAGAGATACATATTTACTGAGTTGCGTGAAGTTTGATTTGCATCTTTTGCTAACGATTTACATGAGTGGATATCTAGGGTAACAGAAAGAAAGAACTGTTTTTAGGGTAGAGAACCTATAGTTTGGAATCCATAGTTGATTCAAAGGATTAAAGGGATTAATAACTAGATTTCAAGAGCAGTAGACTTTTGGTTGGATAGCTTGTTGGAAGGATACATTACAGAGTTTGTTGTGGACACTTTTAAGTCCTACAGCACAGCTAAAAGATACTTTTTCAAGGGATTTAGAGATAAGTACATGAAAAACCTGATTTTATGCATTAAAATGCTACTAGTTGAAAAGGGTGTGTTAAGAATGTAGCCAAATTCCTAGGGTTTGAGTATGTAATGTTAAAAAACACAGATAGTCACATAGACAAAGACACTAGCATTTTGTGTAGTGGAAAAAGATATAAACTTAGCACTAGAAAGAGATCTCGTGAAGTTGAGCCTCGCACATTCCTAGAAACTGAATTAGAGAGTGATAGAAACTCATCTCAAGCTGAGTCTAATAGTAAAACAGAACCTAGACATATTGGCTATCATCCTATCACTCTGCAGAAACCTATAATTTTTGAAAGAAATATTGCTAGTTCGCAGAACACTAGTAGCAGTAATATTGTAGGAACAAGTACAAAGAATCAGCCGAGTGGTGGTGTACCTCCACCATTTCACTCCATAGATAGTACAGTAGTGTTTCAGAACCCTACACCTCCTAGAAGAAGGATGGAAGATTATATAAAGCTACATGTTTTTAAAGGAACTGACCTAGAATATCCAGAGCAACATTGGTTTCTCTGCGATGTTGTCTAGAATGTTAAACAAGTACAAGACAATGATATAAAGCAATCCCAACTAGTCACTACATTAAGAGATAGAGCTTTAACATGGTTCATGAAATATTCTGTTGGACAGAATAGAACACTAGTTGACATCAAAGCTGCATCGACTAGAGAATTTAAGAAGCCTACATCAAAGTCTCAATGCATCACAGAGTTGAAAGAGATAAAACAGAAACCTAATGAGACTGTGTGGGAATTTGATCAGAAGTTCAAAACCTTGTTGGATCAAGTTAGCTTTGACATTGCACCGCAACAGCACCAAGAGTGGTTTATATCTACGATGTTTCCCCACATTAGATTACCATTGATGCAACAGAAGGCTTCTTCGCAAACAAAAGCATTGGAAATTGTGATAAACCTAGAAGCTTCGCCCGTAGGAGAAACTAGCGCAGGTATGGTACAAATATAGACACAACTAGCAAACCTGATTTTACAACTACAAGATATACAAAAAGGAAAAGAACTAAGAAAAGAAGTTTGGTGTACTAAATGTAAAGGAGAAGGACATTACAAGGAACATTGCCATGTATTCATATATTACCTCGCCAGTGGGGCACCAAACCCATTAAATCAACCTCAAGGACCATAGTGCAAGATTTGTCGATGTAGAGGACATCGACTAGAGGATTGTTACCTACTCGAGAAGTATGTACAGATACCAAAGAACCTGTACTACCAACTGTAGAGCATACAACCTCATGATAGAGAGAAAGCATGATGTCTACAGAGTCCAAGGAGAGATACAAAAGAACAAAGCAGACTTTGGAGTGCGAAGTAAAGTAGACTTTGAGGTGATTGAGATCATAGACGACAGTAATACTTATCCTGCACTATTAGGGATTGATTGGGAAATTGATAACCTCACAATTATCAACTTGAAGAAAAAACAAATGATATTTGAAGGACGGGATATCAGGTTCATTGCACTCCTGCATCCTTCATAAGGAATGTGGTATGTTGATCCAATAAGAGAAGAATGTAGAGCTCAATAACTAGATAACATATACAAGATGATAGTTAATAAAGGATATTACATAAACCCTATAGAAGATGGAATGTTGAGTTCGAGATGTGACAGTTCCTGCGTATCAGAGTCTGACATGGGACTGGAGAACTAGTAGAGTAGAATGCATGAAGTATCAGCTAGATGATGTGCGAGGATGACAAAGTCACTTCGCTGGATTGGAACAGAGGTAATTCCATTTCCCACTTATGATGGTTTGAGTAGTATACACATATTCTTTCATGAATATCTAGCATCAGTTTTAGATGAACATAGGTTATCATGTCTAGATATAGCATTGCTAGCTACACTTGCTAGGTGGTGGGTTGCGCACAAGGACAAATGGAGCACATGGGAAGAATGTAAGCACTTAATGGAATTTAGATTTGTTGAACAAACTGAGAATGTACAAGCAAATTAAAATGGACAGACTGATCCTAGAGATCATATAGAAAGATAGAATCTTTCTTGAAAGCATGGAGGCATATACCAAAGACAGAGTGGGTCCATATGTTTGTGCACACATTGGATCCAATAGCAAAGAACTGGTATATAGAAACAGAACTTCGACATGGTACAACAGATTAGCACATGAGGATATAGAGTTTTCAACTAACTTTCAGTTTTGAGGATGACTGTCTGAGCATTAATCAGGCTCTACGGATCATTAAAAATAAGATATTTGATGATGTCTCATTGCCTGTGTATAATCAACTAGATTGGGCAATATAGTTTGAACATGCCCTTGAATGTTATAATTTTACACTGGATGAAGATGAAAATGAAGACCCTCGCGATGTGAATATACCAGAATCTGAAGGAAAATGCAATGTACAAGGACCTAACTTGGAAATTCTAGATATGAGTAACCCCATTAAGACTAAAAATATTAATATTAGCATGGATGAAGAACCAAAGTTTGCCTCTAATAGAGATTACTGGGATGAAGAAACAGTGGGACAGATCAAAAACCTACTGCGTGAATATGAGGATTTGTTTCCTACCAAGTTTTATGAAATGAAAGGAATTTTAGGTGACTTGGGAGTTATGAAAATACCTCTCAAGCATGATGTGAAGCCCATCAAACAAAGACCTTACAGATTGAACCCTAGATATAAATAAAGAGTGAAAGCAGAAATTGATAAAATGTTGGAAGCAAGGATCATTGAACTAGTAGAAGAGTCAAGATGGATAAGTCCCATGGTGATTCAAGACAAGAAAGCTAAAGGAGAAATCAGAGTTTGTGTGGATCTCAAAAAGTTGAATGATGCATCTATGCATGACCCATTTCCTAACCCATTCATAGAAAAAGTACTAGATAATGTAGGTGGACAGGAGGCATACTCTTTCATTGATAGATTTTCTGGATATCATGAGATCAAAATTGTTGTGGAAGATAAACACAAGACTACATTTCTATTGAATGGGGATCATTTTAGTACACTGTTATGCCTTTTGGGTTGAAGAACGCACCTGCTATATTTTCAAGAGTGGTTGTAGCTTCATTTAAGGATTATATTAATAAATTCCTGGAAGTTTACTTCGATGACTGGATAGTATTGTCATTATAAAGGACCATCATGCAAACTTAAGGATGATGTTATCAAAGTGTAGACAATATCAGATTTCCTTGAACTTAAAGAAGTGTGTCTTTTGTGTTCCTTATGGAATTTTGTTAGGACACATAGTATGCAAACAAGGATTGGTGGTTGATCCAGCGAAGATAGCTATCATAGGAAATCTCCCACTGCCTAATTCAGTTATGCAGCTATGCACTACATTAGGTCACACGGGATATTATAGAAAATTCATTAAGGGATATGAGGAGATAACTGCGCCTATGGAGAAACTATTTTAAAAAGAAGCGAAGTATGAGTGGACTGAAGATTGCAAAAGAGGATTGGATACACTGAAAGAGAAGATGGTCACAGCACCTATTCTAGTATTTTGTGACTGGAATAAGTCATTTCATGTACATGTAGATGCTTCATCTATAGCACTTGGAATTCTACTAGCACAACTTGGTGATGGATGCATGGACCATCCAATTGCATTTTATAGTAGAAAGTTATCTTCATTAGAAAATAATTACACCACAACAGACAGAGAAGGTTTATCCATGGTGTACACATTGCAAAAATTCAGGCATTATTTGCTAGGTTCGCACTTTTGCATGTTCAGTGACCATTCAGCTTTAAAATACTTGGTCAATAAACTAGTGTTAGGGGGAGAATATGCAGATCATAGTGAAGCCAGGAAGATTGAATGCAGGACCTGACCATCTCTCAAGGATTGAGACATGAGAGGAACCTAGTAATTTGGAGGATAATCTACCAGATGCATAATTGTTTTCTATTCATATAGCATATGACTACTTCGGAGACATTGTAGAATTTCTAACCACATGGTTAGCACCTGTAGATTTCACTACGCAACAGAAGAAACAATTAGTGGTAAGATCAATTGATTTTACCTTGATTGCAGGACAATTATATAAATTGGGACCAGATGAAGTGTTGCGTGTTGATGTATATGTAACTTCAGAATGCATTTCATCTATGTATTATATTGTACTCCTATAGAGATGTATTATTCCTCTATACGGAAGTGTCTTCATTTGTATTGACAAGTGTTGCAAGTGTTGTAACTTGCTGATGGGTTATTAGACCACCTAGTAAGGGGTCGGCCCGGATTAATGTAACCATGGGTGTTAACACCCAAAAAGTGCTCACTAGCTCATTCCCTTATTCACATGACCCATTTGTCCACTTTTCCACCATCTGATCCTCTCAAACCAACAAAAGGTCACCAAAAGACCTTAGTACACCCCTTTTTCCCACTCAAAAAGATTATTTTTCCTAAAAAAGCATAAAAACTCCTCAAAAAGGGTCCAAAATTCCCAAAAATATTAAAAAGGGAATAAAAATATTAATTTTATTCAAAAAAGGAAAAAGGAGGGAAAAGTACCTAAACCATGTTGTTCAATACCATTGGTTTCCACAAAACCACAAATGGTATTCCCCACCACCAAAACCTATAAAAAGGTGGTAGGGGCTCCTCATTTCACATCCATCCATCTTCCTATTCTCATGCTGCCAAAATCTCCCTTGAGTTTTTGGCCATTGTAGCAACCTTGGAGAAAGGACCCATTGGAGCTTGGAGCTGCTCATCCTTGGAGTTTCTCAACTATCTTCATCACTTGGAGGTATTGTTATTGCAAGCACTTGCTTGCCCCCATTTTCAATACAAATTTATTTTCTATATTTCTTGTTCTTGTTTTTTAATTCAAAAATGCACATGCTAGTTTAGTTTTAGATTAGATTTAGTTTATTGTTTTTGCTTAATATTGAAACTGCTGCTACTAGTTAGCAGGTGCCCATAGCACTAAGCTTGGTTGCAAAACCAAGCTGACAGTTTTTGGTGACTCCGCTGCTTTTGAATTTTTAGATCTCACTTTTGCTTTAGATCTTAGTTTTTGATAGTATTAGTTAGTTTAATTCGTAGATCTGCCACTCTAGACAGCAGATCCATTGCTATTCTAGACCTTGGCCCATTTTTTAGCCATTAACAGCCCGAAATTCTCAATTTTCGAGTTCATTTTTCGGCGTCCGCGTACGGATTTCACCTCGCAGCTTTTTTCCCAACAGTCGCGCAGCTCATCGCGATTGCGCAGCCCTTTTTCACGCGGTTCACCGCGGCTTCGCGGCCATTTAGCGCGCTGCATATCGCGGCTTCGCGGACATTTTCTGCACTGCACATTGCGACTGTGTGACGAAATCCCGCACGGTCCATCGCGGCTTCGCGGCTGAAACCCGCGCTGTCCATCGCGACTATGCGACAGAAACCCGCGCGGTCCATCACGGTTGTTCTGTCAAAACCCGCGATGCCAATTTTTTCCATTCTGCCGATCCGTTTAAAAAATTATTTTTTTACTGTATTTTCTGCCCACATAGCTATTTTACAGTATCAAAAAATTCCTGCATTATTGCAGCCATTTAATATTTTTACTATTTAGAATGCACATTGAAAAAGTCTTTTTTAAAATTTTCAGAAATTGAAAGAAGGATTTAATTTTGCATTTTATCTAGATTAAAAAAAAAAATCTATTTGCTTCTTTAAATATTTTGCCCATAGCAATTTTTGAAAAAGAAATCCATTTATTTCTTAAAGAGGTTATATTATTTGCTTTCCTATTTCAAAAGATCCTTTGTTTTTTGAATAGTCTTTGCAAAGCATTTAATTTCCGTTTATTGAAAAAGTCATATTATTTGCTTTTCTATTTTTCAAAAAAAAAAAATCCTTTGTTTTTTGAATACTTAGTATTTACTTTTTCAATTTCAGTTTAAAATATCACACGTGCACCCACTCAAACACATAATTTAAACTGAGCCTTAAAACTTACCCTAATTTCAACCCACTTTTAACCCCGCTTGGGGAGCATTAAAAGAACTTTGTAGCTAGGTAGTATTGAGGGGATAGGTGTTCCAATAACACCCCTCAGTTATTACATCTGAGACATAGTTGTTGTCCATTAGGGAACCAAAATCTCTTAGTATTTATTTGCATGGTCACAACCGGTTTATGGAAAGGCCTCTCCCCTAGGAGGGTTGAAGTCGCGAGGATGGTTCCGGAAGCCTGAGTGGAATACCGAAATCCATTCAGTAACCGAAGGGCTACCATTCGCAGTTCTCGGGATATCCCTGTATGGGGGTATTGCGGTAAAAGGACCAAACGGCAGATTTACCTTTTCTCGACGTGTCATGAACGGAGTATCCTAGTTGCCATTCTTTAGGATTGATTACCCGGTGTCCCTCCCGGTAGGGGGATATCTAGCCGTTGACTCAACACTCAATATTGTCTGACTTGGATTTCATCACCTTGCAGAGAATATCGTTTGTTGGTTCACAATACTTTTAGTTAGGTGTTTGCATGATACAATCCACCTTTGGTCTAGTTACACCTATTTTTTCTAGAAGTTGTTTGCATGTTGGTACTCTGACCATTTTTTGCATCCCTCCACTTATTATAGCACAGCTGCTATAATAAGTGCCTTTTTGAGGTTGATTTTTTGGCCTGAGAACCTTCATTTTCACTCCCCTTCTTGCACCCTTGGTTGCATTAGGGTTTTGAGTTTTTTATACATTACCATTTATACACATCAGATTTTTTACACAAAAACTTATTTCTCACCATTGAGAATTTTAGACGCTCTCGTCGTCTTCAGGGCGAACTCCCAGAGTTCAGTCTACTTGGCTCGCCACGTCACCGACGCCGAGCCTTATCCCTTGACTCGACACATCGTCGGTCAAACAGACAGTTATCCGATTCTGACACGCCTCACTTCACATCTGATTCTGAGGCAGAATCCGAAAACCCCACAGAGTTATTCCCAACCAACCTCATGGCTGGGACACAATTCGACCCACTTTTTACCAACACCATAGGTGATACATCCACAGACCCTTCTGTTGCGGTGCCATCCATGGAAACCACCACCCCCCTAGGTATGCCTAATATGGGCAACACTCCACCCTTAAGAATGCCCAACACAAGGCCACCCCCTGTTATAGGAATTCCCAACACAGGGCCACCACCTATTATGGGTATGCCGAATATAGGGGTCACACCCCCTCTCAGTTCCACAAACCAGATTTCGGGAATCACCACTGCTATTCCTAACCCTGGTGTAACCCATGTTGCATTAGGAAATGCTGGCCAATACCAGACCACAGCTATTGGAGGACATATACCTTCAATACCTAGCATACCTTTAGGCACTACTGGACCCCCACATCATACCACCATGACTAGTCATATCCTAGTCACTATGCCACATTCATCTGCTAGCTTACCATACATGGCGAGTCTGAACCTACCAGACTTAGCCAGGCTCATTAATGATCCTATCAGACACGATCCTGCGTGGCCTCAAATGCCCACCAAACTCCCCTCCAGCATCCCTAAGTTTGAGGGAAAGGTAGGTGAGGACCCACAGAACCATATCATGTCCTTCCATATATGGTGTTCCTCTAACTCCATAGTGGACGACTCAGTCCGCCTTCGTCTGTTACAGCGCACCTTCACTGGCTCTGCAGCTAAGTGGTATATCGAGCAGCCCCATGGGACGCATGCCACCTTTACCTCCCTTGCCTTGACCTTCCTGCAATTTTTCCAGTTACCTGTCCGCTATGATGCGGGAGTTGAGATCCTACTGTCTTGCAGACAGAACACGGACACCCACATCACTGACCACATTCATGAGTGGCGTCGACGCCGAAGCCTCTGCAAAATCAAGTTAGACGACCGTATCTTCTTAGATTGGTTTCTCAAATCCCTCCTCCCTCTCATTGCGAAGGATGTGGCATCCGAATGACCCCAGTCTGAAGAAGAGGCCATCCTCAAAGCCCAACAGTTTGACCTCATTTACGCCCAGTCGGGTTATTATTATACCATTATACCAGATGCCCCTCGGGGAGAGTCATCCCAACATGATGCGCTGAGGGCATCACATGCCGCTGATGGCATCATTGGTCGTATGGCCTCGCATCCCCAACCCTTTTCCATTGCACATCCTAGCCATGGTCCCGACCTTTCGCGAGCTACATCTCAATCTAGAGCAACCAGTTCATATGCTCCCATGGCACATCACCACCATACCCATGGACCTTCATGTCCACATCAATACTTTGGTCATGCACCACTTGCATACGCCCCCCCAGCTACACCTCAACCAATGTATTACCCACAGCAAGCTGCGACAGCTAGCCCAACACCTCCAATAGATCAGGGTTACCAAAAACCCCAGCAGATAACTGGACCACCTCCAGCCCCGCCTGCTTATTATGCACCACAACCTGCTCCCACACCTGCAGCGAACCAAAATCCTCCCACTGCTCAAGGGAAAGTGTACACACAGCACAACCAGCCCCAGCACCAGAACAACCAGTGCAACCAAGGTGCGCAACAGAACTGTGGAAGAGGACGTAACCGCGGTAATAACCAACAACATCAGCAAGGTACTCCACCTCCCAATCCTCCACAAAATAACAATGCCGCTCCTCCCTTCCGCAATCCATATCGGAATCCCAAGAAACCAAAAAATAATAACCTCAAAACAAACCACCCTTGTTCTATCTGTGGGGTCTATGGTCATTACACACATTCTTGCCCACATTTTGAACGAGTTCGGCAACTCTGGACCGACGATGTCCATCGTTAAGGGAAAGCGGCTCCTCAGCCGCCACCCAACCCTCCACCACCTCAACATCAACCTTTGGTGCTGCAAAACCCCTTTCCAAACCAAGGTATAGTGAACACTCAGCCGTTATCTCCCCCTCAGGGAAACGTGCCACCACAACAGATCACATATGCCGCTCCTAATCAACCCATGTTCGATTCAGGTACTCACCACTTGTTGATGATGTCAACCGTCGATGCCAACCTCCAAACCCGTCGGAACCAATATGGCTCCACCTCTGCAGCCCCTCCCGCCGACAAGAACACTAACGTTCATCCCACCGATCAAACGTTAAGTATACCTCCGGCCCCACTCGATGGCGCTTCCAAAGCGCCTCGCTTCCCACTTCGTCGCATCAACAGTAATCCCAATGCGTTTGCTGCGTCGAATTACAACATTATGGATGACTTAGCCCAGTCTCCTATAGCCATGTCTGCTTTAGAAGTCTTGAAAAATTGTCCTTCATAGCGCAAGACTTTACTCTCTTCCATTGGCGCCATTGACCCCAATGATTCACAACTGATCGCATTCGATTCAGACCAGTCCGAACCACGACTGCCTTCCAGTTTAGCATTCCAAGTTTCCGTTTCTGTTCGGAATCTTGTCATCCATCGCTGCATTATCGATGAAGGGGCCTCTACATGCGTTATGTCCACATTCGTTTGGCAGAAGTTGGGATCTCCTACTCTCCAGCAGTCCACCACTGCGTTGCGAGCCTACGACGGTCGTTCGGCTCAACCCCAAGGTCTTTTAGCCAATGTCCCCGTCCAACTGGCAGGTAAAATCGTGCTCATTGACATTGAAGTCATCAATGCACAACTTGACTATAACCTTTTACTTGGTTGCAGCTACATGTATGCCATGCGGGCTGTTGCCTCATCCGTTTTTCGTACCATGCAGTTCCCCCATGAGGGACACATGGTCAAGGTCGACCAACTCACCTACTACGATCCTAAGGCCCCCGCCACACCTGAAAATGTTCTCCCCATGGTTGAACAACCTGTTTGTGGTGCAACTACCTCATTCATTTCCTCAGTAGGACCTGGACTTTATTCCCTGGCGCCGATGACTTCTACATTCCAGTCTATTCCACCACCGTCACCGGAGACCCACGTCGCAGACCTCTGTACTCTTTCACAGAATACACAAAAACCCGGTAATCAACCACCCTTGTTCCCTAAACCACCATTGGTCCCTAGTCACATCGGTGTTACACCCATCCACACAATCCCCTTTCTATTCCCTCCCTCGGGTGTAGTAAGCGCTCCGGTTATGGCTACCCTTAGTCTCCCCGGGTTAACATTAGGATTACCCGTGTGGTATATTTCACCTCCCGTTCCCCCACCGACACCAAATGTCATCCTGCAACCGGTGCAACCCATTGTTACTTCCACTCAACCACCCCCCGGTATCACTACTCCTTCATCATCGACGAATCCCCCTCCACTCATCAGGCCCACTGGGGGCAGAGGCCCACAACCATACACTGCGGTACCCCCACCCAAGGCAGTTAAACCTCCCCCCGTATTTCGTGCTCCTCCAAAATGCTCATTGTGTGATAAGTTAGGCCATCCAACCCATCAGTGTCCACAGTTACCTGCATTACAGGAACACATGCAAATGCTTGATGACGACCCCAACATCCCGGTGTTCAAACTCGATCCAAACCCCATGCCTCGTGACAAATCACTGCGTACCAACCACCCATGTGCGATATGCGGTATTTATGGCCACTACTCACATCACTGTCCTGACATCCCAGATTACAGAGCAGCTCTCTACGAGATGAATAATTTGGATCTTGAGATGGTGCCCCCTACTATCGAGGAGATCTACTCTCCTGCATCATCCTCATCCGGAGAGATTAACACCATTTATATGATCTCTTCGACCACCCAAACCGCGTCAACTGACTTGACCACTCACAGCTCCCGCAGTGATAAAGAGATTCTAGAGGCTACTACTGCCCCAGATTATCCCTGGGAAGACATGCACCATCATTCATACTTCCTCCTAGAAGAGACCTCATCCACCACCGCTACACAATTCGCAGTTGAGTCCAAAGATTTCCTTCCTACTAAATTCGACTGGTTGAAGGATCCCATTCCTACTCCTGATGCCTCTGAGGAAAATAACATGGCCGATATTTCTCCTGTCATCCACATTGACAACTCTGACCCACCTGGTGCCCTTCATACCATTACATTAGGAGCCTCCCACAGTGAGCATGAGATCGAAGAATACCAACAACTGTTCCAAGAATTCACTGATGTCTTTACTTGGTCAGATACCGAAATGCCTGGCCTTGACCCCGCCATTTATACGATCTCCACTGGATACCCCTCTGTCCGGTCGGCCTCTTACATTGATCCCGTTCGCACACATGTTCCACTCTGCTACGTCGGTTTCGCTGATGGGGCAAGCCGTTGGTCCCCCAATCTGGCCTCCGCAGCTTGGGTAATATATTCCCCTTCACATGAGTTGATCCACATCGACGGAGTGTGTTTGGGTGCTGCTACCAACAACCAGGCTGAATATGATGTCGTGACCGGTCTCTTGGCCACAGCTCTCCAAATGAGCATACGTCACCTTAATGTTTTCTTGGAGTCACAACTCCTTGTTTCCCAACTCAACAATGATTACCAGGTACACGATCCCTGTCTATTTAGAAAATTTTTGCGCACTAAACAAATGATTCGACAGTTTGAATCCATTTCATTCACACATGTCCCAAGAAACCTCAATAGTGTCGCGGACCATATGGCCAACAACATTCTAGACTGGCACACTAATCACATCATACCAAAACAAAATATGCATCCACGTGCATAACATGTGCCTCCACGGGCATATACCAAAAAACAAAATGTGCATCCACGTGCATACCATGTGCCTCCACGGGCATACAGAAAATCAAACATGCCTCCACGAGCGAACATAAAGACAACAAGTGCATCCATGTGCATACACGACTATAAACCAACATCATATATATATATATATATATATATATATATATATATATATATATATATATATATATATATATATACATCATGTCATAGGTGCCCTCAGCACCCAATATACAAAAAATACATCAGTCGCAGAAAAAGGTGCTTCCCCATATGCTCATCAGCATTTGGGGGCAAATACATATCATCTAGTCATCACGGGTATTGGCCAGACAGTCGTGATGAACATCGCGACTATCTCCCATGAACACGCGATGAACATCGCAGGTTCCAACCTCACAGTCGCGATTAACATCACGACTGTCAGCCTAAAACCCGCGCGGTTCATCACGGGAAAAGACCCGAAACCCGCGATATTCCACGTCGGAAGGTCAACGTGGAATTTCAAGGCCTTCGGGGGCCCGCCGCCAAACAAAAAAGACATAATTGAAAAGGCTAAGGCAAATAGAGTTACCTGAAACTCGCGGAATCGAAAACCAACAGTCTAATCTCCCAGAAATCGAGAAAGAGCTTTGACTGCTCTGCCAAACTCGCGCGTAACAATGACACGTCATATGGGCCCCACGCCCTATTTATATAAATTCCACCATTTTTCAAACAACCATTCCGGTATCATACGACGTCCGTTTCTCAAACCGTTGGTACCATTGGAATCAGAACAGCGAGAACTTCATGACAGTTCTTTCCTTTTCCTGTTTTCATTAGGTCCATTTTTTGACCATTTTTTCATGCCCTCGTTACCTCGGTTTGCGTGCCACATCGGCCGTCACCTATTTTTGACAAGTCTTATATCGCCAGATTCAGTTTTCCGCGCTCGTGATGATGCTTGAGATCATTTCTCGCTCTCACGCCCAGATTTTTCGGGCATTTTTTCCATGCCCCCTCGTCGCCTCTGTTTGCATGCCACATCGGCCGTCACCCGTTTTCGATGAGCCTTATATCGCCGGATTCATTTTTCTGCGCTCGTGATGATGCTTGAGATCATTTCTCGCTCTCACCTCCAGATTTTTTGTGCATTTTTCCATGCCCCCCTCGTCGCCTCGGTTTGCGTGCCACATTGGTCGACGTCCATTTTTTATGAACCTTATATCGCCGGATTCATTTTTCCGCGCTCGTGATGAGGCTTGAGATCATTTCTTGCTCTCACCTTTAGATTTTTAGGGCACTCCTCCATGCCCCCTTGTCGCCTCAGTTTGCGTGCCACATTGGCCTCTCTCTGTTTTCAACAATCTTTATATCGCCGGATTCAGTTTTCCGCACTTGTGATGATGCTAGAGATCATTTCTCGCTCTCATGCTCAGATTTTTTGGGCATTTTTTCCATGCCCCCTCGTTACCTTGGTTTGCATGCCACATTGGTCGTCGTCCATTTTCAGCAAGTCTTATATCGTCGGATTCAGTTTTCAGCGCTCGTGATGATGCTTGAGATCATTTCTCGCCCTCACCTCCATATATTTTGGGCATTTTTCCCACTACCCCTCGCCGCCTCAGTGTGCGAGCCACATTGGCCGTTTCCCCTTTTTGACAATCTTTATGTCACCGGATCCAGTTTTCTGCACACATGATGACGCTTGAGACCTTTTCTTGCTCCCATCAATCCCTTTTTGTTCGGTATAATTTTATCCCTTTTTTCGGGCCGAGCAATCCCTTTTTACGAAAAATGCACTTAGGGAGTTTCTGTTAAGCTCTTTTCTGACTCCTAAAACAATGAAAAGATTGCCGAGCAACCTTGCTTCCTTTCATGCTCGCTAAACGTATCTGAAAGGGCGTCTACCTTGTATAATTTTACCCCTTTTCCAGACCTTGTAGACTAATTACGAAAAAGGAATACTCTAGTCACATCGGCTAGAAGAGTTCTCCATCTGCATCATTTTATACTTTTTTGGGCCTTGGAGACTAACTTACGAAAAAGAACACCAATGTAGTCCACTTACTACTTTCAGACTCTCTAAACATGAAAGCAACCACGAGCAATCACCATCCTGGGCTCGTAAAACCAACAGGACAGTAATCATAACCACTGCAAAGTCTTCTTATCGTTTTCAGACTCCTTAAAAAATGAAAGCACTAATGAGCACGAACAGTCCTGGGCTCACAAAATCCACAGGACAGTACCATTTCAGAGCACACTTTTATCCCTTCTTGGAGCTCATTAAAACTATGAAGAAGGACCCAATGGTGCTTCTCGGTGCCACAACAGATCACGTCTACTCATATGGCAGCTTCCCCATTTTGGTCACCTTTGTTCAGAGTATTCTGCAGTATGTCACTCTGAGAACCCCTCGACAGCACCCATCAGCTTGATTCCCCCCAGAGTCAATACATACCCTTCAGTCCTTAACAACAATGATTCCCACACCTACAAGTCAGTTCCCTACGCCACCAGGTCAGCCATGTCATCATGCTCTGAATAAAGGAAGTTTGAGTCTACCCACTATATGACCCCAGTTACTTCCCATCCCCACAAGTATGTCAGTCCTACCATCAGTACTACCACACTTCAGTTCTACACCTCGCGCTCCTATCAAGAAAACATCATTGCCTTGTTAGTTGCTGGTCTCCCTCTGTCGATGACAACCAAATTTATTCCAGAGGATAGACCTAGAGGTCCCTGTGTCTTGGACTCATCACCATTTATGATGAGTGCCTACGAATCATTTCGAGAAGAGTCCTCAGTGCCTCTCCAAATGGTTGTTTCTCACATGCTCGACTTCAACACCTTGATCGCATCGTTGAGACTCGCACAGGGCATTGGTCCGCTCAGTTATAACTCAAAGACCCCGGATACCTCCTGACTCCTCCACACTTGAGAGTCTACCTATGGATACAACCAGTTACACTTTTTCTATAGATATCCGGGTTGCACATGGCGACAGTATTCAGATGTACACCATTTTTATACTCCCTCGAGTATACAGTCACATATACTTCCCAGAGATGGCTCATAGTCATTGCGCCCCTACAGATGTCGGACACCTTCAGTTTCAGCAGTTCATCAGTTATTCCAGTGTATCAGTTATTGAGATCAGTCATGTCATGATCATGAGTACATCCCAAAATAATGTCCCCTCTGGACCATTATGATGTGCCAGTAAATTTTTTATGTATTAGATCCCTCTTCTTGGGACTAATTATTATGTACATGTCTTGATACGAGCATGGGTATGCCCGCCTCATCCATTATCAGAGATTATTCCTCATTCATATTGAGGCCATGTAATATTGTTTATTTTTTGCAGCTTCCAAGGGCCGCGGATCCAGTCTCCAATCGGTCTCTTCTCCTCCCCAAAACCCCAAAAAAAAGACAAAATAACTATGATGTCTATCGGCCATACGATGAACTCCTGCCCTCACACATCAGGGGGCAATCTGTTAACACCCAAAAAGTGCTCACTAGCTCATTCCCTTATTCACATGACCCATTTGTCCACTTTTCCACCATCTTATCCTCTCAAACCAACAAAAGGTCACCAAAAGACCTTAGTACACCCCTTTTTCCCACTCAAAAAGATTATTTTCCAAAAAAAGCATAAAAAACCCTCAAAAAGGGTCCAAAATTCCCAAAAATATTAAAAAGGGAATAAAAATATTAATTTTATTCAAAAAAGTAAAAAGGAGGGAAAAGTACCTAAACCATGTTGGTCAATACCATTGGTTTCCACAAAACCACAAATGGTATTCCCCACCACCAAAACCTATAAAAAGGTGGTAGGGGCTCCTCATTTCACATCCATCCATATTCCTATCCTCATGCTGCCAAAATCTCCCTTGAGTTTTTGGCCATTGTAGCAACCTTGGAGAAAGGACCCATTGGAGCTTGGAGCTGCTCATCCTTGGAGCTTCTTAACTATCTTCATCACTTGGAGGTATTGTTATTGCAAGCACTTGCTTGCCCCCATTTTCAATACAAATTTATTTTCTATATTTCTTGTTCTTGTTTTTTAATTCAAAAATGCACATGCTAGTTTAGTTTTAGTTTAGATTTAGTTTATTGTTTTTACTTAATATTGAGACTGCTGCTACTAGTTAGCAGGTTCCCATAGCACTAAGCTTGGTTGCAAAACCAAGCCAACAATGGGTTATTAGGCTAAGTTAGACAAGTCGTCCCCACTGGTTTATTGGGCAGGACGGGACAAGTATAAATAGAGATCGGGATATCTCTATTTGATCATCTCATTACTCACTCTTCCATCACTCAGAAAGTGGCGCACATGTGAGGAGGAGGATCAGCTTCTAGGAGAATACTATCTCTTGTACTTTGGTTGTACTTTAGTTGTATCATTGCTCTTTCTATCTCTGAGGAAGTTGTGGGGTTTTTCACCTTTATGGTTTTCCCCAGTGAAACTCTGTATGTCTATTGTCTCATGTGATTGCTTGGTGTGATTGATATGCATTTTTATACTTGATATGTTGTACATGTTATTCTCTCAGTAAAGATCCTAGAGTATATTGAATTAATGCTCAAAAATTAACATGGTATCAGAGCTAACCTGAGAAGAAGACATTGTGCAGTGGCAGAAACTAGGGTTTCTTGTTTATTGGGTTTCTCTCCACTGATTTTGGAAAAGCAGTAAGGTAGATTGACTCTACTCATCAAGGAGAATCTATATGTCCAATCAGAATTCAATTCTGAGCACTTTCAGTTTTGGCCCTAAAAATTAGGGTTTCTACAAAAATAGGAATTTCTGAAATCTGAAGACATAGCTAGAATCTCCTTGGAAAAATCAAATTTTAGAGCTTTGGATTGAGATTTTTGGTTGGGTAAAGCTCTAGGAAACTCAAACCCTAATTCAGGGTCCTCCTAAGTGAATTAGGGAATACTAAAAGGCATTTCTGAAGGGTGAAACTTTCCAAATCTCAAAATCTGAATATACCAGGATGATTAGCTCATCAAAGCACATCTTTCTATCATTTCAGAAGTTTGAATTTTTAGGGTTTCTCTGACAAACCCTAATCCGGGACCAGATCCAGTTTTCATCAAATCAAGTGGTAAGACCTATATCTTTTCTATTTACATTTAAAGTACTCTTTAAGATGTCTCATCACACCAAGCTTGAGGATAAGCTTGAAGGGGCTGATAACTTCTGAGCATGGAAGTATAGGATTGGGTTAATTCTGGAAGAAAATGAGTTGGACACTTATATAAGTGAAGAGGTCACTGTCCTAGAGGGAGAAGAGGCTAAGGCTCTTCACAAGAAGAACTTGGTCAAGGAAAAGAGAATCAATGTTGATTCTATCAAGGACCATCTCATCCCACATGTGTCATCTCTGAAGACACCCAAGGAGATGTTTGATTCCCTGACCAAGCTATTTGAATAAATCGGAAGATGACCCTGCAAAACCAATTGAAAGGGGTAAAAATTCAGAATGGAGAGACCATTCAATCTTATTTTTCTAAGGTCTCTCAAATCAAGGAACAGCTTGAAGCTATGGATGAAATCATGGACAATGGTGAAGTTGTCATGACCACACTAAATGGCCTACCTAGATCATGGGATTCCTTTATCTAAGGAATCTATGCAAGAAAGAAGTTGGTCTCCTTCAGTAGACTGTGGGAGGAATGTTCACAAGAAGAAGCAAGGCTTGTGGCCCGAGAAGAAAAGATGAGGAATGAATATCAAGATCTTGCAGCCCATACCAAAAGAAGCAAGCCCAAGAAGGAGCACTCTCATTACAAGAGATCCAATCACAACCATCAAAAGAATAAGAAGGATCTGAGATGCTTCACATGTAATGAGAGGGGACACTTTGTTGCGGATTGTCCCAAGAACAAAAGGGATAACAACAACAACAACTCCTTCAAGAAGAAGATATCATGCTCATGATGCTGAGGATGATGAACCTCCCAGGAAGAAGGCTAGAACAGAAAGTGATGACAAATCTAGTGAAGATGAATATGTTCTAATCTCAGCCCTCACAGGTACTATTTATCATGGTTGTAATGATTGGCTGATTGACAGTGGGGCTTCTAAACACATGACTGGGTTTAAAGAATATTTTGTAAATCTATCAGAACATGAATCACCCCATAAGGTGAAACTTGGGGATGATTATCAATATCCTATCAAAGGAAGTGAGGAAGCCTCCTACAACCTAGACTCTGGAAATTCTTTGAAGATGAAATATGTGTTATTTGTACCTGGGCTCAAGAATAACCTACTCTCCATCTCTACATTGGATGAAAAAGGCATGAGAGTTGCATTTTTAGATGGCCAAGTCCTAATGTGGCCAAAGGGTAAAACTATTGATGATGCAATGGTGATAGGAGAGAAAGAGGGAGGTTTGTATAAATTAAAGGGACAACCTAAACATGCCATGGTACATGAATCCATGGAGCCAAGTGAATTTTGGCATAGAAGGCTTGCACATGTGCACTATAGGGCACTACCAATTGCAAGTAAAGCAGTAGAGGGTCTTCCTGAAATCAAGACCAATCATGAAGGTGTTTGCAAAGGCTGTGCAAAAGGAAAGAACATAAAGAAGGTATTTCCAAGCAGTGAAAGCAAATCAAAAGGAATTTTGGAGATTATCCACTCTAATGTATGTGGACCAATGTCATCCAGTTCTCTGAGTGGGTATGTATACTATGTTTCTTTCATTGATTATTTCTCTAGAAATACTTGGGTTTATTTCTTGAAGAACAAAGATGAAGTGTTTGATAAGTTCAAGGAATTTAAAGCCTTGATGGAAAATCAAACTGATAAGAAGATCAAGACATTCAGATCCGACAATGGCGGAGAATTCACTTCAGGTGATTTCAAGAAGCTATGTAATGATTCAAGGACTAAGAGGGAGTTGACTGCTCCCTACAATCCACAACAAAATGGAGTTGCAGAAAGGAAGAATCGGAAAATCATGGAACCAGCATGGGCAATGCTGCATGACCAGGATTTGCCTATGCATCTATGGGAAGAAGCAGCTATAACAGTTGTATATGTGCAGAACATAACACCACACAAGATATTGGACAACAAGACACCAGAAGAGGTCTTCTTTGGAAAGAAACCTGAAGTCATCCATCTCAAAATATTTGGTTGTCCAGTATATACACATGTTCCAAAGGAAAAGAGGACAAATCTAGATCCTTCAGGAAAGAAGCGCATCTTTGTGGGGTACAGTGAAATCTCGAAGGCTTACAGAAAACACTTTCCAGGGTTCAAGAAGATTGATGTCAGCAGGGATGTAACATTTGATGAAAACTTAGCTTTCATCAAGTCAAGAAAGGCACCTGTTGAAGATCATGAAGAAGCAAAGGAAAACAGATTTCAAGACACCGCCATGAATGAAGCAATTCCAGAACCAAATCGTGAAGTTGAAGATCCACAAAGACCTATAGATCCACCCCGTGAGAATAACTCTCACAAGAGGAAACCTGCATGGGCTAGAGAGATCATTCAAGATGTAGAAAGATATGGAATTCCAGAAGAAGAACACAGAGTAAAGAAGAGAACTACATCACATACCAGCTATGTTGCTTTACTCTGTGATATTATGAACAAAGAACCTTCCAGTTATGAAGAGGCAGCGGAAAAGAAAGAATTGAAGGTTTCCATGGTCGAGGAATATCAGTCAATCATGAAGAATGATGTTTGGGATGTGGTCCCAAGACCTGAAGGGAAGTCTGTTGTGACTTCCAAATGGATCTACAAGATCAAGCATACTGCAGATGGCAACATAGAGAAATATAAAGCAAGATTTGTAGCTCGTGGCTTCTCCCAGAAAGAAGGGATTGACTATGAAGAGACTTTTGCTCCTGTGGCCAGATACACTTCCATTAGATCAGTACTTTCTCTGGCTGCAGTGATGAAATGGAAGATACACCATATTGATGTCAAGATAGCTTTCTTGAATGGTGTAGTCGAGGAGGAAGTGTATGTGGAGCAGCCACTTGGTTTTGAGACACATGACAGGGAGTCATATGTGTGTAGGTTGAAGAAATCCTTGTATGGCTTGAAGCAAGCTCTTAGGACTTGGTATGGTAGGATAGACAACTTTCTATCCAGTTTGGGCTTTACTAAGAGTAAAGCAGATTCCAACCTTTACTACAAGGTTGAGGAAGGCAATCCTGTGATACTACTTCTATATGTGGATGATCTGTTTGTTACAGGTGAGGATGGATTGATTGTCGATACCAAGAGGAAGCTTGCTGCCGAGTTCGAGATGAAGGACTTGGGGATGATGCACTACTTTCTTGGCATGGAGGTGTGGCAGAGTGCAAATGGAATCTTCATTGGACAAGGGAAGTATGCAGTAGAGATCTGTTGTGGCCACAACAGATCCCATGCTTAGCTGAAAGCACGGGAACCCCATTTTGAATAAACACAAAGGTATTTTGGTGAGTGTACTCTATAACTATGAGAATTTGGGTTTTCACTTGTTTAGATCTCTCACCCATACTTTTGTCCTGCGTGTTTCCCTCTTTCTGGATGATCTCTAACTGTCTGGTTTTTCAAAATCCTCAAATTTTGAGTATTTTACCCTTTTCTTCAATCAACCCGAAACCCGACAGTTAGGAGACCCGAAACCCGCAACCCGACACTTGCGGGTTGCGGGGTGTTTGTCTCGCAGTTTTGGAATTTGGACAACCCGCAACCCGACGGTTGCGGGTTGTAGGTTCATATTGTAATAATCTTGGGAAACTATCATCCAGAAACCCGAAAACCCGCAATTTCGGCTTTCGGCTTTCGGGCTCTGTCTTTTATTTATTTTGTTGTGCTGCTCGAAACCCGCATCCCGCAACTGTCGGATTACGGCTTTCGGGAAGTTGTTTTCGGTTTACGAGTGTGTCATTCCCGAAACCCGCAACCCGCAAGTGTCGGGTTGCGGCTTTCGGGAACACGTTTCTCATTTTTTGATTGTGATTATTCCTGAAACCCGCAATTGCGGCTTTCGGCTTTCGGGAATTCTTTTCCTCCTTTGCCATTTGCACGACCCCGCAACCCGCAATTGTCGAGTTGCGGCTTTCGGGATCCCTTAATAAATTTTGTGAATAAAAATTTTGCGCGACCCCGCATCCCGCTTCGATTAATCTTGGTCGTTCATTTTTTCTGATCGCATGGTTATCTTTAATCCGGTGAATTCAATAAATAGGGTTTTTCCTATTTTATTTTTGTCATTTTTACTGCTCGAAAATTATCCCGTCACACTGAAGATTTTACTATCGAATTCTTACCAGAGGACGTTTTAATTGATTTTCAGTTACTTCTGGATGGATTGTTGCCCTGGCTGCACTTGGTGTTTGATAAGTTCTGATTTGTTTGGGATACCTTTTCGTTATTTGTTTCTACTCCTCAAGGTTTTACGCCATTATGCCTGTTTCGGTCTGAAAGATTCTTCCAGTTATTCGGTTAAATCCAGTTTGACGTGCACACGAGAGTTGCTGGTTTGTGTACTCAAGATCCTGTTTCAGTCATTTCGCAGATAGTTTTCAAGCCATAATTTTCATTTTGGTCACGAATGTGAAGCCATGATTGTTGATGTGAGAATACTTGTAATAATAAGATTTTGGGACTAGTTTAAGACGTGCGAGTTTCGATTGGTTTTGTACTTCCACACAGGTTTTATCCAACTAAGGCATGTCCTTGCTCGTTTTCATCACAGTTTGGATAATTGCATTGAATCGGCCGTATAACTTCAATCATTGTTATTTGTCTTGCTCAATGTCTGTTATCTCATCTGTTGGCTTTAAATTAGCAACAAATATGAAACTTTTAGCTCGTCCTTCGTATTCTTTAAGAGGAAAAATTCTATGTGATAGTCTTGTAATTTTTCCTTCTAGATGTATCTAATACGAGCAATATGCAGACAGGAAACGGATTCCTAGATGCACGTTTTAAAGATGAAGAGCTCTTCCCTTACTATATCAAGAACCTATGTCACCACCTTTTGATGCAGGTGTTCCTGATTTAAGTAGTGATAGTAGTGAAGAAGATTTTGAAGCTCTTTTTGTATGCATGCAATTCCCCGAGGAGAAAAGAAAGAAAATTCTCGAGGAACTGGTTGACCTCGATGACTCTGTTCTACAAGATTATATAATAAACCAAGAACCTAATGTCCCACCGACTTCTTCTGAAATAGATCCTTTAATGGATTTTTCTATTTTTGAGAATATAGTCTCTGATCCATAAGTTCCCACGGCAGATTCTCTAGAAGCCGAATCGTCTGTTGCTGATGATGAGCAAGTTAGGGTGGAATTCTTGTTGTGTTGTGAGGATCTTTTTTATTAAAGAATGCATCTTTAATAAACTATTTTGAAAGGTGGTTGAAATCATGTGGACCGAGGAATGGAAAGATTTCTTGGATCGGTAGTTTTGATCCGATTTTGTAATCTTTGTTTTCTAGGGATCTCCATTTTTGGACTCTGTTGTAATTATTTAAAGAAGGATATCTCTCTTAGTTAGGGGTTGGTAATTTTGGAGTTGTAAGTCAGCAGAAGACTGGACTGGAGGTACTCTGTTAAGCAGATCTTTTTGTAATTTATGTACAACACCTCTTCATACAATAAATTTATCCTTTAATCTATCTTCTGTTATTCCTCAAATTTCTTTGATAATTTCTGATTTATGCTTAAAAATGTCATCTGTTATGTATCTAATCTTTTGCTAAACATTTGCTAATGTATGAATCTATTGTATTGATTTCTCTGTATGACTGGTTTATGTTTCAAAGTACTTCATTAAGTTTTTTCAATACAAGTACTTTCATGTTTTATTTCTGCAAATGATTTGGTGCATATAAATTTATATAATCATTGTTAATTTTTAAATTAGTGGAGTGATTACAGACTGGATCTTGAATGAGCCTAAATGCTTGAATGATCATCATTTAGTTTTCATTAACTGATAATAATTTAATTTAACAAGCAATACAACTAAAGACATTTCTATTGAAGTTGTTCAATTACTTATTTAATCATATCTCAAGACCAATCTGCACATAAACAAGCTTTCATTTTAGGATAGGACTAACTTAGATTAGTTTCCTCTTCTGAATAGGTTAGGTTAGCTTAGCATCACCATATCCACATTTTGGTTTTCCTAGACTGGAAAACTAATCTTATAGATCTTTTCACCAACTCTTAGAGTGCAAGCGGAGGCCTATTATCCGTGGGGGATCACTACACCAAACAGGTTGGGGATAGAATTTCCCTAAAGCAAGGTCTTTCGAAGCCTTTCAACTTGGGTTTTCTTCCTCTGTTGAGTGTCTTGGAACATTCCAACACCTTTTGCATCTAACCTGCACAACCGAGGCATCAACAAATGGCGCTAGAAGGAGGGCCAATAGTGCAACATGCCTAAACAAGTCACTAAGAAACCTCCTCCATCAAATACTTCAATGGTTCAAACTCGAAGCCAGTCGAGGGCTTCAACATCTAAACAACCAGCAGAGTCACAACCCACGGTTGTCCCTGCTACACCTGCTCAACAAATTGTTGTACCTGTTGTATCTACAGCACAACAAGAAAACAGAGGGAATATCTTTATTGTATCACCTACTAGAGGAACCTTCTCACTAGAGCAGATATTGAAAACATCAGTCAATAGGGTCACTAGGGAAGAACAAAGACGTGATGATCAACAAGGACATGGTCTTGTACCGATCAATTTAGAAAAAAAATTGCAGGCCAATACTCAAGAACCTCAGCAAGAAACAGTTTCACAAATCAGTGATCCAATCATCCAATAGACAACTGATCAAAATATTGAATATCAGCAAACAGTTAATCCACAACCTGAAAATCAAGAACTGGTTGGTCAATTAGGTTCCCCTGAATACAACATTAGTTAACTTTTTCAGGAAACACAAGATTAGCCAAAATTTGGAACTGGTGGACCACCACCATTTCCTCCTTCATCCTCATCCTCTTCCTCAAACAGTGAACATTCTTTAAGATCTTCTTCGAAAGAAGAAGAAGAAGAACCACCGATGGCTGCAGAAGGCCAAAACAGACCATGGCTCGACCAAGATGCAGTATGGGTACTTGGAGACCAACATAGATTACCCAAAAACCTTGAGAAGTGGTTACCCAAGTTTAACCCAGATGACAAATCAACTATGCTAGATCATGTTAAAACCTTCATGCAAGCTATTAGGCTTAGAAGTGTTATTCACAATGATGTGGTCTACATACTCTATCCTTATACTTTTGAAGGAAAGGAAGCTACATGGTATTTTTCCTTGCCACTAAGGTCTATTGTTTCTTGGGATGAGTTTGAGAAATTATTCATCCAAAAGTTTGGAGATGACAAAACACCACAGGATCTTGTTTTGGAATTATCCTCCATGAAAATCAAAGGTAAAGAAAGGGTTAAAGATTTCAACCAGAGGTTCTAATACTTAAAAAATAGAATTCCCATCAACCTTATTCCTGCTGAAGAATTGTTGATAGCCTACTATGAAAAAGGCCTACCTGCTTCAATTTCAATGTGGTTGAAATGAGCACAAAAGGGAACTTTGCTGGAAGTGTTTGCTGAAGCAATACAAATTGAGAAAGAATTTTTTTGTCTCAAGGACAATCCGGAAATCTCGGAAGAACAGCCTTCAACTTCCAGGAAAAGGAATGATAATGTTCCTAAACCCACTGCACAAAACAAGGATCCATTTAACATAACTGACATGAAAAAGCTCATCCAGAAAATGTCAAACGAGATGGTGGATTTGAAAAGAACTAACAATGAAAATCAAAACCAGAATAGAGGTTTTATGAGGCCACATTTTAGGAGACCTTATCAACCTCCACCGAATCCACCACCTCCTAATCCAACAGAAGGTCTCACGAATGAAGAAATTTATTCTATTTTTAGAGCCCTAGCAGCAGAATCTCAAAACACCCCTGAAGTTCCCAATGATCAAACTGCTCTAGACCCACAATTACCTGAGGAAGAAGAAGATGAGCATGAGGATCCACAAGAGTCAACACTGTAAGTTACTTTTCAGAGCTTCCTATGTGTGAAGAAGAAGGATAACCTGAGATTGTGTTTAATGTCCAACATCCTTATAACACAAGGTCTAAACCTCAACCCCCTCAGGAACCTTTATCTTCCACACCAGTTCCTAATAAAGGCAAGACTATCCCTCACAAGGATACAGTCATCCCTAAGATGGAGTACAATTTAGTTGAAGATCTTAAAAGAGTGAAGGCAAACATCTCTTTGTTTGAATTATTGAAAATCCCCTCGATGAGGGATACTTTACCCAAAAGCATGGTGGTCAAATAGCCAAGGGAATTGCAGAATAATAACCTTGACTCTTTCACTAAACCAGATGATCAAAATTCTGGTAGCAGAAGGACACCTCCTTTTCTGCTTACCTTTGAGATTTTCAACCGAAACGTACATAACTACATGATAGACTCTGGTGCCTCATCAAATGTGATGTCTCTTTCTGTCTGCAGAAAGTTGAATGCCACATGGGAACCTTGCCCTACTCAGATAGTACAACTCGACATATCGAAAGTCAGAGTAGTAGGAAGGCTCAGAAATGTCTTAATTACATTATCAGTTGATCCTCGAATCCATCAAACAATTGATATAGTTATTGTTGATATCCCAGAAGCATATGGTGTGTGGCTTAGTAGAGACTGGTCAGAAAAGCTAAAAGGTTATTTTGCTACTAATTGGTCCCATTTGTAGTTACCCTACAATGGTCAACCAAACAAGATTAAGATAAGTAGGGAGCCTTTCATGAAATAGACAATCACAAACTTGAATGACTCAAGTGAGCCTGTGGGTTATTTCAACACGCACATCAAACACTTTACCTTTGATACCTTTTTCGAAAATTTATCAGCTGATGTTTCACCACAGGAGAATGCACAGAACGAATCTCAAGTAACTCATCTCACTTCTGTGCCATTCTCAGGAGACATTGTACATAATTTTTTCAATGTAAATAAAAATTTTAGATTAGATCCCATTGCTTGGACATTGTTTTTTGACGGCTCTAAATCTAAGGATGGAACTGGTGCAGGATGTGCTCTCATAGATCCAAAAGGGACAAAAACTATGATTGCATGCAGATTAGAGTTTGATTGTACTAACAATGTGGCTGAGTATGAGGCCCTGATACAGGGACTGAAAAAGGCTATTGAATTGAAAGTACAGGTCATCCATTGCTTTGGAGATTCAGAAATTATTGTGAAATAGGTGAGGAATAAGATACACTGCTTGTCCCCCCGCCTGTTGAATTATCAGAAATTGGTAAGAGATCTTACCAGCTCCTTTATTGCATTCAATATTAATTCAGTCCCTAGGTCTCAAAACTTTGATGCTGACTTGTTGGAAAATACAGCTTCCAAATTGATTCCACTAGAGGGCCTATCTCCTCAAACATTCTCAATAGAACTGATGTATATGCCTTCCATACCAGATAATGTGACAAACTGGAAGGTATTCGATGATGATCAGCAGATTCTTGATTTTCTGACAAACCAGGACACATTCCAGGATATGGCTATAGACGAGGATGAACATGAAAAGTCTCTCTCCAATTCCTCGAATGTCATCCCAAATTCTGCGATCAATTTGGAGAATTTCTATGATTTGCAAGACAAATTCAGACACAAAACCAATTGTAAAACATAGAGCTCTTCACTTAATTACGAGCAAGTCAATTTAGGCACCGAGCAAGAACGTCGTTTTATCAATATAGGAATTGATTGCACCCTAGAAGAAAGGCAAGCTATCATTAAACTATGTAAATCATATAAAGATGTCTTCGCCTGGACCTATGACAAATTGAAAACGTTTGACACTAGCGTCATCTACCATAATATACCTATGAAGCCGGAAGTTAAACCATATCAACAGAAACTGCGGAAGATGCATCCCAGTTTAGAGCCTTCTGTGAAAAAAGAACTGGAAAAGCTACTCACAGCCCGAATTATTTTTCCGGTAAGGCATACACAGTGGATAGCCAATTTGGTGCCTATACGCAAGAAAAGTGGTGAAATCAGATTGTGTGTCGATTTCAGGAATTTGAATCGGGCCTCAGAAAAAGATAACTACCCTGTTCCACCCATGGAATAGATTCTCCAAAAGGTAGCAGGGTCAGAAATGTTTTCTCTCCTAGATGGCTTTTCAGGGTACAACCAGGTTATGGTTGCCCCAGATGACCAATTAAAGACAACTTTCAGAACCCCCTAGGGCACCTTCGCCTACAGGCGAATGCCTTTTGGTTTAATTAATGCAGGAGCCACTTTTCAGAGAGCCATGGATATAGCTTTCTGAGTTTTAATGCATAATTCTGTCGTGGTTTATTTAGATTATATTACCATATTTTCAAAAAAACGACATGAACACATATTTGCTCTGAAGCAGGTTTTAGAACGTTGCAAGAAATTTGGCATTTCCTTGAACCCCAAGAAATCCATTTTTGCAGTTACAGAAGGGAAGTTGTTGGGATTCATCATATCAAAAGAAGGTATGATCATCGACCCCGAACGCACAGACGCGATTTCAAATATTGGCTTACCGGGTTCGCGTAAAGCAATGCAGTCCTTCTTGGGTAAGATCAACTTTGTACTCAGGTTTGTACCTAATTTTGCTCAGATAGTTAAGCCTTTACAGCATTTAGTTAAGAAATATGTACAGTTCACCTAGTCACAAGAACAAAAAGATGCATTCATGGAAATTCGTAAGGCTATTGTTGAAGCTCCTGCTCTCATGTCCCCGGATTTTGATAAAGATTTTATTCTCTACACTTTCGCCATTGATTTCTACTATGCAACTGTTTTGACACAGAAACAGGATAGCGATACAGAGATCCCAATCTCTTTCATGAGTTCAACCTTCAAGGGTACAGAGCTCAATTATTCACAAATTGACAAACAAGCCTACGTAGTTTATAAGTCTATTAAACATTACAAGCCTTATTTGTTAAAATATCGAACAAAGGTCATTGTCCCGTATTCTGCTATTAGAAATGTGTTGATCCAAAAGGAGTTGGGCAAAAAAAGGGCCCACTGGATGACTGCTCTGCAAGAGTATGATTTGGAAATAAGACCATGTAGTGTCCCCTCCTACCATATCAGTGTGATAGGGAGGACGTGGTGCTCAATCCGGGCAATTAGCCCCAAAAAGTTTGAATTAAATCATTGATGCAAAGAACTGTATCTGTGCATGCTATGGAAAAACGATGGTAATCAAATAAATGATGTTGATCTCTAACACACATTCAAGATTCTGTGACAGCCATGAAATAAATATCTGTGCAGAATTATACAAGATCATATGGAAATGCATAATCATTTTAATACACAGCGGAAGCAAATTTATTAACAGATCCATGATACACTCAAAATATTCATCAAATGGTAATTTCAAATTTAACACAGGAGAATACTTATCTTATGCAAGAGTAGTCCCACGCAACTGGCTATGCAACTGCAACGTTCCACCCAACCGTAGGCCAGTGTGCTCCTCAATCTCTCAGCACCACTGCCACCCCCGAGCTGAGCATGATCTCTACAAGGAACCAGGGAACAGCAGACTCACACATAGCCAAGCATACACCAAGATGAGCTAAGCCAATCTACAATTGGGTTTATCAGGCTGCTAGGAGATGGAAAGGAAGAATTGCTAAGCTAGTGAGCTCAACTACAGAGCTATGGGTACCTCTCCCAGATCTATTTAGCTTGGCACTCACAATGCCTACACACCCAACACCAGGAAGTATTCTCTTCACTGCCACACAGTCCCTCAAGCCATACCTTCCTTTCTAGTGCTCTCAGGGTGTGCATAGAAAAGTAGCCAGCCCTCTTAATCTTCTTGAGAGGATACTCCCTACACTAGGTTTATCAAGCCAATTCTTTCCACTACCATTCCAGTTTCTTTCTCATGGGTTCCAAACAAAACAGGGATGCACCTAACAGCAACCTACACTTGTTGAGCATGAGAAAACGTTTCCAACAGTGGGATGCATGAGATGGAGTTTCCTGGACTTCAAAAAAACGTGGGTAGACTCAAAACATATTGGCACTTTGGAAATTCGACTGGGGAGGCAAAACCCATTCCAGAAAAACGCCCCAGGGCAAAAACGCCCTCTCCCTCAGTCCCAATTCGCGTCCCTCCTTCCCCAGCTGTTGCACAATCCAAAAACGAGTTCCTGAGCATGGAAAAACGCAGGGTTATGGTGAAAAACGTGAGAATAACTTCCTGTGAGCTCAATCTGCGTGAGAGGAAGAACGTAATCCATGAGGAATGGCCTTGGGTAGCATTTCGTGGGGGTTTTCTTGCCCAGCAAGCCAAAAATACGATTTTCAGGTTGGTAGCTTGCCCATGCACGAAAATCTGACTGCCATACCTCTCCCATCCCAATACATTAACTGCCTTAACCAATTTCTTGGAAGAATTAAATGATTGGGTGCATGAGACAAAATGGGTAGTTGGTGGTTTTATGGGTTTCCCCATTGACACATGGATTAACACCATTGGCTCAAGGGTTTGAATAATTTCCCTCCCTTTTCCTTGTAGAGTCATGCCCCATCTCTTTTGTTGCATTGCATAGCCGGTTGTGGGTTTTTCATTGAAAATTCATAATTACATGATGTCTTATATACATTGTGCCCATCTCGCACAAGAACCGTAGGCATCTATTTTTAATTGCCGATACATGAAACGCTAAATCAACGGTGGGGCCTTGGCCTTGAGCTCCTCACCATGATTAATTACAATATTTACATCATTTACGATTTAATACAAAGGGGGTCAAAATGGGGACATTACAGACCAGCCAAAATTGTCAAAGGACAAGGCCTTTGCCTTCTTACTGCTCAATCTAACGATCCCCGGCAGCAGCAAATTGAATGGGAACGGGAAGAAGATATTCCTACAGGTTCTATCAATGCTATTGATACCCCGACATCAGACTGGTATGATCATATCAAATTTTTCTTGAATAATGGGTTTGCCCCTGAAACCTTGGACTTTAAGAAACGAAGAGCCTTGAGATTAAAGGCTACCCCTTATTAGTTTATTAATGAAGTTCTGTTTAGGAAAAACTATGAATGGGTTTTTCTTAGGTGTTTAGAAAAACATGAAACTGATGACATCTTATTCCAATTTCATGCAAGACCAGCTGGAGGTCATTTTTCAGGCGAGACAACATCTCTTAATATTCTCAGAGATGGGTATTATTGGCCTACGTTGTTTAAAGATACTTATGCATATGTAAGGAGGTGTGAACCATGCCAGAAATGCACTGGGAAGTTCAAGAAACCTTCTTTCCCTTTGCAACCAGTCACTGTTCAGTTTCCATTTCAGCAATGGGGGATGGATTTTGTTGGGCCCATAAATCCTACCTCATTCCTCCAACACAAATACATTCTCACAGCAACTAACTACTTCACCAGATGGGTGGAGGCAATCCCACTTAAGCAATGTAATGCCAGCCAAGTCATTTCTTTCCTAGACAGTCAGATACTCTCACAATTTGGTACTCGAGAATTCCTAGTTTTTGATAATGCATTCTATTTTTCTTCGATTGACATAACTGAATATGCTTTTGAAAAGGGGATGAAACTCAAATTTTATGCCAATTACTACCCACAAGGTAATGGGTTGGCTGAGTCTTCGAACAAAAATTTGATCAACATTCTGAAGAAGACTATGGCCTCTCACCATAGATATTGGCATACACAGCTCAATAATGCTCTTTGGGAAGATCGGATTACTCCAAAGGCAGCAATTGGAAATTCTCCTTACTGTCTAGTGTATGGAAAAGAGGCCATTCTTCCTACTAATCTTACCATCCCTTCACTATAGCTAGCCCAGTCCGTCCAAGAAGATGATTCTTCTCCCCTCTAGCAAAGAGTTGACACTCTACTTAAACTGAAGGAAGATAGAAAAGTGGCTAGAAACAAGTTATATCATCATCAGCAAATGGTGAAAAGGTGGTTTGATGAAAAATATTCATCTGACAAGGAATTTTCTGTTGGAGACTTGGTTTTAAGGTGGGACAAACAACACAAAGATAAGAACCAGTATACCAAGTTTCAACCCCTCTGGCTGGGACCTTTCATTATTACAGAAAAGATGGGTCATGGTATTGTTCGATTACAGACATTGGAAGGAGTTGTGGACACTTATCCAGTGAATGTTTCACTCCTCAAAAAGTATTTTGTTTGATCAGGTTTATGTAATTGTACATAGGTTTGTTCTGCTATTTCTTTTCTTGATTGGATTGTCTGCTTTGTTTTCGTTTGTTTGTTTTAAACTCCACACATTTGGTGATACTCATTGATCAGTTTCTCTCTTGGTGATGATTTCAGCTTGGGTTTTATAACTATCTGCTAGCCATAATTTTGTCCTGTATCGGAGGTTTTTCAACAAAGGGCATACAACTAATGATTGCAGAACCCTGAATTGGTATCTCTCCACAATTGTCATTATCTTACACATGTATTATTTGTTTAATTGGAGTCTAGAAAATAGTTGAGTCTCCGTTGTGTCATGTTTCATGGTTCAAGCCGCATATCATAATAACCTGCCTAGCTTGTTCTGCTCTGGATCCTTTTACTATCACCTTGATAATAACTCTTTAAATAAATATAAATTACAAGGTGGGGGGTCTTGTTTCAAGCCAGACCATTAGGTTCATAAGTACTTTTTGGAATGACATCTTCACATCAAGCCACCACACTCGGAATATGACTTTCAGTTTTACTCGGAGTTGGAAGATCCTATCACAGGTCGGTCCATTCATGATCAGCAAAGCATTGGTGAGTAACACTACTAATATATGGTCACCAAGCCATGGTAGTGCCTTGTAATTTTCAACCTAATAAAATTTGGTTTGCTCCTTTTTAAATATGCTCGTGCATATAGGGACAAAGGGGTCTTATTGCAAGCCATCCATGCCATGATCATGGGTTTAATTTGGACTGAAGCTATCACAATATGGTCACCAAGCCATGGTAGTTGCTTTCAGTATTGCAACTGGAAGACAAGGAGTCTCTTTATCGAGCTGGCTTGATCAGTTTCTAAATTATGCTTGTGAATGGCACTGCTTATATCTGATCACCAAGTCAGGGCAGTGGTCTTATATACATAGTCTCTTCTTTTAATCTAAAAAAAAAAGAGAGAACCTCATGAATTGTCGCATGTAAATAAAATCTCAACAAATCAAGGTGATGTGTAATTAGGATATCCAGGAGAATTTTCAAGTATATGCCTAGGTTCAACACAAGCTGCTTTTCCATGATTACATGAAGGTGAAGGATCTCAGTTGTTTCTTCAACCCCCTTATCAGATTTGCATTTTTCTCAACATGATCACATATGGGGATTTATTAGTTTCATGTTCCATGCTCGTTAATTGTCTCTCTTGTGATCAATTCTTGGAAAATTCAGGTTAAAAAAAAAGTGATGTGGCTAAGATGTTTCATTTAAGCTAAATTTCATTGCAGAGATAACTAGTTCTTCCCAGCCAGTCGCCATTTGTTGTGGCCACAACAGATCCCATGCTTAGCTGAAAGCAAGGGAACCCCATTTTGAATAAACACAAAGGTATTTTGGTGAGTGTACTCTGTAACTATGAGAATTTGGGTTTTCACTTGTTTATATCTCTCACCCATACTTTTGTCATGCATGTTTCTCTCTTTCTGGATGATCTTTAACTGTCTGGTTTGTCAAAATCCTCATATTTTGAGTATTTAACCCTTTTCTTCAATCAACCCGAAACCTGACAGTTAGGAGACCCGAAACCCGCAACCCGACACTTGCAGGTTGCGGGGTGTTTGTTTTGCAGTTTTGGAATTTGGCCAACCCGAAACTTGCAACTCGACGGTTACGAGTTGCGGGTTCGTCTTGTAATAATCTTGGGAAACTATCATCCCAAAACCCGAAAACCCGCAATTGCGGCTTTCAGCTTTCGGGCTCTGTCTTTTATTTATTTTGTTATGCTGCCCGAAACCCGCAACTGTCGGATTGTGGCTTTCGGGAAGTTTTTTTCGGTTTACGAGTGTTTCATTCCCAAAACTCGCAACCCACAAGTGTCGGGTTGCATCTTTCGGGAACACGTTTCTCATTTTTCGATTGTGATTATTCCCAAAACCCGCAATTGCGGCTTTCATCTTTCAGGAATTCTTTTCCTCCTTTACCATTTGCGCGACCCCGCAACCCACAATTGTCGAGTTGCGGATTTCGGGATTTCGGGATCCGTTAATAAATTTTGTGAATAAAACTTTCAGGCGACCCCGCATCCCGCTTCGGTTAATCTTGGTCGTTCATTTGTTCTGATCGCGCGGTTATCTTTAATCCGGTGAATTCAATAAATAGGGTTTTTCCTGTTTTATTTTTGTCATTTTTACTGCTCGAAAATGATCCCGTCGCACTGAGGATTTTACTATCGAATTCTTACCAGAGTACGTTTTAACTGATTTTCAGTTACTTCTGGCTGGATTGTTTCCCTGTCTACACTTGGTGTTTGATAAGTTCCAATTTTTTTGGGATACCTTTTCGTTATTTGCTTCTACCCCTCAAGGTTTTACGCCACTATGCATGTTTTGGTCTGAAATATTCTTCTAGTTAGTCGGTTAAATCTGGTCACCCAAATCCAGTTTGACGTGCACATGAGATTTGTTGGTCTATGTACTCAAGATCCTGTTTCAGTCATTTCGCATACAGTTTTCAAGCCATAATTTTCATTTTGGTCACGAATGTGAAGCCATTATTGTTGATGTGACAATACTCGTAATAATAAGCTTTTGGGACCAGTTTAAGACGTGCGAGTTTTGATTGGTTTTGTACTTCCACACAGGTTTTATCCAACTAACGCATGTCCTCGCTCGTTTTCATCACGGTTTGGATAATTGTAGTGAATCGGCCGTATAACTTCAATCATTGTTATTTGTCTTGCTCAATGTCTTTTATCTTATCTGTTGGCTTTAAATTAGCAACAAATATGAAACTTTTAGCTCGTCCTTCGTATTCTTTAAGAGGAAAAATTATGTGTGATAATCTTGTAATTTTTCCTTCTAGACGTATCTAATACGAGCAATATGAAGACAAGCAACGGATTCCCAGATGCAAGTTTTAAATATGAAGAGCTCTTTCCCTTACTATATCAAGAACCTATGTCACCACCTTTTGATGCAGGTGTTCCTGATTTAAGCAGTTATAGCGGTGAAGAAGATTTTGAAGCTCTTTTTGTATGCATGCAATTCCCCGAGGAGAAAAGAAAGAAAATTCCCGAGGAACTGGATGACCTCGACGACTCTGTTCTACGAGATTATATAATCAACCAAGAACCTGATGTCCCGACGACTTCTTCTGAAATAGATCCTTTAATGGATTTTTCTGTTTTTAAGAATATAGTCTCTGATCCATAAGTTCCCGCGATAGATTCTCTGCAAGCCGAATCGTCTGTTGCTGATGATGAGCAAGTTGGGGTGGAATTCTTGTTGTGTTGTGAGGATCTTTTTTATTAAAGAATGCATCTTTAATAAACTATTTTGAGAGGTGGTTGAAATCATGTGGACTGAGGAATGGCAAGATTTCTTGTATCGGTAGTTTTGATCCGATTTTGTAATCTATGTTTTCTAGGGATCACCATTTTTGGACTCTGTTGTAATTATTTAAAGAAGGATATCTCTCTTAGTTAGGGGTTGGTAATTTTGGAGTTGTAAGTCAGCAGAAGACTGGACTAGAGGTACTCTGTTAAGCAGAGCTTTTTGTAATTTTTGTACAAGACCTCTTCATACAGTAAAGTTATCCTTTAATCTATCTTCTGTTATTCCTAAAATTTCTTTGAGAATTTATGATTTATGCTTAAAATTGTCATTTGTTATGTCTCTGATATCTTGCTAAACATTTGATAATGTATGAATCTGTTGTATTGATTTCTTTGTATGACTAGTTTATGTTTCAAAGTACTTCATTGAGTTTTTTCAATACAAGTACTTTCATGTTTTATTTCTGCAAATTATTCGATGCATATAAATTTATATAATCATTGTTAATTTTTAAATTAGCGGAGTGATTACAAACTGGATCTTGAATGAGCCTAAATGCTTGAATGATCGTCATTTAATTTTCATTAACTGATAATAATTTAAGTTAACAAGCAATACAACTAAAGACATTTCTGTTGAAGTTGTTCAATTACTTGTTTAATCATATCTCAAGACCAATCTGCACATAAACAAGCTTTCATTTTAGAATAGTACTAACTTAGATTAGTTTCCTCTTCTAAAATAGGTTTTCTTAGCTTAGGATCACCATATCCATATTTTGGTTTTCCTAGAATAGAAAAATGATCTTATAGATCTTTTCACCAACTCTTAGAGTGCCACCGGAGGCCTAATATCCATGGTGGATCACTACACCAAACAGGTTGGGGATAGAATTTCCCTTGCACAGGGTCTTTCGAAGCCTTTCAACTTGGGTTTTATTCCTCTGTTAAGTGTCTTGGAACATTATAGCACCTTTTGCATCTAACCTGCACAACCGAGGCATCAACAAGATCCTGAAGAGGTTCAGGATGATGGACTGCAAGGCCACGGCCACACCTATGGCATCGAACTTGAACCTTCTGTGTGATGCTTCATCTGATCCGGTTGATGTCAGTATGTATCGTCAGATTATTGGGTCCTTGATGTACCTGACGAACACTAAACCAGATATTTGCTTTGTAGTGAACACATTGAGCCAGTTCCTGACAGATCCCAGAGGTGTTCACCTGAATGCTGTAAAGCATATTCTAAGGTACCTGAAGGGTACAATTGACTATGGGCTCAAGTATGATGTGAATCAAAAGTTTAACCTGCAGGGTTATGTTGATTCGGACTAGGCAGGCAGTGTCGCAGATAGGAAGAGCACATCTGGGCGCTGCTTCAGTATGGGATCAGGTGTGATCTCTTGGTTTAGCAGGAAGCAATCCTGCGTAGCACTGAGTACAGCCGAGGTAGAGTATGTTGCAGCATGTTCGGCTAGTTGTTAGGCAGTATGGCTCCGGAAGCTACTGTCCGAGTTATTTTATCTCCCGCTGGAAGCTACTGGTATCTTTTGTGAAAACCAAAGTTGTGTGAAGCTGTCTGAGAACCCGGTGTTCCACAACATGTCGAAGCACATTAAGATCAAATATCACTATATCAGGGATATGGTGCAAAGAGGAGCAGTGAAGCTCCTGTATGTTGCGACGAATGAGCAGATTGCAGATGTGTTGACGAAACCACTAGCCAGAGTGAAGTTTGAGTACTTCAGAGAGAGGCTTAGTGTTCTTCAGATTAATGACACTTCGAAGAGGAAGTAATGGACACATTTGCAGGAGCCATTCCAAGCATGGTGAGAGGAGGATCCTTCCCATGGCTTTGGATGTAAGCGCTAGATGTTGAGCATCAGTATGATGCTCCATTTACTGCTCTGTATATGCATCATGTTGGATGCTTGATATATTTGTATATGCATCATGTTGGATGCTTGATATGATCAGGTGGATCATGTGTTTATGTATCAGGTGGATACATTGTATGATTAGGTAGATCATGTATATATCAGGTAGATACATTATATGATCAGGTGGATCATGTAGTTGTATGTATATCAGGTGGATACATTGTATGATCAGGTAGATCATGTATGATGATATGTATCAGGTAGATACTTTGTATGCATCAGGTGGATGCAATGTATGACCATGATGATCATGGATGACGAGCTTCAGGATGTTGCTCCAGATGACATGCATCAGGACGATACAGTGATGATGATCAGGATGATCATGTGTACACCAGGATGATGTATGGTGAGTATCAGTTTGATACTCTGTGGTCGTCGAACAGGTTGTGCAGATAAGCATATAATCTAGCCCTGGGAGGTTTGCAGATAGTCTTTCGAGGTTTTCCTATGGCATGTAATGTGGCCCTAGCATATCTGGAAAATGCTCTTTCAAGGTTTTGCTTTGGGAGGACATATAATCTGGCCCTGGGATATTTGCAGATAGTCTTTCGAGGTCTTTCCCATGGCATGTAATCTGGCCCTGGGATATCTAGCAGATTGTCTTTCGAGATTTTGTCCTATGGCATATAATCTGGCCCTGGGAGATCCAACAGGTTGAGCTGTGTGCTCGTAATGAATCCTGGGATGCTCTTTCGAGGTTTTTCCATGGTCACATGTAATACGCTCTGGAGATCCGGACAGGTTGTGCTAGTCACGTAAAAGGCCTCAGATGCTCTTTAGAGTTCTTGCTAATCAAGACACTCTTTTAAGGTTTTGTGACAGTCACATATAATACAGCCCTGGGATATCCAACAGGTAGAGCCATGTGCTCTTAACATCCTGGATGCTCTTTCGAGGTTTTGTGACGCACGTAATACGTCCTAAGGATTCCACAGTATGGCCAGTGATGATGAAGACCTACAGGTGGTGGGCCTACATCCATCATGAAAAAGGACTGGCTCTGTAGAACTTCCTATGATGAGTAGATCGGAGATTGATTGAGATAGCAGCAGCAGTGACGATGATGATGATTCAATGATGATGATCCAGTAATGATGATCCAGAGAAGAAGACTTGTGCTAGCAAATCTGTGTCGAGAAATACCTTCCTAGTTAAGAGGGAGTGTTGATGTATATGTAACGTTGGAATGTATTTCATCTATGTATTTTATTGTACTCCTATAGAGATGTATTATTCCTCTATACAGAAGTGTCGTCATTTGTATTGACAAGTGTCGCAAGTGTTGTAACTTGTTGATGGGTTATTAGACCACCTAGTAAGGGGTCGGCCCAGATTAATGTAACCATGGGTTATTAGGCTAAGTTAGACAAGTCGGCCCCAATGGTTTATTGGGCAGGATAGGACAAGTATAAATAGAGATCGGGAGATCTCTATTTGATCATCTCATTACTCACTCTTCCATCACTCGAAAAGTGGAGCACATGTGAGGAGGAGGATTAGCTGCTAGGAGAAGACTATCTCTTGTACTTTGGTTGTACTTTGGTTGTATCATTGATCTTTCTATCTCTAAGGAAGTTGCGGGATTTTTCACCTTTATGGTTTTCCCCAGTGAAACTCTGTGTGTCTATTGTCTCATGTGATTGCTTGGTGTGATTGATATGCATTGTTATACTTGATATGTTGTACATGTTATTCTCTCAGTAAAGATCCTAGAGTATATTGAATTAATGCTCAAAAATTAACATTGCATAGGTGTGTACTAGAGAATGAGAGACCTATCATACTTGTTGAAGCACATTCAGGAGTATCTAGAGGACAATATGCAGGGAAATCCATTGCGCAGAATATTTTGAGAGCGGGACTGTGGTGGCCTACTATACATAAATATTCAAATGAGCATGGCAGGAGTTGAGATGTATGCCAAATAACAGGGAAGCCATATCGTAGAGATGAGATGCCATTGATACCACAGTTCAATTTACAAGAATTTGATAAATGGGCTATTGATTTCGTGGGACCTATTACCCCACCAGGGAAGAGAAATGGCTCAAGATACATCATTACAGCTACTGATTATCTAACTAGATGGACAGAAGCAAAACCATTGAAGCGCTGTAGCATAGCTACAGTAGCGCAGTTCATCTTTGAGAACATCTTGATAAGGTTTGGATGTCCAAAGATTCTGATGTGTGATCAAGGAACTCACTTCCTGAACAGAAGCATTGAAGCCCTGACAGAAAATTTTCAGATATATCATCAAAAGAGTACACTATATCATCCACAAGCTAATGGAACTGTGGAGGCCTTCAATAAATTATTGGAGAATGCACTGACCAAGGTATGTAACACAAACAGGTATGATTGGGATCTCAGAATACCAACAGTATTATGGGCATATAGAACAACTTGTAAAAATTTGACAGGTCATACACCTTCCAGGTTAGCATATGGACAAGAAGTTATCATGCCCATGGAATACATAGTACCAAGCTTAATAATTCCAGCATTCACAGACATGGTTGATTCCGAAACGATGGATGAAATACTATTACATATGATTGAATTGGAGGAAGACCGCTTCATTGCAAGCTTTCACCAACAAGTGTAGAAAGATAGAGAAAAGGTATGGCATGATAGACACATCAAACACAAGTTCTTCCAGGTAGGATACCTTGTTCTCCTCTATGATAGAAAATTTTTGAAATTTCCTGTAAAATTTAGAATGCATTGGTTAGGGCCATACACGGTTAAACATGTTACTAATGGTGGCATAGTACAGTTATCCACATTACTGGGAAAAGACTAACAAGGACTTGTCAATGGGAGTAGTGTGGCTAGATACTATGTTTTTTATTTTTACCGTGAGTAAATTCTGAGCTTTTACCAGTCTAGAACAGAACATTCCGACAGTACATGTCTCAGCAAGAAGAACTACAAGAGGTATTAAAGAAATTCCAATAGTCCGGTCTAGAAGCAGTTATGAAAACACCTGTGAAGAAAGCAACCCAAGAGAAGGGTGGGTCTTCTAGGGCCTCACCTCGGCAAGAACCAGAATCCAAGTAGAAGGATAATAATAAATCCAAGAAACAACAGAAGCCGCAGGATACAGAAACAACACGTGAGCACCCGGAAAAGCGACCTCACGAGAGGTCGATTCTGTTGATACTTCAGTACATTCTAGCGCGAAAATATGATGCACTGATGGTAGTATTGAAGAGGAACCCACAGTATGTCATCCCTATGCCACTAATTTCAAGCCATGTTCGAGAAAAGGACAACTTGATGGGAAAGATACCGTATGTTAAGTTCGCAGATTAAAATCTATTGTATGCGAACAAGTATCTGCAATTCCAACCAGACCAATATATGTGCAGAAAGTTCAATGAAGCCACTAAGCAGAAGACCATACAAGCACAGGATTGGATTGCACTGTTACAGTCTTCAAGATTGTTGAACCTCTTGATAATTCCACACTTGAGCGAAGTCCAGAGCTAACAGTCGTCGTGCGTGTGTGTTGCTGTCATGCACACACCGGGGATACTTGTGGCTAGACCGCAAGATAGATATAAATATTTATTTGATCTACAGGATCATGCATCTAAGCAAACGAGGTACCGACCCTGCAACGGAATTTGTGGGTAAGAATAAAGATAAAGACCTTGCCAAGCAGATGAAGAGAGAATTCATATTAGTTAAAGGAACTCGAGGCTATCAGGAAAAACAGACTCAAGATGTCGCCATGAGGTTCATAGTATAGTTGCTCGCAGGGAGGGTACTCAGAAAATGCAGACTGACAGAAGTTCCGGCTGCTGCGATCTTCCTAGATGCTAAGACTAAGGAGGGACTACTGTTCAATTGGGCAGGCTACATGTTAAATGAATTTATGGATGATGTAGCGGATGAACAGGACAATGGCTATCATTTTCACTACAGTTGGTTGATAGTCCTTATTGCATTTGTGGGCTGGACAGAGCCAAAGTAATAGAATGGACCAGCGTTCCCTGGAGACTGTCGCGGACCTCGGTACACAAATATGTGGAGTAACACAAGGCCGAAAACAAAAAGGTTGAACAATGTGCAACTATACACATTCTACTAGCAATTATGCGAGGTGATTGTGCGCACTTCGCATATCCCGAAAAATGTGACAACGGTGTACATCCGGAAGATGAGATTCAGGGATTATCTCCGTTCAATCTTTATACATCCCAGAGAGCCAACAAAGTAGGAATGGTATGAGGGTCAATATCAGATGGATGCGCACAAGATTGACCTCATTATTGAGGATTAGCTGTCGAAATGGAAAGTTGATGCGTCAGAGGAACTGCTTACGACATCTGATGATAGTGACAATGACATTGACAAGCAAGAAAAATATAGTGTTGGAGGAGGCGATGATCAGCAGGAAGAAGAGAAAGAACAAGAACAGTAGCAGATCGGCGATCCGCCAGTAGAAGAAAAGAGAATAACCCCGCCACATATGTTCCAGAGGAGTCAAAAAGAAAGAAAGAAAAATCAAGACTCTGCTTGATGCGAAGTTGGAAGATGATGACTATGATTGCATCACATCCAAATTCCATGCCCATATCAAATAAAAAATCGCAGAAAAGAAAAAAAAAAAGAAAAAAAGAAAGATCAACTTCAAACAAGCATGGCAGAAAGCATCATCGAGCTGAAGAATATGATGGAAAGAGTAGATCAATTGCAAAGGGATATAATAAAAAGCTCATACTCTGAGGATAGATCAGAGGAAACAAGCCGGGTAAAAAGGAAATCACCCACACTAACGATGCAACCTCGGCTGGTGTGCATCGAGCCAACAAATGTTATATTCCCATCAGACGAAGTCACTGAAGGTGCGAAGCAGCTCACGCACTTAGACATTAATGTGGGAATCTTACCTATAGAAGGACTGCATGATCTACACTTGCACATGTTGAGATATTGTAACTTCAAAGAATATTATATTTGTACTTTATTATTCCGGAGATGTTTCATTCCTCCGTGGAGATCTTATTGTATATCCGGAGATGTTTATTCCTCCGTCGGAATGTGGTAACTTAGGTTATTAGACTTCCCTAGTGGGGGTCGGCCCTGTATGTGTTATGTGGGTCAAAGGGTTGTTAGACCACCCTAGTGGGGTCGGCCCAGTCATTTATAGTGGGGTGTTTAACCCAGTGGTAAAGTTGGGGCCGACCTAGTTAATATAAAATACAAGTTGAAGATGTGTATAAATAAAGGAGGTGTGTTCCTCATTATACACACTTCACTCACTCAGAATGTAGCGCACTTGTGGAGGAGAGGTCTGCTATGGTGGAGGAGGATATCATGTCTTTGGTTTGCATCTTTGTATATTGTTGGTCATCTATATTGAGGAAGCTTTGTTGGGTTTTCTATCCCATGAGGGTTTCCCAGGATAAAACTGTGTCTCTTGTGTTTATGTTGTGCTTGTTGTTTCTTCAGTGATCCCGTATATGTTATTATTGTGAAATGGAATGTAATGCTACTATTTTGTGTCTTAGCATATTGAATCTTAACATGGTATCAGAGCTATCCTGAAGGAAGGCAATGTATGGAACTTACGACACTTGCTTCACTTGCGACAATTTGAAGGTTTGGGTTTTACATATAAAAAACCAGTCATCGTGGAACTTTCGCTATAAAACCATTTCTGCAAAGGTTCAGGATCTAAAAAGTTTACAAGTCGTAGAAAACATCCCCAGGTACCTTGTGTCCGAAGGAAACCCTCTGATTCGTTGTATTTTGTGAGTTATGATCAATACAAGTTGGGGTTTCTGCCTCTTCCAGATATCAGTCAAAATCAGGTGACCTAGGAAAAAAGGTCATAACTTGGGATAGGAAGATCCAAATGAAATTTCGTAAAAAGTGACAGGTAGTACACAGAATTTACTATCTTAGGAAACTTTTTCAGAGGCCGAAGTTGAACCAATGACACGTGGCACGCCATAAACGTTCACTCTCCTGTTTTATACCATAAACAGGTCACGTTGTGACACTTGGCATACCTCTCTCTCAGAAAATCCAATTGAGGTCAAACCTGTCGGGATGGAAAGATGACAGGTCGGGATACCATAAAAAAAGTTTTCAGACCCTGTGGATCAAAAATTTTGGAGTAACAGCAGAAACAATCAGGTACATATTTCTGTCAAAACAGAATTATTTTTGTAGTACCTTCATTCATGGCTTCTGGAATTTAGGGTTTTGGAGAAAGTTAGAATTTTTGGAATAGGAGTCCACGCTGAATGCTACTCAGGAAAATCAAAATTTAGAGACCAAGATCGAATTTTTTGGTTAGGTATAAGACCGGGCTTGATCGAACCCCAGTTCGGGATCTTGATCAGAAAGATGGAAAATTAGGGCTTCAACAAAAGTTGGAATTTTTTAAGTCTGTAACCGCAGCTGGAAGCTCCTCAGAAACATAAGAGTTTAAAGCCTTGGATCAAACCTTTTGAGTGGGCAGAAGGGTGGGCTTTATCAAAACCTAGTTCGGGATCCTGTTCAGAAGATCCAGAAGTTTCAAATGCAATTTTGAGGGGTCAAATTTTGGAGATTCCAAAATTGAAGTATGCTAGTTTGATCAGCTCAACAAGACATATCCTTCCATACATTCAGAAGTGTGAAAGTCAAAGATTGAATTTTTAGGGTTTCTCTAGCAAACCCTAATCAAGCTCCAGATCAAGTTTCAAGGGGAGTTGAGGCTAAGGCCTTACATAAGAAGACTACAAGAAGTCTCGATAGGTATGACTTAAGGAGGTTCAGGTATGTCTTGAAATCTGATTCCTAATTAAGTTCATAATATGTTTGTCTTCATATTATTTATTAGTACAATCTTGATTAATGTTAGAATTGTCTTATCACCCTAGTAACAGTATGAGTGCATGTGAATGATAGAAGACATTCATTGATTAGGGTTATATGATTGTACTAATGCACTGTGGTGTTGTATGAGGTTGATGTTGTCTGCTAACAAGATACAGGTACGTCACGAAAGACAAATCAAGTTCCATGACCATGAAAACATGAAGACAAAGACTCATCCATAATATTTGATCACATGGAAATTCTACTTGCAATGTATGTATGACTTTGTTCTATTATGCTTAACCTATGATATATGCAGGTTCTAGCATAGGATCTCTAAATTATTAAAGAGAATAAAGAAGATATTGATTAGGTATGTTAGACATAACTAAGCAGGTATACTAGTACAGGTATATTTTCCTATGTCATGTATTAGGATCCCCTATATAAGTATACTTGGTATGATTGGTTATGCTTATTCACAAAGTTAGTAATCAAGGGTTTATGCATATTATGTCTCTTATCTTGATCAATGATTTAACTAACCAAAAGAGTACTATGATCAAACAAGAATATGCATGAGTAAAAGAAGACTTCCTTGAAACCCTGAATACTATTGTTTATTATCTATGATCATGACTATACATATTCAAGATTATTTAGAATTATAATGTTTTGATAGTATTGAGAATATACTAATGAATGTATGTTTGTGTATGAGATCATGAGGATGACACTTGAGCATGCACAGTGTTTCAGAATGAATAGAAGTTCAAAAGACATATAGAAGATCAAGCGGGAGGCAACCACACAAACATAAAAGATAAGTATTTGAGTTGTTGTTTGAAATAATAAATGAAATTGCTTGTAATAGATTACATGCATGTTTTGAATATATCATGTTGAGTGTAAACATTCATATAGCATTGAACAATATACTACTAATATACATATGATTGGTAAGTTGGACAAACATTCCATTGTTGATTGTCTAGAATGAAACCTCTTTGTTGACATGATGAGAGTTGTGCACACTCTCGATAGTATGTTCTGGTAGAGATGGAAGGCATCTAGATAGCCACTGTATGCATACAGGATATGGAAAGTGTTGTGCCAAAGTATTGGTCAAGATAGTTGCATAACTATGTAAATGATATCTGTATGCATAATAGGTTATCATATCAATATGATTTGATGATTATGAAGTATTACTAATCATGTACTAAATTTTGATTTGTAGGAAAGATCATGACGAATGATGAACACTAAACAAGTGATGGATGCTCAACAAAAGGATTTACAAATCAAACACACTATAGAAGGCTCGTGGCTAGAAGATTCTCTTAGAAAGAGGAAGAGAATCATGATGAGATGTTTGCTCCAAGTGGCTAGATAAAACCATTATCTTAATAATGTAATTGAAGAAAGCTCTATTCGGGTACCCAGGATTGATAGTGATCACCATGGGGGATGTGGATATCAACCTTTGCTACAAGATTGAATATGGTTTCTATACACAGATGACATGGATGCAAGAAGGAACTCACCATAGAGTTTGAATGATGTTGAGGCTCATATCAGTAGACCCATCTGACAAGAGATGGCACAGATAGATGGTTGCAGAAATGAAAATGAAAGATCTCATATTGATGCATTACTTCCTATGTCTGGAAGTATGGAAAGGCTCAGAAGGAATATTTCTCAACCAGGGAAAGTATGCCGAGAAATATTAAAAGGACTTGATATGTTGGAATGGCCACTCGCATGGATTCCAACTTGAAGCTGTTAGCGAATGACTCATCAGAGTTAGTGAATACAACTTTGTACAGACAAATTATTGGGTCATTGATGTATCTAACAAATACTAGGTTAGATATATGCTTTGCTGTGAACACCTTGAGTCAGTATCTAGTGGAAACTAGATGTGTTCACCTGATAGTTGCAAAGCATGTGATAAGGTACCTAAAGGATACGATAGACTTTGATCTATGCTATCTTGGAGATCATGACTTCAGATGGCTACACAGATGTTGATTGGTCAAAAAGTGTATCAGACAGGAAGAACACATCGAGAGGATGTTATTGTCTGGGATCAGCCATGATGTCGTGGTTTAGCTGGAAGTAGTCTAGTCTGGCTCTCAGCACAAGCGGAATATATGGCTGGTTGCTCTGCTAGTTGTGAAGCAGTATGACTTCTGGATTGTTTGACTTAGAGATAGACCCAACTGTGATCCTATGTGACAAATAGAGTTGTATCAAGATGACAAAGAATCCAGTGTTCCATGATAAGTCAAAGAACATAGGGATCTAACAAGATATGATATAGAAAGGAACTATAAAGTTTGAATTTGTAACAGGTTACCGATGTACTAACCAAACCTCTACCTCAAGTGAACAAGTTACCAACATACTAACCAAACCTCTACCTCAAGAAAAGTTTGAGTATTTCCGAGACAAGCTTGGAAGGACCCTCCTCGAAAGGGGGAGTGATGTGGTCACTGATGATGAGATTGCCTCATCGACAGCAAGGTCGATGATGTGGATACTTGTTTACTACACTTGGATACTTAGATCATTTAGACTTAGGACTCTTATACTTAGAATATTTTTTTACTTGATTTTACTTTGATGATATATGTATCGATGAGGATACATGTTTTGTTGATGTATCGATGAGGATACATGTTTTGTCAATGTATCGATGAGGATACATGGTTTGTTGATGTATCGATGAGGATACATGTTTTGTTAATGTATCGATGAGGATACATGTTTTGATGATATCTGTATTGATAAGGATACAGGTAGGGATTGTATCATCCCCGAACTTCGGTCCCTTGAATTGATCCGTAGACGTATGGTCTCCGAGAATGAAGTCCTTAGTGGATAGGTGGGGATTGTATCATCCCTGGACTTTGGTCCCTTGAATTGATCCATAGACATATGGTCTCCGAGAATGAATTCCTTAGTGGAAAAGAGGATTGTATCATCCCTGGACTTCAGTTCTAAAGTGATCCGTAGACAGATGTCTCCGAGAATGTGGTCCCTAGTGGACGAGAGGATTGTATCATCCCTAGAATTCAGTTCTAAAGTGATCCGTAGACAGATGTCTCCGAGAATGTGGTCCCTAGAGGACGAGGGGATTGTATCATCCATGGACACATGTCCTAAAAGAGATTCGTAGACATATGTCTCCGAGAAAGTGGTCCATAGTGGACGTGATAGAACTGCATCGTCCCTGAGCGTTTGGTTCAAAATGTACGTGATAGGATTGCATCATCCTTGGACTTATATCCTAAAGTGATCCCGTAAGTGGATCAGGATTGCATCATCCTTGGACTTATGTCCTAAAGTGATAGGGATTGATCATCCCGTAGGTGGATCAGGATTGCATCATCCTTGGACTTATGTCTTAAAGTGATAAGGATTAATCATCCTGTAAGTAGATTGGGATTGCATCGTCCCTAGACATGGTGAGGTGTCTTAAAGTGATAAGGACTAATCATCCTGTAAGTTGATTTGGGATTTCATCGTCCCTAGACATGGTGAGGTTTCTTAAAGTGATAAGGACTAATCATCCTGTAAGTTGATTTGGGATTGCATCGTCCCTAGACATGGTGAGGTGTCTTAAAGTGATGAGGACTAATCATCCTGTAAGTTGATTCGGGATTGCATCATCCCTAGACATGGTGAGGTGTCTTAAAGTGATGAGGACTAATCATCCTGTAAGTTGATTCGGGATTGCATCGTCCCTAGACATGGTGAGGTGTCTTAAAGTGATAAGGATTGATCATCCTGTAAGTTGATCTGGATTGCATCATCCATACACATGAGAGATGTCTTAAACTGAGAGGGACTGATCATCCCGTAAGCAGATTAGGATTGTATCATCCTTGGACCTATGTCCTAAAGTGAGAGGGATTGATCATCCCGTAATTGAATCATGTGTGTTGCAGGGTATGCTGCTATTGTGTATACTTGTATTGATGAGGATACTTGTATTGATGATATGTACACTTGTATTGATGAGGATACTTGTATTGATGATATGTATACTTGTATTGATGAGGATACTTGTATTGATGATGTTTATACTTGTATTGATGATGTGTATACTTGTATTGGTGTGGATACTTGTATTGGTGTGGATACTTGTATTGATGATGTTTATACTTGTATTGATGAGGATACTTGTATTGATGATGTGTATACTTGTATTGGTGTGGATACTTGTATTGATGTGTATACTTGTATTGGTGTGGATACTTGTATTGATGATGTATACTTGTATTGGTGTGGATACTTGTACTAATGATCTAGATGACGATGCTACTGATCGTGATGATCTAGATGACGATGCTGCTGATCCTAATGATCTAGATGACGATGCTACTGATCGTGATGATCTAGATGACTATGTTGCTGATCGTGATGGTCTAGATGACGATGTTGCTAATTGTGATGGTCTAGATGATGACGCTAATGATTGTGTGATGATGCTGATGATCGTGTGATGGCAATGTTGATGATCGTGTGATGGCAATGTTGATGATCGTGTGATGACGATGTTGATGATCTTATGATGACGATGCTGCTGATCGTGATGGTCTAGATGACAATGTTGATGATCGTGAGGATCCAGACGTTGATGTTGTTGTAGTTGTTCGAGTGCTGCAGAAGATAAAGACTCAGTACTGAAGATGTTGATGTTCCAGTATTGAAGATGTTCCAGTAACTGCTTGAGTTATTGATGATGTTGAGAAAGCTTCCAATGATTTATAGATGTATCATGTATGATGTTGATGACTCCTTGCTCGTGTAGATGCTATTATAATATCCTTCTCGTTAAGGGGGAGTGTTGAGATATTGTAACTTCAAAGAATATTATATTTGTACTTTATTATTCCGGAGATGTTTCATTCCTCCGTGGAGATCTTATTGTATATCCAAAGATGTTTATTCCTCTGTCGGAATGTGGTAACTTGGGTTATTAGACTTCCCTAGTGGGGGTCGGCCCTGTATGTGTTATGTGGGTCAAAGGGTTGTTAGACCACCCTAGTGGGGTCGTCCCAGTCAGTTATAGTGGGGTGTTTAACCCAGTGGTAAAGTTGGGGCCGACCTAGTTAATATAAAATACAAGTCGGAGATGTGTATAAATAGAGGAGGTGTGTTCCTCATTATACACACTTCACTCACTCAGAATGTAGCACACTTGTGGAGGAGAGGTCTGCTATGGTGGAGGAGGAGATCATGTATTTGGTTTGCATCTTTGTATATTGTTGGTCATCTATGTTGAGGAATCTTTGCTGGGTTTTCTACCCCATGAGGGTTTCCCAGGATAAATCTATGTCTCTTGTGTTTATGTTGTGCTTGTTGTTTCTTCAGTGATCTTGTATATGCTATTATTGTGAAATGGAATGTAATGCTGCTATTTTCTGTCTTGGCATATTGAATCTTAACAGCACGTTGTAGAAGAGATCAAGTACAGGGACATGATAGAATACAACCAACATTTGAAGCTGGAAGAGAGCTATAATGAATTGAAGAATAAATGTCGACTGAAGACGGATGAGCTAGTAGACGCTCATGAAAGGAAGAAGAAGTTGAAGAAGGTCGTAGAGGAAGTCTGTGCAAATATCCCAGACTCCGACGAAGAACCCGAAGCAGAAGAGACTATAGTCAAGATTGGTACTGCATTCAACAATCTTAAAGCAAAGATGGAGGACATGGAAATCAAATACAAAGAGAAGATTGCAGACTTGGATGCTACACAGCAAGCTAGCACTTCACCAGAAATAAAGAGAGAAAGAGATAAATAATGAAGAACTTCAACAAAGAGCATATCCATGGAATTTGCGAGGTGACAAGACTTATTAAAAGAAGTGACCAAGTCATGGGCCATACTGCAAGAATACCCAGACTTACATAAAATCCAAGGTGAAGTACAAAAGAAGTAGAAGTACCTTGACTCAGTGAACATGGCAATTAAGGACTTGCCTCCAAGGCAAAGAATACAGAAGTTCACAGAAACAAAGGAGCTCCAGAAAGAACTGAAGGCATTAAGGACCAAGGAAAAAGAAATTGCGGAAAAGTTGCAACCAATGAAGGAAGAGGCATCGGCGCTCTCTGAAGAGATTGAGGTGAAGCTGCAAGAGCTTCGCACAATAGAAATGACATTTAAGGACCAAATGCAGGAACCAATATCTGCAATGTTGCTCGACGCAGTGAAAGAATATGAACAGGAAACTAAGGATGTTGTTGAGAAGTTGAGCGCAACATATCAAGAGTTCGCAGCGAAGATGAAGATCCCAAGTCACGTGAAATCAGAAAAACCCAATGAAAGTGGTTCAGGGGTGAGCCACAAGTAAGTGTTAGGGGCATGTTGGGAGTGGCCCAATAAGAGGAAGTTAAAAAGGAAAGTATATTTAGGCGAGGCCTGACATTGACCATTTTTGGGAGAAAGGTGACTCCACAAATCTTGGTCAGAGGGTATGGAGTGAAGTTCAATTGAGAAGAAAGGACTTGTTTCCTTAATAAAGGTAAAGTACTAAGGACAGCTAGAGGTGGTTGGCATAGTTAAGGGATGAGCAACGGCCTGACTGCTACAGGAACAAGAAGTTAAGAAGTGGAATAGTGTAAAGGCCATGCCACTACAAAATTCAGAGGTGCGTTGTCAGAGGAAGTGACAGAGTCAGAGGAAGCGGCACCAAAGGGACAACGGAGTTAAAGCTTAGTGTGGTCTACAGGAGAACCACGAGGGTTTTGGGGTTTTGGGGTTTTGGGTACTATGGGGGTTGGTCCATATTTATTGTAATATGTGACCTTCGAGCACACCTATATATAAGGGTATTTTGTACAAGGAAGGGGTCTATATAGAACTGTAAGGGTTAGCTAGACTAGAGGGAAGTTGATATTCTAATTGTAATAGAAGAATAGTGATCAGAGAGAGAACCGACTCTACAGCTGAGTGCGTAGATATCTGATTGTAGAGAAGAGTCTGCAGTTAAGTGCGCAGACTAGAAATGTTACCCTTCCAAGCTCATAAAAGAACAGTTCATGTGGACGTATCTCCCGCCTGGGGGTGAACCACGTAAATCAATGTGTTTATGTATACGAGTTTATGGTGTGTTTATGTATTTGCTTTCATGTGTATGTTAATGGTAATTATATGTTGATTAAATGGAATACATGTGTTTGAATGCCATGGAGGAGCACTTAGAATAATAAATGTGTAGCTAACGGGTGAATACAGTAGGGATTCAGTGTAGTTTTGTATATTGTTGATTAGCTGCGAAGTGTGAAGCCATATGTTCATTCTATTCTGCTAGTCGATGTTAAATAGGGATTTTAGAGAGGTTGTTGACCACATTTGCACATCGCCACAATTATAGAAGCTTGATTCTATAACCCCCCATATTCGCTTCGACTAAGACTTCAGCTTGTTTACAGGGTGATGCCGAAAGGTCCAGTGAAAGGGGTTTTGTTGTGGTTGCATTAAATTCATTGAACCTAGGTCTTCCTAAAGACAACCCAACAAATGGTCATATTAATGTCGCTTTCACTTTATTCTATGCAATTTACAAACAATTGTTGGAGTCTAGAACAACCCTGTAAGACGATCTTAATCTCATATCTTTCTTTAGCAAAATGAATGCACCATTCCCTTGCTTAAGTTTGCTTAAATATATATTTCAATGTACTAGTATCGAGGGATCATATCAAGGAGCATCAAACCGATTAGTTTGCATGCTTCTTATAACAACTTCAAGCAATTCTTCGCACATTATTAAAGTTTAATCACGCCATACATAAGCCTATAGGTTAGGGGAAGGGGGAGAGCGGGGGGTGGCTAGTTGTAGGATTGTAGGAGGGGGATTAGTAAGAGGGAGAGGGGGGATTATGGGTAGAGAGAGGGAGGGGTGGCGATAGGGGGTCAGTAGAGAGAGAGAGGGGGGGGTGGGGGTTAGGGGTAGGTGGAGGAGTAGGGGAGAGATAATTGAGAGAGAGAGAATAACTAGAATAAAATTTCGCAATAAGAATATCGATCTCTTATTGTAGTCACAATATGATTAGACACTGCAAACTTGAAGTTTCATTTTGCAGTTATATCATCATGTTTGTGCCTCTAAATGGTCATGTTCATCCATCATATCACTAATTATGATAATGTTCTATATAGTCACCTCCAAACGGTCATATTAATGTCGCTTTCATTTTAATTTTATGCAATTTACAAATAGTTGTTGGAGTCTAGTACAACAATACAAGATGATCTCAATCTTGTATCTTGCTACTGCAACATGAATGTATCATTTCGTTACTTAAGTTTGCTTAAATATATATTTGAATGTACTATGCCCCCACATCCTTGGCTCCTACAACACCCTTTTGGGATCAGGCATCCCCTTAATCGATCCATGGTTCTCTTGGGTGATCCATCTTTCCATTTGCTTCTAGTGTGTGCATAGAAGGATACCAACCTACTATATGTTATTAGAGAACCACCTGTAGCCTTAATTTGTGGCTTCTTGAGCATCTGTGAGTAGAAAAACTCAATGGGTAAGTGTTCCTAATTTTCCAAACCTCTGTGCTCCCCTACAACCATCTATTTTCATTCAAATTTGCAATCATGTCTCTAAATCTAATTTTCTACATTATTCACAGTCTAATAATGATCACAAATAACAATAGGGATCTCTATGTAGTGTAAATATGCATCAGATAAATGAAAGATAAAAACGTTTTGAATCCAAGGAATATGATTTGATAGTAAAAAGACAACAATTTCACAAAATTTTCACAAAAGTGCATTCACCTCCATGCTTCAATAATTGCACGAGGTGACTTCCCACCGACCTCACACATGCATTCAATGACTGAGTAATAAAGTAAAAAGGGAATAATTGGCTTAGTTAAACACATGGTAGCAAATGGATGATTTGTAAGGCCGACACTTGGCAATAGAGGATTTAGTATCCCATAGGTCCCCTTTCATATTCCCCTCTAGTGGAATCATAGCCCCTCTAGCTCTCTTTAGACAGACATCTTGGACCATTTTTTTATTTATGAAACACAATATTTACATATATTTCGAGTTGGCATGACAAGTCAACCATACGGTCCAAATAAAATATATACATCATATATTCCTAGACATTCACTAGTCGAGACTTGGCCTTGAGATACGCACTGGGAATTCATTATAGCATATTTACATTATTTACATAATTTTGATTAAATACATTCCAAGTCAAAATTTGGGGTATTGCATCGTCCATCTTATCACTAATTTTGACTATGTTTTATACAGTCACCTCCAAACGGTCATATTAACGTCGTTTAGGGGTAGGGAAGTGGGAAAGCGGGGGATGTCTAAGGGTAGGTTTGTAGGAGGGAGATTAATGAGAGGAAGGGGGTATTAGGGGTAGAGAGAGGGGGGGGAAATAGGGTGTAATACCCCAATTTTGACCCCATGATATAAATTTTGTAAATATTGATGTAAAAGGATAGATGTAACGTCCCCTCCCATCATACCAGCATGATGGAGAGGACGTGGTGCTAAAAAAAACGGGAATCTAGCCCCATGAACTTTTAACTAAGCATTCACATACTAAAAGAGACATATGGATTGTATGATTATAAGAAAAACACAGCGGAAATAATATCAATAACACATCCATCATACATTCATAATATTCATCAAATAATAATTGCAAAGTTAACACAAGAGAATACTTATCTTAACAAAGTAGTCCCAAGCAACTAGCTATGCAACTGCAACGTTCCACCCAACCATAGGCCAGTTGTGCTTATCGACCTCTTGATACAACTTCCACCCCCGAGCTGGGCATGATCTCTACAAGGAATCAGGGAACAACAGACTCACACATAGCCAAGCATACACCAAGATGAGCCAAGCCAATCTATAATTGGGTTTATCAGGCTGCTAGGATATGGAAAGGAAGAATTGCTAATCTAGTGAGCTCAACCACAGAGCTATGGATACCTCTACAAGATCTATTTAGCTTGGCACCCACAATGCCTACACACCCCTACTCAAGGAAGTATTCCCTTCACCAATTCACAGTCCCTCAGGATATACCTTCCAATTCTAGAGTGTCCCAGGTGTGCATAGAAGAGTATCCATCCCTCTTGATCTTCTAGAGAGGTTACTCCCTTCACTAGGTTTATCAAGCCAATTATGTCCACTACCACTCCAAGTTTCTTGCTCACAGGTTCAAATCAAAACAGGGATGCACATAACAACAGAAGACTAAGTGTTGGGCATGAAGAAATGTTTTTACAGTGAGATGCCCAAAGATGGGGTTTTCATTAGCTTCAGAAAAACGTGGGAAACCCAAAAACGAAACTAGAAGATGGGGAACAATCTTGGGAAGCCAAATCCGTTTTTAGAAAAACGTCCATGGACATTCTGGGGCAAAAACGGCCTCCATAACAGTCCCAAATCGTGGTCCTCCTCTCCCAGCCACTGTATAACACAAAAACGAGCTCCCAGCCATGGAAAATGAAAGGAAAATGGTAAAAACGTGATGAGGAAAGACCCAGTAGTTCAGACTGCGTGAGAGAGGGAATACTGTGGGTTCATAATGGCTTTGGGCCCCATTTCGTGGGTGTTTTCTTTCCCAAGAAGCAAAAATACGAATTCCCAGGTTGATGGCTTTCCCATGCATGAAATTGGCTGCCATACCTCTTCATCCCCAAGGCATTAACTGCCTCAACCAATTTCTGGAAGAATTAAATGATTGGGTCCATAACCCAAAATGGGTAGTTGGTGGTTTATGGGTTTTCTCATTGACACATGGATTAACACCATTGGCTCAAGGGTTTAAATAATTTCCCTCCCTATTCCTTGTAGAATCATGCCCCCATCTCTTTGTTGCATTGCATAGCTAGTTGTGGGTATTTTCATTAAAATTCGTATTTACATGATGTCTTATTTACATTGTGCCTATCTATCACAAGCACCATAGGCATCTATTTCTAATTGCCGATACATAAAGCTAAATCAATGGTGGGACCTTGGCCTTGAGCTCCTCACCATGATTAAATAACAATATTTACATCATTTACGATTTAATACAAAGGGGGTCAAAATGGGGACATTACATTCCCCTCCCCTTACATTAGCACTGTCCTTAGTGCTCATCAAAATTGAACAAAAATGGATATGCCACCCTCATGGCATCCTCCAGCTCCCATGTAGCCTCATCGGGACCGTAATGCTTCCATTGCACCTTTACCTGTTCGATGGCTCGGTTTCGGAGCAATGTTACCTTCTTGTCTAGGATGCGCAATGGGTCGGTTTGGAACTCTCGGGTCGGTTTGGAACTCTCCTTCGGGTTCCACCTGGATCACTTCCCAATTAATCACATGGTTAGGATCATGTACATATTTCTTAAGCAAAGAGACATGAAAAACATTATGAGCTTTAGTGCTAGCAGGAAATTCAAGTCTATATGCAACTGGCCCTATTCTTTCAAGCACTTCAAATGGCCCACAATATCTAGGTGATAGCTTGGCACAACTCCTAAGCTTCAAGGAACTCTTCCTTGATCTCACTCTAAGATACACATGATCCCCAACACTGAATTCCCTATGGATCCTATGCTTATCTGCATAGTTTTTCTGTCTATCCTAGGCTACTTTTAAATTTTGTCGGATCTTTGCAACTTCTTGTTCCATTTCCTTAAGCAATTCTGGCCCAAGTACAATTCTGTTCACTGGATTGTCCCAAGTCACTGGTGTCCTGCACCTTCTGCCGTACAAAGCCTCATAAGGACTCATTCCCAACGATGCTTGTTTCCCATTGTTATATTCAAATTCTACCAAGTGTAGGTAATCCTCCCACTTGGATGGTTTGTCCATTACATACATGCGGAGCATGTCTTCAAGCACCCGATTTACTCTTTCGGTTTGCCCATTTGTTTGAGGATGGTATGCGATACTAAATCTCAGCTATGTACCCAAATCTGCAAAGAGGCCTTTCCAAAAATTGGAAGTGAACTTGGTATCCCTGTCAGAAATTATTGCCTTAGGCAACCCATGTAATCTGAAATTTTCCTTCATGAAAATATTTGCAATGGCATCGGCTTTATGTGTGGACTTAACCGGTATAAAATGTGCTGCCTTTGTTAACTTGTCCACCACAACCATAATGGAATCATGTTGTCTCACAGTCATTGGCAATCCTGTAATAAAGTCCATGGATATTACTTCCCATTTCCATTCTGGAATTGGCACTGGGAGCAATAAACCTGCTGGATGTTGGTGTTCACTCTTCACCTGCTGACATTCCATGCACTTAGAAATGTATTCAGCGACATCCTTCTTCATGCCTGTCCAGAAATAATATTTTCTTGTTGTAGAAATTGTTTTCTGATATCTTGGGTGACCAGAGTATGGAGCTTTATGGATCTCATCCATAACCATTCTCCTCAAATCTGCCACATTTGGAATATAGACTCTATTCTTTTAAGTAAGAAGTCCTCCTTCTTCCAAATGATAGCCCTCATACTTCTTTTCAAGGTTTTGCTACTGCAATTTTCCCTTTATCTGCTCATACACTTCATCCTCAACCATATGGTTAACAATCTGCTGCTTCAAATATGGCTGGCAAGTACTAAGCACTGCCACATACATTTCATGTACCTTTCTCTTTTATGTGTTTGATCTCAAAATCAAATTCACACAAAAATTCCAACCATCTAGCTTGCCTAGCATTTAAAGTTCACTGATCAAACAAGTATTTCAGACCACAATGGTCTGTCCTTAACTCAAATTTTCTTCCCATTAAGTAATGCCTCCACATCTTTAAGGCATGTACTATGGCTACAAGTTCTATATCATGAGTAGCATAGTTCTTCTCATTCTCCTTCAAATTTATTAACTCATAGCATATCACGTGGTTGTATTGCATAAGAACTCCTCCAAGTCCTTGATTGCATGCATCGGTACACACCACAAAGTCTTTTTCTAGGTCTGCAATTTTCAAAATTGGTGCACTTGTAAGAAGATTCTTCAACCGTTGAAAACTTTCCTCACATCTTGGTGACCATTCAAACTTTATCCCCTTCTTTTGCAAAGAAGTGATCGAGTTTGCAACCTTGGTCCTTCGATAAACCTCCTGTAGTAACCATCAAGGCCCATAAAAGATCTCACATCAGTCACATTCCTTGGAGTTGGTCAATTCATAATGGCTTCAATCTTCTCAGGGTCTACAGATATTCCTTCGTCGGAGATGATGTGACCCAAATAATGAATTCTATCTTTATAAAAGTCATATTTGCTCACCTTTGCATACAGCTTATACTCCCTTAGTAATTGCATTGTCATTCTCAAATGTTCTTCATGCTCTTATTCATTCTTAGAATAGATGAGAATGTCGTCTAGGAATACAAGAACAAACTTGTCCAAATACTTGCTAAAAACATTATTCATGAGACACATGAATATAGCTGGTGCATTCGTGAGACCGAATGGTACCACTACAAACTCATAGTGTCCATACCTCGTTCTAAAGGTTGTCTTATGAATATCTTCTTCTTTGATTCTTACCTGATGGTAACCAGACCTCAAGTCAATCTTTGAAAATACCTTCGCTCCTCTCATTTGGTCAAAAAGGTCATCAATTCGGGGCAATGGGTATTTTTTCTTCACAGTGACTTTGTTCAAGTGCCTGTAGTCAATACATAACCTGAGTGTTCCATATTTCTTTCTCACAAATAGAACAGGTGCTCCCCACGGGGACACACTTGGCCTAATATATTTCTTTTCTAGCAACTCTTGTAATTGCATTTTCAATTCTAGCAATTCCGGTGTACTCATCCTATAGGGTGTCTTAGACATTGGTGCCGCTCCTGGAACAAGCTCAATTGTAAATTCAATGTCTCTCTTTGGAGAGAGTCCTGGAATCTCATCAGGAAAAACGTCCCTGAATTCTTGCAATACTTGATAGTCCTCCAATTTAAGAGTTCTGTTCTTTGTTGCCTCTAGAATGTGGGCTGCATACAATTGACATCCTTTCCTACAGAACTTCTTCAGCTGCATGGATGAAACCTGTCTAACATAAGTCACCTTTGGAATGCCTTTTACAACCCTCGGGTTTCCTTCTTCATCCATGCATTCAAATGTCTTATTGTAGCAGTCAAGTTCAACCCTATGTGCTTCTAACCAATCCATTACAATGAGAATATCATAGGAACCAAGTGGCAAAATATTCAGATCTGCATAGGTGAATAGCCCATCCATCTCTAATGGACATTTCTCTACTATTTCACTAACTTTTATCTTGGTTCCAGTGGCTAGTTGAACTAACCATGATTTACTATGCTTTAATTTCTTGAAAGCACAAATCTCAACAATTCTAGGAGTGACATAACTGTGAGTAGATCCAGGATCAATCAAAATAGAAACAGATTGCTTAGCAATCTTACCATCAACTTCAACCATAGTTGACTGATGATCTGCTTGGCGGTCGTTTACTGCTGCATAGATTCTAGGGATTGTCCTTTCCACTTGACCCACAGTTTCAGCTCTTCGAATGTTGTGAACTTGATTTGGATTCCCATTCCGATGTGGATAGTTCCTAAGCATGTGGTCTCCTCCACAACCCCAACATTGAAGTGGTTCTCTTGGCTCCTTTGGATCTCTTGGCTTGTCTCTCATCATCCTAGTTGGCTTATTCACAACCTGTGATGGTTGCCTTTGCTGATTCCGGAATTGAGGAGGCTTGAACCCCTTCTTCCTTTGATCAAAATTTTCATTTTTCTTATCCTTCCATGCCTTATGGAATTCTAGTTTGCTTTTTTTTTTTTATCAAAGCAATACTTGGCCTTTCTTATGGCCTCCTCTAGAGTTCGAGGTTCATCGAACTCAATTCTGTCTTTATATGACTAGGGCAGTCCACTTAGGAAACGCTGAATTTTCACCTTATCATCTTGAATATACCTGACATACCTCAGCAGATCCAAGAATTTGTTTGCATATTCTTCCATGGTCAATTGTCCCAATCTCAGCTCATGGAACTCTTTGATCTTATCATCATAGTACCTATCAGAGAGGTACTTCTGCTTGAAGTATTTCTTGAACTGATTCCACACGATCTTCCTTTCATTGATCTTCTTCACTTGCCTTATGTGTTCCCACCATATAGATGCTCTTTCGTTCAAGTTGAAGATGGATACCCTTGCCTTCATATTTCCCGAGTATTCTTGGACTTGGAAATACTTTCTCATCCCAAGAAGCCAAGCTTCAGCTTCTTGACTAGACTTTATCTCTCCATCAAATGTAGGAGGTTTCGCCTTCTTAAATTCCCCATGTGAATTGTTCTTGTAGTGCCTCTTCCTTTTGCTTCTGCGAGACGAAGAGCTTGAACCCTCAATGGATTCTTCAGAGTCAGATGATTCATTAGAAGATATTTCTAGAGTATATGTTCTGTCAGTAGAAACTCTTCTTGGGATACTGGCCCTCTTGCAGGAATTCCTCCTAGAACTACTCCCACCCCTTTCTAGGTTTGATGTCTGATGCCCAGAGTTTATTTGCCTTTGGATGTCTGTCAAACTCTATAGCATGGTTTCATTCAACTGATTTTGTTCTTCCTGAGCTTTAATCATCCTTTAATTATCTTCTCTACAGCTTTGCAACTCCACCCTTAGGCTTCTCATGGTGGCTGCAATACCTGGAGGAGTCTCTTGATTTCTTCTCCCATTAGATTTTGTTTCAGCATTTTCAACATGTATGTTCTCCCCCATGGCATCTATCTCAGGCTCATAGGGATCCTGTGCACCATCCATAATGTTGATTTTCTTGGCCCTGTAATACCCCCAATTCGACCCTTAGGATATATTAGTCTTTAATGTAAATAAGTGTACATGTGATGTATGTTTTCCTAGCGTGGAGCTCAAGGCCAAGGCCCCGCTAGTGAAAGCCGAATTTATTTAAAGGGCAAGTATTTGATATTTTGATACCATGTGCTCTTAAGCCATGGAAATTGTAATAGGATGTAAATAAACATCAGGCAATATAAAATGTCCAAAGCTGGCTACGGAGGCAACGAATGAGAAGGGGCCACGTGTATCCACTAGGGAGTGGTGAGGGGGCTATGGGAGTAAACCATAGGTTGCCATATGTCTTTATGAGAACCCATTTGACCTTTCTAGATGACATTTATTCCTGTTGTAAGAGAGTGGTTGAAGAATTAAGTCAATGACTTTGATGGAGTATGGGCAGCCCTGAAATTCGTATGGGAAGGTATGGGCTCTTTTGACTTGTCCCACAAGTCACTCTACATCTTGGGGGTTGCTCCATCCTTATCCCCATTCCATTGTGGAAGTATGGGACATCTTTGCCCAACCAAAAACGAGCTCCCAGCAAGGAGAAAACGGGAAATCGCGACTTGAAGGAAACCCACGTTTTGGGAAGCCAAAAACGTCCCGATTTGGTATTGGACAGAGAAATCCAATGGGGGATCCATTGGTAGGAACCTTGGGGCGAATTTGGGAGCAATAGCTACCCCAAAAGCCATGGGAAAACCCAGTTTTTGCAACTCAGAAAACGAGTGACGGATTTGGGTTATTTGCTGAACGATTTGGGTTAACTGCTGAACGAAGCTGTGAGAAATCCGATTGTGGATGTGTGAATAGAGGATGGGATTGCTGAGTCTAGCTTGAAGGGTATGTGGCTCTGGGATTAAGCTCAGTGGACTAGCATCCTCCTCCATCTCCTATTGCATGCTTGAGAAACCCAACCGTGTGTTGGCTTAGCATGGCTATCTGAGTGAAACCCTCTGACTGTGAGTGAGCCATCTAGTTCCTCCTTAGTGGATACACAGCCCAGCTCGGGGGTGATCTCTCAGCTGAAAGAATACAGGCTGGACAGAGATCTATGGTTGGGTGGAACGTTGCTCTCACGTAGCCAGTCGTTGGACATCATCTTCTCAAGATAAGTGTTCTGTGGATTATAAATTATTCCTTTTTGCATTCTGCAATATGTTAAATTGCCCATGTTCAATGAAATGAAATGCATCATGTTTTATGATATAATACTTAATGATTGATTACATGTATGACTGAGATGGGTATGCTGGACACGTGAAGAAACTGTGTGCATATGTGAAGTTTAATTCCGCTGTGTTTATATTGAAACGAATTTGCATATAGAAGTTTTAAAATGTTAGTTATTTCTATGCAAAATATTGGGGCTAAATTTACAAAAGCCCGGTACGTTGTTAACGTTTCCTTCCTTGTTGTTCTATGGGGAAGGGGACGTTACAGGCCCAACCAAGATCCAAAACTTTCCAACTGTACTATCTAGAGTGCTGCCCTCATATAACTGTGATTCTGCAGAATGTGTTCATCCACACAATTGTTAGCTGCATTATATTCTCAGAATTCATAACTTACTTTCATGCATGTGGGAAAAGGTTATATTGACAATTTGTCAAATCACAATCAACGACATATGTGGGGGAACAAAGGGGGTCAAGGGGGCTTGCCCCCTTGCAGTTTGTCGAACGCTTCCGCAATTACGGGGCGATTCGCCGAATGCTTCCGCAGTTGCGGAGAAATTCGCCGAATGCTTCCGCAGTTGCGAGGCGATTTTCCGAACGCTTCTGCAATTGCGGGGCGATTCGCTGAATACTTCCACAGTTGCGGGGCGGTTTACGGAACTCTTCCACAATTTCAGAAGACATTCCGAAATTCTTTCCGCAGTTGCGGAAGACTTTCCGGAATTCTTTCCGCAGTTGCGGGACGACTTCCCGAACTCTTCCGCGTTGCGGAATGATTCGCCGAAGTCTTTCGCAGTTGCGGGATGATTCACCGAAGTCTTTCGCAGTTACGGAACGATTTGCCAAACTCTTCCGCAATTGCGGAACCCTTCCGTAGTTTCAGAAGAGAATTCCTTCTGCAATTTCGGAAGAGAATTCCTTTCAAAAATTTCCTTTCAACGCTGAACACTTAGAAAATTTTCTGCTTTTTCGGAGCATTTCGCCGAATTTTTCCGCGTTGCGAAACAACTCGCGGAATCCTTCCGCAGTTTCGGGGCGGTTCGCGAAACTCTTCCGCAATTGCGGGGCAATTCGCGGAACTCTTCTGCAATTGCGGGAAGATTCGCGGAACTCTTCCCCAGTTGCGGGAAGATTCGCCGAACTCTTCCGCAGTTGCGGGAATATTCGTGGAACTCTTCCGTAGTTGCGGGAAGATTCGCAGAACTCTTCCGCAATTGCGGGAAGATTTGTGGAACTCTTCCGCAATTGCGGGAAGATTCACCGAATTCTTCCGCAATTGCGGGAATATTCGCAGAACTCTTCCGAACTCTTCCCGAAACAGACTTAAGAAAAAAATTTCAAAAACACTTAAACAAATTTCGGATTCCTCTTTCTTTCAGGGATGCTCACTGCTCAATAGGAGGCGATCCTACTTCTTCAATTATCCATCTTAGCCCCATTTAGTCTTGATACTGTAATTGGATTTGGCCCATAGAGGTCCAATGCTGCAACCAGCAGCTCTGATACCAAATTGTAACATCCCCTCCCATCATACCAGCATGATGGAGAGGACGTGGTGCTAAAAAAAACAGGCATCTAGCCCCATGAACTTTTAACTAAGCATTCACATACTATAAAAGACATATGGATTGTATGATTATAAGAAAAACACAGCGGAAATAATATCAATAACACATCCATCATACATTCATAATATTCATCAAATTATAATTGCAAATTTAACACAAGAGAAAACTTATCTTAACAAAGTAGTCTCAAGCAACTGGCTATGCAACTGCAACGTTCCACCCAACCATAGGCCAGTTGTGCTTATCGACCTCTCGATACAACTGCCACCCCCCGAGCTAGGCATGATCTCTACAAGGAATCAGAGAACAACAAACTCACACATAGCCAAGCATACGCTAAGATGAGCCAAGCCAATCTATAATTGGGTTTATCATGCTGCTAGGATATGGAAAGGAAGAATTGCTAAGCTAGTGAGCTCAACCACAGAGCTATGGATACCTCTACAAGATCTATTTAGCTTGGAACCCACAATTCCTACACACCCCTACTCAAGGAAGTATTCCCTTCACCAATTCACGGTCCCTCAAGACATACCTTCCAATTCTAGAGTGTCCCGGGTGTGCATAGAAGAGTAGCCAACCCTCTTGATCTTCTTGAGAGGTTACTCCCTTCACTAGGTTTATCAAGCCAATTCTGTCCACCACCACTCCAAGTTTCTTGCTCACAGGTTCAAATCAAAACAGGAATGCACATAACAACAGAAGACTAAGTGTTGGGCATGAAGAAACGTTTTTACAGTGAGATGCCCAAAGATGGGGTTTTCATTAGCTTTAGAAAAACGTGGGAAACCCAAAAATGAAACTAGAAGATGGGGAACAATCCTGGGAAGCCAAATCCGTTTTTAGAAAAACGTCCATGGACATTCTGGGGCAAAAACGGCCTCCATAACAGTCCCAAATCGTGGTCCTCCTCTCCCAACCACTGTATAACACAAAAACGAGCTCCCAGCCATGGAAAATGCAGGGAAAATGGTAAAAACATGATGAGGAAAGACCTAGTAGTTCAGACTGCGTGAGAGAGGGAAGACTGTGGGTTCATAATGGATTTGGGCCCCATTTCGTGGGTTTTCTTTCCCAAGAAGCAAAAATACGAATTCCTAGGTTGATGGCTTGCCCATGCACGAAATTGGCTGCCATACCTCTTCATCCCCAAGGCATTAACTGCCTCAACCAATTTCTGGAAGAATTAAATGATTGGGTCCATAACCCAAAATGGGTAGTTGGTGGTTTGTGGGTTTTCTCATTGACACATGGATTAACACCATTGGCTCAAGGGTTTAAATAATTTCCCTCCCTATTCCTTGTAGAATCATGCCCCCATCTCTTTGTTGCATTGCATAGCTAGTTGTGGGTATTTTCATTAAAATTTGTATTTACATGATGTCTTATTTACATTGTGCCTATCTAGCACAAGCACCAAAGGCATCTATTTCTAATTTCCGATACATAAAATGCTAAATCAATGGTGGGGCCTTGGCCTTGAGCTCCTCACGATGATTAAATAACAATATTTATATCATTTACGATTTAATACAAAGGGGGTCAAACTGGGGACATTACAATAGAAGCCATAAACAAATGGTCAAGATGCCCAAGACTATGTAAATATGTAGATTTTGATATTAATATAAAATATCTAATGGTTCCAGAGGAAGAAGGATAAATAAGATAATGGGGGATATGATTCCACAAGTAGAGAAGTAATAGTCGGCTAAGGGAAATGACCTTAGTGGTGTTTAGCTTATATTCCTAGCCTTATCCATTTAACCCAAGTTCCTAAACCATGATTAAGAGAAATGTTTTAATTAAAGCATTAGTTAATTATTTTAGAAAGGGATTGAGGAAAATTGGTTCCATGTGAATGGGCCACATGGAAATCTAAAGTATTCTTATAAAAGGGATCATGCAAGCTTGTGAGGGGTTCGTTCCTTATGCATTCCTACCATTTGAATTTCATTTCCTCTTCCTTACCATCACCTTCGATTACCATAGCTTGGTACCATGACAGAGAACCAAGAGGCCAATGTTGAATATGAATTATGCATTCCATTAACCCAAGTAGAATAGTGTGCAAGAGGAACCAGGCCTGCAGCTTGTGCCCTGGTGTGCCAATTCGAAGACTTCATGTCCATCATGTGTTGGAGCACTAGAATGGAAATGGTGGCTCACTGAAGGACTATTAGATCATAGAAGGGAGATTGTTTATGGCATTGTGCAAGTTGATGGGGAAGGATAATTGAAGATTGGGATAGCTATGGAGGAGGTTTTTGCACCAGTGGGTTGCATGGTTGATTGAGTTGAGTAAAGTGGCATTGGGAGAGATTTTCCCTTGTGAATTGATAGCATCGACTCTGGGGTGGCCTGTCAAAGTAAGATATTGTAACAAATATAAAATAATATATTAATTATAATTTATTAATTACTAAGTGAAAGGGTGTAACCCTTCACTATGCATGCTCAAGCCTATAAAGGCAAACCTCATTGCAAAATCTTATCATCATCTATCCATTCATATTTTATCTATATATAGAGATAGATAGATATATATATATATATATATATATATATATATCTTATTCGAAAATGGAACATCTTCCTCCATGACCCGGATACGGGCTTCTTCTATAATATCCGGATATAGATATTACATGTGGTATCAGAGCCCCTTCTTGGGAAGATTCCATCCATTGGCTATTACGGGGAGTTTCTCCCGTCAATTAGTCTTTGACCATAGAGTGGAATTTGGCCAAAATCAAATTCTCCATCTCCACGTTTTCTCCACATTTCCCACGCACCACTCAGCCTCCAATCCTCATCCACTTCTGCACTCCCACTCCATTAATCTCTTCCACTCCTCACTGCCCCGCAACCTACAATCTCCCTCCTCCTCGGCTCTCGCAGCACCCTCCAGTCACACCTACACAGCCCTGTGTCCTCTTTCACTCCCATTCCCACCTACTCCACTCCACCTCCACTCCAACCCTTTCTTCCATCGCCACTCCATCCTATCTCCCTACTCGCCTAGCCTCACCTGCCACTTCTTCTCCCGTCTTCTCCCTCCACACCGTTTGATACCTCCCTACCCCATGCAACCACCTCTCACCATCACTGCCTACGCCTCCCTCTTGCACACACCCCAACCCAACCTTCCCACACCACTTCACTCTCACACTCTCTGCAGGTCCCATCTCACCCTATGCCATCCACGCCCACACCAACGCTAGCCTCTCCACTCCTTCCCTCCTGTCGCTCCCTGCGTATCCCTCACACTGCAGCCACCACAAAACCTTCCATAACTCCAAACTTTTCCCCCGTCATCCTGAACCTCCATTCCAATGCATTCAACCTGCACTTCATCCCTTTGCTCCTTCTGTCCTGCGATCCGCCCATCCCTTCCATCCTCCCTCTCTTGCACTTCATTACCACAGCACCTGCTCCACACCCTGCGCCCTCATGACCTACACGTTTCCCTTCCCCTATCATCCTTCCTCCATTCACCAAAACCCTAATTCTAATAAAATTCAATATTAAACCAATAAAATTCATATTATTAATATTGGATTTTTATTAAAATTATAATTTTCTAAACCTTATATATATAAGTTTATAATAATAACATTTATTATTATAATAATTACTCAAATCCCAAGTTTTTAAAATATTGTTATTATTTATAATAACATATATTATTATTATTATTATAGATATAGTTATTATCCTTAATAATAACTATTGGGGAAACAAACAAACAAAAGAAAAAAAGAATTATTATTATTATTATTTTGAAATAATAATTACTTTTTGGGAAAAAAAAAGGGTTATTTAACCTAATAAGAAGAAGACTAGAAAGTAGTCAAAGGAAGACAATTATTGCTGAGAATTCAAACCAACTATCATCAAAGAAGTCAGGAGTTATGGAAAATTACAAATCATAAATGAAGTCACAGTTACAAGCAGCATTGGATGAATTCGAGCAATATAAAGCGACCAATAAAGATCTTCAATTCGAGATTAAGAAGCAAAAATTGTTTTCTCATTTAGAAGAACGAGAGAATCGACGCCTGTAAGATGAAAAATATGAGTTAGAAAAAACTAATAAAGAATTCAAGAGAATATTATCAGATAAAGATGAGAAAATAACACATTTAGAAACTCATAATCAAAAGCTTGAAGACCAAATCAGAAAGTCAAAAAATGACAAAGAATCACCATATACAAGCAATAATGATTTAAGAGAAGAAATAAAGCATCTAAACAAGATCATCAAGGACAAGGATGTTGAATTGGCGCAAGTCCAAAGAAAGTTAGAAAGTCAAGAAGCCGAGAATTGCCGCCTTCAGCAATAGATTAGTGAACTCCAGCAAAAAGAGAACAACACAAAAAAACACACAAATTGGAGATTACAGCTCTCAAAAGCACATTATCAAATAACGCCGAATAAATTTTCCAATTAAAGAACCATAACAAGACGTTAGTCACAAAAATTAAGAAATTGAAAAATAGTCGGAAGGTGGAACACTCTATTGAAGACATTGAAGGAAAACTTTTAGACAAGCAGGAAGAAAATAACTGCATCAGAAATCATAAAGAAGATCTTAAGGAGCAACTTAAGAAGTCCGAAGATGACAGGAAATCACAAGAAGAATTAGTTAAAAAGTTTAAAAATGATAAAATACAATTAGAAAACAAGTTGCAAAAGATACAAAACAAAACATTAAAAACTCAAGGAATGAAAATACAACGTCCAGCAAAGATCAATGCTCAAAAGACGAAGTTTGTAAAAGAAAATAACATTGTGAAAATTCCCTATCGACACCCCAACCATATAAACTGGTATCCTAAAAAGTGGGAATTGTCGAAAGATAATGGTACTAATGTGATCAAAGCTCCTAACAACATATCAGTAGGGAATCCCAACAGTCAGCAACAAATCAATTTGGGATGGATTGATCCATCAACATATCGGAGGTTATTCTCTACACTTAGAAGTTCGTATCGACATGTTTCATTAGCTACGACGTCACAAGGAATGGTGCAAAAACATTATAAGGCTTTGAGGACAAAGCCTTTCTAAGAGAGAGGCAATGTAACAAATATAAAATAATATATTAATTACTAAGTGAAAGGGTGTAACCCTTCACTATGCATGCTCAAGCCTATAAAGGTGAGCCTCATTGTAAAATCGTATCATCATCTATCCATATATATATCTATATATATCTTATTCAAAGATGGAACATCTTCCTCCATGACCCGAATATGGCCTTCTTCTATAATATCCGGATACAGATATTATAGATATGGCTTGACAGAGCATATGGATGGGAGGAGTATCCTTCACATGCAGCCAATTGGAGGATAATTGATTAAAAATAGTAAGTATCTATCTATGTGTGAATTCTATGGTTATATTTGTGTTATGGTATCTATTCAATTTAATGTTTTGTGGATAAATAATCGCATGGAATTGATCGTGTTATGCAACAAATTCTCCCAAAGAGCATAAATAGACAAGAAAGAGTAGTCCACGCCTTAATAATGAAGAAAAGAGATGAATAGAAAACCTCTTTGACGAGGAAACCTCCTTATACAATGTACTAAATAAATAAGACAAGACAATACACTGTGATCCAAATGAAAAGGTCTCATTGATATATATAGGAGACAAAGAAGTACAATTACCACTAATGGACTCAAGACAACATCAATAATATAACATTACTAATATAAAGTGCCCAATTTAGAGGGAATGGGTCACAATTTAGGGCTTCAAGCCCCTCCCATTCATAGAAGTGTTTTCCTCATTGCTTGGTTATTTGTGGATGCTTCTGTGTGAAGGACTCATCTTCCCATGTCAAATCTTCTACTGGTAAATTCTTCCACTTGATGAAGTACTCAATAATAGCCCAATTTCATAATTTGTTTGTCCTTGTTTTAGTGATTTGTTCAGGTTCCAATATGACTTTTCATTCTTCATCAAGCATTAGAAATATAGTTTGAATTGGGATATTATCTCCTATCACCTTCTTTAAGCAAGAAACAAGGAAAATTGGGTGTACCCTTGAAGATGAAGGTAGCTCCAACTTGTAATCCATACTACCAATCTTCTGCAAAACTTTATAAGGACCATATCACTTGGGTGTTAATTTAATGTCCTTATTTAGTTGCTTGAGGGCATCTGTTTGTAAAGTTGTGGCCTCAAAAATACCCAATTCCCTTCTTTAAAACTCATTTCACTACGATGTTGATATGCTTGTTGTTTCATATAGTTTTTTGATATAACTAGGTTGTCCTTAAATATCCGGAGAACTTCTTGTTGGTGCTCGAGGTGATCTTCCATAGCTTGAACTTTATATTTTCATTTCAATGGAGATGTGATAGATGGAGGTTAGTACATGTAAAGTGTCATAAATGGGGACATTTTTATGACGTATGGAAGGAAGTATTGTACCACCATTCTGACAAAGATAACCATTTCACCCCTTGTATTTTTTTATCAGATGCAAAGCAATGAAGATAGGCTTCTAAACATGTGTTCACTATCACATTTTTCCCATCAGATTGAGGATGATAATATGAACTTTGAGTCGGGTACTCAAACAAGAAAATAATTCAATCCAAAAATTTCCAATGAAAATTGGATCTCTATCACTTACAATAATCTTCAAGTTTACATGTAGTTTTGAACTATTTCAATGAATGTTGCAGCTATTGTACTTGCGTTAAAGTGTGAGATATTTCACAAAAGTGTGAATACTTGGTGAATCTATCAACAACCACCATAATAACATTATTCCCTTTTGACTTGGGTAGACATGTGATAAAATCCATTGGGACTTCCTCCCAGCGCTAACAAGGTATTTCTAATGGATGTAAAAGACCTAGCGTCTTAGTTGTTTCAACCTTATTTTGTTGGAAAACCAAACATTCTGCCATGAATCTTTGAACATCAGATTTAAGACCTTCCCAAAAAAAAATCCTGCTTGACCCTATGACGGTAGGTTTTTAGGAATCATGGGTGCCCTCTTATAGGATAGGTGTGTGATTCCAAAAAGACCTTTTGTTTGAGTTGGGATTTCTTACATATATATAAGGGTGATTCCATGAAGATGGGTAACTCTTTTTGGCCAAATATAACGGTGAAAAACAGAAATTTTACCCATGTATTAAATTGAAGCCATCAAAACTCATACTTGCCACATGAATTTTGACATGTAGTTGAAAAACGAAATGTAGAGAATTATGTTGGCTTTCCAATGATATTTTTTTCGAAATATACCAATGTCATATATCGTGTCAAATTTTCATTTAATGAAACGTGTGTACTTAAAAATTTGAAGAACAATTAACAAGTAGTTTGTGTGTGTGCACAATAATTTAATGTTAAAGTAATAATTTAAAAAAATGAAATATGTGAACATGATCTAGACATAATGCAATAGGGCTTACATATTTTTCTTTTAATTTTTCTTGAAAAAATATATTTATTATTATTTTTCGAAACTGACCAATGAATATTTAAGTCGCATTTTGCACACACATGTGTGTGTGCACGAAATCTTTTGATTTTTTACATAATTTGCAAAAATAAAAATACCCTTTTAAAGAGGACACGTTTATCTAGGGCTTGTGTATTTTTTCAAATTTTTTGGATGTGTATTTTGAATGTTGTGGATTTATCTTTGAGCTCAATCGAAGTTGTCGGCAAGGTTTTTTAGGACAAGTTTTAGTAGAAATTTAAAAACAAAAGACATATGAAGATAAAAATTCATAAATTTTATATATCTGGATAGAGGATTCGTTGAAGAATCCAATGGTATCAAGTCCTCTCATTAATGAGCATTTAATGACATGGTTTAACTCTATGGAAAGTAGACAAAAGTTTCATTCTGCAGTGAAAAGGGCTCTCAACCTGGTTTTTAAGCTCTCGATCGAGCTATTTACTTAATCAAGGGTTTTAAAATACCTCGATCAAGGGTTTAATTAGATCTCGATCGAGGATTTTAACTATACCTCGATCGAGGTATTTTAAAACCCTCGATCGAGCAAATTGCTCGATCAAGGGCCTAAAAAAAAGTTGTGTGCCTTTTTTTATTTTTGTCAAAAGCTAGATCGAGCTTTTCAAAAGCTAGATCAAGGGTTTCGAAATCTAGATCGAGCTTTTAAAAGCTAGATCGAGCTTTTGAAAAGCTAGATCGAGGTCTTGTTTCAACCCTCTATCGAGGTATTTAAAAACCCTCGATCGAGGTATTGCCAAGCCCTCAATCAAGGTATTTTTAAAATTCTCGATCAAGGGCTTGAAAATACCTCGATCGAGGGTATGAAAAATATTTTTTTTGGGTTCCACTTGCCAAAAATGGTGAACCAGCTTCGTGGATTCACCCATAAGTGATCCTTATACCATAGTGAATCATTTCTCCACACAAAAATATCTGACACATTGGGATCATTTTATAGCTTTTGAAAGAGCATCGGCATCAATAAGTCATTCTTCCCTTGCTTCTACTATCGAATCGGGTTGTATAATAGAAATAGCACAAATTAATGCCTCAAAATCCCCATCTTTTCTTGAGAGTGCATTTGCCACCATATTTTGTTGCCCTTTTCTATAGATGATTTCAAAGTCATATCCCAACATCTTGGTTACCCATTTTTGTTTTTCTTCTAAGGATAGTCTCTATTCCAATAAGTATTTAAGATTGTCATGATTTATTTTACCTTTAAGTTCCTACCTATCAAGTAAGAACGCCATTGCTTGAGTGCATGTAGTATTGCCAGCATTTCCTTTTCATAAATGGGTTTGAGTAAGTTCTTACACTGATTGGTTGACTTTCAAAATCCAGGTCTAATGTACCCAGCCTCCTCACTGAATCTTCAAGGAAACAGAATACAAATTTCCTCCTTTCCTTCATGTTCACAAGACCATTCATAGCCTCAATCCATTAATGGGAATTTAATCAGATCACTACATAGTGGAATCAATGGCGATCTAACTCTTCTTCACTAAGTGAATGCATGGACTTGGCACATACTAAGCAAATCTATAGTCCATGAATCTACTATTAACAACCATATATGAACGTGATTGTGATTCTTCATGAACATAGCTCAGATATACCAACTGCACCATTATGCTTAGAAGTAATTGCGGCAAGAATACTATGGACCCTGTGCCTTCAATATGACTGCCACATGCTACTTGTACACCATCATATATACAGATTGCCAAGACAACTAACGGGGCAATAGACCCATAAGCAATACTACTCAGTTATCTTGAACACATGAACCACATGAATATGAAGATATTCCATTACCTCTTTTGTGTGTGTGTGTGTGTGTGTGTATTCCATTAACTCTTTTGCATATTCATAAACAATGTATATCTTAATACAACCTTCACAAATCCTTGAACTGAGACACTAAATATTACAATGGGTTACTTGATAGTCAAACCCTCTACATACATTAAATGACTGCCTTGATTTACACAGATTTCATCGACTAGCTACGCAATTGCAATGTTCCACCCAACCATAGGCATGATGTGCGACGAACAGTCACCACACATCTACCAAGCACACTAAAAATACTAACGAATAGTTGTCAGTCTACCGACGACCAACCGTCAAAATTCCATGAACTAGTGCGGCCATGTGTCACAATAGCTAGTCAATTGTATGATGGAAAGAAGAACAAGCGTCGATAGTCTGACAATTTAGCAAGTTTTTTAATATGGACTTTTTAGTTGACACATGTCACAATATACCATTGGCCTTATGACGAAAAGAGATGGCATCGGTAGTCCGACGGTTTCCCGACCAATATTTTATTTGACTTAAGTTTGTTGGTTGTGCTATGAAATTCAACCTCACATCCAAAATGTCTTCGAAAATTACTCCAAATCTAGTAGTGAATGGTTCTGCGAGTATGAGAAGTTCAATGGTGTTGATGTCCTACTAGGAGATAATTTATCAACCAAAATAGTCAAACGAGCTAAAGTTCGAACGAAACTAAAAGATGGAAGAATAAGAACACTTCCAGGAGAGCTGCATATCCCAAGTTTGGCCTGAACCCTGATCTCAATTAGTAAGATGGGGAATGCAGGCATGCAGTCTGTATTTGAGAAAGATACATGCAAGATGATGTGAGGAGCAATGGTACTAATGAGATGTGTTCAATTTGGAACCTTGTACAAACTATTGGGAAGAACAAACACCAACGAATGTGTTAATGTAGTCTATCCTAAGTCTGACAACATATCTTTTTGTCCAATCGACTCGACCATGTTGTCGTATCAATGGATTGGACATATAGGTGAGAAAGGTCTTTGTACTATACACCGTAAAGGTATGGTCGAAGGTGTCCCAAACTATTTTGAATTCGACTTCTGTGAAAATTGTATTTATAGCAAACAAAGTCGAATAAGGTTCGCATCTGGTGCTACTATGGCTAAGGAAATACTGGAGTTAATACATAGTGATGTATTTGGACCTATGTCGATCACTTCATTAAGAGGATCTCAATATTACGTTTATTTCATATATGATTTCTCCAAAATGACATTGTATTTTCAAAAATAAATCTGAGGCCTTTGAAAGATTTCAAGAGTTCAAAGCTCTTGTGGAAAATCATATTGATAAAAATATCAAGATGTTGAAAACTGATATTGAGAGAAAATTCTATGGAAAAGCGTTCCACCAATTCTGTAGATAGCACTGTGTAGCTCGACAAAACACAACTCCATACATGCCTCAACAAAATGGAGTTGTGAAAGAATAAACAGTGCATTGATAGAGAAAGCTAAGAGTATGTGCAAGAATCACACACGAATTCTAGGTAGAGACAGTCAACACCACATGTTTCCTAGTGAAAAGGTCGTCGTCGACGGCGTTGATCGACAACACTCCATATGAGGTATGGGGTGGTAAAATGTCCTCTCTTGCACATCTCATATTTTTTTGGATGTGATGGCTTTGTGCATATCCCAAAGGAGAAAAGAAGCAAACTCGATAGCAATTCAAAGAAATGCATCTTCATCGGGTACAAGGATGGATTGAAAGGGTATGAGTTGTGGAATCCAGTTACAAGAAAAGTAGTTTATAGTAGAGATGTAATCTTCAGAGAAGTCGAAAGCACTTCCAGGGATGAAGAGGCTAAAAGAGAAAAACCAAAAAAGCAAGAGTTTGAAATGAACGACGAAAGTATGGATTTAGGTGAGTCAATTGAATCAGACAAAGAGGTGGAACACCAGATAGATGTCAGGAGGTCTAGTCGAGCAAGGCAACAACCAAAAAGGTATAGTCCACCCAACTTCAGCTCTACTTTTGCGTTGTCTTCCATTGAAGATCATCTCAAGTCAGTAAAAAGAAGCGATCAACTCGACAAAGAGCCAATTGTGGAGAAAGGTCATGGAAGAGGAAATGGAATCCTTGAAGGAAAATGAAACATGGGATCTAATCGTATTACCAAATGGAAGGAAACTCGTTGGAAATAAGTGGGTGGTCAGGAAAAAATTGAATGCAATGGGTCAAGTTGAAAAATACAAGGCTCAACTGGTAACGGAAGGATATTCCGATGTCAAGAGAGTAGACTTCTGTGAAATGTTCTCCCTTGTTGGTAAGCTAACTTCCATAAAGGTACTTACGTCTTTATCTATAGCATTTGATCATGAGATAAAACATATGAATGTAAAGACAACATTTCTTCATGGTGATCTTGCAGAAGGGATCCATATGAAACATCGTAAAGGTTTTACTATGGAAGGAGAAAAGGAGATAGTCTACAAACTCAAGAAGTGTCTCTACGGTCTAAAACAATCACCCAAGATGTGGTATCAAAAGTTTGATATGTATATCCAATAGTTGGGGTTTGTGAGAAGTCAGGTTAATCACTATGTATAAAAAGAAAGTTGATGATCACTTACTATATGTAATGTTGTATGTCAACGACATATTGGTCGAAAATAACATGAATTTGATAAAGGAAGGAAAATTGCAGCTATCCTCCAAGTTCAACATGAAGAATCTCGAAGCAGCAAATTTCATTCTTGGAATGGAAATATAGAGAGATCGTGCAAGTAGAAGGCTCTGGTTAAGTCAGAGAAAATATGTTGAGACGGTTCTAAAACGTTTCAACATGCAGGAAAATAGGCTGGTCAATGTCTCTATTCCTATGGGATTCAAACTATCTTAAGATGCGGGAAGAAATATAGTGCATGTCACAGGTTCCCTATGTGAGTGTTGTAGATAGTCTGATGTATGCTATGGTCTATACTCGAGCGGATATTTCCCATGCAGTGGGAGTATTGAGCAGGTAATGTTGATGCCTAGAAAAAAACACTAGACGGTAGTCAAGGGAGTATCCAAGTATCTACATGGCACAATGTATTATGCAATCTATTATGGACAAGAACCTAAAGGCAACAAGGAAATCAATGTACATGGATTTGTCGATTTCGACTGAGCTAAAAATATCAACCATAGATGATCAACCAACGGATATGTGTTCAAGTTATTTGAAAAAGTGGCCAATTAGATGAGGAGGAGGTAGTCAATCGTTGTGTTGTCAACTACTACTGCTAAATACATGGTAGCTACTCATGCATGTAAGGAGGCGGTTTGGTTACAGAGATTATGTTCAAATGTTGGGTTTGGTCAGCATGTTGTTAGGTTGGGTTGTGACAGTCATAGTTGTAATCTCCCTAGCAAAGAACCCAGCATATCATTCAAAGACAAAGCAAATTGATGTACAATACCATTTTGTGAGAGAAATAGTGGAGAACCAAAAGGTGTTACTAGAAAAGGTCGACACAATGAAGAATGTTGCAAACTCATTAACCAAGTCGATGAGCACGGAAAAGTTTTTTTGGTGGAGGGAAACAATGACCTTATTAGCCCTGCTTAAGTGAACTAAAGTTTTGAGTCTCATGTTTATGGAAAGAAGACAACAAATGGAAGAATGTTGGGAATGTTAAATTCTTTGTATGTAAATCCACTGGCAAAATCGATAGTCGACTAATATAAGTCGATTAGAGTCGAAAGTCGACAAACAGTGGAGATCTAATCGACTAACCGATCGAAATAGTTGTTTGGTATAAGGAAAATTATTGGTCAAGAGGAAGTCAACGAAATGACCAAAAACTCAACAAGCGATCAACCAAGATTGACCCAATCAAGTCAATTGTAATAGAATAACTGAAAGTGATTAGAAAGTTATGGATTGTCATTAATGAGTAGCTGGTTGTGTTGCATATATACATAAGATGTAATGGTATACAGTAGGATCCCACAATCTATATCATCCCTCAACTCCGTCACAAAAACTAACAAAAATATACTTCTTTGATTTGGGGTCCAATTTAGAACGTTGATTTTTAAAAATAAGAGCATAAGTATCACAACCAAAAATTGAGTAATCACCAAAATGACAAGTCTATACCTGTTCAGGAATCTTACAATCTATTGCAACTGATGGTGACTGATTTGCCAAATAGCAAACTGTGGTTTTATGTCTATCGATCCCAACTTCCATGCAGTAAATTTTTAAATTCCAAAGATGTGAACTCACATCCTTTATTTGTTATTAAACAGTTAATTGACCTGACAGTTCTCTTTTCAACCAAAGCTCTAAAATGCTCAACTACATTAAACACACATTCCCACACCTTTCTGGAGTAATCATTGAGAACACCCTTACTTGTATTCCTACATATTTTTAACTTGTATCTACTACTTACCAAAAACATAATGCTTGCACAAATTCAAATTCATATATTTTAAATCTAAAAGTAACTTACAATTTATCAACACCTTTGGCCCTTTCTAGCTCATATGGCCCAATCTTTGATTCCATAAATAAGTAGATTAATTTGCTTCCTTGGATACTACCATTACTTCATATATGTCTGTTCACCCTTCTAGTTTGTAAAGGTTCTCAATCTTTGTAGCCTTCATTACCACCAAAATGCCTTTGAAAACATTCAATGCTCCACCTTAACAAATAAAAGCACCTGAGTGGGCCTAATGGTTAAGAACATGTGTTATCTACGTGGAGGTCACAAGTTCAAAACCGGCAGGGGGTAGGGTTGTGGATTGGCCCGCTGTGACAAATCTCGAAGGGTAGGCGACCTCTAGGATAGAGGCTCACCTTGGTGGGATTCAGGGCATCTATGCCCTTGTTGAGTCACAAGTTACTGGTATATCTAGCTTGCAGGCTGTTGGATATATCCTGGGGAGGTTGTTGTTCCCATGGTTAAAAAAACAAATAACTTACTAGCCTCCATGATCCAAAACTCACAAGAAAATTAAATTATTTTTTAGTTTTGGTACATGTCTTATCTCTGTCATTTTAATCCATCAAACATTTTAATCCTTATGCTCCCAATCCCAACAATCTTACAAGAAACATTTTTCCCATGAGAACAAGACCACCATCAATAGCTTGGTAAAAAGAAAACCAACTCCTATGTGGACACATGTGATGCAAAGCACCATAATATAATAACCAATCAAAATACCATCAAACATTTTAATCCCAATACTCCCAATCCAACAGTCTTACAAGAAACATTGTTTCCCATAAGAACAATACCGCCATCAATAGCTTGGTAAGAAGAAAAACATGATGCAAAGCACCGGAATCTAATAGCCATTCTTGATGAAATTGTAAGTGAAGCAAGAGCATCGAGAGCATGGTTACAAGTAAACTAAAAACCCAGGATGAGGATGAGGATGAGGATGAGGATGATAATGATGTAGGGGGGACAAAAGATACAAAACTGCAGACATGTGATTGAATAACAATTGATTAACCATGTACAAGAAAAGGTTTCCTAGAGAACTGACAAATACAACAACTAACAACCCTTGTACTTTGATGGATGGTACTCTTTTTATATGGACTTCAACAAATGTTCATGTTTGCAAGTACAAGATAGAGGACGAAGAATGAAGAAGACCATAGATTGTAGAAGGCAAAAGATGTGAGCAATGATGAAGATGAAGGAACCAATTCAAAAAAACAATGAAATAATTACAACACAAGCATTTCTTAGGGAGGAGTATGAGGAATACTTCCTACTTGTAATGTTTAATGAATACTCCTACGTGTGATGTTTGATAAATAAATCATAAGATGGCTTTGTAATGAGGTAAACTAATTCTAGAAATCTACAGGTGGGTGAGAGATGAGAAGAAATGAGAAAGGTTAGAAATGAAGATTTGTTGGGAGATTCATGGAGATCTATTGAGAGATTTAAAAAGATATCGAGGAGATGGTTTGAACTAACATCTAATTATGAAATGGTTATGTAATTATTCATGGAGATCTATCTAATTATGAAATGGTTGCTATGAATTATTCATGGAGATCTATTGAGAGATTTAAGAAGATCTTGAGGAGATAGTGTGAACTAACCATCTCATTATGAATTGGTTGTTATGTAATTACCAACTCATTTAAATCCATGTCAATGAGACAAGGAGAAATGAGAGGTTAGGAGTGAAGATTTGTTTAGACATTCATTGAGAGATTTAAGATCTTGTGAACATAGTTATGGAGATGGTTTGAACTAACCATATAATTATGAAATGGTCGTTATGTAATCACAAACTCATGAAAATCCATGTCAATGAAAGCTCTCACATTTTGCTTGCATTTCAGTGAGCTTTTGATATCATGTCATTATACACTAAGATCCCAGTGGATGATGCCATTGATATCATCAAGAACATCATAGACAACCAAACTGCAACTTTGGTAAGGCTATCTAAAATCAACATATTTTTCTTACATGGGGAATATATATGAACAAATCCAACATATTTTTCTTACATGGGGAATATATATGAACAAATCCAACATATTTTTCTTACATGGGGAATATATATGAACAAATCCATGGTGTTTCTATGAGCTCCTCGTTGTCCCCGATCATGGCAAACATTTGTATGGAAAAATTTGAAGCAAGGACCATAAATTCTTTCCCTCTCACCCCAAAAGAATGGAAAAGGTTTGTGGACAACATTTTTGCAAAATGGTGGCATGGAAAGGAAAAGCTAGAAGAATTCCTGACACATTTAAATAGCCTCTAACAACATATCAAATATCCAAACACTTACATAAAGAGCAACAAGAATCTCAGTGATCATCTTATTCACATGAAAAAGGTCTTCAAGAAAAATGGATACAATTACATGCACATCAAGAAGACAATCAGGAAAGCACAAGATGAATAACATAGACAAGAATTTAATATCCCTACACAATTACTCTCGTATATCAAGGGAACAACGAATCAAAATGCCAAGATCTTAGAAAGAATAAACATTAGTGTTGCATTCACTACCCCGAACACTATTAGGAGATTCGTCGACTCCGCGAAAGAAACAGTGGATCCTATACAACTAAAAGGGGTGTATGAAATACCTTGTTCGTGTGCGCAACACCACTCATGAAATTCGCATGGATAAGGCCTCATTGACTGCTCGAGAAGATCACTATAATACAAGAATGAGAGGCTTTGGAAATTGAGATTAACAATATGTTGATGCCTCGGATATCGTGGCATCAATCAGAAAGGGATTCTCCCCGAGAGATGGTCCCAATTAGACTATCTCCCGTTTGGTGTAGGGAATCCGTCCGGTTAGCGGTTCCGGCAACCGTGGGTTTGGAGTTTAAATCCGATTTTACCGGTTATGGCCCGATCCACCTTTCTTTTGGGTTTTTTATGTCTTTTATATGAGATGCAAGTGCCTAAATTATACTTAATCTAAATGCAATTAAAACAGGTCTAAGTCTAGAAACTGGAATAGATCTATCTATCCCTGCAGGGAACACGCTTAAGGGAGGAGCAATCAGCTGTAACAAATATCGTAAACAAAGAACAGATAGCTATTATTTCTCACAATCAAGGCTACAGCAAGATAAAGATATTGAGAAGATAGCTTCTCATTCAACATGGAACGCATCAATTGCTCATAACACAGCAAAGCAAAAGAATAAAGAAACAGATCTGAAATGAAACTTAAAGAACGCATCTATTGCTCATAAACAGAAGAAAGCAAAATTATTTAATCTACGTAACAAGAATAAAGAAACAGATCTAGATGTAACAAAACTGGAATTAAACTTAAAGATCCCTGCAAGGAGCAATTTAAAGGCATGAACAATGAGCCACATGAATTATTCTGAAGAAAGAACAGTTATCCATTCGATCTAGACAAAGAAATCTACAGCAATGCATTTCATTGTTCACAAAATAGAGAAAACGCATGCACAGGGGGAAGCAAAATCATTAATGCACAGAAATAGTTCAGATGTCAAGAATGATCTCACATTACAGAACCGCAGTCATTAGAATAGTCCAATATAGAGCAATCCAACATCCCATGCAAAACGTCCATCTCCCGTGGCTTCTATTAGAAAAATCAATTTTTACAGACCCGATACAAGATAGCTCATATCGTTTGCCAAAATTTCATTCCCTGCCAAAAGTACTTTCTAATATTTCCTAGATGTTATTTATAGCTACAAATCTGCCCTTTGGGCTGACACCTAGCATTCTCCACCTGTCATTTACAGGAATTTCCACTATAATCGACCACCAAAAATGGCCACTTCCTTTACAAAAAAAATATTTTGACAAAAATTAGGGACAGCTGTCCCATGGCTTACGCCTTACATATTCAAAATATACATAACAGAAAATTGGCTAACATCACAGCTTTCCCTGCTGGGCACGTGTTTGGCTGAAGAGAGTGGCTCACTGAATTCGGCCTCTTCATTCCTGTGCATGAGCTTCTGCTGGCAAAGGGTCGCCCAAGTTGATTGTCACTGATGCTGCTTGGGAAGGGGCCCTCGAATCCCCTGCTGATGCTGCTCCTAATTGGGAAGGGGGAATTGAACTGGCCATACTTTATGCCATTGCTGGGGAAGAGGCTGCTGGGAGAGAGGCGGCCGGATCTACTGATGCTCCTGCTGCTGCTGCAGCTTTCCTGTCCTCCTCTGCTATGTAGTTGTACCACACACCTGTGTCCCTTATGATTATGTTTGCTGCAGCAGGAAACAGGATTTTCTGAGAAGTCACATTCTTCCCGAGCTCTGTTTTAATGCTTTGGACTTCTGCTTCAGCAGCTTGATGTGCTCCCTTCAGCAGATGGTTGTGAAGTGTTGATGAACCGATGTAATGCTGGAGATCATCCATGGCCAGGACATCAATCCTTTTCACATACTCCATCTGGACGCCTAGTTCTTCTTTCAGTTGAGACAACCGCTGCTCCTTTTCCGGGAAGTCTTCTAGGGTCTGAGGGAAACTCAATGTGCAGTTGTCATGGACTCCTTTGAGCTTTTGGTATAGGTTGTTGATTCTATCTGTTGTCCTCTGCACACTGGTTATCAGCTTATTGGCACAGTTCCTGCCAAACTCCAACAAGGCTATATCTTCATTAAAATCATCCACGGCCTTAAAAGGAAGATGCGGGGGGAAACCTCCTTTCCCTTCTCTCCATGCCATCTGACTTATGACATTTGCCTTGACACGGGTATTCTTAGCTTTGAGCCTGTGGGCTTCCGCATTAATCTCTTTTAGCCTAACCACCATGGCCTTGATTTTGCACACCTCATCAGTGATTCGCTCTTGGGAGCCATACACTTGCTGCAGGATATTGCATGACAGCTCGTGGAAGGGAGATAGGTCTATGGTTCTGCTCTTCGCTTGCTCTAAACGCTCAGCTAATGCTTGCTTGTCTGCTTCTAGCAGAGATGCCTTTTCTTCCGCGCCATTCTTCTCTGCTTCCACAATCATCATTTGAAGTGTTAGCTGGTCTTTTTCCTCCTCCAGCTGGCTGTACTTGTTTGACAGCTCCTTATGCTCAGCGTACAAGCAATTATACTTGTTTACCACCATATCTCTTTGGGCTTGCTCATTAGCCACATTTTGTTGCAGCGTGCGTGCTCTCTTCTTTGTTAATATATTTTCTTTAACTATAACGTCTACATTGGCAAATGATGCCTTTGCTGTCGCTATAACTGCGCACGCCATAGCAATGGGATCTTGATCCGTCTTCTGCATGACGGTGACCTCCCGGTGAGTAACAATGTCTTCATGGAAGGGACTTTTAATCCTCTCTTCTGATTGGAGGACCATTGCTTTTCTTTTCTTATCATATACAAACTCATTCCATTTGGACACCGTACGCTTTCCTGATGGAGTGTACGGGACAATTGGTCGGTTTATGATGTCTATGTCCTCTTCCATAGGTGGGGTCCGGACTTCCTGAGCAGGGTCTACTCCTTCCTTTTGGGTACCAGAACCACCTGCTTGAGAGGTGTCCATCTCCATGTCTTGGACACCGGACCCACCTGCTTGGGCATCCTCCTCCGCTTTTCGCTCCTCTTCTGCCTTCCTTTCTGCTTCAGCTTGTTCAGCTTCTTTGCGTCGGCTTTCCTTTTCTGCTTCTTCATGCATCCTTGCCACTTCAGCTTCCTGCTGTACTCTGGCTGCTTCAGCTTCTTGCTTCCACCTGGCTTCTTCCACTTCCCGCTGCAATCTGGCACTTTCAGCTTCTTGGAGCACTCTTGCCTCTTCTCTTAATCTGAGCTCCTCTTGAGCTCGGGCATCTTCGGCTTCTTTCTCCTGCCGCTGACTGGTCTCCTGGATCTTAGCTAAACTAGAGCTTGCTCCAGTGCTTTGGCGACAGATTCGTAGTTCCGACATATTGCTAATGCCTCTGAATGCCTCCTCCTCGGCATCGGGGTAATGCGAGTATTCAAAATGAGCGTAGATGTCCTTGCAATGCTCTGCCACTTTACCCTTTCTGTTGTTCCTGTGGAAGATGACCTCACCGAAGTGGAAGGCCTTCAACTCTTGAACAAATTCGTTGGCCGAGGCAACCCCTGAAAACTTGTAAGCGCCGATGCAGAAAGGTAGAGGGGGAAAGGAAGCCTTGTGTTGCTTGTGGAGCAATGCTCCAATCCCATCCAAGAAGAGTTGTCTTACTGCTTCCTTGAGCACCACATAGTCTGTGGCATACTGCGGCAATATGTATGGGGGCTTAGTCCCCCCAAACATTCTCAGGTAGGTACCTTGTTCTGAAAAGTAAAAGTCCCCATAATCCTCAAGGACTTCCAAAGCATTTTCTGACAGGCAATTTGGTTCTTCCTTGAACATTTTCTCGTATAGGGGCATGATGAACCCCTCACAGATTAGTTTGTAGCTGGGCTTGTAATTCTGAGCCCACAACAACTTGTACGCAATATAGACGGGCGTGGTGGCCTTATCCCATGTGCAGCCCAATTTGGGGAATTCTATCTTGGCCAAGATACAATCTATCAGATAGGAAGACATGAAGAATTCAGCCTTCTTCAAGGCTAGTCCTTCTCTCGTAGCTACCATCATTGAGGACAGACTATCTGACAGGAGAGTGGCCCAGTCGAATACAGTCCCCTTAAAAGCCACATAGTGGATGATAGGGACCCACTGAATCTTGTATACTGTGCCATCGGGCATGCCAAATATTCTGCACAGCATCAGGGCAATCAATCTAAAAGGGGCTCTTAGATTCTATACGTCATACTCCTCACTCCCTTTCTTCCTCAAATGTTTGCCTCCTATTAGTAGCTTCTTGGCCATCTCGACATTGTTCATTTGCCTCAACCATTCATCAGTCAGAGCTTGTTGGACCCGGGGAAACTTGTAGGCTACCGCAAGATACGCGGGTTGAAATGAGGCAATGGCCACTTTACCGCTGTCATTTATTACTCTGCCTTCAGCATCGGCATGCCGGAGTATCCACCCGATCACTTCGGCACAGGGGAACAGCTCAGGGCGGGTGGCAGCTCTGGTTATGCCTGAGGCTTTGATATTCAAATAAATTGGTGCTTCCTCCAGCAACATATCTGGGATTTCTTGGTCCCTGATCATTCTATAGATGTCGTCCCATCTGATTTCTGGAGGGACACCAGTGGTGCACCTCGTGTCTTGGAGTGAAGCTTCAGTTTTAGGAGGGGCAGGTTTCTTTTCTGTCACCTTCGCCTTCTTCTTACCGGTCTTCGGCATCTTGATTTATCCCTGATAACATCCATATACAAGCCACTTTGAGCAACATACTGTGAGGTTTTAACAGAGAGCATCATTGTTTTAATATAGAAATAAGATAAGTACAATGAAGCTGTATATTTAGGAAGCAAAACGTTATTTCAACATGAAACATAGATTGAAACATTTGGATCTCTTAAAAGGATGGGTTTGGAATGCTCCTGCGTGGATAGGCTATGTCGCGGACACATTTTGTTCTCGGATCGATGGGCGAGTTGCGGAAGCAATGGGCTTTCGGGTCAGCCTCGGGGAATTGCGGAAGCCATTGGCTTTCGGCTCGATAGGCGAATTGCGGAAGCCGTTCCTGGGGAGAGATAGGATAGCTTTCGTCACTGCTGTGGTTTGGAAGGCCCGTGGCGGGTAAGCTCGGGTGGGCAGATTTTTTGCCGGAAAGAAAACCCCTTTCGCATTTACGATTAGGCGAGGGCATTCGAATGCTAATGTCATTTGCGGCACTTTGCCGAGGTGTTCCATGGGGAGTAGTTCGAGCGAGGGCGATGGCGTCGGGGCATATTGACGCAAAAGGTTTGAGCGGCTATGGTTTCGGGTTCTGGCTGGCGTAGCTTAAGTATTCACGGGGTTTGAACAGGGGCCATGGCGCCGGAGACAAGGTTTTGCCCCGGGGAGAGGACGCGTTGGGACTGAGGCTCACGGAAGGGCCCGGGGTTTTACGTCCTGAGTTTTCGGCCGGGGACATAAAACGTCTGTGGGCTTCGGCGGTTTAAAAGTAGTCAAGGCATGCGGCCCGGGGAGGAAAATGGAAGAAACTTAACCGTCCTAACTGGCTGTCTTCACCCACAAAACATTTTATCCTGTCTTTATGAGCAGAACTCAATTCAAATTGTATTCGACGGAAAAAATCGCTCATGACGGGCGTTTTGTCCGCCAAAACCCCACCAATGACCATCATTTTCGAACAAAAAACGATCCTAAAAGCACTATGACATGTAAGGCTAAGATCCTACCTGGCACCGACGGAAGACGCTAACTGAGGTGGCCGCAACGTGGTTGTACAAGACGAGCTGGAACGGTCGCGCGGCGTTCAATAGCTTTGTTTATAAAATAAAACGGCAATGGGTTGGCTCGTACCCCGTTGATTATTTATATGGGCCAGGCACGTGTGAGCATTCAATTTGGTGGGTGGCGCGATTTAAAACGAGGCTTAAATTCGTCGCCCGTAGCGGTCATGTCAAAAGATCTCGGTTTTCGTGCGACCGTCATTCGCGGGACCGCCTTACGAGTCACACCCGCCGTTGCGGAAGGATGGAGGGGAAGCTTCGCTATTTCGGGACGTGTTGCGGAAGGGAAACTCCAAGCCTTCCGCCGTTTCGAAAGCTATTTGCGAAGGGAAACTCGAAACCTTCCGCAAAAGAGACCCGCGTTGCGGACGTGTAACGTCAAGCCTTCCGCCGTTTCGAGAGCTATTCGCGAAGGGTTTCCGCAAACCAAAACTTTCTAAGTCTCGTTGATTTTCGGGAAGATATGGCGAAGGCTCCCGCTAGTTTCGGAAGGGAAACATGAAGTTTCCCGCGTTTCGGCAAGTCGGGGCGAACTTTTCGCGGTTTCGGGAGGATATGGCGAATGCTCCCGGTATTTTCGGAAGGCTTTTGTGAATGGCTTCCGCCGTTTCGGAAGAAAAATCTGAAGGCTTCCGCATGTCTTTTGAAGTCTTTTCTAAGTCTCTTCGGGCGTTTTAGATGAATAGCTCCCGCCGTTTCGGGAGCAAATCTTATACTCTTCCGCACATTTTCCCGTGATCATTCTGAAGTCCTTTTCCGAGCGGTTTAAGCGATTGGCTTCCGCCGTTTCGGGAGGGTAGCCCGAAGGCTTCCGCGGTTTCGGGAGCAAAGGCTGAAGGCTTCCGCGATAGTTTCTTGAAAAATTTCTAAGTTCTTTTCATAGCTTCGGAAGGAAATCGTGAATTCCTCCGCGGGATTTATGCGGATGGCTTCCGCCGTTTCGGGAGGGTAGCTTGAATTGCTCCGCAGATTTTAAACATTGAAAAGTTTCCAAGTGTTGTTTACTTCGGAAGGCTTATGAGAAGGGCCTCCGCCGTTTCGGGATGAAAACCCGAAGGTTTCCGCATAGTTTCAACCAAAAAAATCCGAATCCTTTTCGGGGGAGTGAGGCGAATGAGTCCCGCCATTTCGGGAGCAAAACCGGAACCTTTCCACAGTTGCGGAAGGCTTGAGCGAAAGCTTCCGCCGTTTCGGGAGGCATTGCCCAATGGTTCCCGCAGCTTTCGAAAAAATTCTAAGGCTTTCGGGCGTCTTTCCCAAGTTCTTCCGCCGTTTCGGGAAGAAAAAAAAAAACCAAAGGTTTCCGTAACTTTTCCTCACGGCCCACGATTTTGACAAAGAAAATCTAAGTCCTTCTTTCGGAAAGGTTGGACGTTTGGCTTCCGCAGTTTCGGGGAGATAGCCCGAATTATTTCAAAACGTTGGGGAAAAATCTAAGTTCTCTTTTGGCTCTTTGGGAAAACATGGAAGGATTGATGGCAAGATGTTCAGCAGGGAAATAGATTTTATGTTGAAAACAGAGCTGACGGCTGGGATGGCTTCTCAGGCAAACTTTCTACAAAAAATACAGGAGGGGCCCCAACATGTACAAAAATTTTGGGGAGGGGTGTTGCTGCAACAACAATGGCGAGTCGCTGGCGAACACAGATCTCTGAAAAATGCCTCTTCATGGTCCGAAACCTCATTAACAACATCCACCTCGGGTGTACTACTCAGCTGAGCATTTTAGACTCATGCGGGGGGAAGTAGGCGCTTTCCATGCTAGCCATTGGGGAAAGGGGAGCTTTGACCGAGACATCTTCACCACTCTCAGAGGGCCAGCATATGAGATTCATTTTAGGAGGGTCATCTCTCGAATGGCCACTACTGCCGGACTCCACGGGATTTGCAACACTTTCTCATGGACATTATTGCTCTTGTTCCTCATTCCCATGCTGCTGGCATCCTTTGGGATGCTTGTACTTTGGACAGCTTAGCTGTTTGAGCCTTCCAGGGATATTTTCTTTTGGACATGATCTTTGATTTAGGCTCCTCAATCCATAATGTCCTTTTGTGTGAGTTAGAAATTTTATTGATTTGATTTGATCCAACTTCACGGACGGAGAGGAGCCCATTTTGAGCTGGGTCTTTTGGACAGCCTTCTAGATTTTACTAGATTTTACATGTCTTTTGCTTTTGTCTCAGCCATGCTTTAATTGAGGCGAGAATCCCTTGAAAAACAGACTCTTGAATGTAAGCCATTTTGGCTGTTAAATCTGCAGCATGGAGTCACCTCAATACCCTATGTCCTCGAGAAGTGCCACTTTCCATGGGTCCAACTTAGGTAACCTTCTTGAGATGCCCTTAAAGTGTGAGAGTGGGTGGAGCCCAACGATAGTAGTGAGGATGGTCATAGGTCTCTGCTATTAAACAGGATTAGCGTGACTAGCAGGGTAGGCTTCCCCCTTCCGAACACTTCAGCGAGAGCACAACAGACCGGATTTACTGAGCAGAGTTCCAGACTCATGGGTTACAAGTTTTCTTTGAGAGAGCTATCTTCAACGGGAAACTCAACCAAAAGAGCATTCAGAAAACAAAACTTGTCGTAAAAGTTCAAATAACAAAGAGAGAAAAAACATGGCCGAAAAATAAAACAGCTAAAAGCGAAAGCAAAAAGAAAACTTTATTTATGTACAGGAAGTCTGGAGGAGACTATGAGAAGTATTGTTTCAGAGCGAGGCCATTGATAGGAAGGGCTACTTCTTCTCCCTCGAGATTTGTCAATTTATAAGTGGATGGGCCTAATTTTGCAGAAATTTGATACGGGCCTACCCATAGATGTTGAAATTTCGTATGCATTCCTTTGCCTTCATGATTATGGTCCCATTTCAGGACTAAATCCCCGACTTCAAAGTCCCTCTTACCGGATTTCCTCTTATCGAACCACCTCTTAACTATGTCCTGGTGTTGATGGAATCGATCTTTAGCTTTGTGTCGGGCTTCTTCCAGTTGAAGCAGGGTGTTGATCCTGGATTGTAAGGCTTGGCTACCAGAACCCTGAGAGGCTTGGGACAGTTGCAAGGATGGCAGTAAGATGTTTGGGGGAAGTATGGCTTCCTTTCCATAGACAAGAGTGAAAGGGGAGACACCTAAAGCATTCTTCGGGGTTACCCTATCTGCCCATAAGGCGTTTGGGAGAGCCACATGCCAACTTCTCTGGTTTTCTATCACAGTTTTCTTAAGGATTCGAATCAAATTCTTGTTTGAGGATTCAGCTAATCCGTTTCCCTGAGGGTAGTAATTGGCTGAATAATGCAACTTAATTCCCCATTCATAAACAAATTCATTTATCTTGCAAGATGAAAAATAAGTAGCATTATCAAAAACAAGGGAAATTGGAACCCCAAACCTGGTTATGATGTTCTCTTTCAAGAAGCTGATAACTGCGTCTTCATTGATCTTGCGCAACGGGATGGCCTCCGTCCACCTAGTGAAGTAGTCGGTAGCCGTCAGGATATATCGATGTTGCAATGAATATTTTGGATTTATTTCTCCGATAACATCTATGCCCCATTGCTCAAAAGGCTCAGAGATGATGACCGGCTGCAATGGGCTTGCGGCCTTAGGTAACTTCCCAGCGCTTCTTTGACATACATCACAGTTTCGTGCGTATGTGTGGGCATCTCGGAACAAAGTAGGCCAATAATAACCAGCTCTCAGTATCTTGTGTGCTGTCGTCTCTCCTGAATAATGACCACCTGCGGGGCCATCATGCAATTCTTTGACAACTTTGTTTGCATCTTCCTTTTCCAAACATCTAAGAAGGACTCCATCGTAATTCTTTCTGCAAAGAATCCCATCAATGATTTGATAGGGTGCGGATTTCAAACGGAGCGCCCTTCTTTGTTTAGAGTTCCAGTGCTCGGGTAGATATCCCTGCTGTAAATAGTGCACCAGATCCCTATACCATGACTGGGGAGTTGTGAAGATATGGGATACTTCAACCGAATTGAGCTCAGCTTCATTCTTCCAATGGTGCTCTTCCTCAGTCGAGTTTCCCGCCAGTAACTTGCACAGACCTTGTCCTTTAATGATCGTGGCCGGTTTGAATTCCAAATCATATTCTTGCAGAGCTGTGACCCAGTTCCCTCTCCTCTCTCCCAATTCCTTTTGAACGAAAAGGGATCTAACCGCTGGATGGGGGACTATTACTTTAGTTCTGTTCTTCAAAATGTATGGCCTAAACTGCTTGACTGCTTTGAAGACCGCATAGGCATGCTTTTCCACCACGGGATAGTTCAGCTCGGCCCCCTGCAGACCAGTGCTCATAAACGAAATTGGGTATTCGTCCCCCAATTCCACCTTCTGTGTGAGTACAGCTGCGAGAGAGTCATCCGAGGAAAAGGTATACAAGATGAAATCCTTATCAAAATCTGGGCTTCTTAAGGAAGGAGCCTTAGCTACCGCTGCCTTGATATCTCTAAATGCGTCCTTCTCCAAATCTGTCCACTTGAACTGTATGCTTTGTTTAACCATCTGCTGTAATGGCTTAACAATTTGTGCAAAATCCGGAACAAATCTGCGGACAAAATTGATGGTGCCCATAAAAGACTGCATAGATTTTTTGTTGTGAGGCATTGGAATCTTATTAATAGCTTGGACTCTTTCCTGGTCGATTGACACTCCCCCTTTGGAGATGATATGACCCAAGAGCTTACCTTCGGGTACCGCAAACACGCTCTTCTTGGGATTCAAGGAAATACCATACTTCCGGCAACAATCAAAGATGTGCCTCAGATGAACAACATGATCTTCCCTCTTCTTCGAAAAGACTGTCACATCATCTAAGTAAACAACAACACATTGCCCACCCAACCCTCGGAAGGCAATATCCATCGCCCTTTGGAATGTAGCTCCTGCATTTATCAGACCAAATGGCATTCTTCTGTAAGCGAAAGTTCCCCACTTAGTTCTGAAGGTGGTCTTAAGACGATATTCTTCGGCTACTAACACTTGATTATAGCCCGAGAAACCGTCGAGGAGAGAAAACAATTCGGATCCTGACACCATTTGGAGGATTTGCTCCATTGAAGGCACGGGGTAGTTGTCTTTATCCGAGGCTCTGTTTAAATTTCTGAAGTCTACACATAGCCTAATCTCTCCTGACTTCTTCCTTACGGGAACCAAGTTTGCAACCCATTCGGAATGCCGAACCTTGAAGATTATCTTAGCGTCCAGGAGCTTCTTTAATTCCTTTTGGATCAGCGGTTCAAGAGTGGGATGCATCCTTCTTAACTGCTGCTGAAATGGTTTGACACCCGCTTTCATTGGTATAACATGCTGAATGATGCGGACGTCATATGTTTTCAGATCTTCATAGGTCCATGCAAAAACATCATTGTACTGTTTAAACAATTTAATGAACCTGCCTCTTTCTCCTGGTGAACAACATTTGCCTAGGTTGACAAATTTTGGTTCTGCCTCGGTACCCAAATTAACCAACTCATGTTGCATTGATGAGCTGTTAGCTTTGGTATTAGCTAGTCTTTTGAACTTATTTTGCAGATCGAAAAGCATTTCAAGAGACCTTACTCCCTTTGGTATGAAATTTCCTTTCTCGTCATCTTTCTTCATCAAATCAGCATCGTGTTCTTCCTCATCTATTGCAGCTCCTTGGAAGCTATCTTCGTTTGTCAGGAAGCTGATAATTTGTTCATCATCATCGAAGACTCTGAAGTTCGTGATGTTATCGGGAATGGAAGGCCTGAAAATCAATTCAATCGAGCATTTATTATTTGACGGCACCAATCTAGAAGCAGATGTTGCTAATAAATCAGCAGCAGAATTTTGCAATCTAGGAATTGATTTTATATTGAAAGCGTCAAACTGCATGATTAAATCCCATACCTCAGCCTGATAACCTTTCAAGTGCGGTGAGAGACAATGAATGGTGTCCCTTACCTGTCTGACAACTATCTCGGAGTCACCAAAAACCTTCAGGTACTTAACATTTAAGCCAATGGCCTTCCTTAAACCATGTACCAAAGCTTCATATTCAGCGGTATTATTAGTACAATCGAATTCTAGTCTACAAGACAAAAAATACTTGTTTCCTTTTGGATCCATTAGGACACACCCGGCTCCGGATCCTTCCAGAGTTTTAGAGCCATCAAAGTATAATGTCCAAAAGATATCTTTAGATTCAGCTGGGTTAGTTTCTTTGTGGTCTATGTTAGCAACTAAATTGACTATGTTACAATCAACATCATCAGTCCGAGAGAAATGAAGGAGATCGGACTGTTTATCTGATTCATGGTTAATGGTTTCAGATTGATAATTACCCGGATCCATTTCCAAGAAATAATTCCCCAGAACCGAAGATGAGAAAGTTACGGCTTCATTTTTTTCTTCTAACTGGGTTACGTTTTGTTTCATATGAGGTTCCCTAAGAACTTTAATCTGATTCTGTCTGTTCTGATATGGCAGCCATAGGTGAGACCAGTCGGTAGCAAAGTAGCCACTCAGCTTGGTAGACCAATCCCTACTCAAAATCAGCCCATAAGCTTCAGGAATGTCGACCACCATTATGTCAATAAATTGACAGACTCTAGGCTCCGCTGACAATCTAATTAGAACGTCTTTCATCTCCCCAATTACTTTAACAGCAGTCCTATCTAATTCGATAATTTGAGCTGGGGATGGCACGGGCTGCCCATTAATTTTCTTACAAATTGACAGCGGCATAACGTTTGAAGAAGCCCCAGAGTCTACCAAACAGTTATGAACGTTGTGATTAAAAATTTCAAAATTCAATAGGAAAGGCAATGTTTGAGATTTGGATTTCCCACCAATGCTAGCCTCATTAATTTCGGGATTGTCTTGCGAATCTGTTAATGTAGTGCTGGGTTTTGGTTGTAAAACATGCAGCAGTTTGTCTCGTTGATGGGGCAAGCTACACATGTCGAATATTGATACGTTTGCTTTGACCTTCTTGATATCTTCGATAATATCGTACCCTATATCGGATTCGTTCCCAATTCGAATTGGCTGATCTGTTTTGTTCATGGTGACCTTAGGTGGCTGAACTGTGTTGTCAGCGCTTGGCTGTTTGGCAGCTGTTTGCTTTACTTTGGGCTGAGGTGGGATGATCGGTATATGCCTCCTAGGCAGATCTTTCGGAATTTTAGGCTTATGGGGGATGGTGACTGGCGTAGGATCCGCAATTGGGCCCTTGCTGCGAGTGGCAACATTTATGGTAGAGGGAGAACTATCTATGTGATCTTCTTCTACTAATTCAGTCATAGGTACCCAATCCCACAACACCATAGTAGTGTCCGGGGTCGGTTCCTCTAACTCAGGGCTGGACTCTTCTGGAGGATCATCCTGATCTGGGACCTGAGAATCTAACATTTGGTTCATGACTAAGCTCATGGAATTGATCCATTGCGGGCAGCTCTTTTCCGAATGTGGTTCTTGGTGAAAAGTGCAGAAATTTTCCATCCCTATCGCATTCAAGTTTAAAACAGGGGCAGCATTTATTGGTGGATGAGTCTGTTCCCCGTCTTCCCTTCTTTTATAAAATGGCTTCAAAGGTTTCCTAGATGTGCTAGCAGCCTTGTCTTTCTCGAGATCTACGATTTTGTTAGATAATTTCTGCATCATTTTGACTACGTTTTCCATGTCCGTAGATGGCTCGTCTTTACTTCTAGTGAGCAGCAAAGGTTTCTTGCTAGCTGGTGGTTTTGGTTCTACATCTAAGGCATGTTTAGCAATGCTATCAACCTCTTCTTCTACCTTTCTAGCTTCCTCAAAGTTCTCTATCAGGGTAGTTTTCTTGGACCTCTTCACGAACATTGCTATGGGTCCATCAAGAGCGGTTGTATAGTATTCAATTAGAGATTCCTCGGCTGGTTTATTAGCTTGACTGAAGTTATTCAACAGCGTAGTGAATCTTTGATTGAAATCTTGAACCTTTTCTTTCTTTTCCATCCTCGTGGATAAGAGTTCTTTCATAAGTGTGGCCACAGTCTTTTGGTTTCCGTATTTCTTTAGAAAACATTTTTCGAACTCATCCCAACTAGAGATTGAGCTGGGTTGTAAGCTAAAGTACCATGATGATACTGTTGGCTCGAATGTATATGGAAACAACCTGCAGACCACGTCTTCATGTTGTACGTTCAAAAGGTTCAGAGCCAAGTAAAAACTCTTGAGGTGATCTTCTGCCGAAATGGCTTTCCCTGGATCGTACTTAGGCAAGACCTTTTCTGGGTTTTTAGGAAGATTATGGAGTGGTCCAGCGAGGTTCAGCGCTCCCCTTGCCCTCCAAGAAGGTACAGCCATGTTTGGGTTTGGATGTGGAGACCCTGGTGGAGAATTGTAGGGCGAATCCTGTGGAGTACTTTTGGGAGTGGTAATTTCTTCAAGATTTTCTTGGTCCGAAATTTTTTCTGAGTCTTCAGGATCTGCCTCGTTAAGAGTGTCTAAAATTTCTTCCAAAGTCAGATTTACCAGCTCTTCAAAACTTTGAACGAGAATGGAATCACGGGTGTATTGTGGGTCCTTTCTAGGTGTATTTTTCTTAGGGAGGAATTTGACAGCGTTTAAACCACCTAACTGTCTAACGTAGGATCTGGTATGTCTTCTCAAATCCTCGATTTCTGTAAAAGGGACAGCATATAAAGCTTCTTGAGGCTCAGGGTCAGAAATGAGGCGTTCTTGGTCTGTTAATCCAAGATCTGGGCTGTTTGAAATGCTTTCTTTAAGCGGGTTTTCAGTGTTATCTATGACCGCGGAAGATTTTCCTCTATCAGCCATGCACTTTAGGCCCTCTTTCTAGCGCCAAAAACTGTTGATGCCTCGGATATCGTGGCATCAATCAGAAAGGGATTCTCCCCGAGAGATGGTCCCAATTAGACTATCTCCCGTTTGGTGTAGGGAATCCGTCCGGTTAGCGGTTCCGGCAACCGTGGGTTTGGATTTTAAATCCGATTTTACCGGTTATGGCCCGATCCACCTTTCTTTTGGGTTTTTTATGTCTTTTATATGAGATGCAAGTGCCTAAATTATACTTAATCTAAATGCAATTAAAACAGGTCTAAGTCTAGAAACTGGAATAGATCTATCTATCCCTGTAGGGAACACGCTTAAGGGAGGAGCAATCAGCTGTAACAAATATCGTAAACAAAGAACAGATAGCTATTATTTCTCACAATCAAGGCTACAGCAAGATAAAGATCTTGAGAAGATAGCTTCTCATTCAACATGGAACACATCAATTGCTCATAACACAGCAAAGAAAAAGAATAAAGAAACAGATCTGAAATGAAACTTAAAAAACGCATCTATTGCTCATAAACAGAAGAAAGCAAAATTATTTAATCTACGTAACAAGAATAAAGAAACAAATCTAGATGTAACAAAACTGGAATTAAACTTAAAGATCCCTGCAAGGAGCAATTTAAAGGCATGAACAATGAGCCACATGAATTATTCTGAAGAAAGAACAGTTAGCCATTCGATCTAGACAAAGAAATCTACAGCAATACATTTCATTGTTCACAAAATAGAGAAAACGCATGCACAGGGGGAAGCAAAATCATTAATGCACAGAAATAGTTCAGATGTCAAGAATGATCTCACATTACAGAACCGCAGTCATTAGAATAGTCCAATATAGAGCAATCCAACATCCCATGCAAAACGTCCATCTCCCGTGGCTTCTATTAGAAAAATCAATTTTTACAGACCCGATACAAGATAGCTCATATCGTTTGCCAAAATTTCATTCCCTGCCAAAAGTCCTTTCTAATCTTTCCTAGATGTTATTTATAGCTACAAATCTGCCCTTTGGGCTGACACCTAGCATTCTCCACCTGTCATTTACAGGAATTTCCACTATAATCGACCACCAAAAATGGCCACTTCCTTTACAAAAAAAATATTTTGACAAAAATTAGGGACAGCTGTCCCATGGTTTACGCCTTACATATTAAAAATATACATAACAGAAAATTGGCTAACATCACAGCTTTCCCTGTTGGGCACGTGTTTGGCTGAAGAGAGTGGCTCACTGAATTCAGCCTCTTCATTCCTATGAGTGAGCTTCTGCTGGCAAAGGGTCGCCCAAGTTGATTGTCACTGATGCTGCTTGGGAAGGGGCCCTCGAATCCCCTGCTGATGCTGCTCCTAATTGGGAAGGGGGAATTGAACTGGCCAGACTTTCTGCCATTGCTGGGGAAGAGGCTGCTGGGAGAGAGGCGGCCGGATCTACTGATGCTCCTGCTGCTACTGCAGCTTTCCTGTCCTCCTCTGCTATGTAGCTGTACCACACACTTATGTCCCTTATGATTATGTTTGCTGCAGCAGGAAACTGGATTTTCTGAGAAGTCACATTCTTCCCGAGCTCTGTTTTAATGCTTTGGACTTCTGCTTCAGCAGCTTGATGTGCTCCCTTCAGCAGATGGTTGTGAAGTGTTGATGAACCGATGTAATGCTGGAGATCATCCATGGCCAGGACATCAATCCTTTTCACATACTCCATCTGGACGCCTAGTTCTTCTTTCAGTTGAGACAACCGCTGCTCCTTTTTCCGGGAAGTCTTCTAGGGTCTGAGGGAAACTCAATGTGCAGTTGTCATGGACTCCTTTGAGCTTTTGGTATAGGTTGTTGATTCTATCTGTTGTCCTCTGCACACTGGTTATCAGCTTATTGGCACAGTTCCTGCCAAACTCCAACAAGGCTATATCTTCATTAAAATCATCCACGGCCTTAAAAGGAAGATGCGGGGGGAAACCTCCTTTCCCTTCTCTCCATGCCATCTGACTTATGACATTTGCCTTGACACGGGTATTCTTAGCTTTGAGCCTATGGGCTTCCGCATTAATCTCTTTTAGCCTAACCACCATGGCCTTGAGTTTGCACACCTCATCAGTGATTAGCTCTTGGGAGCCATACACTTGCTGCAGGATATTGCATGACAGCTCGTGGAAGGGAGATAGGTCTATGGTTCTGCTCTCCGCTTGCTCTAAACGCTCAGCTAATGCTTGCTTGTCTGCTTCTAGCAGAGATGCCTTTTCTTCCGCGCCATTCTTCTCTGCTTCCACAATCATCATTTGAAGTGTTAGCTGGTCTTTTTCCTCCTCCAGCTGGCTGTACTTGTTTGACAGCTCCTTATGCTCAGCGTACAAGCAATTATACTTGTTTACCACCATATCTCTTTGGGCTTGCTCATTAGCCACATTTTGTTGCAGCGTGCGTGCTCTCTTCTTTGTTAATATATTTTCTTTAACTATAACGTCTACATTGGCAAATGATGCCTTTGCTGTCGCTATAACTGTGGACGCCATAGCAATGGGATCTTGATCCGTGTTCTGCATGACGGTGACCTCCCGGTGAGTAACAATGTCTTCATGGAAGGGACTTTTAATCCTCTCTTCTGATTGGAGGACCATTGCTTTTCTTTTCTTATCATATACAAACTCATTCCATTTGGACACCGTACGCTTTCCTGATGGAGTGTACGGGACAATTGGTCGGTTTATGATGTCTATGTCCTCTTCCATAGGTGGGGTCCGGACTTCCTGAGCAGGGTCTACTCCTTCCTTTTGGGTACCAGAACCACCTGCTTGAGAGGTGTCCATCTCCATGTCTTGGACACCGGACCCACCTGCTTGGGAATCCTCCTCCGCTTTTCGCTCCTCTTCTGCCTTCCTTTCTGCTTCAGCTTGTTCAGCTTCTTTGCGCCGGCTTTCCTTTTCTGCTTCTTCATGCATCCTTGCCACTTCAGCTTCCTGCTGTACTCTGGCTGCTTCAGCTTCTTGCTTCCACCTGGCTTCTTCCACTTCCCGCTGCAATCTGGCACTTTCAGCTTCTTGGAGCACTCTTGCCTCTTCTCTTAATCTGAGCTCCTCTTGAGCTCGGGCATCTTCAGCTTCTTTCTCCTGCCGCTGACTGGTCTCCTGGATCTTGGCTGAACTAGAGCTTGCTCCAGTGCTTTGGCGACAGATTCGTAGTTCCGACATATTGCTAATGCCTCTGAATGCCTCCTCCTCGGCATCGGGGTAATGCGAGTATTCAAAATGAGCGTAGATGTCCTTGCAATGCTCTGCCACTTTACCCTTTCTGTCGTTCCTGTGGAAGATGACCTCACCGAAGTGGAAGGCCTTCAACTCTTGAACAAATTCGTTGGCCGAGGCAACCCCTGAAAACTTGTAAGCGCCGATGCAGAAAGGTAGAGGGGGAAAGGAAGCCTTGTGTTGCTTGTGGAGCAATGCTCCAAATCCCATCCAAGAAGAGTTGTCTTACTGCTTCCTTGAGCACCACATAGTCTGTGGCATACTGCGGCAATATGTATGGGGGCTTAGTCCCCCCAAACATTCTCAGGTAGGTACCTTGTTCTGAAAAGTAAAAGTCCCCATAATCCTCAAGGACTTCCAAAGCATTTTCTGACAGGCAATTTGGTTCTTCCTTGAACATTTTCTCGTATAGGGGCATGATGAACCCCTCACAGATTAGTTTGTAGCTGGGCTTGTAATTCTGAGCCCACAACAACTTGTACGCAATATAGACGGGCGTGGTGGCCTTATCCCATGTGCAGCCCAATTTGGGAAATTCTATCTTGGCCAAGATACAATCTATCAGATAGGAAGACATGAAGAATTCAGCCTTCTTCAAGGCTAGTCCTTCTCTCGCAGCTACTATCATTGAGGACAGACTATCTGACAGGAGAGTGGCCCAGTCGAATACAGTCCCCTTAAAAGCCACATAGTGGATGATAGGGACCCACTGAATCTTGTATACTGTGCCATCGGGCATGCCTAAGATTCTGCACAGCATCAGGGCAATCAATCTTAAAGGGGCTCTTAGATTCTGTACGTCGTACTCCTCACTCCCTTTCTTCCTCAAATGTTTGCCTGCTATTAGTAGCTTCTTGGCCATCTCGACATTGTTCATTTGCCTCAGCCATTCATCAGTCAGAGCTTGTTGGACCCGGGGAAACTTGTAGGCTGCCGCAAGATACGCGGGTTGAAATGAGGCAATGGCCACTTTACCGCTGTCATTTATTACTCTGCCTTCAGCATCGGCATGCCGGAGTATCCACCCGATCACTTCGGCACAGGGGAACAGCTCAGGGCGGGTGGCAGCTCTGGTTATGCCTGAGGCTTTGATATTCAAATAAATTGGTGCTTCCTCCAGCAACATATCTGGGATTTCTTGGTCCCTGATCATTCTATAGATGTCGTCCCATCTGATTTCTGGAGGGACACCAGTGGTGCACCTCGTGTCTTGGAGTGAAGCTTCAATTTTAGGAGGGGCAGGTTTCTTTTCTGTCACCTTCGCCTTCTTCTTACCGGTCTTCGGCATCTTGATTTATCCCTGATAACATCCATATACAAGCCACTTTGAGCAACATACTGTGAGGTTTTAACAGAGAGCATCATTGTTTTAATATAGAAATAAGATAAGTACAATGAAGCTGTATATTTAGGAAGCAAAACTTTATTTCAACATGAAACATAGATTGAAACATTTGGATCTCTTAAAAGGATGGGTTTGGAATGCTCCTGCGTGGATAGGATATGTCGCAGACACATTTTGTTCTCGGATCGATGGGCGAGTTGCGGAAGCAATGGGCTTTCGGGTCAGCCTCGGGGAATTGCGGAAGCCATTGGCTTTCGGCTCGATAGGCGAATTGCGGAAGCCGTTCCTGGGGAGAGATAGGATAGCTTTCGTCACTGCTGTGGTTTGGAAGGCCCGTGGCGGGTAAGCTCGGGTGGGCAGATTTTTTGCCGGAAAGAAAACCCCTTTCGCATTTACGATTAGGCGAGGGCATTCGAATGCTAATGTCATTTGCGGCACTTTGCCGAGGTGTTCCATGGGGAGTAGTTCGAGCGAGGGCGATGGCGCCGGGGCATATTGACGCAAAAGGTTTGAGCGGCTATGGTTTCGGGTCCTGGCTGGCGTAGCTTAAGTATTCACGGGGTTTGAACAGGGGCCATGGCGCCGAAGACAAGGTTTTGCCCCGGGGAGAGGGCACGTTGGGACTGAGGCTCACGGAAGGGCCCGGGGTTTTACGTCCTGAGTTTTCGGCCGGGGACATAAAACGTCTGTGGGCTTCGGCGGTTTAAAAGTAGTCAAGGCATGCGGCCCGGGGAGGAAAATGGAAGAAACTTAACCGTCCTAACTGGCTGTCTTCACCCACAAAACATTTTATCCTGTCTTTATGAGCAGAACTCAATTCAAATTGTATTCGACGGACAAAATCGCTCATGACGGGCGTTTTGTCCGCCAAAACCCCACCAATGACCATCATTTTCGAACAAAAAACGATCCTAAAAGCACTATGACATGTAAGGCTAAGATCCTACCTGGCACCGACGGAAGACGCTAACTGAGGTGGCCGCAACGTGGTTGTACAAGACGAGCTGGAACGGTCGCGCGGCGTTCAATAGCTTTGTTTATAAAATAAAACGGCAATGGGTTGGCTCGTACCCCGTTGATTATTTATATGGGCCAGGCACGTGTGAGCATTCAATTTGGTGGGTGGCGCGATTTAAAACGAGGCTTAAATTCGTCGCCCGTAGCGGTCATGTCAAAAGATCTTGGTTTTCGTGCGACCGTCATTCGCGGGACCGCCTTACGAGTCACACCCGCCGTTGCGGAAGGATGGAGGGGAAGCTTCGCTATTTCGGGACGTGTTGCGGAAGGGAAACTCCAAGCCTTCTGCCGTTTCGAAAGCTATTTGCGAAGGGAAACTCGAAACCTTCCGCAAAAGAGACCCGCGTTGCGGACGTGTAACGTCAAGCCTTCCGCCGTTTCGAGAGCTATTCACGAAGGGTTTCCGCAAACCAAAACTTTCTAAGTCTCGTTGATTTTCGGGAAGATATGGCGAAGGTTCCCGCTAGTTTCGGAAGGGAAACATGAAGGTTCCCGCGTTTCGGCAAGTCGAGGCGAACTTTTCGCGGTTTCGGGAGGATATGGCGAATGCTCCCGGTATTTTCGGAAGGCTTTTGTGAATGGCTTCCGCCGTTTCGGAAGAAAAATCTGAAGGCTTCCGCATGTCTTTTGAAGTCTTTTCTAAGTCTCTTCGGGCGTTTTAGATGAATAGCTCCCGCCGTTTCGGGAGCAAATCTTATACTCTTCCGCACATTTTCCCGGGATCATTCCGAAGTCCTTTTCCGAGCGGTTTAAGCGATTGGCTTCCGCCGTTTCGGGAGGGTAGCCCGAAGGCTTCCGCGGTTTCGGGAGCAAAGGCTGAAGGCTTCCGCGATAGTTTCTTGAAAAATTTCTAAGTTCTTTTCATAGCTTCGGAAGGAAATCATGAATTCCTCCGCGGGATTTATGCGGATGGCTTCCGCCGTTTCGGGAGGGTAGCTTGAATTGCTCCGCAGATTTTAAACATTGAAAAGTTTCCAAGTGTTGTTTACTTCGGAAGGCTTATGAGAATGGCCTCCGCCGTTTCGGGAGGAAAGCCCGAAGGTTTCCGCATAGTTTCAACCAAAAAAATCCGAATCCTTTTCGGGGGAGTGAGGCGAATGAGTCCCGCCATTTCGGGAGCAAAACCGGAACCTTTCCGCAGTTGCGGAAGGCTTGAGCGAAAGCTTCCGCCGTTTCGGGAGGCATTGCCCAATGGTTCCCGCAGCTTTCGAAAAAATTCTAAGGCTTTCGGGCGTCTTTCCCAAGTTCTTCCGCCGTTTCGGGAAGAAAAAAAAAAAACCAAAGGTTTCCGTAACTTTTCCTCACGGCCCACGATTTTGACAAAGAAAATCTAAGTCCTTCTTTCGGAAAGGTTGGACATTTGGCTTCCGCAGTTTCGGGGAGATAGTCCGAATTATTTCAAAACGTTTGGGAAAAATCTAAGTTCTCTTTTGGCTCTTTGGGAAAACATGGAAGGATTGATGGCAAGATGTTCAGCAGGGAAATAGATTTTATGTTGAAAACAGAGCTGACGGCTGGGATGGCTTCTCAGGCAAACTTTCTACAAAAAATACAGGAGGGGCCCCAACATGTACAAAAATTTTGGGGAGGGGTGTTGCTGCAACAACACAATAACACGCTAAACCCAGATGAAGGGCTGAAGCTAAGTGACACTTGGAGGCCAATTATAAACCAAATTAAAATGCATTGGTTTCAAATGTGATCTATCGATCGGAATATAAGCGATGAAGTAGTGAGCCGACCTCACTATCAAAGAAATTCGACTGACGTAGTGAGTCGGCCTTACTATCAAAAGAAATTCCACTCAGATTTTGTAGTTATATATTCGATGATCATCATTTCCCTCATCCCAATCTTCAAATTCTTCAAATTGAGTGATCACCCTAATGATGGAATCAATTTGAGGCAAACTAAAACGTCTATTTTCAAAATTATATGCATGTTTCCAATGTAATTTAATTATTCACCTGTTCTGAAATCTCTGATCTCCACAAGGCTTAAATCATTTTTGCCAATGCCTGAAAGGGGTACACAAATATATAATGTCTACAACATAATTATCGCAATTACAAGAACTTCCACCATTTTATGAATTGCCCAAGTAAATTTGGTTTTACCATGAAATTTCACATGTTATTGTTGTCACAATTCCGACAATAGACTATCAAAAGCCATGGCACATATAGTTGCAAAATATAACCTTACATATAACGCAAGGAACAAAAATAGGAAAGGATTGGTAAAGCGTTGGTTAGGGCCAAAGATTGGTAGGAATGGGATTGACACGAGACCATGGGGATACATGAATTGCGATTAGTAACTCGAAGATTAGTTTAATAGGTAGAGAAAAGCGGCCAAAGGTATGCCAACCTGGATGTATCATGCAAGGATAACGGTAGGAGCAGCCAAGTATAGCCGTAGGTTACCCCAAATTTGGAGAGGCCACAGCGATCAACGATAGATATCTTCACAAATGCTACCTAGGTGCTTTCCCTATGACTCATCTATTCAATAGTGAGTTTGATTGAGGTCAGCATAAAAGGGGCATTCCAAACGCTATCGGTATTATCATAAAGATGACCAGATGTTTAACCTCTTCATTAACGATACATTCATTTCGATTGAATAGATATGTAGAAACAAAATAATTTTAACAAACTAGTTATAAATTATATATTGAATCAATATTCGATATAACATTATTAATATTGAACAAACGCCGCTAAAAATATTGAACAAACATCCAAAATGGAAGATTTCGCCTTTTGACAAAGATTGATGGGTAAGAACAATCTTCACCAACTGATCTGTCATATTGATGGAGAAAGAATCATATTTGCCTTGCCTTAAGCAAGCCTTGATACATACCTTGGGCAATAAAATAAGAAGAAAAAACTTGCAGAATTTGGACCCTTCACAAGCATTACTTACTCTTAAAATGGCTTAAAAGCGCAAAAAAGATCTTCATTGCCATCCAACGTTAATGTAAATTGGTATCACTTTCTGCTCAACTGCTTTAGCTACTACCATGTTATCGCATTCTTACAATCACTGTTATTAGTTGCAGGGATTATGCACAGGAAAAATGCTAATTCTAATTTTATGACAAATCTTCCCCTCAACAACTGTTGCATGTATTCAGTGATAGATGGAGATTGAAATAGTTTGACTTGGCCAAGACTTGCGAGTCTTGCCAAGTCTTGGCTAGGCTGAGTACTCGGCTTATACTTGGCCCTAAACTCCCCAGTCGCCAAGATTCAGCCAGACTCACCTAGACTATATTTTGTGTTATTTTGTATTTGCCGAGTCTTACCTGAGTTATCGAGATTTCCCGAGTCCCAGGTCAGCTGAGTCCGAGTGTGACAATTTTGCTTGAAAATAAAAGAAAGACCTACATGAGCACTTGAAAATGCCAACCAAACATCCATGGTTCTTAAGTAGGACACTCAAACTCAGCCCTTGGTATTGGGCAATACAGGAAAAAAGTGCTTGATTCCAGTTTGGCTTCAGCAGGTAGTTACTATACGAGAGGTAATTCTGACAAAAGATGCAACTCTATAAAATATGCACATCTGAAAGTCAGATAGTTACTAAACAAGGGTTAATTCTGACCACAAATACAATTCTATAAAATTATGCACATCTGAAAGTCAAAAACTATATTTCCACTTAAACCTCCTTCCTTCTTATATTCTGTTCATGATGCCTAGAACTTTCACGTTCTCGGCTCGATACCATTCCACTTAATCATTACAAGTATACCAATGGTTGGTGCAGGATACAGCATATAGTTCTTTACAGGTAGTTCCACTACATTCCTAAATTGGTCAATGCGGGATAGAGCATATTCTTCTTTACTGGCAGTTCCACTACCTTGAGGGATACAGCATATACCTCCATACAATCACAGACCTGTGCAACCATTTGCCTAATTTTGATTACAAGTAAATTTCAGACCTGTGCAACCATTTGCCTAATGTTGATTACAAGTAAATTTCTCAACCTATTAGCCCGTGTTACCAGATCCACCATCCCAGTATGCAGGATCCACGGATCACTGATACTGTAGGGATTTTCGTACTACTAATCCGACTACTGCATTGACTACGCGATGGGAAGCCACTAATGATGTGGTTAGGAGAGATAACCCTCTATACCGCATGTGTAGCCGCGGAAATTATCCTGCCAACCCCCGGTCACCAACAACTATGAAGAGGTCAGAATCTAAGCGTAGTTGCTTCCCACTGCTGTGGAGTTTAAGGTTGGAGTTAAGGTCAAAGTTCTGTTCTCGAGTCTCGAGGTCATGATGCCTAGAACTTTCACGTTCTCGGCTCGATACCATTCCACTTAATCATTACAAGTATACCAATGGTTGGTGCAGGATACAGCATATAGTTCTTTACAGGTAGTTCCACTACATTCCTAAATTGGTCAATGCGGGATAGAGCATATTCTTCTTTACTGGCAGTTCCACTACCTTGAGGGATACAGCATATACCTCCATACAATCACAGACCTGTGCAACCATTTGCCTAATGTTGATTACAAGTAAATTTCAGACTTGTGCAACTATTTGCCTAATGTTGATTACAAGTAAATTTCTCAACCTATTAGCCTGTGTTACCAGATCCACCATCCCAGTATGCAGGATCCACGGATCCAGATCCAAATCCACCAGGATCCACCTAGAATCCATCCTGGAAACAGATCCCCTAGAGGATGAAATGGATCTCCTGGAGAAGGAAATGAATCTCCTGGAGAAGGAAACAGATCCTGACCCTGTGGAAAATCAAACAAATCCTGGAACTCCCAGTGCTTTTGTGACCCACCAATCCTCACAAAAATTGTTTTTTAATGATAACACATCCAAAACCCTAAACATCTAAAGGCTAAACCCCATTCCTGCTCAAGGTCTGATATATCCTTATGTCAAGATCTACACTCAAACACTGGTCTATCAAGGTCTGCTCTCAAGGTTTTAGTTTGATCTATCTTTATGGGCAAGATCTGCTGTCAAGGGTTGATCTATCGTTATGTGCTACACTCACTTCATCCACACTGTTATTTGTAGCCTTCAGAAAACACTTTATTCACTGCTGATATGGACATGTGGATGTGGCTCACAAAAACACTGTTATGGACATGTGGATGTGGCTCACAAAAACACTGTTATGACCTGTTTCATGTTCATGCTGAAATTGTCTTCAAAATTATCAATACTAATCATGGTAGACTGTTATGACCTGCTTCATGCTCATACTGGAATGGTCTTCAAAATTATCAATACCAATCAGGGGTATAACTTGTCAAATCATCAGTTATGGTACATGAATGGCCAACAGTAATATGCATGAAAACCCTCTTTTTTGGCAATAACTTATTAGTTCTGCTCTTGTGTTACATGAATAATTTTGATTCTTCACTCTAATTTTTTATTTGTTATAAATTATTTTTATATATTTTTGGATCCTGGCTTTTCAAAAATCTGGCAAATCTGTATCCAGATTCGGGTACCTTAGCTATAGACCTAGCATAACTAATTACAAAACTGCAATAAGATTCTGTAGTGACTAAAACTTATCTACCATTAAGGAAACTCCATGCTACAATAAGCAAAAGCACATGTGAATATGTTAACTTGTGAACACCAAAAACTGATTCAATAACAGCTGAAGATCATGTTTATCATGTGGCCCACATTGACTAGACCACAAATTCCTTTAGTTCTTGAACCCCCTTCTAAATTCCCGACAGTTCAAGGCACAATCATTTCATCTAAATATGATATCCTCCAAATCTGGGATCCAGGAAATCTCCTAATGTGTAACCCTGATAAAGGATATAGTTCCAAAAATTCCAATATCCCTTCCTTTAGTGATAAAAATATGCCGAAAGCCATTTTTGTCCTCCTATCTTCCTCCACTCTTTTTACATGGGGCCCAGAACTTTTCCATTCTTGAAATATGTTATTTGGCTAGTGCACAATGTAGCAGATTCTTCTAACAATGTCATTTTAATATTACAATCACAGGCTTTGCAGTGTTCAAAACATACTCAACTTCATCAATCCTTAAAAACAACTAGCCATAATCATATGTTAAAAAGTTTCCCAAACCCATAAAATAAGATTGTCCATACTTGTTATTTTTGTCAACCAGCAAATGAAAATCACCAAATTTATTATCAACGTGGAGAACTGATTGGATAACAAACCAGTAGAAGTGCAAGGCATACTACATATGTTCCACCGCAATTACTCGTCACATTTTCAGACATGCTCCCCTCAAGTGGGTAGGAAGTTGCCCACACTTCCTACATTTCCGTGATGGGGAACCCAGTGGGGGACATTTCCCCACATCCCCCTTTTGAGGAAACGCAAGGAGGGACATTTACCAATAAAAGGGGATCCAATGGCCTTTTAAAAGTCCATTATTAAAAAACACCCCAAAAAAATCAAAACCCTAAAGAGAATGTGAATAATTATTTCTCATATATTATATTTTTTATTTCTCCTAAAATTTGGGGGTGTCTCCACACATCCCCCAGATGCATTTCCCCACACAATTTCTGTCCCAGAAACTTGGTGGACCATTGAAAAAGTCCAAACAGAAAGTACTAATCTTTTCAGCCATATCTAGTATAGGAAAATGCCAAAGGCTCTTGTGAAAAATCAATTTGTCAGTGAAAGCTCTCACATTTTGCTTGCATTTTGAAGAGTAGATTAATTTTATTACGACGATCTAAGTTTAAATTAGATCATCAATAACAATAAGAACAACAAAACAGTTAGTACAAATGAAATGGATAAAACTCTACGATAGCATCCCATGCAAACAACAGAACCAAATTTTAACTTCATGCGAATGAGAAAAAATATATTGTCCCTACTGCTTTAACATTCAACACAAGTATAACCACTTGCTCACTTCTAAGTTAAATCTTTTGGAACAAAATCATTTCCCGTGCAATGCTTCTTAAGTTCTTCCTACATATTATATCAAGTTATCAGATGGTTTATAAATTTGTCAAAATAATGCTAGAATAGTAATACAGATGAACAAGAAGAAGTTTGCTCAGATAGCTCACGGTTTAGCACCACATCAACCATATAAAAAAGTTGTCCTAGGCACACGATGTGGCTCAACCCAAATTAATTGGTCAACAAGAAGTTAAACAAGTAACTAATTTAAGCAGTTGCCTAAAAATTGAACTATAGCTCACTAAGGACCTTCTAAAAGAGAAAACTCATAGATGTAGATCATATAATTTGTATAGTTCTTTCCCTTTAGAGTTCCTAAATAACTATTAACAAGTATTACTTACATGGCAAAAATAATGTAAACCACCTAAGTTACTGATGAACACGCCCATAATAGGAATCCAAAATTCCTCTGATGTTTTAATTTCCTATTCATCAACTTGTTTGCATAGGAACAGTTTTGTTTAATAAGGTAAAAAAAAATATTTTCACCTTCTATTTTAGTACTTATATTTTTTGAAAACAGTTGTGATGATGCACAGAGCGAGATGCGAGAAAAAGGTGGGGAAAATAACCTAAAGAAGGCCCGATGCACTAAAAGCACAATCTTTCCTGCAACAAGTTCCACTTTTGTATAATTTTGAGTCAGCAGGTTCAGACATGTATTGAAGGAAATAGATAACATTGTAACAAGGACACCTTTTAATGGTATATATTTAACAATCGTTTGTAACCAATGTTCCCCCAAGGTTCCAGGACAGGGGGGGTGCAGGAGCAGGGAAACACACATTCAGGATGCATGGAAACCACCCCCAAATTTTAGGGGAATTCAGGGGGGGGCATCGGGTCATAAAATTTATAAAAATATAAAAAATATAAAAAATATGAAAAATATATATCCCAACAATAACAATTCATCCCATGCAAATTAGTAAATACTACATTCATCATTGTGCAATCATGCAATGTAAATCAGAATCTATTAAGGTTCAGGAGGTTCAGAGTTTTGTGGGGAGACGTCAAGGAGGTTCGGAGTTTAGCGGGGGGACGTCCACGAGGTTCAGAGTTTTGTGGGGGTACATACATCCAGAATGCTCGCAGCAGAGCAAAACGTTTCTCCCTGCATTTCACTGAGGTTCACCCCAAGAGAAACACTGAGAAACACTTCTCCAAGAGTCCCCTATCAATGGTATTTAACTGATAAATAGATATAGCATGATCAAAATTTAAAATTGCTTTTAAGCCTTTAACATAACAAATTGTCAAATTGCCATGCTTACCATAAAAGACTAAAGTAAGTGATAAAAAATTCAAAAAGAAACAGCACTGTCTTGTACACTCTAAATAGATATATGGTTGACATCATTTTTTTATTTTCAATTTTGATTGAAACAAATATGAACAAATAGCCATCCAAAAACAGCTGATTGCATATTGGTTGCCATTCATCTCAGTTCCGTCCATATTCCTTACTGATCTCTCCTCAACAACAACAAAAGAGCTGAATAATAGTGAATTGTAAGACTAAACTTCCCAAATAAAAATTTATGTGATTCTTGCACTTTACACAAGCCATCTTGGCCTTCTGATAGCATATAGCATTGGCGAAAATTATTTTCCCTAAACTATATATTTGCAGACACCAAATAAATTGAATAAATGAGAAAGTAAACAACCACTGTAAATATGGAATGAAAGTGGCTACTTAAAAAGACTGTCAGACTAACACAGAGCAACAAAAATACACAAATCCAACTGAAAGGTTGAAGCAACCTTGATCCATAAAATGGATACCCATAAACTTCATACTAATGTCCGTACCAGTTCATCTAACAGTTTCGAACTGCCTGAGCTGATCACAGTGAGGAGTCTCCAAGTGTCTCGCCCACTGGCGCCTCTGTAACTCCAAGTGACAGTACCTCCCAAGATAACCCTTGTAGTCCCTAATAACCTGAAGCTCAAGATCTGCCCGCTGCGGGCTACCGGGCTGAAGCTCCTTATCAAAATCAACCGACCTGACATAATAAGGCACTCCGAAGTCCTTGGTAACTTTGCGGAATTGATAAGGATGAGCCTTCTGCAGCGAGTAATGGGGCTCTGAATAAGGTAAATATGTAACCAAAAACAGAATCAGAATGGGTAAAATTTGTAAAAGGGTGACCAAATTGAAGCCCCCTGCAGCCTCATGAGTGCGGCCACCACCGTTTCCCCCAGCGGCCGCAGCCGCTGCCCTGGTTCTCATAACATGGGCCCTGCTGAAAAAATCGGTCTGAGGAGATCCAAAGAAAAATGACCTGAAAATCTCATCCGGATCGAATCCTTCGTCGTAGAAACCCTGGTGCGCCCTGCGTCTCCTCACATGCTGCTGCTGGGCAATCTCGAAATCCTCCTCGGGACCCGTGAGATCATATTTGCGCCTCATTTCTTCATTGCTCAAGCATTGGAAGGCCTTGGAAACGGCCTTGAAGGCCTCCTCGGAACCTGGGGCCTTGTTTTTATCCGGGTGGACCCTGAGCGACAACTTCCTGTAGGCCTTCCTAACATCCTCTACGGAGCAATTCTTCTCTAACCCTAAAATGACGTAATAATCCCTGTTCCTCTTAATCTGGCGCACAATCTCCACCTGCTCCTCTGTATAATGTCTGGCTTTGCTAGAATTTCCGCTAGAAATGTCAGACATTTTAGCGGCATCTGCATCTCGGGTTTGGTTAGAAATCGGGGTTTCGGTGGAGGATTCCTTACCGTTATTAGCATCTTCGGCGCAGGCAGCCAGGAGCTCGTCTATGGAAAGATTAGGGTCCAGGCGACGGGCTTTTGCCAGGAATTTGCGGGCGCGGTTTGTGTCTCCGCCTGCGAGGGCCGATTTGCCGATGTTCAGGCATTTCAAGGCGTCGTCCTTGTTGCTATCCATGGATACTCAAATCGCCAGATACCTATAGGCAAATTTCCTGATTAAAATACCGCTAAATTTGTCAAAAACACGCTTGAGCTCTACAGGGGAACGGGCAAATGATTGTTAAAACCCTAGTATGCATATAGCAAGATTTATCGATTAAAAATACCGCTGAATTCGTTACAAACAGGGCTAATGATGGTGAAAAATACACGAGAGCAATTCTCGAAATAAAATTTTAAGTAATGCATTGTGAATTTAGGCTTACCATGGACGTGCTGAGACGATCTAGAGGTCGCGTGTTCGAATCCGTTCGCCCTTCGGTCCGATCTGCATCCGGAGGGCGTTTCTTCACCTCCTCTTCAACAAACGAAGAAGAAAAGATCGCCGAGAAATACGCCAACGAAGGAGAAAATAAGAGAATTGTACCGAGGGACTATGATAACTGGTTCGTGCCGGTGAGGTCAAGGTCCGCGGGCTGTGACCGGTGCACAAGCATCGCCTTCATGAGCTCGAAGTCTTGTCTTTATAGGGGTGGCTACGAGTTTCGATCCAGTTCGTGGTTTCTCGGATTTCACTTGTCGATTCTTCCCGTTGTTTAAAGGAAAAAAAATACATTCTATGTTAGAAGTTTTATCAGTTAATATGTAGAATTATATTATTAATAATAATAATAAAAATATCTATTTTATTTTATTTTTTTCCAAATTTAATAAGAATTTTGTTATATTAATAGGAATTTTAACTACTAAAATTTTATCCTTAAAATATTTTGATCTATTTAAAATAAAAATAATAATAAAATACAAAAATGAGTAACTTTATTTTATTGAAAAAATATTACTCCAAAAGTTTAACTTATCTACTTATTAACTCACTCATTTTTAATGTTTATTGTTTATTATATCACAAGCATTTAAATAATGCATTCAACATAGAAGGAGGGCATTCTACATAAAAGGAGGGTTGTCAAGCATGCATTCGTATTCATCCCACAACCAACCATTATGTTGTTAGGAGCATTCACTTGTGAACATCCCCATTGATATGAGATCATAATTTCAATTTGAACTTGGATCTATAAGCAAGGGATCCAAGTTCTTGATGTGTAATTTGTTTTTTAATATGTAAAAAATTTCAGATAAATTGATAGATCGTTGTTTAAGATGGATTCGCTTAATTTTTTATTTCGTGAGCGGATGTGTTATTTTTTTGTGATGTGGGTTATAGTTGTCATGCTAACATTATCCACATTACGTAACAACATCTCCCCATGCTCACTTGTAAAGCACCTCATTATTCTCAATGCAAAAAATCTCTTGAAGTATCTTTCTTCAAGCTTTGCACTCTAAATGAGGTTTGCACTTGGATTTCATCCCTCTTTACATTTTTACATGTCAAATTTTTTTATTAATTAATTAATGTTACAACCATGACACATGGTCCTGTACCACTAAGATTCGAGCATTATTTAATTACTTTATTTTAAGATTTTTAGAATATTAGGTTAAATTAATATATGGAGATGAAAGTCACAATCTCTTCAATACTGAGTTTTTGAATTTAATATGGGTCTATTTGATAATTGTCTTATGTTCTTTGTATAATTTAGTACATATATTTTTGTATTGTACTTGTGAGCCTATATTATATCTTTTTATAAATTAATTTTTTTAATCAACGTGCATTACATACATGACACAGTTCACCCACCTGGACTTTAAAAAGCATCTCTTGATACAATCATGATATGTTGGGATTTATTTCCTCCCAAATGCTAGCCACAATTATTTATCATTGTTGAAAGGGTCTAAACCAAAGCAATTATGGAGATCAATGCACTGATGGAAAAAAAAAAATGTTCAGACTTTTGTATGACTACAAACACGGTGCAAGTTCTATCATGCACACACCCATACAAGACATTATATAGAGAAAGAGGGGATGTTGAGTAAGCACGCATATTCATCCTATGGCCAAACAACCATTTGTTAGTAGGAGGGTCAATATATCTATGAACTCCCCCATTAGTATAAGGAACATGATATCTTGAGATCCTGTGGGCAAATAATAATATGTTGTCAGGAGGGTCAATAGCTCTATAGACTCCCCCATTGTTATAAAGAACGTGATATCTTCATGTCTCTCATTTGGTAATTGAATATTCATTATTTATGTTTGAAATGTATTTTTGAACATAGTACCTTTAAATATTGCAGTGGTTGAACAACAATTCCATTTGTTATCATTAAAAGTAACAAAACCTGAGTTCTTTTATTATATTTTATCTATGTTTGATCAGCATCTTTGTATGTTTAAAATCTGATGTTTTCAAATGTCTTAAACTCTTCCTCCTATTACCTATAGTCCCTCATTACTTTATCCAATTTATCTTCAAAACCAACTTTTAAGTATGAAGTGCCTAAACTCTGTTTCCCAATTACAGAGTTAAGAACTAACATATATCTTATTACAACAGTGTTTAGAATACATATAAATTTGCACCCTTCAATATTGGTGTATTTAAATATGTAGAGAGCATCTCATATTGATCATCTTTCATAAACATAATTCACTAATAAAAAATGTATCATGAATTAAAATAGTCCATCAAATTTTCACTTAATATTCTACATTATCCATTCATTTTCCACTTAATAACTACGCCAAAGGCGTTGTTTAAGGGGTTGGTTCCTCTCCGGCCTTCGTTGTCTATCGACGGTGAATGAGGAGCCGCCCCCTGTGAATCTAATTAGCTGAGCCTATTTATTATTATCGACTAACAAGCTGATAAGCTGACACGCAACAAGTTGATGTGGAGATATTGAAATTTGACCAGACTATAAAGCCCTTCCATTCCTCTAGGGTTTTCTTGGATACCCATATCGTTATTCATTGGTGTTGGCAGCACATCAGATTATGTTCAAAGCAGTTGTTTAACCCACAGGGATCTCAAAAACCTGGTGCGTGCATGCGTGAAGCCTAGATAATTCTACACGAACTTTAGTTCAAACCATGAAATTTGTATGTGGAATGGAAGCCGTAATTGTGAATTTGAGGGGAACCCTTATCAGCTATTGGGCGTTGATGAAGCCATATGCTTTTGAAGATGAAGCCATATGGAATCCAACGAGTCGTCTTCTATGTGGCAAGGAAAGTGTTTATGAATGGTCTAGCAATTCTAAGTAGGTAATTCTTTAACTATTTATTGTCAACTTATGCATTTTCAAATACTATAAATAAATATTTAACTTGTTTTGTTCAATTCCGAATAGATAATTCTTCAATTGTTTATTGTCAACTTGGGAATTTTCAAATACTACAAATGAATATTGAACTTATTTTATTCAAATGTCAATATAAAATAATGTCTTAAATAGAAATGAATTTTGGTATTTTATAGTGTAGCAGCCTTGAATAGAAATGAATTTTGAATATTGAAGTAGTTTATATTGGATCAGTTCGGACTTCGAACTCTGGTTACTTAAGAAATTTTACACTAAATTGTTCACATTTTTATTACATCAAATTTAAATCCATCTCTACAAAGACCGTTTAGAATAAATAATTAGTTGTGTATATCAAAATTTATATAGTTTATCTTAGTTTGTGAAAATAATGGGTGTAATAATGACTTCAAATAATTGAGTACTTAATACAAATGTTCTTGAATGAGTTCTTTCACTCAATAGTTTAAGTGGATAAAATGCAATGGATTCAACAACTGTTGCTTACTTTGATGCTTTATCGGTGCTAGAACTACTTCTTACTTTGATGCTTTAACCGGTGCTAAAACTACTGGTTCTAGAAATTCAATAGGCCCTACTCTATGTGCAGGAGGAGACAATATGGTTTACAACTTCGTTCTGTCATTAATTCCAGTGTTCAACCACGCTATTTCGTTCCAATGTGTTTGTCAGTGCTCCTGAAGGAATCGGGCGTGGTGGACCATGCCAAAAAGACTTGATATGAGTATCTCCAAATATCCATGTGTTGAATTCGCAGATATGGGAAGTTATTCAGATGAAGTTTGTTTGGAAGAGATATGATGGTTGTGTCTGTAGATGCAAAAATTAACAAACACTTCGACAAAGCGAAGGCAGGTGATTTCAAGCAAACTATCTCAGTCCCTAAACTTGTCCGAATATCTCATTTCTTAATTCGACTGATGTGGAGATATTGAAAATTGACTAGACTACAAATCCCTTCCATTCCTCTCGATTCGAAACACCCTAGCACTTCCATGAAAGAATACCTCTTATATTTGTGTGCCTACCAGCTACAACATTTCTATTTGTAAAATTTCAATCTGTTCACAAACGATCAAATAAATAAGTGAATCGTATATCGCACTGAAATTAGGGATATTGAATTACACAATCAATGATTCACTACCAGCCTCTACTCTATTGAGATTTGTGAAATGATAATGGGAACCATCGATTTGATTCAGATCTGAGAAATCCAGTAGGACTCGATTCTCTTTCATTGGGCATTCGAAGGGTTTCTCCCAATGGATCATGCCACATGCGCCCATATCTAGACGAGGTCTTCATTACGGCCCAAAGACCATTTACAACTCAGGAACGCTTGATACCAAACATGATTGTGTTTAAAACATGACCTTACAATGCAAGGAATGATCTAACAGGAAAAAAATTTAGATATAGATTTAACCTTCTTTTGTTTATCGATCTCAAAAGTAGCAGGCATAGCAATCCTTGAGAAATTGATTTTATCATACTGAGAATTATCATGAATATGTTTAGAAGTCTCTGCATCCTTACACTCATGTTCCTTAGATTGTTGTAAATCATACACCAAATCCTTATTTCTATTCTTGGCCTCTAATATATTAATATACTCCTTAAAATCTAACACAAAGTCTTCATCTCGTTCACCATTTTGATCTTCCAGTTTACCAAACAGATCAATCTCTATAACTCTATCCAACCTACCATTCATGGCCATCTTCTGTACAAGATTGGGATTGTTTTCCATGGACTCCAGTCCAAAGGGGCTTTTATGCTGGCTAATATGCCTCTCATCCAAGCCTAATTGTTATGATTCCATAGTCATAATCAACCCAAACCAGAGACTTTATCGAGAAGATTCTCCTTAAGATCAAAGAAAACCTAATACACTAGAGAATATAACTATAACAAGCAGTTTCTCTTTCAAAAGCATAGGAACAAATCAAACTATATATGTATGTCAAAGTTGGTAGGATTTCTAACAATGGCTCCCCTCCTAATTCCAGAGCTTCCAATTTGCACACATCTCCAATGCTACTTGGAAATTCTTTTAAATTTGTTTTACACACATCTAATCTTAACAAGAAGACTATACCGTGAACCATCCATAGAAAAGTACAAAATACAAAGCAAGTGGCAAGCAAAATCGGGGGAGACAAAATTCTGTAAGGTACCGAGCTGAACAAAATGAAAATTGGTACATGGTTTCCCACTGCAAAAACAAAATGAAAATTAAATAATGATAAACTGAAAGTTTTTGCAAGAAAATTATCCATTATGGGAGACACTTTGCTAATAACTATCAGAAATAGATGTTAAAAAGGAAAGTTTAAACCCCAGCTCAAGCTCTAAAACGCAAAAGCTGCCTTATTTTTTTAACTAGATGGATAAATTTCAGATATGTAAGCAATCAATTCTACAAATTGTGATCTCGGAGGATGGATGAGCTTGTAAATTTCAATGTGCAATTGGACTATCAAGTTCAAAAATAATGGATAAAATAAAGTAAGATTGATAAAATAAAACCCATTGATAAAGAAGATTGCAGTTCTATGCAAACTCATGACATAAATAAAGCTTACAATCCATTAAAGCAAGAATGTTGGAGAACTTATTGATAAGTGAACCTTGATCCAAAGCAAACCCAATACATAAATAAAAGGTTATAAATTATTCAAACAAGAATGGAAGATGACAGATGGCGCGGCTTTTCCACTATTTCCAGATCAAGATTGATTGTTACTGAGCGATCATTTCAAAGCTATTTGGTAGATGGATGAAACAATTTAAATTTGCTTCCTCTGAAATAAGCGGAACTAAATAGCAAATGGAATATGTTATAGAAAAATAATATAGTTGGCAAAAGTCTTTATTCTGTACAACAAATTATATGCATTATATTTGATTTTTTTAGAGAACACATAGTCTACTATGTATACTTTTTGCAAATTTAGCAACTGAGGTGAACTTGAGTCCAGTTTTCAATAAATTTGAAAGAAAAGTCTGCCAAAAGAATCTATTTTTCATGGAATTGGAAGCCTGGTAACAAAAGTAGGCAATCAAAATTTCCTATTCGATAGTTGTTTGTTTGGAAAAGTACATGGATCAACTATATTGGTCTGTCAAGTTATGAATGAAGTATTGGTGAGAATTTTGTATATCGATTCCGTTGTGTAAAGAATATAAGGAATCTAGGAAGGTTATTTGTCGTCCGAAATATTCATATTGGGATATACAAGTTATATTTCAAAGTATGAAAGCCAACATTGACGAGCCGATGGAAGTAAACATTTGGGAAATATCTGAGATACAACCCCTAAATCTAATTATGAAATATTAAATTATAGATGTACATACAACCAACGATGAAGGATGAGGAGACATGCATGCACATGAAACTTATTCCATCGCAGAAAAATGAGAAAAAACAATTGTGGGTCATAACATATTTCCTTGTCATTAGAATAGCTGAGATGTTTGCTCAAAACATTGGTTCCAAATGAAAAAACTAACCAAAAAATGGAACTGTGCTTAGCAGCCTGCCAATCAAACATGATAAGTACAATAAAGCATAAGTGAGAATTTATACTTGGCATTGGAATCGTGAGAAGCCGCAGCCTAACATGTAAGAGAATAAGAGTTTGGCCTAGAGACATAAATCGATCCAACGCCCACTTAACAACAAACGTGCCATTACCTCCCTTCTTAACTGCAACTGCTATTACCATAGGAGGTGCCACCACACCCCTTTCATATACTTCTTCTATGTCAAAGGATTCCATTGAAACACATATCAAGGTCAACTAGAGCCTGCACAAGATGCAAAACAAGAAGAAGAAAGGAGAAGAAGAAATCTAAGAGAACCTGAGATTTCACGGTTTCCAAAGTGTTTTAATGGACTGAATTAACTTCCACCCAAGAAACCAAGAACACTGAATCCAAATACCATTACTTCCTAACTCAAATGCAATATCTTCCAAATTAAAAAATACTTTTTCCAATGAATGTTCTTGCAAACGGCCTTCCGACCTAGCATTCCCATGTTCTTCGTTATTTCTTTCGTTCTTCTCCACGTCATGGGGAGAAATAGTGGCATGACATCAAATTTCACCCTGGTAACTACAAAGTCTACAACCACAGTAGAAAGGACAAACAATTTTCCAAAATCAACAAATAATGTGATTGTTGGCTGCATTGAACTCGACGGGAATATGACCATGAAGCCCATTGCAACGTTTCCAACAACTATTGCTTCTCAGTGCATCCTCAACGGTTCAAATTTTTACGATAAATTCATATCCTCCAACCAGATAATCTTATGCATTGAATAAGAGGAAATGTAAAGAAAACGTACAGTGTAACCTAAACCAATGTTGAGACAAGCTCTTAGTAGGAAGCAAAATGCAAAAAACGATCAAGCATGCAACCAAATCATTGATTGGAAAACATCAACAGCCTCACTATAATGACTATATGATTCCTATACCATGGAACATGTCTATGCAATCTAGACACCATTACTGACTCACACAGTTCTCTGGACATACACAGCTCTAACCAAACACATGAGAATCAATGGTTTAGAAAGAAATGGTTTGACCGAAAAGAAATCTCTCACACATCTTGAGGGGGTTCATAGAGTGAAGCTGTCGGGTGATCAACCCTAGAAGATTTGTGATCAACACGCACAGGTTTGTGTTACATGCATGCTGCCACAGGTCATCTGAAAGAGGATCGTAGTCTTCTTTAGACAATTCATGAAGACTAATTTCCTTGCAACCTGTCCAAACCCCGAGTTGTAGGCTATCACAAGAGCACCGTTGCCTCACTCTGATTCACGGTGGCACTGGCCTACTGTCCATTTCACAAGCCTTGCATTAGCGATGTTGAAGTGGAGGGATAGCCTTGTCGTTGTCTTACTCTTGACAATTTAATGTTTATGCCCTACTTTTCCATTACAACACTAATCATATAAAAAGTTCATTTCTTGTTTTACATTTACTACTGGAAAGGTTTTAGCGGGCCTATGTAATGTCCCTTTTAAGAAATTTTATTAAAATGACCAATTTTTGACTTTTTTCCCTATTTCGACCTTTGACCGGTTTTGATGTCTAGGTCTCCAAATTGACCCAAATCTTCTGTGAGGGTATATGACTGATATTAAGACTTGAATATGATGTTCAGGGATGATTTATGACCCTCCAAAGACTTCTACAAACTTTTTTAAGATTCTGGACAAAGTATGGAATTTAACTAGCAATTTGAGGATCGAATCCCCCCAGGGTAAGCACTGAAAATGGCTCTCCAAATGCCTCCAAACCCACTTGAAATTATGAACAGAGGTAGGGGATGTCTAAGGGACATTATTTAGGTCTTATGTGCACCATTTATCAGTTATTAAGTCTGTTCTAATCTCCTCCCAAACACCAGCAAAAATCACTAGTTCGACCCTTGGGGAAATGGCACCAAATCTCTTCCAAATGCAAATAAACTGAGTAAGATGACTTCAAAAGCTTAAGTGTTGAACATGAAACTTGCAATACTCATCAATGGAAGTCCATTCATCATAAATATATCAGATAAACATCATTTCATTCGAAATCATCAGCATTACAACACGAGGGCTTCACTAGAAAGCAATATAATACCACGTTCATTCATATTGCGGTATTAAATATTCATGAAAACCTAAAAATTATATTGCTTATATATTAAGGGGCAAAGGTTTTTTATTTATTTAATGTAACAATACAAAAATACTTTGGGGTCTTTTTTATATGGGCGAGCTAACAAATATCTTCCAATTGGAGATGGAGGGATCACGGCCATATGAGAAATCGGGTTGAGGCAAGGCTCGAGCTTACCAGTACGCAGGGAAATCGCATCTTAAGGCATGCTTGAGGCCAAGGTGTTTCGTGGTGAAGTGGGATTCCAGTCGATCATAGTCGAGAGACAGTGGTCATTGACAACCAATTGTTACCAATAACACTCAGCCAGTTGTTACCAATAGCCTTGGGAGGCTCTAAGCCTCAAGGGCCTATTATAGGCCCTTAATAGGCCTTGGGGGATTGAATACCCAACCACTCGTGCCTATTACAGGCCTTGGTAGGTTTAGTCAGCCTCCTAGAGCTTGTTACAGGCCTTGGGGGCTTGGATACCTAGCCCACAACAGGCTTAGTCAGCGATTGGGGAACTGTAACATGCAATCTAAATGTTGTACTATGTGCATTGACTCTAGTGACATAGAAGAAGTGATCTCCTATCTCTTCATTACACCATTAGATGTTGCAAATCATAATGATGAGTGGTTGAGTAATTGTATTGTGGATGAAGTAATGTGCATCCACAATATACATCAAAAGAAGCAAGGTGCATTGTAGAATGCATGTGGGGTCATAAGAGAGGTACCATATCAATATACTAGGTAGAAATATAAAGGGGTATAAAAAATGTTAATGAAAAAATTGATACATACAATATCTAGTGAAAATAGGGGTTTTTTTAAATTGGGAAGGCATATTGGGAGGGGGTTAAAAAAAAACGATTTTGGAATGTATTTTCCAATATTTAGTGAAATTAGGGGTATTTGTTCATATGCCATGAATGAGCGTGCTATGATAGCAGTTTATTGAGTGAAGCCCCTGTGCATTACAATGGTATACATCAATATAGTGGGGAAATGGTCATTGTTTGCTCATTAATCATCACTTTTACATACAACCACTTGGTATTTCGACTTGATACTTTCTGAATATGAAGAATAGAGTATATTAAGCTTATTACAATCAGAAATGGATCATGAGAAGCTCTCCCAAAGAGTACAATAGCTCACCCAAAGCGCAATCCCTCCATGAGCATGAATATGTAACAAAAACTGGAAATGGTTGAGAGAAAGTGTCGCACTAGAAGAAACCACAAGCTGCCCTGTAGCTTACACCTGCAAATACAAACTCCATTAAATCTCCATGAAAGACCTGAATGTTCTCTCCAAACACCAACTTGGATGGGAATCTTTCACCCTCGAATTTGGCTAAGGCAAGAAACTAGTCATCCACTAGCTCTCTCTCTACACAAATGCAATTTTCTCAAATGATCAAAATCCCTTATCATGCTTGATTCATGTATTTTATAAACATCCTTAGCCTTCTAAGGTTACCAATCCATCCACAAACTCAATCCAATTCGAATTAGGGTGTGTGATCAATATTTGACATGTGTCCTCCCTTCCCTAGCCTTCCATCTTCCCCCAATTCGAGTGGGGACCCATTGAGCTTTCCCAACTCACATGAGCACCTTCTTGGATGCTATATTTAGGCCTGCCATGTCATAATGGTCAGATGTCAGTCTTCAGGTCTGCAATATGTCATAAATTTCATAGCATCTTCATCATTGGTGTCATAGATGTCATAGATGTTAGGGAATCTATCCCAAGTGTCCAAGAAGCTCCCATTTGACTCTTCGTCTCCCATGTAAGTTACATTTCCTTCCAAATTCGACCTATGATACATATGGCCAAGTGGATTAGCCTTCTAAATCATCCAAGAACATTAGGCTTCCCATGGATTCGAAATTGCAAGAGGAGGATGCCATGTGGCACAAAAATTCTAGCTTGTGTGGGCCCCACAATCTCCATGTGTCTCCATGCTCCATTGCCACTTCAATTTTCTCTTGTATTTATTTAATTAGCTCCATTATTAAATATTTATTCCATTCTAATGTTTGAACATCATTTATTAGCTCCCTTATTAAAATTCCAAATGTATCCATCCAGCCTAGGGAACTAGTAGGATTGATGGAATTGTGCTGATGTGCAATTATTTGAATGGGGACATTACAGCCTAGCCGTGAAGAAGTGTGCTTTTAGTCTCATTGGAAATGTCTTAATATAAAAGAGGAAATATTGAGTCAAAGTTGCTTCACTTTCTTGATGGGATAAATTATGTGTTCTTGTAATCAAAGTCAACAGGTGATGTTACTTTAGTTATACCCATGGGCCATTCCATCTTGAGTGCTTTAACTCGTTGAATACCTTGCACTTCAAAAATTGATAATTTGGATTGCCCTATAACCCTAGATAGTGCTTCTTCAAGAATGTCTTGATCTTTTAATTCATCCATTATGTCCTTATCCTTTTATTTTTTGCAATGTTTAAGTGTATATATTTGTGAGACGTATCGATATGTATGTTCAAGTGTATATGTATGTAGGAGGTCCATGTTTTTCCAAGGCCAGATAATGTATTGGCCTTAGTAATCAATTATGTATAAAAATAATTTCCTACAACCGAAGGATAACACACCCTTGCCTACTTCCACAAATACATTCATTAGACTTGCTTTCAACACATAAAAGTGCATTATCTACATACACACGACTTTCTCTAATTTTGCAACATATCGAAGCTCTATTCGACATTTCATTTCCCCCGCTTCGAGGGTATGCTAGTCTACTTTTTTTAGTATAAAAATTGACCATTCTAATATAAATTTAACTTCGTCCCACATCAAGTAGGTCGCCTACCCTTGTCACCACAAGTGACAACTCTATGGCTCTTGGCGACATGATGAAGTTCAACGTTCCTCACAATGTTTCCCTCTCCTCACTTGGCACAACTGGCCATTGTACTCATCTCCATAATAAAAGCATTTCATCCGTTGATCAGGGAGCAACAGTCTGCACAAAAGCTCGTACATCTTCACTTATTCAGGCAGATGGGACGATAGGCTTACAAGCTTACTCCTTGTCTAAATTAGTGGCGACCCATCACGAAGGTACAAAAGCTTGTCACCCTGGCGTATCTCACCATGATATTGGTCACAATGGATGTTCATTACACAAATTATAAGCCTTTACATTGGTATATGAGGGACTTGCATTCTCACATTCGCTTCAAATTGACTCTTGGTCTAGTTATTAACCCACGGTGAGCTAGGATTGTGACTAATTTTAGGTTGCAGAGAAGAAGAGTTTATTCTGGAAACAAGAAATTCACTTAGGACTGGATAGCTCATCGTCGCAAGGGTAGACACAGGGGTGGATCCTTCAAGCCCCTGACTCATGTCACCCCAATTACGAAGAGGGTTGTGTATACATGAAACAATCTAGTTGCATATACAGGTTTTGCATGTTTGTTTTGTTTAAATGATATAAATCATTGCAGTAGTAGAGAAGGGAAGACTGAGGTAATGAAAGAAGCGGATCTCTTTGAAATAAAGTGTGTTGATGAAATCACACGTCGTGAATATGCAGAGTTGTTGAAGTGTGGAGGATCTAATGAACACTTTTTCAGCATGATTTCTTCAAATGACTCTGCAGTGATGACCATGCCGGATAAGACGCGGTGAAAGGCTAAGTTAGATTCGAGCGTCTACTTTGTGGAAGAGGAAGGTGACATCCTCATTCAAGTCTTGACGTTTTATATTATTTTTCTCGTTAATATAAGATTGAGATGTTGAACCTGCCACCTTCACACACTTCCACTTACAACCCTGCAAGTAAGTTTAAGAGTTTGCTTAGCAAATTGTAACAACATACCAATTTTTCATGGAACTCTTTTTATTGAATTATCAGAATTATCATAAATTCATTTTAACCAAAAAAATGCCAGTTGCTCTACTTCTTCTAGGTTTCCGTTCGAGGATATCTAAAGCTGACGTTCATTGTTTCCTTCGCCATGCCATTTTTCAGTAACAAAACTTGAACTCGAAATCACTTACACATTATTAATATATGGTTTCTTAACCAACATCATAAAATTTAACCGAAATGGAGACATAACGTCAATGGAGACTGCAAAATGATGTCAATGATCTCCATAGACATGCATTATTATGCGTTTTTCCTGTTCTTATAATATCAATGATGGTATTTTCCTACCTTTACAGTGATCCAACGAGGTTGTTCGCTGTTTCCCGTTGTTCTGTGTTTCCACAACTGCATCTATAATAAGTTTCCCCAAAGAAATATCGTTGGCATAAGCTAAAACTCTTTCGTAGACCAACATGAGTTCACCAGAGAAGTCATGCCAAATTATTTGATTAGGTATGGGAACTATACTGGGAGAACATGCTTTTGGAAGCTATTGACAATGGCATGGAAACACCAACTTTGACAACGATACCTCTGAGGAAATTGATTGGAAAACACTCCAAGCCATAAATTTAATTTACAGTGTACTATTGCCATTCCTGCAATTCCGTTGAACATATTTAGACCCAAAAATAAAACCAAATTTCTAGTGGAGAAAGAGCCTCCTCGAAGAGAGCTTCGGTTATGGCGTGCTTGGAACCATCACATCATCTAAATTGTACTATGGACACGTGGCAATGGTAGAAATTTTATTTTTATAAATTAATTTTATTTAAATTTATATTCTGAAAATTAAAATGGCTCCTCCAGGGATTTATGTCCTATCGGGATTTGAAGGTGTACTAAGCTAATAAAAAAATTGAAATATTGTATTTTAAAATTGTTAAAATTATTTTATTTTTTCAAAATATTCAGTTTAATATGGAAATAATGTAAACATTGTAAAAACATTGTGAAATTTTAAAACTAATATAAGTTAAAGAGGGTTCACTTCTTAACAAAAAGTATATCCCTGCCTTGGCAGAATAATAATGCCAAAATTAAATAAAACAACTATTAAAACTTTTTTTTAATAAACAAACAAAAAACAAAAACCAAAACATAGTTGTCACACAACTCCATTCTCACACTTATTTATCTTACCTATATTTTTTATTTTTTTATATTATTATTTATTTTTCCGGGACTAGGGAAACCTGCATTTTTACACGAGAGAACTAGCGCTGGAGTAAATCACTGAGTCCAGTTGGTAGCAGTAAACTTGGGTCGAGTCCACCCTAAATTTGGATGTGAGAATGATCTATCCAGCAGACAAGTAGAACTGTCTATGTGGTCTCACGAGGCATTAAAGGACAACAACACCTCATGCAAGAAAATACTACGATCCCCTACAAGGAAAAGAACCTCGACTTCCATCAGGTCAACGAAAGACCTCACCTCTGGCTCACACCCTCAACCCCTCACCATAAATTTGAACAAATGACATAATAAGAACTAAACTCCACACAAGTCAATTACCCTACCCATCATGGCTAATACCTATATTTTTTTATTATATATAATAGTTTGAACCTAAAATGTTTTTTCAATTGTCAAACGGTATAAACCTTTACTTTTATGTTGTCAAAATAAAATACACTTTAGCATGAAAACGATTCGAGTCAATGAATCTAAAACTATAATTAAAACGTTATACCTAACAAAGTTGAGCCAAATTCATTGGCATAACAATGTCCCATCCTACTCGCTCAACTATAATCCAATCCATTTATGGTTACGGTGGGATAAGTATTTTTAAGTAGCATCTAGTCTCAGTGTCATACATATATCACACCAATGGTCCAATAATAGTTCTCGCCTAGAGTGATTATATATTTTATCATTTTTAATCAGAGCAATATATTATCAAATATAATGTTTAATAAAGTTAATATAAATAATATTATTTATGTTTTTTTTTTGTTTTTTTTCAAAGTTTATTGTACAATAGCTCAAGATTTAAAGTTTTTTATCATTAAACATATTATTGAAAAATTACAAAATAAAAATAATATTCATTTATATTAGCAACACTTTGCAAAGATTGAGAAATATTTATCTGACATTGTTGTACTCATTTGACATACTCTACTTCCTTGAGCAGCCTCTCTAGCCTCTCTAGCATCGTTGTATGGACACATTTAATTTGGCTTCTATCTTATGCCAACTTAAGAGCCCTGATACATTGTTTATTACATGTTTTTTTTCCACACAAATAGATAGTTTTGTATTAACAAATTTGCTGCTAGGTAGAGTCTAAAAGTTGTTACAATTTGAGAGTCTATGCCATTCCATGAAAACAATTGAAAGAGATTCAAAAACGTTAATGCAGTCCTCCATATTTATGCAGAAACAACAAATTCTAATGGTGCATGTCTTATAAAAAAGTCCTAGTATCAAAATGCATTCGCAAAGCATAAGAAATTACTTGCTAATTAGAGTGTTAGTTGTCTCCAAAAGATTGGGATATTCTAATTATTTCCACATTTTCTTGAGGATGTTGTATTCTTTCCTCCTCTTTGCATAGACCTTTAACCCCTTCCATTGTGCTTCAATGATCCGAATAGGAGTTGTGGAGTAGCGATTCCCATTATTGACAACATTACAAAGAGTATCCACCTCTTCTTCCATAAGTATTAGATGCTGACGATGATCATCCAAAACTTCAACATTTGAACTTTGCATTCCCGGATTTTGAACTTGAGTTGAGAGTGATTGGATTAATGAATTATTGCATTTTAACTGGTCTTCATGGTGTTTGAGAGCCTTCTTCAAATCCACAACTCATACACATGCTTTATGCAATTTGGGTATTCCAATTTTGAGGCTCGACTGATGTTTTCTAAAATCCTTTTTAAAACTTTCCTGGCACTAACCTTACACCTCCCGACACAATAGAGGACTTGGGCATTAAGAGACTCAATGCGAGATGATTGTGGCACCTCAACAAAAATGTTAAGCGTGCCTTCTCCAAAAATATTTAACACATTAGCCAACCTGAGGATCCACCTGAAGAGTTAGAAATTCGTCAATACCATTGGCCTGTTACCACTTCTTTGACAGTTTGCTCTATTTTTTTTTAATTCTTCATTTTCTCTTTCCTAGCATGTCCCATTATCGTAGAGGAACTGAGTGTTAGAGAGGCCGATAACTCCATTGCACACTACAACTAACTTAAATGGTTTGATGAGAACAAGATTGGACTTGCACTCTCCACCAACAAGTTTATAAATTGCTTGCCTGAGAATCCCCCCTATGAAATTGAGAAATCTTAAAAATAATTTTCCAATTATCACCTTCTTAACGAACTGACCTTAAATTGGAACCATGGATTCTAAAAATTGTAATCCTATGAGAGATACAAGAAACATTGACCCACAAAACCTGTAAATTACACCTGCAAACTGGGTCTAAGGTGATGAAGCGTGCTTAGAAACTTGCGATCAACTCTTTCCCAATGAGAGTGGGTTGAGTCTCATATGCTCTATGAATGTTCGGGAGGAAAATTATATCCATCAAATCGATGTTAATTCATCCAAACTCCCACTTGTGTGAGTAGGGTGGAGATCCCTATGTATAGTCCGGAAAGTACAAGGAGGATTGATGAGAATTAAATAATGGCATTTGGAGATTTCATGCATGATAACCTTAGGGGATGTGGCTCAAAGAGATTACCCCTTTGTTTAGAGTCCCTTCTAAACTCCTCACAACATAATTTGCCCTTGCATCCACCTTTTGATTTTGATGATGAAGAACATGAAAGAATCAAACATTGTTGAAATTTCTCATTTTTAATCATGATTATCCATCTAGACATAGCAATTTCTTTGGGAGGGGAGTCACTTAGCATTAACTTGATCATAATATTAGAGTCTCCAATCATGATGAGATGGTCTAGTCTGAGCAAACGAGATTGAAGAAGGCCTTGTTAAAGAGTTGCAGCTTCCGCTTGTTTGTTAGTGGTCTTGCCTAGCCCCCATTTGTAAAACAATTCTTCATGTCCATCGGGATCGAGGATGACCCCCCCACGCCTACCACCCCTTTTGTATTTTACATGTTACCTGCAAATGGTCATCATGAATTCCAAAAACACTAATAGTGTCCAACTCTAGAGACATATAAGCCTTGTCTCTCTCTTCCAGTGTTGGATTCAAAGTTTGAATGGATTCTCAAGGTACAATTTTATCCTCTTTCATTTTTTATCCTCTTGTATTCAATTTTTATTGTTTAATGGTGTTTAGTCCATGTAAGTCTATAAATGGTTGTGACAAAACGAATTTGTCGCAGAAGATAAAATGAAGTTGCAATATCAGAAGCTTCTACTCTGCTTTATGTTTATGGTTCGATTCCACTCATATACACTATGAATTTGCCTAACTTGTGCTAAATAATAGTCTCCGACGAAAAATTGCAGTCTTGTATTAAATTAATTTGCATTTGGCATTCAATTCTACTCAAATATGCCATGAATCTAGCTAGCTTGTGCTAAATAAGAATCTACAACAAAAAATTATAGCCTTGTCTCAAATTATTCTAAGTCGTCAGCTCTTGTTGAGAATAAAGGATTTTCGAGCCTGGGAGGGTTTTAATTTAGGTAAATAACAAATCGATGCTTTGATAGCAAACTCTTAGTCCATGGGTTTTGTTGTCTATAGTTTGTAAGGGTGATGTTTGACAATTTCTTGAAAATTATGTCATTTTCTCATCTTTCTTTTAGTATATGCTTGACCAAATCATATTTCCCTAGTGTTAATATTGGTAATATCTTGCTGAAATGATTTGAAGATGAAAATTTCAGAAATTTTGGTAGCAATTTTGACCCTTAACTATATTGTCTTCCTAATCCTTTAATGGCTGGAAATCATTGTAGTGAAGCTCGATCCGATGGTCAATTTTGGAAATTTCCTACGTTGTGATTCACTGAACTGATTTTTCTATTTTTTTTTTAGCATTCTCTCTTTGCAATGCTTTTCTAATCTAATTTGATGTTGACATCTTCGGGAATTTTGACATTATATCTGAATTTTAATAGTTGTTTCTATTGGAGCATTTAATATCTTCTTTGTCATATGTTTTCTACATCATTGACAGTTTCCTCAGGCTTTAAAGCATTTTCTTGTTTAACTTTTTTTTTATAAAGCTAGAGAAGTTCCTTCTATTAACTAAAATTAATCAGTACATCTGATTGAGACCGGCCTGCCTTAATAGTTAGACACAACCTTCATTGTTCAAACCAAGTAGGCAAAAAGGAAAAAGCTACATTCTGCCATACTTCATTGTTTTAACCAAGTAATAAAAAATGAAAGAGTTTCAGTCTACCTCGAGGGGAAACCAAACTATAGAACATTGTTTGAAAAATCAGAATGATCATCCAAGGGAATAAGGTCTGTTGAACACTTGTCATATCAAAATGATGTATGTAATCTATTATGTTCTACTTCTAAAATATAACCTACTATAGATATTGCAGTAATCAAAGAAAGACTATGGATTGTCTTCATCGGGTACTTGGATAACCTTATTTTCTTTAGCTTGGATTGGTTGATTTTGTTGAGTAGTAGGAATGGTCTTGAAAGTCATGCCTATAGCTGCTTTGGCTACCATGTTGAGTTTGTATTCAAAGCTTGGCATTGATTTAATCATAGTAACCAATTTTTGAGTCAGGTTCCCCATTTGAATTTACATCTAGCCCATTCTAGAGTTTAGGTTTCCCATATGGGCTTACATTTGTTCTATTCCAGCTTCCATATGATCCAACTGGAGGAGAAGTTCTTTATTTTTCTATTAACAATCTAGCAGAGCTTTGTCGATTACAACTTTGACCTGCTAATACAACATGATTGTTTTGGCATGCTTGGTTTCTCTTGTGTGAGAGCTATTGGCATCTTGAAACCAAGCTTTCACTTTTGCTTGCTATGCTACTGCTTATGGAGTATCATGTTCTGTTGTTACCCATTCTTTGTCTTTCTTGTTTTTTTCCTTTATTTTACCATGAATGAAACTATTGTAATGGGCTTCCACGTCATCCACCTCCCTTTAAAGTATGAGCATGTGGTTGTAGCCCATTTTCCTCTTACCTGCATCCTGGCTTGTACGAACCATTTTGCCATCTTTCCCAAGATAAAATCATATGTTGGTTGGATGATTGCTTGTTGTTGTGTTGTAGGATCTGCATTGCTTCACACCATGGAGGAATTCTTTATTGGAGTGGAATATCAAGTTTGTCTGAGAGCGAAGATCAACGATTTGGAGTCTCTGCAACACACTAAGTTGAAGCTTTTTACCAATCAACGTGAATCCCACAAGCCTAAGGGGAAATACCTCATATAGATGTTTGTGTAGGTTCTTCTCAAGTCTTTCCTGGTAATCTAAGGTTAAGTGTGACCTCTTCATTATTGCCTGGGATTGCTTGTACTAATTGATATTCCTTTCGTACTTAGGAGATCAAGCAGATTGATTTGTGTGATCCCTCACAGTCACCATTGTCATATGCTTGAGCCTTTCAGAGTTAATGAAGAGGGGTGGTGAAATTACTAGGCTCGAGGGAGTTTTTATATTAGTTGTACCAACAAAATGATGCTCATAAGTGAATAGAGGTTTGGCTGATAATTTGCTATAGTCTTCAAGCTTTGATAGAGGTAGTGTCATTCTCCCGACATGATTGTGTAATGGGATCTTAGCTGAAAGGAAGAGTGTTATCTGTTGACACCTCATGGGGATAGAGGTTTAGGCATGTACTTAGATATTTTATTCGGGAGGAGCTATGAATATTGTACCATATGGTATTGGTATGTGTTAAATTTTGAGCATTAATTCACAATACTCTAGGATCTTTACTGAGAGAATAACATGTACAGTATATCAATGCATATCAATCATAACAAGCATGCCAATCATCACAAGAAGCAAAAGCATGAGAGACAAGAGACACAGAGTTTATGTGGGGAAAACCCTAAGGTGAAAAACCCCACAACTTCCTCAGAGATAGAGAGAGCAATGGCTCAACCAAAGTACAACCAAAATACACAGAGATAGTCTCCTAGTAGCAGATGATCCTCCTCCTCACTAGTGCACCACTTTCTGAGTGAGAGAAGTATGAGTTTCCGAGTGATCAAAATAGAGATCTCCCGATCTCTATTTATACTAGTATGTTTTCCCAGTGACCTTATGGGGCCGACTTGTCTAGCTAGGTACATCAACCATATAATATATATTTCAGGGTCGACCCCACACATGGTGGTCTAATAACACATCGCCAAGTACACACTTGCGACACTTGTCAATACACATGATGACACTTCCTTATAGAGGAATAGCACATCTCTTATAAGGGTACAATAAATATATATGAAATACATAGATGAAATACATTCCGAAGTTACATATACATCAACACTCCCTCTTAACTAGGAAGGTATTTCTCGACACAGATCTGCTAGACAAGTCTTCTTCTCGGGATCATCGTCATCGATGCATCGTCCTCGAATCATCGTCATCGTCACTACTGTTGCTATCTCAAACAATCTCTGAATCTACTTGTCATAGGAATTTCTACAGAGCCAGTCCTTTTTCATATTGGATGTAGGCCCACCACCTGCAGGTCTTCATCATCACTGGCCATACTGTGGAATCCTCAGGACTTATTACGTGAGTCAACAAAACCTCAAAAGAGCATCCCAGGACTGATTACAAGCACACAGCTCAACCTATCGGATATCCCAGGACCTTTTACATGCTACTGCACAACCTGTCCACGGCCACAGAGTATCACGAAGCACAACCCAGATGCACACACATCACACTTACACTCACCGGCATGGGAGGACCAACCTACCACCATCCGTGAAAGGCTCACAACACTTACATCAACGACCATGGGAGAACACATCTACCACCATGTCGAAAAGGCTCTGCACTTACATCAACGCACATGGGAGAACAAATCTACCACCATGTCTGAAAGGCTCTGCACTTACATCAACGCACATGGGAGAACACATCTACCACCATGTCGGAAAGGCTCTGCACTTACATCAACGTACATGGGAGAACACATCTACCACCATGTCGGAAAGGCACTGCACTTACATCAACGCACATGGGAGAACACATCTACCACCATGTCGAAAAGGCTCTGCACTTACATCAACGCACATGGGAGAATACATCTACCACCATGTCGGAAAGGCACTGTGCATCTGTGTCTTCGAAACTCATCACACATAATCCAACTGATTATGTAATGTATCCACCTGATACATATGATCATCCTGATCATCATCATAGCATCATCCTGATGCATATCATCTAGAGTATCATCCTGATACTCATCACTACATCGTCCTGATGCATATCTGGAGCAACATCCTGAAGCTCGTCATCCATGATCATCCTGATCATACAATGCATCCACCTGATGCATACATAGTATCTTCCTGATACATATCATCATACATGATCTACCTGATCATACAATGTATCCACCTGATACATCTACATATACATGGTCCAAGCATCCAACATGATGCATATACAAAATACATATAAATGATCCAACTGATCATATCCAACATCATCCTGATGCATATACAGAGCAGTAACTGGAGCATCATCCTGATGCTCATCATCTAGCGCTTATATCCACAGGCATGTGAAGGATCCTCCTTCCAACATGCTTGGAATGGCTTCTGCAAATGTGTCCATCACTTCTTCCTCAAAGTGCCATCAATCTGAAGAACACCAAGCTTCTCTCTGAAGTACTCGAACTTCACTCTGGCTAGTGGTTTCGTCATCACATCTGCAATCTGCTTGTCCGTCACAACATACAGGAGCTTCACTGCTCCTCTCTGCACCATATCCCTGATATAGTGATATTTGATCTCTATGTGTTTCGACCTGTCATGAAACACTGGGTTCTCAGATAGCTTCACACAACTTTGGTTATCACAGAAGATACCAGTAGTATCCAACAGGAGATCAAATAACTCAGACAGTAGCTTCCGAAGCCATACTGCCTCATAACTAGCCAGACAGGCTGCAACATACTCTGCCTCGACTATACTCAGTGCTACGCAGGACTGCTTCCTGCTAAACCAAGAGATCACACCTGACCCCATACTGAAGCAGCACCCAGATGTGCTCTTCCTATTTGCAGCACTGCCTGCCCAATCTGAATCAACATAACCCTGCAGGTTAAACTTTTGATTCACATCATACTTGAGCCCATAATCAACTGTACCGTTCAGGTACCTCAGAATATGCTTTACAACAACCAGGTGAACACCCCTTGGATCCGTCAGGAACTGGCTCAATGTGTTCATCGCAAAGCAAATATATGGTCTCGTATTCATCAGGTACATCAAAGACCCAATCATCTGACGATACATAGAGACATCAACTGGCTCAGATGAAGCATCACATAGAAGCTTCAAATTCGATGCCATAGGTGTGGCCATGGCCTTGCAGTCCATCATCCCGAACCTCTTCAGGATATCTACAGTGTACTTCCCTTGTCCAAGGAAGATCCCATCTGTACTTTGCCACACCTCCATACCTAGGAAATAGTGCATTATCCCTAAGTCCTTCATATCGAATTCGGCAGCAAGATTCCTCTTTGTATCTGCAATCAATTTGTCATCTCCTGTTACAAATAGGTCATCCACATATAGGAGTAGAACCACAGGATTCCCTTCCTCAACCTTGTAGTAAAGGTTGGAATCCGCTTTACTCTTAGTAAAGCCCAAACTAGATAAGAAACTGTCCATCCTACCATACCAAGTTTTGGGAGCTTTCTTCAAGCCATACAAGGCTTTCTTCAATCTACACACATATGACTCCCTGTCATGTGTTTCGAAACCAAGTGGCTGCTCCACATATACTTCCTCTTCAACTACACCATTCAAGAAAGCAGTCTTGACATCCATCTGGTGTATTTTCCATTTCATTGCTGCAGCCAGGGCAAGTACTGTTCTAATGGAAGTATACCTAGCTACAGGTGCAAAAGTTTCTTTATAATATATTCCCTCTTTCTGAGAGAAGCCATGAGCTACGAATCTTGCCTTGTATTTCTCTACGCTGCCATCTGCAACATGCTTGATTTTGATAGATCCATATGGAAGTCATAACAAACTTCCCTTCAGGTCTTGGGACTACATCCCAAACATCATTCTTCATGATCGACGGATCATGGCATTCTTCCCATATCCCGGGAACTTCAATATCTTCAATAGATATCTTTGTTGTTGGAACAAATGTTGTAGTCCTTCTTTCGTAGGTGAAGGTATACGGTCTTTCCTACAAAACAAGTTAAATTGCATGATTAGAAACATCTCATAATTTTCAGAACAAATTCTTACACATAAAGAAATATGTCACACAGTCATGCAATTATTTTAGCCAATGCTTCAATACAACATTTATCTGTATCCCGTAACTTTTCTAGATGCTTGCCAATTTCTACCAGAACATTGTTAAGAGTGTGCACAACTCTCAACATGTCACCAAAAAGGTTTCATTCTAGATAAGTAGCAATGGAATGTTGTACAGTGCCATAGGCCACTTACCCATCACATGCATATCAGTAGTATACTGTTCATTAATGAAATCATTCTAATATGCACAATTACTTAAACAAACAAATATGCATGAAATGATCATTGAAATACTTATCTTTGTTTGTTTGTTGGGTGGACTCCCTCTAAGTGTTTGATTCCTTGCAGGAGCTGCTAAAGTAGCTTCTTCTACACCTTTCTGTTGTGAAATGTAGAGGGATGGTCAACTCCCTCTGGATATCTGCATCCTTGAAGAAACTATTGGAGTGTGCTCCCTCTTGATCTTTGCTTCCTGGATTACCTGTCCTTGAACTTATATACATCCTTGGTCCCTATGCATGCTTATTAGTATCATCATTGTGTTAACCTCGAGGTCTCATACATAATCAATAGTATAATCTTAATATTATCAAAACACAATAATCTCAAGCATGTATAGTCAGGATCATTTCAAACAGAAATAATAAGCATTCTTATGGTTAGTCATAAACATAATATACCTAAACCCGTGATTACTCAAACCTATGACTCTTCTGGTTAGTCATATCATTAATTAAGGTAAGAAACATAATATGCATAAGTCCTAGATTACTCAAACTTGTAACTTCAAGAGTAATCATTATCAATCATACAAAAGTATATGATATATATAACAAAACATACCTAGTTATCATATTTGCTAGTTATGTCTAGCAATGTGTTCTTGTTCTCTTCAATGACCTGCATAACTCATTAGTTAACTTTTGCAAAAACAAATTATACATACTTGTATGTGATCCATGACTATGGATGAATCTTTGTCTTCATAGCATGTTCAAGTTGTCCCTTTAATTTGTACAATCCTCCCTCTTGCTCTCCAATCACTACTGCATCATCTATGGTCTTTCCCTTTGGCCACATTAGAACTTGGCCATCCACAAATGCAACCCTCATACCTTTTGCATCCAATGCAGAGATGGAGAGTAGGTTCTTCTTGAGCCCAGGTACATAAAGGACTTCTTTCATATTCAATGATTTTCCAGAATCAGGTTGAAGGAGGCTTCACCACTTCCTTTGATGGGGTATTGATAATCATCCCCAAGTTTCACTTTATGGGGTGATTCATGTTCAGATAGATTTACAAAAGATTCTTTAAACCCAGTCATGTGTTTAGAAGCCCCATTGTCAATTAACCAATCATTACAACCATGGGAGATTGTACCTGTGAGAGCAGAGATTAGGACATACTCTTCTTCACTTGATGAGTCATCATCACTTTCTGCCCTAGCTTTCTTCTTTGGAGGTTCATCATCTTCGACAGCATGAGCATGGTACCTTCTTTTGATACCCTTCTTCTTCTTGTTGGAGTTGTTGTTGTTGTGGTTGTCCCTTTTGTTCTTGGGACATTCTGAAGCAAAGTGACCCTTCTCATTACAAGTGAAACACCTTAGATCTTTCTTGTATTTGTGATAATGATGAGAAGATTTCTTCTTGTGATGGGTTGGCTCCCTCTTGAACTTGCCCTTCTTAGTGTGAGCTGTGAGAGCTTGATCTTCATTCCCCATCTTTTCTTCTCTTTCCACAAGCCTTTCTTCTTCTTGAGAACATTCCTCCCATAATCTACTGAAGGAGATTAATTTCTTTCTGGCACAGATCCCTTGGATAAAAGAGTCCCATGACCTAGGTAGGCCATTCAAAGTGGTCATAACAATTTCACCATTCTCCACCATTTCATCTACAGCTTCAAGTTGTTCCTTGATCTGAGAGACCTTGGAGAAATAGGATTGAATGGTTTCTCCATTCGACATCTTGACCCCTTTCAATTGATTCCGTAGGGTCATCTTCCAATTTATGTTCTTCCTTTCAAATAACTTAGTCAAAGAGTCAAACATCTCCTTGGGTGTCTTCAGAGATGACACATGAGGTATGAGATGGTATTTGATAGAATCAACAATGATTCTCTTTGCCTTGACCAATTTCTTCTTATGCAATATTTTAGCCTCTTCATCCTCTGGGATAGGGATGTCTTCTTTTATATATGAGTCCAACTCATTCGCCCAATCCTATACTTCCAGGCTCGGAATTTATCAGCCCCTTCAAGCTTATCCTCAAGCTTGGTGTGGTGAGACATCTTAAAGAGTACTTTAAATGGAAATAGAAAAGATTTAGGTCTTACCACTTGAATTGCTGAAAACTAGATCTGGTCCTAGATTAGGGTTTGTCGAAAAAACCCTAAAAATTCAAAATGTGAATTTCAACTTTCTGAAATGATAGAAAGATGCACCTTAATGAGCTGATCAGCCTGGTGTATTCAGAATTTGAGATCTGCAAAGCTACACCCTTCAAAAATGCCTTTATGTCTTCCCGGATTCACTGAGAAGAGCCCTGAATTAGGGTTTGAGTTTCCCGAAGATCTACCCAGCCAAAAATCTCGATCCAAAGCTCTAAACTTCAATTTTTGCAAGGAGCTTCCAGCTATGTCTTCAGATTCCATAAATTCCTATTTTTGTGGAAACCCTACTTTTTAGGGCCAAATCTGAAAATGCTCAGAATTGAATTCTGTTTGGACAGATAGATTCTCCTTGATGAGTAGAGTCAATCTACTATACTGTTTTCCCAAAATCTGTGGAGAGAAACCCAATAAACAAGAAACCCTAGTTTTCGTCACTGCATAATGTCTTCTTCCCAGGTTAGCTCTGATACCATGTTAAATTTTGAGCATTAATTCACAATACTCTAGGATCTTTACTGAGAGAATAACATGTACAATATATCAATGCATATCAATTATAACAAGCATGTCAATCATCACAATAAGCAAAAGCATGAGAGACAAGAGACACAGTGTTTCCGTGGGGAAAACCCTAAGGTGAAAAACCCCACAACTTCTGAGAGATAGAGAGAGCAATGGCTCAACAAAAGTACAACCAAAATACACAGAGATAGTCTCCTAGTAGCAGATGATCCTCCTCCTCACTAGTGCGCCGCTTTCTGAGTGAGAGAAGTATGAGTTTCCGAGTGATCAAAATAGAGATCTCCCGATCTCTATTTATATTAGTCTGTTTGCCCAGTGACTTTATGGGGCCGACTTGTCTAGCTAGGTACATCAACCATATAATATATATTTCAGGGCCGACCCCACACATGGTGTTCTAATAACACATCGCCAAGTACACACACTTGCGACACTTGTCAATACACATGGCGACACTTCCTTATAGAGGAATAACACATCTCTTATAAGGGTACAATAAATATATATGAAATACATAGATGAAATACATTCCGAAGTTACATATACATCAACAGTATGATGCATCCACTTTCACTTCCTCATGCTAGATGTCTATTCCTTCTATTGGTGTTGTTTCTATGATGATGCTTGTTTTCCATACAACATGTACTGTACTTCTGACTTATAACAAGATTTGTATGCATAAAGTTAAGCTTTGATGAGAGGAAAGGGGTATTCCCCACTTGTTTTGTTGACCTGGTCCATTTCGGGTGTCCTGGATCAATCACAAGGAGTGTTTGTGTCAGCCTGATGGATTCTATGAGTTGATTCATCATGGTGGTGGGTATCGTGATTTGCTTTGGAGCATCTGACTCAAGGCTGAAGATATTCAATTGCAATATTTAGACATTTTTGTCTTAGTTTCTATTGTGAGAGTGTGGACCAAGGATAATCTATGTCCCTTTCTCTCTAGATCACTCCTGCATTAGCTATTTTGTCAGTGAGTTTGTTGGTTTATCGACGAACATGGGTGGGAATGATAACCATGGAGCTATTGATATGACATGCCAAGCGTTCTAATTTAACTTCCAATCTCCAACTTCTGGCAATTTTTGTGGCAAGTAAGCCATTTTGCAATTATTTTAGCATATGGATTATGAGTTGAGAGTCATCGTGTACCATTAGTTTGTTAAAATTATTCTCATAAGTAATGTTGAGCCCTTGTATTAGTCCTTGTAGTTATGTTGTGTTGTTATTGTCTTTTCCAATCGAGCCAGCAAATACTTTGATAATTTGACCATGTTCATCTCTAAATTCTCATCCATATCATGTTGGGCTTGGATTTCCTTTTGAGGCACCATCGAAGTTTAAGTTAATGAAGCCTTGTGAGAGAGGGTACCAAATAGTAGGACTATAACATATGTGTTTAATATTTATTGACATTGTAGGTTGAGTAGTCTGAATGTTCCATTCTAACATTATGAGTCTTTCTTTCCCTTGACCTTCCAAATCCCTCTAAGACCAACCTTGTAGGTGTATTGAGTTGAGAATATTGCAATTAGTAGTGAACCAAAGGTTTTCCCAAGTTTGTGATGTTGATTTGAAAATTCTCTTGTTGCGTTCTTTCCATATGTTCCATAACATTAGCCCTAGAAATAATTGCCATATCCCATTGAGAATTGGGTTTTGAAATGTTGAGTCTCTCCATTAATGTATTGTTTAAGGAATGATTCTTTTGTCCCTATCAATTTGTCTAAATAGTGTATCTCCTTTATCCCATAGTTGATTTGATTAGGGGCACTGGTTGAAGAGGTTCTCATGTGATTCTTCTGCTAATCAACATAATGGGTATTGGGAAGGTCCAATGAAGCCTCTCCTTATGAGTTTGTCCCATGTTAAGGTCTTTTTCCGAGCTACTAACAAGAGGAAAGTGGTCACTTTGGTCCATAGTTTTCTTTTTTATATTTGGTCCCACTGTCATGCTTGGATATTCTTACGGGTATTTATAAGGATGGATTAGGCTTCCTTAACTAAGAAGGTACCTAAATTTTTATATCCCCATTGAAGTTTGTCCATATCTCTTGAGAAGGGGATGATCCTTTGTTGGAGTTCCTCCCAGAATGAGTCAAAATAGGGGGAATTGGAGTGGTCTTGCAAGTTATTATTGTCTATCCATGGATGACATTTTCCACTGGGTCTTTATATTTTCCAGTATTGATTAAATTAGGTTTTGTTCTGATGGAGCATGTATTGCTTAAGAGATAGCCAATTTGTATTGTTCTCTAACTTGGGAAGTTTATTCCAGACATATTCCAAAAATATTGTTGACAAGTCATTGTGGATCTCTCAGAAGCAATGGTTTTGAATTAGATCTCTATTTTGTCAGGTTGTGTTCCATATCATAGAACCTTTTTTGTCTCTTGAAAGATGACTAAGGTGTTGGAGATCAACCCACAGAGCATACTTTCTCTTCCACAATTTTCACTAGGGAGTGTTCAGGTTTTGTAGCCATCTCCATAAAATTTTGGGTCCCAAAGCTTTCTTTTCGAGATTTGGGTCTCTTAATCCCAATCTTGCTTCATGCTTGGTCTTGCAGACTTTGTCCCAAGAAACTATGGCCCATTTACTTTGAGTATTAGAGCCACCCCATAGGAAGGTACATTGGAGGGAGTAGATGGAGTTGAGGATTTTCTTAGGAGTAGATAGAATGGAAAAGAGGTAAGTAGGCATTGATTGAAGGACATATTTTACTAGGGTCAATCTTCCGACGAGATTGAGAGATCTGAAAGACCAATTGGAAATTTTTTTGTCTAGTTTTGAAAAATTATATTCTTAGAAGGGGTTTCTACGAAGACCAACTAGGGGAGGGGATCCTAAGTATTTGGATGGAATGGGGCTCCTCTTAAAACAAAGAAGTATACAGATGTTGGTTTGAACTAAAATGGGAACATTGAAGAAAAACATGAGATTTCTCTTTGTTGTGGAAAAAATTGCACAAGTGCACTCTTCCACTTGGCAAGGGGCTAAGCCTTGTAGGTTGCTGCAAGGCCTCAGTCCTTGGAGCCCCTTTTGATGTGGTTTGGTATTCCTCCAAGTGATGCTGCAAGATATTGTTAGTGTATTTCACATCCAAACATGAAAATGTTGATAAAAAAAATGAAAGAGATGGGGGGAGAATGCAAACTCTAACAACAACCAAAGATATGCTAAACCAATCTTGTATTTCCCAATGGAATAGTTGTACAACACCTAGGAGATGAAGTCTTCAAGGGAAGCCAACAATCTCCCTTAGGGAGGCCTTTCTTGTCCAAACTAAATGCTAATTAGCTGGAAGAACAATGGAGAGAAACACTTGCCCCTTGATGGTAGGTGGCAAGCAAGCTTGGAAATGCTCACAATGGTAGGAATGGTGGGCTATGAGGAAGCTCCAACTCAAATCCAGCAGCATAACCTTGTTATAATTTCTCTCTACAAAAGGCATGCCAACGGCTTCCTTTTATAGGCCAAGAGGTGGCCATCAAATAACTAGATCCAAATGTGAACTCTCTTCCTTCATGAACTAGTTCCAAGGTACACAAAGGGGGATGATTAATTCTCCCCCAAGTGTGTGAGGAGATGAATTCTGATCCTTGGGGAGGATTGAGTCTTCAATGTGATGCTGGGAGTGAGTGGTCCTGCTGTTTTGAAAATAGCGTGGCTATCGAAGGAAAATCCACGCCGGTGTAGCGCAGGCATTGTTAAGGTAACCTGGGCTATAGTGCGGGTCATTTGTGTAATACCCGCGCTACCCTTTGTTTTGACTGTTTCTTGGCACTTATGGACTCATGATTTGTTTTGTATCTATTGAGGATGCCTATGGTGAGATGCATTATTTATGTTGATGATGCCTTACTGGATGAATCGTAGAAATGTCACATGTGTGCGACTTTTAGGCATTAACACTCTTAATTAAGAGTGGTTCTAGAGGATTCCATCAAGGTGTTCAGGATGAGTTGGAGGGAAAGGAATTCATGAATAGTAGGGATTCCCATTAGTAAAGTATCATCCATAAATTGTTGGTGTGAGGCGGGAAGGTCATCCCCATGGAGTCAAATACCATTGATAGTTTTGTCAAAGATAACAGCTTTGATAGTTCTGCATAGGCCTTCAATCATTAATATGAATAAAAAGGGAGATGGTGGATCTCCTTGATGGATTCTATAGGAAGAAACAAAGGCATGCAGAGGAGATCCATTCAAAAGGATGTTAAAGAAGGGTGAATAGATTAGAGAGAGAATCCAATTGGTCCATTGATACGAAATTCCAAAGGCTAAGAACATACTTTGAATATAATTCCATCTCAATTTATAGAAATATTTTGACATATCAAGTTTGATGAGCATACATGGAGTTCTTGAAATTTTGAGAAAGTGTCTGAGCTCACGTGCCATGATTATTCCA